>OZ038386.1:35456506-36656506 GCA_964036045.1 Eutreptiella sp. 'Long Island Sound 2002'
GGTGGCGCGTTTTGGGCCACGGAAAATCCCAAAATGCCTTCAAAATGGGCCGTTTTGGGTCCAAAAATGGCTCAAAAATGGGTCAAAAAAGCGTTTTCTCAAAAGTGATCGTGGACCATTTGGGATGCTCGAACAAGTGTTTTTGACCCGTTTAGAGCCTGTGGTGCCGCGTTTTGGGCCACGGAAAATCCCAATATGCCTTGAAAAGGGGCCATTTTGGGACGAAAAAAAGTGTCAAAAATGGGTCAAAAACGCATTGTTCTAAAAGTGATCCTCGGCCATTTGGGAGGTTCCAACAAGGGTTTTTAGCCTTTTTGGAGCCCGAGATCACGCGTTTTGGCCCATGGAGAATCCCAAAATGCCTTGAAAATGGGCCATTGTGGGACAAAAACTAGTATAATTTTGAGTCCTTTTTGGTACAAGAGGGATAAGTAATCCTTGCTGTGTTTTGCTGTTGTGTGCTTCGTTCATTGTGCCCTTTGCTCTTACCGATTAGACTTTGAGTACAGGTGTACTCTTAACGGAGTTACCTTCACATTCACGCCATGTCTAATCATAGGAGCAACAGTTGCAACAATAGTGTGGAGTGTTTGGTACAAGAGGAACGAGTAGTTGCTTGCCGTGTTTTGCCGTTTGTGTGCTTTGTTCTTCTGTGCCCTTTGCTCTTGGTGATTGGACTTGGAGTACAGGTGTACTCTTAACGGAGTTACCTTCAAATTCATGCCATGTCTAATCACGAGGCAAGCGTTGCAATAATAGGCTGAAGTGTTTGGTACAACAGGGACGAGTAGTTCCGTGCCGTGTTTTGCCGTTTGTGTGCTTTGTTGTTCCAAGGGTACGAAAGGTGAGGTTTTGTTTGGGCTTGGGTACTAGTGGGTAGGAATCGGGCTCAAGCTTTGGGAGGATAAGGCCCACCAACGCAAAACAAGATACTGCCATCCGGTTGGGTTTGAGGCTGTACAGGTATAGGCGCTACCAACATTGGGCAAAAAGATCGCATCGATGATTATCAATGATGCTTCTACGCCCCAAGTAGTCACTTTGTTTTTTCCCAACTATTGTTTTTTCTTGCTCTCGGCAGTTGGACTTGGAGTACAGGTGTACTCTTAACGGAGTTACCTTTTATTTCGCACCATGTCAAATGGCTGGGAGCACGAGTTGCAACAATGCTTGGACACGGACATTGACTTCCCGGTGGCCGAGTTCATCAAGCTGCATAGCGAAGTACCCCAGCGTACGATCCGTCGGCGACATGCGCAGTTGCGCGCCACGCTGATGAAGCGATTGCAAAAGCGCGCCGCACTTGGGATCCAAGCAGCGACGGTGGCAAGTTTGAACACTCCTGAGTCCCAAGCGGCCAAGGGTTCGTCTGGAGGCAAGAAAAACACCGCGGAGTCCCAAGCGGCCAAGGGCAAGAAGAACACCGCGGAGTTTCAAGCCAACAAGGGCAAAAAGAACACCGCGGAGTCCCAAGCGGCCAAGGGTTCGTCTGGAGGCAAGAAGAACACCGCGGAGTCCCAAGCGGCCAAGGGCAAGAAGAACACCGCGGAGTCCCAAGCCGACAAGGGCAAAAAGAACACCGCAGAGTCGCAAACGGCCAAGGGTTCGTCTGGAGGCAAGAAGAACACTGCGGAGTCCCAAGCCGACAAGGGCAAAAAGAACACCGCAGAGTCCCAAGCGGCCAAGGGTTCGTCTGGAGGCAAAAGGAACACGGCGGAGTCCCAGGCGGCCAAGGGTTCATCCGGAGGCAAGAAGAACACCGCGGAGTCCCAAGCGGCCAAGGGTTCGTCTGGAGACATTAACAACACGCCAGAATCACAACGGAATAAGGGCATCGTTGGTGGACACGGCAATACGCCAGAGAAGCAACACATCAAGGCATCGGGGCGTCGTTCTTGCGGGGTCGTTCGTACGGTGTCTCGGGAGTTGTTCCGTGCTAATGCATCATCGCCGTCCAACATTTCTTTGAAGTCTGTTCGAGAGTATTGGCTTGATGGTGTGGACACTTTGTACTCACCACTTTTTGATGCACTTTGCTACCGGTGTGGTCAACTCCTTTGGGGCCCAATAGGTGGGGGACACAAGTTTACGGTTCCACGCAATACTGACGAGATACGTACACAGACTTTGTTTGGCGTGCCACCCACCGATTTGGTTACAAGTGGGATATTTGCATTCCGCAACGAGATGTTCGCCAATTACTTGAGGTACAAAAATGCACCGTTTCCAGTTCCCCCGCGATCTCCTGCACGTAGCACAAGTCGCTTTGTGGTGTATGACACTCCTGTTTGGCACTCCGCTACACGTATGTATGCTTGCCACGTTTGTAGCAAGTATTCCGCGAAGTATGACCCCATCAACTATGGCTACACTTTGGATGGGGACATCCATTACAATATCCCCTCAAAAATTGCGGACCTCACCGAGTACCAGAAGCGACAAATTGCACTTGGGGCCCTCTACTCAAATACGCTGAAGCACGTGGATCTTCGTCACAAGCAATGGCACCATGCAATTGGTACCGTTGGTGTCGGCCGCAAGCCAAGCCAACACTACAATGCACTTTATGGTTTCATGACAATGAAAGAGGATATTTTGCGCGATTACCAAAAGCCCAAGGACAGCGAGCAAAGCAACCGTCAAATGAACCAAGCGTTGTTGCTGCTCAAAAAAATTCACCCTTTTTATTCTCGATTCTTAGCGCACTATGAGACGTTGTACCGATACTTGGAGAATGCGGCCACCACCATGGGCACATTGACACAGCGTTCGTATGAAGACAAGTACGGGAAACGCTTGGAATACCATTTACAAGATGAGTACGTTGCTTGGGCTGTGGAGTGTGATGCCCCACGGAACATCATTCCGGATTTTGCTCCTCACTCGGACAAAGCGGGCTTCCTCCATCGGACACCCTTCCAGAGAGCGGGTGGGAACGTTACCACGGCCGCTCAATCGTTGGCCAATGACACTTATTTGCATTTTAACGACCCCAAGTTGGAACCGTGTGTATGGCCCGATTTGTATCCTGGCGGCGTTGGTGGATATACTGTAGGTTGCGGAATTGGATGTGCTGCCTACTACCATAGTCGTTATCTTGCCTTTGATAGCCGATGGCGTCGGGACCGGTGGTGGTCCTTTTTCCAAGTGAGCAAAGAGATGAAAAACCAATTGATTTGGAATCAACAAAATTTCAAGGCTCAACGTGCGGATCGGGCAGAGGACATTACTGCAGCACATTTGAGAAGTGCGAGGAGTTCCACGGGTCCAAAACCGGCGGCAAAAAAATCTACCTCACAATCACCACGGTCGTACTCGGAGTGTCCGCAAGGAAGTCAATGCACCCAGCCGAGTCAATCTTCACAATTCGCAACCCAAAGCACGCAACACCCTCCATCTAGTTCCCAATATGCAGCAACGTCAACAACACCGCCATCAACTCCGGCTACCAGTCAAGGCAAAAAGCCGCGTGCATGCTACCAAGACGGTGTAAATTCTATGAACCACAATCTCGAGCGCGAGGGGACCGATAAAGGTACGGCCGAGCTCAACCCGTATTATCGGTATGGAACTTATGTACCTTCAAAATTGGTTGGAACCCGTTCTTATTGGGCCTCGCGACATTTAGATCTTACAGCCATGAGTCGTGAAATTGGCAAAGCGGACCTTTCCATTACGTTGACCATGAATGACAACTGGGCCGATTTGCAAGCTGCTGTGCAAAAAGGGTGCCGTGCAGGAGCTGTGTGGCCTGGAGAATACCCCAGAAACACAGGGCCAAACAAGCCAATCCAAGATGGCCACGATATGGAGGCTTGTGTGGCGTTTCACAAGCGGGTGGAGATATTCAAGCGAGAGTTCTTGGCTATTGGCAAAAATGGTCCATTTGGAAAGGTGCGGGATTATTGGTTTCGATTTGAATATCAAGAGCGAGGCCGGGTGCATTTGCATGGCGTGGTATGGTGTGAAGCCAACAGCATTCCGGACGATGTGGTTTGCGCAACAATGCCCCGTGAAAGTGACGGCTTTGATCCAAAGTTCACAGCATACCTACGGGATCTGTACAAGGAGTGCAACATGGTGCATCAATGCTACCCCGACAAGTGTTTCAATATTGGTCGTGGGCGTGTATGCACCAAGTGCAAGTCGGGTTATCCCTTTAGTGTGCCGCAGGAGAGAGAAGAATTGGATGACAGTGGTGTCCGCTTGCTTTATCGCAGATATGAAGCCGAAGATGCATGTGTTGTTCCACACAATCGCCGTTTGTTGGTTCGACTCCAGTGCCACAATAATGTGCAACGGATAACATCTTTGGGTTGGGAATTATATGTCGCCAAATATCTCACAAAGCCAGCAAAGTCTTTGACGGTGCCCATCACCATCTCGCCGGATGCAAGCGATGTGGAGCGTTTGCTCAAGTTGCGTTCATTGGGACACATGGAGAACGGCATGATGCTCTTAGGAATCCATCAATGTCGAGGTAGCCGAGAGGTGGTATGGATTCCTACAGATCCATGGCCTAAACTAGGACGGCTCAAGCGTCGAAAGCATCTCCCAAAAGAAGATACGTCCACAGACGTTTGGTATTTGGATCGCTATGACCACTATTTGGAACGCCCCATTGCTGCCATACCCATCAAGTACCCCGACTACTACCGCTATTATCGCCAAACACAACGTGAACCTGGAGACTCCACAGCTATAGCAAGCAATGCAGCAGAGGACTTTGCATATGATTCTCCTTCTAGCGATTCCGATGATGCAGTGGGCGGAGATCGTTTTCAAGCCAATGTACGCCCCGATGAGGGCAATAAACCATATTGGTGGCCATCACCACCAGAAAAGTTGGAGAAGACATTCACGGACGAGGTGGGAAAAAAGTGGATTCTGCGAAGGCGAACTGCGATCCCAAGGTGGAACTTTTACCTCCCGTATGGAGAAGATGCAGAATTGTATTTCTTGCAAAAGATATTATTGTCACAGCCGTTCACAAAAGCAGACCACGAGCGGAAATTCCTTTCATCCAACAATGTCACTAAAACATACATGGAGGAGTGTATTCATCGAGGATTGTTTCGTGGTTATGAGGAAGAGGCAAGAGAAACTTTAAACAATGCCCAAGCACGTGGGTATTCCGTTGAGCGTTTGCGACTTCTTGCACAAGTTCTTATGGCCGAAGAGATCATAGACTCCACCTTCCTCAATACCTACATGTCCGATTTAGATGAGCTTGAAAAGCACCGGTTTGGAGAAGATGAGCCAGCAATGGCCGAGGAAGCTGAACTGGATCCCCAATTGGCGGAGGAGTTAAGGGCATTCATGGATGCTGACGACACGCGTGCAGCAGAGGCACTTGTGAATGCTTTGAACCAAGGGCAACGCCGGGTATTTGACATTTTTATTGCACATTTTCAACGGCAACCTCTTGAGAATGGTCCGCATATATCCCTGCATTGCCGCACATCAAGTGGAAGTAGTGTTGCGCCATTGTGTGCTGTTCTCACAGGGGTTGCGGGGACCGGCAAGTCTTATGTCGTTCGCTTGCTAATTGCCAAGTTAAGAGCGCTTGGTTTCAGCATCCTAGTTTGTGGTTCTAGTGGGGTAGCCGCCCTAAATGTTGGAGGACGCACAATCCACAGCCTGTTCTCATTATCTTTGGACTTGGAGTGGCAAATAAAGGAAGGCACAACCTTGTGGTGGATGATTCGAACTGCCGATATGATTATTGTCGATGAGTTCTCCCTCTTATCCAACAAGCTCCTTCACACCCTCCATGATGTGCTACACAAGGTACGCCGCGACAAGCGCAATCCTTTTGGTGGCATTACAGTGCTCCTCGTAGGTGATCCATTGCAACTACCCGCTGTTGATTTGGATATCTTTGACAGAGCACTCTTTCGAAACCATTTTGTTCCGTTTGTGCTGACGGACGTAATGCGCCAAGACGATGCACATTTCATTAAGTTGCTTAATCGTGTGCGGATTGGAGAGGAGAGTGACGAGGACCACTTAATTTTGCAGCAACGCATAGCGCTAATATCCGATGTGTCACTACAAGACTTGGAGGATGCCCCCATGTTGGTTGGCCGTAGAAATGCTATGAACCGATGGAATGAACATTTCATGGCTCAATTGGGGTCAAGCATTGTTACGTTCGATGCTAGCTACGTTGATATGGGTGGTGCCCCTACCAATCAAGCAATGTGCGACTACATCAATTCTCGCAATCGTCGTGTGCTACCTAAGCAAGTGTCTGTCGCAACGGGCATGAGGGCACGGCTTATTCGCAATGTGTCCATCGAAAATCGACTCGTTAACTCGACACTTGTTGTGATCAAGAGATGGTCGAATGATGTCATTGTGGTAAGCCCGGTGGGGCACGCAAGGGAGTACCCTATCTGCCGTTTCCAGCAAATCATTCCGGTGTACGGCCCGTCCGTGCAAGTCAAAATAATCCAATTCCCTATGCTTCCCGGATACTCATGTACCGTGCACGGTACGCAGGGCTGCTCTTACGACCGCGTATGGGTGGACATGGCAGCCTTCTTTGCCGCAGCACACGCATATGTTGCTTTATCACGCGCTCGTTCACTTCAAGGCCTATTCATCCTCAATTACCGTCGTGACGCTTTCCTTGTTGATCCGTATTACGTGCAATTATGGGATTGGTTCGTGGCCACAAACGTGTTGTCTCCCAAACCACCAAGCCAAATCCCTCCTTATCCACGAAGAACATTTACAACATCACTCATAATTGGAATTATGTGTGTCCATCGTGCTTGGAGTGTCGTAAGTCAACTCCCACAGCGGTTGGATGCTCGGATATTGAAGGTCAACATGCTCCACATTATCCAATATGTGTCATTTCCATACTGGTCGTATATTGAGAGACAATTGCGTGGACACAAGGTGTCTTTGGACATTGATGATCTAAACGAGGATGGAACGGAGCAAATCCGCAAACAAGGACGACCGGTTGGTACTACACGGCAACTTCCACAAGGCTTCGAACTATTGGACGCGTGTAATAACCCACGAGTGTTTGCGGCCCAAGACTTGGCTCAAATGTCGGTCGTGCAATTGCGGACATTGTGTGCTGCACATAAGCTATCAACTTCCGGAACCAAAGCCCAGTTTCAAGAACGCATCCTACAAAAGCAAAACCACATTCAACCTCCATCACCTACACCATCGCCTACACATTCACAAGGGCCTGTACGACTGGTACCGTCATCCATCGATGATTTCCCCCATTTGCAGCCACGACTTAATTACTTTGGAGAGGATTTTTGGCCACAAGAAAGAAGCGATACCACGGAGAACAATGTGCACTTATTGAGGAGTGCATGGTTGTCTTGCGCGGCAGTGCAATGCTTACTAGAGGTCTTGTTGCCACAGGGCAATTCCTCCGTTAAGCCGGTCATCCAAGATGTGACATTGGCAGTAATAATGCAACATCCTCCGACGTCGCGGGTTGTGTATACTCCGGGAGATGCCCTACCCGTACTACTCACTTCGCAGCACTCCACTGTTGGAGTTCACTACGTGTTGGTCACGGACATTTCCATTGTAGACAAGACCTTGGTCGTTCACGGTCCTAAAGATAACGCATCTACCTGTGGCGCATGGTTCCGGGCAATTATGAGTAAAATGGGATGGTCTTTTACATGGCATCATTATGGAACTCAACCCGATTCCGATACATGTGGCTTCCGTGTCGTCATGCTCGCCATGCAATGGTGTCACACCAATCGACTCACCGGGCAACTCCCACGGTGGTTCTTGACGTATTGTGCAAGCGTTCTCCAGCTTTTTGCCGACGATACGAGCAGCTTGCGTTCTACGGTGAATACGTTTCAAGATTGGGCATATGAAGATGCTTTGAGAGAGTATGATGAACCAGTGGACTGGGCAATGACGGAGGGTGGGCCGCTTCCTACCGTCACCAGCAGCGACATGGAAGCTGCAATTCGCAACCCCCAATCCAATTCAGCAAGTGGTCCGTCTTCGACGTCCAAAGCGCCACAGCCTCCGCAGCCGTCAACCCGTAGGAAGAGTGGGACAAGTAGAGGAACTACGGGGGCAAACCCACAAACCACACCGGCACAGACCACTCCTACAAGAAAAATTCCAAAGTCAAAAAAGACAAATATGCCTCCACGTACCCGAACTTGCGAGCCACCACCCTACCAATCGCACCGTCAACCACATCCCAAGAGTGGACACGAGGCCGACCAAAGGTCTCGCAAACATTCCTCAAAGAAGCGGTCATCCAACTCCAAGTCCGGGCCAAGGTCCAAGAAGAGTCGACCAGAGGACCACGAACAGTCAAATACTAGACACAAGAGATCCACTTCGAGCCGTCCTTCCGAATCAACAAGCCAAGAGCCGCCAACAGCAAAACAACGGCAAGAAAAAGCTCCGGTAAATCATGCTACTCTATCCGAGAACGAGATCAAAAAGTGGTTAATCCTTATCACGGACGAAAATTTAAGTCGACGAAAACGCCGCGAGCATGCTTTGCACTTCTTGGGAGCCGCAGATAGTACCTTGGTAACATTACAGTACCGCACTCTCAGTCTCCAACTGCATCCCGACAAAAACCCGTCGGACGCACTAGCAAAGCAACGATTCCAAGTTCTTGGCTGTGCAAGAGACATGTTCCGTTAGCTAACCAGTTGCCATACATGAGGAATCGTCTTTATATTATTTCTTCCAAACTCGCTAATGCTCCTTGTATGGCGCCCACCAACACGGAAAACTTCTTTTGCATGTATTACACATTTATTTCATTCTTGCGTGCACTAGCGTGTCCTCTAAAATTGTAATTTTAATTAGCATTCAAGAGGTACGATTAACAGACCTGCAATCAATTCCGCTACATTGCAAATTTAACAAACCTACATGCAATTAGTGCACAACGTAGGTTGCACGTGTACTCTTAGCGGAGTTACCTTCACTTATTAGTACACAACGCAGGATGCAGGTGTACTCTTAACGGAGTTACCTTCTCTTAGTTACAACAGAAGTACGAGTCAAGGTGTCCATTTCACGGAGTTCCCTTCATTTACAAGCAGCAAGCGTACAAAGCACTCATCCACGTTGTGCGCGCACCTTCAATTGTTGCAAACGGTTTGTTAGAATCCTCTCACACAAAGGGTGATGCATCTTCTAAAACACACGGAAAACATTTTGGTAGCAGAGCGGGTGTACTCTTAACGGAGTTACCTTCAATTATTTTCATCCATTTGCCAATCCATAAGAGCAAGGTACAATTAGTGCGCGACATACAATGCAGGTGTACTCTTAACGGAGTTACCTTCACTTATCATTAAACGACGTAAGATGCAGGTGTACTCTTAACGGAGTTACCTTCTCTTATTTGCAACAAAAGTACAAGTCAAGGTGTACTCCGCACGGAGTTACCTTCATTTACTTGCAACAACCGTCAAAGCAATTATCCACGTTGTGCGCGCGCCTTCTATTGTTGCGAACGGTTTGTTACAATACCCTCAAACAAAGGGTGATCCATTTTCTAAAAAAAACGGTGAACATTTCGGTAGCAAAGTGGGTGTACTCTAAACGGGGTTACCTCCCCTTATTTTCGTCTATTTCCAACCATCTCATTTGCCAATCCATACAAGCAGGGTACAATTAGTGCAAGACGTAGGATGCAGGTGTACTCTTAACGGAGTTACCTTCACTTATTAGTACAAGACGTACAATGCACGTGTACTCTTAACGGAGCTACCTTCACTTAGCACTCGTTTCCATCACTTACGTTTATGTTTGACATTGCGTGCCTTGCATCATGAGTACTCCAGCAATACTCGGATTGAAGCCGCCCTAAAATTTTGTCCGTGGTGTTCAAATGACAAAAAGGGACATGGTTGCCATTCATGCACCACTACTCCGAGGCTATGTTCTAGTACGACTATCTAAATCTCACACATCGCCATCCCCTCTTTCTAGGTGTATTCTTAACGGAATTACCTGCACTTCAATAATGGACAATGCGCCCACCTGCCCTGTGTGCCAAGCCGAGCTCATCCCAAAGGTTAGCGGCTCAGCGACTCCAAATTTTGACCGAGCTTTCCTGGCATGCCCAAATGACAAGCCGGACAACTGTCATCAAGGGGCTTTCAAGTGGACGGAGCCGCCAAAACATGTCCCACATGACTGGCCGTCATGTTTGTGCGGAGTACCGGCGCAGATCAAAAAATGGGGCACAACTTACTCATTCAAGTGCTGGGATGAGTCCCCTTCGGGATGTAAGTTCTCACGCGGCGCAACCACAGTTCCGGACCTCCAGCATCGTGATTGTGTGGCATGCGGTTGGGTGTACACGCCAGAAAGCACTACTGAATGTCTACCCGTATCATCTCCGTCAGCATCGACATCTCCCATGGATTCAACACCACCGCGCAAAATTCCACGGCCAAATCCCGCAACACCAACTCAAAGTTATATCCGCCCTCAAGACTTGAAACACAAGGCCGCCATACCAATTACAATGTACGAAACCGAGGATTCGTACATCATACTCGCTCGACACGGAGTCACAGGTACGGCCGATGCCAATGCCGTTACATTGAACTTCGAGAGTCCAAGGGGTATACCCCCCAAAGCTATCGTCCACGTGAACGAATTGCAATTGGCACATGAATTGCCAACACCGGGGACAACCAATGAGGGCACGGAGCCTCACAGCTATCACCGCACCATTCAATTTCCAAGAGCAGTTCATCCTAAGCCGACTAAGGAAAACAAAGCAACTTATATTGTACTTACGTTCAAGAAGGAAAGCGGCAAGCTTGTGTCCTTTTAATGTGCTTCCAATTGAATGCCTAGTTCAATACATGTGTGCGACATGTCGTGCCACACTATATTATTCGTGCACTGCCGCCGCAATTGTGCAGTCGAATATGCATTTCTTCCATACTTGAATGGTCCAAGAGCCTCCAACTTCATCAGATGATGATGCGTGTAGCGCTTCTCAATAGGCGAACATCAACATTCACGTGCTTCGTCCCTTTTCAATTTTCACACAACAGTTCGGCCGCATGAGAAGTTCCGTTGCAACTAGTTGTATCTTTTGCCACGCACATTGTGGTTCCATGCACTTACATGAATGATTTGCAAATCAAAGGGTGAAATTGGATTTGCTATGATTTTACCACAGTTAAGAGCTAAAGGGTTCCATATTCCGATTAATTAGAATCCGCAACAACGATCCGCAACAACAGCTCGAATATTTCAATTAACACACCACATCCATCCACAACAGTGGATGTGGTGGGCGAAGCATGGACCCGCTAGAGGGCTAGTAGCTTCACAGTGTCATAAGTGGACCAATCTCGTAGCGGAGAATTGTTAGCAGAGTTACCTTCTCTTAGTTACAACAGAAGTACGAGTCAAGGTGTCCGTTTCACGGAGTTCCCTTCATTTACAAGCAGCAAGCGTACAAAGCACTCATCCACGTTGTGCGCGCACCTTCAATTGTTGCAAACGGTTTGTTAGAATCCTCTCACACAAAGGGTGATGCATCTTCTAAAACATACGGAAAACATTTTGGTAGCAAAGCGGGTGTACTCTTAACGGAGTTACCTTCAATTATTTTCATCCATTTGCCAATCCATAAGAGCAGGGTACAATTAGTGCGCGACATACAATGCAGGTGTACTCTTAACGGAGTTACCTTCACTTATCATTAAAGGACGTAAGATGCAGGTGTACTCTTAACGGAGTTACCTTCTCTTATTTGCAACAAAAGTACAAGTCAAGGTGTACTCCGCACGGAGTTACCTTCATTTACTTGCAACAACCGTCAAAGCAGTCATCCACGTTGTGCGCGCGCCTTCTATTGTTGCGAACGGTTTGTTACAATACCCTCAAACAAAGGTTGATCCATTTTCTAAAAAAAACGGTGAACATTTCGGTAGCAAAGTGGGTGTACTCTAAACGGGGTTACCTCCCCTTATTTTCGTCTATTTCCAACCATCTCATTTGCCAATCCATACAAGCAGGGTACAAATAGTGCAAGACGTAGGATGCAGGTGTACTCTTAACGGAGTTACCTTCACTTATTAGTACAAGAAGTACAATGCACGTGTACTCTTAACGGAGCTACCTTCACTTAGCACTCGTTTCCATCACTTACGTTTATGTTTGACATTGCGTGCCTTGCATCATGAGTACTCCAGCAATACTCGGATTGAAGCCGCCCTAAAATTTTGTCCGTGGTGTTCAAATGACAAAAAGGGACATGGTTGCCATTCATGCACCACTACTCCGAGGCTATGTTCTAGTACGACTATCTAAATCTCACACATCGCCATCCCCTCTTTCTAGGTGTATTCTTAACGGAATTACCTGCACTTCAATAATGGACAATGCGCCCACCTGCCCTGTGTGCCAAGCCGAGCTCATCCCAAAGGTTAGCGGCTCAGCGACTCCAAATTTTGACCGAGCTATCCTGGCATGCCCAAATGACAAGCCGGACAACCGTCATCAAGGGGCTTTCAAGTGGACGGAGCCGCCAAAACATGTCCCACATGACTGGCCGTCATGTTTGTGCGGAGTACTGGCGCAGATCAAAAAATGGGGCACAACTTACTCATTCAAGTGCTGGGATGAGTCCCCTTCGAATGTAAGTTCTCACGCGGCGCAACCACAGTTCCGGACCTCCAGCATCGTGATTGTGTTGCATGCGGTTGGGTGTACACGCCAGAAAGCACAACTGAATGTCTGCCCGTATCATCTCCGTCAGCATCGACATCTCCCATGGATTCAACACCACCGCGCAAAATTCCACGGCCAAATCCCGCGACACCAACTCAAAGTTATATCCGCCCTCAAGACTTGAAACACAAGGCCGCCATACCAATTACAATGTACGAAACCGAGGATTCGTACATCATACTCGCTCGACACGGAGTCACAGGTACAGCGGATGCCAATGCCGTTACATTGAACTTCGAGAGTCCAAGGGGTATACCCCCCAAAGCTATCGTCCACGTGAACGAATTGCAATTGGCACATGAATTGCCAACACCGGGGACAACCAATGAGGGCACGGAGCCTCACAGTTATCACCGCACCATTCAATTTCCAAGAGCAGTTCATCCTAAGCCGACTAAGGAAAGCAAAGCAACTTATATTGTACTTACGTTCAAGAAGGAAAGCGGCAAGCTTGTGTCCTTCTAATGTGCTTCCTTGATGCAATTGAATGCCTAGTTCAATACATGTGTGCGACATGTCGTGCCACACTATATTATTCGTGCACTGCCGCCGCAATTGTGCAGTCGAATATGCATTTCTTCCATACTTGAATGGTCCAAGAGCCTCCAACTTCATCAGATGATGATGCGTGTAGCGCTTCTCAATAGGCGAACATCAACATTCACGTGCTTCGTCCCTTTGCACATTTCACACAACAGTTCGGCCGCATGAGAAGTTCCGTTGCAACTAGTTGTATCTTTTGCCACGCACATTGTGGTTTCATGCACTTACATGAATGATTTGCAAATGAAAGGGTAAAATTGGATTTGCTATGATTTTACCACAGTTAAGAGCTAAGGGGTTCCATATTCCGATTAATTAGAATCCGCAACAACGATCCGCAACAACGGCTCGAATATTTCAATTAACACACCACATCCATCCACGAGAGTGGATGTGGTGGGCGAAGCAGGGACCCGCTAGAGGGCTAGTAGCTTCACAGTGTCATAAGTGGACCAATCTCGTAGCGGAGAATTGCCTTCCGCGGGCCATCGCCACAACGGCCGTCGAAATATGTCGACAGGGTTTCGGTGAACGCACGAAAGGAGGAACGCCGGGCGCCTCCCCCTCTACTTCAGAGGGCCGGCTTTTCTTCACACTTGGCTCCGAAACGACGGACCCAGCGCTCTGTTGGTCAGTGGGCCCGCACACAGAGCGCTGGGTACGTCGTTTCGGGGCCCTGCGCTCTGTTTGTCAGTGGCCTTATTCGTAAGTGACAACAGAAAATTCCTCCATGGGCGCATGGAGGGGGCCATTACCCACAACGAGGGCCCGGTGAGACTCGTTGTATGGGAGTTATTGTCCATGCGGCGATGGCAACAGGGTAAGTCCGCTCGCTACGGAAGAAACACCAAAATTTGTTGCCATTGCTGTTTGGATAATAACTAACGTTTACTTGACTACCTTGCAAAAAAAGTACACATCAACAGCCGTACACAACGCTGTGCGCGTGCCTCGAGAAAACTTACGGTAGCGTCTCGTTTACAAAGCATGTGTACTCGTAAGGGAATTACCTTCACTTATTTTTAATATCATTTCAGACCGTCCATGGCAAAGAAGTTAGATATACAAACACAATCACTCAAAAAAATGGGAATCCATTTTCCAAATCGTAAGGTGAACATTGCGTTATCACAGCAGGTGTACTCTTAACGGAGTTACCTTCAATAACTTTCCATGTCATTTCAAACCATTCATCATGAACCACGTTGTGCTTCCATCTTTTCCCTCGCTTCATTCATGCTCAACTTCCATGGCACCCATCAAGGTGTACCCTTAACGGGGTTACCTTCAACAACAAGGAGGACGTTCCATATAATGAAGCAAACACTCGTATCACTTGCCACCCGCATTTTTATTTCCTTGCACGGGGGGCATGATTCACTGATCATTCAACGACACTTCCTCCATTATCTAAAGCAAAAACTGGATTCATTTGCTACTTCCGAAAGCCTGCAACTTCGCCGCATGATGTTGTATGTAGCGATTGTCATTGCGCAACTGTCAACGTTCACTTGCATTGTCCAATTGCTATAAAAATACGATGAGACATTTCACACATGAATTCCACCACATCAGAATTGGCGTGTCAAATGTTCGTATCATTTGCCACGCACAGGTGTACTCTTAACGGAGTTACCTTCTCTATTACAAAATGCATCCTGCAAATTCGTTCACATTGGCCAAGGTTCAGTCACTACAAGAAGCAGCAATGACGGCCACGCTTATTATGGCCAAGGAGAACACAGCAAAGCAAGAATTGACCTTCACGGGCGAGTTCAAAGGTTCGTCAACATGGATCACGAAATGGGGCCGCTTCGAATTCGCCGAAGATGACCACATCCGTCTACATCCAGAACCACATTGCCAAGGCCAAGTGCCTTACGAAGGAAAGATCACAACAACATCTGACGATGTTGCACATGTGACGGTGGACAACGTGTGGGGCATCCCAACGGGGTTGTACAGTTTGGAATACGTCCCGGACATGATGCCTGCCGAGTGGGTCAAAGGTGCGCTAGAATTTTCACCTCAGCGTGAGCATACATTGCAAGTGTTGGCGTCAGGAAGCAATAACAAGCCACTCAACCCCATATCCGAAGACACCATCCAAGCCGTTGCAGCAGATCTCAAATTGGAACCGTCCCAATGTTTCGCCCTACAGACCGCCATGCGTTCAAAGGTGTGGGCATCCCAACTCCTCATATGTTCCCCACCAATGCTCTCCAGCATATCAATTCCTGTTCGTTTCGCGTATTACAACCATTACTATACCCGGTCAAATAATCAAGGCGTCCCCGAATTCCATGCCATTCTCAATCTCCTACTCATTCCCTATGTGTTGCAGGTGACTGCCATAATGGGGCCCGCCGGTTGCGGTAAATCCCATGTTTCCTTGGCCATCATGCAGGCGCGTTTCCTTGCAGCGCAACGCGTGTTGGTCACAGGTCCTACGAACACTTTGGTGGACAATTTGTGCGATGCCTGGGCGACAACCAGCGGTCTCACCGGTCCAGCAATCGTTCGATTGTACTCCAAGATTCAACGAGATTCCGGAAAAGCAAATGAATTGTACTGTGCCCATGCACTCGCCGTAAGATACCAATTGACAGTGAAGGAAGTGTTGCACAACGCAACCTTCGTATTCGCAACTAACGCCCTTGCCTTGTCACCCTCTCTACAGGGCGATTTTCACCACCACATTGTTGATGAAGCCGGACGCACCAATATCCCTGTGGGCATAGCGCTCATAGCATGTGCAAAAAACATCACCTTCATTGGTGATTCAAATCAGTTACATCCCCACACAAACCTTGAAAAGCATTACGCAGATGAGCTTGAATTAACAACAGAGGACATGTCACGCCTCATCGATGACAGCAAAATAAGCATCTTGCATATGTGTGCAGCAGGTTTGGTTCCACATGCATGCATCATAGAGCAACATAGGATGAACAAGCGCTTGACGGATTTCATCAATACATTTTTTTTGCGGACTTATGGTCGGTTCGGCAGGAGGACAAGAGCCCTCTTACACACTGCCAAACAATTCATGCATCAAACTTATCGACACATCAGCCAATGCTGCATTCGTCCCAGTCGATGAACTTTTCAATGTTACCTGTTCCGCATTCCAACCTCGTGTTGCCACTTCCGCGTTTTCGAGTATTGCAGCTCGCCACGTGAATGACGTCTTGCATTACGCACAGAACAATTGGCCAAAAGGCAGTGTTGCTATCATTAGCAATCACTACGAGCAAAATCGCTTGAACAAAGCGCTATTTTCTTCCCATGAGTCCGTGTCCGCCATTGACACTTTAGGTAGGTTCCAGGGAAGTCAAGCCGATGTTGTCATACTAACCTTGGCTTCCATTCATCCAGGTTTCTTTACCGAAACCACACGACAGTATGTCGCCTGTTCGCGCGCGCGTCAAGCATTGATCATTATTGGTGAGATCGCGAAATGGAAAGCGCATCAACCGATTCGCCCACTATTTGAGGCCTTGGAGGCAATGCAACAAAACGCTTCATTGCCCACCACCCGCGTACACACACTTGCGGCCTTGCCCAAATTCGTGGACAACGCATGTTCCATTTTGTCCAACGATTGGGTCGTTAGTCAATGGTCTCCCATGAACGATTGCTGTATGCACGGAACCCTCTATCACGACACCATCATGTCGTCCATTCAAGCATCCCTTCACAATCATTTCAATTCATACTTCACGGTGAAATTCGGACGCATCCTTCTGCCCGACTGTAGCTGGTTGTTTACCAATATATTGGCCTTTCCTGTACCCGATGTTCCACAATACCAGTCCCTTATTGACAGCATGGATGCTGCAGTCTTTCACAATGTAGAATGCCGCCAACTATATGACTGGGAGAGGGAGATTCTACGGGAGATCCCACGAAACTTCCGCAAGACTCTCACCCGTCAAAATAAGCGTTACACACTTACAGTACAGTTGGTCCAAGCTCTGTACCACAATTTCTTCACCAAATGCCGTTCCGCATTCCACCATAATCTCCTCACTCATTTATACGGATTGCTTCCGCAGCATGGTACATGTGATCAAACCACCCACACCCATGGCTCAAACATCTCTTCCACCATTTGCACTTGGTGCCATGTGCTTTCAACACCATCACTCACAAGCCAAATCACAGGCTACAATGCCCCACAAGTGCAGGCCGACCTCATTCACACCTTCATTACAGACGTGGCCGCAGATGTAACATACTTTGAGCCAACAAAGATTGCCGTGGGATGTCCTTTACAATTTTTCAAGATGGCAAGGGAATTTCTTCCCTTTACCAAATGGCAAATGAACGATGATAAGGATCATCGAGGCTTCCCCGGTGGTGGCCGTAGTGTGCAAACAACCCCTCAAATTGCGAAGCTCTTTACACAACTTCACCTGCAATCGGGTAATGCCATTTTTCGCAATGTTTTCAATGACACAACTGCAAGTGCAAAGCCTCACATCGATTCTGATTGTTTCCAACGCAATAGTACTTTCCTATGGCACTTTGGACCTCCTAGCTACCTACGCTGGGGAAATTCGAAGTACCCACTGGAACACGCTGCATTGTATGCTTTTGATGCTGCATGCACTCATTCCGTCCCGTTGATGGGTCGTTATAGTTTGTCTATTCGCTCGTGGAACTAAGCGTCCATGGCATGCACGATGGTGTTGTTGTCCTCGCTTTGGTGGTCACAGTGAACCAACAAGCAACATATATTGTCGGCTACATGACAAATCATATGGAGCACATTATGTCTCGGGTTGCACGACCCATCAACGCTGAGTCAATGCATGACACGGTCAGAGAATTTTTGCATGCCGCCGTGCGGTGCCTCTTTTCGCTTGCGTGCTAATCAGTGGCCTTTGCAAGATTGTTTTCTACATTTCCCAACGATGGTGTCCCTTGACCGGCATAGCAACCATCAATTCAAGCAAACCGATCCTTTGGCGACATCATTGCCAAATTCCATCACTCACTCACTCACATATATGTGCCATAGTATGCTGCAGTAAGCTTCCGGGAGCAAGTGCACTCTTATCAATGTTATCTTCCCTTCAAAATGACCTCACACAATCGATCGTGACAATGACCAGCACACCCCTCCTAACTTGCAAGCAATCTTGACTTCCATCATACATGACAATTTGTTCCAATAAACAATCCGTCCAGGGGTGACCAATTTTTTGATTCATCACTATATAATCAATGCCCCGCACCAAAAAAGCGTTGCACCATTACCCAATACACAGGTACGATGCTTTTCCACCCATCAAGCCCAAAGCTTTCGCCACAATTAGTCATCGACGCCGCTTTCATTGCCATGATGCGACATGATTCCACAAACAATGGTACTATGCACCATTCCACCAAATTCCCAAAAGAATCATAAAGGGTAGGCGTACAAATCCGTCACTATAACTTCCATGATGCGATCCAAGTCAACATACCAATTTCACATGCAAGTGAAGTCTCCCGCACGTCACGTCAAGGCGACACCCTAGCCACCGTTTCCATGCGGTACACTCCAAGTTTTACAAAGGGTCCATTAACCAAATTGTTTCACGGCCTATTGCACCATCCATACACGTCAGCCAAGCCCATCTTCCAGCCACAACAGCAATTTCAAGCAACCACTTCCTTTCATCAGTTCCAGAATGCTCAAATTAGGGCGTGAAGTCATCAACGCCTTCACTCCATTGCATTTCGCATTCATTCGTCTTCCTAGGTGTATTCTTAACGGAATTATCAGTCCCAGGATGCTCAAATTAGGGCGTGAAGTCATCAACGCCTTCACTCCATTGCATTTCGCATTCATTCGTCTTCCTAGGTGTATTCTTAACGGAATTACCGTCACTACAAAATATGGACAATACTTCAACCTACGGCGAGCCAAGCAACTATCACCAACAATGTATGCCCTGCGTCAAGAACACACAAAATGGTCAAATGAAACGCAATATCAAGATTGGCATGGTCACGACGCCAACATCATTGCGAGATTTCCCGAAGGATCTCATGTTGCTAATCGCAGAGTACGCACAGCAAATAACCTCACTCAGCAAGTCGTGCAAAAGCATGTGGATAATGCTCCATGGTTCGCGCATCATGAACACCGACGCATGGAATTGGGTGACGAAGGATTTCAAATGTATGATTAATGTGCGTCACCTCATGGCTCACTTCAACGACAATACGTTCGCCTCACTCATTGCGGCAAAGGAATATATTGACAACCTCACCTCCGGTTTCTTCGTCGGTTTGTGCGATCTAATGTTGTGGAGCGATATATCCGGACCATATGCAAGCACTGCAATACGGGCAATTAACACAACATTGCGCTCCTCATCACGTACACTGCACACCCTAAATTTATCCTGCTACATGCCATCCTTGGGCGCCTCGGTCATGGCAGAGAACCTATTGAATTGCACATCTCTCACAACTTTGGCTCTGAGTTTGCGCATCGCAAAGAATGAAGACGGGTTGGTAACTTTTATGGACGATAACACATCTAATCGCCTCTTCAAAGACGTTTTCTGTAAGGGCATGCATATGCTTAATTTACTCCACCTCGATCTCTCCTCTGGGTCCATCACTAATAGTGGTGCATGCGCGTTGGCAAATGAATTGTGCAACGCGCAAACACTTACCCACATGCATCTGGACCTAGGTTACAACAATATAGGTCCACTTGGGGTGGCCTCTTTATTTCGTTTGATGGGACAATATAAAAAGCTGCAAAGTTTCTATTTGAACGTCTGTGCAAATCAGAAGTGGGGGACCCAAAATGAATTGGCCAAACCCTTTTACATCCGAGAACTTGCAACCACTTTGTGTTCCATTCAACTGGATTTCCAAGACATTGGTCTTGTTGACCATAGTGTGATTGACCTCGTCAACACCTTGGTTAACAAATGGAATCCGCAAGTATTGCAACAAAGCAACACATCCGCACTGCTTTCGCTAAATCTTCTCTACAATTATAATATTGATATGGCGGGGGTTTGTGCTTTGCAAGTGCTAGTAAACCACTTTGCCGTTGACGTGCATACAACAATTTCATGTGATGCATTCGATTCACCCCATTTGTACAGCGACGACGACTAGGTCCTTCGTCGGCAATTCTGTGCAATTTAAAGCCAGTTCCCTTCAATTCCAAACTTTTCTAGTAGCCAAGAGTTCCAACCAGTTCAGGTTGCCATCCGTGGGTGTTCCCAATGTACTGGTGTACTGCTAACGGAATTACCATCACCTTCATGCCATGTCTAAACCTTGGGAGCAAGGGTTACAACAATTTCTTGCAGTGATTACCACGAGACTCGCAAGTAGTTCCTTCACGTGTTTTGCCAACTGTGCTTCGTTCCTCCAACACTGCCACGCGTTTACGATAGATTGCGGTTTGATGGACATACGTACGGACGGGCTCTTTCTGAGCGGATATAAATTCCCATTAGCCTTCCCCTCCACCTTGTGCACAACTCCCACATAAAGAACCCGCGTGTCTTTTAGGAGAGGGGTGTAGATTAGAGGATATATATATATATATATATATATATATATATATATATATATATATATATATTATATATATATATATATATATATATATATATATATATATATCCTCCAATCTACACCCCTCTCCCAACTCTAGGTGGCTCCACTATACGGCTGTAAGGTACGTGCGAAGGGCACAACTTGGTGCATACATGTGGTGGAAGGGGCTAAACTCGGTCAAAACGGGCTCAAAACGGGCTAAAAACACTTGTTTGAGCATCCCAAATGGTCCGGGATCACTTTTGGAAAAACGCGTTTTTGACGCATTTTTGACGCATTGGTGGTCCCGAAACGGCCCATTTTCAAGGCATTTTGGGATTTTCCATGGCCCAAAACGCGCCACCACGGGCTCAAAACGGCCTAAAAACACTTTTTTGAGCATCCCAAGTGGTCTAGGAACAACTTTGGAAAAAATCATTTTTTTCGCCCTAGGTACCCTGGTGGACTCACCGTTGGCACCCACTCTGCGTGGGCTGGTCGGCCCTCCGGCTGCACCAAGTGACCACAGGTACGGGGGTCTATGTGTCTTGTTGGGCGATTCTAAGGCTTGGAAACCATAAAAAGTGGGGGGTTGCGGGTGGCCTAGGTGCCCTCGGAATTCGGTTTTGAGCCACGTAGCCCAAGATACGGCCCGTTCTTGGTTTCCAGGTGCTGGTGCACATTGCGCAATTTTTGGGGCTTTTTGGCGCCTTTTTGGGCCGTTTCTCGGACATATCGTGGAATCGAAGGGCACTAGAGAGCTCTTTGACACGGTGAAGGCAAGCCGCACGTGCAGTGTACTCAGCGTATCCCTTCGTTTGGGCGTTTCGCCCGGGTTTTGGGGCTGTTTTGGGCGAAAAAAGGCTGTTTTTGGCCCAAAACTGCGCAGATTTGGGAGGGCACCTCCCGACTTGGCGCCCCTGCCCCGGACCGCCACCGGTGAGTTTTTGGCTCAAAACTTGGATTTGGCAAGGCCACCACCTGGGCTCCAAGATGGCTAGAGTAGAGTAGAGCCCGGAGCGATGAGGCGGGACAATGGCCAAAACGGTGAGGAGAAGTGCTTGTTGCTTGTTGTTGCTTGCTTGTTGTTGCTTGCTTGTTGCTTGTTAGCTAGATTTAAGGGGAGAGGGGTGTAGTAATGTATATATATATATATATATATATATATATATATATATATATATATGTATATATATATATATATATATATATATATATATATATATATATATTATATATTATATATATATATATATATATATATATATATATATATATATATATATATATATATATATATATATATATATATATATATATATATATATATATATATATATATATATATATATATATATATATATATATATATATATATATATATATATATTACTACACTCCTCTCCCCTTAAATTTAGCTAACAACAACAAGCAACAACAACAACACGTCTCCTTGCCGTTTTAGCCATTGCTCCGTCCCAACGCTTCTGATCTTTTGCCCATGTAGCCATCTTGGAGCCTAGGTGGTGGCCTTGCCAAATCCAAGTTTTGAGCCAAAAACTCACCGGTGGCGGCCCGGGGCGTGGGCGCCAAGTTGGGAGGTGCCCTCCCAAATCTGCACTGTTTTGGGCCAAAAACAGCCATTTTTCGCCCAAAACGGCCCTAGTAAGGGTTCAAAACAGCCAAACGAAGGCAAACGGCTGCTACACTCCACGTGCGGCTTGACTTTCTCGTGACCAAGGGACCTTTGGTGCCCTCTAACTCCACGATATGTCCGAGAAACGGCCCAAAAAGGCGCCAAAAAGCCCCAAAAACTGCGCAATGTGCACCAGCACCCCGAAACCAAGAACGGGCCGTATCTTGGGCTACGTGGCTCAAATCCGAATTCCGAGGGCACCTAGTCCACCCGCAACCCCCCACTTTTTATGGTTTCCGAGCGTCAGAATTGCCCAACGATCCACGTAGACCCCCGTACCTGTGGTCACTTGGTGGAGCCGGAGGGCCGGCCAGCCCACGCACAGTGGGGGCCAAAGGTGGGTCCACCAGGGTCCCCAGGGCGAAAAAAATGATTTTTTCCAAAGTTGTTCCTAGACCAATTGGGATGCTCAAACAAGTGTTATTGGCCCGTTTTGAGCCCGTGGTGGCGCGTTTTGGGCCATGAAAAATCTCAAAATACCTTGAAAATGGGTCGTTTTGGGACCAACAATGCGTCAAAAATGGGTGAAAAACGCGTTTTTCCAAAAGTGATCCTGGACCATTTCTGATGCTCAAACAATTGGTTTTAGCCCATTTTGAGTCCGTGGCGACAGGTTTGGGCTGATGGAAAATCCCAAAATGCCTTGAAAATGGGCCATTTTGGGACCAAAAATGGGTCAAAAATGGGTCAAAAACGCGTTTTTCCAAAAGTGATCCCAGACCATTTGGGATGCTCAAACAAGTGTTTTTAGCCCGTTTTGAGCCCGTTTTGACCGAGTTTAGCCCCTTCCACCACATGTATGCACCACTTTGTGCCCTTCGCCCGTACCTTAGAGCCGTGTGGTGGAGCCACCTAGAGTTGGGAGAGGGGTGTAGATTAGCGGATATATATATATATATATATATATATATATATATATAATATATATATATATATATATATATATAATATATATATATATATATATATATCTATATATATATATATATATATGTATATATATATATATATATATATATATATATATATATATATATAAGCCATATATATTACTACACCCCTCTCCCCTTAAATTTAGCTAACAAGCAACAAGCAACAAGCAACAACAACAAGCAACAACACGTCTCCTTGCCGTTTTGGCCATTGCTCCGTCCCAACGCTTCGGATCTTTTGCCCATGTAGCCATCCTGGAGCCTAGGTGGTGGCCTTCCCAAATCCAAGTTTTGAGCCGAAAACTCACCAGTGGCGGCCCGGGGCGGTGGCGCCAAGTCGGGAGGTGCCCACCCAAATCTGCGCTGTTTTGGGCCAAAAACACCCATTTTCGCCCAAAATAGCCCCCACACCCGGGCGAAACGCCCAAACGAAGGAAAACGGTGGCCACACTCCACGTGCGGCTTGACTTCACCGTGTCAAAGAGCCCTCTAGTGCCCTTCAACTCCACGATATGTCCGAGAAACGGCCCAAAAAGGTGCCAAAAGACCCCAAAAACGGCGCAATATGCACCAACCCCCCGAAACCAAGCACGGACCGTATCTTGGGCTACGTGGCTCAAAATCCGATTCCGAGGGCACCTAGTCCACCCGCAACCCCCCACTTTTTGTGGTTTCCACCCCTCGGAATGGCCCAACGAGACGCGTAGACCCCTGTACTAGTGGTCACTTGGTGCAGTCGGAGGGCAGCCCGGCGCGCGCACAGCGGGGGCCAACGGTGGGTCCACCAGTGTCCCCGGGGCGAAAAAAATCATTTTTTCCAAAGTTGTTCCCGGACCACTTGGGATGCTCAAACACGTGTTTTTGGCCCGTTTTGAGCCCGTGGTGGCGTGTTTTGGGCCACGGAAAATCCCAAAATGCCTTGAAAATGGGCCGTTTCAAGACCAAAAATGGGTCAAAAGTGGGTCAAAAACGCGTTTTTCCAAAAGTGATCCTAGACCATTTTGGATGCTCAAACAAGTGTTTTTAGCCCACTTTGAGCCCGTGGTGATGCATTTTGGCCCATGGAAAATGGCAACCATCAAAAAGTCCGGGGTGATCAAACCGTCCATGTTGTGAGCACCAGATTTCGCAAGACGAGGCGCTATACAAAAGTCGTTTGTTTCGTGCTGAACTTGTGCACTAGGTTCTTTCATCGAAAAGTCCAAGGTGATGAAATCCTCCATGCTATGAGCGCCAGATTCCGCAAGACGAGGCGCTATACAAAAGTCGTTTGTTGCGTGCTGAACTTGTGCACTGGGTTCTTTCATCGAAAAGTTCAGGGTGATCAAATCCTCCATGCTATGAGCGCCAGATTCCGCCAGACGAGGCGCCATACAAAAGTCGTTTGTTGCGTGCTGAATTTGTGCACTGGGTTCTTTCATACAAAAGTCCGGGGTGATCAAATCCTCCATGCTGTGAGCGCCAGATTCCGCAAGACGAGGCGCTATACAAAAGTCGTTTGTTGCGTGCCGAATTTAGCACTGGGTTCTTTCATCGAAAAGTCCGGGGTGATCAAATCCTCCATGCTGTGAGCGCCAGATTCCTCAAGACGAGGCGCTATACAAAAGTCGTTTGTTGCGTGCTGAACTTGTGCACTAGGTTCTTTCATCGAAAAGTTCAGGGTGATCAAATGCTCCATGCTATGAGCGCCAGATTCCGCAAGACGAGGCGCTATACAAAAGTCGTTTGTTGCGTGCTGAACTTGTGCACTAGGTTCTTTCATCGAAGAGTTCAGGGTGATCAAATCCTCCATGCTATGAGCGCCAGATTCCGCAAGACGAGGCGCTATACAAAAGTCGTTTGTTGCGTGCCGAATTTGTGCACTAGGTTCTTTCATCGAAAAGTTCAGGGTGATCAAATCCTCCATGCTATGAGCGCCAGATTCCGCAAGACGAGGCGCTATACAAAAGTCGTTTGTTGCGTGCTGAACTTGTGCACTAGGTTCTTTCATCGAAGAGTTCAGGGTGATCAAATCCTCCATGCTATGAGCGCCAGATTCCGCAAGACGAGGCGCTATACAAAAGTCGTTTGTTGCGTGCCGAATTTGTGCACTAGGTTCTTTCATCGAAAAGTTCAGGGTGATCAAATCCTCCATGCTATGAGCGCCAGATTCCGCAAGACGAGGCGCTATACAAAAGTCGTTTGTTGCGTGCTGAACTTGTGCACTAGGTTCTTTCATCGAAAAGTTCAGGGTGATCAAGTCCTCCATGCTATGAGCGCCAGATTCCGCAAGACGAGGCGCTATACAAAAGTCGTTTGTTGCGTGCTGATCTTGTGCACTAGGTTCTTTCATCGAAAAGTTCAGGGTGATCAAATCCTCCATGCTATGAGCGCCAGATTCCGCAAGACGAGGCGCTATACAAAAGTCGTTTGTTGCGTGCCGAATTTGTGCACTGGGTTCTTTCATCGAAGAGTCCGGGGTGATCAAATCCTCCATGCTGTGAGCGCCAGATTCCGCAAGACGAGGCGCTATACAAAAGTCGTTTGTTGCGTGCCGAATTTGTGCACTGGGTTCTTTCATCGAAGAGTCCGGGGTGATCAAATCCTCCATGCTGTGAGCGCCAGATTCCGCAAGACGAGGCGCTATACAAAAGTCGTTTGTTGCGTGCTGAACTTGTGCACTAGGTTCTTTCATCGAAAAGTTCAGGGTGATCAAATGCTCCATGCTATGAGCGCCAGATTCCGCAAGACGAGGCGCTATACAAAAGTCGTTTGTTGCGTGCTGAACTTGTGCACTAGGTTCTTTCATCGAACCGCAAGACGAGGCGCTATACAAAAGTCGTTTGTTGCTTGCCGAATTTGTACACTGGGTTCTTTCATCAAAGAGTCCGGGGTGATCAAATCCTCCATGCTGTGAGTGCCAGATTCCGCAAGACGAGGCGCTATACAAAAGTCGTTTGTTGCGTGCTGAACTTGTGCACTAGGTTCTTTCATCGAAAAGTTCAGGGTGATCAAATCCTCCATGCTATGAGCGCCAGATTCCGCAAGACGGGGCGCTATACAAAAGTCGTTTGTTGCGTGCTGAACTTGTGCACTAGGTTCTTTCATCAAAAAATCCGGGGTGATCAAACCATCCATGTTGTGAGCGCCAGATTCCGCAACACGAGGCGCTATACAAAAGTCGTTTGTTGCGTGCTGATGGTATGGTATGGTGGCTATCCTAGAGCCTAGTTACATTTTCCCTCTACCTCTTCTCCTGCGGGACCCTTCTCTTTCATTGTGTGCTCTGTTCTGCGCCGTTGGATTTGGAGTATACGTGTACTCTTAATCGAGTTACGTTCATACCCTCCATGACCAATCCAATTGCTGGTAACAAGGGTTGCAATAATGTTTAGAAGCCGGGACAGGGGACCATAGTAAGTAATGATTGTGGCATCATGTAGGTAATGATTGGTGGATCATGGGATTTTGGGACAAGGGACGTGGGACCATGGCGAGCATAATAGGTAATGGGCATCATGTAGGTAATGATTGGTGGATCATGGGATTTTGGGACAAGGGACATGGGACCATGGCGAGCATAATAGGTAATGAATGTGACACCATGTAGGTCATGATTGTGGCATCATGGCATGGGATAGTGGGAAATGGGACATGGAACATGGGTACTGTGGTGCTGCGTTGTGAGATGTGCATTGTACCAATACATTTGCATTTCCCTCTACTTCTTCTGCTACAGGACCCTTTTCTTTCATTGTGTGCTCTGTTCTTCGCGGTTGGATTTGGAATATACGTGTACTCTTAACCGAGTTACGTTCATACTCTCCATGTCCAATCGCTGAGAACAAGAGTCGCAACAATGTTCGGAAGCCGACGTAGACTTCGATGTCGGGGACTTCATTGTGCAGCACCCCCAAATTGCGCCACCAACCATTCGCCGTCGCCATGCTAGTATGCGGCACACTCTCATGAAGCGGTTGCACAAGCGAGCGAAGCGTGGACTGCAGTCATCATCCATGGCAAGTCTTAACACGGCACAAGCACAAGCTGCCAAGGGTGCAAGGAACACCTCTGCGGCACAAGCTGCCAAGGGTGCAAGGAACACCCCTGCGGCACAAGCTGCCAAGGGTTCTACTGGAGGTACAAGGAACACCTCTGCGGCACAAGCTGCCAAGGGTGCAAGGAACACCTCTGCGGCACAAGCTGCCAAGGGTGCAAGGAACACCTCTGCGGCACAAGCTGCCCAGGGTGCAAGGAACACCTCTGCGGCACAAGCTGTGAAGGGTTCTACTGCAGGTACAAGGAACACCTCTGCGGCACAAGCTGCCAAGGGTGCAAGGAACACCTCTGCGGCACAAGCTGTCAAGGGTTCTACTGGAGGTACAGGGAACACCTGTGCGGCACAAGCTGCCAAGGGTGCAAGGAACACCTCTGCGGCACAAGCTGCCAAGGGTTCTACTGGAGGTACAAGGAACACGCCAGAGTCGCAATGCGACAAGGGCATTGTCGGTGGACACGCCAATACACCGGAGAAGCACCATGCCAAAGCTTCACATCCTCGATCGCGGGGGGTCGTTGGTGCCGCTAAGAAAGAGCTTTTCAGCCGGAAACACAAGCCGCCATCTCACATTTATTTGAAATCTGTCCGAGAGTATTGGCTTGATGGTTTGGATGTTTTGTACTCGCCACTGTTCGATGCCCTTTGCCATCGATGTGGTCAACTACTTTGGGGCCCGGTTGGTGCGCACAAGTTTCTTGTTTCCCGAGATGATAGTGCAGTCCGTACCACCAACCTCTTTGGGGTGCCACCCACAGATGTGATTACTAGTGCGATCTTCGAGTTCCGAAATGACTTGTTTGCCAACTATGTACAATACAAAGGACCACCTTTTCGCGTTCCGCCTCGGTTGCATCCCACGAGTATTGGCGCCTTCAAAGTGTTTGATACGCCGGTGTGGCATTCGACACATCGTATGTATGCATGCCTTGTTTGCAGCAAGTATCGTGCCAAGTACGATCCTATAAATTATGGGTACGAATTGGATGGCACGACACATTACAATGTCCCAACCAAACTGGCGAATCTCACCGAATATCAAAAACGGCAAATTGCGTTGGGTGCTTTGTATTCAAATACCCTTAAGCACGTGGATTTGCGTCATCGACAGTGGCACCATGCTATTGGGACCGTTGGTGTGGGCCGCAAGCCTAGCCAGCATTATAATGCACTATATGGGTTTATGGCCATGAAAGAAGATGTGCTTCGCGATTATCAAAAGCCGAAGGATAGTGCCCAAAACACGCGGCAAATGAACCAAGCATTGCTGTTGCTGAAGAAAATTCACCCCTTTTATTCCCGGTTTTCGGCGCATTATGAGACATTGTACCGCTACCTACAGAATGCAGCTTCTACAATGGGGACGTTGACACAACGTTTTTTTGAGGATAAGTACGGGAAACGCCTGGAGTACCATCTACAAGACGACTATGTGGCTTGGGCAGTGGAGTGTGATGCACCGCGGAACATTATTCCTGATTTTGCCCCTCACCAAGACAGAGTGGGATTCATGCATCGAGCACCATTTCAACGTGCTGGGGGGACCGTTACCGCTGCAGCACAATCATTGGCGAACGACACGTATCTGCATTTCAACGATCCAAAATTGGAACCGTGTGTGTGGCCGGATTTGTATCCTGGTGGAGTTGGTGGATACAAGGTTGGGTGTGGCATTGGATGTGCGGCGTATTACCGTAGCCGGTATCTTGCATTTGATGAGCGCTGGCGCCGTGACCGATGGTGGTCCTTCTTCCATGTGAGTAAAGAGATGAAGAATCAACTTATTTGGAACCAGCAAAATTTCAAAGCGCAACGTGGTGATCGCGCAGAGGATATCACTGCGGAACATCTGCGTGCCGCTAGAAGCTCCGCAGGACCCAAGCCCCCTCCAAAGCGACACTCATCACATCACGCACAGTCTTCTTCGCAATCCACTCAATCACCCAGTCAGCCGAGCCAATCAACTCCCTGTCCAGGTGCCGAATCATCCACACAGTCCCCAAGCGAACCAAGCCAATCATCAGCACGCCCCGCACACGAACACAAGAAGGCCCGTGCTTCATACCACGATGGTGTTGATTCCATGAATCGGAATTTGGCAAGCGAAGGGGTTGATCAAGGTACCGCGGAACTCAACCCATACTATCGATATGGAACTTATGTCCCATCGAAGCTAGTTGGGACACGATCCTATTGGGCCTCACGGCATCTTGACCTCACTGCAATGAGCCGCGAGCTTGGAAAAGCAGACCTATTCATTACTTGGACAATGAATGACAATTGGGCTGATTTGCAAGCTGCCGTTCAAAAGGGATGTCGCGCAGGTGCGGTGTGGCCTGGACAATATCCGGAGGGCACAAGGCCCACCAAGCCAATTCAAGACGGGTACGATATGGAGGCATGCGTTGCATTTCATAAGCGGGTCGAGATCTTCAAGCGTGAGTTCTTAGCGATTGGCAAGAGAGGTCCATTTGGAACGGTTGGCGATTATTGGTTCCGCTTTGAATATCAAGAGCACGGCCGAGTGCACCTGCATGGTGTTGTTTGGTGCCAACCAGATTCAATCCCGGATGATGTCATCTGCGCTACAATGCCCCGCGAAAGTGATGGCTATGATCCGGAATTCACTTCATATCTACGGAGTTTATACAAGGAGTGCAATGTGGTGCACCAGTGTTACCCAGAGAAATGTTTCAACATTGGCCAAGGGCGCGTATCTACCGAGTGCAAGGCAGGGTATCCGTTTACGGTTCCCCAACATATGGAGGAGTTGGACACTAAGGGTGTACGCCTATTGTACCGCCGACAGGAACAAGAAGATGCTTGTGTGGTACCTCACAATCGTCGTCTTCTAGTATGTTTGCAATGCCACAACAATGTGCAGCGGATCACATCTTTGGGGTGGGAGTTGTACCTTGCGAAATATCTCACCAAAGCTGCAAAATCATTGACTGTCCCAATGCACCTGTCACCAAATGCCACTGACGTTGAGCGCTTGCTGAAGCTACGTTCTTTGGGACGCATGGAGAATGGAATGATGCTGCTCGGCATTCATCAGTGTAGGGGTAGTAGAGAGGTTTTATGTATTCCAACGGATCCATGGCCTAAGTTGGGGCGCTTGAAACGCCGCAAACACCTACCGGAGGATGACGCGTCTACAGATGTCTGGTACCTAGATAGGTACGATTTCTATTTGGAGCTTCCGGACGGTTTGCAACTGAAGTACCCTGACTTCTACCGATATTACCGTCGTACACAGCGCAATCCCGCAGACGCCAGCGCCTTGGCAAGCAATCCGGCAGAGGATATGGCAAACGACTCTCTGTCTAGTGATTCCGACGACGCAATAGACGGTGATTGGTATAAAGCCGATCCTCCTGACAATGGCAAGGAGCGCCCATACTGGTGGCCGTCCCCTCCAGAGCGCATGGATCGAGAAATTAAAGACAACATGGGCAATAAGTGGAGATTGCGCCGGCGCACTGCCATTCCAAGGTGGAATTTCTACCTTCCGTACGGTAAGGACGCCGAAAAGTATTTCTTACAAAAGATTCTCCTCTCCCAGCCCTTCACGAAAGAAGACCACGAACAGCGATTCTTTTCGAAGGACAATGTGTCGAAAACCTACATGGAGGAGTGTATCCTTCGTGGGCTATTCCGAGGATATGAGGAAGAGTCACGGGAAACACTGAACAACGCCCAGGCTCGAGGTTACTCCGTTGAGCGATTGCGTCTTCTTGCAGAAGTCCTTCGAGCTGAGGACATAATCGACGCAGCCTTCTTCAACAATTATATGTCCGATTTGGATGAGCTTGACAAGCATCGGGCCGGTGAGGATGAACCAGTGGTTGCTGATGAGGCGGAAATGGATCCCCAATTGGCTGAGGAGTTGAAGGCGTTTATGAATGCCGATTACCCCGGTGCTGCCGATACCTTGGTGAATGCCCTAAATCATTGGCAACACATGGTTTTTGAAATCTTTGTGGCACACTTTCAACAACAACAACCGAAGGATGTACTAGATATATCGACACGTTGTCGGGCTAGCACTGCGGGTAGCCGACCTCAGTTGTGTGCCATTCTCACAGGAGTTGCAGGAACTGGGAAGTCTCATGTCGTCCGTTTATTGATTGCCAAGCTACGCGCATGTGGATTTTCAATACTTGTGTGCGGTGCTAGTGGCGTGGCAGCGCTCAACGTTGGTGGCCGCACCATCCACAGCTTGTTTTCATTGTCATTGGACCTTGATTGGCAAATCAAAGAGGGAACAATTCTTTGGTGGATGATTCGTAATGCTGACATGATTATTGTGGATGAGTTCTCGCTTTTGTCGAACAAGCTCCTCCACACGTTGAATGACATACTACACAAGGTGCGCCGGGACAAGCGGAATCCTTTCGGAGGAATTACAATGCTTCTTGTTGGCGACCCATTGCAGCTTCCCGCTGTTGATCTCGACATCTTCGATAGTGCCCTCTTCCGGAACCATTTTGTGCCGTTTGTGTTGACGGAGGTCATGCGCCAAGACGATGGACAATTCATTGACCTGCTCAATCGTGTACGCATTGGGGAGGAAACAGATGATGATCATCTCACCCTACAGCAACGCATCGCTCCAAACAATGATGTTTCGCTTCAAGACCTCGAAGATGCCCCCATGCTAGTGGGACGCAGGAATGCTATGCATCGGTGGAACGAACACTTCATGGCACAATTGGTATCTAATATTGTGACCTTCAATGCCACCTATGTCGACATGGGTGGTGCTCCTACCAATCAAGCCATGTGCGACTACATCAATTCTCGCAATCGCCGCGTGCTCCCACAACAGGTTTTCGTGGCCGCCGGTATGCGAGCCCGGCTAATTCGCAACGTTAGTATTCAGAATCGTTTGGTGAACTCAACAATGGTTGTTATCAAGTGATGGTCCAATGATGTTATCGTTGTGTGCCCCATTGGTCGCACTAGGGAGTACCCTATTTGTCGGTTCCAACAAATAATCCCCGTGTACGGACCATCCGTGCAAGTCAAAATACTACAATTTCCGATGCTCGCAGGCTATGCATGTACTGTTCACGGATCGCAAGGCTGCTCGTACCACATTGTGTGGATTGATATGGCAACCTTCTTTGCCGCAGCACACGCGTATGTTGCATTGTCACGGGCACGGTCTCTGCAAGGTCTATATATCCTGAACTATCGCCGTGAGGCATTCCTTGTGGACCCCTACTACGTGCAGATGTGGAATTGGTTTGTGGCAACAAATGTTTTGGCACCCAAACCCGTTCAGCACATTCCGCCTTACCCACGTAGAACCTTCACATCCACTCTCATTGCCGGGATCATGTGTGTATGCCGCTCATGGCACACCAAATCTCATTCTCCCCAAAATTTGGATGCCCGCATTTTAAAAGTGAACATGTTGCTCATCTTGCAGTATGTGTCATTTCCATGGTGGTCTTACATTGATAGACAATTACAAGGAGACAAGTTGTCATTGGACATTGACGACCTCAATGAGGACGGAACGGAGCAGCCACGTATGCGCGGACGGCCCCATGGCACATCTCAGCAACCAAACGTTGGAGTGCAGTTGTTAGATGGCAACAACAAGCCACGTGTCTTTAGTGCCGATGTCTTGAGCCAAATGTCCGTTGTTCAGTTGCGGACCTTGTGTGCGGCTCATGGACTATCAACTTTTGGTACAAAGGCTGCTTTCCGGGAGCGCATTCTTCGAAAGCAAGACCACATTGAGGGTCCACCCAAACGGTACCCGACTACATCGCATGTGGCTCCGCCTCCGTCCTCCATTGGTGACTACCCCCATTTGCATGCACGTAATTGCCACTTCAACATTGAGTTTTGGCCCGATGAGAGAAATGATTCCATCGAGCACAATGTCCATCTTGCAGAATGTGCGTGGTTGTCCAGTGCGGCAGTCCAGTGCCTCCTTTAAGTTCTCTTGCCCCCAGGAACCACCTCGGTGAAACCCGTTATCATCGACATGCAGTTGGCCCAACTCATGCGGCATTCTCCTACACTAAGCCTCATTTGTACAGAAAAATGCGCGTTACCATTATTGCTAACGTCCCGAAATTCCACAATAGGGGTCCACTATGTGTTGGTCACAAATCTCCAAGTGGATTGCAAGAGGCTAGTCATTCACGATTCCAAAGACGCCTCGTCGGACTGTGGGGCTCTATTTCGAGTCATGTTGAAAAAACTTGGCTGGTCTTTCGCCTGGCACCATTACGGAACCCAACCTGATTCCGATACTTGTGGGTTCCGCGTGGTGATGCTCGCCATGCAATGGTGCGCTGCCAAAACGTTGACGGGGCAGCTCCCACGATGGTTCTTGGCATATTGTGCAAGCATCCTTCAGATGTTTGCCGTGGATTCCACGACGTTGCGATCCGCAGTGAGTACGTTCCAAGACGCCACATACGAGGATGCTTTGACCATGTATGATGAACCCGTCATTTGGGCAATGACGGAGTGTGGGGCCCTACCTGACGTCACCGATGCCGAATTGGATGCTCACACAAGCGAACACCATTGGACCTGCCCTCCACAAGGCACCAACCATGGGCCATCACACCCAACGGTAGGCAGCAACCAAGCTAGTCCAGATCCATCACAAACCCGTCAACCTCAACGCTCCGAAACATCAAGGTCCAAAGGAGGTGCCAACACAAAGCCTACCCCAAACACAAGGCAAAAATCTGGGCGCCCAAGTCCACCAACACCAACAACAAAACCTTCGAGAAAAGTTCCCAAGTCCAGAAGAACTACTATGCCAGCACGACATCAACGTCCAAGCCAAGCACCATATCGTTCGCAACCACATCCACCCCAAGGAGGGCGTGGAAAGTCAACCAACTCCGAGGACAACCACTCCTCAAGAAAAAGGACATTTTGAGGAGTCCGGGACCCCCTGGACGGCAAGGGTTATGTAGCCACCCAGCCCACGTCATATTTTCCAACCCGCTGTGAAGAGCTGGGGATCCCCAAGACGGCAAGGGTTATGTAGCCACTCCATCCAACAATGGGCAGTTCGGATTTCCATCCACGCTTTTAAGATTTGGGACCCCCAGGACAGCAGGGGTTTTGTAGCCACTCCACTCACCAATGGGGCACCTCAACTAATCCTCCCCGCCCTGAAGAGGTGGGGACCCCCAAGACGGCAGGAGTTACGTAGGCATTGGGCCCCCAAGTGGGCAACGTCAAATTTTCCTTTCCGCTGTGATGAGTTGGGGACCCCCATACGGTAGGAGTAGTCTCGCCACTTCGCCCACCATTGGGCCACTATTGATATTCCTCCCCGCTCTAAACAATGCGGAACCCCCAAGACTGCAGGGGTTATGTAACCACTCGGCCCACCAGTAGGTCACTTCGGATTTTCCTCCCCGCGCTAAAGAGTTGGGTACCCCCCCGGACAGCAAAGGTAATGTGCCTACTCTGCCCACCAATGGGCGTTTGTGATTTCCCTGCCCCCTCCGAAGATTTGGGGACCCCCCGGGTGGCAAAACTTGCGTAGCCAGTTACCCCACCAATGGGGCACTGCAGAATTTTCTCCCCGTTCTAAAGAGTAGGGTACCCCCAAGACACCCCCGCTGCCCACCCGTGGGCACTTCTGATTTTCTTCCGCGAATTGAAGAGGTGGTGATCCCCGGGAAAGGCAGGGGTGATATAGCCACTTTGCCCACGTGGGCCATTGCTGATTTTGTCCCCGTGCTGAGCATTGGGGACAAGACAACAAGGGTTATGTAGCCACTCAGCCCACCAATGGGCCATATTTGTTCCTCTTCCCCACTCTAAAAATGTCCCAATCCCCACGACAGCCGCGGTTAAGTAGCCAGTCCGCCCTTCGGGCCCCTCGGGACACTTCTTATTGCCCACCCCGCTCTAAAAAGTGTATGGTGCCCCCAATAATGTCCACATTGAATACACAAAGATCTTTCTGTCCATGTCCGACCAGTTTGTTGTGGTGCATTGCATACACCTTGCCGTCTCGTGGTGCATCATACATGGTGGACCGCTGTACATGTAAAGGAATGCTGCCCCACCAATGCGCCGAATTTTCCGTGCCACCAAAGACGTGGACCCCATCCAAAGGAACGTGTCAAGCAGCAACCACACAACAACTAACCAACCCTCAATCATTCCCACAATAGGCCTATAAGGAAATCACCTCCCATGCCATCAAAAATACATCCCACAAGGTCCTGGTGTGATGCGGCCAGCACATATTAAAGGGTAAGCATGCAAGAGGTGACGCGGTGGGTGGGGGTTCTTATTCCGTGCCTTGCCGTGCCCGTTTCTTTGTTAGGCTGCATTGTAAACTCGTTGCCATTGCTTTGTGCATTACGCATGGTAAAGAAAGAAGTCGGAAAAAGGGCAGTCCACAATCACAACATTGGTCCAACGCCATCAAACGTGAGCCAAACAGTGTGTTCCACAAGTAATCCGTGCCAAAACCGGCTTCAACGAAACGACGCTTCCATTGCTGCAACACATATGCACCTCCCCCGTAAGGGTCACACCACGTCATTGCATGTCACAACGTCACACGCCGTTGGAACCCATAGAAGGACAAGATAGTGAATATGGATCCAATGCAAAAGGACTTTTAGGTAGCATGACCACCTTCATTTCCACTATCTACAGCTTTTTTGCCTAGCCTCGTTGAGTATTGCATATACAGGTGTACTCTTAACCGAGTTACCTTCGTTTCATTCAATAGTCATCAAGGCTCAAACGATCTCCATCGCAACGCGTCCTACAAGCACTGCTACAATGTCGGACCCTCCAACATGCCCCGTTTGCCACACACCACTACACGAGAAAGTCAGCGGAACATCCAACCAGAACTACGAACGAAAATTCCTATGCTGTCCCGAGAGCAAGCCCGGAGATCGTCACCAAGGCAGTTTCCAATGGACAGAACCCCCGAAGCACGTACCACACGAATGGCCCGATTGCTCTTGTGGGGTACCCTGTCAACTCAACGACTGGGATGGCTGGTACACCTTCAAGTGTTGGAATGAGTATGGTGGGGGGTGCAATTTTATTCGCGGCGCAACGCAAAAACCAGAAACACAACACCGAGACTGCAAGATGTGTGGATTCAAGCTTGAGCGACAACATTCCGAGGTGACGGAAAATACACCCCTGAGCCAAGCTACATCAGCGGCATCGCCATCACAATCGCCACGGCAAGAGGTACCACAATCTCCGAAACCCAAAATCCGTCGTACAAGCCTCTTTATGACCTCCCCCAACAAACAACCATCGCTGCCAAGCTCAATGGCTATGGAAATCAAACAAGCTATCCCAATCACAATGTATGAAACCACCGCATCAATAGTCATCATTGTGCACAACGGGGTGACGGGTTCCGCAGATGCAAATTCGGTCACACTCAAATATGAAGGCCCCCCCCTCCTTCCAATAGGCTCAATCCTCCATACCAATGAAATGATGCTCAATCACAATCCAGCCAACACCTCCACCGATGAGGAACCCAAACGAACCGAAAGCAAGCACTATGTGAGGATCGTGCGCGTTCCCAAAGCTATTGATCCCACGCCCACCAAAACGGAACATGGCTCATATGTGATTCTGGATTTCAAAAAGGCTACCAATACGGTCAACTTTTAGTTGTGCCGGTCCGACAAACACCCAATGGTCGTGATGTTGCGGCCCATTTGTTCATGCTCTCATTCATAGGTGATTATTGTGGAACCCAACTGAGTACTGCACCTAAAGGTGTACTCTTAACCGAGTTACCTTCGTTCTTTTGCACACTCTTTGGGTTAAACACAATGGCCACCACTCCAAAGTTCAGCCTACCATCCATTATTCGCTTACAGCACGCATCAATGGATGCCACAAGCCACCTTGCTGCCACAACCAAATCCCAACAAGTGTTGAAATTTTCCTCCTCGATGGAGGGATGCACGACATGGATCGAGAAATGGGGAAGACAGGAATTTCTTGAAGATGACGGGTTAGGGTTAGGGTGGCAGCAATGTGTGGGAGGGGGCAGCAATCACCGTTAACGAGGATGTTGTGAGACGGCAATTTGACGATGACAACATCCCCAATGGTGAATACGACATCACGTACGTCCCCAATATGCTACCGGATGAGTGGATACTAGAAGCCCTCAACGAAAAGCGCGCCCCGTTGCACTTTTTGGACATAATGGCGACCGGCTTTGGGAACATCGCACAGAGCCCTGTACCACCGGACATCTTGCCGCTTGTGGCATCAAGGCTCCATCTGGAGCCATCCCAGGCAGCGGCCTTCAACACAAGCATGTCCGTAAGGTTTAGCTCAATAACCGGGGCGGCAGGCTGCGGTAAATCACATGTGGCAATGGCCATCATGGAGGCTCGCTTTCTAGCAGGCCACTGCACCCTAGTCACGGGTCCCACAAATGCGCTTGTGGATGCCTTGTGTACCAGTTGGGCTGAAAAGAGCAGTCTCACTGCCCCGGCAGTGGTGCGCCTCTACTCCAAAGTGCAACGGGCCACGGGAAACATCAATCACAAACTATGTGCACATGCACTCGCAAAGAAACTGCGATGCACAGTGCAAGATGTCCTGTCCGACGCCATGTTCGTTTTCACCACAAATGCCCTTTCCTTAAGTCCAAAGTTACAAGCCCTGTTCTTCCACCACCACATCGTGGATGAGGCAAGCCGCACCAACCTCCCACAATCCGTGGCACTAACAACATGTGCCCAGAATACCACTTTTTTGGGGGATCCGTTGCAATTGCCGCCACACACACATTTGCGCTCAGATATGGCACTACCCCTCCGCATAAGCAAGGACGACATCGCCGAACTGGTCGACCTTGCGCAGGTTAGTGGCCTTGATGTTTGCAGAGCCGGCATCATTCCCCACTCGATCATCACGGAGCAGCATCGGATGACCGAAGTACTCACAAATTTTGTCAGTACTGTGTTCTGTGGGCATAGAATTGGACATGCACCCGAAACCGCCACTGCTCCTATGCCGGGAGACACAAGCATTCACTTGGTGGACACGTCCATTGACCAAGAACACACGCCAGTTAATGAAATGTTCAACCTCACTTGTGCAACATTCACCCCTCGCGTCCCCACATCGTCTTTCTGCACAAAATCAACTCGATATGTGCAAGACATTCTTGCTTGGGGACAAGACCGGTGGAAGGGCAAATCCATCGCAATACTTGCCAACCACTTTGAACAAAACCGCTTGAATAAGGCGGTGTTTGGTTCGCACCCGGGGGTGGCACACATTGACACGGTTGGACGATTTCAGGGCAAACAAGCGGACATTGTCATCCTAACCCTTGCATCTGAAAATCCCGGGTTTTTTGCTACCAATGCACGACAGTACGTAGCATGTTCCCGAGCAAGGCACGGTCTGTTCATCGTGGGTGAGATTGGAAAGTGGAAGGACCGCCAGCAAGTTAAGCACTTGATGGATGCACTTGCTGCAGTAGCAACAGGGCAACCTATCCCCCTGACCCGCGTACATACCGCACAAGAACTGCCCCAGTTCACGGCGGATGCACCACCCCATTCAACAACTGACTGGGTCATATGTACGTGGATGCCAATGGATAAGGTTTTCCTTCAAACAACACTCCTACAACCACACATCTTGGCACCCATCCAATCCGATCTGGCAAATCGGCTCGGTTGCCCCGTGCCTGCGACATTGGGCCGCTTTCTACATCCCGATTGCACATGGATTTTCACCAACATCTTGGCCTTTCCAGTACCAGCACACCTGCAAGGGTTCCCTTTTCAGGAGGCACTTGACCCCGTAATCTATGGCAATGTACAATGTCGACCCCTACATGCATGGAAACTAGAACTGTTCACCGATGTCCCGCGCAAAATGCGAAGTGCACTCACCAGAGGCAACAAACGCTACACTTTGACACTAGGCCTCTTCCAAGCCTTGTACCCGTCAATGTTGAAACATTGCCAACACATGGCTATGGGCGCTTCACTCATGACATTTTTGTACGGCCTCGTCCCCCACACCGCAACATGCAACACCTTCACGCACCAACATGGAACACATATCACCCCCACATTGTGCACGTGGTGCCATGCACATTCATCTATCACTACATCCATCGAACAAAATCTCGTAAACTACAACTCCCACTCACACTCGCAATACATCCCACTCCTCAACTCATTCACCATGGACATCACACAAGACACTGTTTTCAATGAACCGGTCGAAGTTGCAACCGGAAATGGCTTGGCATGGCACGACCTAGCAACCCGCTACACACCGCTAACAAAGTGGCAAATGAACGCATCGCAGAAAATGTTCAAGGGAGGGGGGGGCACACTGCCGCTCCACGCAGGCATAGCCGATATGTTCACTGCCCTCCATCTCCATGATGGCAATGCAATTTGGCGGAATGTTTTCAACAACTACAATGCAGCAGCAGGACGCCACGTAGATGACTGCCGTTTCAAACGGAGTGCTACGTACATCTTTCATTTTGGTCCACCATGCGTAATGCAATGGGACGGGAAGGAGTATGAACTACTCCACAACACACTGTATGGATTTGATGGAAGCATGCCACATGAGCTTCCATGTTGTGGTCGATACAGCTTGTCCCTGAGGGCATGGGTGTAGGGGCTGAGACCCACAAGTTTCCCGAATGGCGAATACATTCTATTCCCACATCGTTCCCGACCCCATAACACAACCAAGCAAAAAAAACCCTCACCCTCGAACGTGCTAACCCCCCCTACCACAGCCCATCCCGTCTCTTCCGCTCCGATGGTAGCTCTTTTCTTTGCAAGGGGCCGTGAAAGCATGGAGGGAGGGGGAGTAGTGATCTACCTTCATGTCCGTGTGGTCCAAAGCCACCATACAACCGCACTTGCCTTGAAACGCCCTACCTCGTTATGTGTGTCTATACTAATCCCTTGCCCGCCTCATCAGCTTACCCCTCTGAGGCTCCACCCACCTTCTAAAACCGCGTGCCATACATTACTTTTGTTTCCTAAGAGTACCATGCTGACCATTTGCCCGCAACCTTTTTTTTGGCACATGCTTAGGTAGTGTCCCAAGGAACCAAGTCATCTTTTTTTGGGGGGGGGAGAAGGGTTGTGCAAATGGGGTGTGAGCGCGGAGGGTGATGTACCTTCATGGCGGTGTGGTCCAAAGCCACCGCCCCGAGTTGCTATGGCCACCGTCCGCACTAGCCCATTTGCCTACAACCATTTTTATTGGCAACTGCTTACAAAGTGTCCCAAGGAACCAAATCATCTTTTGTTTGAGGGAGAAGAAGGGTTGTGCAAGTGCTGTGTAAGCAGGGAGGGGTGATGTACCTTCATGGCGGTGTGGTCCGAAGCCACCGCCCCGAGTTGCTATGGCCACACTTCCACACTGGCCCATTTGCCTGCAACCATTTTTATTGGCAACTGCTTGGAAAGTGTCCCAAGGAACCAAATCATCTTTTGTTTGAGGGGGAAGAAGGGTTGTGCAAATGGGGTGTAAGCGGGGAGGTGTGATGTACCTTCATGGCGGTGTGGTCCAAAGCCACCGACCCGAGTTTCTATGGCCACACGTCCGCACTAGCCTTTCAACCCCCCCCCCCCCTATATATGGGTGTCTGTTGTAAATCTAACCCACCCCAGGAGCCCACCCCCCTCATGTTCGCAGTGCGGCTGCGAATACCAAAGCCGATGCTACCCTCCCCCGCATTGGGGTGAGGGGCGGTGCGAACCGTCGGATCACACCTGGGCCGCATAGCCAACCGTTCGGAGGTGCCCGACAAAGGTGGCACATTTGGGTCCGCCTCTCCGCTTATCCACAATACACACATGAGTAACACCCCTACTTTCCTTGTGAGGCATCTAAGACAAATAGCAACGTTGGCATGGGAGAGGGGTGTAGATTAGAGGATATATATATATATATATATATATATATATATATATATATATTACTACACCCCTCTCCCCTTAAATTTAGCTAACAACAAGCAACAAGCAACAAGCAACAACAACAACACGTCTCCGTGCCGTTTTGGCCATTGCTCCGTCCCAACGCTTCGGATCTTTTCCCCATGTAGCCATCTTGGAGCCTAGGTGGTGCCCTTGCCAAATCCAAGTTTTGAGCCAAAAACTCACCGGTGGCGGCCCGGGGCGGTGGCGCCAAGTCGGGAGGTGCCCTCCCAAATCTGCGCAGTTTTGGGCCAAAAACAGCCATTTTCCCCCCAAGGGACCTTTGGTGCCCTCTAACTCCACGATATGTCCGAGAAAGGGCCCAAAAAGGCGCCAAAAAGCCCCAAAAATCTGCGCCATGTGCACCAGTACCCCGAAACCAAGAACAGGCCGTATCTTGGGCTACGTGGCTCAAAAACGAATTCCGAGGGCACCTAGTCCACCCGCAACCCCCCACTTTTTATGGTTTCCAAGCGTTAGAATCGCCCAACGAGAAACGTAGACCCCCGTACCAGTGGTCACTTGGTGCAGCCGGAGGGCCGGCCAGCCCACGCAGAGTGGGTGCCAACGGTGGGTCCACCAGGGTCCCCAGGTCGAAAAAAATGATTTTTTCCAAGGTTGTTCCTAGACCACTTGGGATGCTCAAACAAGTGTTTTTAGGCCAATTTGAGCCCGTGGTGGCGCGTTTGGGGCCATGGAAAATCCCAAAATGCCTTGAAAATGGGCCGTTTTTGGACCAAAAATGGGTCAAAAATGGGTCAAAAACGCGTTTTTTCAAAAGTGATCTTGGACCATCTATGATGCTCAAACAAGTGTTTTGAGCCCGTTTTGAGCCAGTTTTGACCGAGTTTAGCCCCTTCCACCACATGTATGCACCACTTTGTGCCCTTCGCACGTACCTTAGAGCCGTGTGGTGGAGCCACCTAGAGTTGGGAGAGGGGTGTAGATTGGAGGATATATATATATATATATATATATAATATATATATATATATATATATATATATATATATATATATATATAAATATATAATATATATATATATATATATATTACAGGAACTTTTGATGGATCCCCCCCGGCGACCAGGCGCCGCGGGGGGTACAGTGAAACCCGGGCCGGGGGGCAGCCGGGGCCTGCTAGGGCCGCGCCCCCCGCGGCATTTGGAACGGCCACCCGCAGCAGCGACTCCTGCGGGGGCTGTGGCAGCGGCGGGCAGCCGCAGCGTGATGCTTCTTTGGCAGCACGTGCAGTCCGGCGCCCAGAGTACAACTGGTGGGCGAGGTGCAAGATTGCAAGATTGCAGGATTTTGTGATGGATCCCCCTTGGCGACCAGGCGCCGCGGGGGGTACAGTGAAACCCTGGCCACGGGGCAGCCGGGGCCTACCAGGGCCGCGCCCCCCGCGGCATTTGGAGTGGCTCCCCGCGGCGGCGGCTCCTGCGGTGGCTGTGGCAGCGGCGGGCGGCCACAGCGTGGTGCCAACCTGCCCAACGACACCGCCGATAGCGGCTAGGTGCGTGCCTGCGAGATGCGTGCAACTTGCCTACACAGTGTCCTGCGTAGTGTCCGAGAGGGAAAAGGGCAGGGGAGGGAGGGGGAGGCAGGGCTGGCGTAGAGGGACAAAGGCCGCAGGCGGGTGCAGTGCGACGTGCGTGCCACAAGCCCAGGGACCAGGGCACCAGGGGGCGGCAAGGTGAAGAGGAAGTGGGAGGGATGCCTCGCGTATTGCTCCGCGAAGTTTATGCCGGGGGGGTAAAGGGAGGACGGGGACAGGGAGACAGGGGGCCAGGGACCAAGGGGCCTGGGAAGGGGGGCAAGGGAGGACGAGTGAGGGCGAGCGGACAGGGGGCGGGACAGGGCCAGGGGGCCGGGGCAGAGAGAGGGGGCAGAGAGGGAGCGCTGCCTCGCGAATTGCTCCGCATCGTGCTCGCGCTGGCCGGAGGGCAGAGGGACGGAGATGGCAGGGCAGGGAAGGGGGCGTGCCACGGCGGCTTGAATGAGCGAACGTGGGGCAGGAGCAAAAAGGTGCCCCACAACCGAGCGAGCCGCCCGCAGTGCGCGGGGGCACTGGACAAGGCGGGGCGCCGCGGCGTGCTGCCACAAGGCGGTCCACCCCCAGAGGTGCAGTGTCCTGCGTAGTGTCATGCAACGAGGGCCGGCAAGGACGAGGGAAGAGGACACTAAGGAGGCGAGCGCAGGCCGGACAGCCGGGGCAGAGAACCCTGGCCGGGGGGCAGCCAGGGCCAACCAGGGCCGCGCCCCCCGCGGCATTTGGAGTGGCTGCCCACGGCGGCGGCTCCTGCGGGGACTGTGGCAGCGGCGGGCGGCCGCAGCGTGGTGCCAACCAGCCCGACGGCGCCGACGATAGAGGCCAGGTGCGTGCCTGCGACATGCGTGCGACTTGCCTACACAGTGTCCTGCGTAGTGACAGAGGGGGCAAAGGGCAGGGAGGAGAGGGGGGGGCAGGGCGGACATAGAGGGAAAAAGGCCACAGGCGGGTGCAGTGCGACGTGCGTGCCACTTGCCCAGGGACCAGGGCACCAGAGGGCAGAAAGGTGAAGGGAGAGAGGGAGGGATGCCACGCGTATTGCTCCGCAAAGTGTATGCCGGGGAGGGAAAGGGAAGACGGACACAGGGAGACAGAGGGCCAGGGACACAGGGGCCTGGGAAGGGGGGCAAGGGAGGACGAGGGAGAACGGGCGCACAAGGGGCAGGGCTGGACCAAGGGGCGGGAGCAGAGGGGGGGAGCAGGGAGGGAGGGTTGCCTCGCGAATTGCTCCGCACCGTGCTCGCACTGGCCAGAGGGCGGAGGTAAGGAAGAGGAGGCGAGAGAACAGAAGCATGCTAAACACCGACCTTATGCACGGCTAGTGTGAGCGGACCAGGGGCAAGAACGACGAGGGTGCCCCGCGACCGAGCAGACCGCCTGCGGCGAGCGGGGGCCGTGGACGTGCCGCGGCCGCTAGGCAGCCTGCCCCCGGAGGTATCGTGTGCGGTACAAAGTGCGTGCCACATACCAGGAGCTCGGGACACCAGGGGGCAGCAAGGGAGAGAGGGAGTGGGAGGGTTGCCTTGCGCATTGCTCTGCACGGTGCACGCCGAGGGGATAAAGGGAGGAGGGGGACAGAGAGACAGGAGGCCGGAGACCCTACAACCAGGGACGAGGGGCAGGGCAAGGTGAGCGAGGGCGAGCAGACAGGGGGCAGGACAGGGCCAGGGGGCCGGGGTAGAGAGGGGGGCAGAGGGGGAGCGCTGCCTCGCGAATTGCTCCGCACTGTGCTCGCACTGGCCGGAGGGCAGAGGGTCGGAGATGGCAGGGCAGAGAAGGGGGCAACAAGGTGCCCCACAACCGAGCGAGCCGCCCGCAGCGCGCGGGCGCACTTGGCAAGGCGGGGTGCCGCGGCGTGCTGCCACAAGGCAGCCCGCCCCCAAAGGTGCAGTGTGCTGTGTGCCTGCGTAGTGTCATGCATCGAGGGCCGGCAAGGACGAGGGAAGAGGGCACGGGCAGGGCGAAAGAGGTAGGGCACTTAGGAGGTGAGCGAAGGCCGGACAGCCGGGGCAGAGAGAGGGAGCGACGAGGGAGACAGGGGCTTTGCTCGGCACCAAGGGAGCACAGAGGGCGAGGGAGGCAGCAGAGGGGGCAGGGTAGGGGATAGTTGCCATGCGTCGTGCCGTGCGCCGTGCGCGTCCTGAAACCGACTCTGACCTCAGCCAAGTGCCTCACCCCGTGCGTGCGTCGTGCTTGCGTCGAGCCTGCGACATGCGTGCAACGAAGGGACGACGACAAGGGCGCCCCCCCCCCCCCCCCCCCACACACCTCCGCCCCCCCGGGGGTGCGCACGCAGGGTGGGAGGGGCGACGACGGGTGACACACGGCAAGCCCCCCCCCCCTGCAGAGGGACAAGTGCCGCGCCTCGTGCCTGCGCCATGCTTGCGTCGTGCCTGCGACGTGCGTGCTGCGGAGGGAAGACGACAAGGGCGCCCCCCCCCCCCCCCACACACCTCCGCCCCCCCAAGGGTGGGGGATGCAGGTAGGGGGGGGCGAAAAGCGCCCCCCCCCCCCCCGAGGACAAAGCGGCAGGGTGGGGAGGCAGCGGCGAGAGGGTGCGGGACGGACCACACGCCCGTGCCCGTATAGAGCACGCGCCGTGCAAGCCCCAGCGGGGGGACCACCGGGGGTGTGAACGCAGGGTAGGAAGGGCGACGACGGGAGCCACAAGGCATGCCCCCCCCCCCTAGCAGAGGGACAGGTGCCGCGCCTCGTGCCTGCGCCGTGCTTGCGTCGTGCCTGCGACATGCGTGCAACGAAGGGGTGACGACAAGGTCCCCCCCCCCCCCCCACACACACCTCCGCCCCCCCATGGGTGGGGGATGAAGGTAGGGAGGGGCGGACAGCGCCCCCCCCCCCCCCCCCCCGAGGACAAAGCGGCAAGATGGGGAGGCAGCGGAGAGAGGGTGCGGGACGGACCACACGACCGTGCCCGTAGGAAGCACGCGCCGTGCAAGCCCCAGCGGGGGGGGCACCGGGGGTGCGAACGCAGGGTAGGAAGGGCGACGACGGGAGCCACACGGCAAGCCCCCCCCCCCCCTGCAGAGGGACAAGTGCCGCGCCTCGTGCTTGCGACGTGCTTACGCCAATGTTGGGTACTCTCTGTGCCTGACCCCTGGGCAGCTGCAGACGTACACTACCATCGACGTGGTGCCAGCAAAGGTGTGTGGTTCAAGGCTGGTGCCATGATCTTCGAGTCTTATGTCTGGATCTGCATGGGTGCCCCCGCGTTGGTGAGCGCCCAGTCCATCCTTGCCGAGTTGGCCAGCCAAGTTGTCATGATGGGTGCCATCGAGGCTCACCGTGTGAACGGTGGTCCATTCGGTGGACGGGACCTTGATCTGGTGTACCCTAGTGGCAAGCAATTTGACCCTCTGGGTTTGGCCGACGACCCTGACACGGCTGCCGAACTGAAGGTGAAGGAGAACAAGAAGGGCCGATTGGCGATGCTCTCCTTGTTCGGCTGCTATGTGCAGGCTGCCGTCACCGGCCAGGGCCCTGTTGAGCACTGGGCCTCCCACAATGCTGATCCGTTCGCGGTGAACGGGTTGACCCTTGATATTATCGGCCAGTACACGCCGTCTGTGGCCATGTTCACAGATGCTGGGAAGCAGAAGGAGCCCCAAGTGGATTTGTCGGACTGGGGTGGTCCTCACCGCAAGAGGTGGTTGGGCCCCAACGCTGCGGACAGCTACGTCCCTGACTACTTGACCGGTGAGTACCCTGGTGACTACGGTTGGGGCAGCGCTGGGCTTGCTGCAGGGCCCAAAGCCTTCGAGCCAGCACGTGGGTAGCATCGCCATCTTCAATCTCGTCTTGTGCCCATGCTTGCTGCTTTGTTTCTTGGTTGCTGCAGTGCTGCACCCCTAGGAGTTGTGCTTGCTTGTTGCAGTGCTACAGCTCTGCCATGCCTTGACCCTTACCCCCGGCGAACAAACGGGCCAGCGCTCGTCGCCGTTGCTAATGCTAACGCTCTGCAGTTGCCACTGCCCCCAAAGCCTGGTTGGCCGGTATCCCCGGTCCTCTAGGTCCTCCGTCAAGCTGTGGGCCACCTCAGGCAGCCCTAGGACCCACGGGATCGAGCAAGGCAGGAACCACCTGTCGGTGCGAGATGCCCGGTAACACCAGTAGACGGCATGATAAGTGGTTATGACTATGACTATGACTATATATATATATATATATATATATATATATATATATATATATATATATATATATATATATATAATATATATATATATATAATATATAATATATATATATATATATATATAATATATATATATATATATAATATATATATATATATATATATATATATATATATATATATAATATATATATATATATATATATATATATATATATATATATATATATATATATATATATATATATATATATATATATATATATATATATATATATATATATATATATATATGGCATAACTACTGCAGTGTATCTACCAGGGTATAGGGGCAAGAGGTGGGCTTGGGACGGGGAGTAGGGGACCCCCCCCCCTATTTTGAGGCTGGGGAATCCGTTTTTGAGGGTTAGGGAGGGTTTTGGGACATGCCTCTTTGGGCCTCCGGGTGGGGATGATGGTCTTGATGTTCTTTGCTCCCAATACATCAAAAGGGGCTCCATTCTCTATACTGATGGCGCCCGTGTGTATGAGCAAATTTCACCAAGAGAACGAGTTTGCCAAGGATGCCAATATCCAAGGCAAAAAGCGACGGGTCCACACCAACTCCATTGATGGGAGGTGGGGAATACTCAAAAATTGGATCCGGAATCGTGGTGGTGTCAATTCTGAGCACCTCTTCCAGAACCTCAAGGAGTTCCAGTGGCGCCAAAATCTGCAGCAGCGTGACCCGTTCATCACCCTGTGCGAGCATGTTCGAGACAGATTTTTTCCGTTTTGACAAGGTACACTCCTCCCATTTCTCTCCCTAACCCTCAAAAACGGATTCCCCACCCTCAAAATAGGGGGGGGGGGTCCCCTACTCCCCGTCCCAAGCCCACCTCTTGCCCCTATACCCTGGTAGATACACTGCAGTAGTTATGCCATATATATATATATATATATATATATATATATATATATATATATTACTACAGCAACAACAAGCAACAAGCACGTCTCCGTGCCGTTTTGGCCATTGCACCTTCCCAACGCCTCGGGCTTGACTCTACTTTAGCCATCCTAGAGCCTAGGTGGTGCCCTTGCCAAATCCAAGTTTTGAGCCAGAAACTCACCGATGGCGGCCCGGGGCGGGGGCGCCGAGTGGGGAGGTGCCCTCCCAAATCTGCGCAGTTTTGGGCCAAAAACAGCCATTTTTCGCCCAAAACAGCCCTAGTAAGGGTTCAAAACAGCCAAACGAAGGCAAACGGCTCGTACACTGCACGTGCTGCTTGACTTTCTCATGACCAAGGGACCTTTGGTGCCCTCTAACTCCACGATATGTCCGAGAAACGGCCCAAAAAAAGCGCCAAAAAGCCCCAAAAATTGCGCAATGTGCACCAGCACCCCGAAACCAAGAACGGGCCGTATCTTGGGCTACGTGGCTCAAAAACGAATTCCGAGGGCACCTAGGCCACCCGCAACCCCCCACTTTTTATGGTTTCCAAGCGTCAGAATTGCCCAACGAGACACGTAGACCCCTGTACCAGTGGTCACTTGGTGCAGCCGGAGGGCCGGCCAGCCCACGCAGAGTGGGGGCCAACGGTGGGTCCACCAGGGTCCCCAGGGCGAAAAAAATGATTTTTCCCAAAGTTGTTCCTAGACCACTTGGGATGCTCAAACAAGTGTTTTTAGGCCGTTTTGAGCCCGTGGTGGCGCGTTTTGGGCCATGGAAAATCCCAAAATGCCTTGAAAATGGGCCGTTTCGGGACCAACAATGCGTCAAAAATGGGTCAAAAACACGTTTTTCCAAAAGTGATCTTGGACCATCTATGATGCTCAAACAAGTGGTTTTAGCCCATTTTGAGCCCGTGGCCACGGGTTTTGGGTCATGGAAAAACTCAAAATGCCTTGAAAATGGGCCATTTTGAGACCAAAAATGGGTCAAAAATGGGTCAAAAACGCGTTATTCCAAAAGTGATCCCGGACCATTTGGGATGCTCAAACAAGTGTTTTTAGCCCGTTTTGAGCCCGTTTTGACCGAGTTTAGCCCCTTCCACCACATGTATGCACCACTTTGTGCCCTTCGCACCTACCTTAGAGCCGTGTGGTGGAGCCACCTAGAGTTGGGAGAGGGGTGTAGATTGGAGGATATATATATATATATATATATATATATATATATATATATATACATATATATGGTTTGTGAGAGCTCTGCCCCCCCCCCCCCTGTCTGCCCCCCCCCCCCTGGGGGTCCGGAGGACCCCCCGGGGCGGGCGCGTAGCGCCCGGCCGGGGGCCGAAGGCCCCCAATATGCAAGAATATGCACATTGTACACCGAATGCTACTCCGTTTACCCGTATACCCCTTCCGTTTACCCGTGGATCATAGGAATTGCGGTCTGTAGTGCCATCGTTTACCCGCACACATGGGGAGGGCGGTCTGGGGTCTGTAGACACTGTGCACCACAGGTAGACGCGGCCTGCTAATTGTAGACACTGTCGGCATGTTGTAGACGCGAAGTGCCAATATTTGGGAAGGGGGCCGAAGGCCCCCTTCCCCCAATGCGGTCCTCTGCCATCGTTTACCCGCCTAGAGGGGGAGGGCGGGCTGGGGTCTGTAGAGACTGTACACCACAAGTAGACACGGCCCCTATACCCCTTGGGGGGGGGGGGAGGACAGGGGGGGGCGGGCAAAGCTCTCATAAGCCATATATATTACTACACCCCTCTCCCCTTAAATTTAGCTAACAAGCAACAACAACAACAACAACACGTCACCGTTCCGTTTTGACCATTGGCCCTTCCCATCGCCTCGGGCTTGACTCTACTTTAGCCATCCTAGAGCCTAGGTGGTGCCCTTGCCAAATCCAAGTTTTGAGCCAGAAACTCACCGGTGGCGGCCCGGGGCGGGGGCGCCAAGTGGGGAGGTGCCCTCCCAAATCTGCGCAGTTTTGGGCCAAAAACAGCCATTTTTCGCCCAAAACAGCCCTAGTAAGGGTTCAAAACAGCCAAACGAAGGCAAACGGCTCGTACACTGCACGTGCTGCTCGACTTTCTCATGACCAAGGGACCTTTGGTGCCCTCTAACTCCACAATATGTCCGAGAAACGGCCCAAAAAGGCGCCAAAAAGCCCCAAAAATTGCGCAATGTGCACCAGCACCCCGAAACCAAGAACGGGCCGTATCTTGGGCTACGTGGCTCAAAAACGAATTCCGAGGGCACCTAGGCCACCCGCAACCCCCCACTTTTTATGGTTTCCAAGCCTCAGAATCGCCCAACGAGAAACGTAGACCCCCGTACCAGTGGTCACTTGGTGCAGCCGGAGGGCCGGCCAGCCCACGCAGAGTGGGGGCCAACGGTGGGTCCACCAGGGTCCCCAGGGCGAAAAAAATGATTTTTCCCAAAGTTGTTCCTAGACCACTTGGGATGCTCAAACAAGTGTTTTTAGGCCGTTTTGAGCCCGTGGTGGCGCGTTTTGGGCCATGGAAAATCCCAAAATGCCTTGAAAATGGGCCGTTTCGGGACCAACAATGCGTCAAAAATGGGTCAAAAACACGTTTTTCCAAAAGTGATCTTGGACCATCTATGATGCTCAAACAAGTGGTTTTAGCCCATTTTGAGCCCGTGGCCACGGGTTTTGGGTCATGGAAAAACTCAAAATGCCTTGAAAATGGGCCATTTTGAGACCAAAAATGGGTCAAAAATGGGTCAAAAACGCGTTTTTCCAAAAGTGATCCCGGACCATTTGGGATGCTCAAACAAGTGTTTTTAGCCCGTTTTGAGCCCGTTTTGACCGAGTTTAGCCCCTTCCACCACATGTATGCACCACTTTGTGCCCTTCGCACCTACCTTAGAGCCGTGTGGTGGAGCCACCTAGAGTTGGGAGGGGGGTGTAGATTGGAGGATATATATATATATATATATATATATATATATATATACATATATATGGTCTGTGAGAGCTCTGCCCCCCCCCCCCCTGTCTGCCCCCCCCCCCCGGGGGGGTCCGGAGGACCCCCCGGGGCGGGCGCGTAGCGCCCGGCCGGGGGCCGAAGGCCCCCAATATGCAAGAATATGCACTTTTTACACCGAATGCTACTCCGTTTACCCGTATACCCCTTCCGTTTACCCGTGGATCATAGGAATTGCGGTCTGTAGTGCCATCGTTTACCCGCACACATGGGGAGGGCGGTCTGGGGTCTGTAGACACTGTGCACCACAGGTAGACGCGGCCTGCTAATTGTAGACACTGTCGGCATGTTGTAGACGCGAAGTGCCAATATTTGGGAAGGGGGCCGAAGGCCCCCTTCCCCCAAAACGGTCCTCTGCCATCGTTTACCCGCCTAGAGGGGGAGGGCGGGCTGGGGTCTGTAGAGACTGTACACCACAAGTAGACACGGCCCCTATACCCCTGGGGGGGGGGGGGAGGACAGGGGGGGGGGCAGAGCTCTCATAAGCCATATATATTACTACACCCCTCTCCCCTTAAATTTAGCTAACAAGCAACAACAACAACAACAACACGTCACCGTTCCGTTTTGACCATTGGCCCTTCCCATCGCCTCGGGCTTGACTCTACTTTAGCCATCCTAGAGCCTAGGTGGTGCCCTTGCCAAATCCAAGTTTTGAGCCAGAAACTCACCGGTGGCGGCCCGGGGCGGGGGCGCCCAGTGGGGAGGTGCCCTCCCAAATCTGCGCAGTTTTGGGCCAAAAACAGCCATTTTTCGCCCAAAACAGCCCTAGTAAGGGTTCAAAACAGCCAAACGAAGGCAAACGGCTCGTACACTGCACGTGCTGCTTGACTTTCTCATGACCAAGGGACCTTTGGTGCCCTCTAACTCCACAATATGTCCGAGAAACGGCCCAAAAAGGCGCCAAAAAGCCCCCAAAATTGCGCAATGTGCACCAGCACCCCGAAACCAAGAACGGGCCGTATCTTGGGCTACGTGGCTCAAAAACGAATTCCGAGGGCACCTAGGCCACCCGCAACCCCCCACTTTTTATGGTTTCCAAGCCTCAGAATCGCCCAACGAGAAACGTAGACCCCCGTACCAGTGGTCACTTGGTGCAGCCGGAGGGCCGGCCAGCCCACGCAGAGTGGGGGCCAGCGGTGGGTCCACCAGGGTCCCCAGTGCGAAAAAAAGATTTTTCCCAAAGTTGTTCTTGGACCACTTGGGATGCTCAAACAAGTGTTTTTAGGCCGTTTTGAGCCCGTGGTGGCGCGTTTTGGGCCATGGAAAATCCCAAAATGCCTTGAAAATGGGCCGTTTCGGGACCAACAATGCGTCAAAAATGGGTCAAAAACACGTTTTTCCAAAAGTGATCTTGGACCATCTATGATGCTCAAACAAGTGGTTTTAGCCCATTTTGAGCCCGTGGCCACGGGTTTTGGGTCGTGGAAAAACTCAAAATGCCTTGAAAATGGGCCATTTGGAGACCAAAAATGGGTCAAAAATGGGTCAAAAACGCGTTATTCCAAAAGTGATCCCGGACCATTTGGGATGCTCAAACAAGTGTTTTTAGCCCGTTTTGAGCCCGTTTTGACCGAGTTTAGCCCCTTCCACCACATGTATGCACCACTTTGTGCCCTTCGCACCTACCTTAGAGCCGTGTGGTGGAGCCACCCAAATTTGGGAGAGGGGTGTAGATTGGAGGATATATATATATATATATATATACATATACATATATATGGTCTGTGAGAGCTCTGCCCCCCCCCCCCCTGTCTGCCCCCGCCCCCTGGGGGTCCGGAGGACCCCCCGGGGCGGGCGCGTAGCGGGCCGGGGGCCGAAGGCCCCCAATATGCAAGAATATGCACATTTTACACCGAATGCTACTCCGTTTACCCGTATACCCCTTCCGTTTACCCGTGGATCATAGGAATTGCGGTCTGTAGTGCCATCGTTTACCCGCACACAGGGGGAGGGCGGTCTGGGGTCTGTAGACACTGTGCACCACAGGTAGACGCGGCCTGCTAATTGTAGACACTGTCGGCATGTTGTAGACGCGAAGTGCCAATATTTGGGAAGGGGGCCGAAGGCCCCCTTCCCCCAAAACCGTCCTCTGCCATCGTTTACCCGCCTAGAGGGGGAGGGCGGGCTGGGGTCTGTAGACACTGTGCACCACAAGTAGACGCGGCCTGCTAATTGTAGACACTGTCGGCATGTTGTAGACGCGAAGTGCCAATATTTGGGAAGGGGGCCGAAGGCCCCCTTCCCCCAAAACGGTCCGCTGCCATCGTTTACCCGCCTAGAGGGAGAGGGCGGTCTGGGGTCTGTAGACACTGTGCACCACAAGTAGACGCGGCCCCTATACTCCTGGGGGGTGGGGCAGACAGGGGGGGGGGGGCAGAGCTCTCATAAGCCATATATATTACTACACCCCTCTCCCCTTAAATTTAGCTAACAAGCAACAACAACAACAACAACAACACGTCACCGTTCCGTTTTGGCCATTGCACCTTTCCAACACCTCGGGCCTGACTCTACTTTAGCCATCCTAGAGCCTAGGTGGTGCCCTTGCCAAATCCAAGTTTTGAGCCAGAAACTCACCGGTGGCGGCCCGGGGCGGTGGCGCCAAGTTGGGAGGTGCCCTCCCGAATCTGCGCAGCTTTGGGCCAAAAACAGCCATTTTTCGCCCAAAACAGCCCTAGTAAGGGTTCGAAACAGCCAAACGAAGGCAAACGGGTGCTACACTGCACGTGCTGCTTGACTTTCTCGTGACCAAGGGACCTTTGGTGCCCTCTAACTCCACGATATCTCCGAGAAACGGCCCAAAAAGGCGCCAAAAAGCCCCAAAATCTGCGCAATGTGCACCAGCACCCCGAAACCAAGAACGGGCCGTATCTTGGGCTACGTGGCTCAAAAACGAATTCCGAGGGCACCTAGGCCACCCGCAACCCCCCACTTTTTATGGTTTCCACCCCTCAGAATTGCCCAACGAGACACATAGACCCCCGTACCAGTGGTCACTTGGTGCAGCCGGAGGGCCGGTCAGCCCACGCTCAGAGGGGGCCAACGGTGGGTCCACCAGGGTCCCCGGGGCGAAAAAAATGACTTTTTCCAAAGTTGTTCCTAGACCACTTGGGATGCTCAAACAAGTGTTTTTAGGCCGTTTTGAGCCCGTGGTGGCGCGTTTTGGGCCATGGAAAATCCCAAAATGCCTTGAAAATGGGCCGTTTCAGGACCAACAATGCGTCAAAAATGGGTCAAAAACGCGTTTTTCCAAAAATGATCCTGGACCATCTATGTGGTTTGGCGAGTGGTTTGGCGACGGGTTTTGGCCCACGGAAAATCCCAAAATGCCTTGAAAATGGGTCGTGTTGGGACCAAAAATGGGTCAAAAATGGGTCCACAATGTGTTTTTCCAAAAGTGATATATATATCCTCTAATCTACACCCCTCTCCCAACTTTAGGTGGCTCCCCCACGCGGCTCCAAGGTACGTGCGAAGGGCACAAAGTGGTGCATACATGTGGTGGAAGGGGCGAAACTCGGTCAAAATGGGCTCAAAATGGGCTAAAAACACATGTTTGAGCATCCCAAATGGTCTAGGATCACTTTTGGAAAAACGCGTTTTTGACCCATTTTTGACCCATTTTTGGTCTCAAAATGGCCCATTTTCAAGGCATTTTGGGATTCTCCATGAGCCAAACTCCGTCGCCACGGGCTCAAAGTGGGCTAAAACCACTTGTTTGAGCATCCCGAATGGTCTAGGATCATTTTTGGAAAAACGCGTTTTTGACCCATTTTTGACCCACTTTTGGTCCCAAAACGGCCCATTTCCAAGGCATTTTGGGATTTTCCATGGCCCAAAACGCGCCACCACGGGCTCAAAACGGCCTAAAAACACTTGTTTGAGCATCCCAAGTGGTCTAGGAACAACTTTCGAAAAAATCATTTTTTTCGCCCTGGGGACCCTGGTGGACCCACCGTTGGCCCCCACTGGGCGTGGGCTGACCGGCCCTCCGGCTGCACCAAGTGACCACTGGTACGGGGGTCTACGTGTCTCGTTGGGCGATTCTGAGGCTTGGAAACAATAAAAAGTGGGGGTTGCGGGTGGACTAGGTGCCCTCGGAATTCGTTTTTGAGCCACGTAGCCCAAGATACGGCCTGTTCTTGGTTTCGGGGTGCTGGTGCACATTGCGCAATTTTTGGGGCTTTTTGGCGCTTTTTTGGGCCGTTTCTCGGACATATCGTGGAGTTAGAGGGCACCAAAGGTCCCTTGGTCATGAGAAAGTCAAGCTGCACGTGCAGTGTAGCAGCCGTTTGCCCTTGTTTGGCTGTTTTGAACCCTTACTAGGGCTGTTTTGGGCGAAAAATGGCTGTTTTTGGCCCAAAACTGCGCAAATTTGGGAGGGCACCTCCCGACTTGGCGCCCCCGCCCCGGGCCGCCACCGGTGAGTTTCTGGCTCAAAACTTGGATTTGCCAAGTCTCGTTGGGCGATTCTGAGGCTTGGAAACCGCAAAAAGTGGGGGGTTGCGGGTGGACTAGGTGCCCTAGGAATTCGGTTTTGAGCCACGTAGCCCAAGGTACGGCCCGTTCTTGGTTTCGGGGTGCTGGTGCACATTGCGCAGTCTTTGGGGCTTTTTGGCGCTTTTTTGGGCCGTTTCTCGGACATATCGTGGAGTTAGAGGGCACCAAAGGTCCCTTGGTCACGAGAAAGTCAAGCCGCACGTGGAGTGTAGCGGCTGTTTGCCTTTGTTTGGCTGTTTCGAACCCTTACTAGGGTTGTTTTGGGCGAAAAATGGCTGTTTCTGGCCCAAAATTGCGCAGATTTGGGAGGGCACCTCCCGACTTGGCGCCCCCGCCCCGGGCCGACACCGGTGAGTTTCTGGCTCAAAACTTGGATTTGCCAAGTCTCGTTGGGCGATTCTGAGGCTTGGAAACCGCAAAAAGTGGGGGGTTGCGGGTGGCCTAGGTGCCCTCGGAATTCGGTTTTGAGCCACGTAGCCCAAGGTACGGCCCGTTCTTGGTTTCGGGGTGCTGGTGCACATTGCGCAGTCTTTGGGGCTTTTTGGCGCTTTTTTGGGCCGTTTCTCGGACATATCGTGGAGTTAGAGGGCACCAAAGGTCCCTTGGTCACGAGAAAGTCAAGCCGCACGTGGAGTGTAGCAGCTGTTTGCCTTTGTTTGGTTGTTTCGAACCCTTACTAGGGCTGTTTTGGGCGAAAAATGGCTGTTTCTGGCCCAAAATTGCGCAGATTTGGGAGGGCACCTCCCGACTTGGCGCCCCCGCCCCGGGCCGCCACCGGTGAGTTTCTGGCTTAAAACTTGGATGTGGCAAGGGCACCACCTAGGCTCTAGGATGGCTCAAGTAGAGTCAAGCCCGAGGCGATGGGAAGGTGCAGTGGCCAAAACGGAATGGTGACGTGCTTGCTTGTTGCTTGTTGTTGCTTGTTAGCTAAATTTAAGGGGAGAGGGGTGTAGTAATATATATATTACTACACCCCTCTCCCCTTAAATTTAGCTAACAAGCAACAACAACAAGCAAGCAAGCACGTGACCGTTCCGTTTTGGCCATTGCTCCTTCCCAACGCCTCGGGCGTGACTCTACTTTAGCCATCCTAGAGCCTAGGTGGTGGCCTTGGCAAATCCAAGTTTTAAGCCAAAAATTCACCGATGGCGGCCCGAGGGGTGGGCGCCAAGTCGGGAGGTGCCCTCCCAAATCTGCGCAATTTTGGGCCAAAAACAGCCATTTTTCGCCCAAAATAGCCCCATAACTCGGGCAAAACGCCCAAATGAAGCGAAATAGTGGCTACACCCCATGTGCAGCGTGACTTTGCCGTGTCAAGGAGCCCTCTAGTGCCCTTCAACTGCACAATATGTCCGAGAAACGGCCCAAAAAGGCGCCAAAAAGCCCCGAAATCTGCGCAATGTGCAGCAACATCCCTAAACCAAGCACGGGCCGTATCTTCGGCTACGTGGCTCAAATCCGAATTCCAAGGGCACCTAGGCCACCCGCAACCCCCCACTTTTTGTGGGTTCCAAGCCGCAGAATCGCCCAACGAGACGCCTAGACCCCCGTACCAGGGGTCACTTGGTGGAGCCGGAGGGCAGCCCGGCCCGCGCACGGTGGGGGCCAACGGTGGGTCCACCAGGGTCCCCGGGGCGAAAAAAATGATTTTTTCCAAAGTTGTTCCTAGACCACTTGGGATGCTCAAACAGGTGTTTTTAGGCCGTTTTGAGCCCATGGGGGCGCGTTTTGGGCGATGGAAAATCCCAAAATGCCTTGGAAATGGGCAGTGTTGGGACCAAAAATGGGTCAAAAATGGGTCAAAAACGGCTTTCTCCACAAGTGATCCTAGACCATTCGGGATGCTCAAACAAGTGGTTTTTAGCCCATTTTGAGCCCGTGCTGACGCGTTTTTGCCCATGGAAAATCCCAAAATGCCTTGAAAATGGGCCGTTGTGGGACCAAACATGGGTCTAAAATGGGTCCAAAACGCGTTTTTGCAAAAGTGAACCTGGACCATTTGGAATGCTCAAACAAATGTTTTTAGCCCATTTTTAACCCAATTTAACCCACTTTAGCCCCTTGTGCCACATGTATGCACCAAATTGGACTCTTCGCGCGTACTTTAGAGCCGTGTGGTGGAGCCACCGAGAGTTGGGGAGAGGGGTGTAGATAAGAGGATATATATATGTGTGTGTATGTATGTATGGGGGTTGGATGGGGGGGGGGTCTATTCGTCGAACTAGCAGGAATATTTCGGTCCGGGCTGATTTTCGGAAAAATGTTGTTCTGTAAGGGGCAGTATGTTTCACCTTTTCGAAATCTCCAAGAAATGGGTTTTTCGGATATTTATGGGCTGGGGGGGGGGGGGGTAGGAGACCATATTTTTTCGGAAATTAGGGCAGAAGTCGGACACTTCCAAGATTTTGGGCAGACCAAACAGGTCGCGAACTGGGGTCTGGGCCAGAACCGGGCATAGTTCCAACATATCGCCACTACAACCAAAAACCATAGAAGGTATAATGATGTATTTTGATGTGCCGAGTCCAAAAATCCGAGAAAGAGGGTCCTCCAAGGTGTTCAACTCTACCAACGGTCCATTTTCTCTCACATTCGTGTGTCCTGGTCTCGGTTATCGAAACTTGTTACTACCAGTCCATCAGTGCCTGTGGTGTTTCGTGCATTGCTTCGACATATTGTGGAGTTACAAGGAAAAACCTAGATTTTCGAAATCGGCACATCGAGACACATCAATTTACCCGTGGGGCATTTTTTCCCCAACGAAACGATATGTTCGAGAAATCAAGGGCACAAGGTAAGTACACAGCAAACCAGCAAGCAGCCGGGCAGGCAGATTTACAGATTTCACGCAGAAGCGTCCAACTTTCCCAAGCCGTACAGCCTCGCCACCGCTTCAACAAGCAACAGGACCTCTTTTTTTGGATTCCCCACGTTCAAAATAGCGGGGGGGGTGTGCACCACCAAAAATGGTACCACACACGGTGCGTCCGAACCGGATTTCCAAAAAATCGGCTGCTAGTTCGACAAACAGGGGGGTTTAGACCCCCCCCCCCCCTTTCCAACCCCCATATATATATATCCTCTAATCTATACCCCTCTCCCCAACTCTAGGTGGCTCCACCATGCGGCTCTAAGGTACGTGCGAAAGGCACAACGTGGTGCATACACGTGGTCGAAGGGGCTAAACACCATCAAAACGGGCTCAAAACACTTGTTTGAGCATCGCAAATGGTCTGGGATCACTTTTGGAAAAACGCGTTTCTGACCCATTTTTGACCCATTTTTGGTCCCAAAACGGCCAAATTTCAAGGCATTTTGGCATTTTCCATGGGCCAAAACGCGTCACCACGGGCTCGAAATTGGCTAAAACCACTTGTTTGAGCATCCCGAATGGTCCAGGATCACTTTAGGAAAAATGCGCCTTTGACCCATTTTGGAGCCATTTTTGGTCCGAAAACGGCCCATTTTCAAGGAATCACGGGATCTTCCGTGGCCCAAAACACGCCACCACGGGCTCAAAACGGCCTAAAAACACCTGTTTGAGTATCCCAAGTGGTCTAGGAACAACTTTGGAAAAAATGATTTTTTTCGCCTCGGGGACCCCGGTGGACCCACCGTTGGCCCCAACCGTGCGCGGGCTGGGCTGCCCTTCGGCTGTACCAAGTGACCACTGGTACGGGTGTATGGGCGTCCGTTTGGGCGATTCTGAGGCTTGGAAACCACAAAAAGTGGTGGATTGCGGGTGGACTAGGTGCCCTCGGAATCGGATTTTGAGCCACGTAGCCCAAGATACGGCCCGTGCTTGGTTTCGGGGTGTTGGTGCACATTGCGCAGATTTTGGGGCTTTTTGGCGCCTTTTTGGGCCGTTTCTCGGACATACCGTGGAGTTGAAGGGCACTAGAGGGCTCTTTGATACGGCGAAGACAGGCCGCACGCGGAGTGTAACCACCGGTTCCCTTCGTTTGGGCGTTCTGCCCGAGTTATGGGGCTATTTTGGGCGAAAAATGGCTGTTTTTGGCCCAAAACTGCGCAGATTTGGGAGGGCACCTCCCGACTTGGCGCCACTGCCCCGGGCCGCCACCGGTGAGTTTCTGCCTCAAAACTTGGATTTGGCAAGGCCACCACCTAGGCTCTAGGATGGCTAAAGTAGAGTCAAGCCCGAGGCGATGAGAAGGGCCAATGGTCAAAACGGAATGGTGACGTGCTTGTTGCTTGTTGTTGCTTGTTGCTTGTTGCTTGTTAGCTAAATTTAAGGGGAGAGGGGTGTAGTAATATATATATTAGGCCGAGGCAGTGTACCCACGAGGGTGTAGGGTAGAAGGAGGTGTTGGGTGGGGGTGTTGGGACCCCCCCTTAATTTGGGGTCGGGAAACACAAAAAAAAATGTTTTATAAGTGAATTGAATGGTTATTAGTGGGTATTTGCTCCTATCAAGGGCCCATGATTGCTAATAATAGGGTATGATGTCACTACTAGTAGGATCCTAATCAGAGTACTAAAAATAACCACCAAATCCTCAAGATACCCCATATATATATAATATATATATATATATATATATATATATATATATATATATATATATATATATATATATATATATATATATATATATATATATATATATATATATATATATATATATATATATATATATATATATATATATATATATATATATATATATATATATATATTACTACAGCAACAACAAGCAACAAGCACGTCTCCGTGCCGTTTTGGCCATTGCACCTTCCCAACGCCTCGGGCTTGACTCTACTTTAGCCATCCTAGAGCCTAGGTGGTGCCCTTGCCAAATCCAAGTTTTGAGCCAGAAACTCACCGATGGCGGCCCGGGGCGGGGGCGCCAAGTGGGGAGGTGCCCTCCCAAATCTGCGCAGTTTTGGGCCAAAAACAGCCATTTTTCGCCCAAAACAGCCCTAGTAAGGGTTCAAAACAGCCAAACGAAGGCAAACGGCTCGTACACTGCACGTGCTGCTTGACTTTCTCATGACCAAGGGACCTTTGGTGCCCTCTAACTCCACGATATGTCCGAGAAACGGCCCAAAAAAGCGCCAAAAAGCCCCAAAAATTGCGCAATGTGCACCAGCACCCCGAAACCAAGAACGGGCCGTATCTTGGGCTACGTGGCTCAAAAACGAATTCCGAGGGCACCTAGGCCACCCGCAACCCCCCACTTTTTATGGTTTCCAAGCGTCAGAATTGCCCAACGAGACACGTAGACCCCTGTACCAGTGGTCACTTGGTGCAGCCGGAGGGCCGGCCAGCCCACGCAGAGTGGGGGCCAACGGTGGGTCCACCAGGGTCCCCAGGGCGAAAAAAATGATTTTCCCCAAAGTTGTTCCTAGACCACTTGGGATGCTCAAACAAGTGTTTTTAGGCCGTTTTGAGCCCGTGGTGGCGCGTTTTGGGCCATGGAAAATCCCAAAATGCCTTGAAAATGGGCCGTTTCGGGACCAACAATGCGTCAAAAATGGGTCAAAAACACGTTTTTCCAAAAGTGATCTTGGACCATCTATGATGCTCAAACAAGTGGTTTTAGCCCATTTTGAGCCCGTGGCCACGGGTTTTGGGTCATGGAAAAACTCAAAATGCCTTGAAAATGGGCCATTTTGAGACCAAAAATGGGTCAAAAATGGGTCAAAACCGCGTTTTTCCAAAAGTGATCCCGGACCATTTGGGATGCTCAAACAAGTGTTTTTAGCCCGTTTTGAGCCCGTTTTGACCGAGTTTAGCCCCTTCCACCACATGTATGCACCACTTTGTGCCCTTCGCACCTACCTTAGAGCCGTGTGGTGGAGCCACCTAGAGTTGGGAGAGGGGTGTAGATTGGAGGATATATATATATATATATATATATATATATATATATACATATATATGGTTTGTGAGAGCTCTGCCCCCCCCCCTGTCTGCCCCCCCCCCTGGGGGTCCGGAGGACCCCCCGGGGCGGGCGCGTAGCGCCCGGCCGGGGGCCGAAGGCCCCCAATATGCAAGAATATGCACATTTTACACCGAATGCTACTCCGTTTACCCGTATACCCCTTCCGTTTACCCGTGGATCATAGGAATTGCGGTCTGTAGTGCCATCGTTTACCCGCACACATGGGGAGGGCGGTCTGGGGTCTGTAGACACTGTGCACCACAGGTAGACGCGGCCTGCTAATTGTAGACACTGTCGGCATGTTGTAGACGCGAAGTGCCAATATTTGGGAAGGGGGCCGAAGGCCCCCTTCCCCCAATACGGTCCTCTGCCATCGTTTACCCGCCTAGAGGGGGAGGGCGGGCTGGGGTCTGTAGAGACTGTACACCACAAGTAGACACGGCCCCTATACCCCTGGGGGGGGGGGGGGGGGGACAGGGGGGGGCGGGCAAAGCTCTCATAAGCCATATATATTACTACACCCCTCTCCCCTTAAATTTAGCTAACAAGCAACAACAACAACAACAACACGTCACCGTTCCGTTTTGACCATTGGCCCTTCCCATCGCCTCGGGCTTGACTCTACTTTAGCCATCCTAGAGCCTAGGTGGTGCCCTTGCCAAATCCAAGTTTTGAGCCAGAAACTCACCGGTGGCGGCCCGGGGCGGGGGCGCCAAGTGGGGAGGTGCCCTCCCAAATCTGCGCAGTTTTGGGCCAAAAACAGCCATTTTTCGCCCAAAACAGCCCTAGTAAGGGTTCAAAACAGCCAAACGAAGGCAAACGGCTCGTACACTGCACGTGCTGCTCGACTTTCTCATGACCAAGGGACCTTTGGTGCCCTCTAACTCCACAATATGTCCGAGAAACGGCCCAAAAAGGCGCCAAAAAGCCCCAAAAATTGCGCAATGTGCACCAGCACCCCGAAACCAAGAACGGGCCGTATCTTGGGCTACGTGGCTCAAAAACGAATTCCGAGGGCACCTAGGCCACCCGCAACCCCCCACTTTTTATGGTTTCCAAGCCTCAGAATCGCCCAACGAGAAACGTAGACCCCCAAACCAGTGGTCACTTGGTGCAGCCGGAGGGCCGGCCAGCCCACGCAGAGTGGGGGCCAACGGTGGGTCCACCAGGGTCCCCAGGGCGAAAAAAATGATTTTTCCCAAAGTTGTTCCTAGACCACTTGGGATGCTCAAACAAGTGTTTTTAGGCCGTTTTGAGCCCGTGGTGGCGCGTTTTGGGCCATGGAAAATCCCAAAATGCCTTGAAAATGGGCCGTTTCGGGACCAACAATGCGTCAAAAATGGGTCAAAAACACGTTTTTCCAAAAGTGATCTTGGACCATCTATGATGCTCAAACAAGTGGTTTTAGCCCATTTTGAGCCCGTGGCCACGGGTTTTGGGTCATGGAAAAACTCAAAATGCCTTGAAAATGGGCCATTTTGAGACCAAAAATGGGTCAAAAATGGGTCAAAAACGCGTTTTTCCAAAAGTGATCCCGGACCATTTGGGATGCTCAAACAAGTGTTTTTAGCCCGTTTTGAGCCCGTTTTGACCGAGTTTAGCCCCTTCCACCACATGTATGCACCACTTTGTGCCCTTCGCACCTACCTTAGAGCCGTGTGGTGGAGCCACCTAGAGTTGGGAGAGGGGTGTAGATTGGAGGATATATATATATATATATATATATATATATATATATACATATATATGGTTTGTGAGAGCTCTGCCCCCCCCCCCCCCCTGTCTGCCCCCCCCCCTGGGGGTCCGGAGGACCCCCCGGGGCGGGCGCGTAGCGCTCGGCCGGGGGCCGAAGGCCCCCAATATGCAAGAATATGCACATTTTACACCGAATGCTACTCCGTTTACCCGTATACCCCTTCCGTTTACCCGTGGATCATAGGAATTGCGGTCTGTAGTGCCATCGTTTACCCGCACACATGGGGAGGGCGGTCTGGGGTCTGTAGACACTGTGCACCACAGGTAGACGCGGCCTGCTAATTGTAGACACTGTCGGCATGTTGTAGACGCGGAGTGCCAATATTTGGGAAGGGGGCCGAAGGCCCCCTTCCCCCAATACGGTCCTCTGCCATCGTTTACCCGCCTAGAGGGGGAGGGCGGGCTGGGGTCTGTAGAGACTGTACACCACAAGTAGACACGGCCCCTATACCCCTGGGGGGGGGGGGGGAGGACAGGGGGGGGCGGGCAAAGCTCTCATAAGCCATATATATTACTACACCCCTCTCCCCTTAAATTTAGCTAACAAGCAACAACAACAACAACAACACGTCACCGTTCCGTTTTGACCATTGGCCCTTCCCATCGCCTCGGGCTTGACTCTACTTTAGCCATCCTAGAGCCTAGGTGGTGCCCTTGCCAAATCCAAGTTTTGAGCCAGAAACTCACCGGTGGCGGCCCGGGGCGGGGGCGCCCAGTGGGGAGGTGCCCTCCCAAATCTGCGCAGTTTTGGGCCAAAAACAGCCATTTTTCGCCCAAAACAGCCCTAGTAAGGGTTCAAAACAGCCAAACGAAGGCAAACGGCTCGTACACTGCACGTGCGGCTTGACTTTCTCATGACCAAGGGACCTTTGGTGCCCTCTAACTCCACAATATGTCCGAGAAACGGCCCAAAAAAGCGCCAAAAAGCCCCCAAAATTGCGCAATGTGCACCAGCACCCCGAAACCAAGAACGGGCCGTATCTTGGGCTACGTGGCTCAAAAACGAATTCCGAGGGCACCTAGGCCACCCGCAACCCCCCACTTTTTATGGTTTCCAAGCCTCAGAATCGCCCAACGAGAAACGTAGACCCCCGTACCAGTGGTCACTTGGTGCAGCCGGAGGGCCGGCCAGCCCACGCAGAGTGGGGGCCAACGGTGGGTCCACCAGGGTCCCCAGGGCGAAAAAAATGATTTTTCCCAAAGTTGTTCCTGGACCACTTGGGATGCTCAAACAAGTGTTTTTAGGCCGTTTTGAGCCCGTGGTGGCGCGTTTTGGGCCATGGAAAATCCCAAAATGCCTTGAAAATGGGCCGTTTCGGGACCAACAATGCGTCAAAAATGGGTCAAAAACACGTTTTTCCAAAAGTGATCTTGGACCATCTATGATGCTCAAACAAGTGGTTTTAGCCCATTTTGAGCCCGTGGCCACGGGTTTTGGGTCGTGGAAAAACTCAAAATGCCTTGAAAATGGCCATTTGGAGACCAAAAATGGGTCAAAAATGGGTCAAAAACGCGTTTTTCCAAAAGTGATCCCGGACCATTTGGGATGCTCAAACAAGTGTTTTTAGCCCGTTTTGAGCCCGTTTTGACCGAGTTTAGCCCCTTCCACCACATGTATGCACCACTTTGTGCCCTTCGCACCTACCTTAGAGCCGTGTGGTGGAGCCACTCAAATTTGGGAGAGGGGTGTAGATTGGAGGATATATATATATATATACATATACATATATATGGTCTGTGAGAGCTCTGCCCCCCCCCCCCCTGTCTGCCCCCGCCCCCTGGGGGTCCGGAGGACCCCCTGGGGCGGGCGCGTAGCGGGCCGGGGGCCGAAGGCCCCCAATATGCAAGAATATGCACATTTTACACCGAATGCTACTCCGTTTACCCGTATACCCCTTCCGTTTACCCGTGGATCATAGGAATTGCGGTCTGTAGTGCCATCGTTTACCCGCACACATGGGGAGGGCGGTCTGGGGTCTGTAGACACTGTGCACCACAGGTAGACGCGGCCTGCTAATTGTAGACACTGTCGGCATGTTGTAGACGCGAAGTGCCAATATTTGGGAAGGGGGCCGAAGGCCCCCTTCCCCCAAAACCGTCCTCTGCCATCGTTTACCCGCCTAGAGGGGGAGGGCGGGCTGGGGTCTGTAGACACTGTGCACCACAAGTAGACGCGGCCTGCTAATTGTAGACACTGTCGGCATGTTGTAGACGCGAAGTGCCAATATTTGGGAAGGGGGCCGAAGGCCCCCTTCCCCCAAAACGGTCCGCTGCCATCGTTTACCCGCCTAGAGGGAGAGGGCGGTCTTGGGTCTGTAGACACTGTGCACCACAAGTAGACACGGCCCCTATACCCCTGGGGGGTGGGGCAGACAGGGGGGGGGGGGGCAGAGCTCTCATAAGCCATATATATTACTACACCCCTCTCCCCTTAAATTTAGCTAACAAGCAACAACAACAACAACAACAACACGTCACCGTTCCGTTTTGGCCATTGCACCTTTCCAGCACCTCGGGCCTGACTCTACTTTAGCCATCCTAGAGCCTAGGTGGTGCCCTTGCCAAATCCAAGTTTTAAGCCAGAAACTCACCGGTGGCGGCCCGGGGCGGTGGCGCCAAGTTGGGAGGTGCCCTCCCGAATCTGCGCAGCTTTGGGCCAAAAACAGCCATTTTTCGCCCGGAAGAGCCCTAGTAAGGGTTCAAAACAGCCAAACGAAGGCAAACGGCTGCTACACTGCACGTGCAGCTTGACTTTCTCGTGACCAAGGGACCTTTGGTGCCCTCTAACTCCACAATATGTCCGAGAAACGGCCCAAAAAGGCGCCAAAAAGCCCCAAAATCTGCGCAATGTGCACCAGCACCCCGAAACCAAGAACGGGCCGTATCTTGGGCTACGTGGCTCAAAAACGAATTCCGAGGGCACCTAGTCCACCCGCAACCCCCCACTTTTTATGGTTTCCACCCCTCAGAATTGCCCAACGAGACACATAGACCCCCGTACCAGTGGTCACTTGGTGCAGCCGGAGGGCCGGTCAGCCCACGCTCAGAGGGGGCCAACGGTGGGTCCACCAGGGTCCCCGGGGCGAAAAAAATGACTTTTCCCAAAGTTGTTCCTAGACCACTTGGGATGCTCAAACAAGTGTTTTTAGGCCGTTTTGAGCCCGTGGTGGCGCGTTTTGGGCCATGGAAAATCCCAAAATGCCTTGAAAATGGGCCGTTTCGGGACCAACAATGCGTCAAAAATGGGTCAAAAACGCGTTTTTCCAAAAATGATCCTGGACCATCTATGTGGTTTGGCGAGTGGTTTGGCGACGGGTTTTGGCCCACGGAAAATCCCAAAATGCCTTGAAAATGGGTCGTGTTGGGACCAAAAATGGGTCAAAAATGGGTCCACAATGTGTTTTTCCAAAAGTGATATATATATCCTCTAATCTACACCCCTCTCCCAACTCTAGGTGGCTCCCCCACGCGGCTCCAAGGTACGTGCGAAGGGCACAAAGTGGTGCATACATGTGGTGGAAGGGGCGAAACTCGGTCAAAATGGGCTCAAAATGGGCTAAAAACACATGTTTGAGCATCCCAAATGGTCTAGGATCACTTTTGGAAAAACGCGTTTTTGACCCATTTTTGACCCATTTTTGGTCTCAAAATGGCCCATTTTCAAGGCATTTTGGGATTCTCCATGAGCCAAACTCCGTCGCCACGGGCTCAAAGTGGGCTAAAACCACTTGTTTGAGCATCCCGAATGGTCTAGGATCATTTTTGGAAAAACGCGTTTTCGACCCATTTTTGACCCACTTTTGGTCCCAAAACGGCCCATTTCCAAGGCATTTTGGGATTTTCCATGGCCCAAAACGCGCCACCACGGGCTCAAAACGGCCTAAAAACACTTGTTTGAGCATCCCAAGTGGTCTAGGAACAACTTTCGAAAAAATCATTTTTTTCGCCTTGGGGACCCTGGTGGACCCACCGTTGGCCCCCACTGGGCGTGGGCTGACCGGCCCTCCGGCTGCACCAAGTGACCACTGGTACGGGGGTCTACGTGTCTCGTTGGGCGATTCTGAGGCTTGGAAACAATAAAAAGTGGGGGTTGCGGGTGGACTAGGTGCCCTCGGAATTCGTTTTTGAGCCACGTAGCCCAAGATACGGCCCGTTCTTGGTTTCGGGGTGCTGGTGCACATTGCGCAATTTTTGGGGCTTTTTGGCGCTTTTTTGGGCCGTTTCTCGGACATATCGTGGAGTTAGAGGGCACCAAAGGTCCCTTGGTCACGAGAAAGTCAAGCTGCACGTGGAGTGTAGCAGCCGTTTGCCCTTGTTTGGCTGTTTTGAACCCTTACTAGGGCTGTTTTGGGCGAAAAATGGCTGTTTTTGGCCCAAAACTGCGCAAATTTGGGAGGGCACCTCCCGACTTGGCGCCCCCGCCCCGGGCCGCCACCGGTGAGTTTCTGGCTCAAAACTTGGATTTGCCAAGTCTCGTTGGGCGATTCTGAGGCTTGGAAACCGCAAAAAGTGGGGGGTTGCGGGTGGACCAGGTGCCCTAGGAATTCGGTTTTGAGCCACGTAGCCCAAGGTACGGCCCGTTCTTGGTTTCGGGGTGCTGGTGCACATTGCGCAGTCTTTGGGGCTTTTTGGCGCTTTTTTGGGCCGTTTCTCGGACATATCGTGGAGTTAGAGGGCACCAAAGGTCCCTTGGTCACGAGAAAGTCAAGCCGCACGTGGAGTGTAGCGGCTGTTTGCCTTTGTTTGGCTGTTTCGAACCCTTACTAGGGTTGTTTTGGGCGAAAAATGGCTGTTTCTGGCCCAAAATTGCGCAGATTTGGGAGGGCACCTCCCGACTTGGCGCCCCCGCCCCGGGCCGACACCGGTGAGTTTCTGGCTCAAAACTTGGATTTGCCAAGTCTCGTTGGGCGATTCTGAGGCTTGGAAACCGCAAAAAGTGGGGGGTTGCGGGTGGCCTAGGTGCCCTCGGAATTCGGTTTTGAGCCACGTAGCCCAAGGTACGGCCCGTTCTTGGTTTCGGGGTGCTGGTGCACATTGCGCAGTCTTTGGGGCTTTTTGGCGCTTTTTTGGGCCGTTTCTCGGACATATCGTGGAGTTAGAGGGCACCAAAGGTCCCTTGGTCACGAGAAAGTCAAGCCGCACGTGGAGTGTAGCAGCTGTTTGCCTTTGTTTGGTTGTTTCGAACCCTTACTAGGGCTGTTTTGGGCGAAAAATGGCTGTTTCTGGCCCAAAATTGCGCAGATTTGGGAGGGCACCTCCCGACTTGGCGCCCCCGCCCCGGGCCGCCACCGGTGAGTTTCTGGCTTAAAACTTGGATGTGGCAAGGGCACCACCTAGGCTCTAGGATGGCTCAAGTAGAGTCAAGCCCGAGGCGATGGGAAGGTGCAGTGGCCAAAACGGAATGGTGACGTGCTTGCTTGTTGCTTGTTGTTGCTTGTTAGCTAAATTTAAGGGGAGAGGGGTGTAGTAATATATATATTACTACACCCCTCTCCCCTTAAATTTAGCTAACAAGCAACAACAACAAGCAAGCAAGCACGTGACCGTTCCGTTTTGGCCATTGCTCCTTCCCAACGCCTCGGGCGTGACTCTACTTTAGCCATCCTAGAGCCTAGGTGGTGGCCTTGGCAAATCCAAGTTTTAAGCCAAAAATTCACCGATGGCGGCCCGAGGGGTGGGCGCCAAGTCGGGAGGTGCCCTCCCAAATCTGCGCAGTTTTGGGCCAAAAACAGCCATTTTTCGCCCAAAATAGCCCCATAACTCGGGCAAAACGCCCAAATGAAGCGAAATAGTGGCTACACCCCATGTGCAGTGTGACTTTGCCGTGTCAAGGAGCCCTCTAGTGCCCTTCAACTGCACAATATGTCCGAGAAACGGCCCAAAAAGGCGCCAAAAAGCCCCGAAATCTGCGCAATGTGCAGCAACATCCCTAAACCAAGCACGGGCCGTATCTTCGGCTACGTGGCTCAAATCCGAATTCCAAGGGCACCTAGGCCACCCGCAACCCCCCACTTTTTGTGGGTTCCAAGCCGCAGAATCGCCCAACGAGACGCCTAGACCCCCGTACCAGGGGTCACTTGGTGGAGCCGGAGGGCAGCCCGGCCCGCGCACGGTGGGGGCCAACGGTGGGTCCACCAGGGTCCCCGGGGCGAAAAAAATGATTTTTTCCAAAGTTGTTCCTAGACCACTTGGGATGCTCAAACAGGTGTTTTTAGGCCGTTTTGAGCCCATGGGGGCGCGTTTTGGGCGATGGAAAATCCCAAAATGCCTTGGAAATGGGCAGTGTTGGGACCAAAAATGGGTCAAAAATGGGTCAAAAACGGCTTTCTCCACAAGTGATCCTAGACCATTCGGGATGCTCAAACAAGTGGTTTTTAGCCCATTTTGAGCCCGTGCTGACGCGTTTTGGCCCATGGAAAATCCCAAAATGCCTTGAAAATGGGCCGTTGTGGGACCAAACATGGGTCTAAAATGGGTCCAAAACGCGTTTTTGCAAAAGTGAACCTGGACCATTTGGAATGCTCAAACAAATGTTTTTAGCCCATTTTTAACCCAATTTAACCCACTTTAGCCCCTTGTGCCACATGTATGCACCAAATTGGACTCTTCGCGCGTACTTTAGAGCCGTGTGGTGGAGCCACCGAGAGTTGGGGAGAGGGGTGTAGATAAGAGGATATATATATGTGTGTGTATGTATGTATGGGGGTTGGATGGGGGGGGGGTCTATTCGTCGAACTAGCATGAATATTTCGGTCCGGGCTGATTTTCGGAAAAATGTTGTTCTGTAGGGGGCAGTATGTTTCACCTTTTCGAAATCTCCAAGAAATGGGTTTTTCGGATATTTATGGGTTGGGGGGGGGGGGTAGGAGACCATATTTTTTCGGAAATTAGGGCAGAAGTCGGACACTTCCAAGATTTTGGGCAGACCAAACAGGTCGCGAACTGGGGTCTGGGCCAGAACCGGGCATAGTTCCAACATATCGCCACTACAACCAAAAACCATAGAAGGTATAATGATGTATTTTGATGTGCCGAGTCCAAAAATCCGAGAAAGAGGGTCCTCCAAGGTGTTCAACTCTACCAACGGTCCATTTTCTCTCACATTCGTGTGTCCTGGTCTCGGTTATCGAAACTTGTTACTACCAGTCCATCAGTGCCTGTGGTGTTTCGTGCATTGCTTCGACATATTGTGGAGTTACAAGGAAAAACCTAGATTTTCGAAATCGGCACATCGAGACACATCAATTTACCCGTGGGGCATTTTTTCCCCAACGAAACGATATGTTCGAGAAATCAAGGGCACAAGGTAAGTACACAGCAAACCAGCAAGCAGCCGGGCAGGCAGATTTACAGATTTCAGGCAGAAGCGTCCAACTTTCCCAAGCCGTACAGCCTCGCCACCGCTTCAACAAGCAACAGGACCTCTTTTTTTGGATTCCCCACGTTCAAAATAGCGGGGGGGGTGTGCACCACCAAAAATGGTACCACACACGGTGCGTCCGAACCGGATTTCCAGAAAATCGGCTGCTAGTTCGACAAACAGGGGGGTTTAGACCCCCCCCCCCCTTTCCAACCCCCATATATATATCCTCTAATCTATACCCCTCTCCCCAACTCTAGGTGGCTCCACCATGCGGCTCTAAGGTACGTGCGAAAGGCACAACGTGGTGCATACACGTGGTCGAAGGGGCTAAACACCATCAAAACGGGCTCAAAACACTTGTTTGAGCATCGCAAATGGTCTGGGATCACTTTTGGAAAAACCGGTTGTTGACCCATTTTTGACCCATTTTTGGTCCCAAAACGGCCAAATTTCAAGGCATTTTGGCATTTTCCATGGGCCAAAACGCGTCACCACGGGCTCGAAATTGGCTAAAACCACTTGTTTGAGCATCCCGAATGGTCCAGGATCACTTTAGGAAAAATGCGCCTTTGACCCATTTTGGAGCCATTTTTGGTCCGAGAACGGCCCATTTTCAAGGAATCACGGGATCTTCCGTGGCCCAAAACACGCCACCACGGGCTCAAAACGGCCTAAAAACACCTGTTTGAGTATCCCAAGTGGTCTAGGAACAACTTTGGAAAAAATGATTTTTTTCGCCTCGGGGACCCCGGTGGACCCACCGTTGGCCCCAACCGTGCGCGGGCTGGGCTGCCCTTCGGCTGTACCAAGTGACCACTGGTACGGGTGTATGGGCGTCCGTTTGGGCGATTCTGAGGCTTGGAAACCACAAAAAGTGGTGGATTGCGGGTGGACTAGGTGCCCTCGGAATCGGATTTTGAGCCACGTAGCCCAAGATACGGCCCGTGCTTGGTTTCGGGGTGTTGGTGCACATTGCGCAGATTTTGGGGCTTTTTGGCGCCTTTTTGGGCCGTTTCTCGGACATACCGTGGAGTTGAAGGGCACTAGAGGGCTCTTTGATACGGCGAAGACAGGCCGCACGCGGAGTGTAACCACCGGTTCCCTTCGTTTGGGCGTTCTGCCCGAGTTATGGGGCTATTTTGGGCGAAAAATGGCTGTTTTTGGCCCAAAACTGCGCAGATTTGGGAGGGCACCTCCCGACTTGGCGCCACCGCCCCGGGCCGCCACCGGTGAGTTTCTGCCTCAAAACTTGGATTTGGCAAGGCCACCACCTAGGCTCTAGGATGGCTAAAGTAGAGTCAAGCCCGAGGCGATGAGAAGGGCCAATGGTCAAAACGGAATGGTGACGTGCTTGTTGCTTGTTGTTGCTTGTTGCTTGTTGCTTGTTAGCTAAATTTAAGGGGAGAGGGGTGTAGTAATATATATATTAGGCCGAGGCAGTGTACCCACGAGGGTGTAGGGTAGAAGGAGGTGTTGGGTGGGGGTGTTGGGACCCCCCCTTAATTTGGGGTCGGGAAACACAAAAAAAATGTTTTATAAGTGAATTGAATGGTTATTAGTGGGTATTTGCTCCTATCAAGGGCCCACGATTGCTAATAATAGGGTATGATGTCACTACTAGTAGGATCCTAATCAGAGTACTAAAAATAACCACCAAATCCTCAAGATACCCCACACCACCCGTATATATAGCCAACAACATAGTAATTCGCAGTTGTTAGGGTACTCTTGTCCATTTCGGTGTCCCTCAAAGTAATATTTGGGGTGGAAAGGGCTGGTACTAGGGGTTTGGACCACATTTTTACCTATTTTTAGTACTCTTGTTAGGATCTTACTAGTAGTGACATCATACCCTATTTATTTTTAGCAATTGTGGGCCCTTCATAGGAGCAAATACCCACTAATAACCAACCAATTCACTTCTAAAGCATGTTTTTTTGTGTTTCCCGACCCAAAAATGGGGGGGGGGGGCCACCCCCACCCAACCCCTCCTTCTACCCTACACCCTGGTGGGTACAGTGCCTCGGATATGCCATATATGACTACACCCCTCTCCCCTTAAATCTAGCTAACAAGCAACAAGCAAGCAACAAGCACTTCTCCTTTCCGTTTTGGCCATTGCTCCGCCTCATTGCTCCGGGCTCTACTCTACTCTAGCCGTCCTAGAGCCTAGGTGGTGCCCTTGCCAAATCCAAGTTTTGAGCCCAAAACTCACCGGTGGCGCCCCGGGGCGGGGGCGCCAAGTCGGGAGGTGCCCTCCCAAAACTGTGTCACCAACCGGCAGCTTGAGTAGAGTCGCACCCCAGGTCTGCACTGACCATGTTATTTGTTGTGCTCGTAACCCTCCCCGGCCAGTTGCAGATGTGTTGTTTGCTTGTGTCGAAGTTGGGCCTAAAAAGGAAGCAAAATGGGGGGTCGTGTCCCTTTTTCGGACCCAAGATGTTTTCTCCCGGTGACCGTGTATGGTACCACTGTGTTGGTCACTGTTTGCGGGCCTTCATCAAACGGGCTGCAGTTGTGCCGGTACATATGCCCTGCTGGGGTCACTCAAGTGGATCATGAGAGTGCTCACTTCTCAAGGCCCAAGTCTCTAGAGTCGCCGGACATGTGGGGCATGTGTTTGATGGAAAAATGTATTTCACTTGTGGTATATGTGAGGAAAAGTGAAGGGGGGTGGAAAAAAATTCGCGCGATTTTTTTCCTCGTACCCCCCCCCCCCGCTTGTAGCTGCTTACTCTGCCACATTGTCTGCATTGGCGAGAATATCACGTTGCAACCTGGTCTCACCTTTCAATTTCTGCCGCTTCCCCTTCACGCGCGTCTTCTCCCGCTCCTTCTTCTTTGCAGCCAACTCTTTTCCCCAAGCAGTCATTCTGCAAGATGGCCTTCTCCTCCTCGTCAACCTCCCATAGCGCCCGATGCTACTCTGTGAAGGGGAAGTTCTTATGTGCGTCATCAACCAGCAGGTGGCCGGGCATGTTGTAGCGAGATTCCCAGCGACCACACCCGGGGACAAGACATTGGATGGGCTCGTTGTGCACAATCTGCTTTGCCAGGGCTGCCATACTGACCTTCCGGAAGCAATGATGTGCACATGACCATGGGGATCCACTGCACCACAGGGACATGTCCACCCATGGGCATCCCGTTGGCCCCATGCGATGTTGATGGCGGACGACATCTAAAAGGTCTGCGAGAAGGAAAAGCAAATAACACGTACAATTGAACCCAAATCTTGATGGATTATTGTTAATTGGACTCTCTCCCTCTCATGCTTTCTTCACCCTCCCTCGCTGTGAAACAAACAAACAAACAAGTGGAACACCCCACATTTCACATTGTGTACCGCAATTCCACTCCCGGGTTTCCACACGGCCACCAAACGCCGGTGGTCACGCGATTCCACGCTTCGCCCACACTCATTGCTGAGTGGGTCACCGCTAGCGTAGCAAGGCTAGCAGCTCCGCTTGGAGCGTAGATGGATCGGACAAAATGCTCAATGTGGGTGGCAGCGTCCCGCGCCACGGGCCCCTTGTCCGCGGGCTGACGATTGCATTTAACAAGTGCCCCCCGCTACTGGAGGTGGCAGCGTCCCGCGCCACGGGCCCCTTGTCCGCGGGCTGACGATTGCATTTAACAGGTGTCCCCCGCTATTGGAGAGAAATCAATGGCGCCATGCGAAATACAACCCACTTACTTTTATCTCACCAGTAGTTTATGTGCCAATGTCCTACAATATGGCAAAGTGAAGGTGGCATGCAAGTTCAAGTAGCACACAGTAACGAAATTCCTCCTAGCGAAAAAAAATTCCTACATGGGGTACATGGGTAGCAACACGCATGCCGAGAAGCGGAAGAAGAAGCAGATTCCCGAGAAGAAAAAGCACACGAAAGCAAAATCCCCGGTAAAGCAGCAAGCTCCGGGCAACACAGCCCAGAAGCGACCCGCAGCTTCCCAAGGTGGGAAGCCAAAGAAGCGATAAGTGGCCGCTGGGGATAACCGGCAACAAGGTGCGTTGGCCGGCAATGGGGTGACCGCGTAATGCCACTCGAAACGCGAAACGACTCGAAACGGCCTTACGGGAGTGGGCACCCCGTTTGGCGGGCGAAACGTTGGCAAGCCAATGAAGGTTGGTAGGACATGGAGTTGCGGTTGGGGGCGTCTGGACGAACGATGTGCATGCGGTGCACCCATAAACACGCTTTCGACTAAACGTTTCTTGTAGTCAGATAAAACCATAGGAGAAAAAAATTTTTGGCGATGTGCGCGCAAGAACGGCGTAGTGCGACAATGTGCACCATTCACACACATACAGAGACATACGGACACACCAACACACAAACCGTAGCCTCATTGAGAACCAATCTTTGTTGGCAAGCCATTGTGGCGTGGCGGTCATCAACCAGCATGCGAGAAGGCAATGGGCACATGACATTGTGGGGTCCACTGTAGGCTTGGGCAACCTGCAGAACGGCCAGAATCGACATCAATCACCCTTGTCCTTCAATGCTGCTGGTTCGGTTTCTCGCCCCAGATAGGGTGTATTGCCTTATCTAGGGACTCTTTCCTTCCGATAAGAGGCCAGGGTGGGGCGTTGCACTGCAGCCGGAACACACCGGGGGTCTTTCTGCCCTTAAACACAAATACCACCCATATCGGCTGAAATATGCATGGTTACTTTGAAAAATACCCTCTTTGCACCTTCCAAACCCGAACACGTGGGGTAGACTTGAGGAAATTTCAGGTTTTGGGGTCCGGAAAAAATTTTCGCGCGAATTTTTTTTTCCGTACTGCCCTCCCCCTCCGGGGGTACCCCCCGAGAAAAAAGCTGTACACCGGTACCAGGAATTTTTTTCTACCCCCCTGGGCGCCTAGTCGGGAGGTGCCCTCCCAAAACTGTGTCACCAACCGGCAGTTTGAGTAGAGTCGGACCCCAGGTCTGCACTGACCATGTTATTTGTTGTGCTCGTAACCCTCCCCGGCCAGTTGCAGATGTGTTGTTTGCTTGTGTCGAAGTTGGGCCTAAAAAGGAAGCAAAATGGGGGGTCGTGTCCCTTTTTCAGACCCAAGATGTTTTCTCCCGGTGACCGTGTATGGTACCACTGTGTTGGTCACTGTTTGGGGGCCTTCACCAAATGGGCTGCAGTTGTGCCGGTACATACGCACACATGGTGGGGTCACTCAAGTGGATCATGAGAGTGCTCAACTCTCAAGGCCCAAGTCTCCAGAGTCGCCGGACATGTGGGGCATGCGTTTGATGGAAAATTCTATTTCACTTGTGGTATATGTGAGGAAAAGTGAAGGGGGGTGGAAAAAAATTCGCGCGATTTTTTTTTCGTACCCCCCCCCCCCTTCCGGGGATACCCCCAAAACAACAGCTGGCACCCCATGTAGGAATTTTTTTTCGCTAGGAGGAATTTCGTTACTGTGTGCTACTTGAACTTGCATGCCACCTTCACTTTGCCACATTGTAGGACATTGGCACATAAACTACTGGTGAGATAAAAGTAAGGGGGTCCTTTTTCGCATGGCGCCATTGATTTCTCTCCAGTAGCGGGGGACACCTGTTAAATGCAATCGTCAGCCCGCGGACAAGGGGCCCGTGGCGCGGGACGCTGCCACCCACATTGAGCATTGTGTCCGATCCATCTACTCTCCAAGCGGAGCTGCTAGCCTTGCTACGCTAGCGGTGCCCCGCTCAGCAATGAGTGTGGGCGAAGCGTGGAACCGCGTGACCACCAGCATTTGGTGGCCGTGTGGAAACCCGGGAGTGGAATTGCGGTACAATGCCCAAGGTGGTACTGTGATCGGGCGTGGCTATAAGCAAGGGGATTGTTGCCCCATTGCGCTCCTTTTCGAATGCAACGTCGCAGCCATGGTGCCCAGAACACAGCAGTGGTGGGCCAACGGAAGGCACCTGTGCAGCCCGGCAGAGCTATTGGCTGCCACTGACCACGAAATAACAGCACCAGGCTGACAAAGATAGCGGAAAGCACATGTATAAGAGCAAAGCTGTGTGGGACTGTGAAAAGAGCGGTGACTGTTCCAGGGCCCTTGAGAGACCAACAAGGGCGAAGGGTGACACTGCGGGTGCATACACCTATTGAGTAGTCTCCGAGTCAAAGTGGGTGTTAGTTTGCAGGGTGTACACCAGGCAAAGCACCCCCCTCATCCCGTGTTTTCATGGCTTGCAGTGAAATCCTAAGTTGAGGTACGAAGGAGAGGTTTCATGCATGTTACAGGCAAATGAGTTTTGGGGGGGCTGGTACAGTTGGCAGGCCCGCGCCTCCGCCACCCGACAATTGGGAGTGCAGCCCCAATGGAACAGTCCCAGGGAGCGTGCCACAACAAAGGGGGCGCCCTTAGCGCAGTGCGGGCGCAATGCAACTATTTGGGTGCCTAGCCGTACTGGAGACCCATACTTTGTGATACTAGGGGCATCATTGTTGCCCCTAGCATGGGTTTTGATGCTTCTTCCACATGGGGGATATGGTATTTTTGGCATTTTCACCAACTTTCACCCATTTCCACCCCTTTTCACATTTTTTTTGGCTCATCTTCACCATGGACTCCCACACTTTGGTGTGGGCCCTTGAGTTGGGGTGATGGACTCCCAGGCTTTGGCGTGGCCCCTCGAGTTGATGTGACGGACTGCCCGGTTTTTGCCTGACCACAGTCGAATGCCCTATGCGAGGCCGCATCCGTGCTGCTGAGGAAGCGTGGTTGTACCACAAGTTGAAAATAGAGGTTGACGTGGGTTCCCTCCTACAAGAAACTTTGCCCCCCGGTCCAGTTGAGGATGGGGTGGACACATACGCGGCTTTCGGACTAGCTGGTAGGGTGAGTGAGCTTTCAATTGAACAAAAAAGAGGATATGTCCGTGGCTTTCCGCATTTTGCATGATGTCTCATATAAAGGGAAGGTAGCTTGCATTTGTCTTGAGCTAGGGTAGTTTGAGTGACTTAAATTTAGGGGCATTTGGGTAGCCGAGATGGCATAACTTTGAGGGTGTTTGGAAGGGGTCGGTATGGAGGTTCTTCATAGGGGAATCTAGTCTAAAAGTAGCACGCAGTGCGCACGCAGTGCAAGGGTTCCCCCAAACACAGGCATTGTGTGGTGTCTGCCTAATTCCCATCAATGCACAAAGTGATGCATTTGATGCACAAATTGGGACAGTCCTGCGCTGCAACAGGGGCCCCTGTCGACACACACCACCACAGAGGTGCACCCCACAAGCTGCTGCGGCAAGACTAGAGGTATTTGCATAATTGCATTGTAGTTGCCCAGGTTGCGGTTTCTCTGGGATCATGGGATTGGATGAGATGGGGTGTCCAGCACCACTCTTGATACATCCCGAAGTGTCATCACTAGAGGGATTGAGCTGCCCTACCATGGCATCTCAGACTACCTCTAAGAGGGATTGATGGACCAAATGCCATATTTGTTCCCGTAATACCCACACCCACCCCTTGTCCCAGTTATGCCCAGGGGTCAATCAATACTGTCCCTACACCCCCTGTAGCTTTCATGGGTAAAACACTAAGAATACGTAGTGCACATGGCGTCCCTCACCCTAACAGCGCAAAAGTAGTGCACAATAACATTTGTTCACTGATGTAGATTTGAAGATTTATGGCCATTCTGGGCCATTCTGAGCCATTCTGAGCCATTCCGAGCCATTCCGAGCCATTCTGAGCCATTCTGAGCCATTCTGAACCATTCTGAGCCATTCTGAGCCATTCTGAGCTATTCCCAGGAAGCACCCTTGGCATGGACCTGGAACAACGGCGACAAATAAGTTTTGGAAACCCAAACTGCAGTGTACACTGGCACATGAACCCCCTGAGCCAACCCGCAGCACGCGACAGAATTACGCCATAGGTCCGCTGGGGACTAGCGAACACTGTGCCCTTGCAGTGGTCAGGCCAGGAACACAAGAACACCAGAGAAGCCCCCCTCTGCGCCCGCCCCCCATTTGAGTTGGGACATGGAGTGCAGGCGGACCCTCAGGCGCACACACCGGCCCCTCGAGCCTCTCGGTAAGGCCACAGGCCACAGCCAGGGATGCATTAGAAGGGGGGGGGAGGTAACCCCCCCCCCCCTTCCAGGGCGCCCAGCAGATGCCCAGACACTGTCCCCCTGATGCCAAGTGCTGGCTTCAATGGCATTTGTAACCGACAGTAACCGCCCCCAACCGCTTTGGCAACCTCCTCCAACCGCCTGCCTAACCGCCTCTGGGGCCGCCTCTGAGGTCCCTCCCCTTCTGATGCATCCCTGGGCCACAGCCCCCTGCCGCTGCAGGGGGCTAACCTGAAGACGCCGGTTGTCAGGCGCTGCCCTCCCGATGGGTCCATCATGTTTGGCAAGGGCCAGACCCAACACCATCATCAGTCAAGAATTGTGTGTCGTGTACTGCGGGGGCGTACGTCTGGGGGAAGCAGACCCTCTGTCTGTGGGGGTCCTGGTCCGGTGGTGTGGGGGGGGGGAAGGGCAGGGGTTTGTCACATGCAAAACAATGTCCACTTCAGCAACCCCCAGAAATGGACCACCAGACGTCCGGTGCATGCGACGCGAGGTTGGGTTTTGGGGAGTATTGTGCGGAAGGCCCTTGACATGGGATTTGAAACATGGGACTTTTGTTTGGGCGAGAAGTTGGCCCTGGATCCCCCCGATGGTCCGGCCACGTTCTCTGTTTCAGGAGTGCATTGTCTCTTTTGCACATGTGAAAGGGGCTGCTGTGCCCCTGCGATTCCTCTTGAATAGCAGCCACACACATGCAAGCGTGCAAATGCTGAGGAATATGTTGGTGGTACCCAAGCGCAATTATGAGTATTTCAAAGAATGTGCGGATAGTGTGGACCGCACCATCATCTCTTCGATAGCCGAGGACTCCCATTTGTCAGGCAATGACCGGTGTCATGTCCCCTACAGTGGGCAAGCGGTGGACCAGGCTGGGGCTCCGGCTGATGCTGACAAGAGTGTTCCTGCCACCAAAAGGCGTCTGAGGGCCACGAGCAAGGGCCATAGTCAGTCCATGTCCCTTGCGCTGATGAGTTCGGGGCGCTCCAAGGAAAGGAATGTCTTTTCAACGACCGTTCCCAACGCCGGAGCTAAGCACCGGGAGCTTGCGAGCAGTGAACTGGCACGCAGAGTGTCCCCAAAAAAGAAGCATCAGCGCGAAGTCTATGAAATGCAGATGTCTGCCATTTTCAAGAAATTGACCGCGAGGCTTCGAAAGTTGTGGGCCGATCTGGAGACCCCGGATGCCTCGAGCGTGGCATTCATGCGGCAGCATTTTGGAACCATCTCCGTGGACAACGTCACAAGCATCACCAACGAGATTCACAGGCATCTGCAGGTCAAGGACAAGCTGGTGCAGCTTCGTAAGCTGGTGGACCAGCGGGAGCGCATCATTGCGCGGTTGGTGGTGGCGGTCAACACCTTCGAGAACAAGAACAATGGACATGCGTATTACATCCCAAACCCGATGCTCATCGACGACGCGCAGAAAGGGGACGCGCCCGCGGCCCCGGAGGAGACCAGCCCCAGTGATGTGCAGCGGCAGTTCCACACGGACGTGGGGCTCCTGCGCGGCGTGACGGCGGCGGTGCTCCTGGTCATGCAGCAGTGGCGGACCGCCCTCAGTGACCCATGCCAACGGTTTGTGTGGAAGACCCTTCATTACATCGCGAAGATGAGGACCGACCTCACGTTCCTGAGGCGCAGTAGGATCATGGGGCAGTGCGTGGGCGCCTGCAGCGAGGGCATGCTCAGCAGCCCCCTCCTCTACGACTTCGACGCGCCCGAGCCTGCGACGGTGCCGGACCTGCCGCAGGCCATCTCCGTCATTCTCTACGCCGACGACGCGTCGGAGGGCGTCTCACAGGCCGCGCTGTCCGCACGAGGGGGCCCCGCCGCCGCCCCGCGCTCCGCGTCGGCCGGGGGGCGGTCCTCGGCCGCCACACGGGGCACGCCGGCGGTTGCCCGGCACAACCTTTCTGCAGCGGCGACGGCGGAGACGAGCACTTCCGGGAGGCTGTCCACCACCGCGGCCTCGGTCCGGTCGCGGTCTCTGACGCACCGCCACCCGATCGCCGCCGCCAATGGGGACGGGAAAGCCAAGCCGAAGCCCTCGAAGACAGGGATCGCCGCGCGGAAGGGGCTGCCGAGGGCGACCGCGTACCACAATCAAATGGTGAAGGCGCAGGCGATCTGGAGGAACGAATGTGCCATCGATGACCTGATGAATGAGGGGCAGCACACGGAGCCGCCCCCCTTTCTGGAGCCGGCGGCGGGGCCCGCCTCGTTCGAGACGCAGCTCATGGGCAGTTCCGAAGACACGGACCCGGCCCTGTTCCCCGGTTCGCCGGTCAACGGGTTCAGTGGGGCCGCGAGCGGGACTGCGGACCATCGGAAGTTCACCGCCGACGGTCTGGGCCCCGGGTTCGGTCCGGGCGGTGTGCCCACGTGGGGCCCCTCGGCGCACACCCCCCAGATCCGCCTCACGGCCGGTACCCAGACGGAGCACAGCGCAGCGCCCGACGAGGGCCGCCCCGCGGCCCCGGGCCCCGGGCCCTTCCACGAGGACGAGCCCCCCCCCGTGCGGACCCACGCGGTCATCCGCCCGGTGGACTGCCTGGTCACGCCCGCCCCCCACGCCCCCTACCCCCTCATCCCCCCGCTGCCCGGGACGCCCCCCCCGCCGGCCCCTCATCTCTTCCTCGCGGCCCCCGCCAGCCTCCCCCCGCCCCCCGCGTTGTCCCCGGAGCAGCTCCAGTCCCCCATGAAGGCCATCACGTCCCTCGCCCTCGCCGACCCCGTGTCCACTCCGCCCCCCGAACCCCCGCGCCCCGCGCCCTCCGCACCGCCCGCCCCCGACGCCAGGCCCTCGACGGCGATGGTCACAATGACACTTCCCGCGGACGACGCCCCGGCCCCGGTCATGGGCCCGGGCCCGAGTGTGGCCTGGCCGGAGGCCCCGGGGCCCGCGGACGCCGACGCCTTCAGCGCAGAGCCCACGTGCGGACCCGCCGCCCCCGGACTCACCGGCGGTGCAGGGGACGCCCCCGCCCCCCGCCCCTCGTCCGCCCAGGCCCTGCGGCAGGCGACCAGCGCCGCTCGCCCGCAGCGCCCCACCTCTGCCCCCCTGAAGCGCACCAACTTCGTCAGCCAAAGCCTCATCAATGATCTGTCGGGCACTGTGACCGTCAGCCCCGTGGGTGTGCGCAACCACAAATTCAGCAGTCCTCTGGAGACCACGCTCTACTGTGAGAGCCTCGCCGACTCTACGCTGAGCGCAGGCGACCCGCCGCTGAGCGCACGCAACCCACCGCAGGGCCCGTGTGCCAGTCCTGACCCGGCCATCCCCCCGGCGCTGCCCACTGCATCCTCCTCCCCGTCGGCCTCCATTACGGAGGGCAATATCCGCGTCCTGGGGCCGAATTTCAAGGCGGGCTCAGTGGCCGAGATGCATTTGGTTGTGGAAGAGACGGAGCAATGGCTGAAGCAGATGAAGGCCTTGACCAGCAAAGGCCTGGTGCCCGCATACCTCTCCGATGAGGCTAAAGGCCCCACTGCCGGGCCCAGCGCCCCGGTCCCGGGCATCGGATCCCCGGATCCAGCGGGGCACGCCCCCGTCCCGCCGCCCATTGCCCCCGCGCCAATGGCCCCGCAGGCGGCCTCCGGCGGCCCTCAGCCCCTTGGTCCAGCACCAGCGCCCCCTGCCCCACCCCCCGTCGTCCCACAGCCCGCGGCAGCCGAGCCTGGCCCCATATCACCGGCGGCGGTCGACCCAAGCCCCACCGGCCCCGCGATGCCGCCCCCGACCGCCATCTCCGCCACCGCCCCCTCGTCTTGTGTCGCCCCCGCGGCCCCCCCGATGCCGCCCGACGCGCGGGCCCCCGAGGAAGAGCTGCTGGTGGCGGACCCCCGCGACGCCCTCGATGCCGCCCCCGCCGCCCCCGCCGCGGCCCACGTCGCCTCCGACCCCCGGGACGCCCCCTCCGCGGCGCCCGCCATCGCCGCGGGCCCCTCCGTCCGGGACGGCCCCCCCGCCCCCCGAGGCCCCCGCCGCTTCAGTAGCCTCGCGTCCTGGCGGGCCTCGAAGGACGTCCGCAGCCTTCAGAGGGTCTCGTTCGCCATCGACGCCCACGTCCACGCGGTGCAGGGCCGGCTCACGCTCAAGGCCCGGCGCCACGAGGACGCCCTCGACGCCCTGGCGCACCCCCCGGCGTGGGGCAGCGCCGGCGCGGCGGACCGCCCGCGGGTGCTGCACCACCCGGACGACGCCCTGCCGCCCCCCAGCGCCGAGGCCACCCGCATTCAGGCGTGGTGGCGGGGCGTGTGCCGCCGCCGCGCCCACCCCCTCCCTCCCCCGGGCACCGCCAACTTGTGGCCGCGGCTCTGGAGCGGCTCCGCGGCGGTGCCCCGGTGGCTCCGGCCGCACAAGCGGGCGCTCGAGTCGGGCCGAGCGGGGCTCGAGGTGGCGGCCATCCCCATCCAACACTGCGTGCGCCGGCACTGGGCGCGCCGCGTGTGCGCGGACTTGAGGGCGCACGAGGACCGCGTGTTCGCCGCCAACATCCTCCGGTGGCACTGGCTGCGGTGCCAGCGCCGGCAGGACCTCCGCCGCCGCGAAGCAGAGGCGCAGGCGCAGCGGCGAGCGCAGCAGGAGCGGCAGGACCACGAGGCAGAGGCGGCGGCGGTGCTGCAGCGCGTTGGCAGAGGTCACGTGGGGAGGGCGCACATGTTGGGGCCCGCGGCGCGGCAGCGCGGGCGCCGGGAGGACCTGGAGGCCAAGTACGGGCGCCGGTGGCGCGCGCGCGTCGACGCGCGGCGGGCGGTGCGCGCGCGGCGGACCTCCGTGAACGGGGAGCGGCGGCTGCGGCGCTGCGCGGAGCTGTGCCACTGGGCCGGCGTGACCATCCAGCGGGTGTGGCGCGGGCACCGCGTGCGGCGGCAATGCGCCGTGCAGCGGCCCGAGCGGGTGGCGCAGCACCGCCTGACCCGCGCAGTGACGGCGCTGCAGGTGGCGTGGCGCCGGGCGCGGCGCCGCGACGCGCTGCTGCCGCGGCGGCACAGCCGCTGGACGCAGCGCCGGGCGCGGCGCCTGCGGGAGTGCCAGGCCCACGCGGCGGTCCGCATCCAGAGCCTGTTCCGCCGCATTTGGGCGCAGCGGAAGGCGGAGTACAAACGGGCGCGGCTGCAGAAACTGAAGGAGAAGGCGCACGTCGGGGACTTGTACCGGCGGCAGTGGCCCCAAGTCGCCGACCACCTCCCGTCCCCCACGGCCCACGAGAGCGCCATGGCTCTGCTACGCCTGGGGGCCTGCGGCGCGAGGCCCACCGCCTACACTTCATCCTCCGACTCGGCCACCGACGCTGTCCCGCGCACTGACCCTCAGGGCCTGCCCGGGGCCGGCGACCGGGTGCCCGATCCGAAGCCCGGCCCTGTGCACGGGCAGCAGCGCCCGGGATGGGACGGCAGCCTGCGGCCCCTCCCCGGCACCGCCCCCGGCCCCGCCGCCCGCGCCGCGCCCCCCCGGCGTCTCTCTGCGCCTCATGCCCTGCCTCTCCCCCAGGCCCCCGCCGCCCCTCAACCCACGCCCCAGGCCTCCGCCGCCCCTCAACCCACGCCCCAGGCCCCCGCCGCCCCTCCCCAAAGGGCCGCAGCGGTGCCCGAGGCCGGCACTGCCGGTGCGGGTCTGGCCCCCACCGTCGCCCACGGCCCCACAACCGCAGCCCCTCCCGCCCCCCCCCCCCCCCCCTCCCCAGCCCCCCACGGCCCCCCCGCAGCCTCCCGCAGCCGTGCCCCAGGCCCCTGCAGTGCCCATGGCCCCCGCACAGCCCGACCGGCCCATGATCCCGATGGTGCCCCCCCAGCCCTTACACAGACCCACGCAGCAGCTGCCGGGGCTACAGAGGCAGGTCCCGGCGGAGAAGGGCCTGGTTGCCAACCCCAAGCTGACCCTCAAGCCCTCGGGCCCCTCGGGGCCTCACACCAGCGGACCCCCAGAGCAAGACCCCGGCATGTTGAGCCCGCACCCGGCAACGCGGCACACCCCCAGCCTCAGCCTCGGGGCTTCGGCGCACTCCCCAACAAACACCACCGCCGCCGTGTCGGCCACAAAGCCCGAGATCTCCGCGATCACGTCCGCGCGGTCCACCCTCAGTTCCAATTCGTGCAGCGACCTGGATCTGGATGACTATGACTTCTGCACCCCCCGCACCCCCTGTGCCCCTGGGTCCCCGGTGTTCAGTGAGCTGTCCATCGATGGGAAGACGGTCACGGTGCGGGGGCACAGCATGTCCACTCTGCAGTTGGTCCCGGTGGAGCCGATCCTGCAGGACGACGCCACCGAGGCGCTCATGAACAGCCTCCTCCTGATGACCGTGGCGCAGCTGCAGCAACTTGTCTCCACATTTGACCCATCGCGAAGCGACACTGAGCGGTGGCCAATGGTGGTCTGGATCCACGACCAGAGCATGGACCTGGGCCTCAGAGGCATCTTTGTGCTGCTGCAACAGACCCCTTACTTGAACCCTCCGCAAGGGGCACCCGCAACGAGTGCCCAGAGCATTTTGGAGGTGGTGTGGCAGGAATTGCGGATGCAGAGCGAGCCCCAGTTGAGGCAGACCTTCAAGACCAACTTTGTGCAAGCAATGCAATCCTTACGAGAGGAAACCAGGGCCCAAGTCCTGAACACCCTTGATTTACAACTGCTTGACATTGATGCGTTCAATGTTCATGTGTTAAGCTTTGGCGTCAGTCAGCTGCTGGCCGCCCAGCAGGAGGCCACGCTGGTTGGCATGTCGCAATCCTACGGACTGGATACACATTGCTTGCCGAAGATCCACATTGTGCGAAGGCTGGCCCAGGCTCTGTTGCCCAGAAGGAAGCATTGAGCAGCCGCAAGTTTGACGGCATGCCCCAAGTCGTGTGCTTTGGCGCTTGTGGGCATGCGTTGCTCGTGTGTCTTGTCCGACCGGGAGCACCAGCGAGTCGTCACCCGTCACCCCCCGCCCTCTTCTCCACTCCTTCTGCATTTGTGCAGGTCTTTGCATTCCTCGGCTGGGGTGCGGCCTCCGCATGTTCCTCTGCCTGCTCCCCATTGTCTTGTGCGTTTCTGCACTTCTGTATTCTTCGGCATGGCCCAGCCCCAAAATCGTCTGCCTGTTCCCCAAGACGCATAGATTTGTTGTGGAGCCCCAGTACCCGTTCCCTGTTGTAAATTTCCGATCTTCATCCAACTTTTCATCTGCCGGGCACAAGGTCTTGCCTTCCCATCACATGTCCGAGACGGACGTTTGTTCAGTGCTGCACATAGATTTCCTCAGCCCTCAACATGAAATTCTTCAGGTGTCAATATCAATTTGCCCGTTTCAGTCCTCTTCTCGCCCTCTGACGAATTTCCGATGCGTTGGGGCCTGGATCAACAATCGCATTGCATTACGCTTTCTGACCCACTGCTCCCACAAGAGCCTGTCCCGCCTAACCGACTCTTCGAGACTCGTTTTCAGGGGCAATTGCATCGGTTAATGCGATGGATTGCTCTCTGTCGCACTAACCGCCACAAACCGGCTTTCCATTGGAAGTGTCGATATCCGGCCTTCCCCGCCCCACTCCACCGTCCAGTCGATCCGCGGGGGCATGCCTCCATCACTGGCGGGGTCACCGATACAAGGCCCTGCATCACCGGTCGGGTAGGGCATGGCACCGGATCACCACCGGACTGCCACTGCGTAGCCGCTCGCTTGCGAGAAAATTGGAGGCTTCCTGATGCTTGGGCCCTGCGAGGCACAAAGTCGAAGAGGGCGCAGTGCAAGCCCTGAGCACCGTTGCTGCTCTGCGGGCCTGCCCGTCTGCAGCGCCCTGTCCCTGTGTTGTGCCCTCCCTACTCTTATGCTCTGCAGCTGGGCTGATTCCCCTGCAGGCCTGGCCTGTCATCAAAACCTCAAGAAACATGCCCCCCGATGGTCCATGTGTATGCATCGATGTATGCGCGCGCGTGTGTGTAGTGTGTGTGTGTGTGTAGTGTGTGTGTGTGTGTAGTGTGTGTGTGGTGTGTGTGTGTGTATGTGTGTGTGTGTGTTTGTGTGTGTAGTGTGTGTGTGTGTGTGTGTGTGTTTGTGTGTGTGTGTGTGTGTGTAGTGTGTGTGTGTGTGTAGTGTGTGTGTGTAGTGTGTGTGTGTGTAGTGTGTGTGTGTAGTGTGTGTGTGTGTAGTGTGTAGTGTGTGTGTGTAGTGTGTGTGTGTCAGATCACACCGGCAGCGGTGTGATCTGACGATGTCACATGTGCGCGTGGCGTAGTGCATACATGACCTGTCCTGTGAATATCTCAACCCAAATCAGATGAGGCAGGCCTGCCTTTGAGGCAGTGCAGTGCCTCACCTGCTTTTCAGGCTGACAGCGGTCAAGGGCAGCAGCTGCACGCCTCCTTCCTGCAGAAAGGCGCCCATTGGCGTTGAACATGCTTTGATTTGTTTGACTGTCCAACTGACGAGAATTGAGCACTCAGGGCTTTTGTAAGTGCCTGTGTGTCGCGTTTTACGCGCGCGCGCATGTGTGTGTGTGTGTAGATTTTCCACCGCTTTTCTTGCTTTGTTCTTGTCTCGCGGTTCTCAACGTGTGTGTGTGTGTGTGTGTGTGTGTGTGTGTGTGTGTGTGTTTGTGCGTGCGTGCATGCGTGCGTGCGTGCGTGCGTGCGTGTGTGTGTGTCTGCTGTTGTTAATGTCACTGCTGCAGTTTGATGATTTGCGCTGTCTGTGGTTCGCTGTGTTGCTGGAGCCTTCGTGCGGCGGTTGGCCTCCAGTAGGCGATTTCAAGAGATGTCGCACACGCACACACACACACACACACACATGTTGCATGTCATCTCAACCCAGTTCCTGAAGCCCGGCGACAGGGCAACAGAACAAAAAGAACTCATGGTTTGGCCGCATCATTGTTGAACCTCGCAGTTTGAGCATGATTTGAAAGAATTGGGCGTCACACACACACACACACAGAGAAAGAGAGAGAGAGAGAAAGAGAGAGGGAGAGAGACAGGGAGCTTCGTGGGCCCAGGTTGCAGCTGGCCAGTCACTGTTTGATGTATCACTTATCTTATATCATGGGCTGTGCGCTGCTGTCGGATCCCTGACTTTCGCTGTATCGCCACAATGTACACGTGGCTCGGTACTTCTCGGAAATGGAGGGTGTGTGTATGTGTGTGTGTGTGTGTGTGTGTGTGTGTGTGTGTGTGTGTGTGTGTGTGTGTGTGTGTGTGTTGGCGTACATCTGGTGTGCCTGTCAGGGGCCGCTCCACCAGGTTCTGCCCTGCGGAGATGCACTCTGGACCCCTTTCTGTCCGCGGCGTCTCTCGTGCTGCAGAAAGGCGCCTCGCCTTTGTGTGGCAGTTTTCCCTCATGCAATTGACCTGACAAGAACACAGAGCATGCTCAGAGCATCCACCCTCCTACTGCTCGTCTGCCTATTGTGCTTCCACCCTGTGTGTGTGTGCGCGCGGATGTGGCAAAGGCGCTGGGATGTTGTACCAAGTGGAAGTGGTACATGTTGTGTGCGCGTGCGCGCGCACACGTGTGTACTTGTGTGTCAAGCCATTGCTGAGTGGCTACCACCCACAGCGCCCTCCCCCACAGGGTAAGAACAAAGTTTGTATACCCAACGTCGGCCTCTATGTTTGGGCCCCGTGCAATGGATTTCATTTTTTTCCAAGAAAATGTTTCTGATGTGGGTTGGAGGATGTTCTGGGGAAAATGTTTCTGATGTGGGTGCGATGGTGTGCCGAGGAAAATGTTTTTGATGTGGGTGGGAGGGTATTTTGGGCTGTCTCCACATGGTTTTTGAGTACGTTTTGTAGCCTTACCGCTTTGCTACCCTTCGTTTGCAGGCTTGCGGTTTCCATGGTGTGCCAATCGGTCTCTATCCCCATCCCCATTTCTCTCTCCTTTTTCTCTGTCTCGTCCTTTGTCTGGCTCGATCCCCCTCTTTGTCCCTTGAACAAGAACGCCCGTCTTTGGGGGCGCCCTTCACGTAGAGCGCCCGCAGTGCAACTATTTGGGCGCCTGGCTGTACTAGAAACCCATACTTTGTGATACTAGGGGCATCATTGGTGTTTGACACAAGGTTTTGGATGCTTCTGCATTCGGGATATGGTGCGTCTAATTTTTCACCCAACTTCACCTAATTTCGGGGGCGTACCGTGCGCTGTGCGCGCGCTGTGCACGCGCTGTGCGCGCGCTGTGCGAAAAGTTGGCTGTTCTCCACCACCGGGAGTTCGGTAAATTCAGAAGATTGAAAGGACGTCATTGAATGGCTGCTGCAGTGGACGGGGCTATAGGGGGCAGAATTTAGGTCCCTGGGACCCATGGCAAGCATCAGATGTTTGAATTTTTGAGTTTTGAATTGATTGTGCATGATTCCGCAGGTGGGTGGTTTTCAGGGTTGTTACCTGGATAATCACCGTAATAATTGGCGCTGTGCGCGCGCTGTGCCCGCGCTGTGCGCGCGCTGTGCGAAAACGCCCCCTTCACCTATTTTCACCTTTTTCAATACATTCTTTGGTCATTTCTCCGCATGTTCTGCAAGCGGTGAAAATATTGGTCAAACAATGGTTTGACTTTTGCGGGACACCCAAAGAAATCCATGGGGATGAGGATGCACGCCTCCGCATTGATGTAGCGTGGTACAAGAGGGTACTGAACAATCTCATTGTTCAGGTATCCGCACTACACTGACACGTCTGACCCTCTATGTGAGAGACAGAATCCTGTGGTGGAACATAACCTCAGGGTTCTGATGAACTAAGTACCAAAGATTGGGTATGGGTCTTGCCTTGGGCTGTGATATCCATGAACTCCCAGAAGAGTTCATCAACGGGGTTCATGGCCTTTTCCATTTTTCATGAAGTTTTATGGGAAGGGAAGGTAGCTTGCAGTTGTCTCGAGGGCGTTTGGAAAGGGTGTGTGGGGGGCTCTTCAGGTGGGGGGGAATTTGGTCAAAAAGTAGTGTACAGTGCGCTCGCAGTGCAAGGGTTCCCCATTTGGCTCTTTGCTTTATGCATTGATAAGGGGTCTACTGAGTATTGTGTTGAGATGTGCACTGCGTTGTGCACCGTGACGTCCACGATCATCCGCTTTGGGACGTGAGATGCACAATGTGATGCGCTGTGACAGATTAGCAGCATGTGCCTGCAGAAGGGCACTTCATGATTGCAGAGGCAGTGGATGACTGTCCAGTCGCAGCATATGTGAGTGCAGGGGCAGTTTGCGTCTGCGCGGGGTCAGTATCTGACTGCATGAGCATTCCTCCCTCGCCCGCAACCCCCATCCTTGTCCAAGCCCGTCCTCGATGCCCAAGCCCGTCCTCGATGGGTCTCGAACCCATGATGGAGACCAATGAATTGCGGGTGAGCTCCGATGCGGATTCGGGGGATGGGTCGCAGCAGCACAGCAAGTCATTAAGATGACGTGGCATCGCAGTCCAGCTTCGACAGTGAGGAGCTGTTCAGCACGGATGTCAGCAACACACGGTTGGGCGGGGTACTCTTGAGTGGCAGTGAGGGGTTTAGTACGAATGCTAGTGATACCAGGAGGAAGTGGCCAAGGGCAGGGGTGTAGGGAGTCCGCCAGAGGCGCCCTTGGGACATCCTGGGCAATTTTTGACGGTGCCGAACGGCGCCTTGCCGGACACAATTAACAATTGATGCCACGGCTCCGCTGCGGTGATACATGTCATTTTGTTGAGAATGCCAGAGTGATTCTGCAGGGGGACCACCATCGTCGATCTATGGGCAAAGCCGCTCTGGTCAATGGAAACTCAAACTGATGATGTTATTTGATCCGCCTTCACGGCCATCGTCAGTTTTATGGCCACGCCCGCCCTCGTCTGAGCCCCATGGACCCGGGCTTCCGCCATTTTCTTGACCACGGCTCTGGCCATGCAATGAGAGGGTGTGGTGAAGGCTGGGAGGGTGGCCCCATGTTTGCTGTTGCCCCTGCCCTGCGTTACTTTCCCCAAGGGGCCGTGCTGTGCAGCCCTGGAGGGTTCAGGACTTGCAGTCACCGACTGTTCCGGATGTTCTTTCGGACCCTCTGGTCTCAAGAACCGACAAGCGAGAGCACCCCCCCCACACCCTCTGTAATGCATGTGTAATGGATGTTCACTGCTTTGATTTGTGTCCGTCGGGCAGGGGTTGGGCTGGGTGTTGCGTAGTGCATCTGTGGCACTTGTCACGACGTGTGTGCCTGTCTTTTTGTTGCTGGTCCTTCTTGTGCTCAAAATGCCTGCAACCCGACCTTTGGAACGCCAGGTCTTCATGGAGCATTTCAGAACAGCACACCTCCATTTTTGGAAGCAATGCCACCCTGTGGGCCCCCTGTATCCCCTGATCTTCCTGAGGGTCCTGCTGTCATTAAAACGATTCTGTGCTGCAACTGGGGTCACCACAAACCCAAGGCTCTAGAGAAAAGAGCGCACTACAGCCCCAGAGAGTGAGTGTTTGCGCTTCCACAACACAGAAACAGGAAACAGGGTACAGAAACAGGGAAATACGCCCTGGCTTGATGCACAAAAGCCTTCCCCCGCACAGTGAAGGGTTGTGCCCAAGTGGGAGGGGACAAGACACACAGAGAGGGATTTATTTTCAGTGCAGTCTCCACAACGCTCTCTCAGACCCTGTGAGTGCCACGGCGTCATCTCGCCACCCCCCCCCCCCCCCGCATCCACAACAACCACAAAGAACCCAATTCTGTGGGAAAAAAATTCAGGCGTTCTGGATCTGGGTAATAAACAATACCCGGTACGCGCTCGAGGTACTGGACCCTCCTGCGGAGGTAGACGATCCACCGCCGGGTGGCATCCGGGTCGCCGTCCCCTGGTGGGTCGTCGGGGTCCCCAGGGGGTCCTCCAGGAGGGCCTCCGCCGGGTCCGCCCGGTCCAGGGGATCCTCCCCCGCCCGGTGGTCCGCCTCCAGGGGGTCCACTTGGTGGGCGTCCTCCAGGGGGTCCTGATGGTCCTCCACCAGGGGGTCCCGGTGGGTCTCCGCCGGGTCGCCTCGGTGGGTCCGCGGATGGGCGCTTCTTCGTGATGTCGAAGTCCATGTCGTCATTCTCGTCCATGTCGCCCCACCTGGGCGTCTCGGTCTCGGAAGACTCCGAGCTCCGGTAGGGAGGGGGGAGATCCTTATCCTCACCTTCCGGCTCCATGGGGACGTCTCCGCCTACTCCGCCCGTCCAAGCCACCACTCGGCGATGTCGGCGGCCTCGTTCATCCCCATCGCTGGCGGTGAAGAAGGGGTCACTGTCGTGGGGGTGTCCACCCGCTGGCCTCCGCGGCCTCTCGGGGGTCTTCCCCTTGCCCTTCCTCCGTCGATGGGCAGTGGGGCCACTGCTCCCACTGCTGCCCGTGTCCGCCTCATCCAGCGTCATCTTGGAGGAGGCGTCCCCTTCGAAAAGCTTTCGAAGGGTCTCCACTCGTGATCCTCCCGGGGGAGTCTCGCGGCGGAGTTTGGCCTCTGCCTCCTCCATTGCGGCGGCGGTGGCTGCGGCAGCTCGCCTTTCGGCCTCCTCCCGGGCACGAGCCGCCTCGGCTTCCCGGGTCTGCCGCAGCCGCGCCTTCTCCGCTTCCAACGCCGCCAGCTCCGCCTCCGTCTTGGCCCTCTCCTCAGCGACCTTCCGTCGCGCGGCCTCGATGGCGTCCTTCTTGGCGGCGTCCGCCTGGGCCTTAGCCGTTGCTTCGGCGTGGGCCCTTTCCTCCGCCTCCTTCTTTGCCCTCTCTTGGGCAAGCGCCTCTTCCAGCGCCTTCACCTCGGCCTCCTTGCAAGCAATGGCCTCCAGCGTCAGGCGGGCTTCCTCGTCGGCTGCCGCCACCTCACCGTTGACCTGGGCAGTCGCTGCCCCATGGGCGGCTACGGCCGTGAGTCCGGCCGCAATGGCCGCCACGGTCGAGGCGTGGATGGCCATGCCATGCGCCCACTCTGCAGCCTCCTGCTGGGCGATGCCGGAGGCGCCCTCCATGGCAGCGTTCTGCTGCATGGCCCGTTGCCGGGCAACCCGAAGGTTGCAGGGCACCCCACAGGCGCGCTCACAGGCGCGCGCCACGTCCCTTTGGTCGGGAGCGATGCTGCTGCCGGCGCTGGCCTGGTCGGCCGGCATCCTCCCGCGGTGGGCCGACTCCACGTCGCTGCTGGGGCCTGACTTCCTCAGGAGCAGCGGACGGGGCTTGGCCTTGGTCTGCTTGGCGACTTGGATGAAGTCGCCAAGGGTGGTGTGGCCGGGGTGGTGACCACCATTGGCCCGTTGGGGGCTGTGGGCTGGGGTTCCGCCCCTGGCGCCTTGGGCGGCTTCGGCGGCCAGGGATTCCTGGTACTCCCGCCGGTTCCGGTCCCGCTTCCTGTCCCCGGCGGACCGCTTCTCCTTCCCCGGAGACGCGCTGCTGCTGCTGCCCTGCAGCCTGCGCTCGCTCCCCGGTTCCGGGAAGTTCTTCTCGATTATGTCCCACATGGAGACATTGATCGAGGCGCCCGACGGGTACTTGTTGGGCTTCTCGTCCTCCTCAATCCCGTCGGGGCGCAGCCCTTCGCCGGGCCTGTCCGGGCGGATCCAGGTCCTCCAGCGCCTCTGCTGGAAGCGGAAGGCAAACCCTTCCGCCCGCAGCCAGTCCTCCACGGCCTGCAGGCGGTCGGGGGCCATGTCCGTGCGGAGCTCGAGGCTCCCGGGCATGACGCCTTCGCACTGGGGGGGGCTGTGGCGGTAGTGCTGGTCCCAAACCAACCCACGCAGTAGGCGCGCTGCATGGGGGTGGGGCCGCGGCCACGTCTTACCCGCTTCTTGCCAGTTTACCATGGCAGCGGGGGGCGTACTTGGTCTTGAGGTCCTTGGTTTGCACTCGTTCCGCTCAACGAACTGGTCCTGTTGGTGTTTGTTGAGGCGGGTGCTGCAGCACTGGACTGGGAGTGCGGCCGGTGCTGGTCGGCCGGTGGTTGTGGAAGTGGTTGCTGTAGCTGGGAGTGCGGCCTTGCTGGTCGGCCGGTGGTTGTGGAAGTGGTTGCTGTAGCTGGGAGTGCGGCCTTGCTGGTCGGCCGAGGGAACTCGTTGATGACGGAGTTCCGGTCCCCGCACTTCCTTCACTGACTCGGCGCTGTCGTTGGGCGGCGCTGCGAGCCGCCGCACTGCGCTGCGAGCTGCGAGCTGCGAGGTGCTGCGCCGCGCTGCTCGGGGTTGGTGGCCCCAAGTGGCACGCAAGGGATGGGTAACCCCGCGGCGCTGAAACGCTTTTGACGCGTTCCCGTGGGGGGCCTGGCCACGGGACGCTGCGGTGACACGCACAAGCAAGCAGGCAGGAAAAGCACTGCGCTCACAGGGGCATCAATGCGCTCATGTCATGTGACAAAGCGTTTCAGGATCCTTGCCACTCTGAAACAAGGGAACAAAAGTATGTACGGCAACACATCAGGATATGTACACATGGGGTTGAGACTGGACTGGGGTAAGGGCATCACAGAACAATAGACACTTAGTCCCAACTCATATCCCAATCCCAGGTCCGACCCTCTCACTGGTTGGTGGGGGCGGGGGCTCAAACACAACCCATGCCCTGCTCAGTCCGGACCCTGAAACCCTGCCAATAGGGGGGGTGTCCCGCCCAGCCACAGGCGAGTTCCTTGGAACCAAGGGGCTCCAAGGCCAACCGACAGTGGCTCCCTATGCTCCCTTAACGGCAGGTCCCAACTCCCCTCTGAGCCAGAGATATGGCTCCGCCATTCTCCCCTAGGAGTTGGTAGCTGAAAATGGGCTGTTTCAGCCCAAACTGATATTAGCTCAAAAATCTCCAAAATTGACCCCTCGTCCGGACCTGCCAGAGGTAGGGACGAGGCAACTGACCCTATGCCCTTCGAGTATGAACTCCCTGGAGCCCTCACCCCACCTGGTTCCCTCTGAGGTTCCGGCATCAGGGCACCACAGGTTCGTCAAGTGGGGTCATGATGCCAAAATCACCAAAATTGGCGTCATTCCCACGCGTGGCTTGCCCGGCCAGGGCAAGGCCAATGGCTCACAGGACAGGAGGCAGGACCTACGACTTATATGTGAGTGTACAACCTGAAATTAGGTCCGGGCTCCCTGTGGGCATAGAGATATGGGGCCGCCAATTGACCACACGGGGGGGTGAAATTGGGGTCCCAAAAGGGGGTCATTTTGGCTGCTCGAAATGAGCCAAAATTCGGGGGTGCTCCCAATAGTATATCTCCACGCCGGTTTGGAGATCGGATCCGCCATTCCATACGCGATCCACCGGGAGTCCAACGGAGACTCCCATGCCCTTGGCCCTCAAAGATCTCCATGCCACTCGGCGTGGCAACAACCCAAATCGGGTCCACAAATGCCAAAATGGCAAAATTGTCCACACTCATTTTGGGCTAGCACCTTAACGAAGGATGCTCCGCTTCGCCCACGTGGCGTGTGAACCATGGGGACCAATATACATAACACCCATGTCATATATGGTCCATTGGTCAATGCGTCCGGCGTGCACGGGTGGGTTGAACATAGTGCACGGCGGGCAGAAAAAGTGGGAAATTGCTCATAATGGCCGAAAATGCGCACACTCATGGTTGGGGCAAATGAGGCACATGCCCGACTTGGACCGGAGTGTGCCATAGGATTGGTATCAAGTCATATGTGTCCAACATATCTTTTGGGCGTCGCCCAACTCCTCCGGTTTTGGGAATGGCAGGGTCGCCAAGTGAGCCCATGATTTGGGATAGTCCCAAATCGCCAACAAGGCGGCCACGGTATGCCAAGCCCAAGAGGAGTTATTCGCCGGGTCCAAGATATGTTGGGCACCGAAGTATGTACCCTTATAACATGCTTGGGTCATGACGTCAATTGAGCGCAACGTTGAGATACACGGTCGCCACTTGACATCATGACGGGCAAAAAACAGCAATATTGGCGAAAAAACACCCAAAAGTGCCTTGAAAGGCGCACAAATACATTATAATATCTTCGGCTTGGATTGAGTAATCGACCAATCCTTTGAAAGTGCTGCCCTAGGTCGTTGAGGGTGCCGGAGGGCTCAGGGCCGGCAAGACCGGGGGGGCAGGCACGCGAGGAGTCGACCTGAACGCTGCTGTTGGGGGCAGAACCGGATACACGGACACCAACGGAGGCAAGGGCGGCGACAACGGAGGCAAGATCCATGCTGATTGTTATCCGGCAAAAAATCCCAGTCTATGAAGAAAATTGATGCGGATTATCCTAAGTACATCTGAGTGTCCATATCTGTCTGAAAAGATTTATATAAATCCGATTGTGAAAAAAAATTTGGCCGATCTGGCTCGCGCACGCGCGTCAGCGGCAAATGGCGATTCCGGGTAAATGATCGGAACGCGGCGGATTTACGATGAATGGACCGCGGAATCAGATCCGGCACATCAGAAATATATAGGTCTGATCCTGAGACTGAGCTGCGGGGCGGCGATTCCGCCGAAGCAGAGAAAATGGCCAAAATGTAGCCAATCTGGGGCAGATCTGTGAAAATCTGAGCAGATGGGGGTTAGCCGCACTTACACTCCCCCTCCAAAAACACACTGGGGTGTGTCGCTACGTCAACGAAGAACGTAGTGCGGGTAAGTCCCAGAAAAAAATAGAAATGTAGCCTCGATGGGGCGAAATCTGCTTGATCTGACCTGATTTAGGCTGAATTGGCACTGAATCAGGATGGATGAACCTGAAATGAGACAGAATGAGGAGTGACGAACAGTCCTCCGTGCAGTGAAACATTAGGTTAAGGGCTAAAAAGCATGTAAACGTATCGAGAATCGATACCAAACCATGCACTGGTTGAGAATGAGGTAGATTATTGGTGGATTGAGTGGGGGAATCAAGAAATGGAGTGACATCTCGGCGCTCTGGCACAGTTTAGCTGTCGCGGGCACGCTACGGTGTCCTCCACGTACTCTACATCATGTTATTCCCGCTTTTCTCGTTCTGAAAAGTGCAGCATGTGCCTCAGATTTGGCGCATCTGGTGGATGATCACAAGATTCAGCAAGATTGAGAATCAATTTGAGCAGAGATGAAGGAGATGAAACAATCACAGAGAGGGTAAACAAATACAAATGTAATGCCCTAAGTGAACCACAGAAGGTAGGAATGTTTTTCTGTTCACTTAGTTAGGCAAAGCCGTAAACAGATCTTCGAGGAATGAGAGGAGATGACAAGGAAATCAACCTAAAATGTCCTAAAATGAGGCAAATTCCCTAAGATGAAAGTGAAATGAAGCGGAATGTCTAGAACTGAAACTACTAACAAAGGTGTAACGAAGGTGTTTAGACTAGAGTTAATATGTATTGTCGTTTATTCAGCTCAATTGTGCTTTCCGGCACGTTGGTTCGCGAGCATCCAACAGATTCCATGAAAATGTGGATCATGTGATGATGCATCATGATGGGACATGATAGCCCTGGATCCTTGGCATGTAACGCGCCGAAGGTTCGCTGAAGGCGCTTTACTGACAGTATATAACTGAGAGACACCGAATAGCCCTTTATTTGCAGTGGCGGCGGTGTCAATCGACTTGGACAAGGCCCATCTTTCGATTGAGTCCCACAAGACACTTGGATTCACCATTTTCGACAGTTTCAGGTCGGATTGAGTTCACATTGGCGTGTGCCAAAAATACATCGAAGTTTACGGAAGCTCTGAGGTCCGAGAGGTTGCTGTTAGAAGTCCTTGGAGCTCCTGTATGAAGGTTGTCTGAACAATTGACGACGGGGTTTTGCTGCAACAGTGCAAGAATGATGGACAAACCTGAGAATCTCAAGGTAAATTCAAGGAATCTGGATCTGAATCTGGACTTTGGCTTCAGCATCACGGCAAATGAAGGTAAGATCTGTGTTCCTGGCGTCGCATCTAGTGCAGCCAGTACTACAAGGGGTGCCTGTAGGGGTGAATGTCGCTGCGCAGCGTTTTTACTATGTACATTTGCTTCCATCTGCACGAGTAGCCAAATTCCAAAGATGCACAGACCAACAGAGACAAGATTACCCCGAATCTGCCTGAATTAAGCCTGAGTTTGGTTTTTTCTGGACACGGCAGCACACTCCGTGGCTTTCGGCAGCGTATCTACGCCTTGTCTGCCGAACGGAGACCAAAGAAAAGTTGATTGACGTCAAATTATCAAACATTCGCAGTTCTCCACATCATTTCGAAATCAGGAAGAATGAACAGTGGATTGAGCAGAATGTGGTTTTTTCAAGTCGTCAGAACACTCACATTGGAATAAGTGGTCGACGGGGCGAGGCTGGAGCTTTTGTAGGAGTTGGACATGCAAGGGTTTCGAACCTACACCCTTGAGCCCTAGCGACGAGTGCCATGACGCCCTGGACTAGACGACTGTTACCCAGATTATGGCGTCGGCGACTCAAGTCAAGACGGATCTCCCTCAATTCGGCCAAGCACGAATACATGTGACCACCAACCTGTCTGGTGGGGCCCTCGTACGGCTTGGGCGCTGCAAATCAGCGGCCGAACTCGAAGCTTGGTCCTCATTTGGCTCCTGGGCTGGCCTGACCGCAGGAGGGGGGATCGACGGATCAGCCCTGGAATGTGGCTGCTGAGGGCCGTAAAAGGCTGGATCTCGATTCACCACAGGTCTTTTTCCGTCGCTCTCCACCTGTCTGTCTGGTTTCGACAGACAGTCTGTCAGGAGTACGCCAATTTCGGGGTGCTTCTTGAGGAAGTCGATGAACCCCTTGGTGTACCCATGGACAAAAGAATGGGCTGGTTCCCAGTTGTTGTGACTGGAATCAAAGCCCCTCCACTCACATAGAAATTCCCATTCGCCCTTTTCGTCACGTCTTGCTTCTAAAATCCTCTTGAGTTCGTACTTCCCCCCTTCGATGACCCGATCGGACAAAAATTTCGAAGTCCAAAAAAGGGGTTTAACCCGATCCTTGGGGGAGGGGATCTCTCTCTTGAGGCGATCGCCCGAAACTTCAATTTCCCTGCTGACATCCACACGAATCCTCCACCTGTTCTCACCTAGACGCGCTGTAACAGCGAATGGCCCCTCCCACAAGGGAAGAAGCTTATCATCTCCGTCCAGGGTGGTTTCGGATTTTCGAAGCCAAACTCGATCATCGACTTCAAAATTGTGGGGGTTTTTTCGACCTTGATTCTGGACCCAAAGCCAGTCAGCTTGATGCTTATCAATTAATTTCGAGACAGTTTTTTCTGCTCGTTGGATTTCGTCCAAAAACAACGAAGCATCTTTACAAGGGCGAGGATTATTCAACGGCATGTTCCACCAACACTTCTTTCGTCCAAAGAGAATTTCATTTGGAGAAAGGCCATGATACAAAGGCGTGTTGTGGTAACGGCGAAGCATGGCGAAAAGAATCTCAAGCCAATGGAAGTCCTTCTCACTGGCGAGTTCCTTACGGAGCATATTTATGACTGAGCGGCCGGCTCTTTCGCCTGGCAGCGCTCGATGTGAGTGGATTTCACATCTGAGGTGATGGATTCCAAGGCGGGTACATAATTCTCTCCACCATTCGGAGGTGTACTCCTTACCTGAGTCCGTAAGCACCTCGGATGGGACGTCCCAACCTCCCATCCAGGTCTGCGCGCACCATTTGGCGGCAGCCTTGCCAGTCATTGACTCGATGTTGCAAGGCAACACCTGAATGTAGCCAGAATGACGGCATTGTATAAGGAGCACTCCATTGACCTTTTTGTTGGTCCAATGGCACTCTTCGTCGTCGAGTTCACCAAGATAGAAAAAATCACTGGTGACTCTGTTAAAGAGGCGCTCCGGAATAGGATGTGGCCTCAGATGGCCGTGCTTCTTCGCGCTGGGTGGCGTCGCGACAGCACATTGGGCACATCCGGCGGCTACTTTCATACAGTGAGTATATAGCCTTGAGCCGAACAACCTATGTTTACTCATCGACCATAATCTTCGGCCATGTGCGTGGGGGGACTCCCATTTGTGCCACCAGTTTAACACTCGGGGGGCCAGGGCGTCTGGTACGCACAATTTACCCTCCATCCACAGCTTCCCCCCATCCAACGAATATTCAGCATAAATTCCATCCTTGTGAGCATCTTTGGATTTGAGATTTCCAAAGACCTCTTTAAACATGGAATCATGCAGATAATCATTCGTCCAGTCACGGATTATCAGGGAATCTTTCGGCAGGGGTGGAGTTTTGGCCGGATCTCGACGCTTAATGCCCTGAATCAACCGAAATCCACTTACTGGTCGGGTATACTCGAACCGTTTCACACTCCCTGAGGAGGGATCGGTGACTTTGTCCACGACTTTCAGTGATTTGGTGATGATTTCATGAGCATGCGCCGGATCTGAGAAGGCCGTGATGTCATGGCACGGTAATGCATGCTGTTTAACAGAGCATTGCATGCATTCACGTCGAATGAGCTTTTTTTCTTCCTGATCCCACTCAATTACGACGTGGCGGTCCTGCTCCGTACCATGGATGTTGGTACTTTGCAGCCCCTCTGAAGCGGGGTAAGCCCATCGGCTCAGAGCATCCGCTACCGTGTTGTGTTTTGCAGGCAAATACGACACATGGAGGTCAAACAGACTGAGAAATTCGTGCCATCTGGCCCGTCGACCAGCTGGGCTCGCGACAGTATCAATGTGTTCGGTGGCCCAATACTCCAGAGATCGATGATCCGTTAGGACCTCGACTCGATTGGTGCCAACCCACGATTGGTACTTCTTCAGAGCACAGATTATGGCGTAAGTCTCTTGCTCACGCGGTGACCATTGCATCTGGCGTGGAGCTAGCTTCCGAGACCAAAATGCAAGAGGGTAATGATCACCTGTGGCTTCATCAACCTGTTCAAGGACAGCTCCGATCGCGTACCTAGAAGCGTCGGTTCTTATGTAGAAGGGTCGGTCGAATTTCGGCACATGCAACGTGGCGACTTCGCAGAGTGCCGCCACCAAGTGATGGAAGGCCTCCTCGCACTCGTCAGTCCACTTGACACGAACCTTTGAACCTGCCTTGCCCGCATCTCTCCCTACCTTCAATAATTCAGTGAGGGGGGCAGCAAATTTGGCATAATTCGGCACAAAAGTGTGGTAAAAATTGCAACAACCCAGGAATCCTCTCAATTCCGTGATCGTCTCAGGGCGCTTCCACTTCTGAATAGCGACGAGCTTCCCTGGACTGGGTCGTCGGGTGCCATTCTCAAGGAGAGAACCACAAAATTCGACTGATTTTAAAAATAGTTTTCCCTTCTTTGGCCCACAAATCAGCTGATTGGCATCAAGAATGTCCAAAACCTGGTTCAGCTGCTTTTCATGTAGATCCACCAGCTCGGCTTCGGTCAGTCCCTCCCCCTCTGTCGCGATGATTATGTCATCTATGTACACACTCACGAAGGCACGAAGCTCAGGATGAGCTGTAAAAAGCACATCCTCCATCATTCTTTGAAAAAACGAAGGGGCGTTCTTCAGGCCCATGGGCATGACCGTCCACTGGACTGGGCCACATGGCGTGCACATACAGGTGAGAGGTCGGCTGTCCTTCCTCAACGGCATTTGGTGAAAGCCGTGACGGAGATCCAGCACAGAAAACAAACGACCTCTTGCCCTCTTGGCGATTTCCTCCTCAATGAGGGGCAGGGGGTGTGAATCCGCCTTGGTTTCGGCGTTGAGGTTGCAAAAATCAACAACCATTCGCCAACCATCAATAGTGTTCTGGTCTGCAGGCGGCGGCTTCGGGACTGTGAAGGGTGCACAGCACCACTCGCTGGTCATACAACCCTCAAGCCAACCAAATTCCCTGAGATTTCTCTCGATTATTTTTCTGAGTATCTCATGTTTCTGTCCATGGTTCTCATAAGGACGCTGTTTCTTCGCCTTGTACCCTTCACGAAGCTCGATGAAGGCTTCACCGAACTGCCCACGGACAGGGGGGTCTTTGATCAACTTCCCCGAAAGGGTTGTGTCCTTCCGTTCCTCAAAAATCTTGTCTCTTTTCTTGGAACACAACTCAGTGTCCACCTGATCGCCAGGAATTACTGTCGAAAAAACTTTGGCGATTTCTTCGGCCTTGGCAGGAAGAATCTTCTTACGGATGTCCCTAAAAAGGTCCGTATCAACTGCCTCTTGAAGATAGGTGGGTCGAGTGTCGACATTCCAGAGATTCTCTTCGTGATCCAGCTCCTCGAAAGGATCTATGAAAGCTTCCACACGGGGTTTTTCATAAAAAACTCTGAATTTGCGGCGCGAAGAAAATTTTTTTGTCGTCCGTGCGCCGTAGATTCTTTTGGATGTAGATCGTATTGGGGAAGAGGGAGACGAGGCGGATCCATTTGACGTTGGATCACCTTGGGCATCTGACGGACAAAAATCAGAAAAAATAGATTCATCATCAGTACCACGCTCAACCTCAGATTCAGACCCAACACAGGAATCAGTACTAGAATCAGCAGAATCAGAGTCAGAAAGCTTTCCATCCACCAGGAATGCAAGCGAACTCCAGGGCCGCTGTGGCAGGGGACCTGTGTCGTCCCTGGCATACAGCTTAATCTTCCTGGGAAGTTCGATGTAATCTACACAAATGTCTTGCAATTCCTGAAACCAAGGCTTGTCGTCCCACAAGGGCACAACTAAAATCGCCTGGGTTTTATCTTGCTTGATTTTGTGGATGACCTGCTGGATTAAGTGAAACGGAGGATTAATCCATAACTTCTTGTCCCATTTATGGGTCCAATCGTCGCGAAAGTGCTTGTCAAAGCGCTTGTTCTCGCGGTTAGCAAAGGCATCATACTGTGGCCAAAAGGAATGGTGTTCATAAAAATATTCACAAATTGTATCGCGCCATTTGTCGACAACTCTGTAGGATGAAGAGTGCCAGCGCGAAGGGCGTCGTGGCTGGGAGTCCCTACGAAGACATTCTAAGTCTCGGGAGTAATCGGCACTCCCATTCACCTCTGCAATGGTGACATCTTCGCCAAACTTTGGTGTAACCTTTTGCTTCAAAAATTCTTCTGCACTTTTAAACCCTGCGTGCAAAAAACGAAATTCAGGACGCTCCAAGGGACCTGACTCCAGCAAAAAACAACGCCGATGACCTACGGGCGCCACCCTGTTCTTGCGAAGCCAAGGATGGCCCAAGTAAAGGTCATACTTTATGTCAGCACGATACAAGTAGTCATCCTTAAGGATAACTTCCTCCACATTACCTTCTTCCCAAAGGTCTTGAGCGACCAAATGAGTTGATATATAACAACCGCGTTGCCCACCTGCGAGAGAATGTCCAGAAACTCCCTCGAGGGTAACAGGATGAGGCGAGTCAAACACGCAGTCGTCAGGCAAAAAAGAATTGGATTGGAGATTTACCTCCGATCCATTGTCACACAAACAAGTGGCGAGGTGGAAATTGCCCTTGCAATCAGAGACCCACAGCTTTGTGACAAACTGACGGGCCCTGTGCTTGGACTGTACACCAACCTCGTCCACTACAACAGAAGGATCCGCTGCCGGATCCAGGGGAGAGGAGACAAGCGACCCTACATCAAGTAGTGGTCGAGAAGGAATCTGGGGATCATGCCTGAAATCGCCTGGGGAGGGACGATTTTCGTGGCTCCCCTAGGCGTTCTGACCTCCAGTGGCTGCATTAACATTGTGGACACACCCTGATTCGTCGACCCACTCATCTTGGAGCGGATCATCTGCTGGATTCAAGGCATTTTCAGCGTAATCTCGGTCCGCATCGGACACCTGATCTGCACCTGAGACCTGATCCACACGATGGTTGCCCTTTCCACGTCCACGGCCACGGCCGCCGGATGATGGACCTCCACTGTCGCCACGCCCTCTGCCCTTACCAGAGAAAGGGGTTCCCGAAGGATTTCCCTTACCTTTACCCTGGAATCCTGGAGCATTTCCCTTGTTTGCACCGGATTGAGGGGTTTGGCCTGGATTTCGATTTTCGCCTCCGGCGTTGCTATTGGGATTTTTCTGGCCGTTCGGCTGCCCACCTGAGCCGGATGGAGTCCGATTTCCTGTGCCTTGGGACCCGCCAGGGCCTCCAGGATTTTTGTTTCCACCGGAGGGGGTCGGATTCCCTTTTCCAGCCTTCACACCGTGCACCTGTCTGTCATTCCTGTCTGAATTCTGCGAATTACTGATATTTTCACCAATCACCTTGTGATCGTAAGGAGACCATCGGTGATTATCAGTAGAATGCGTCTTAGCTCGGTTCGTAGAACCTAAAAGAAGGCAGATGCTACAGTGCTGCTGAACATTCCGGGTGTCATTCACCTTTTTGTTGCCCTTTTGGGCCCCATTTTGGGTGTTTTGCTGGGTATTCTTGTTTCCCCCAAGACCCTCATGGAAATTCTGGTTGGCGGCGTCGGCGAGCCGCTCAACCTCCTCCCAGAGTTCCTTCGGGGTGTACGAAAACACCCAGCTTTTGGCCTTCAGGCGATGGCCATGGAAGCTGACTCCCCTGTTGAGGACTTGGACAAACAAGTCCCGATCCTCGTGTTCATGAAACTTGATTTTCCACGTGTTTTCAGTGAATTTCACCCTGGAAAACGACGTGGGGGAACACTTTTGAAGTGCTTCCCGAACTGAAAATTTATTGGCGGAGGCATCGAAGCCTTCCACCTCCGCCCACCAGGTCTTGACCTTTTCTTCGGACTGTTTGTTCCGAAGGGTGGCGGCAGTTTCTGAGGGGATCTTGTCAAAAATCAGACTTTTCAGCTCGGCACTAGAAAATTTTTCGCCTGAATGTTCAGCTTCTTCCACTAAATTCCAGAAGCGCTGTTTTTTGTCTTGCACTTTGTGCAAAATTAATCGCGAGAATGAAGGAAAATTCTTCAACATCTGGTGGTAATGGTCCTCTGGCAGCCGGGATCCACGTACCTCCAACTGTTCCCACACCTCATCAAAGGTAAGGGGGGAACTTGTATCCTCGCGATCACTCCAAGTCCTGAGCCAAGTGTTGGCCGGCGCTCCCTCAAGGCAATCCAAGAGGGCCATCAGGAACTGATCATCTTGGAGTTTTTGAGTCTTAACCCACAGTTTAAATTCCCGTTGGAACTGAGGCCAACGTCGGGGGTTCCCATTATACTTCGGTTGCTTGGCAACCTGACGAAGTCGCAAGGAAGTAGGATTAAGAAGCGAATCCAGCCCAACACCGGCCGTAATGGCAGACACCTTGGCGGCATCATTCGCCACACCACTTCCGGCGAGGGTCTGGGCGAGCAACAGCTGGGCTAAGGTATTGAAATCAGCAGCAGGAGGGGCAGTACGGGAGGCAGTTCGCTTGGCATTCTGAGCCTCAGTCCTAGCCTTCGCCGTCCTACTCTCAGAACGAGAGATTTTAACCCTTTCCTTTAGCTTGGTCCTGCTGATCCTTGCATCGGTGGTCCTGGAGTCCACCGAAGGAGCAATTGAAAAAATTTCTGTTGCCTCCTCCGACGGCTCTGTTGCTTGTTCCACCGATGAGGCGCCCTCAGACCGCATGTGCGTCTTGAAAAGATTTTTTATTCCCAGCGTTTCAATGATGAGGTGCATTTGATCTTTGAGCGTTTGGAGCTCAGCATCTCGCTGGAATCTGCAGGAGCAGTCGGCAGGACAGTACATGCCGTGTCCTGAAGGGCCTGAGCAGGCTGTCGGACCGCTGATCTCGGTGGTCCGCAGCCAGGAGTCCACTTGGGGAGCTCCTTCAGCCCTGATTTCCAGGCTTGCCTGCCTGGCCGCCTCTAAAATTCCTTCCTCAACCGCGGCGGCTAGATCGTCGCGGATGGAAACAGGGGGATGAGGGGCGGAGGGCCCGGGAACAGGTGCGCAGTCCTTCTCCTTCGGGAAGGGGCTTGCCTCCCAGATCTGCAAAAAAATGGCAAAAGAGTCATCTTCTTGAGAACGCCACCACATCCTGGTATTAATTTCGTCCTGAAGGAGGAAAAAATATTCCGTTAAAAAATCAGAGGCGATTGTTTCTTGTTCGATCAGCTTAGACGTGGCTAAGAGACAAAGGGCCTCAAAGGCCTCAAGGTTACGGGTCACTTCTGGGGACAAATGGTCGCCCCAGTGTGCCCAAGAGGCTGGTCGATTATAGCTAGGTACCTCACCTGGACCACCCATCTCAATGTCGTTCAGATCGGCGTCAATGGTCTCAAATGTTGGACCTCCGCAAGGAAGATTGGTACCTGCCAGGTCCGTAAGCTCCACCGGAGCGTTGCCATCGTCGTAGGCCGGCGGATTCCAGCTGCTCGATGGCCAATTTCGACTGGGATCATAATGGTAATCTGGGTCTCCACAGCTGCTGATGTGCGCCCTTCTTAGGCAGCTTGGGCTTGCGCAAGGCATTCCTCTCAAGGCCTCGTTCGCGCAGCACCATGGCAGCGTAATCGTTACTTCTGCAGAAGCGGCGGGTTCTACGGGGCCGTACTGGGGAGCGGGCTGTGGACTGAAGGGCTGTGAAGCAACATTCAGGTAGCCTCTGCTACCATGAAAGTGCTACCCTAGGTCGTTGATGGTGCCGGAGGGCTCAGGGCCGGCAAGACCGGGGGGGCAGGCACGCGAGGAGTCGACCTGAACGCTGCTGTTGGGGGCAGAACCGGATACACGGACACCAACGGAGGCAAGGGCGGCGACAACGGAGGCAAGATCCATGCTGATTGTTATCCGGCAAAAAATCCCAGTCTATGAAGAAAATTGATGCGGATTATCCTAAGTACATCTGAGTGTCCATATCTGTCTGAAAAGATTTATATAAATCCGATTGTGAAAAAATATTTGGCCGATCTGGCTCGCGCACGCGCGTCAGCGGCAAATGGCGATTCCGGGTAAATGATCGGAACGCGGCGGATTTACGATGAATGGACCGCGGAATCAGATCCGGCACATCAGAAATATATAGGTCTGATCCTGAGACTGAGCTGCGGGGCGGCGATTCCGCCGAAGCAGAGAAAATGGCCAAAATGTAGCCAATCTGGGGCAGATCTGTGAAAATCTGAGCAGATGGGGGTTAGCCGCACTTACATCCTTCTAAACACAATGACTTGACACCAATGACCTTCGATTCCACATATGTGCTCCACTTGGGGCGCTTTGAAAGGTCACAAGCGCCACTTCCCAAGTGGGCACATGAAAATATGGAAAATTGCAAAACACACACCTTGCTCCCAACGCATCGCTTTGGGATCGCCACACAAGCTTCCCTCCACAAAGGTTAGGCTTGCAATTGCTCGTAGGGAGTATGGAGAAGGGGCTTGCACAATATGAGGTCCATTGGCGGGTTTGGCTTGGAGCGATGGACCCGCCAAATGGGCACGCAACACAACACAAGGCACATACTCCATATTGCCCAAAAAGGTAGCTCCCCCCACGATATGTCATGCCCCTCCAAGGGCATAACTTTGTGTCAATCGCTCATAGGAACTCAAGGAAAGTTCCTATGCAACACCAACACTCGCGCGCTACACTCGAAAGTTATCTTAACGCACGCAATATCATGGCCAAAGAGTTATAACGCAAACTCTACCCTCTTGACCATGATCCATTACGCTAGCGCGCACGTGTGGAGACGCAAGGCTTATAAAGCTTCCTAAATTACGTCGGGAGTATTGTGAATACATCCCACGTTTCCTTATTGTCATTCCTCGCAAGCGGCACGAGATATGACCCTCACAAGTGGCCTCACGAATCAACTTTGTTTTGCCCATATCTCTAAGACAAATGGAGGGCAAGACAAAAGGAAAGTTGATTCGTGCATAGGGGAGCACGTAGGTCCACTCGAAAGAGGTCAAATCAAGTGCGGGGATGTCGAAGTCGAAAATCCGATTTCGACATCCTGAAAAATTCGGATTAAGGTTGCGAGTGTAAGATGTGAAAATTGCGGATGCATCAATGCAATTCCTGAAGACTTTAGAGTCTTCGTCACGATTTGCGCTAAAATATCTGTATATAACGGTTAAACTGGCGGTTACGCTAAAGTCGCGAACTAACCGCCAGCTGTCAAAACAGTGAATATCAGAAGGGAAGCGTAAAAATTGACGGAAACAATATGAAAATAAAACCCTGTTGATTCCTGATATTCTGATATATAAATCTCCGCTGGCGGCGCATCGGTTGCCGATGCGGGGCTTTACGGCACGGAACACGCTCCCGCCGGGCTCGCATCGGGCGCCAACGGGCTTCTTCCCTTCCGTACATGGGGTTAGTGGACCGGAGACCGGTTGTATGCCCTTCCCTAGCCATGGGGTTTTGGGTACCGCTTCAAGACATGCAATGCTACACCATTATTTATCAACAAGGCTGCCACAAGGTATGCGTCTATTTTAATCCGCTGTTGTAACTCCGTCATTCCATAAAAAATTGCTTCCCTTTGTAATGGACGCAGCTCCTCTTGGTATCTTGCAACAGATATAACACCCTCCCGTAAATATTGTACAATGCATGGGAAAAGAGTTGGGTCACAATCAATGAAAATGTTTCCATGTACATCCGTGACGTCCTGGAACACGCTAGATCCCGGAACAGACAAAAAATGATCGCCATGCGAACACAAAGCTGCCCGTGTTACATGAAATTGCCTTCCACCGACATCCAAATACTCACAATCGCCAACCGCCGCATTGATGTTGAGCACCTCCTTGCAAACAACGTGAAACTCCCTTCGTTGTTCCAGCACCTTTTGTTGTTGTTGTGCGATCATTGATTGCATAGAACGTATTGCATACACTATGGCACTCATATGACTTGCCACCATAACAGTGACGAATCTTTCGGAGACATAATCCGCGTTGTTCAATATTCAATATTGTGGGTAAATATTGCAAAAAGAAGAATATAATCTAGTAAAGCAGCAATACGTGGTGGTATTTCATGCCCGTGTGATGTGATTGGCACATTAGTACATGCGACAATCCGTGAGCAATGATAACTTTGATGTTGTTTGCCTACCAATGTTTTTCCGTGGGGTCTCTAACATTAGGTGTGTACACGTGTTGTTAAAACAAACTCCCATGAGCGGTGGTACCTATTGGCCTGACAGCACGTAGTGCTCTATCTTGACTTATGGACTCCCAATGCCTTTCTATTGGTAGGTTTTGTCGACGAATTCGTCGAGCGTAGGACATGTTTGATTGGGTGCACCAAAAAAGTAACAAAGAAATTGGTCGATAGCCATTCGCCCCAACCCTTTTTCTGTAGAAGCACCTGTACCCATCGGTTTAACACCATGTCACATCTTGCCTGTCCCTCTTTAGCCTCTCTTGATCTATAGACTCCCATTGCCTTTCCCTTGGAACATTGTTCCAACGGATTCTCTGAACGTTCCCTATTTAACTCTGGGTTTTGCGTTCTATTGGCAGATTGCTTCACAATATGGAGCACTAATCATTGTTATCGATGATCATGGTATATCACCAATATACACGTGGGGTGACGCGTCGAGGTTAAACCTCTTTAGCTTCGTGATCCTGCTGATTCATATCACTCACTGTCACCGTGTAAGGGTTCAAAGTGATTCATGCAAAGGTTCAGAGCATTGGTCATGATGATTACTCCGACTCATATGATGGATTTGCACCCGAACCTCCAAAGCTGGTTGATTTTTGTTACAGATGATTAACTGCAATGTACGTTCGTGCCCAGAGGATGCCAAGGGGTAATCTTTGCACGGCGTGCGCACTGCGCGCTACTTTTAGACTATGTTCCCCCCAAAGAGCCCCCAAGCACACCCCTTGGAAACGCCCTTAGAATTAGGTGACCCAGACTGCCCCAGCTCAAGAAAGTTGCAAACCACCTTCCGTTCACATAACACACATCATGCACATTTGGAAAGTTTATGAACAGCGCATTGGTCGCCACCCTCAAGAACACACAACCGTCTTTCTGGTCCGTTGTCAACCAAGTACACATTGAGAATACGCAACTTGTGTCCACAACATGACACATTTGCAGAATCAACGAAATGTCACACTGTCACATGTGTGTGTGTGAATGCAATCCGTACAATATTGCAATTCACAATTGTCACAGATGGACATCTTTTCAGGGTCAAACTTGATTCAACAAAGGGCGCAAACATCCCCATCACCACCCACAACATCCTCATCATCATTGTGCTTCTGTGTAGGTGCCGTCCATACATGTGTAGCTACGTGTTTGCCATGACTTGACCCAAAAACCCTATGCCTGAGGACAAAACAACAAAGCGTGGATTGTGACTCCCTAACCCCAACTCAAAGGGGCACGCTACAAAGCGTGGATTGTGAGTCCCTAACCCCAACTCCACGGGCCAAAGATTGTCCTGGTTTCCTCAATAGCACCGGAAGGTTGGGGCCAAAAGAGGGCGGAAATGCTACGTCACCCCTGCATTCCTGGGGGTCCCCAACAAAGGGGAACAAAATCACAAGTCAAAACCTACGCTATGGGTCACCATGACGCCCCTAGGGGCCCCTAGTATCGCAAAGTATGGGTCTCTAGTACAGCCAGGCGTCTAAATAGTTGCACTGCGCGCGCATTGCGCTTAAGGCTCCCCCCAATAGTGGCCATTTAGTGTCTGCACAAGCACAAACGCATAATCTTGTAGAAGAATTGGGCATGATTGATACATTTGTACACATGCGATCCTCATATCTATTGTGTAGTCTGAACGGGTGCTAATGAGGAGGGCGCTCAACTGTAGGTCCCATAGGCCTGCATCGCCCGCACTAAATTGATGATTCTCTTGACGTTGCGAATCATGCACTTCATGCTGAGGATATTGCAAACGTTCCAAAAATTGTGACTTTTGCATTTGCGAATAATTGGATCAAACTTGACACTTTATGGCTGTGCTGGCCCCCTAATTGCAAACGAAATTGTGAAACCACAGCTTTATGCCAACCCCCCCTATGGGATTTCAATGAAGAAAAGCACCTGAGAGCCACAGGTAAAAGGGCACCGATGCTGAGGGAAGCAAAGGCCATTCAAGACGAACCACATTCTACCACTGGAACGGAGACAAAAGCAAGGCACAAGGTGGTGAGAAGCCTATAAGCACCACCTCTAGGGGAGGTAGAGGAAACAAGGGAAGGACAGCGAATGACGATCGGCCACTGGGCGCCGGCAGCTGCAGACAAGATTATAAAACCACGGTTTCATGCCAACCCCCCCCCCCCTTCCCCGTAACCGCAATGAAAAATTTGTTAAATCGTTTTCATGCAATAGGTTAATGTTGCTAAACCAATAGACACGGATGCCTGCAAAAGATGACAGTAAACACGAGATAAATGGCCCATGGTCCTCATCGCCATCATGGTCATGTGCCTAGAACCAGCCGGTAGAGGTGGACCAGCAAATGAAAGGTACCAACTCCATTCCAACCCATCACTAGACATCAACGTATATCCACAATCACACACACACACCACATACAACACCACTGGGCGCAGTTGCTTCGGCCCACAGTCTCCACCCGAACACCTGCCCCTGTTCATTACCCTCCGCATATCTCTCGGGGACGAACCCGATCCTTCCAACTTTCTGGGTTTCGTGCGTTGGCGACCTTGTTGCCTCATTTTTGCCAACCGAGTGTTACGGAGGTAGGGGTATGTGGGGTATATCCGGAAAGCCCTTGAAAAGGGCTATTTGGAACACCCATGTCTGCTTTCTAGACTAACGAAATGTCTGAGATTTTCGTCCTTTTCGGACAGTGCATGTGTTGCTTGCTGCCTATTTTGGTAAAAGGCAGCTACCATGTCCTCATACAAATTTATACCACGGGCTGTTGCTTCCCCGGACGGACCACATTCTGACGACCGCTGAGGTCATCGCTTTTGCTACCCAGTTTTGGGATAAAAAGATGCACCCCACCAAGGCTTCGCAACATAAATTTTTGGCCACATGTATTGACGTTGATGTGCAGAAAAACGTGAAGTACAACAATTATGAGAAGTACACCATCAAGAGGGGTCATCGAACGAAATATTTTTTACCGTACAGGGGTATGCGTCGGGAGATTTGCAAAATACACTTCTTGCACTACTTCAAAATATCAAAGTTTGTGGTTGAGTCTGTGGCCAAGATCAAAGCGGCTGCATTTCTGAAACGGCGTTTTTATGCATATTTCAAAAAGTAGACACATACCCCTCCCCCCCGGTGATGACATGTTTGCATGCGGAAGCAAAAGTTGCAAAAACTACCGAAAAAAGCGAAGCACCCCCCCCTAATTGTTTTGGACAAGGATGTTCAAAAAAAACGGTAATCTAATTGATTGGACATGGTGGTAAAACGCAATGAACTTTCAAAAATCCCAAAAATACTTATCTCTTAATGAGTGACATCATGCCAAAAAAAACCACGTTGTACTGTTAAATTTCATGCCTAAACGCTTCAATCGCAAAACTAATTAAATCACTGGCACACCCAAGTTAATTGCATAAACTGAAAGTCTATACCCAAAATAGCCTTAGTAAATTTGCAATCCTAGCCCTAACCCACTGAAACCCTAACCCAATAAGACTTGAAAGGTACGCAACTACCTATGACTTTCATACCAAATCCGGGCAACAAGAAAGAGAGACAGATAGAGCAACAGCTAGCAATGGCCATTACCCAATGTGATCGAACATGCAAGTACTAAAAAGTCTGTACGGAGTCATTAGTGAACAATACAAAGAGCACACCGCAAAACTGACCTTGACATATATAACCAAACCAATCTTTCGCACACAAACCAAAAATAAAATATATCAAAGCAACACGCGGTGAAAACATAAAAGATGAATCCGCCATACAATGAAGAACACGCATGCTGTTGTAACAAGTGGCAGGATGCATATTGCATACAATAGCGTGAGTAAAACAAAATCACACGCCATAAAACCGTCGCTGTCTAATCACCACATTGCAAAAGGTGTATCCACGCCGCTGATACTTGACCACACGACTTCTGGACAGTAGCTTGCGCTTGTGACATGCAATGGACCGGTGAATCACAGAATACATACTTGTACAGCAAAATGCTCTCTCATCAAAAGTATTGCCTGTAATGTTAAAGTCACACCCCTGTAGGATATTTGGGATGGACATAGCATTGTCACGCAAAACAATAACTTGCAATGATTTGGTGGCATTCCAACTGCGACGAAAGGTCATCACAGAATGTACAGCAGCGTACCTATGGGAAGTATCTCGTTGCTTGTACATAAAAGATACTAACGACATGTTTTGGTGTAATGTTAAATGGTGGTAGAGATCAAACCACACACGTCGCTTGCAATATATCTTCAGATGAAACATGTCAAACCGCTCGCCTTGCAATGCCATCAGGATTGTAGAACCCGATATCATAATATCACACTCTTTGGTCAAAGGAACATGATATGGGGACATGAACCTGAAAAGGTGCACAGCATTGCGGACAACCTCATTCGCACGACAAGACAGTTCATCATACATTCGCAAAAACGTCCTGCGATACCAGGATCTTGTTCTATAACGACGACAAACACGTCGCAAATGCATCCAATCAACTGGTGCCAGGAACATATAACAGTACATGCGAAGTTGCTCGGTCAGGTTGTAGAACGATTTTGGTGACATGAGATAGCAAAGGAATCTAAGTAACAAAAAGCAATACAGCAATATATTGCACATGTCCAAAACTGGATACACCAGAAAATTTGTTATGACGTGCTCCTATGTGAAATGCCTCAACTAGCACGTGACAATATACCACATGTGGCATCCCAAAAGAACATTGATGTACAACCACTATTTCACAAAAAAAAAACAAGCTAATTGTACAAGGAAACAAATCCGATGAAAACAACATGATATATACGGACCCGGGAAAAATTATGGAGCAAGGAATTCTTCATCAGGAACATAGTGCAAGTTGCAGAATGAATAACCACGTTTTTTGTATTTGCGAATACGACTCTCATCAAGCCTTTTGCGTTTGTGACACAAAATTGACTTATGAACCACGGAGTAGATGGACGAACAAAAAAACAAATTACCATCAAAAATATTCGCAACCACATTAAAATCAAACTCGTTGATTACCTCTTGCATCGGGATGTCATTGTGGAAAAGAACAATCACCTGTAAATATTTGGGAACGATATTGGCACCCACATTTCTACGGAAATTGACCACCGAGTGTATGTACCGATTGTTTTTCATATAGCGTTTATCGTGCATGCCAACAACTGACATTCGTTGTGCCGAAACCAAATGATGGTACAACGTAAACCAGGCTTTCGGTTTGCAGTACACATCAACGTCAAATGCTCTGAATTCCTCACACGTCAAAGCTTGTAAAACCGTGGATCCACTAATGAAAATATCGTTGTCTTGTGACAACCAGGGTCGTTGCCGCTCGATCACTTGAAATAGTTTGTGTGCATCTACAACAACTTGTGAGACCAATCAAATCATGTTACGATACAGTCTCTGAAAAATCCTCGACTTCCATAATTTGCTTCGGAATTGCTTGCTGACAGAACAAAGATTCAAGAGATCAATGGGTGTTGAAAAGTTGAATATAACACCCCTAACGTTGACACATAATTTTGACAAAGAAGAAGGCATCAATCTGCAAACACAAATGTACATAACAGACACGATCGACTCATGATGGCGTAACCAAACTATATGTTAAGCCAACAAATCAAGAGCAAAGCAACTCTAAAGTATCACATACCCCATCCATTTCCACTACGTGTCAATCACCCACCACACGGTGGAAGGGCAAAGAGGGGGGCAAGGGGTGACTCATCTTACGTTCGTGACAAGGAGGATTGAGTGCGGGACGGAACACACAAATGCATTTGCACATGCCTTTGCCATAAGAATACACAATAATTGCTAGAGCCACCTCAGTTCAAATCAAAAGATCAAGAACTCCCATTAACATGGAACCCCATTCACATGGAACCCGCGTTCTGATTAATTTTACCCCAACCAATGCTCTTCGTTATTTTGCAACCACACAGTTAGCGTAGCAACTTCCGGCGATGAGCTCCAACAGGGGGCAAAGCACCCATGCACAATATTGTTTGTGGACTGCAACATAGCTTTGTACAACCAAACCTTATCAACAACGGGAGGAACACAAACTAAGGGATTGTCATGAGGTTCATCCAGTTCATGCAACCACCTGCAATAATCTGTGTGCAGTTGAATAGGACACAAATAGTCCCCTCTGTCATGGGCTAGTGGGTTTTCAGAAAGAAAACAGCCCGTGGGCCCTGGCCATGGGAGCAAGAGGAGCGCAGCCTCCAAATTCAAAAGCAATCGGCACAACATACGTGACCACTCAATGGCACTAAGATTTGCATCGGGGTGCTCTAAAATGAACAGCTCCAATAATAGAAGCCCAATCAAACGGTTGGGTTGGAGGTGGTGTGGACGGACAGCCGATGGTTGCGCATCGAGTGTGATGCGCCAGAGCTGAACATAATGATCGTCACATATGGTGGCGAGCGGGCACGTCATCATGTCATGCAAGTTGTCCAGTACAAAGGTCATTGAAAAGAAAACAAAATGATCAATGAGTCTACCTGCGATTGCAATGATGTGTGTTGTGTTATGGTGTTGCACTTTCTACTTACTTCCTATGTCCACCCCAGCTATTTACTAATTTTGAGTGGATGGGATGTACTGTAACTTTGGTGAGAGCACTCTTGATTTGTTCTCTGTTCAATGTCATGCCATTGTTTCAACTAACACCCAAAATGCAATGACAAATATGTGACATCCATTACTTTGAAACCCAATACCCAAGCAATTAGCACCCCTAACCAAAAAGAAATAAATTGAAATATGCTTTGATTTGATCCCCGAAAACACATCTTTGTGGGATTTTCAGCTTGGATTCATGCATTCCGTGATGCCCCCTATGTATGTCCCACCTCAAGAGGTCCATTGCCCAGTGAAGTCTCCTACCCGTGGCACCTGCAAAGTGTGTGGGAAGCGAACCTGCTGGGTCTGCAAGGGTTGTGGTGTACATCTGCATGTGAAGAATTGTTTCTTGGCACACCATGGGTTGGTCTAAGAGAACATTGCCCGATTCAGTGATTTTCGCTTAGGGGTTGCATGTTGCATGGGGGTTGCATAAGGTGGTTGCACAAAAATACCCATGGGTTGCACAAGGGGTTGCATGAAGCGGTTGCAAAATAGGTTACCGGTTGCATAAGGCGGTTGCACAATTTTTAAAGCCCAAGAACAGGCGGTTGCACGTGAAAAGTAGTATTTTGAAAGAACCAAAATAGGGGTTGCATTCCGACTGGTCACGGAATGACGCAACCGTAGATAAAGGAATATAGACGGAAGCTATACCATATGACATATTCCTTTGGCTACCACGCGTAGAACGCATAGCACGAAATTTTGTCGCGTTTTTGCTTTTATGATTGTTTTGTGCTTCCGGGGGGTTTTCGAGGGTGCCCGACGCAATGGAACTATCCGTTTAGCTCAATTCAACCATTTTCGAGGAGAGAAGCACAATTGCCTCCTGCCTCTGCCTCTGTCTTGGTGCTACGCGTGCTGCGTGTGTTGCGCGTCCTGCGTGTTTCGGTCCGGTGCCTCTGAGTCTGCCTCTGGAAGTCTTCCTACGCGTTCTACGCGTTCTGCAGGGGCTAAGCGCTTCACACCTATCATACCACCCCCGATTTTTATTTTTTTTTGCCATGCTTGCACCCGTGTACTCTGCCGCACACCTGCACTGGTTCCCAATGGAACTGAAACGTGCGTATTCCAACGACAATTGCCGTCTGCCTATGCGTTTGCCTTGGTGCTACATTGCCCACGTGTGTTGGGTGTTTTGTGTGTTGTCGTTTTTCGCTTCTGACGTTGCCTCTGGAGCCGTTCTACGCGTGCTACGTGCTCTGCAGCATGTTTTTGTCCCAACATTCATAGGCCGCTCTGCTTTTATGGTGCAGGAGCCATGCCTGCACCCCTGTACCCCGCCACACATTCTCAATGGTTGCAGAAGGGTGGGAAGCTGGGAGAGTGGAAGCATCCGGAGAAACTGAAGCACGACGCCTTCGTTGTCTTTCAGCCCCGCGTTCTGCGCGTTCCACACGTTTTCTTTTTGGTGCCTCTCGGATTGCCTGGACCTCTAGAGGTGGGTTGCATGTTTCACGCGTGTTCCGTGTTCTGCAGCACCCAATCAAAACGGAGCCGGAGGAGGAGTCGACCGCGCCAATGGATCCACCGCAGGAGCCGGAGGCAGCCAAGGAAGAGAGCGCTGGGGCGCCGAAGAGCGATGCGGAAATGGGAGAGGAGCCCCCGGAGGAAGCCGCAGCGGCGGGAGAGGAGATGGAGGAGAAGGACGAGATAGTGCAGATTTAGTAAATCGGGCCGACCTAAGTTGGAGCAGCCCAGGCAGCATTTTTTCAAACACACAGGAGGAGGATGAGGAGGACGAGGAGGATGAGGAGGATGAGGAGGATGAGGAGTAGTGTGGTGGAATGGGGGGCTTGAACGAGACGATCATGGAGGCGGAGCCTCTGCTATCCCTACCCATGGGACCAGTGCGAACCCTGGGGGACAACCGCGTAGGCTGGATACCCAACTGTGAGGACGCGGCCCCTCCTCGATGTGCGCCCGTGTGCAAAGCGACGTGCTGCGCGTTCTGCGCGTTCTGCGCGGTCCGGTATTCCAATTTGCACGTGCCTCTGGAGGCACGTGTTCGGCGTGCTACGCGTTCTGTGCGTGTTACTTGGTCTGTACGTGTTGTACGCGTTGTGCGCGCTCTACGCGTTTTCAAAACCTTACGTGCAACACCGTGGGCCACAAAAGCGCGCCTCCGGCCAGAAACGTACAGATGGTAGCCAAAGGAATATATACCCCAAAGTGTCCGACATTCACAGCGTTTCTCGGGCTGGAACCTCAAGCTTACGCTCTTCGGTAATAATGTTATCATATCACCGATTGGCACATAGTAGCATCTACGGCAGTAACTCACACTACAGTATCACCATAGTAGAACCAATATTATCTGACAGCATAAATTCTGACGAATTCAGGGTCCAACTTATTGTGTTTGTATTGCTGCTGGAAGTGCTTGTGTTCTGAGTATGTGCGACGTGCCTTTCACCACAGCTGTGCAGTGCATCAAGGCTGACCTTCCGTTCCTGGTTCACCACAGAATTTGAATTTAGAATGAGACTTGAGTTTGGACCAAACCTTTGAGTTTGGAATGAGACTTGAGTATGGACAAAACCTCTGATTCTGAACGTCAGGTCGTCACTGCCCTTCTGTCATGCCTGTTTGTACCTGGTGTCTGCTTACCGTTGCCATCTTTTCCACTTCCTGTTGTTGGAGTCAAGTATGAAGCACGATATCGAGACATTTCCCTGCCCTTCTGTAATGCCTGTTTGTACCTGGTGTCTGCTTACCGTTGCCATCTTTTCCACTTCCTGTTGTTGGAGTCAAGTATGAAGCACGATATCGAGACATTTCCCTGCCCTTCTGTAATGCCTGTTTGTACCTGGTGTCTGCTTACCGTTGCCATCTTTTTCCACTTCCTGTTGTTGGAGTCAAGTATGAAGCACGATATCGAGACAACCCTAACCACGATATCGAGACAATTCAGATCCGGAAGTCAGGTCGCTGCGCTGATGGAGATTATTCCCAGTATGTCAATGGTGGGTGCTTTGCAATTTGAACCTTTGGGTTTCCAGATTTGCATGGTTTGGTAGGTGACTTTCCATTTTGGTTGTCCTAGGTCGGACAGCATGAAAAGGAGCCACTTCAGCAACTACTTTGTGCCCGGTTGGGGTTTGGTTTCGCGTTGGAGTTCGTGCCGCGCGCTGGGTGTTTGATTGTGTGTCCGGCGCGCGCTGCGTGTGTGATAGTGTGTTGGCGCGCGCTGCGTGTGTGATGGTGTGTCTGGCGAGCGCTGGGTGTGTGTCTTTTGTGTGTTGGCGCGCTGTGTGTGTGTCATTCGTGTGTCAGCGCGCTGTGTGTGTGTCATTCGTGTGTCAGCGCGCTGTGTGTGTGTCAGCGCGCTGTGTGTGTGATTTGTGTGTCAGCGCACTGTGTGTTTGCCGCGCGCTGCGTGTGTGATAGTGTGTTCGCCGCGCGCTGGGTGTGTCATTGTGTGTCCGGCGCGCGCTGGGTGTGTGATAGTGTGTTCGCCGCGCGCTGGGTGTGTCATTGTGTGTTCGCCGCGCGCTGGGTGTGTCATTGTGTGTCGGGCGCGCGCTGGGTGTGTCATAGTGTGTTTGCGGCGCGCTGGGTGTGTGATTGTGTGTCTGGCGAGCGCTGGGTGTGTGTCTTTTGTGTGTCCGGCTGGCGCTGGGTGTGTGTCATTGGTGTGTCAGTGCACTGTGTGTGGGTCATTTCTCTGTCAGCGCGCAATGTGTGTGTCATTTGTCCTGTCTGCCATTTGTGAATGTGTGTGTCATTTGTCCTGTCTGCCATTGTGTCACTGTCACTCTTGCTGTGGCTCCTGCTTTGCTTTTGCGACTACACTCTGCCTTGCCTGTGCATTCTGTGCTTGCCTTTCCGTCGTGGTCCTGTCGTGGCCATCTGTGTCTCTTTTGTTTGTTGTGTCTGCCATTTTGCCATCTGTGTGTCATTTGTGTGTTGTGTCTGCCATTTTGCCATCTGTGTGTCATTTGTGTGTTGTGTCTGCCATTTGTCTGGCAGGCAGTCCGACGAACTTTCTGCGACCGTTCTGCAACACCAAGTGTCGTTGCCGTTGTCTACGAAGTCGGTTGGTTCGTAGATTTTCTAGATCTTTGGTGATCTTCGGCTGACCGCAGCGCACCTTCAGATTTTGGCAATGTGACGTGCTTTGCTGTTGCGTGCCATGCAGGGAAAATGCGAGAGCCCTGGTTGCACCCCCTACACACCGTCATCAGCTCGCAGGAATGTTTTCTTTGGCGCCGAAAGAATCAGTGTCTCCAATTTCTGGATCGTTCAGGCACACGCACGGGCACGGCTGTAATCAAGGTTGTGTACTGCTGGAGCAAGGGGGGTTTCTGAGATTTGCTGCAAACGTCTTCCCCCGGGGGACCTTTTTCGACCACGGACAGCAAGCAGTCGGAAGCAACCCTCCATCAGAACACCCGCCCGTTACCCTTCGGCCTGATGTACCTCCGGCATGCTGCAACCCAGCAGCCTTCTCCCTCGTGCCACATTTCCAAGCATCCGTGGCTCAGATCGAAACACTTAGAACCGTTCGCACAAGTCTGGTCAGCATCATTTACAAGTGCGTTGTAGCGTTACGTTTCACACACTCGTGCCGGCGTGCCTGCAATACTCTCTCTCCACAATACCCTCTCCCTCTCTATCCAACCATAGAGAAGTTGAAGCATGCCAGATGCAAGGGATTGGCGATGGCTACACGTGTGCCATCTTGTGCACAGTTGCGAAGACGTGCAGCAACACAGGAACAGTGCTTTGTGGGCTGTCGTGTCGTATGCAGTGCGCGCCACGGGTGCAAGAATCCGATGAGTTCCGAAGCAGTCCGTCTTTCTGCCGCCCTGTGACAATTGGCACCGAAAACCGTATTGTACAGACGCCTGGTGTGCTGATTGATGCGGAATACTTCCCTTTTTCACAGGGTGGGCTGGCTTTCAACGAAAGTCACCCTGTAGGATTCTGTGTTGGTGTGTGCGTGTGCGCGTCTGTCCCTGTGCCTTCTTTTGGTTGCGCCTGTACGGCTGCGTTTGTTAATGTTTTCCCGGCAGGCTGACAACCGGCCTTTTGCATGAATGATGTTTTCACTCTTGAAGAGACTCTGGCGACTGGACGGATGTCCAGCATCGCCGCAAGGAAGAAGGCAGGGCGCGTTGTGGAGGATGTGTGTGTTTGGTGATACGTTGTATCATTCTGAAGTTGTCACTGCATGTTGACACTCAGGCTCCACCATAGCTCTTACAACCAATCGTTGTGCTTCGAGATCTTTTTTGGTTTTCTTGTAGGCGCTCAGTGTGGAGTCCCCGAACAGTTTGCCTTGATTTCGAGAAAGCATTGTCCAGTTTCCGTGTCAATGTGCATCATAACTGTTGTCTTGCAGACAACTATTGATATAAGATGCAGAAATGCACCTGAGCCTGAGCCTCTCCAGTTTGGTGTATCTGCATTTACCGCGGTCCGTTCGTGGACAGTGACGCTGTAATGCTGCGATGCCGCTGTCCAGGCTGCTGCGCCTCCGGCGGTGCTGTAGTTAGTGAAGCTGAAATGACCATCACACTTTCAAACACCCTCAATTGCGAATCTGAGTGAGGCGGCCGAACGCAAGCACCAATTCCTGTGGGCTGTAGCAATCATCTCACCAGCACAGCAAGCCTTTTGCACACATTGCCCATTGTTGCCCGCACCAGCCCCATTTGCATGTCCACTTCCATGAATTGGTTGAGCAGTGCATCGCTGGTTTTGTAGAGATTCAATGCACCTGTGAAATAGCAGTTGGCGTGTGGGGTAGCTACCCATGTCCCTCCAAGGGACCTGCTGCAGCCATGTCATTTGAAGTGACAGTTTATTGATGTTGGGTAGTGGTGATTGCTGCGCGCAGGTAATCAGTTTTTGCCCCTTTGTGTGCTCTCATCCCATCCTAGTTCTTTATCTGCTTGGCCTCTGATCTGTTTACCACTTGCCTGCCATCCAAGCACTTCAGCGGCCAACGGGTGCATGCACACAAGTGTATTGTACTGCAATGGGGCACTGCAACAGGCTGCACCACTACGTTGCTGCTGTATGCCCTGCTGCTGTAAATACAACCACACATGGCAACCCGCATGGCAGTTGCCACGATGATTTTCTTGCTCACCTGCTGCAACTACATTGCTGCTGCTACAGTGATACAATGGCCAATTGCTACAACAATTTTGTTGCCTGTAGCAATACAACCAGGCATGGCCAATTGCTATGATATTTTTGTTGCTGTCTGCACAGTGCAACAAGCACAATATGTGGCGGTCAGGTCGGAAAGTTGGTGCATTGTATTTTGGTTGTTTGTTGCCAGTGTTCAGAATGTATTGCATGACTATTTTTTTCCAAAATATGTGGTGTTTTTCGTGGTGAGCCTGTGTGGAATGTTCGTTATTATTTTGGTTTTGCATCAGGGGTGCAAGTTTTTTGGTATCTGTTGTTCATCAATCAATAATAGATGCACCAGGTGCAGTTGATCGGCCTGTGAAGGCAGTGTGCAAAAGGAAATTGGAAAAAAAAGTCAACACAGGGTGAAAGAAACATCAACATGGGCATTTGCAATGGCACAGAAAGTCAAGTGAAAGGTGTTTCCCGTGCAAAGTGTTGCTTGCTACAATGTTCACATCTAGTAAAATTCTCAAAATGCATGGATACTCAACAGAAAAAAGCATTTTGTGTACACAAGGTGTTTGGACACTGGGTTTTTGTTCAAAATAGTGCACGGATGATGGACAGGTCATGATTGCAACCTGTCAGGTATCTTTACCCCTGCACAAAAGTGGTTGATGTTTTGCGATATTTAGCATAGTTTCCGAATTAAATTTCGCAAAATAGTTTTTCAAAAAAAATTAGGTTTTTTTTTTCAACCAATCTGGCAGGGTGGTGGATGCATCTACAGATGTACATCTCCATTTTAGAGGAAGATCACAACCCTGAGGGTACCCCAAACTATTCTATTCGCCCCCAGTTTCAACCCACCCCTTGCCACAACCATTTGTGTAGACCAACCCGTCTGGCGCACAACCGCACACACCCACGGCCTAGAAAGCCGCATGATGGACAAGGCATTGTGGCCTTCAGCTTTGGCTAAGGACCAAGGACCCAGCCTTCGGGCGCTGGAATCACGCATTCTGTCGGGCAGCTGGCGGTTCGTTTAGCCAAACCAACCGCCACCACTTACCGAGCGCAAGCACAACTTCTTCCTTTGTCACCATAAGGTCTCCCAAGCCGGCCCAACACACCTCTAGATATGCCAACCCTCCGCAAGCCATCCCCAACCACCACAACCCAACCCAACCTATCCCAAGGCACCAAGGTAGGAGAAACTCCCCCATTGTACCCCCACCCCCAACCCAAATCTACCATCACATGCCCCAGCCCATCCCAAGGTATCCCAAGCCACCCCGACGTACTTTGCGGTACCCCATTTTCGCAAGCCGTTGGAAGGCACACCTGAGGTTGCACCTGCGTTTTCGCTAATCCACCACTATGCACGCCGGCCGACCCCGAGGTGTCCGAAGCCGTCCTAATGCATTCAACATATCCCAACCCTCTACCAGCCACCCCAATGCATTTCAACATGCAGCTCACATCCCTTGCTGGTCCACCAATGCACGTTGACCCCTTCGAACCCACCACAATGGATCCCAACGCCCGGTGACACACATGCCTCACAAAATCCAAACGGATTCCAATGCAGCTTAACCCACCCCAAGGTATCCCACACCACCCCAATGCACCCCTAGCTGCCCTTACCCCAACTCACCCACTTGCAGAGCAACGCACTCCAGACTTGCCCCACTACTGTCCCCACCGCCACAATCCACCAGAAGTACCCCAACTGACCTCAACCCATCCTAAGGTATTCCTAGCTACCTTATCCAACCCCAAGGCACCCCCCACCAACACCCTTCGTCCGAACCGACCACCAGATACCCTAATTTACCCTAGGGTACCTCAAGGCACCCCAAACAACCCCAAGGTACCTCCATGCCCCCCACTGCTCCACTCCTACAACCTACTGCTATGTACTCGAAGATGCACGTAGCCTAGCCCTCCGTACCACAACCCGATGCTAGGTAGTACAAGCCACTTTGAAGTACCATCATCTAACCCAAGACATTCCAAACAAACCCAATCCACGTCATATTTTTGAAAACCATATTTTCGAGTATCGGAAGCCATGTTGGCTTGGTGGGATGGAGCGAAGCGACATTCCACCAAGCCGTTCAAAACCCATGAACCAAGAGTACTTTGCGATTGGGTTAGGTTAATGGATGGGGTGGTGGGTGGGGGGGCGTAGTTGCGGTTGTGGAGAACCCATCCCAGGTCCCCATAACTCACCGCTATCTATTTGAAGGTATCTCATGCCACCCCAACTTACTCCAAGATACTCTAACTCAAAGCAACTCTTTCTGAGTGTCTATTTTTTTTCGATGTCTGCAAGTTTTTCTACCTGCGATGTCTGTGGCTGACTGTGCAATTCGTCTGGACAGGCGCATCGTAAGTCCAGAGTTCTTTCTATTAGCACCGGGCGCGAGTTGGTGCTACGACTGATGCGCTCTGTGCCTCATAGCTGGTGTATTTCTTGCTCTGCGCTTGGACATGTGCTTTTTGGGCTGTCACTGATTTATAACAGCCCCCCCTTTGGGGGTCATGGTGCTTGTCATTGCTCTTTGTACAAGGATTTGGCGCGTTTTCCACGACCACGTCGCCAACGTCAGGGCTTCCATTCTTTCAACTCTACAGCTTCCGCGTCTGATGCGGAAAGCTTCGATAAGACCTCACGTAAACGGCCCTCATGTTCGACGATGGCGACTCAAACAGACGAGCGCGTCGACGGCTCTTTGCTCCGGGAACGCGATTACGGGGCACCAATTTCTCGTGATGATAGCCAACCAGTCCAGCAATCTGAAACCAATTTCATGGGTTGTGAGGCCGATGCCGCTGGGGCCCAGACGTGTTTGTCTTGCGACGGTGCCCAGCGGGAGGCGTCAGGGGCCGCTGCAAAAGCCGGCCTCCGTCACCGTTTCACGACCGCTGCGAATGAGGATTCATTGACAGCAGGAACTTCTGGGGGCTCTCAGTGTGACAGCCGGGCGCATTCTGTGGCTTCTTCTCATGCTGCATCTCGTCGGAATGACCGCCACAGTGCGCAGTCTGAGCCTGCAATGCATTTCTCACACGATCTAACCATCAATGAAGACATGGAGGTGGACAGTACGATGCCGTCTACAGGGCCAGCTAGGGGAAGTGGGGGCGGCTGCACCACAGCGAGCACGCCTGACACTCCCGTGGTTCCGAAGAGTGAGGAGCCTCCGCGGCCAGTCAAGGGACAGCGACGGAGACGAAAGCGGCCTGACCGGCAAGGGGGCTCGTCGCCAATGGAGCAAGGCTTCGTGATAGTCGCCAGCCGCGTACAAGCCCGAGCACACAAGGCCTGGGCAACGGAGACTGGACGGTGGCGTCGTATCTCAGATTCTCGCTTCCTGAGCGCTGTGATGGCCAATTCTGCAGAGCGCGACCTTGCAGTTTTACATGTGACACGGTTGCCCACGGGACGGCCACATCCTCCTTTGCGTGCCGCCCTCGGGTCAACTGTTCATGCTGTGGCGTCTACTTGTGCCATTAATTTTGGCCAGGCCGCTCGGCAGGAGGATTCCTCCTGGCTCCGTGCGGCGCTGTCGAAATCCCATTTCCGCTTGGATGTTTGACACCGCTTTGGCGCCCTGATGACGCTATCCTTATCATTGAGGTTGTTTGGCTTCTTTTGTTATGGCTTTGTACCCGGTGCATTTATTGGTGAGCAGATTTGGGGCCGTTTTGATGAACTCTGCAATACACCGACCATGCACAAACACAGGCACCATTGATGACACATACACAGCACCAACGTAGTGTAGGGCACACATTTAAGACACAGAACACAAACATGAATTGGACCTCGAGTTGGAACTGCCGTAGCCTCGCGGCATACTCAGGCTCGGACACACGTTTCTCAACAAGCAGACACACTCAGCACCACGCGCATTCACAGTGTACACACACGCAATTTTACAGGCGGGCCTACTACTACTATATTATGACATCGCCACAGAGTGACACCTTTAGCCGGCCTCATTTGTAAGTTACAGCAGGGCCCGCAGCAATTGCCAGGTCCGCGACCACAAAGCAATCTCTGTTTGTGGCCTTTTGCCGGCAGCAAATGCCTGGCATGCGGTCTTTTGTGCCATTTTGTTTTAACCTGCTATTTGTGTGTTTACTTCCAGCCTGGGACGCGTTATTTCCCCTCCCTTCCCCCTTGGCTTGTATAGCATGACCTACTCCTCCCTCCCCTTTCTGTTGTGTGTTGTTTGTGGTAAGGGCCTGAGCGAGTACGGGGCCGAGGGAGTGCCAGCGCTAACCATGTGTGAGCGCACCGTAGGAGCAGTAGCCAGGGGTATGTGGTGCACCCAGCATGGTGGCGTGCGTTTGCGGCCGTGTGCGTATGTATGAAGCGTGACAGCGCGACGCTTGGGGTGCGGGACTGAGCACCGGCGGATTGCCTGGCAGTCCTTCAGGTTGCACGATTTGTTGAGTTTCAGGGTATGTTGATTGCTGCCTTTGGGCCGTGTCTGAATACATCTGAGTACTTCAGGACTTGAATGGATGCAATGGCTGGAATGGCTGTGTGGCGGGGTCTTCCAGCGGCTCAGGTTCCGACCCTTGTGAGTCTCTAACTCAAAGCAAGGTACCCAATCCCACCCGACCTACCCTAGGCACTCCAACCCACAAGGTATCCCATCCCATCCTCACCGATCCCAAGGTACCCCCACTCGTCCAAATTCCCTAACCCACCTCAAGGTACCTTAACGCAACCCATATTGCCCAAAGTCACCAGACATTACCCCAATGGAGCTTAAGGTACCTCAACATTACAACCCTTTCCAACCAACTCCAAGGTACCTCAGTCCAATCAACGGTGCCCCAACCCAGCCTGATCCACCGCACTTTGCGCAAACCTCCCTTATGCTTCTCCAACCCACCCCGATGTACCCCAAAGCGCCTCAACTGAACCCCAAGGTAACCAAAGTTATTTAAAACCAACAAAAGGTACGCCAACCAGCATGTCGTGGACCGCGTCCACACTTCAAACTCCGACATACCTCATGGCGTCCCAAGGTACTTTGTAGACGTCCGAAATACCGAAGTAGCGCAATACATTGCAAGCTACCCCCACTTTGTAAATCTGCAGATTAGTCTACACGTACTCCAACGCATGCTGCGGTTCGTCTAGGAAGTGCCACCGTAAGAGACTACCTTGGCCACCATTGGTAAGAAAAAAGCGGTGTGGCACCTCAACGTACCTGGTTTTGCCGATGAGCTACAACATACCGCAACCAAGCCCAAGGCATGTCAACCCACCCCAAGATAGCCCGAGCCATCCTAAGCATTTGCCAAGTAACCCAACTTTCGCCCTTTTCAATCACCACATACCCCGACCTACATAATGTACCATAATGCATAACATGAGATCGTAGCCTACCCCACAATGCCCACTGCATCCAAGCGGCCGCAACGTCTTTAACCCCCCCAATCAACCCCAAAGCACCCGAAATTACCTCAACCCAACACGACGTATTCGAGCTGACGCCGTCATTAGTGTTAGCTCTAGATTGTTGAGTCCCCACGTACAACCTGGCGCAGTAGGCCCGAGTTATGAATGTTTTGGTTTGTGTCATATGTCTACGACGTGGATGACGAAATGGGCGCTTCTAGGGGTCGGGAAAAACACCCTTGCTTTTACGACGCTTCCGGGGGTTTTTGAGGTGGCCCGACGCACTCGCACATGAGTTTTCATGGGGTTCATCCATTTTCAAGGAGAGAAGCACTTTGCATGTTGCCGCTGCCTCTGCTTCCATCGTTCTGAGCGTTGTACAGGTGCCGCGCGTCGGCCGCGTTTTCCGCGTTCCGCTCTGGTGCTTCTACGCGTGCCTCCGGAGGTATGTTTGCTGTGTTTGCCGCGTTCTATTCGTCTTCCCCGTTGCCCCTAAGGCCCTCTTCTCACAAAATGACCACCCCGATGTACCCCAACAACTGTAAGCAGTGGCTGAAGGCTGATGGAGCGTTGGAGAAGTGGAAGCCGAAGGAGGCGGGCCAGATGAGCTTCGTTGTTTTCCAGCTGAAAGCACAAACATGTATGTGCCCGCAACATGCAACCTTCGTTGTCCTCGTTCGTTTTGTCCGTCACATGCCTACTCAACATTGCCCCTTGATTTGGTTCCCCATGCTTCTCCTCTCTTGATTGCATTCTTTTCTGCACAGCGGGGTACTGGTGCGGGTGGGTCGAGCAGAGGGCCAAGAAGCAGAAGAAGCTGCCGGATGGTTGGGAAGACGGCAAGAGCTTCTACTTGACCACGGTGCAGCTGTACCACGTCAAGGTGCCGAAGGCCGCAAAGAAGGGGGCCCTGCCCCAGGTCTGCGACTGCCGCAGCAAGCAAGATCAGTGGTTCAAGTACAAGAGGGAATTCGTACGAAATTCGTACGAATTTCGTACGAATTTCGTACGAAATTCACGTGAATAAATTTGTGTGAATTTTCTCGAAATGTGAAATTCGTACGAATTTCGTACGAATTTCGTACGAATTTCGGTGAATTTCGTCCATTTTGCTCCTTTTGCTCTTGCATTGCCTCGTGTCCACTCCCCCTTTCTCAATTTGTGCCTGGCACACCTCCCCACATCTGCATGCAGGTCCCGTTCACCGCTTGGTCGCCGGATATTCGGCACCACACCAAGCGCAAGTACAAGCCCCGGCCCCGATTGCCCGAGGAGCACGCCGAGCACGCCGAAGGCCCCGGTGGCGACCAGCCCGCAGGCACCGGCGGTGGACGGGCACCAAGCGAGGCCGGCAGTGTGCGCAGTGAGGGGTCGCAGCGCTCTCGACGTTCGGGAGGCAGCGAGGCCAGCACCGCCAGGGGGCATGTGGCGCGCGAGGTGGTGGTGCCCCAGCCGTCCCGCGACGAGTTGGGCGACGCCCACAATGACCCCCCCCTGGACCGGGTCACCCTGGCTGCCAGGCAGCCGGATCCGGCCTGGACCCAGCAGGTGCCGCCCGGGCCCGATGGGCGGCAGCGGCATCTCAGTGCTGTGTGGGACATGGTGTTGGAGTCGCGGGGGGTGCAGGGCAGCCTCCGCATCTCCTTCCCCTGCCCCATTGTGGTCCGGGGGGGGGCCAACCTGCCTGCGGGGCAGGAGCTGGTGGGCATGTTTGCCTACCGGCTTGTGAGTGGGCACTGGCGGGTGCAGACGGGGGTGGCGCGGATCGGGGAGGCGGGGACGGTGACGACGGCTGGGGTTTTTGGGCCGAATGTGCTCACGGGTTGGGACCAGCGGAGGCCGGAGTGGGTGGACGTGGCATGGCTTGCCATGCGCGTCCATGTGGGGAGGCAGCGGAAGATGGGGGTGGTGGTTGACGTCATTGACGTCGAGGAGGACGAACCCCCCCCCACGCGCAAGCGGAAAGGGCGCCCCGAAGGGGACACGGGCCCCACCCCCCCCCCCAAAGCCCCGCGTACGGCCACCCCGGCGGAGCGGGCAGTGCGGGCGGAGCAGGCGGAGCCGGTGGGGGGGCGGGGGCAGAGGGGGGTGGTGCAAGAGTGGGTGGACCAGCAGCGGGCGGGGGCGTGGGAGGCACGCGCCATCAGCGCGGAGGCCGCCAACCGCGACCTCGAGGCCCGTCTGTCCAGGGCCAACGAGGACAGGCGGGACTGCGAGTCGCGGTTGGCGGACGTCACCAAGGAGCGTGACCGGCTGGCCACCAAGGTGACGACTCTTGAGCGCGACGTGGCGACGTTGCGCAGGGCAAAGCCAGCGGCACAGCCAGCAGAGGCAGTGGAGAGGGCTGAGGGTGCCGAGGCCCCCGCCCCCCCGGGTGACAGGGGGGGGGCCAGTGCTGCCGGTGTCCGGTACCTCCTGGCCGGCGCACAGGCCTGGCATGCCCAGGCCGAGGCATGCGCCGGCCAGATGTCCGCAGTGTCCACCGGCCTGCGGATGGCCATGTTGGGCAGTGGCAGGCAGGTCGATGTGGACAGCGTGGCCCCCGACGCCCCCAAGGTGACTGCCGCAATGGAGGAAGTGCGCCGGCAGTACCCCCCCCACCGCCTCACGTCGGCGGCCATGGACCCCTCCTTTGTGGAGGCGGTGGCGGAGCAGAGCTCCCAGGGCTCCGCTAGCCGGAGCTCTGCTCCCGGGGGGCGGGTGCGTAGGTACCCTCCGGAGCACCTGTCCGTTCTAACCACGACGAATGTTATCCTGCCCCCACCCCCCCCAAGCATGGGCAGTTTGACCGATATGTGGGGTACTCCCCCCCCACTGTGCGAAATTTTCTGCAGCACTGTTTGTACATTAATTGGGGTACGGTGTGCCCCCTGACCTGTTTGCGATTTTTTCTGCGGAACTGTTTGTATTTTATTTGGGGTATGCTATGCCCCCTGACGTGTTACACTGCTGGCTGAGTGACAGCCGGAATGACAGCCACTGGACTGGGTGTGTGATAACCCATGAGCACCATCCTGAGCTTGCTTTGTGAGGGTCAACGAGGGCAGAAGGATGAGGCTTTGGCTGAAATTCTGTGACAGTCATGTGAAATTCGCACGAAAATCGTACGAATTTCACATTTTCAGAATATTCACACATTTCTATTCACGTGAAATTCGCACGAAATTCGTACGAAATTCGTACGAATTTCGTACGAATTTCGTGCGAATTTATGTAAATTTCTTCAAATTGCATGCGAATCACAGTAGAGAGAGTTGTCTGCGGGAGGGGGATGGTAGAAAGCTTGCGATGAGTGCCTGCCCATTCAACAGGTCTTGTATCTCACACCATGCCACGGCCCAAGGAGCCATTCCATCTGCTAGTGGATCGTACACGACGGCGGCGCCTACAAGAGCTCCAGGAGGTTGTTCCCAAGGAGCTTGCAGCACCCTACACCGTCAAGTACCTGCCCGACACGGGGCAAATAGTGCTTACCCCCGAAACAAGAATTGTAGCCACCGTCCAGCCCGAGCCCACCCAGGAGGAGAGGTTGATTATGGCCGTCTGGAGGATCCGGTCATTGCACCTCTCTAGGACGGAGTCCCGGTACCTAGTGGGGAGCATGACGTACGGTGTGGTATGGGACCAGGTGTACGGCATGCTTCGGCAGCTAGCGTTGCCGGAGTCCCGGGCGTTCACTGCCTATACGGGTGACGACACGGCCATCAATGGTGCGGCCTGCTACCTACCTGACCGCATCGGCCACCTATTCAAGTGTCGACCACCCCCACCCTCGGCCATCATGCAGCCCGGGGACCGACGGCTGCATTGGTTGCCTATTGCGGTGGACGGTACATCGAGGCATGAGGCCTCGTACGTCCATTGCACGCTTGGTGGCACCGCCAGCCCCAACCAACTATCTAGTTGGTGGCTACTAGGGGGCAGTGAAAAGTGGGAGACCCTCTACGCGGCCTCCCAGGAAATTGATTTTGATGATGAGTTGCGCAAGGCCGCAACCGTAAGTTTTAAGGATACGGCAGGGAACGATGGGCAGTCCCTTTTTTTTCTGTGTGCAGATGGTAAAGCACAGGTGCTCATGGCGGGCTGCCAAAACTGGAAGGCAGAATCCCCTGGTGCCACTGTGTGTTGGGTCTGCATGCGTAACCGTGCTCTGTGCCTTGCTACCTTTGGCACAGCAAGTGCGATAGACGGCAACTGGGAACCAGCCGTTGCCATAAATGCTATATATAGGACCATTACGAGTGATAGGCGAGTGCCTGATTATGGCCTCCATGGGGTCCTTCGTGTCCTGTTGTGTGCAGTCAACGGGAGCTGAGTGCAGCAAGGCAAAACACTGAACTGAGTGGTAATGGCCATGCGCCTGCGTATGCGAACCCAGTATCCGTTGCCTCATGGCCCGGGAGACCGTCACTTGGCGACCGTCTCCCCCCCCCCCCCCCACCTGGGAGACCGTCACGCGCTAACCCGGGAGTTTGCAAGCCCAAAACAGATGTACGCAAGGAGAGGATTTCTGTGATGGTCCAGCACTTGAAAGCACTGCTGGAGCACACCGTGAAACACACTGGGCAGCATATTCTAAAACACCATGCTGCTTGGGATGACAATCAGCGGCGGGAGGCTGCCAAATTCGATTTGACAGGTGGTTACAGGAAACTCGTACTGATCAAAGTATGGTGAAAAAAGTTGCCCACCTGTCCGCACTTCGCCTAACTGGGGCACTTAATTGGCTACTCAGGGCTGCCCCAATCCGATTGGGCCGCCTGGCAAATTGACCCATGAGGAGAGAGCAGCGTTGAAAACGTATGTTGATGATGTACACGCTGAAGGTGCGGGTGTAGATTGGGTGTTTTTCTGCACTACAACTGCTTTTTTTCAAATTGCAGTCATCTAAAACAGTTCTTCAGGTGTTTATGGCAGCTTTTGTTCCATGGTCTGAGTGCTAATTATTGTGAGTTGCAGGGTCCAAAAGGGTGCAGCAACGGCAACCCTCCAGGAATGAAGAGCAATACATCAAGAAATAACGGTAGGCCACCAAGAAGTAACAGCAACCACCAACAATCACAAACAAGCCACCAGGAATTAACACAGCAAGCCACCAGAACGTAAAAGCAATCCTTCAGGACTCACCAGCAAAACATCAAGAAATTGAGGAAGTAACAGCAACCACCAGCAATGAACAGCAACCACCAGGAAGTGACATTAACCACCATCAATCAACAGCAGGCCACCGGGAATTAGCAGCAACCCTCGAAGAATTAACAGCAAGCCATCAGAGAGTAACAGCATCCACTAGCAATTGCAGCAAACAATCAGATAGCAAAAAGGCAAGGGTACCATTCACAAAAAACAACATTTGTCGAAAAATTTGCACAAAACAAAGGTGCAACACACCAAAAAACACTGCACCAGCCTTGCCAAAGACAGGCTCACAGCATGTGGGTGCCACATTTCACACAGCAAATTCAGGAGTGCATGCCAAATGAACCAAACCCACCATGAACTTTTTCCATGCAAAAAAAACCCACCGCCAAGTTAACCCACGGCCGCGGTCAAAGAGCCCTCCATGCCGTAATACAGCCATCCCTTCGGTGTCCGTGGCCCAGATCATGGACTGGAGATGCAGCAATGGCCGCCCATGGCCATCCGGGCAATTCAACGTCAGCCCCACAGCTTTGACACTTGATGAGAGCATTCCGGTAACGGCTGCCAGCCAGTCCTTTCGGTAAGGGCCTTTCACCGACCCATTCAGGAACACGAAGAACTTGTATTGGAGCTGGCCGTTGCCATGCTTCAGTGCCGCAGCCCAGGCTCCGAAGTCGAAGCCAGCGTTGTCACGCTGCAGCACCTGCACATTTGGGGTGTTGGGGATAGGGACGGAACATGGGCCGTTCATGACGAAGATATAGTCCACGTCGGGCTGCAGGCCAAATCGCAAAAAGAATCGCAGCCGCCGCTGATACTCCAAGTTGGCCTCATGGTATGCGTACACCACCAGCGTGCCCTGGGGCGGGTGCTGTGGAACGGGGGTGGGTGGCTGCTCCAGGACCAACGGCTGGGGCAAAGCAGGCGGCCCGCTGACTTGAACATGGTGAACGTCCAACTGCGCCCCAATGCATACCAACAGTGCAAGAAGTACTGTCAACAGCAGGCCATGGGATCCCTTTGAATGCACACACATTCCAAAAACAATTCCAAAAACAAGAGCTGAAGGCGCAACGGATGCTGTAGGGTTCGGGTAGACCAACATTGGGCAAAGACTTCTGGTCCAGACACAGAGCTATCGACCTTGGACCAAATTGCCAACACTGATACAAAGTGCAGATGACATCAAACAATACAGGGGGGGGGAGAAACTTGACTTCAGCACATACCAGGAGGCCACAGACGCAGAGAGCGCCCTCACAACGCTCCTCTACGCCTCAGGGTACCGTGTGAGCAGCTTCCAGACTGCTCATTTGGGGCTGGAGCCCCCGGCAGAAGTGGACGGCTGCCTCCCCACTTATCCACACGACATCTGGAAGGATGTCTCTGCACAAGCGTTGCCATCCACTCTCACATTCCCTTTTGTGAAGGAGAAATACCTTCCATACATCAATGTCCTGCTGGTTTCCCATCATTTCGATGCGGACGGTGCTCCACGGCAGCTACTGCTGCTGGGCCAGAAGATGCAGACCATGGGCATGCTGGTGGAAGTGGCAACCCCTGACGCTGGGGGCGCCTTGCGTGAGGAGTTTGAGGCCATGAGCATGCCGGTGCATTCGCTGCCGCAAGGCGATCAGATCAAAGGAGTGCAGGAGCTGCACAAGTCCATGGACTATGATTTGGTGATCTTCAATACGATGGTGTACTCCGTGCTAGAGGCTGCATGGGCGGTCCCCGGAGCGACGTCTGTGCTGTGGGCACACGAGAATGCCACACAGCTATCGCAGTTCCTTGGCAAGTATGTGATGCTACATGAGACCCCAACATGTGTACTGTCCGTCTCAGCATCTTCCTCTCATCTCCCCTGCACCCCTACGCTTTTTGGAATCTCCCCCATATGCCCCTGCACGTTTTGGCATGTCCCTCTTATCTCTCTTATGTTATGGCATTTGACCCCCCCCCCCCTGTTACACGTTGCATGGCTGAAAGTGTCTATGGTGGGGCCATTCAGTCGATTGATACAGGGGGGGGGGTTTGCACCGGGAATTTTTCGCATGAGAAAATTTCGCACCGGGTTTATTTCGCACAGTGGCCTGAAAATTGAGCAGGAAATTTCGCACCTTCCAGGATTGTTCACTGTACAGGCCACTGTACCGGACGGACCATCTTTGGTAAAAAAACCCATCACCAGGGCTGTGCATAGTGACCCCAAATCCAAAGTATGTTCGTTTTTTTTGGAAGGCTATCCGGAGCGTATGCTGCCCATAAACACAATGTGAGCAGAGGCTTGTCCTACCTTAGTGGTATGCACCTACACTGATGCCTAAAAGGGCGTGGGATCGATTCCTGGAGGCTTTTGTTCCCTTTTTATGGCGCTTTTTCTGGCGCTTTTTTTGACTGTTTGAGCCATACATTGCACCACATCCTCCTGTCAACAGCACATGGGTGGGCAGGAAAGAGGCAAGCACACAATACTTGGGGTGTCAATCGAGAATTTGGCCTGGACAGTTGAAGAACTGTTGGGCTGAAAACAGTTGAAAAACTGTTGGGCTGAAAACAGTTGAAAAACTGTTTGATTGGATACCACTTGGTGGATGATACACGACTGTTTGATAAGATATCATTTGAAAAAAAAAGTGGCAGTGAGCGACCTTGCTACAGAAAAAACCAAGCCGTGTGTCCCAAGTATAGGTGTAGATGCAAAGAAGCGGCACAAGGAGGAGGCAGACAAGTACTGGCATTTCGTGCCCAAAGTTCCTCTCTGTTTTGTGCGGCAATTAGTTCTTTTCGCATTTCAAATGATTCTAGATCAAGTATTGTGGCTAAATTTCGCGCCGGGTTTCTTTCGCACAGTGGCCTGAAAATTGAGCGGGAAATTTCGCACCTTCCAGGATTGTTCACTGTACAGGCCACTGTACCGGGCGGACCATCTTTGGTAAAAAAACCCATCACCAGGGCTGTGCATAGTGACCCCAAATCCAAAGTATGTTCGTTTTTTTTGGAAGGCTATCCGGAGCGTATGCTGCCCATAAACACAATGTGAGCAGAGGCCTGTCCTACCTTAGTGGTATGCACCTACACTGATGCCTAAAAGGGCGTGGGATCGATTCCTGGAGGCTTTTGTTCCCTTTTTATGGCGCTTTTTCTGGTGCTTTTTTTGACTGTTTGAGCCATACATTGCACCACATCCTCCTGTCAACAGCACATGGGTGGGCAGGAAAGAGGCAAGCACACAATACTTGGGGTGTCAATCGAGAATTTGGCCTGGACAGTTGAAGAACTGTTGGGCTGAAAACAGTTGAAAAACTGTTTGATTGGATACCACTTGGTGGATGATACACGACTGTTTGATAAGATATCATTTGAAAAAAAAAGTGGCAGTGAGCGACCTTGCTACAGAAAAAACCAAGCCGTGTGTCCCAAGTATAGGTGTAGATGCAAAGAAGCGGCACAAGGAGGAGGCAGACAAGTACTGGCATTTCGTGCCCAAAGTTCCTCTCTGTTTTGTGCGGCAATTAGTTCTTTTCGCATTTCAAATGATTCTAGATCAAGCATTGTGGCTAAATTTCGCGCCGGGTTTCTTTCGCACAGTGGCCTGAAAATTGAGCGGGAAATTTCGCACACATTTGAAATAGGAAATTTCCCACAGCGAAATATTCCCGTCGCGAAATCCCCCCCCCCTCCCCTTTGTACCGACCATTGATCCCCCCCTTTGCACGTTTAGGACTGACCAGCCTGTGTCGCGGGGGCAGCCAGTAGCTGTGTGTCCGTGGCTTCATGGCCTGGGTTTTTTATTTTTGGAGCCCTCCCCCACATCCCCCCGGCACATTTCACCGGCTGCACCTCATGGTCAACATAGCATGCCCCCCCCCCCCCGCGCTGTATGTTTTGACATCTCCTCTTTTTGGCAACTGAGCTTTGGGGTATCCTCAGACGGCTGGTGAGGACCTTTTACTGTGGGGAGCAGGCATTTCTTGGCTGTGCCTCCCCGTCCTAGCCCGCCTCCATCATCAGGCTCAGCACTGATGGTGCAGAAGGACTTCGGGGTAATCCCTGCTGTTGGGATCGCAGGTTGTTGGAGTGGCCTTTGCGCCTCCCTTCCTGGTTGCCCCCCCACCGCTGCGGGGCTGTAGGTCATCTTGCTCTCCACGGCTTCCCAACCTGCTGTCCTGATTTCTGGGCTTTGCACCCCCAGTTGTCATTGCTGGTGGCTTTGGGTTACGGACCCCTGCGGTTCGGTGGTGGGCTTGCTGGCCCTACGTTCAGATGATTCGTCTCCCCTGCACGCTTTGGCATCCTGCATGGCTCGTTTCCTCCCTCATCTTGCACACTTCAACATTCGGCTTTCTCTCCCCCTCGCATTTTGGACTCTCCCTCTCATATCTTCTGCAAATTACGGCATCTCCCCTTTATCCCACTGCCCATTTGGGCATCCCACCCTCTTTCAGGGGGGGGGGGGGGGATGGGCAAGACGGTAAAATGTGCACGGAAGAGGATGGGAGATGCCAAAATGTACTGGGGCAATAAGGGTGATATGCCAAATAGTGCAGGGGGGGGGGGGGGTGCAGGTGACATAATTTGCACAGGACATGAGTTGGAGATGCTGAAACGTGGGGGTGGTGGGGCATGCCAAGGGGATGTGGGGGAATGCTAGGATTTGGCAGGGAGAGGTTTATGGGTGGATTGTGTCCTGAATTGGTGGGGACCCTTGGGACCCAATAGTCCCTTAGGATTCGTAAAAAAATCAGTACCCATATCATGGCTTGCCACAGCAGGGTATCAGGCATCTGTACTTGGCGCCTCCTTTATGCCTTATTATATCTTTGAATTGGTCAAGGGAGGCGTTCACGGACCACCCCCCTTTCTCCCGTGGTGTCTCCATCCAGATTGCATGTGCTCAGACAAACCAGAGGTACCCACTCCGCTTGAGCAGGTTCACCCTCATGGGTGAGGCTCCTATGCTGCTGGCCCCCCAATTATTGTCCACCGCCTGTCACAAAGATTGGCTCATGGTGACCATGTTGACGGGGTTCGGATCCAGGTCAAAAGGGCTGTCTCTTCATGGTGCATGTGGCTGTGTGTGGTGTGGTGGTTGCCTTGTTTGCACCTCCTAACAGTTGTCGGGGCCTTCATGTGATCAACTATTAGCTTTGCTAACTGGGGTTTCATTTGCCTGTCTTATTTGTTCCAGGTTGTTTTTGAAATTTTGCCTGGGGAAGATGGCAGAGTGTATGGAGTTTCAGGATTACCTCCAGGCCGGAGTGCATGACTCTGTGCGGGAGGGACCCCCAGCAGCATGCTGGGCAAAGGTAAAAATGAGGTGACCAAGTCCCTTCGCCATCTGGGGGACTCGCGTTCGCAGTGGCTCGAGACATTTGCCAGTGCCTCAGGATTTGGAGGGACGGAGGATGCGCTCATTGCGAACCTCATCGGGTACACACTGGCAGAACTGGTCCAGATAAACATGACCACGGGGGCCTTTGAGAAAATCCGAGTGCAGTCTGAAACTGTCAGCAAAACCTCAGACCCTGCCTTGATGAGCCTGTTGGAAGCACACGCTGCCCTTATCGAATCACTCACGGAGAAAGTCTCTCGGAGGCTCCCACACGATCAAAGAAATCTGTGCCGCCTTTATGCCTCAAGGAATTGCATGACCTGGCCCTAGTATGGAACCACCCTCAATGGGTCACCAGGGTCCTGTAAGACCTCAAATGCACGATCCTCAAGGAAGCCCTGCCGCTGGACGGCATGAGAATGAACCCCAAGTGGGATGAGTAAGCGCAGAAGCCACTCCTTTTCAACCTCTCGGACGATCAAAAGAAGGATACAACGGTATGGACTGAGGTGGTGGGGACTGAGATTCAGTAGGGGATGCCCCCCCCCCCCCGGTGTTGTCCCTGAATAGCTTTGCGGTGCTCATGGTGGAGTCTTTATGGATGCCGGTCTGGTCCTCCGTCCACTGCTACAAAGAGGGATATGAATCGGACTCCACCTCCTCCAAGCAGGCATCAGCGGACCCCGACTTCACCTCAGGCCTGAGTACAACAGGGGCACGCCTCAAAAAGGTCATGCGACGTCTTTTCAAAATGGTGGATGGAGTTGAGTACTTCGAGGTCCATAAAGGAGAGTGGGTGCGGTCGGACTCCGCCCCAGTGGGGCCCTGTAAAACATGCAAAGGGCACGGGTCCATCGAGAGGCACTAGGTGTGGAATTGCCCCAGATTGGAGTGACGGGACTTGGCGGCGCAGCCAGTGGACGCGACATCAATGCTAAAACGGCTGGACCGCTTCCGAGAAGGGGGGCCCGTGTTGGCGCCAACCCCCCGGGGGGGGCAGCCGGGCCGGGTTCTTGTATGCGACCCCCCCCCCCCTCCGGGTTTTGAAAGATAATGGTGCCGGGTCGGCCCTCAACAAGTGTCCCTGGAGAAAAGTGTCCGGCGCCGAAGGCGCCATTTTTTTTTTTTCATACTTTGTGTTTATACTCAAAATACTCAAAATTTTGTAGATAATTCAAATTTGTTTCAAAACAACAAGAAAAATTTTTGATCTGAAGGAGGGCTACAGCAGGGCTGCAAGCCCTAACAGCAACCCTAGCCCTAACTCTAACTCTAGCCCTAATCAAGACTGAATATTGGGACCGAGCTGGTGGGGGAGGGAACATCAACTATGAATGGTGAGGGACACCAATGAGTCACACATTTAAGGCCGTTGACAGAGTGGAATCAGCTTGCAAGTGATCCCCTTCACCACAAGGCCCACCTTCAAGGCTTTTTTTGGACTTCTGAGGGGCCAAAATGCCCCCAAAATGCCCCCGACTAGCTCCAGTTCCACCAGCTCGGTGACCCTAACCCTAACCCCCCCCCCCTCACCCCTGGCTGGACGCCCCCCTAACCCCTGGCCAGACGCCCCCCCCCGACCCCTGGCAGGAACACCCCCCCCCCGACCCCCGCCTTAACCCCCCCCCCCCCCCCCGGGAGTTTTGACAGATAGCTGGGGGTGGTCGCATCCGGACGTCAGTAGTCGCCCCCCCAGGGCCAATCCATGGGGCTTCCCAGGACGTCATCGACTGGCCGGCGGTGGTGGATGCATGGCAAATCTTGGGTGAGACCGACCCCACGGAGTGCCCAGCGGCCTGCCTGGTTTCAACGTGGCGACCGTTGACAAGGAGAACCTACACGAGCCACCTTCGACAATTTGCCCAGTTCGGGGGCGCCGTTCAGCCGGGGGACATGAAGGCGTTGGCGGAAAAGGTCCTCCTCTCCATGTTTGCCAAGCGCTAGAAAGCGGCGGCAGCCAGAGGATGTATATCCGCCCTCAAGGCAGTGGCCACCTTGGGGTGGATCCCCCCCTTACGGTGGGACAGGCTATGGAGGCTCTCCAAGGCGGCAGTGGATTCCCCGGGGCAACGACAGTTCGGGGGGCCAGACCTCCTCCAGCTTATGGCACGAATCGTGCTCCAGGGTGGGGGAGTGGAAGATATACGCAGCAGCGGTCCTGTCCTTCACCACGATGGGCACGGTGGGGGAAATATCGTCGCTTCGACGATCGAACATCTCCAAGGTGGGGGTTACGTACGAAGGAATCAAAAGACACCATCGCCAAATCACGCGACGCCTGGGGCTGTACGCGCAGGCATGGGCTTCATGGCTCCGCAGGATCGCCCCTGGTGAGGCACCAGCGTTGGGGCGTGCAGCAAGGCAGTCGCGTAATCTGCACACATTGAAATTCGTCGGGGGGGACACGTACAGGTGCGCAATTTTGATGCTATGCCATCTACCCCACCACAGGAGGTGTCTCCACGGCAGCCCAACCAACGGCGGTATGTAGCGCCTGCTCGCCTCCAGGCATGCCATCTGGCCTCTCCTGGCGAGCCAATGAGGGAATCTAGTGGAGAGAAACTGATATCCGAGACTTGTGGCCGTCCAGCCTCGTGGAGCTCTTTGAAAATGACGAGACAGTCCGGAAGTCACCGACCGAGGTCAAGAGAACGCGGTCCGCGCGAGGAGATGGCGGGGACGAGAAGGAAAGCACCGTAGGAGAACGGGCCGTCGGCACCAGGCGCCCGAAGGGAGGAGGCCAGAAATCTCGGTGCACGGATACCGCGGGAACCACAGAGGCGAGACCACCAGCGGACATCAGGCCTGCCGGGGGCACGAGGTCCGTGGACCCGATGCCGGCACGGGGTAGGGCAACCAGCGCCTCACAGGTTGCCCCCGACACCTCCAGAGAGAGCCCCATTGACGTCGATGAGCAGCAGGACGTGGAGATGGTCCCCCGCCACGACGACAGACCGATGGGGGAGCAAGGCCTTCAGAACCCGTTCGAGCGGGGGGACGGTTCCAAGGACGACCAAAGGGTTTCACGACGTCGAGGATACGGCCCCGCACCACTGCGGGTCTCGGAGCCAAGCACCTGGCAGCGCTGGCCCGACGTGCAGCCGGCGGCGCCGGTAAACGATGAGTGCCCTCAGGAAAGGGCTGTGGAGAGCCTGATCCAGTCGGAGTGGGGTCAACGGTGGCTAGACAAAATTTCCCAAGGCCTGAGACTAATTGGTAACCTGAGGGACTTGCTCACCGACGAATCCGTTTCCTGTTCCTCCAAGGGGGGAGGGTAGCGAGGGACCTGGGTATGGTGGATGTAGATGACCAGTTAATTGCAGCCTTGGACTCCGTTCGGGGGGATGTATGGTCCTGTGTGTTGCGGGATTCTGCCTCCCCAGTTACCCTCCTTCCGAGCCTCGACCCGTCTGTGTTGGATAGAGGGCTGGGACCGGTGGGCAATATCCCCATCCCAGAAGTTTTGTGGGATCTCCTTGCCCCACTTGATTTTCAGGAGGTGACAGCTCGTGATTTGGGAGAGATGCCAGAGATCTCCCCCGAAGGACTCATTATGGCGCGCGCTCTGCTCACGGACGGGGTCCTCCGGCAATGTGCTGAGGGGGGGGGGGGTCCCTTGGGGCCAAACCCCTACTTGTTCCCCATCCCCAAGAATGCCGTGAAGGCATCCATGATTGTGCATTTGGTGTGCCTGAATAACTGCCACCGTTTTGAGCTGCCACGTTTTAGTTTGCCCTCGGTGGAGGAGCTTGCCTTCCTTATACAAGCCCACAGTATGGGCCTCCCCAGGCTCTCGCTGGGGTCCCCCTGTCTGGGCCACCTGAACCACCCCTTCCTACGTGAGCTTAACAGTTTGCGTCTTTTGGCGGAACCGGGTGCACCCCTCCTGGCTTGTCACATTGACCTTACCAACGCTTTTTGGTCGCCGACCTTGCCACAGCCCTTTCAAAACAGCTTTAGAGTGCACATCGAAGGAAGATCTTACACTTTTTCTTGCCTGCTCTTTGGTTGGCGTTTTTCACCGGTCACATGCCAATACGTGCTTGCGTTTGTGACCAGTTCTGTGGAGTAAGTGGGGTCGTGGTCGTGCACTATCTAGACGATTTCCTGGTTATTGGGTATCGTAAAGCCAGGGTGGGATCGGTGGCGCAGCGCCTGTGCGACGCTCTGCGTAGGGCAGGGGCTGTGATCAGCACAAAAAGTGTCCTAGAGCCGGTGCCTAAGATCCAGTGGTTGGGAAAAAAGGTTGGTGCTGTATGGCGATGGTGCGGGGGTCTTCCCTGACGAGCAGGGGGGGGCTGCTTTGCTTGGCCTCTGGATCCGGGCTGCGGTGCTGCCCCTTACCCGCAAGCACGCCTGTAGGATCCTGGGTTGTTTTACATGGAGTTTACGCCGACAGCGTGGGTGGCCCCCTTTTTAAGTGGATGGCGGGCCCACTGTCAGTGGGGGGCAAATTGGCTTCAGAATTGCCCCCTTTCCTTGCTCCAGAGCCCCCTGCACTGCCTTCTGCTTTCCTACAGGGCTTGGAAACCACAAGTACTCCTTCCCGTTAGCATTTTTTTGGGGGGGTCCTGTATGTGGATGCCGCCTTTGATGTCGAACAAGGACCAGGAGATCCTTAAAGAACTTGTCCAACGCCCTGCGTTGAACCCCTCACAGGCCTTGGCTGTGCGGCAGGTACTGGACGAGTCATGCATCACGGCATTGACTGGAGGTGCTGGCAGAGGGAAGTCAGAGACCTTGGTGGCATACATCATCGCCGTGCTATGGCAGCAAGGCCACCTTGTTGCCCAGAACCCCGATCCTGCTAACCTTGGCACCATCAATATGGGCAAGAAGTTGGGGGGACCTGAGGGAGATACCCCACCCCATGCATGTGTCCCTACACCCACGTCCAGCTTTTGGCAAGTGGTTGTGAGGGTGAAGGAAACGCCAAAGCTGTGGCATGGCCATCGAACCAGACCTTCAAATACAACAATGTTCAGAGGCAATCTGCTGGCCCGCAAGTGCATTGCCATGATTCGCACAGGTTTTGCAGCACCAGCACCTTGCAATTCTTTTTGTACCGCACGCGTTGCCGGGCCAGTATCTGGTACAACAGTACCGGATGAACAAGCCGCTGGCTACAATCATGCGTGCCTTGTTCACAGGGGGGGGGGGGGGGGCTTGGTTACTACCACTCATCTGCGCACCCCCTCCCTGACCCAATCCTCAACAACCCCATCCGCATCGTGGACCTCGATGGGACCAGCTGGTGGGGGGAGTTAGAGGACACTTTGGGGCCTGAGGACTTGGGTAGAATGTATAGTGATGTGCAGCAACATGCGAATTGATCCTGTGTTGCTTATACAGGGGAACCTGACCATGGAGGAGGTGCTGCTGGTGTGCCATTTGTTGGAGCTGGCCGTTAGGAGAGGCACCTACCCAGCAAGGTCGGTAGCGGTAGTGACGACACACGATGCCCAAATGGTGTGGCTCGACTATTGCGTGAGGTTTGTTGGTTGCACGTGGCAGGCCAACCCGGTCAACCTTTTGAAAACGGTTGCTACCCTCGATTGGTTCCAATGGCTGCAAGCCCCGGTCATCTTGGCCTCCCTGGTGTCTGCCACACCAGGGATCATGCATGACATCTGGAGGTCAAACACCCTGACCAGCAGGGCGCAGCCGGAGCTGCACCTCTTTGGGCGATTCACACAGTGGAAGAACCACCCCACCCATGGTGTATCGATGGCTGCATTGCACGCTGTGCAGTGGGAAGCAGACTCTGCGACTGTGAGCGACACCCTTGAGCGTGGAGGGGTTTTGAGGGAGGCTGCAGTCGTTGAAAAGGTCATGCATGGCACAATCTACCGGTTGGCGGCGGGAGGGGGGGGTGGGGCACTGGCCGTGGAAGCCATGGAAGAAGCACAAGAGGGCCCATGGGGGTATTCACCAGGCAGTGCTGATCAGTTGCTTCACTTGCTTGAGCGCATCATGGCCAACACTCGGAAGGATGATGTGGCAGTGTGTGTGATCCACTGGAGAACGTTGTGAAACCCCACCTTTTGGGGGTCATCCTCCCTGACTTCACCGAGTGGGCGCTGCCCTACGTCCTTGTTGAGGACGATGGATAGTTTGTGGGGGATGAGAGGGGACTGGTGAGGGTAACCCACACAACTAACTTCGAACCGTGGGAGCAGAGACTCCTCCAACACCTGGCGGGAAAGCCCCTCTTCCACAAGCAGAAGTACCAATGTAAGGACACAGTAGGGACGTACCGCACGATCGACCTGCCCCCGTGGCAGGACGCGTACAGCTGCTTGGATTCGGTGCGGTTCTTGAAGGGGGACTTCTTCACCCCTCTTCACCCCTCTTGGGGTGTACGTGGCATCCCTGCTCCATGGGGTTGACCGCTGCACTGGGACGCTTGGGGTGTGTGCACCATCCCCAACATGAGCGGCAAGCATGCCCACGATCAATAATTAGATATAGCAGAGATGCGCGAGAGAGAGAGAGAGAGGGAGAGAGAAGAGAGAGACTTGGCATTTCCCGACAATGCTTTGCCACAGGCTGCTACAGAGCCCCTTAACTGTGGGTGACAATGTAGGTGCATGGGGAGGAAGCCCCCCAATGTGGGTGGCGCAAGCTGCCCCACGGGGTGAAGGATTAACATTGTGGGGCGCCACTGAGCTGACCCACTGAGGCAGCATGGTTTCCATGCAGTCCTGGCCATGGCGCCAAGCCTGCATGTTGCCTTACCCTGTCTGTACAAGAACATGCATTAACCTAGGGCCTCTGATCATCCACGTCACGTCACAACACTACCACTCACAGCACAAGTGGGAAAGCGTACACACATGTGACCGGAGGCATGTGACCACCACCATCTTTGCTTTGCTGTGCCTTGACTACCTTTGTGTGCAATGGGATATGACGGGTCGCAGGGTACGAGTGTGTGACAAGCGCCAAGCCACGGCACGTATCAGAGACATGACATGGATCAATACAGCACATGCGCATGGCTGCACTTTGAACGCAATGGATCTGACAACCGCAAAATGCACTTCTGCATGGCCAAGCCATGTACAGGGCTGCCCCAAGATTCAGGAAGTCTCAAGAGTCTTCAGAAAAAGTGTAGGAGGGGTGGCTAGAGGAGGAGGATGAAGAACACAGCAGGAAAGGGCAGCCGTCTACGAGATTGTAAGTGTAGGTGTATTATTTTGAGGGTCTAGACCCCTCAAATAATTGGCGCATGGGCATGCGCCAATTCCATTGACGGTCTAGACATCCCTACTAATTGGCGTGTGCGCATGCGCCAATTATTTAGGGGCTCTACGCCCCCCAAATGATTGGCGCATGGGCATGCGCCAATTATTTAGGGGGTCTACACCCCCCTAGGAATTGGCGCGTGGGTACGCGCCAATTATTTAGGGTTTTTGCACCCCCTTAGGAATTGGCGCATGGGCATGCGTCAATTATTTTGAGGTTCTGGACACCCCACAATAATTGGCGCGTGGGCAGGCGCCAATTATTTAGGGGTCTACACCCCCCAAATATTTGGCGCGTGCGCATGCGCCAATTATTTAGGGGGTCTACACCCCTCTAGGCATTGGCGCCTGGGTGCGGGCCAATTCTTTGGGGTTTATGGACCTCCGTAGGAATTAGTGTATGGGCATGCGCCAATTATTTTGAGGGTCTACATCCCCCAAATAATTGGTGCGTGGGCACGCGCCAATTATGTAGGGGGTCTACACCCCCCAAATAATTGGCGTGTGGGCACGCGCCAATTATTTTGAGTGTCTGCACCCCCCAAATAATTGGCGCACGGGCATGCGCCAATTATTTTGAGGGTCTACAGCCCCCAAATAATTGGCGCATGGGCATACACCAATTATTTCGATGGTCTACACCCCCCTCGGAATTGGCGCCTGGGTACGCGCCAATTATTTAGGGTTTCTGCACCCCCCTGGGAATTGGCGCACGGGCATGCGTGAATTATTTAGGGGGTCTGCACCCCCCGAGTAAATGGCGCATCGGCATGAGCCAATTGTTTTGAGGGTCTAGACCCCCCTAGCAATTAGTGCATGGGCATGCGCCAATTATTTTGAGGGTCTTCACCCCCCAAATAATTGGAGCATGGCCATGCGCCAATTATTTTGAGGGTCTACACCCCCGTAGGAATTGGCGCATGGGCATGCGCCAATTATTTTGAGGGTCTACACCCCCCAAATCATTGGCGCATGGGCATGCGCCAATTATTTAGGGGTTTTGGACCCCTCAAATAATTGGCGCGTGGGCATGCGCCAATTAATAAGGGGGTCTTCATTCCCCGAGGAATTGGCCCCTGGTTACGCGCCAATTATTTAGGGTTCGTGGACCCCCCTAGGAATTAGCGCAATGGCATGCGCCAATTATTTTGAGGGTCTACAACCCCCAAATAGTTGGCGCATGGGCATGTGCCAATTATTTCCAATTATTTCGGGGGTGTAGACCCCCCTAGGAATTGGCCCCTGGGTACGCGCCGATTATTTAGGGTTCCTGGACCCCCCTAGGAATTAGCGCATTGGCATGCGCCAATTATTTTCAGGGTCTACAACCCCCAAATAGTTGGCGCATGGGCATGCGCCAATTATTTCCAATTATTTCGGGGCTGTAGACCCCCCTAGGAATTGGCCCCTGGGTACGCGCCAATCCTTTAGGGTTTCTGGACCCCCCTAGGAATTAGCGCATTGGCATGCGCCAATTACTTTCAGCGTCTACACCCCCCAAATAGTTGGTGCATGATCATGCGCCAATTATTTCCAATTATTTCAGGGGGTCTACACCCCCCAAAAAATTTGCGCATGGGCATGCGCCAGTTTTTTGGGGGCCGTAGACCCCCCTAGAAATTGGCCCCTGGGTACGCGGTACCGGTTGGTGTTCGACAGCCCCCAAATAGTTGGCGCATGGGCATGCGCCTATTATTTCCAATTATTTCGGGGGCCCTACACCCCCCCAATAATTGGCGCATGGGCATGCGCCAATTATTTAGGGTTTCTCGACCCCCCTAGGATTTAGCGCATTGGCATGCGCCAATTACTTTGAGGGTCTACACCACCCAAAGAATTGGCGCCTGGGCACGCGCCAATTATTTAGGGGGTCTACATCCCCCTAGGAATTGGCGCATGGGCATGCGCCAATTATTTTGAGGGTCTACACCCCCCTAGGAATTGGCGCATGGGCATGCGCCAATTATTTTGAGGGTTTACACCCCCCCAAATAATTGGCGCATGGGCATGCGCCAATCATTTGGGGGTTCTACACCCCCCAAATAATTGGCGCATGGCCATTCGCCAATTATTTAGGTGGTCTACACCCCCCTAGCAATTGGCCCCTGGGTACGCTCCCCACGGGGAGCGACTCCGCGGGTCCTAGGACGCCAACTACCCCTGCCCCCCCCCCCCCCTCTGGATGTCTGCGCCAGAAGGCACAGTGCCGCAGGGGCTGGCGCAGGCGCTAATAGCCCTGTCAGCAGTGGTGCCCGGCAGCTCCACAGTGGTCCGCGCCAGGGGAGACCCCGATGCCCCTCCCGGGGGTTCGGGCCCGGCAGCGTCGGAGTGACACCGCGAGCGTCGAGAGCGGCGGCCCAGTCGTGTGGGCGTCGCCCTCAGGGCGCGGTGGGGGTGCCCCGGGCCAGCAGCGGCTCTTAGGCGTCACAAGTTGCCCACCCTCTAAGACCCCGTATACGCGCGATGTGACAATATTCTACATTTCTACTTTGAGTATGCTATTTGACATATGTGACCAAAGTTGTTGGCAGAGGTGTGTGACACCCGTTGAAATACGTGTTGATGTGTTAGCCTTGTGTATCCCCGTCTTCTAGTGTGTTGTATTTGACGTTTTTCTGGCCGAAAATGAGGCCAGCTTTTGGGTAACATTGCAAACAACTATGTGTATATGCAGTTTTTGACCCTTCTGGCCGAAATTTCGGCCAGCTTTTTGGTTTCCTAGTGAATAGGCATAGTTTTTTTTTTCTTAGGGCTGGCCGATATTTCGGCCAGCTTTTTGGTCTGTTCACTATTCAAGCACTTATATTCTGGTTTTCGGGCGGTCGGGCCGAAATTTCGGCCAGCGTTTCCTATTTTTGAACATTTAAGCAATTATTTCCCCTTCGAACACACCTGGCCGCTCGGCCAGCTTGCAATTGTCGTTGTTCATGAGTATTACGCCATACACTCCTACATAACTGTTTTCTTGTCTCAGCATTAATGTCTTCTGCTATTATTGTCAATGTTGTACATGCTGCAGTTACTGGTGCTTTTGCTACTACAGCCAAAGGGCTGTTGCGAAATTTATTACGTGGTGGGACTCTGCAAAAGCTTTTGCAATTCTGCCTCTTGTTGCGGAAGAATCGCAGGAGCCGGCACTCCTTGACACAGTTGAAGGCTGCCGCCACTGAGAAGAAGCCCCCACGATGGTACATGACATTTTTGTCACAGTTCCATGCCCTATACTGCCTGTTGCGTCGTATGGCCCTCCCATACTCTAACTGTGGGTCTGGTTACAACTGGGGTATTATGTCCTGCCGCCAACGCTGTAAGGTAGGAGTCCTTGGTCAGGGTAACACTAAGCAGGAGTCCATTCACCATCGTGCTGGACTAGCAGCGCACAACTTGTGGAACACCATGCACCGTAGGCAAGTTTGTATATGGTTTGATAACCTGAGGCGTTACAGGTCGGGAGCTGATCCCCATTCACCCGACTTAACCCTAAATTGTACAGCTGTTGCTGTTTTGCACACTACTGCCCTACCTGCATACCGGGGTCTGCCGGAGCTGGCCGAAATTGAGGCCAGGGTACCAAAGGTTGCAGATGACATCTTTCGCTCACGTAGAGCATTGTTTGATCGTATTGATGTTGCCAACCAAGGTATTCAGAGAGTTTGGGTTCGTGCTCCTTTGGATATTGCCAGAAAAAAATGTTCGTTCCCTCAACTGGAGACCCTTTTTCCTGTCTGAGCTCCGCCCCGGCACACACAAAGAGCTTTTGCAACTCGTGGTTGATTTATCATGTGTGGAACAACGCACGAGACACTGTGTTCTGCTGCTTGTGGACATGAAAAAAGACTTTGCCCTACTTAAGCTGTGTTATGGTGCTGCTTATGTTTATTGGAATGTACCACAATTACTGTTGGGTTTTCCTTTGGTGTACGGAGTATGGCATAGCTATAAGTATTGCGTTGAATTGATCTACAGGGCGTTCTGCCGTTCATTAAGTTTTTGGACCAGGGGAACAGCCTTCAGGTTGGGTCTATCCTCCCTCGCAAGGTCAAGGTCATCCATATGGAGAAGACGTTGCTTGGACTCATGCTAGCCACATCGTCCAATAGAGGCAGACTAGATGAGCGCGTCACTACCCTGCTCAATAGCCAGCGGGACTTGACACCCATTCAGCGCAAGGGTTTGCGTATGTTATTAGCCCTTAAGGCTTTGCTGCACACATACTGTCCAGCTGCATTCAGCATTGGGACTTTGGTTCGTGAGTGCAACTGGGAGGGCCCACGGGCAGAGGTATGAATGCTTTTGTGAAACATTTTTCACCATTCCAGGGTGGAAACACGCAGTCAGAGAACTCTGCCACTGCCAAGCCTGGTGCTGCAACCCCTGCCAAGCCTCCTGCTAACACAGGTGCTAAGAGGCCCCGTGCATCTGGTCTGCGCAAGCGCTAATGCCAGTCCTACTGCTTATATTGCGTATCAATATGAAGTCTGGCCGAAATTTCGGCCAGCATGCAGTCCTCAGGTTCTTCGGCCTCTTATTATTGTGTTTCCCCATAGGCACTGGAAAAGTCCGATTCGATTCGTCAGTTCGCAAGTATTTGCTTGTAATTGAGTCTGTTATGTTGCACACCCTATTCAAATGTCACTGCTCCTGTGTTCCTTGCTCATGTCTACTGTCATAGGTACCCATTTCAGTGATCATATTCGGAGTTTCAATGGACCTGGCCGAAATTTTGGCCAGCTTAGGCCTGTCTGCAAAATAGGACCAGGTGCTTGGACATTTTTCGAAGAGCTGGCCGAAATTTCGGCCAGGTTGGTTAAAATAGGAAATACAAGTATATGCTTTGGGATAGTTTTCTGTGTGCTTCCATGAAAGGTATGTTTGGGGTTCCTTTATCCGTGGTGTATAGGGGGATTCTGTGATCACCCTGGAACAAAGGGGAGAGAAAAAATAGGCAGCCCCCCCCCCCCCCGCGATGGAATGCGGTGGTCTAAATGTAAAACAACACTATATTTTGGTGATTGAATATCTTTATTTTGAAAATCGGTGTGTTTCCAGAAATGCAAATAATGACATATATTTGAAATACACACCTTGTTTTTGCATGTTGCCACCAGGGGGGTTTGGATACCCAAAAAATAACACCCCTTTTCATATACTTTTCCCCTCACTACAACATGGACTTCCGTGGGCCATAGCGCCAGGTGGGGGGTGGGCAACTTGTGACGCCTAAGCGGTTGGCCAAGGAGGGATGCAGGCGGTATGCGCCAAGTGCAGCAGGCAGATATGTCGTGCGGTCGTCCTCTTTCTGGTGGCGGAGTGTGCTTAGACTACTCCGATGATTGCGCCGCTCCCGGGGGCCCCAAAATTTTCAATTTGACGGGTCCGTCGCGGTTTTCAAGTCGGGAGAGTCCAACCCAACCCAACCCAACCCCCCCCCCCCCTAGGGGCCTTTGGCCAACAGTTAGTTGCCGAAGGTGTTGCCCTCAGGCGTCCACGGGCGCCAAAGGCGCCTGATGCTCCATGACCACCAAAGGTGCCCTAAGGCAAATTTTATCCAATTGGCACCCCAACACTATCCTTAAACCCAACCTTGACTCTAACGCCCACCCCCAACCCTCAACCTACTCCTATCCCTACACCTAATCAAGACTGAATATCGGGACCGAGCTGGTGGGGGAGGGAACATCAGCTATGACTGGTGAGGGACATCAAGAATGATTCACACATTGATGGCTCTTGACAAAGTGAAATTAGCTTGCAAGTCAACCCCATCACCACAAGGCCCACTTTCAAGGCTTTTTGGACTTCTGAGGGGCCAAAATGCCCCACAATGCCCCAAAATGGGCTCAAAATGGGCTCTTTCACCCCAAATGGTTTAGGATGAGGTTTGGAAAAATGCGTTTTTGACCCATTTTTGACCATTTTTGGTCCCAAAACAGCCCACTTTCAAGGCATTTTGGGATTTTGGGAGGACCAACATGGGCCACCACCACCTCAAAACGGTCCAAAAACACTTCTTTTAGCGTCGCACATGGTCTAGGATCATTTTTAAGAAAAGTCATCTTTTTACCCCTCCTGGACCCTGTTGACCCATTTGGGCACCCACCTGTTTGGGCTTGAGCTTGCAGCTTGCCGCAGCCTAGTGGGCCTAGGTATTGGGGTCTAGGCGTCCGTTTGGGCAATTCTGAGGGGTGGAAACCACAAAAGTGGGGGGTTGCGGGTGGAGTAGGTGCCCTCGGAATCGCATTTTGAGCCATGTAGCCAAAGATATGGCCTATTCTTGGTTTGTGGCTGTCGGCATTTGGAGCTTCTGGGGGCCTTTTTGGGCCGTTTTTGGGACATATCATGGAGTTAGAGGGCCGCAAAGAGCTTGTTGACACGGGGAAGTCAAGCAGCATGTGGAGTGTACACACCATTTCCCTTCGTTTGGCCGTTTTGCATGTGTTCCACGGCTTTTTTTGGCCCAAATTTGGCTGTTTTTGGCCCTAAACTGCAGTTTCTGAAACTGAGGTCCGCCACTTGCGAATCCCATTCCCGAAGCCACCGTTGAGTTTTTTTGCTCCAACTTTGTGTGATTGTACTTCACAGCCATAGGTATCATCCACCAAAATTTCACCCAAATCTGAAGCACCACGACGGAGTTGTGATTTTTAGCCATTTCGCGCGTGCTGCTGCTTGCTTGTTTGCTTGCTTGCTGCTTGCTGCTGCTAAACGTGGTAGGTCCACCCTAGACACTAAAAAGGGTTATAAAACCAAGACTGGTTCCACCAGCTCAGTGACCCTAATCAAGACTGAATATTGGGACCGAGCTGGTGGGGGAGGGAACATTAGCTATGACTGGTGAGGGACATCAAGAATGATTTACACATTGATGGCTCTTGACAAAGTGAAATCAGCTTGCAAGTGAACCCCATCACCACGAGGCCCACTTTCAAGGCTTTTTGGATTTCTAAGGGGCCAAAATGCCCCAAAATGGGCTCAAAATGGGCTCATTTCACCCGTTTGTGCACCCCAAATGGTCTAGGATGAGGTTTGGAAAAATGTGTTTTTGACCCATTTTTGACCCATTTTTGGTCCCAAAACAGCCCACTTTCAAGGCATTTTGGGACTTTCGGAAGACCAAACTGGCCCACCACAAGCTCAAAACGGTCCAAAAACACTTGTTTTAGCGTCGCACATGGTCTAGGATCATTTTTTGGAAAGTCATCTTTTTGCCCCTATTGGACCCTGTTGACCCATTTGGGCACCCACCTGTTTGGGCTTGAGCTTGCAGCTTGCCGCAGCCTAGTGGGCCTAGGTATTGGGGTCTAGGCGTCCGTTTGGGTAATTTTGAGGGGTGGAAACCACAAAAAGTGGGGGGTTGCGGGTGGAGTAGGTGCCCTCGGAATCGCATTTTGAGCCATGTAGCCAAAGATATGGCCTATTCTTGGTTTGTGGCTGTCGGCATTTGGAGCTTCTGGGGGCCTTTTTGGGCCGTTTCTGGGACATATCATGGAGTTAGAGGGCCGCAAAGAGCTCGTAGACACGGGGAAGTCAAGCCGCATGTGGAGTGTACCCACCGTTTCCCTTCGTTTGGCCGTTTTGAATGTGTTCCAGGGCTTTTTTGGCCCAAATTTGGCTGTTTTTGGCCCTAAACTGCAGTTTTTGAAACTGAGGTTTGCCACTTGGGAATACCGTTCCCGGCCGCCACCGTTGAGTTTCTCGCTCAAACTTTGTGTGATTATACTTCACACCCATAGGTATCATCCACCAAAATTTCACCCGAATTTGAAGCACCATGACGGAGGTCTAATTTTTACCCATTTTGCGCGTGCTGCTGCTTGCTTGCTTGCTGCTGCTGCTTGCTTGCTGCTGCTGCTGCTAAACCTAGTAGGTCCACCCTAGCCACTAAAAAGGGTTATAAAACCAAGACTGGTTCCACCAGCTCGGTGACCCTCACCCTAGGGCTAACCCTAACCAAGGGCTAACCCTAACCCTAACTAATCAAGACTGAATATTGGGACCGAGCTGGTGAGGTAGGGAACATCAGCTATGACAAGTGAGGGACATCAAGAATGATGCACACATTGATGGCTCTTGACAAAGTGAAATCAGCTTGCAAGTGAACCCCATCACCACGAGGCCCACTTTCAAGGCTTTTTGGACTTCTGAGGGGCCAAAATGCCCCAAAATGGGCTCAAAATGGGCTCATTTCACCCATTTGTGCACCCCAAATGGTATAGGATGAGGTTTGGAAAAATGCGTTTTTGACCCATTTTTTACCATTTTTGGTCCCAAAACAGCCCACTTTCAAGGCATTTTGGGATCTTCGGAGGACCAAAATGGCCCACCACAAGCTCAAAACGGTCCAAAAATACTTGTTTTAGCGTCGCACATGGTCTAGGATCATTTTTGAGGAAAGTCATCTTTTTGCCCCTACCGGACCCTGTTGACCCATTTGGGCACCCACCTGTTGGGGCTTGAGCTTGCACCTTGTTGCAGCCTAGTGGGCCTAGGTATTGGGGTCTAGGCGTGCGTTTGGGCAATTCTGAGAGGTGGAAACCCCAAAAAGTGGGGGGTTGCGGGTGGAGTAGGTGCCCTCGAACTCGCATTTTGAGCCATGTAGCCAAAGATATGGCCTATTCTTGGTTTGTGGCTGTCGGCATTTGGAGCTTCTGGGGGCCTTTTTGGGCCGTTTCCGGGACATATCATGGAGTTAGAGGGCCGCAAAGAGCTCGTTGACACGGGGAAGTCAAGCAGCATGTGGAGTGTACCCACCGTTTCCCTTTGTTTGGCCGTTTTGAATGTGTTCCGGGGCTTTTTTGGCCCAAAAATGGCTGTTTTTGGCCCTAAACTGCAGTTTTTGAAACTGAGGTCCGCCACTTGGGAATCCCGTTGCCGGCCGCCACCGTTGAGTTTTTGGCTCAAACTTTGTGTGATTGTACTTCACACCCATAGGTATCATGCACCAAAATTTCAACCAAATCCAAAGCACCATGACGAAGTTCTGATTTTTACCCATTTCGCGCATGCTTTTGCTTGCTTGCTTGCTGCTGCTGCTTGCTTGCTGCTGCTGCTGCTAAACCTGGTAGGTCCACCCTAGACACTAAAAAGGGTTATAAAACCAAGACTGGTTCCACCAGCTCCGTGACCCTAACCCTAGCCCTAACCCTAACCCTGGCTCTCACCCTAGGCTAGGGTCACAGTGAGTGTTGGGGTCTCAAATGGAGAGCAATGATGTGGCGAAAGCAGCCATGAACAAAATTTGGGGCATCGTGTTCAACCCAATCAACATGGCTGGCATGGCCATACGAGCTAGCTGAAAAGTTAGGGACAGGTTTATGGTGATGGTATGGTTAGAGGGCGGGCAAGGGGAGGTAAGGGGAGCCTGTGTCCCCCCCACACCCCACACCCCAAATCGCCCCACCTGGATCCCCCCCCCCCCCACCCCAACTGGTCCCACCTGGACCCCCCCCCCCCACCCCCCAACCGACCCTCCCGGACCCCCCCCCATTCGCCCCTCCTTGCCCCCCCCCCCCAAAGGGACCCCGGCCAACAGTTATTTGGGGGGGTAGTTGGCGTCCAGAACTCAGGGGTCGCCCCCCCCCCCCCCGGGGTACGCACCAATTATTTCGGTGTTCTGGACCCCCCTAGGAATTGGCGCATTGGCATGCGCCAATTATTTTGAGGGTCTACACCCCCCTAGTAACCGGCGCATGGGCACGCGCCCATTACATTGAGGGTCTACACCCCCCGAATAATCGGCGCATGGGCATGCGCCGATTATTTTGCGGGTTTACACCCCCCAACTAATTGGCCCCTGGGCATGCACCAATTATTTTGAGGGTCCACACCCCCACAGGCATTGGCGCATGGGCATGCGCCAATTTTTTAGGCGGCTACACCCCCCCCCAAAGAATTGGCGCATGGGCATGCGTCAATTGTTTGAGGGTCTACACCCCCCTAGGAATTCGCGCCTGCATACGAGCCAATTATTTTGGGGTTCTGGGCCCCCTTGGAATTTGCGCATGGGCATGCGCCAATTATTGGGGGGGTTTACACCCCCCGAATAATTGGCGCCAATTATCTTGCGGGGTTTAGACCCCCAAAATAATTGGCGTATGGGCATGCGCCAATTATTTTGAGGGTCTAGACCCCCCAAATATTTGGCGCATGGGCATGCGCCAATACTTTAGAGGGACTACACCCCCCAAATAATTGGCGCATGGGCATGCACCAATTATTTTGAGGGTCTATCACCCCCACATAATTTGCGCATGGGCATGCGTCAATTATTTGAGGGTCTACACCCCCCTAGGACTTGGCGCCTGGGTACGCGCCAATTATTTAGGGGTTCTGGACCCCCCTAGGAATTGGCGCATGGGCACGCGCCAAGTATTTTGAGGGTCTAGACCCCCAAAATAATTGGCGTATGGGCATGCGCCAATGGTTTTGAGGGTCTACACCCCCCAAATAATTGGCGTGTGGGCACGCGCCAATTATTTTGAGGGTCTAGACCCCCCAAATAATTGGTGCATGGGTATGCGCCAATTTTTTCAGGGTCTACAACCCGCACATAATTTGCGCATGGGCATGCGCCACTTATTTTGAGTGTCTACACCCCCCAAATCATTGGCGCATGGGCATGCGCCAATGGTTTTGAGGGTCTACACCCCCCAAATAATTGGCGTGTGGGCATGCGCCAATAATTTGAAGGGTCTACAACCCGCACATAATTTGCGCATGGGCATGCGCCACTTATTTTGAGTGTCTACACCCCCCAAATAATTGGCGTATGGGCATGCGCCAATGGTTTTGAGGGTCTACACCCCCCAAATAATTGGCGTGTGGGCATGCACCAATAATTTGAAGGGTCTACACCCCCCAAATAATTGGTGCATGGGTATGCGCCAATTTTTTCAGGGTCTACAACCCGCACATAATTTGCGCATGGGCATGCGCCACTTATTTTGAGTGTCTGCACCCCCCTGGGAATTGGTGCATGGGTACGCGCCAATTATTTAGGGGTTCTGGACCCCCCTAGGAATTGGCGCATGGGCATGCGCCAATTATTCAGGGGGTCTACACCCCCCTAGGAATTCGCTCATGGGCATGCGCCAATTACTTTTGAGGGTCTATAGCCCCCGAAATAATTGGCGCATGGGCATGCACCAATTATTTTGAGGGTCTACACCCCCCTAGGAATTGGCGCATGGGTACGTGCCAATGATTTAGGGGTTCTGGACCCCCCTAGGAATTGGCGCATGGGCATCAGCTATGTGTATAGCGACCTAGTCGGCTATCAGACATCAGACTTCAGACTTTTATGGACCATCATTACCAAACCATGAACCCCCCTCCCCCAAACCCCTTGATTATGCACTACATCAACCCCCCCCCCCCCGCCCTTGTCCACACCAAATTCTTCACAGGAAACCCCCCCCCGTGACCCACCCACCCCCCCCCCCCCCACTATCGGGTGCTTTCCAGCCCCCCCCCCCCAAAGGAAAAAAGGCGCCATGGAAAACACAAACCCCCCCGGTTGGAAAACAATTGCACACTTGTTGTTGACAGCGGTGTATGTGACAACTTCAATTTCATTCTGATTTTGGTTGTTTGAGCCGACAATTTGTTTGTGTACAACACCCTTGAGGTGTTTTTGATTGTTTCTGGTCTAGGCGTTTGCGCCTTAGACCACACACCCCTTCAATGACGAACACGATGATCACAACTGAGAAGGGGTTCCGGCATGTTTGCTTCTGCAACCAATTACAATTCGCTTACTGTGAGCCCCTTCAATGACGGTGCATGACATTTTACATGTCCTGCTCCGTCACGCGTGGGTCTTCAGTGTTGACCCTTGCAGGGATCTTTTTATTAGGACCTGTTTTGTGCGGACGGAGCTTTGCGGATTCGCGGCCGAGGAATGGGATTGCCCCCAGCAGTCAGTGTACCATGTCCACCAGAATGTGCACCAGGTCCTCCAATGGCCAGCAAGCATGTTGAAAAGCCTTATTTGTCAATGTCATGTGCAAGCAACATACATCTGAGAACGGGCTTTGCAGTGAATTTGAATTTGACTTCCTTGTTTTAAACCGACCCTCTGTCCAAGCCCTCAAGGCTCATTGCAATGTGCTGCACTTCGCCCTGCTCACGCTTTTTTGTTTATCGCAGGATCTGGTGACGACCATAAAAAACCCTGTGCTCTGTCTTGTGGTGCTCCGTCTTGCCGTGGTGTTTCTTGAGGAAGTTTGGAAAACCATCCAGAGAAATCCATAGTGTAGGGAAAACATCCCCCACGCAACCCCATGCGCAATGGTGTGGAAAAGCCTGCCTTGACTCTTTCAGTGTTAGCGTCACATGGTGTGTATGCGTGTCTGCGTTGTTCGATGTTCTGTGGCCTACCATGACCATTTTATTTGTGAATCCGAATTTAACTGATGCCCATTGCAATGGTCATGATGCTGTCCCTTGAGATGGTAGGACCCACCTGCAGTCTCAGCTGTTACGCTGTGACTGCAGGTGATGTGTATCACGTATGTACCCTCCCATTTGCCATTGTTTGCACTTTCTCCTGTGTGCATCCCCTTCAGTGATGATGGCATTCATTTCCCTACCTTGTGGGGCTGGTCTGCCGATGTTGGGTTTGGGCTGCGCCACAAAGCCCTGCAGGGACCTTTTTCTTAGGCCCTGTTTCGGTCGGCAGAGTGGTTGAGAAATGCACCGTTTTGTGCGCTAGGAACCGCCCCTTGTGGATTTTTCAACGCATGGATGCAAAGCACAGCATGCAAACGTTCAGCCATTGTCCGCGTTGAGAAGGCCTGGTCCACTGGGCAACCGGCGTGCCATGCCATGAGGAAGCGGACAAGTCCACTCTCCACTGTGGCCTTTCCGTGCCTGAGAGTGGTGGCCCCAAAATTACACGTGCACCCAGCGGGTGTTCCTAAGGGCTCCCCCACAGGGTATATCCGACACTGATATCCAAAAACCATACACCTGAGAAGCGGCTCTGCTCTGTGTAACATTTGTGTCACAATGTAACGCACTTTCTTGTGTGCTACCTTCTGCGTTTTGCTTTCATGCTGCCCTCCACGTCCATGTTCACGCAATGGGAAACAAATTGGAAAACTCCCTCTCCCCCCTCCCCATTCTGGAACCCCCCTCCTTTGACAATAGCATGCTACGTGTCACTCCTGGTACCTATGTCCCTTCAACGCTTATCTGTTCCTTGTTGTGCATGTCTCTCTTGACGTAAAGGGAAATGCGTGTATTGCATAGGAGACAAGTGTGCACTGAGCCTCTTCTACACATAGGGCACTCTTTTGTTATCAACCTCCCCCTTGAGGCGAGGAAGTGCGTCTTGGGTCTAGACCGTTGCCTTTCTGACCCAGACATTTGAGTTGGGCCTGCCCCAGCACCCACGCGTTCATCCCCCACCCACTGAGGGCCGCAAATTGCCATGTCGTCGAGCCCCCTTAGCGTGGCCTCTTCCGTCCCCTCCAGCCCTTCGTTCCCGGAATGCGGTTGGGGGGATCTGCCGGAGCTCTTGCGGTGTGGAGACCAACCCCCATCGCCACTTTGGTCGACGCTGAGAAGTGTCTCAGCGAACTGGCCTCGCCCAAGCCTCCATTGCTAACACCGCCCCCCTCTCCCCCTTCATCGAGCCGTGCACCACCAGCCTCTCCAACGCCAGTACGTCCTCCGCGCAGACCCCACGTTACCCCAACCCCATACAAGGTAGCCCTGGAAGCTGTGGAGGAGGCCCTGATGTGCACCGGCGTGCCACCGCCGTCCCCCACACAACCCCCCAAGTATGTACCCAAGGACCCCCCCACCCCCCCAAAACCCACTGTTCACGGGCCCTACAGTGCCAAAACACTGCAGCTCATCCGGGACAATCACGGGGTTGGGGTTCAGTATTTCGTAGACGGAGTGCTGAACCGCCGAGCGATGTACCGGTTTGCAGTTCAGCAGCCCAAGAAAAACCCCCTACGGCTGTGGTAGGAGGGCATGCGCATTAGCCGTTCGCATTTCCTCAGCAGGGACGAGGAGCATGCAATAGTGTTGGTTGAAATCCTGTGTGCTACCCCAAAGCCCCCCCGTATCCCCAAGCCGGCCCCACAACCTGTGCCTCGTCGGCCGCTGCCCCCTCCACCAAGTGATCAGGTGACGCTGACCCAGTATAGCAGGCACCGCCGTACCTCACTCCTCCCACTAGCTCCCGCACCAAAGCGGCCATGCCTCACCCCGCAGTGTGGTTCATTGCGCCAACGGCGTGCGTCTCAGTCCGCCCCCCCACCGGTGAGGCCGCAATTTGGGTCATTGCTCCTTGCGCAAGCCCCCCTGCAGCGACCCCCGACTTCGTCGAGACGTTCGAGTTTCCAGCTCTTCGGCCAGTGTGCACCGAGTGTCTCTTACACATAGGGCACTCTTCCAAATGGCTCCAAAATGGCTCGCCAAGAGCAAGTATGGTGCAAAGCCCAAGCCACAGGCAACGGCACCACCACCACCACCACTATTGCGCGGCCCAGAGCCGCAGCATGCCGCCCCTGTCCTGGCCATGGCGCCGGCTGACTCGGGCGCGCCACATGGTGCTCCACCCTCTGCCCACCGCATGCGTGCTGTAGAGCCGCAGCAATCCGCCCCTGTCCCGGCCATGGCGCCGCTGGACTCGGGCGCGCGACAGGGTGCTCCAGCCTCCGCCCCCCGAATGCGTGCCCCAGAGCCGCAGCGATCCGCCCCTGTCGCCGCTGGACTCAGGCGCGCGACAGGGTGCTCCACCCTCTGCCCAGCGAATGCGTGCCCCAGAGCCGCAGCAATCCGCCCCTGTCCCGGCCGTGGCGCCGTTGGACTCGGGCGCGCCGCAGGGTGCTCCCCCCTCTGCCCAGCGAATGCGTGCCCCCGAGTCGCAGCAGTCCGCCCCCGTCCCGGCCGTGGCGGCGGTTCACTCGGGCGCGCCACAGGGTGCTCAACCCTCTGCCCATCAAATGCGTGCCCCAGAGCCGCAGCAGTCCCCCCCCGTCCCGGCCATGGTTGCCTCGGGCGCGCCACAGGGTGCTCACCCCTTTGCACGACCAATGCGTGCCGTTGAGCCGCAGCAGTCCATCCCCATCAAGGCACTGCCGACTGCTGCCTCGGGTGCGCCACAAGGTGGTCAACCCTCAACACAAACCCTCAACACAACCACTGTGTGCTGCTGAGCCACAGCACTCCACCCCTGTCCCGGCCATGGCACCGGTCGACTCGTGTGCGCCACAAGGAGCTCAACCCTCATCACAACCACCATGTGCCGCTCCGCCACAGCAGCCAACACTGTTGCCCACCTCGGCCACATTGAACAACATGGACTACGGGCCCGATGACAACCTTGTGGAAGGGTTTACACAACGGTGGCTTGACCGCGACAGGTTTGTGACCAAAGCATCAGAGGTGTACCCTGTCCATGAGATGGAGGCTGCTAAGGTGTGGGCAAACAAGAACGGCACGAAGCGGAACCTGGCCTTTGAGGAATGGCGGCCCCAAGATGATGGCGATGGGGATGGGAATTTTCCCCCACAGCCACAATGGGCCTTCCTAATGGAGGCTTGGGGCAACTATGAGCTGTCCGATGGTGACATGGTGCATGGCTGGATCGATGCCAACCGCAACTGGGACGCTTTGAAGCCGGACTTCCTGGCGAGGGTGCATGGAGATGGCATCTCAAGACAGCGTGTTTGGATCAGCTGTGCTAATAAGCCACGCGCCAATCTCACACGCACCTATTGGTGTAAGGTTGTCCCCGACACAAGTGCCTTTCGCACCTTGCGTAGGGAGATCCAGCACGGATCAGCATGGCCCAAACTGCTGGCAAACGTCCGGGCCGAACCAAGGGACAGGCCTCCCTTGTCAAACGAGGACCAGGACACCCTGAAACACCTTGTCAAACGCCACGCGTTGAATCCCTCACAGGCGTTGGCTGTGCGGCAGGTGTTGGATGAGTCATGCATCACATCATTGACTGGAGGTGCTGGCACAGGGAAGTCAGAGACCATGGTGGCATGCATCAAGGCCGTGCTATGGCAGCAAGGCCTCGTGGTCGCCCAGACCCCGATTCTGCTGACATGGGAACGGTCAACATGGGCAGGAAGGTGGGGGGACCTGAGGACGATACCCCACCCCGCGCACGCGTGTTGGTGGCTGCACCCACGAATGCACAAGTCGACATGTTGTTGACACGCGTGCACGAGGAGTGTTACAAGGACATTGTGTTTCGTGAGAGGGTGCTTGGCGACCATCCAGCCCCCTGGTTGTGCCTCCGAGCCCAACGGGCTACTGCCCCACCAGGGCTGGCGTCCTTTGACGAGCTGAAGGTGCAGGAGGCCTTGGGGAACACCCCAGGTTGTAAGGCTACCCTCAAATATGCCCTCAACTCCTGCCGTGTGCTGTTTGCCACGACTGGGATGGTTGCTAACCGGCACAAGATGCTGCTTGGGAAAGGGAAGGAAAAAACGAGGTTTGCGTTCAGCTTTGTGGATGAGGCGTCGAGGCACAGCATACCCGTGGGCCTGGACTTGGCAGCCATGGGCAGCCAATGTCTGCTGTGTGGTGACCCTGGGCAGTTGCGGCCCTACAGCAACGTCCAGCTTTTGGCAAGTGCGTGTGAGGTTGAGGTAGACCCCAAAGCAGCGGCATGGCCATCGGATGACACCTTCGAGTACAACGGGGTTGTAAGGGATTCTCCTGGCCCGCAAGTGCGTTGGCATGATTCGCATCGGTTTTGCAGCACCAGCACCTTGCAATTCTATTTGTACCGCACGCGGTGCCGGGCCAGTATCCCGGTACAACATTACCGGATGACCAAGCCGCTGGCCACGCTCATGCGTGCCTTGTTTGCAGGGGGGGCTGTTGGTTACTGCCACTCATCTGTGCACCCCCTCCCCGACCCCATCCTGAACAACCCCATCCGCATTGTGGACCTTAATGGGACCACATGGTGGGAGGAGTTGGAGCGGATTTTGGGGTAAGAGGAATTAGGTAGAATGTACAGTGATGTAGAGGACGCATGGGCCAACATGCAAATGGATCCGGTGTTGCTGAACAAGGGGGGCCTGAGCATGGAGGAGGGTCTACTGGTGTGCCATTTTTTGGAGTATGCTGTTAGGAGAGGCACCTAGCCAGCACAGTCGGTAGCGATAGTGACGACACACTATGCGCAAATGGTGTGGCTGGATTTGTGTGTGAGGTTTGTTGGTCGCAAGTGGCAGGCCCATCCGGTGAACCTTCTGAAAACGGTTGCCACCCTCGATCGGTTCCAGGGGCTGCAAGCCCCAGTCATCTTGGCCTCCCTGGTGTCCCCGACACTAGGGATCATGCAAGACATCTGGCGGTCAAACACCCTGACCAGCAGGGCGCCGCCGGAGCTGCACCTCTTCGGGCGCTTTTCAGACTGGACCGCCCACCCCACCCCTGGTGTATGGCTAGATGCACTGCAGGCTGTGCAGTGGGAAGCAGGCTCTGGGACTGTGAGCGACTCTCTTGAGCTGGCACCGGTTATGAGGGAGGCCGCAGTTGTTGAAAAGATTGTGCATGGCACAATCTACCGGTTGGCCGGGGGGTGGTGGGGCACTGGCTGTGGAAGCCATGGAAGAGGCACAAGAGGGCACGGGATTCATGGGGGTATTCACCAGGCAGTGCGGATCAGTTGCTTGACTTAGAGCGCATCATGGCCAACACTCGGAAGGATGAGGTGTCAGTGCGTGTCAAGGACCCACTCGGGAACATTGTGAAACCCTGCCTTCTGGGGGTCATCCTACCTGACTTCACCGAATGGGCGCTCCCGTACGTCCTGGTTGAGGATGATGGACAGGATTCGGGGGACTAGGGGGGGCTGGTGAGGGTAACCCACACAACCAAGCTGAACCTATGGGAGCAGAGACTCATCCAACACCTGGTGGGAAAGGTCCTCTTCCACAAGCAGAAGTACCAACTTCAGAACACAGTAGGGAAGTACCGCACAATCGACCTGCCCTTGTTGTAGGACGCGTACATGCGGTTCTTGCGTGGGGACTTCACCCCTGTTGGGGTGTACGTGGCGTCCCTGCTCCATGGGGTGGACTGCTGCCCTGGGACCCTTGGGTTGTGTGCACCAGTGGAGGTGCATGGGGAGGAAGCCGTCCAATGTGGGCGGCGCAAGCTGCCCCACGGGGTGAAAGATTACATTCTGGGGCGCCACTAAGCTTACCCTCTGAGGCAAGATTGAAGGAGGTCCCCAAAGTCTTCAGACAATGTCGAGGTGGGGTGGCCCAAGAAGGAGGTTGAAGACACGCCAATGATAATTGACATTTGACAATGATAAATGACAATTGACAATTTGGGGGGTCCACACCCCCAAAATATTTGACGGAGGTGGGTCCGTCAAATATTTGGGGGGTCTACGCCCCCGAAATATTTGACGGATATGGTTCCGTCAAATATTTGGGGGGTCTACTGGCAAAACAAAACACTGGCCGGCCAGGCAGTCGTAAGACCGGTGCTATTGCCGGGTGGCCGTCAGTTGTGAAGATGACAGAGCAAAGGGCGGTTTGGTGTGAATTGGTGCGTGCCGTACCTCTGGTCGACGAGTGGCCGTTCTGGACTGGGGGCGAGGCATATCCCACCCCTACTATGGGTTTGTTCTATGACAAGGTTATTTGCAAAGTTGCGCCTGGCCCATATCCGTTGCCCCAAGCGACAAGTGGGCCCAAACCACTGGTGAGCGACTTGTTGCCAGGCCCCAAGGCGCCTGCTGCCCGTCGGCGCAACTCCTTGTTGCCTTAGGCTGCGGCCCCACGTGCGTGTGTCACTATTACCCAGACACGGCAAGGGCGCTTTGACCAAGCGTTGATGTAGGCCGCCCATGGGGTTGCCCGCTGTCTCACGATTGCATGCCAGGGGCTGCACGAGTAGCGCAATGAACCATTGAGCGAGGACAGACTGGTGGCAGCATACACGCTGGGCTGCCACTTCGCGAATAGCATGCGGGTGCCCATGCAAGACTGCAGTAAGCTGTTGATGCGTTGCAGCCCCTTTAGCCCAGAGGTGCCAGACAGTCACCCCGGCCGTCTGCATGCGGCCGTACGGGTTGTGGACAACGCGTGGAGGGATGATGGAGGTCTTGAGATGTTGCAGCAACTAGTGGAGGAGATGGAGGAGGCCGGTGTGCGCCCTGCATACACCCAACGATTAAGTCAAGAAGGGCACCCTCGAGGTGACCCAAATGACACCACGTCCTCTGCCGTAGCGCAGGGGGTTGGAGCGGCGGTGCTCATGGCAAGAGACCCCTCAGGCGATGAGTCTGTGACTCCCACTTCGTCCTCCTTGGCACAGGGGCGTGGTCCCCCGGCAGGTGTGGATAGCCGTGGTGAGGTGTCCAATCCACTTGACCCCCCCACAGGTGATGCAACTGACTCCCTGGCATGTGTTGCAACGCAGGGACATGGAACACCGGACCCCATGTCCTAGGTCTGCCCCACCGGTGAGTCACCTTCCATTGCATCCATAGTAGACCCTACAGGGGTTGTCACGCCACACTCCCCAGTCCCCCCTGGAGGGGTGGCGAGTTCCTTGGAGGAGTCCCCTATACCACTTGCACAGAAACCCAAGGAGCCAGCTGCTATGGACTGTAGTCCTTGTAGGCACTGTGGCGACAGTGCAGGCTTGCAGTCAGTCCAGTTCGGATTCTGAGTCGACCCCGGTTGAACACCCCAGTTCATTGGAACGGAGCCCAAGGAGCAGGAAGCGCCCAGGGGTTACACCCCCAAGTAATGGGGCTGCCGTGAAACGTGGCAAGAAGGGGCAAGGCACAAAGACAGCTTCGATAGATGACGATGCTATTGCATTGGACGACGTGGACCAACAGCCCAACAAGGCCGAGGGTGGCATAGTCCTACCAACCGTGAGGTCCTTGAAGCTTCGCATTCTACTGGACCAGTACGTTGCAGGGGCATGTTTCTTCTATGCCGTGGCCCAAAGCCCGCATGCTATCAGCAGCGACGCCCCGTTGGACAGCGCATCGCTGACAGCACACAGCTGACGTGGTGGGAGGGAACATTGTGTTCATCGGGGGGGATGCCATGGACATTGGTGTGGCAGTGTCGGATGCTGAGACCGCCATTTTGTCACGGTTGCGGTGTATATTGGGTTACGCATGTGCACTTCCATCCGTGCCATAACTGAGCGCATTCTTCTGCACTGCTCTTTGACATCTGCCCCTGGGCACCATGCATCACGGCGGTGGATAGTTGAGAAGGCTATTGCAGCAATGCATGATGCCATGCAAGATGACGTAACGCACACCTTATTCGTGGCACCGTTCATTGCACTGTTGCTTGACGGCTCGGATAGGCAGAGGCATCGCGTCAATGAGTACGCCATTGTGCTTATTTTCCCGAGGACTGGCCCTGGGGGCATGTGTGAGGTGTTCCTTGGAGTGTTGGATGTGGCCTGTGGTGATGCGCATGAGATTGCAACGCAGCTAGAATGCGTCCTGCTGTCCTGGCTTCCTGACCGTGATTGGTGGGCAAAGAGGGTAGCAACCTTTGCAGTGGACGGGGCTTCTAACCTTGGTGTGCGGGGTGCCAGTGCGCGGCAAGTTGTTGATGTCTCCGCCATTGAGAGCAATGTGTTTGCCTTGATTGGGAAGTGGTTAGTGTTGATGACACACTTGGGTGAGCCCTGCCACGTGTTGCAGCGCAAGTTGGGTCTTGCATTGGAGGCTGCTGGCCCAACCCATGTTGATTACTTGGCGGCCGTCGATCGCCAACGAGGCTTGTACAATGGGGCACGGCAGTGGAAGGAGTTGCAAAAGTGTGTGCAAAAGCATGTGCAGGATAAACATAGTGGCTTGCAACTCATCCCCACAGGTCATCGCATCAGCTGGTCACTGGCGCATGCACGGCGCAACACTGCTTTTTTGGCCAATGTCCCTTTGGTGGCACGACACTTGGATTCCAAGGTGCAGCATTCTACCAAGGAGGAGGATGTGTGGGAGGACTGCCATGATGCCAGTTTGCTTGCATGGGGGGTGGTTTATGGGGACATCCTGCATGGCATGCGGTGTTTTAACAGTGTGACACAACTGCGTGCGCCCACTGGTGCACACTTAGCCACTGCCACAGGTATGCTACCAGCCCGGTTGCAGAAGGTGGCTTGCGAGGAGGGTCCAGGGTGGTTGCAGTTCAAGGAGCAGACTCCGACCGGTGCGTGGCGTGGTGTGCAGTGGGTCCAGTTTGATTCAGGTGGGCAGAAGTGTGCAACAACCCCTCCTTTTCCAGGCGTTCAGGCGCGTGCAGTGACTGATGTGTTGCTTGCAAGCATCAGGGAGGGGCAGGCAACCATTGACCCCAGGGGGGTGTTGGAGTGCGTAGTATTGTTGGACCATGGCCGTTTCCTTGGCCTCCCGGTCAATGAGCGTGCTGCATATGGGGTAGAGCAGTTGCGTCAGTTTATGGCTTCACACCAAGAAGAGTTGCGCGCAGCACATGTGAACCGTAACCGTGCCTTGGTAGAGTGGGAAGGCCTTAAGGAGCACATGGTGCAGCACTTTGCAACTGTGCAAATGTCCAAGATGTGGGAGGCATTGGCACCTGAAAGGGCACATGCACAGTGGGTGAATGTGTGGCGCGTTCTCGCATTGTTGCGAACATATTGCCCCGCTGAAGCTGTAGTAGAGCGTGCCATCTCTTTGCGGTCGAGGTTCTGCAGTAGTATGCATGACACTGTGGAGACACATGTCCTTAGCATGTGCATGGCATTGCATTCCAACTTGCCCCCTTTACAGCAATGGGCAAAGGGACAAGGCGTTGCAGTGGCACGCCATCTAGGTGCCTGTGCACGCTTCGACGCGCGCCCAAGACAGAGGGTTTCATGGAAGGTAGGGGACAGAGAACTTGTGGAAGCTGCAATGCTTCAATGTCTGCAAGGTAATGAAGCCGTGGCTGATGATGGTGACAGCCTGCCCTTCTTTGGAGGGCCCGGTTCACCACTGAGCTCAACGGCACCCTCAGGAAAGGGTACGGAACGGCACCAGGCAGATGTGGTTAGCACTGTTGCACCAGATGGGACCCCTGACTCGCATGTTGGCAACCATGACTTCATCACTTTTCGCAGAGGTATGGGGTGTGCCACATGCAAGAACGAGGTTCACAATTGGTGCAATACATGTCTGGTGTGCCATGCCTGCTTTTGCACAAGCCCGCGTCCTTGTGGGGACTTGGTGGTGAATGTTGTAGATGATGTTTGTGATGAGGGGGAGAACAATAGTGCAGACGAATTGGCCACACCACGCAAGCCAGATAAGGGGTGCGGTGTGGCCAGGATGCAGGCGAAGTTGGTAATGCCAGCGCAGAATGGAAGGCTGCGTGAATGGACAAAGGGGGCGTTGTTGAATTGTCTAGATGTGCTTGGTGTGAAGGTGGCGGGTAACAGCAATCGGTGGGACATGCGGGACCTTGCCATGCAGCAAGCGTTGCCATTATTGGCAGAATGGGATGCCTTTGTGCCGGACACGGACTGTGTCACACGTTCTGCGGCACCACCAAGCAGCTCCCAGCCCAGTTGCTCGCAGCCAGTGGATGACATGGATGGACTCATCGATGAATGAGAGAATGCCCACGTATTTGCATGTGCCCTTTTATTGTTGTGTGCTGTCTTCGAAGATTTTTCCCATTTTCCCTGTTGGCACATTTGATGTTCTGTGGCGTACCATGACCATTTTATTTGTGGATCCGAACTTAACTGATGCCAATTGCAATGGTCATGAGGCTATCCCTTGAGATTTTCCCCCTTTTCCCTGTTTGGCACATTTCCCCCACGTTTCCCATTTGGTTTTCAGTGCTACATATGGCTGTTTTGTGTGGTGGTTTTCCTCCTCCCACATTTTCCCCTTTCCCCTTTCCCCTTTCCCCTTTTTTCCTTTCCCTTTCCCAATGTCTATTTTTTCTTGGCCACTTTTCCTGCTCACTCATTTTCCCCATTTTCCCATTGTGGTGTTCAAAGTGGTTTTTATTTTTGTACTGCCATGTCTCTGATTGTCACAGGTGGTTTCTGAACGATTCTTCAATTGTGTCTTCCCTTTTTGTTTTTGTGTTTTCTCAGTTGTCTCTCAGTTTTCTTAGTTGTGATCAGCGTGTTCATCATTGAAGGGGTCTGTGGTCTAAGGCGCAAAGGCCTAGACCACAAACAATCAAAAACACCTCAAGGGTGTTGTACACAAACAAATTGTCGGCTCAAACCACCAAAATCAGAATCAAATTGAAGTTGTCACATACACTGCTGTCAACAACAAGTGTGCAATTGTTTTCCAACCGGGGGGGTTTGTGTTTTCCATGGCGCCTTTTTTCCTTGGGGGGGGGATGGGGGGGTCACGGGGGTGGGTTTCCTGTGAAGAATTTGGTGTGGACAACTGCGGGAGGGGGGGGGGGTTGAATTAGGCACATTTTCTCCCAATTTGCTCTAGGCATTAGACCCCTAGACCCACCTCCAGTAGATAAGAATATCAGACATCTTCTTGGACAGACCGCACACACAACATCCCTTATCAGACATCAGACATCATACTTTATCCACATAGCTGATGGGCATGCGCCAATTATTTAGGGGGTCTAGACCCCCCTAGGAATGGGCTCATGGGCATGCGCCAATTATTTGGGGGGTCTAGACCCCCCTAGGAATTGGCTCATGGGCATGCGCCAATTATTTAGGGGGTCTACACCCCCCTAGCAATTGGCCCCTGGGTACGCGCCAATTATTTAGGGGTTCTGGACCCCCCTAGGAATTAGCGCATTGGCAGGCGCCCATTATATTGATGGTTTACACCTATCAAATAATGGGCGCGTGGGCATGCGCCAATTATTTTGAGGGTCTACACCCCCGAAATAATTGGCGCATGGGCAAGTGCCAATTATTTTGAGGGTCTACACCCCCCAAATGATTGGCGCATGGGCACGCGCCAATTATCTTGAGGGTCTAGACCCCCCAAATAATTGGCGCATGGGCATGCGCCAACCACTGTGAGGGTCTACACCCCCCTAGGAATTGGCGCATGGGCATGCGCCAATTATTTTGAGGGTCTACACCCCCACCACTGGCCTTGTTCACTGCCCCATGCGGATGGACATGATTGCCATCAATAACTACTTTCATGCCGGTGAGCCGCGGGCTGACCACTCTAACCTTCCTTTTGAATGGCAGGCAGTGCAGGCCCAGTGGTGGAACGATCTGGGCATCTTGCCCAGCCACCCGACCGTGCCCCCTCTCCACCACATCCCCGATATCACTTTGCCCATTCTCCACAGGATGAAGGGGCTTAGTTGGTATCGGGGAATCGCGGACCCCCCCCCCCCCTTCATTACGCCCCAGCCCCCCTTGCGCAGGGCACCCCCGCAGGACCCTCCCTCGTATGCCACCGCCAACCCCTCCGTGATGGCTGACCGCCCAGCCCCCCCGATGGCTCGTAACTTTGTGGACGGCCTCGGCTACTCAGTTCACCGCGATATTCTTGCCGCGGAGGATTGCAAGACCACCTGGGGGAGGGTGGAAAAAATTTGGGCGGGGGGGAACCAAGTTCCTCACCATTTTGACCCGGTGTTCAATGTAAAACCGGTGGAGGAGCAGCGGAAGGACCCCGCCCTCCCCCAGCGGTACATGTCAAAGCCCTCCAAAACCTCGGGCATGGCAAGTGCCCTTATTAAAAAAATTATTAACAGCATCAACGACCGTGTCCCCGATCCGTTTGAAGGCTTGTTTGAAATCTTTTGTTCCATCATCGTGTCGGGTGCTGAGTCGGGGGACCAGCTCCCCCACACGGATGTTTCGACGGCCCCGGACGTGCTACCCCCGCCTGACCGCTACCCCTCGAGCTACCACATCTCGACCTTCGTGGCCCTCTCCCCCCAGTACCGCATCAACGTCCAGGCGGGAACGGCGCTGGGGGAGGCCACGGAGGAGAGGTGGGACGAGGTCCTCCTCCGACAAGGGGAGCTCTCGTACGCCCCATTCCAGGTCAAGACGTCCCCCGCATGCACGATGACGGGGGAGATGTCGTGGGCAGAGCGGGAGAGGAACAGGGGGTGCTGTGTGCAGACAGGGGGGCCTGGCTCCACCTCGGGGGGGCTGAAGATATCGTCCACCATTTGCCGGGTGGCCAGCACGACCCGAGCCTCCAATCCAACCCCCAACAGCAACAGTTGCCCAAAAGTGGGCACGTCCTCCCCGCCCTCCCCGTCCAGCAGGCCAAGGCAGTCCTTGAGCTCCAAGGGGAGGGGGGGGGTCGAGATGCGTCGTATTCGGCTTAACCCACGAATGACGCCGATCGGGGGTCCACTGCGTGAACAGTGCCCCCTGCATCTCTTGCCCAGGGGGGGGGGGGGAGCCCGTGGTGCCGGGCGGTACTGACAAGGACGAGGATGGAGGTCGTGAAGGCGGATTCAACGGACGGGGAGGCGGACGTGACGTGGGCATTTGGGGCTATACTGCCCCCCACACGCCCTGCCCCCGCCTAGCGGCTGCTCCACGCTAAGCCGGTGTGGAAGCGGGCAAAGGAGTCCCAGAAAGGGACGTGGACGGTGACCTGCCCGTGTGAGTGTGAGTTATGCATTGTCTTCTACCCCATATTCGTGCGAATTTCGCGCGAAGTTCGGGACATTGTGCTGCGCATTCGCAAATGCTTCAGATTCGGTCAGGCACGCAGATTCACGAATTTGGCGCGAAGTTCGCATGAATAGTTCCCTGTCATTTCATTCTCAAGAGCAATGGCACTGCTGGCTGCCCGATCCCAAGGCCACGCACGTCCGCAAGCGTTTCCGGCCGGCCGGGCACACTGATGCCACTCCACAGTCGGGCACAGGCCGCCACGTGACCCTCTACGTGCCCTCGAGTTCGGCCGGCGCCACTCTAGGAGACGCATTCCCGCAGCCCCCCTGCACCTCCCGCCGCAGACCCCGTGGTCGTCGCAAACCCCGTGGCGGGGACGGGGGCCACGGCCGACCTCTCCCCCATCATCAGCTCCCTCCCCATGCTGCGGTCCCAGCCCCCGTTCGGATGGAAGCTTGACCTCCCGGGACGGAAGCGGGCAAGGGAGGAGTTCGTGGCGACGACCTGGGAGGTCGAGGTGGAAACGCAGGATGGGCAGCGGGAGCCACCCCTCAAAATGTCCTTCCCCTATGCCATCACGTTCCCCAACCCCGGGGGAGGGTGGAAGGAGGGGGAGACGATTATTGCCCTCCACGCATCCCGGCTGCGTGGAGGGCATTGGAGATTGGATTGTTGCGCGAAGGGTAGGGCGGGGGTGCCGGAGGGGCAGCTGAGGCGGTTGGCATCATCGGCAGTGACGGGGGTAAGGGGATGGGGGGACCGGGCGGAGGAGCACATGAGCTATGCCTGGTTCCAAATGCACACGCGTGCAAAAGTGGAGCACTGCAGGCATTTGGGGGAGGTGGGGGGAGTGGTGGACGTGGATGCGGAGGAGGGGGGGGAGGAGGAGGGGGACGATGGCTCCTCCATGCGGGGTTCCAGGAGCGGCGGGTCCAGGAGCCGGGTGGGCCGGCCCCACAAGGCCCCCAAACTTGCCGCCAAGCCGGGCGGCCAGCCCTTGGCTGCAAAGCCCGTGCCGGCAAAGCAGGCCGCCGCGCAGGTGGACGCTTGCGTGGCGGCGCTAGCGGGGGCCATGCCTGAGTGGCAGAAGCGGGCGGTGGCGGTGGAGGGGGAGGTTCTCCTCCTGCGAGGCAAGCTCCAGGAGGCAGAGCAGCGGGCAACGGCGGCGGAGCGGGACCGGGACCTCCTCCGGGTGCAGGCCCGCAAACCCAAGCCGAAGGTGGGCGCGCAGGGGCAGCAGCACGAAGAGCAGACAGAAGGGGGGGGGGACAGGGGCGGTGGTGGGGGCCGGTACGAGGTACCTTATGGCGGGGAGCCAGGCTTGGAAAGCCCAGGCAGAGAAGGCGAAGGGGGAGTTCTCAGCAGTGGCCGCCACCGCGCGCCTGCTGCTTTCCTAGAAGGACGGGCCGACCTTCGAGTCGGTGGTGTCGGGGTTTCAAGCTGCCTTGGACACCCATGACGCCGTCGAGAGGCGGTACCCGGGGGACGCCCTGGTGGAGGCCGCCACTAACCCAGGCTTCTAGCCCCCCCCAGCCCCCCGCAGCCCATGGGTCTGGGGCCTCCACAGGCACTGCGTCCCCGTAGTGTCGCCCTGCGAACGGCCTTGTAATTTACAACGGGGCCGACCATTGTCTTGATCATGCCGCCAATTTCGCGCGAACTTCGCGCGATTTCATGCAAATGCGCGAACAACTCAGCTAACCACTGTCCCGAGGTTTATGCGAACTTCGCGCGAATTTGTACAGTATTTGTGTTTAAAGCTGGTTCCCAACGCATGGGGTGGTTGTACAAATTTTCTGTTGTGCGGTGTTTGCCAATGGGGCTGACTTTCTGTGACTTTCTTGACATTGCAAATTGACATGCATTGCTTATTGCCTATTGTCAGTGTTTTTTGTCATGGGACGTGGGAGTGGCGACAAGGGGAAGAAGGCCTTCATATCAAATCAAAGCATATCAAATCCACACAGCACTGGGCCCGCCGCTTGAGGACATTGCATGACGTTGTCGCGGGGGAACTAGGAGCCGCGTATCTGGTGAAGCACCTCTTGGCTGTCCGGGGCACATCTAGGAAGGTTACGTGAGTGTAGTATAGCGATGGGCAAAGCCCACCTACTGTTGGAATGGCCTAAGCTGTTGTGGTCACATTTGTGGATTGACCACATGTACTTTTTTGCCCGCCAATGGAGAAACCTCTCCAAATTTTCATGCTTCGCCATGGCAGGCAGCCACCGTAGGCTCAAGCGCATGTTGCGCAACAGCGGGGGCCTAAGCCTTCTGCATGGGCGCCTAGGTGTGCAGGTTGTCGCTGACAACCACACCATAGACGACAACCTCTGTGCGGAGGGGTGGGACGTCACATAGAGGTCCATGCGTGGGCAAGGCCCGTTGACCGTATAACAATTGGCTAGGCGGGCCCGCCAGAGGGCCCTTAGTGACCTCAACTATGTACATACCCTCAGTCAACGTTTCAGGTGCAGCAAACAGCGCAAATAGCGAGCATAGTACGTTTGGACGGTTCATGGCAAAGAGGACTTGGTTTGTTATGGTGAAGATGTGCATGCCTGTACGCGAACATTGGGCCGAATTCGCGCAGAGTTGCGCGAAATTCGCGCGAATTTGGCCCAAATTTGCATTCGCAAGGGTCGCAGCAGACACAGGCGAGCGGCACAATACGAATAGGGCATTAAACGCCCACCATGGCCACCCAGTGTGTGGAAAAGGGGTGGTTTTTTCTCGCAGGGACCTGTTTTTTTTTTTTTTAGAATCTTTGAAACCATATCCTCCATTCCAACCCGTTGAAAAACGCCTTTTTTGGACAAAACAGTTGTTTTGGACACCCATATTCGCATTCTCATTCAAAAGTTCCCTTAACAGCCATTCGCAAAGGGTACATACATTACTGTGTGCCTTTGAGCCACAGCAGTCGGTTTTGGTCCAAGCCCTTGCGCTTTGCGACCAAACCTTGTCTCAACCACTGCGTGCCACCGAGCCGCAGCACTTCGTTTGTTGTCATAGCCATAGCGCTCTTGACACAAACTCACCCACAACGGCGTCTCGTGGACCAGCTGGTGAGCCTGAGGAGAAGCCGGGCTGGCACTTTGAGTACCAAGGACCTGCGCTTGATTGCCCACCGGAGTTGTGGGAGCCCCATAGTGGTGACGGTTTTGGACCGTGCAAGGCACGAACGCCACCCAAACCGCTAACAGTCGTGGTGCACAGAGCGACCTGTTACCAGGTCCCAGCATGCCTGATGCCCGTTGGCGCAACTCGTTGCTGCCTGAGGCTGCGGCCCCACGTGCGTGTGTCACTATCACCCAGACACGGCAAGAGCGCTTTGATCAAGCGTTGATGCAGGCCGCCCATGGGGTTGCCCGCTGCCTCACGATTGCATGCCAGGGGCTGCACGAGCAGCGCAATGAACCATTGAGCGAGGACAGCCTGGTGGCAGCCCATACGCAGGGCCGCCACTTTGCGAATAGCATGCGGGTGCCCATGCAGGACTCTAGTGAGTTGTTGATGCGTTGCAGCCCCTTCAGCCCGGAGGTACCGAACAGTCATCCCCGGCCGTCTGCATGTGGCCGTACGGGTTGTGGACAACGCATCAAGGGATGATGGAGGTCTGGAGATGTTGCAGCAACTAGTGGAGGAGATGGAGGAGGCCGGTGTGCGCCCCGCATACACCCAACGATTAAGTCCAGATGGGCACCCACGAGGTGACCCCAGTGACTCCACATCCTCTGCCATAGCGCAGGGGCATGGAGCAGCACCAGCAGTAGTCCTCATTGCAAGAGACCCCCCCAAGCAATGAGTCTGTGAATCCCACTTCGTCCTCCTTGGCACAAGGGCATGGTCCCCCAGCGGGTGCACAAAGTGTGGATAGCCATGGTACGCTGGATCATGGCAGGGTGCTCAGTCCACCCGCCCCCCCCCCACAGGCGGTGTAACTGACTCCCTGGCATGTATTGCAGCGCAAGGACATGGAACACCAGACCGCAAGCCCCAAGTGTGCTTCACCGGTGAATCACCTTGCATTGCATCTATAGTGGACCCTATAGGAGTTCTCACGCCACAGTCCCCTGCCCCCCCTGCAGTGGTGGGCTCTGCATGTTTGACACCGGCGGTTAGTGACGGAGGGGTGGCGAGTTGCTTGGAGGAGTCCCCTATACCACTTGCACACAAACCCAAGGAGCCGGTTGCTGTGGATTGTAGTCCTTGTAGCACGGGCACTGTGGCAACAGTGAAGGCATGCAGTCGGTCTAGTACTGAGTCTATCACCACCCCAGTTGAATACCCCAGTTCATTGGAACACAGCCCGGTGAGGAGGAAGCGACCAGGGATTACACCACCGAGTAATGGGGCTCCCCTGAAATGTGCCAAGAAAGAGCAAGGCACAAAGACAGCTCCGATAGATCCGGATGATACTCCATTGGACAAGGTGGATAAAAGGCCCAACAAGGCCAAGGAGGGCAAAGACCTGCCAACCGTCAGGTCCTTGAAGCTATGCATTTTACCAGACCAGTACGTTGCAGGGGCATGTTTCTTCTATGCCGTGGCCCAAAGCCTGCATGCTATCAGCAGCGACGTCCCCTTGGACGACGCATCGCTGCGGGCAAAAGCCATTGGCGTGTATCGCGAAATGTGTGGGCTTTCAATTTAGGAGTTTGCACTATCGGTGAACCGGGATCTTGAGAAGGACACATGGGGTGGCCGGCTCCAAGGGGGACTGCCTGACCTGGCAAAGCATGTGGATAGTCGTGTGGTGTTGTTGCGAACAAACAGGTTCAGCATTGTGATGCCAAGTTTTGGGATGGACGGCGAATTGACATCCGCTACTGTTTGGGTGCCTGGACGTGACGTTTCTCTGTGTGTCCGTGGTTGTGGAGATATGGAGGAGCATTGCCACCGGGCAATGGTGGTGGTTGTCGCCGAGGCGGAACGAGATGGTTTCAAAGGTGGTGGTCATTTCCGGGGAGCAGTCTTTGATCATTCACTGCAGGTAGCCCCCTTTTGCACATTGCATGGGATGTTGAGCACGTTGCCATGAAAGCGTGGGCCGGTTGGGGGGATTAGAGCTTGGCATTTGCAGCTAGGGGTTGGCGGTATGAAGGGCCACACCAATGCAAGAGACTGCCGCCGCACTCGTCTAGTGCAACAAACGCGCCAATACAAGCCATTGGCGACCTCGGTGAACAGAATTGCAAGGGACATGTTGCCTGAATGATTCACATGGACTACCATGCAATTGTCTTGCAATGTCCTCACAAAACCGCATCAGCATGTGCATGACACATCCCCTTGGTCGGCGGTGTTTTCCACAGGACCACACACACAGGGGCACTTATGGGTGGAGGTGGGTGGTGTATGCAATGGTCCGAGTGGACGGAGATGTAGTATGCAGTGCTTGGATGGTGTTACCCGGGATGGCGCAACGTACAATGTATCCCAACAACCGGTTCTGGTACGTACGGGTGCATGGCATGGCACTTGTTCTGGGCACGGGGAGAGGAGGTTGGTGGTGTTATACCCCCGTGGTGACTGGCGAACACTCCCGGCATGGGATCGTGCATTCCTCAATGAGGCTGCATTCCGCTTACATGCAGGTGCATAGTGGGCCACTTGGAGGAGCACCGCGGTGACCATGGGGCATGGAGAATCCATCAGGCTACAACTGGTGTTGGCTGGGTACCACGCTGCAATGCCTCCTTGTGGCGTCTGGTGGACATGGAGGGCAGCGCCCACAATGCCTTGATGAAGGGGGTGTCCGGGGACATTGTGGCAGCATGTTGTGGCACATGTGGGAAGCGGGAAGCGGTGCATACAATCCGCAGGACATTGCTGAAAGGTGCCATGTGTGAGACGGTGTGCCGATGCAGCGGGCGTTGCAAGTGCAAAGCCCCTGCACCAAAATTCCAATGGATGCGACAGGCAGAGATGGCGGAATGTTGGAAGTACATGGTGCCCAAGCTCACGGCCGCTGGGGTGGTGGATTTGTCATGTTGTCTATCTTACGAGCAGTTCTGGCAACGGTGTGGTGAGTGTAGGGTGAAGGTTCTACGGGAGGGGGGGGGAGACGGGCATGACAGCACAGGTACTCCATGTGACGAATCAGGGGCAGAGTGTGCGACAGCGCGTGAAGGAGGGAATGAAGGAGCGACCTGTTGGCCTACCTAATACCCCCCCCCCCCCTTGTGCGTGTGGGGGTGATCTGCGAGAGGCACCAATGTATGCATCTTTGGTGTTCAATGAAGTCGTGGGGTTACATGTCCACAACCAACAAGAGTACAAGTTGGTTGTGGACCATGAGTTTCTGGATGTCTTGGGATGGCAATGGTCTTTGCATGCCATGGTGGTACACATTGGAGCAACCAAGGATGAGGGTCACTTTGTGGTTTATGTCGTTTTTAACGACAAGTGGTGGCTGTGTGATGACACCACAGTGAAGGGCATGAGCCCACCCCCCAATCCACGAAAAGCAACCTTTCTGTTGTACAAGCGCAAACGTACCGATCTGATTGTACCAGACATGTCGCAGTGTGCCTCCCAACGGACAGGGGCTTCAGTCCTTGGCAAGACACGGGATGCCTAGAGCATACCTATTGACACCTCGGTGCCAGCCATGGTGCTGGTACCAGGTGTGTCCCCCCTCCCCCCCTCCTGCAACACAGGGTGCATCAAGGGTTGTGGGCAGGAACAAGACTATGTATGCCCAGAGCATGCCTATTGACACCTCTGTGCCAGCCATGGCGCTGGCACGAGGTGCCCCCTCCCCCCCCTTCCACAACTGCAGCACAAAGTGCATCAAGGGTAGGGGACCGGAACATGAGTATGCATGCCCAGAGCATGCCTGGTGACATGTGTGTGGCTGCTGTGGCGCCGCTACAGCATGTTTGTAGTGACCAGCAGGACATGATGTCCGTTGGTGCAAATCAGCCGTCCTCAGAGTTTGTTGAGGCAGTGGCACAGTTGTTGCGGAGGCGCAAGGTGCGAGTGGCAAGGCATCCGAGAGTGCGTGTTGAAGCACACCAGATGCATTTTAGAGCACGGCATGCAAAAGAGTGGGATGAGCGGCATGCAGAGCATGGTATGTCACAAACGTCGGTGGCACAGTCAGTGGAGCAAGACAGGTTGCGGTCCATTGCATTGGCAGCATCAGGGAAGGATGCATTGTGCGTGCTGATGCAGGCTACTGCCATGCAACTGGACAGTGGTCCGAAGACACTGCAAGCGTTTGTAGACGCTCATTGGCAATATCAGTTTACGACATGTGGGCGTGTTGAGTGTGTATGTTGTGCATGGGCTAATGTGTGTGGCATTCCTGGGGTGCTGAAGGGATGCGTATGAAGACCTCTAGCCCAAAAACATGGCGGAGGGAGGTGTTGGAAAGCCACTTGGGGTTGTCACGTGGCACAATGTCAGCGCGAAGGAATCTGCGTAGGCCAGGGCACCACCACCGACTGGCCGAGGAGAGTTTCAAGCTGCATTGTGCAGAGCGATATCGCGTATTGTGCCCCACTGCTGCCACCGCTGACGTGGTGGGAGGGAACTTTGTGTTCATCAGGGGGGAAGCCATGGACATTGGTGTGGCAGTGACGGATGCTGAGGCAGCCATTTTGTCACGGTTGGTTGAGGTTCATATATTGGGTTACACATGTGCACTTCCATCCGTGCTATGTGCACTTCCATCCGTGCCATAACTGAGCGCATTCTTCTGCACTGCTCTTTGACATCTGCCCCTGGGCACCATGCATCACGGCGGTGGATAGTTGAGAATGCTATTGCAGCAATTCATGATGCCATGCAGGACGAGGTAACGCACACCTCATTCCTGGCAACGTTCATTGCACTGTTGCTTGACGGCTCGGATAGGCAGAGGCATCGCGTCAATGAGTACGCCATTCTGCTTGTTTTCCCTGGGACTGGCCCCAGGGGCATGTGTGAGGTGTTCCTGGGTATGGTGGATGTGGCCTGTGGTGACGCGTAGGAGATTGCAACGCAGCTAGAATGTGTCCTGCTGTCCTGGCTTCCTGACCGTGATTGGTGGGCAAAGAGGGTAGCGACCGTTGCAGTGGACGGGGCTTCTAACCTTGGTGTGCGGGGTGCCAGTGCGCGGCAAGTTGTTGATGTCTCCGCCATTGAGAGCAATGTGTTTGCCTTGATTGGGAAGTGGTTGGTCTTGATGACACCTTTGGGTGAGCCCTGCCACGTGTTGCAGCGCAAGCTGGGTCTTGCATTGGAGGCTGCTGGCCCAACCCATGTTGATTACTTGGCGGCCGTCGATCGCCAACGAGGCTTGTACAATGGGGCACGGCAGTGGAAGGAGTTGCAAAAGTGTGTGCAAAAGCATGTGCAGGATAAACGTAGTGGCTTGCAACTCATCCCCACAGGTCATCGCATCAGCTGGTCACAGGCACATGCACGGCGCAACACTGCTTTTTTGGCCAATGACCCTTGGGTGGCACGACACTTGGATTCCAAGGTGCAGCATTCTACCAAAGAGGAGGATGTGTGGGAGGACTGCCATGATGCCAGTTTGCTTGCATGGGGGGTGGTTTATGGGGACATCCTTCATGGCATGCGGTGTTTGAACAGTGTGACACAACTGCGTGCGCCCACTGGTGCACACTTAGCCACTGCCACAGGTATGCTACCAGCCCGGTTGCAGAAGGTGGCTTGCGAGGAGGGTCCAGGGTGGTTGCAGTTCAAGGAACAAACTGTGGTAGGTGCATGGCATGGTGTGCAGTTGGTCCAGTTTGATTCAGGTGGGCAGAAGTGTGCAGCAACCCCCCCTTTTCCAGGCGTTCAGGCGCGTGCTGTAACTGATGTGTTGCTTGCAGGCATCAAGGAGGGGCAGGCAACCATTGACCCCAGGGGGACCTTGGAGTGCGCAGTATTGTTGGACCATGGCCGTTTCCTTGGCCTCCCGGTCAATGAGCGTGCTGCATATGGGGTGGAGCAGTTGCGTCAGTTTATGGCTTCACACCAAGAAGAGTTTCGTGCAGCGTATGTGAACTGTAACCGTGCCTTGGTAGAGTGGGAAGGCCTTAAGGAGCACATGGTGCAGCACTTTGCAATTGTGCAAATGTCCAAGATGTGGGAGGCCTTGGCACCTGAAAGGGCACATGCACAGTGGGTGAATGTGTGGCGTGTTCTCGCATTGTTGCGAACATATTGCCCCGCTGAAGCTGCAGTAGAGCGTGCCATCTCTTTGCGGTCGAGGTTCCGCAGTAGTATGCATGACATTGTGGAGACACATGTCCTTAGCATGTGCATGGCATTGCATTCCAACTTGCCCCCTTTACAGCAATGGGCAAAGGGACAAGGCGTTGCAATGGCACGCCACCTAGCTACCCGTGCACGCTTCGATCTGCGCCCAAGCCAGAGGGTTTCAAGGAAGGTAGGGGACAGAGAACCTGTCGAAGCTGCTATCCTTCAATGTTTGCAAGGTAATGAAGCCGTGGCTGATGATGGTGATAGCCTGCCCTTCTTTGGAGGGCCGGGTACACCACTCACCTCAACGGCATCCTCACGAAAGGGTACAGGACGGCACCACACAGATGTGGTCAGCATTTTTGCACCAGATGGGACCCCTGACTCACATGCTGGCAACCATGACTTCATCACTTTTCGCAGAGGTACGGAGTGTGCCAAATGCAAGCAGGTGGTTCGCATCTGGTGCAATACATGTCTGGTGTGCCATGCATGCTTTTGCGCAAGTCCGCGTCCTTGTGGGGACGTGGTGGTGAATGTTGCAGACAGGGGTTGCCATAGGGACGCTCAGCCTTTTTTTTTTTTTTACTAAGGCAGCCACTCTTTGATGTTTGTTGGCTACCCACCAACCGCCATCGGTTACCCACCAACCGCCATCGGTTACACACCAACCGCCATCGGTTACACACCAACCGCCATCGGCTACACACCAACCGCCATCGGTTACCCACCAACCGCCATCGGTTACACACCAACCGCCATCGGTTACACACCAACCGCCATCAATTACCCACCAACCGCCATCGGTTACACACCAACCGCCATCGGTTACACACCAACCGCCATCGGTTACACACCATAGGGCGTATTGGACACTCCGGGTTTTTTATTTTTGTTGTTATGGCAACCCCTGGTTGCAGGTGATGTCTGTGACGAGGGGGAGAACAATAGTGCACACGAACTGGCCACGCCACGTAAGCCAGATAAGGGGCGTGGTGTGGCCAGGATGCAGGCGAAGTTGGTAATGGCAGCGCAGAATGGCAAGCTGAGTGATTGGACAAGGGGGGCGCTGTTGCACTGTCTGGAAGTCCTTGGTGTGAAGGTGGCAGGTAGCAGCAACCAGCGGCAAATGAGGGACCTTGCTATGCAGCATGCGTTGCCATGTTGGCACAGTGGGATGCCTTTGTGCCAGACACGGACCGTGTTACGCGTTCTGCAGCACCACCAAGCAGCTCCCAACCCAGTTGCTCGCAACCGGTGGATGACATGGATGGACTCATCGATGAATGAAAGGATGGTTCCCGCATATTTGCATGTGCCCTTTTGTTGAGTTGTGCTGTGCTGTCTTATAAGTTTTTTCGCAATATCCGTGTTGACACATTTTCCCTCCTAGTCCCATATGTCTGTTTTGTGTGGTGGTCATTCAATTTTCCCACTTTTCCCGCTCCCACATTTTCTCCAGTTTCCCCTTTTGGTTTTCAATGTCTTTTTTTTTTTTGCCACATTTCCTGCTCACACCTTTTCCCCATTTTCCCATTGTGGTGTTCACAGTCTTTTTTATTTTGTATTGCCATGTTTCCGACTGTCCAAGGTGGATCCCCAATGATTTTCCAATCGTGTCCTCCCTTTTCATTGGGGGGGGGGGGCGCATAGTTTCTCCAAGTTCCTCTTGGCACCAGACCCCTAGACCCATCTCCAATGGGCAGGAACATCAGACATCTTCTTGGACAGACTGCACACACAACATCCCATATCAGACATTAGACATCAGACTTTATACACATACCTGCCGTGCAGGGCGCAAGCAGGAACCCTGAGGGAGCCAGTAGGAGGAGGGAGCATGTCCTCGCCCTGCATTGACATGTGCCCTGCGACAACATGGGCCCTGCATCAACAAGGGCCTGCCATCAACATGTGCTGTGCATCAACACATCCGGTGCATCAAGTTGTGTTGTACATCAATATGGGGGGCGCCCAAGTGCAGCCCCCAACAGCAACACCCCCTAAACATTCTGGGCCCCTGAAGGCCGTGGGGGGATGGGGGTGGGGGAAGCTGGGCTGGCAAAAACCAAGGGATTCGCCTATAGGCGAATCACAGGATTCACCCCATAATACCACTCATATGCACTATCACTATAGAATCTTTTAAACATTTTTGGGTTCTTAGGCCCGTCAGGCCAAGTAAAGAGATCCAGACCAAATGTCAGCCATCAGCATGGAGTCCCTCACCTTCAAAGATTTCGTCTCCAAGGGCCAGTTCGAGGTCTACAAGAGCACCCTCCCCGCAGACCACTTGGCGAGAGCGGCAGTGGAAATCATGCAGCGCATCAAAGATGTGGGGGTGGACCATGACAAATGGCTGCAGGACCTCAAGGTGGCCTCTGGTTGGGATGAAGATCCACTCAAACTCCTCCACGCCATTGCTGGCTATGAGAGCTGCTGTCGATGCACAATTGAGGTCCAGACAGGGGAGTTCAAGGCGAAAAAGGAGACGGAGCTGGCGGTCAGCGACGAGATCAGGGCTCGCATCAAGTCGTTTTTGGAGTCGCAGTGGAGCACTTTTCTGAAGCTCTGCTCCAATGCCGAAATCGCGAAGGCGGGAATGGAGGTGGCACAGCTGGCAGCCAAGCACCGCCTAACCATCCGAGAGTTTGCTGAGGACATCCCGGAGACCCGAAAGCCAGAAGACCCCGAATTCGTGCTAAAGGCAATGGGAGCGCTGGCCCTCTTCGACAACTTCAAGTGGATCATCATCCGGGAAGGCCACAAGCTGAATCTGGTAACGGCAGATGCATCGGATGTGGGAAAACCAAACGCATCTGTAGACCCGGAGGAGCAGGAGATCTCAAAACAGATGGAGGCGCTCAAAGTGAGACTGGAGCACAAGCGGAGAGCAAAAATCGTGAGACCCCTGACCCCTGCAGCGCTGGACGAGTTTATTGATGCCCCGGGAAATGCCAAATGGATGCGTGCGACGACAGCTTCACTGAAGATATTCCTGGAGTCCAACGAGGAGGAAAAAGGGGAGACGCTGGCAAAGGAGCTGTGGGAGGTGATGCTGGTCTCCAAGGACAACTATAAAGAGAAGTACCCCAGCGGGGGCCACAGTGTGACTGGTGGCTCACGTAAGGGCACCGGGAAGCAACCACAATCCCGGGTTGCGCCGAGGTCTACCAAAGAGTTGGAAAGACTGGGAGCACGCACATGGATTGAAGCGACCCGAAAAGGGAGATTCAGGTTCGCGGAGTTGGAGAACATCACCTACTACTGCACTGCGAGGGGCGACAACGCATATGAAGTGGCGAAGGGCCCCCCGGGGCCTTGTGGAGAATGTGGAGACAGCCACTGGATATGGGACTGCGAGAGTTGACTTCCCCCGGAAGGGGGGGGAGGGGGGGGCATGGCGGAGGACAGCCCAAACAGGTTCCTTTGGCATGAAGGAGAAGTGGAGGGGGAGAGTGAAGACGACGAGATCCCCAGGGAATGGCCGGCATACCGACGGGCATATGCCGCATTGTGTCGAGCCCAGGCGGACAGCAAGGATGGGCTCCTGGAAAGCAACTGGCAAGTCCTCGCAAACTCCTGTAGCACGACATCGCTGGGCACGTACAAGACAGGAATGCGACGACTCCGACAGACACATATGGCCCGGCCGGAGTGGGGACCATACAAGGTCGTGGAGCAAGTCGTGTGTGATGCCATTCGAGAGGGAAAAGGCAGCAGTTCGGTCAAAACAATCCTCAATGCGGCGGCCATGGCATACACCATGGGGGTGGTTAGCGAGCCGGTCCCAAAACGACCGTGGAAGGCATTCAAGGCAGCGCAGCGGCTGGAAGAGAAGTCAACACAGGAGTGGGGCAGTTTTGAGGCACTGCAGATCATGGCACACCAAGCGGATTCAGAGCTGGAGTGGTGTGTGGTGGGACTCGCGATACTTTCAACGCTGCTGGGCCTCAGAGTCGGCGAGGCGGCCAGCATCAGCTTCCACAGGCTGGGGGTTCTGGCAGGGACGGCGGAGTTCTATGACCGCAAAGTCCACAGGGCTTGGATTACCCGTACGGTTTCAGGAGTGGCCCTCAAATGGTTGCAGTTCTGCGCCTGGATTGCACAAGGATGCTGGAACCTCAACAAGTTCCAGCGACTGGTCTCTGAGGACAAACTGCAGCGTGTCATGGCGACCCTTTTGCGTGGATCAAAGTGGAAGGACCTCAGGTGGCATGCATGGAGGCGCCTGGGCCCAGCGACCATGTACAAGGCTGGGGGCAAGATCCCTAGCATCAAGGCGTGGTTCAGGTGGAGGAGCACAAGAACGGCAATGGCCTACATCAACTGCCCGCACCCAGGGCGCATCCGGCACCCATTCACAACGCCTACCCCCCCCAATTACCTCAAGGGGAGGCCATGGATTGCGGGAACGGCAACCAGACGGTGTACGGAGTTCTGGGTCCCTGAGGCCTACGATATCCCTGAGGGGAGCACCCCAGAGAGCGACTCTGGAGATTCCACGTGCTCTGGATCATCCTCGGATAGCCCCTCACCTCGGAAGGCCGATGGCAGGAGGGGAAAGAGGAGACGCAGTGCGTGAGGAGGCGAATGGCCGGACGGCCTGTGGGGTAGGGGGGGGGGGGAGGTAAATCGAGACGGGCGTCACCCGACAACGAGGTGGGCAGGCAGCACAAGCCACGTAGGTTAAAGTGCCTCATGGGAGTTGGAGGAGGAAGTACTGCAGGAGCGTGGGTCACATATAGGCGGGCGCGGGCGTGTGCGTGGTCGGCTTCGAGACGGATCGAGCGGGTCTCGAATATCCCGCGAAATGAGCTTTTTCGGGCCGCGCTTGCGGTAATCCTCCGAGCGCGGGAGCGCCTCAGAGATGTGGACGGGCAGGCACACCTGGACACGATCCTGCGCCACATGGGGGATCTGCATGAGCTCAACTGGGACCTGCTGGGTCAGGACTACGACGGATATGACGGGGATGGCCCGTCGGGAGGTATCTCAGAAAGAATGATTGATGCGGGCCTTGGAGAGAAGGGCAGCCTGGACATCCCTTTAGATGTCTGGAACGCGAACATCCCAAAGCGCCTCATTTGGGATATACGGAGTTGGAAGTCGGGGCACGATTGTGGAGGATTCGATGTATGGCAGCCGTCGTTGCACACCAGACGCATGATTGGAGTGCTGGTGGACGATGGGTTCCTGTGCAGGGACCCCACGTGTTTGGGTGCCCTTGAGTGGGAGGACCTCACGGACAATGTGCCGGCTTTCGTTAAGCCCAAAAATGATGTGAAGTGCTCCTTCATCATTGACATGCGAAATCTGAACGACTGCTCGAAGGTGCCGCTGCGCAAGGTCAGGCTTCCATCTATTCACACGGTCTTTCAGACCATCCAACGGGAGATACACCGTGGAGCACCATTGTGGGGCATTACCTTCGACATATCCAACTTCTACTGGAGCCTGCAAATCCCAGCTGAACATAGGGGACTGTTTCGCATACAGGGGGCGCACTTCCACTGCCTCCCGTTTGGGTGGAAGTTTTCCCCGGTACTGGCACAGGACACATTGGCAGCGCTGTTGAAGGAGTTCTTTGACAACCACGTGGAGGGGATCGATGTCTACCGTTTCCATTATTTGGATGATGTGGTGATCTTGTCACGTGACAGGGAGTGCATGAAAAGCCTGGGCCATCGGCTGGCGTGTTTCTTGACGGCAAAGGGCCTGCGCATCTCCATAAAATCCTGCCTCGAGCCACATCAGAATGTCCTGTGGCTGGGGAAGATGTTCGACCTGGCCAAAGGGGAGGTGCGGAACACACACAAAATGCTCACAAAGTGCTTGGGGATTGCCATAAAAACGGCCTGCTCGCCTGTGTCTCCAAAGGTGGCGGAACGGGTCACGGGAAAAATGCAATGGGCATTTGGACCACGAAAAGGGGTCACCCTGTTTCTGCAGGGGTGGCACAGGTTCCGTTGGGGACATCATCGGTTTCAGCACCGCCCGAGCCCGGCCCTGATATCGGCACTGTTCGATGCGCTGGCGATATCGTACGTGCCAGCCACGGTTGACCCAAGGCCTGGGCATTTTGGCTTTGCGCCGTTCCTGGCAGTGGATGCAGCAGAGACTGCTGGTGGCTACCGCCTGGGTATCTCTGGACGCAATGGAGTCATGCGAACGCGAAAGATCCCGGCGCAGAACCAGCAACAGGCGGAGCTCAGTGGTGTCCTACATGCCTGTAGGTTTGCGGTGACCCAGAAGTGGCACAGGGTCTCATTGTTTGTGGACAATACAACGGCCTGCTACAGTGCAACCAATATGAGGGCGTCGACGAGGGCATGTACGCAAGTGAAGATACTCCGTGCTCTTTGGAATTTGTTGTGGCACACGGGCTTGGTCTTGAATGTTGTCTGGGTTGATACTGCGCGCATGCCTGCTGATGTTGTGTCCCGTTTGCCAGACTTGACGCCAGCAAGCATCACCAAGGCAAAAATTGAGGCGGCACATAAGTGGGGTACATTGTGCGGAGAGCTGCACCTTGTGCAGAGTTTTGGATCGGTCCGACTGTAGCGGGGGGGGGGGGGTTTCCTCGCATGAGCGATGGCTGGAGTGCCCCCTCTTTTTTGCTGTAGCAGGCCCCTGCAACATGTCTGAGTGGGGCGACCGACATGAGGAGGAGTCCCATGACGAGGGGAAAGTGGGGTCGAAACGCCCACGAGGATCTCGGGGCCCGGAGGGCAAGCTGGCGCAGAAGGCGCGCACGCTGAGGCGGAGAGCTGAGAGAGCGGAAGGGCACCTCCATGCAGAACAGCCCAGATACCGCCTGGGAGGGATGACCGAGCAATCCTTCGAGTTAGTGCTGTGCCGGCCAGTACCAGAACGGGACCTCCACAACGCCTGGCAGACCTTCTGTGGATGGATCACGCGACGCACCAGGGCGCAGTATGCCATGGCACGGGTCGAGCGTGCTGAGAAGAGTAAGGACCAGACCCAACGCCACCTTTACCTCGACCGCCACGAGCTGCGACTGGCACCAGGAGTCAGGCTGACGATGTCCTTCACCCACCATGCCAATGCAGTGCAAAGAGTCACCCTCAATGGAAAAGCGGACCTCATCAAAGATGTATTCAAACTTGTGAAGGATGATCTGGAACAGACGGACTCAGACTGAGGCGAGGCTGACATGAGGATGACTGTCACTCCTGCACGGACTGTCCATGGCGCTAATGTACCAGAGTGAGAAAAAAGTGGGCTGGAGAGGAGAGGTGGGGGAGAGGGACGACACGTGGTGCAGGCAGAGCAGGACCATACCCGGGGTATATAAAAGAGAGCTCCCCTCGCAAGTGCGATGGATGAGACGGCACAGTGTGAGTCAGTGAGCGAGCACGCCTTTATATGTGGAACCACGAGAGCCAGCATGAGTGAGAGTCAGAGATGACCCACGGTGCCCTTCGGGCCTGGCGCGCCAGTGAAGGAGCAAGCATCAGTGTTGGCTTTGTGTACTGTGTATGTGTGAGCTGTACCTGTGAGGAGGTTAGGGGGGAATCAAGGGATTCGCCTATAGGCGAATAACAGGATTCACCCCATAATACCACTCATATGCACTATCACTATAGAATCTTTTAAAGATTTTTGGGCCCATTGGTAATGGCAGCGCAGAATGGCAAGCTGAGTGATTGGACAAGGGGGGCGCTGTTGCACTGTCTGGAAGTCCTTGGTGTGAAGGTGGCAGGTAGCATCAACCAGCGGCAAATGAGGGACCTTGCTATGCAGCATGCGTTGCCATTGTTGGCACAGTGGGATGCCTTTGTGCCAGACACGGACCGTGTTACGCGTTCTGCAGCACCACCAAGCAGCTCCCAACCCAGTTGCTCGCAACCGGTGGATGACATGGATGGACTCATCGATGAATGAAAGGATGGTTCCCACATATTTGCATGTGCCCTTTTGTTGAGTTGTGCTGTGCTGTCTTATAAGTTTTTTCGCAATATCCGTGTTGACACATTTTCCCTCCTAGTCCCATATGTCTGTTTTGTGTGGTGGTCATTCAATTTTCCCACTTTTCCCGCTCCCACATTTTCTCCAGTTTCCCCTTTTGGTTTTCAATGTCTTTTTTTTTTTGCCCCATTTCCTGCTCACACCTTTTCCCCATTTTCCCATTGTGGTGTTCACAGTCTTTTTTATTTTGTATTGCCATGTTTCCGACTGTCCAAGGTGGATCCCCAATGATTTTCCAATCGTGTCCTCCCTTTTCATTGGGGGGGGGGGCGCATAGTTTCTCCAAGTTCCTCTTGGCACCAGACCCCTAGACCCATCTCCAATGGGCAGGAACATCAGACATCTTCTTGGACAGACTGCACACACAACATCCCATATCAGACATTAGACATCAGACTTATACACATACCTGCCATGCAGGGCGCAAGCAGGAACCCTGAGGGAGCCAGTAGGAGGAGGGAGCATGTCCTCGCCCTGCATTGACATGTGCCCTGCGACAACATGGGCCCTGCATCAACAAGGGCCTGCCATCAACATGTGCTGTGCATCAACACATCCGGTGCATCAAGTTGTGTTGTACATCAATATGGGGGGCGCCCAAGTGCAGCCCCCAACAGCAACACCCCCTAAACATTCTGGGCCCCTGAAGGCCGTGGGGGGATGGGGGTGGGGGAAGCTGGGCTGGCAAAAACCCCACACATATGTGTGTTCAAAATGATGACAAGGGGATTATTTTGAGGTATGTATGTTGGGGTGGCGGACTGAAAAAAGTTAACTGAAAATTCCAGGGAGGCAAACTCGACCACCTGCTGATTATGGATTGATTGATGAAGGACACTCATCCCCCCCCCCCCCTTGCCCCCACAAAGCCACGTGCCACACCTCACCATCTTGGGCGCCATCAAAAAAATTGAACTCACCCCAACGCCTTTGAACAAAGGCATGATCCAGTGTCCGTTTCTTTGTTTTCGTTCCTTGCTCAGTGTCAATTGGAATGTCGAGACTTTGGTAGCCTTTGACCAGTTCTGGGCCTGCACTGACGATACCCTGGCCAACTACGCCAGCCTGCTCAACCCCACTGGCCTTGTCCCCCCATCGTTCCACACCATGCCCGGAGTGCTGGATTTCCCGCCGCCCCGCTTTGAGTTGACCCCGGCCGACCTAGAACTGCCCCAAGACCACTTCGTCATCACCTCCGTAGGATCCCTCCAACCCCGCAAGAACCAGATGCTTGTGATCCAGGCCCTGTGCCAAGCCTCCCGCCTTGCGTCCATGGCCCATGTCAGGCTACTGTTGATTGGAAAATGCACGCACCCGGCGTACTGCAAGGACCTTGCCCATGCGGCAGAGTTCTGCATAGGGGCTAGAGTGCAGTTCATTGGCAGCGTGCCTGGGCAGCAAGTGCGGGCATACCTGGGCCTGGCGCACCTGCATGTGTCCACTTCCAACGCTGAAATGGCCCCGCTCAACGTCTATGAGGCACTTTTGGGCGGCATCCCCGTGTTGATGACCACTGCTGGGGCCAGTGCCACCGCCGGCCTCCATCGCACGATCCTTCCCAGTGGTGACGTCCCAGCATGGGCCTCCGCCCTCTTGGAGCACATCCAGCAGCCGGCTCTGCCCACACTCCGACGGCAGATTGCAGAGGCTGCTCAGCAGTTCATCCTCAATCTTGGCAGTCGTGCACAACTGCAGCTGACAGAGCTGCAGCAGGCTGTGCTCATGAAACGCGACGCTGCAGCAGGGTCCTCGTGGCAGCCCAGGGGCAAGCCTACTGACTCAGCGGCACAGGTGTTGCAGGGTTCACACTGCCCCCAGCCAGGCGCCGCAGCTAAGCTCGCAGTCATTGTACATTTGGGTGCGAACCAGCCCGAGGCCCTGCTGCCAGCGCTGGGGCCGATCGCAGTGCAACCCTACAAAACGCACTTGTGGGTGACTGCATTCCACACGGCGGGGCTATCCGTGATCAAGGCGGCGGCTGCACAGCTCAACTTGCGAGTGGAGACGCTGACGGTGCGCAACAAGGGGCTTGACATTGGGCCATTTCTGCTGAGCCTCTGGCACATGCACGTGTGCCAGTTTCGGTACACATATGTGCTTAAGTGGCACTTCAAGAGTCGGTCTGGTCCAGTGCAAACGCTGCAGTCCGCGCTCCTGGCCGATTCATGGCTGCTGCACAACGCCGTGCAAGCGCTGGACTGTGATCCCACTACGGCGGCTGTGTACCCCTTCTTGCAAAACCTGGGGTATGACATGCTACTGCGCGAAGGCCAGCAGTGGTACATGGCGAACAATTCCGAGTATTGCCGGGAGCTGCAGCAACGTTTCGGGCTTCCGGCACCCAAAATGTTCGTAGAAGGCACCGTGTGGATGGGGCGATGGCAGGCATTGGAGCGGTGGCTCAGGGAGCCAGCCCTGTTGGAGGAGGCCTACAATGCACTCAGTACGCCAGGCAGCCTGGATTGGCGTTGGTATTCGCATCAGCATGGCCCGTTCCAAACTCGAATGGAGGCGGAGGTGCATTACCAGCATCATGGCCGGACACAGGGCGCCCCCGGTCACGCGTATTGGCCCGAGTGGCAGGGCGACAGGGATGGGATGTTGGAGCACGCCTGGGAGAGGATGTTTGGGGCCATTCTGGGGGCCCATGGGAAGATTGAGGCGGTGTCCTACCATGGCCCCTCCCAGGGCCCTGACAAATATGGATATGTTGTTGCCGCGGCGCCTGGATTACCAGTGGTCTCCGGGGCTGACTTCTATCCACGGAAGTGGCACATACTCGCCACGACCAATACCTCCAACACAACCTCGCCTAGTCCTAGCCCTAGCCCTAGCCCTAGCCCTAGCCCAAGCGGGAATCCTCTTGACAGTTGCACCACTGACTGCACCGTCAGCACTTCTGTATCTGTTGTTTCGGTCACAGACACGTTCACTGGTGCGACCGTTGTATTCTCCAGCGCCACTATCTCCTACACTTCGTCCACTGTTAGCTTCACCAGCACCACCACCGCCGTCGTGGTCTCTGGAGCAGGTGGGTTTCTGTTCACCAGCAGCACCACTGTGTCAGTATCTGGTGCTGGCATATCACTTACAGATACAGTGCAATTCGTCTTGGAGCAGAGCAGCACCATGGCAGTCACAGCCCTGTTCCAAGTCTTGGCCACTTCCCAGCTGCAGCTGCTGGACACGACAGTTACAACACTGAGCTCTGTGTTATATCTGGGCTGCACCGTTGGGCACACGGGGCTCATCATCTCAGGCACCGTCTCCGGCAGTGCATCTCTCAATGTGCAGACCGGGGCAGTGCAGGTAACAGGTGGGGTCGTGCAGGTGCGGGTGTGTCTCGGTGATTCATGTTCCACAAGCTACTCCTTCACTAACAGACGGTTGGCAGCACTACCCTCAACCAGGAGCGCCACAACCTCCGCCACCCAATATGTTTGTGCATCGGTTTTCGGTAGCACCACTATTGCAGTTACCAGCGGGGCAGTGCTGCAGCTGGATACGGCTTGTACCTATGGGACCATTGTGGACTCGACAAACACCACTGTGACAGTCAGCTCTACTACTGACACCAGCACATCCACGAGCACAACGGTTGAAAGTGGGGGCACTATTCAATTTGTGAATGTTTCATCTTCATCCAACATTGTCAATTTCAATGGTCCTCTTGTCTTTGCGTCTGGCTCCTGTCTGAACATTTCACTGGCCGACACAAGTGCTATCACAAAGGATGTGGCACGGTTCGTCACCTCTAGCTGCACCTTAGAATCTGCCACTGTTTCAATTGAGAACGGCGGCGACGTGGAGTATACTGTGACCGCAGTTGCAGAAAGTTCCACTGCTTGCCTTATCCGTGTGTCCAATTACTCACCCGACAATGACAACGGTTTGTATTTCCTGTTCCTGTTGTTTTTGATTCCCGTTTTCCTTGCCCCCGTGGTTTATTACTACGCTGTTGGGAAGAAATTGAACTCAACAGCGCTGGCAACAACAGAGGTTCTCGAGTACGAAGAGATTGACCTCACAGGCGCAGCCAACTTTCAGCCGTCTTCACCTTATTCGGACTTTGATATTCCAGCATATGAAGTTCCAGCATATGAAGTTCCAGCATACGAAGTTCCAGCATATGAAGCATATGAAGAACCTTACTATAATTAAAGCAATCCTGCTGTAGGGGAAAAGGTCAACTACCCTTTTGCCCCTGGCATGGGTGGCCCTCCCCACGCGGTGGCGAGGTGCGTTTCCGGCATCCCAGATCAGGCAGGGGGGGCGACCCACCCTGGCTCCCGGCGTTTTGCTGGTTTGGTGACCGTCTGGGGTAGGACCGCGCGCTTGCTGCCAAGGATGCGAGGAGGGTTGCTGGCCTCACACACAACAGGTGTATTGTATTTGTACTGCGCGCCACGCGCAAGCACGGCTTGTCTAAGGCTGGGAGCCTGTAAGGTCGGGTATTGATTGATCCCCAGTAAGCAGATGAAAGGCACAGAAGACATGATACTCCGGCTAGATCAACCTGGCTGGGTCACTCTACATCTGAAAAGAGGTCCCCACTCAGCAACCAGAGCACACTACTTACACAGAACACACTGTGTAGACAGGCAAACAGTGGGCATCAATGTCAGTGATCTTCCATTTTGCATCTGTGGTTGCAACACTGCTTGTTAAAGCAATTCGTATAATCGTTCACTGGCCGGCCAGCAGTATTGGATCAATAATGCACCATCCTTGGTGTCATGTGTTTGACTTTTCAATACCGATTTTCCTTTCTCTGAATGTATTGCCAGTATGGAGGAGCCTGAGATTGTCTCCGAGGGGGTATGTCTGTGCTGTGGTTGCATGAGCAGGTCGATGAAGTATCTTGTATCAGGTGGTATCTTTTGCTGTTGTGCTTTGTGTTCAAGGGTTGCTCAGGAATGTGGATGGTCCTATAATATGCATGTATGCCCTTGGTCTGTAGATATGAGTGACTCTTATAATTTTGGTGCGAGACACACTGTACATAGTGTTTTGCAGTTTTATTGTGAAGAACACACATTGGACTAAAGGCTGGAAGTGCCTATGGCGGGGGCATTCAGTCAATCAGAACCGACCATTGCTCTCTCTCTCTCCCCGCCAATGCACAAGCTTTGGTGGCCCATTGCTGTCGCTTTTTGGGAAATCACCTAGAAGCGAGGTTGTCAGATCAAGCGCAGGTGCGGGCGTCGTATACTGTGCGAATCCTAATTATTTGCGGAAATAATTAATTCCCGGTCCAAGGTGTTGTTTTGAGCAAAAAAAACGCCAAAAAACATATTCATTTCTGGCTTTGTGCCCTTCGCAAAAATGGGTTGAGCAAAAAAAGAAGGCAAATCACCTCGAAGAGAGGTTGTTAGATCAAGCGCAGGCGCGAGCGGCGTATACCCCCCCTTTTTCGGGCTCATTTGCGTAGCATACCCGAAGGCATGATATTGGATCTCCAACCCGTTGTAAAGTCATTACTTTGCCCAGTAAGACCGCCCCCCAATGGATTTTTTGATTCTGAGGCCTCTACCCCCTAAAACTGGATATCACTTTTTTGGGAGGGGGGGGGGTCAAAAGCTTTCGCTCAACAGGCTTCAAGCAGTGAGGAAGCCCAGCGCTGTCACATCACCGCCGGTCCAATGGTAACGCACCCGACGCAAAGTTTGCGGTTCGAATCCTGGTCTGCTGACTTTTGGCGGCGGCGGCGGCGTCAAATCACCTCGCAGAGGTTGTTAGATCAAAGCCAGGCAGGCGGCGTATATAGGGGAAAGCGCCACCTACCCCCCCATTTTGGCCATTTTGGGGCTATTCGCGTACCCTACCCCAAGGGGTTGAATTGTTAGTTTAACCCCTTGTAAAATCATTATTTTGTCCAATAAACGCATCCCCCAATGAGTTTTTGGTCCGGACCCCCCCAGACCCCCCCCACTTGAAACCCACTTTTTTCAGGTTTTGAGGGAGGGGCTTTGGGCTTTGGGCTTGTCTTCCCGATCCGAAGAGGGCCTTAGGGGCCCACGGAGTGCCTCGCTTTGGGGAAGTTAGGCTCAGGCGCACCGCACTCACCCTCGAACCATGCGGTGCAAGAGCGGGGTATACACCTCCTAGTGCGGACGTGCTTGTGCTGGCATGGGGCATGGGGCATGGTGCACGGCACATGCTAGGTACAGAACCGTCACAGGTACCGTTGCAGGGGTAGGGGGGAGGGGCAGTGCCAAAGGGGGCAGGGGGGAGGGAGGACCACCTGTGCGGGGCACCGTCGGGGCTCCCGCTCCCCTGCTTCCATGCAGCGATGCATCTGTACCCTGTAGCAGTGGGCGGGTAGGCGGGAGGCACGGAGATTCGGTACCGGTAATACAATACACCCTATGGCACAAGCAAGGGCAACACAATGCATACGAGAGTGCTATTATGCAGGTAGGTAGTACCAGCGGGCAATGCCGTAAAGTGTACCCAAGGTAATACAGTTATCTAATTTAGGATTACTGTGTTGAGGGAGGGGAGGAGAGGAGTGCAGCCGTGGGAACGCCCTCTGGCGCTGCACGGACAGAGAGTACTGGCAGTAATACAATATACCCTATTGCACTGGTAGGTAGGTAGGTAATACTAGCAGGCACAATACAGTTACGTGTAGTACAACTACCTATTCTGTATGTCCTGTGTTGTGTGTTGGGGGTACAAGGGGAAGGAAGGGAATCGAACCCGCGACTGCCACTCAGCAGTTCATGGGGTTGACCGCTCGGCCACTCGGCCGGCGGTATAATGGGGCGGGTTGTGAGGGGCAGGGGGGGAGAGCAGCCGTGGGATCGCCCACAGGCGCCACTGGAGAGGGGGGAAGGTGGAGCGCAGCTGTGGGATCGCCCACAGGCGCTCCCGGGGGAGGGTGGAGGGTAGGTGGGCAGCCGTGGGACAGCCCACTGCTGCAATCGAGGCAGGGAGGGGCGAGAGGGGCAGGGGACGGGGCAGGGGGGAGGGAGGTCCACCTGTGTGGGGCACCGCCGAAGCTCCCGCTCCTCAGGTTCTGTGAATGGAGGTACCTGCAGATGTGCTGTGGGGGGCGGTAGGCGAGGGGTCACGGAGATACAGTACTGGCAGTAATACAATATACCCTATTGCACTGGTAGGTAGGTAGGTAATACAAGCAGGTAAAATACGGTTACGTGTAGTACAGCTACCTATACTGTATTTCCTGTGTTGTGCGTTGGGGGTACAAGGGGAAGGAAGGGAATCGAACCCGCGACTGCCACCCAACAGTTCATGGGGTTGACCGCTCGGCCACTCGGCCGGCGGTACAATGGGGCGGGTTGCGAGGGGGAGGGGGGGAGAGCAGCCGTGGGATCGCCCACAGGCGCCGCTGGAGAGGGGGGAAGGTGGAGCGCAGCTGTGGGATCGCCCACAGGCGCTCCCGGGGGGGGATGGAGGGTAGGTGGGCAGCCGTGGGACAGCCCACTGCTGCAGTCGAGGCAGGGAGGGGCGAGAGGGACAGGGGTCGGGGCAGGGGGGAGGGAGGTCCACCTGTGTGGGGAACCGTCGAGGTTCCCATCCTCAGGTTCTGTGAGTGGAGGCACCTGCAGATGTGCTGTGGGGGGCGGTAGGGGAGGGGTCACGGAGATACAGCACTGGCAATAATACAATATACCCTATTGCACTGGTAGGTAGGTAGGTAATACTAGCAGCGGGCGGGAGGGGGGGGGGGCACGGAGATCCGGTATCATAACAGGAGGGTGTGCAGTGGTGTGTTCGCCCACTGGCGCTCCAGGGGGAGGGTGGAGGGTAGGTGGGCAGCCCTGGTACAGTCCACTGCTGCAGCCAGGGCAGGGAGGGGCGAGAGGGGCAGGGGCCGGGGCAGGGGGGAGGGAGGTCCACCTGTGCGGGGCACCGTCGGGGCTCCCACTCCTCAGGTTCTGTGAGAGGAAGCACCTGCAGATGCGCTGTGGGGGCGGTGGGGGAGGGGTCACGGAGATACTGTACTGGCAGTAATACAATATACCCTATTGCACTGGTAGGTAGGTAGGTAATACTAGCAGGTAAAATACAGTTACGTGTAGTACAGCTACCTATTCTGTATTTCCTGTGTTGTGTGTTGGGGGTACAAGGGGAAGGAAGGGAATCGGCCACTCAGCAGTTCATGGGGTTGACCGCTCGGCCACTCGGCCGGCGGTATAATGGGGCGGGTTGTGAGGGGCAGGGGGGGAGAGCAGCCGTGGGATCGCCCACAGGCGCCGCTAGAGAGGGGGGAAGGTGGAGCGCTGCTGTGGGATCGCCCACAGGCGCTCCCGGGGGAGGGTGGAGGGTAGGTGGGCAGCCGTGGGACAGCCCACTGCTGCGATCGAGGCAGGGAGGGGCGAGAGGGGCAGGGGCCGGGGCAGGGGGGAGGGAGGTCCACCTGTGTGGGGCACCGTCGGGGCTCCCACCCCTCAGGTTCTGTGAGAGGAAGCACCTGCAGATGTGCTGTGGGGGGCGGTAGGGGAGGGGTCACGGAGATACAGTACTGGCAGTAATACAATATACCCTATTGCACTGGTAGGTAGGTAGGTAATACAAGCAGGTAAAATACAGTTACGTGTAGTACAGCTACCTATACTGTATTTCCTGTGTTGTGCGTTGGGGGTACAAGGGGAAGGAAGGGAATCGAACCCGCGACTGCCACTCAGCAGTTCATGGGGTTGACCGCTCGGCCACTCGGCCGGCGGTATAATGGGGCGGGTTGTGAGGGGCAGGGGGGGAGAGCAGCCGTGGGATCGCCCACAGGCGCCGCTGGAGAGGGGGGAAGGTGGAGCGCAGCTGTGGGATCGCCCACAGGCGCTCCCGGGGGAGGGTGGAGGGTAGGTGGGCAGCCGTGGGACAGCCCACTGCTGCAATCGAGGCAGGGAGGGGCGAGAGGGGCAGGGGCCGGGGCAGGGGGGAGGGAGGTCCACCTGTGTGGGGCACCGTCGGGGCTCCCGTTCCTCAGGTTCTGTGAGTGGAAGCACCTGCAGATGTGCTGTGGGGGGCGGTAGGGGAGGGGTCACGGAGATACAGTACTGGCAGTAATACAATATACCCTATTGCACTGGTAGGTAGGTAGGTAATACAAGCAGGTAAAATACAGTTACGTGTAGTACAGCTACCTATACTGTATTTCCTGTGTTGTGCGTTGGGGGTACAAGGGGAAGGAAGGGACTCGAACCCGCGACTGCCACCCAGCAGTTCATGGGGTTGACCGCTCGGCCACTCGGCCGGCGGTATAAGGGGCCGGCTTGTGAGGGGGAGGGAGCAAGAGCAGCCGTGGGATCGCCCACAGGCGCCGCTGGAGAGGGGGGAAGGTGGAGCGCAGCTGTGGGATCGCCCACAGGCGCTCCCGGGGGAGGGTGGAGGGTAGGAGGGCAGCCGTGGGACGGCCCACTGGCGCTGCCAGGGAAGGGAGGTGTGAGTGGGGCAGGGGCAGGGGGAGGGCTTGCTTGGGGGAGGGGGCGTGCCGGGCCTGCTTTCAGTCCGGCCCCCTTTCCGTTGGGGGTGGGGGGGGTAGGGGCAGCAAAAGGTCTGCTCTCCTGTTTCCTGGTCCCCAAGGGGAACCAGCCCACGGCCTGCACCCTCGCTTTGTGGTGGCTGAAATTTGGGCCGACAGGGGTTTTGAGGGAGGGGGGGGGGGGGGGGTGGGGGTGGGGGGGGGTGGGGGGGGGGGTCAAAAAATGACCCCCCCTTTTTTTTGGGTCGAAAATCATGAATCTTTTGGTTTTTTTCGATTTTGAGCCGAAAAAGTGTTTCCGGGTCCCGACTCTATGGGGTTTGTATGGGGCGGAGTGGGACGAGCGCTTATGCAGTTTATGCACTTTTCAGCCATTTTTGCTATGTTCGTCGACCTCGGTGACCCCGTGGTACCTACTCTGAGGGGTGCAAGTGGGGATGTTGTGACAGTATATGCCTACTAGGATACGGAAGGACGTTTTTTGCAGTCTCTAGCCTTGCCTGGGGCCGTCCACAACCCGTGCCAAAGACGCGAAATGACTGTTTCCACCAATAATGGCCTAGTGAATGGGCCAGTACACAACCTGCTTATGCATGCTTATGCAGTTTTTCACCCTGGGCAGCTCAAAAATCGAAGTTTTTGAAACTTACTTTTTTGATATTGTGACCACCTAAAATGACCATCCAAGGTATGTAAAGCATGTTTTAGGCCGTATTTACATGTTTTTCACCCTATTTGGGTATTAGGTCCGGGGGGGAGGGGTGGGGGGGGGGCTCCCAAGGGATTGGTACACAACCTGCTTATGCAGTTTTTCACCTTGGACAGCTCAAAAATCGAAGTTTTCGAAACTTATTTTTTTGATATTCTGATCACCTAAAATGACCATCCAAGCTATGTAAAGCATGTTTTAGGCCGTATTTGGGTGTTTTGTCCCCTATTTGGGTATTGGGTGGCGGGGGGGTCCTCCAAAGGGATTGGTACACAACCTGCTTATGCAGTTTTTCACCCTGGGCAGCTCAAAAATCGAAGTTTTTGAAACTTGTTTTTCTGATTTTGTGACCACCTAAACTGACCATCCAAGGCATGTAAAGCATGTTTTAGGCCGTATTTACATATATTTCACCCTATTTGGGTATTAGGTCCCGGGGGGGGGGGGGGTCTCCCAAGGGATTGGTACACAACCTGCTTATGCAGTTTTTCACCGTGGAGAGCTCAAAAATCGAAGTTTTCAAAACTGGTTTTTATGATATTGTGACCACCCAAAATGACCATCCAAGGTATGTACAGCATGTTTTAGGCTGTATTTGTGTATTTTTCATCCTATTTGGGGTATTAGGTCCGGGGGGGGGTCTCCCAAGGGATTGGTACACAACCTGCTTATGTAGTTTTTCACCCTGGGCAGCTCAAAAATCGAAGTTTTTGAAACTTGTTTTTTTGATATTCTGACCACCCAAAATGACCATCCAAGGTATATAAAGCATGTTTTAGGCCGTATTTATGTAGTTTTTACCCTATTTAGGGTGTGTGTGGGTTGGGGTAGAATCTCTGCGAGGTGGACTTGCCGAAGGCAATAGAATTCAACAGACCTGGGTTCGAACCGCCGACCCAAGGAATATCGGTCGGTTGCATTACCATTCAGCCACTACTTGATCTCAAGCGCAGCATTGCCCCACTGCTTGGGGACGCATCTGCCACTGACAAAAAACCCAAACTGTGTGTTTCTGTCTGACTGACTGCTGGCCCGGCGCAGGGACTGAATGGCTGACTGTCAACCTCTCTTCGAGGTGCACTGCCGAAGGCAATAGAATTTTTTGTTTTGCCTCTGCCCCCTTTTGCAGAAATACCACAATTGCGGGACGGATGCTGTGTTTGCCCCACTGCTTGTAGCCCCACACTCCCGCCCTTCTGTTTCTCGGATCCCATTCTCGTCCTTGCTGTGCTGTTAGAGAATGTATTATGAAGCAGTGTACCCACGAGCGTCAGGTATATTGTGAGCACGTTGGACATATTTGAATTTGGATATTGGTGTGCCCCAAAGCAGACAATGGGGCTAGGTCTGTGCAGCTGGGGTCCATCGTGATTTGATTTTGGTAGTTGGGAGGTAAAAAGGAGTAAACCCGCGGGCGGAGGGTTTCTCCTGGGGGGAAGACGGGTCCGCTCGCCCAAACCAAGGTAAACAAAGCGCGACCACAAGGGTGGGTCGCCAAGCTATGCGCGCGTAGGTGGTGTTAGAACCCCTTGGGTTGTGGACCACCCCGGGGTTCTAACCAAGGGTCTTGCCCCCCGGGCAGGTTCGCTCACACCTTGCGGTAACCACACCTTGTTGCTTGCTTTACAAGAATAAACAACTGCCACTCGCTCAGTGTCAGTTCTTCATAGTATTAAGACTAGGCCGCTGCTTGCTCACAACACAGGCTCTGGGGCAAAGTTTTCTCCTACATGTGTGGCCCTGCTTTGCTTTCCTCTGATTATAGGGCCCATGTTCAACCTTCGCACTTATTTTTCTGTTGTTCCCCATGAAACAGCTGTGGCCCGCTTTGCTGCTGCAGCAGACGAAGCCGCTGCAGCAGACGAAGCCGCTGCAACTGATTTCTGCAGAGGCATCGTCATGGGTATGGTCAACTCTGTCGCCAGCCCTGCGGAACCTGCCCCACGTCTGTTGCATTGTCAATGCTGCGCAACATGTTCACAAAAGCGTTGGAGCAATTTTGGAGTCCCACGTTAGGTCTTTCCGGCAGTCTGCCCGACGGCGTGCAGCTGATATTCGCGGGGGCAGACCAGCACTTATTACATCTGCACCCCTGAGCGACATCGTTCAGGCCATTCAGGCACACGTGGACGCACATTTGGAGTTTACAACGTCCGAACTGCGTGCTTTTGTGCTTGCTTTACTAGAGGAGCGCCATCCTTTGGTGGTGACGGCCGGCTTTCAGGCCTCCCACAGCTGGCTTAACAAACTGAGGCTGCACCAGATGCAGCTACGAATGCGGACCATCGGCACCAATCTGGTGGCATGTCCAATTACAAGTATACTTTTTTTGACGTTTTCTATTGTGTTGTATGTTTTCGGCGTTTTTGCGTGTTTTTCTTCCTTAGCCTGTGTGCCATGCTTTCTAGATGAACTGGAAGCAAGACATTGGCTGGTGCTGCTGCGATTGGCCTGGTTGGTGCCGGAGTATGGTATTCCACCAGCTTTGGTGGCCACCCGTGACTAGTGGGGCATTTTGTTGTTCCCAAGGCGGGGCAAATGCCGCGCGCCAAGAGGTGCCGCAGAGCTGCAAGGAATTGCAGCCGATGACAAACGGGCGTTGACGATTGATGTCACCCTGACAGCCGACGAGCAAGTTGTACCACCCCAGGTAATTTTTGAAGGAACAACGGACCACTGCCACGCCGCAAATGCATCGGATTTCGAAAAGAACGGGTGGCAAATCCGCCACTCCTGCAACGACTCGTCCAACACAGACCTGGCTTTGGAGTACTCGGACAACATTGAGCAGCACTTCAACGAACAAAAAGATCGCTTAGGTGTGTACTTGAATGGAGGCGGAGGTGCATTACCAGCATCATGGCCGGCCACAGGGCGCCCCCGGTCACGCGTATTGGCCCGAGTGGCAGGGCGACAGGGATGGGATGTTGGAGCACGCCTGGGAGAGGATGTTTGGGGCCATCCTGGGGGCCCATGGGAAGATTGGGGCGGTGTCCTACCATGGCCCCTCCCAGGGCCCTGACAAATATGGATATGTTGTTGCCGCGGCGCCTGGATTACCAGTGGTCTCCGGGGCCGACTTCTATCCACGGAAGTGGCACATACTCGCCACGACCAATACCTCCAACACAACCTCGCCTAGTCCTAGCCCTAGCCCTCGCCCTAGCCCTAGCCCTAGCCCTAGCCCAAGCGGGAATCCTCTTGACAGTTGCACCACTGACTGCACCGTCAGCACTTCTGTGTCTGTTGTTTCGGTCACAGACACGTTCACTGGTGCGACCGTTGTATTCTCCAGCGCCACTATCTCCTACACTTCGTCCACTGTTAGCTTCACCAGCACCACCACCGCCGTTGTGGTCTCTGGAGCAGGTGGGTTTCTGTTCACCAGCAGCACCACTGTGTCAGTATCTGGTGCTGGCATATCACTTACAGATACAGTGCAATTCGTCTTGGAGCAGAGCAGCACCATGGCAGTCACAGCCCTGTTCCAAGTCTTGGCCACTTCCCAGCTGCAGCTGCTGGACACGACAGTTACAACACCGAGCTCTGTGTTATATCTGGGCTGCACCGTTGGGCACACGGGGCTCATCATCTCAGGCACCGTCTCCGGCAGTGCATCTCTCAATGTGCAGACCGGGGCAGTGCAGGTAACAGGTGGGGTGGTGCAGGTGCGGGTGTGTCTCAGTGATTCATGTTCCACAAGCTACTCCTTCACTAATAGACGGTTGGCAGCACTACCCTCAACCAGGAGCGCCACAACCTCCGCCACCCAATATGTTTGTGCATCGGTTTTCGGTAGCACCACTATTGCAGTTACCAGCGGGGCAGTGCTGCAGCTGGATACGGCTTGTACCTATGGGACCATTGTGGACTCGACAAACACCACTGTGACAGTCAGCTCTACTACTGACACCAGCACATCCACGAGCACAACGGTTGAAAGTGGGGGCACTATTCAATTTGTGAATGTTTCATCTTCATCCAACATTGTCAATTTCAATGGTCCTCTTGTCTTTGCGTCTGGCTCCTGTCTGAACATTTCACTGGCCGACACAAGTGCTATCACAAAGGATGTGGCACGGTTCGTCACCTCTAGCTGCACCTTAGAATCTGCCACTGTTTCAATTGAGAACGGCGGCGACGTGGAGTATACTGTGACCGCAGTTGCAGAAAGTTCCACTGCTTGCCTTATCCGTGTGTCCAATTACTCACCCGACAATGACAACGGTTTGTATTTCCTGTTCCTGTTGTTTTTGATTCCCGTTTTCCTTGCCCCCGTGGTTTATTACTACGCTGTTGGGAAGAAATTGAACTCAACAGCGCTGGCAACAACAGAGGTTCTAGAGTACGAAGAGATTGACCTCACAGGCGCAGCCAACTTTCAGCCGTCTTCACCTTATTCGGACTTTGATATTCTAGCATATGAAGTTCCAGCATATGAAGTTCCAGCATATGAAGCATATGAAGAACCTTACTCGGACTTTGATATTCCAGCATATGAAGTTCCAGCATATGAAGTTCCAGCATACGAAGTTCCAGCATATGAAGCATATGAAGAACCTTACTATAATTAAAGCAATCCTGCTGTAGGGGAAAAGGTCAACTACCCTTTTGCCCCTGGCATGGGTGGCCCTCCCCACGCGGTGGCGAGGTGCATTTCCGGCATCCCAGATCAGGCAGGGGGGGCGACCCACCCTGGCTCCCGGCGTTTTGCTGGTTTGGTGACCGTCTGGGGTAGGACCGCGCGCTTGCTGCCAAGGATGCGAGGAGGGTTGCTGGTCTCACACACAACAGGTGTATTGTATTTGTACTGCGCGCCACGCGCAAGCACGGCTTGTCTAAGGCTGGGAGCCTGTAAGGTCGGGTATTGATTGATCCCCAGTAAGCAGATGAAAGGCACAGAAGACATGATACTCCGGCTAGATCAACCTGGCTGGGTCACTCTACGTCTGAAAAGAGGTCCCCACTCAGCAACCAGAGCACACTACTTACACAGAACACACTGTGTAGACAGGCAAACAGTGGGCATCAATGTCAGTGATCTTCCATTTTGCATCTGTGGTTGCAACACTGCTTGTTAAAGCAATTCGTATAATCGTTCACTGGCCGGCCAGCAGTATTGGATCAATAATGCACCATCCTTGGTGTCATGTGTTTGACTTTTCAATACCGATTTTCCTTTCTCTGAATGTATTGCCAGTATGGAGGAGCCTGAGATTGTCTCCGAGGGGGTATGTCTGTGCTGTGGTTGCATGAGCAGGTCGATGAAGTATCTTGTATCAGGCGGTATCTTTTGCTGTTGTGCTTTGTGTTCAAGGGTTGCTCAGGAATGTGGATGGTCCTATAATATGCATGTATGCCCTTGGTCTGTAGATATGAGTGACTCTTATAATTTTGCTGCGAGACACACTGTACATAGTGTTTTGCAGTTTTATTGTGAAGAACACACATTGGACTAAAGGCTGGAAGTGCCTATGGCGGGGGCATTCAGTCAATCAGAACCGACCATTGCTCTCTCTCTCTCCCCGCCAATGCACAAGCTTTGGTGGCCCATTGCTGTCGCTTTTTGGGAAATCACCTAGAAGCGAGGTTGTCAGATCAAGCGCAGGTGCGGGCGTCGTATACCGTGCGAATCCTAATTATTTGCGGAAATAAGTAATTCCCGGTCCAAGGTGTTGTTTTGAGCAAAAAAAACGCCAAAAAACATATTCATTTCTGGCTTTGTGCCCTTCGCAAAAATGGGTTGAGCAAAAAAAGAAGGCAAATCACCTCGAAGAGAGGTTGTTAGATCAAGCGCAGGCGCGAGCGGCGTATACCCCCCCTTTTTCGGGCTCATTTGCGTAGCATACCCGAAGGCATGATATTGGATCTCCCACCCGTTGTAAAGTCATTACTTTGCCCAGTAAGACCGTCCCCCAATGGATTTTTTGATTCTGAGGCCTCTACCCCCTAAAACTGGATATCACTTTTTTGGGAGGGGGGGGGGGTCAAAAGCTTTCGCTCAACAGGCTTCAAGCAGTGAGGAAGCCCAGCGCTGTCACATCACCGCCGGTCCAATGGTAACGCAGCCGACGCAAAGTTTGCGGTTCGAATCCTGGTCTGCTGACTTTTGGCGGCGGCGGCGGCGTCAAATTCACAAGACCTGGGTTCGAACCGCCGACCCAAGGAATATCGGTCGGTTGCATTACCATTCAGCCACTACTTGATCTCAAGCGCAGCATTGCCCCACTGCTTGGGGACGCATCTGCCACTGACAAAAAACCCAAACTGTGTGTTTCTGTCTGACTGACTGCTGGCCCGGCGCAGGGACTGAATGGCTGACTGTCAACCTCTCTTCGAGGTGCACTGCCGAAGGCAATAGAATTTTTTGTTTTGCCTCTGCCCCCTTTTGCAGAAATACCACAATTGCAGGACGGATGCTGTGTTTGCCCCACTGCTTGTAGCCCCACACTCCCGCCCTTCTGTTTCTCGGATCCCATTCTCGTCCTTGCTGTGCTGTTAGAGAATGTATTATGAAGCGGTGTACCCACGAGCGTCATGTATATTGTGAGCACGTTGGACATATTTGAATTTGGATATTGGTGTGCCCCAAAGCAGACAATGGGGCTAGGTCTGTGCAGCTGGGGTCCATCGTGATTTGATTTTGGTAGTTGGGAGGTAAAAAGGAGAAACCCGCGGGCGGAGGGTTTCTCCTGGGGGGAAGACGGGTCCGCTCGCCCAAACCAAGGTAAACAAAACGCGACCATAGGGGTGGGTCGCCAGGCTTTCCGCGCGTAGGTGGTGTTAGAACCCCTTGGGTTCTGGACCAAGAAAGATGTCCTTGATTAGTGCCCTATAGATTTTGATGAAATCCTGCAGGTTTTTGATGATGAAATCCCAAAACCAAAGGAGCAAGTAGAGCAAGAACAGGATGTGGATCGAATCAATGAATAGTTTGAAATCCAGTGTAACACAGAAGGGCTGCAGATAGACAAAGCAGGTTTAAATACAATGATTCAATCACAAATGGACAGTACAAAAGATTTTACGTGAAAACTGGCCTGACTCTAGCCTCCAAGTTAGCATCAAGCACTTCATGTGCACTCTTTTGGATGAAATGGAGCCGGTTAGGAATGTGGGGCATAGGAGTTAGGCCAGACACAGATTATGACTTGGCCAAGCAACTGAATTCAGAAATAGTTAAAACGTAGAACCACAATAAGTGGTAGAAACAATTGAGTATAGGGGTCTTGGGGTGGGAGACCACTAGGCTTAACCTCCAAGGCCTAAAGCATGAAATGCCTATTTTGTTTCGGTATATCCTCCATGAAGGAAGATACCTCCGCTCAGTTGAGTGGTAGGGGTGAACTTCATGGGGGGCTAGGGTTATAACCCTAGTTACTTTGAGAAAGTGTACTAAAAGCCTCAAAAGAGTGATAAAAATACTTAAGTTAGTCTTAGCATCAACAAAAGGGTTTTAAGGGGGGCTTGGCCTGGATCAAGCCCTCCAAGAAAGACATGGCAGTGACTTTTTCTTACTCCCCCCTGGAGTACTAGTTAGCTAAGCTAGTAGGACCAAGGAAAAAGGCTCAAATATTCCCAAAATTACCTCAGAAAATGCATTAAACTTACCAAAACCATCCTCATCAGTTCATAGAAGCCTATCACACTGTAGGTACCCTTGAAAAACAGTGTAATGTACCGTGAATGATGTCCCTTCGATGGGGCATTCCTCAAAAGTCGCCAGCGTGCGACGAAAACTTTTGGTAAAAATTTGGGGGTAGTGGGGTTTGAACCCAGGACTCCCTCCCTAGAGCACATATGCTTGCCCACTAGGGTACAGTCGGACGCTCTAATGCGGACGGCTATCGCTGCATAAACAGCACTTTAGTAAACGTCCTGACCAAGGGCCAGGGCGGAGCAATACTCCCAATGGAGGACACAAATCTCCAGGAGCTGAAAAAAATAGAAAATGAAACCAACATGGAGTGAATCCTGTGGTTTAGCGAAAGGTGTAGCGATTTAAGAAGTTAAATCGCTAAAAATTGACAAAATCACGCGAGAAATCGTCATTTTTACACCAAAACTCAAAGTCGCAGACAAGCGCAACAGAAGCGGACTTCAAAAACGGGGTTGCGCAAGCGTAAACGGCTCTTGAAAAAGAAGGTATGAGCCGTAGTTTTTAAAGTTCTAAAGGAAATTTTCGCATAGTTGCATCAAAATTTTTATAAACTTTAGGGAAAAGTATTCAAACTCAATCCACACCACAGAGCACGTGGACAACCCACCTCTCAGGTATGCCAGTGTCATTCCACACGCATGCATTGCGTTCGTGTTGGTTGCTTCGTTAAACCGTTAGGGTTGTCAACGCTGTGTTCCCTGGGGGTTCGGGTGCTCCTCTCTCTTGCTCTGCACAGGTCAAAACAGGAATGAAAGGTATGCGATGCGAATGGAACGCGCAGCGCGCACGTAGGGTTAGAATATGCGCTGTGCTCGCGACGCCTGTGCCTAATTGAGGCATTCACACGCTGTGGCGCTTTCCCTGTACCCCAATTCACCCCTGTTCTCTCTTCACAGGTAAGAAAAGAAAGTGCTTGCTCGTGTTTGTGTTGCCGTAGCGCTAAAGTAGGGTTGCTTAAAACGCTTAGGCTTGTTTTGCGCTGTGCAGTGCGCCACTCTCTCTCCTTTTTCTGCAGGAAACAAGACAAAGGGAAGCATGCATGACACACAGTGCATTAATCGCTTAGGGTGGTTTATAATTCGCCGTAGGTTTGTTTAAGCGCGTAGGGTTGTTTTGCGCTCGTGTTTTCCTCGGCATTCACATGATGCGTGGTGAGTAAGGTAGGTAAGCCCAGGAGGAGCTCACCTCCTGGTTGAGTCGCTTGTGATTGGTTATGTTGAGTTAAATTAGGTAAGAACAACAGGAAATGGAGAGATTGTGCATACCTGTGCATGCATATCACGCATCAAAGGGTAGGCCACGCGAAGTGCGCACGGTAAACCTTGTTTAGGTTACCCAGGGGCTCCACCCTACGTTCTTTAAGAGAACGGGTGGAGTTCCTTAAGCTTGCTTGCTTGATAGGGGCGTTTGTGGACAGCGTATTATAGGGCAGACTGAGAAGCGTATAACACGTGGAGTCTGTCTTGGTTCCTCCGCTGCAAACGCTCCTGCATCCGCCTTTGTTCTTCAGGTGGGAAGGTGAGGGTGATTGGTGCAGTCCCACTTTGGCAGCGCTAAAATATGCTGCGCGGATCACAAAACAAACAACTGCAACTCAACCAGGAGTGGTGAGTGCAGTCCGACTTCATCGCCATCCACGCTGTGCACGCACGCTGTGCTCTCCCTCCCTCCAAGCCCTGACAGGGAAACACGTAGTGGCGTCCCTGTTAGGCCACAGCCGCTTAGTAGCGCTGTGTTCTCTTGCTTTCTTACAGGAGGGTCAATAGGACCCGTGACTCCTTCAACAGCAACACCAAGTAGCGTGTGTAGGTGTTAGGGTCAGCAGGCCTGGCAGGAGTTGAATAAAAACCAATTTTGCAGCGGTTTTGCAAGTAGGAGAAACCAAACAATCAAGGCAGCAAGACAGGACACCACAACACCACACGGCAGCACAGCACCACGGGGCACAGCACAGGGGAGCAGGGCACCAAGGGAAAGCAGGGAAGCACAGCAACACCGCACAGGGCGGAGAGGACAGGGAACACACAGCACGACACCCCAGGACGCACACGGCACAAAGCACAACAACAGGCAGCAACACACCACAGCAAAACACACACAGCGCGGCGAGACAAGACAAAACACAGCGCCGAAGACACAGGCCCACAGGACGACGGACAGCGCCCCAAGACACGACACAGCGCGCGACAGCACCAAGCAGAGCAAAACGAAACAACACAGCACACAGCAACGCAGCGCCAGGCGGCACGACACGCAGCAACGCGGCGCAGCACAGCACCCAGGGACACACCACAGCACATCTCCGAAACACGACACCAGGACCCACCAGGACTCAACAGGAGACAAGAGAGGACAGCCAGGCCCAACAGCAAACACGCAAACACCACAGACAACAACACAAAACACCAACCAGCGCAGCAGGGGCAAGAGAGCAACGCACAGAGAGCAACACCGCAGGCACACAGGCACCGCAACGCACAAGCAAAGCACAGAAACCGAAACAGCACGGAGCACCACGGAAAGGCAAGGGACCACGAAAAAAAAAAACCAGCAGAGAACGCAGCAACGCACGACAGCAAAGCACAACAAAAACAGCACAACAAGACCCACCGCAACACGGCGCAAGAACCCAACCAGACACAAGCACGCCACACAACACCAGGCACAGCACAAAACACACCACAGACCGCAGCACCACACGAGACGACGCCGGACGAAGCAAAACACGGGGCGCCACAACCGGCCGCGCGGGAAACAAACAACACACAGCGCCAAGGCCCAGGGCACCCGGGGCCGGAAACCAGATAAAGCCTGAGACCACGGAGGCGCACAACGAAAAAAAAAAACAACGAGCACCGAGAGGCACCGACGAAAACCGCGAGACACAAAAGGGGAGGGGGGGGGGGGCAACCACCAGTGAGCAGCCAACGGCCAGGCGGAAACACAAAAGAGGCGAGAGCGCACAGCGAGCCGAGAAGCGGGAGGCCAACAAAACAAACAACACACAGCGCCAAGGCCCGGGGCACCCGGGGCCGGAAACCAGATAAAGCGGGAGACACGGGGGCGCACGAAAAAAAAAAAGAAAAGAAAAAAAAATCCCGGGACCGGGAGAACCGCGAGACACAGAGGGGGGGGGGGGGGGGCACGGGAACAACCAGGGTGCAGCCAAGGGCCAGGCGGGAACACAAAAGAGGCGAGAGCGCACACCGAGCCGAGAAGCGGGAGGCCAGCAAAACAGAAAGCACACAGCGCCAAGGCCAAGGGCACCCGGGGCTGGAAACCAGAGAAAGCCAGAGACAGCGGGGGCAGAGACAACGAAGGAACGAAAGAGCGAAAAAAAAACAAAAAACGGAGCACCGAGCGACGAAAACAGCGCGCCAAATAGGGGACGGGGGGGGGGGGGGGCAGCAACCACCAGAGAGCAGCCAACGCTGAGGCGGGACACACAAAAGAGGCGAGAGCGCGGGGGAAAGGAGAGAAGCGGAAGGCCCACAAAGGAAAAACCAACAGCACCAAGGCCCAGGGCACCCGAGGCCGGGAACCAGTGAAAGCCAGAGACAACGGGGGCGCACAACGAAAAAAAAAACGAGCACCGAAAGGCAGCGACGAAAACCGCGAGACACGAAAGGGGGGGGGGGGGGGGGGCAGCAACCACCAAGGAGCAACCAACGGCCGGGCGGGAAACACAAACGAGGCGAGAGAGCACGGAGAGCCGAGAGGCGGGAGGCCAACAAAACAAACAGCACACAGCGCCAAGGCCCAGGGCACCCGGGGCCAGAAACGAGAGAAAGCCAGAGATCGAGGGGGCGCAAAACAAAAAAACCACAGGCCGGGGGGGGGGGAAGAAAAACAAAGCGCCAAGGCCCAAGGCACCCGGGGCCGGAAACCAAAGAAAGCAAGAGACAAAGGGGGGCGCGCGGAGTAGAAACAAAAAAAAGGGGGGGGGGGAGGGGAGGGGAAACAAGGGGAGGGCCAACAAAGGACCAAGAAAGGGGCAACACCAGCCGGGAGGGGGCCGAGCAAAGCAGAAAGACACAGCGGCCATAGGAAAAGGTGCGGCGCACCAAAACGCGCCCGGGAGGCCGGCCCGCCGGACCCGGCCAGGAAGGACGAGCACACGCACACCCGCACGGGACCCGGGCGTGGCGTCCACCGACCCGCAAGGGGAGGTGTCGGTGTCCACACGAAACAGCCCCGGTGCACCGGCCGAGTTCCCCTGTCGAAAGACGGACGGTACGGGAAACCGGACTCGTCAGTGACCGGGTCCACACGCGCCAACCACCGCAGCGCACGCAGCCCAAGACCGACGCCGGAGGGACCCGCCAGGGACAACCCCATCGCGGGGCCCCGAACGGGTACAACGCGGAGCGAGCCCAGCGCCCCTGCCTCGGCGGGGGCCAGCGGCAGGCACAATGAGCCCGGTTCTCGGCCGGCCTCCGCGTGCCCCGCGCAGCCGACCAGTAAATGCGGGGGCGAAAGCCCCCGGGATGGGGAAAGGCACCATGGCGTCGGGAAAGCCAACCGGAGCACCGAGAGCGACCGGACCGGACGAGGCGCGGCGCACCACGCGGGGCCACGAGGCACGCCAGAGCGGCACGCCGCCGGCCACAACCACGGCACACGAACAGGTGCCAGGCAACAACGGCCGCCGGGTGCCCCAAACCCGGACAGCGCGCACCACAACCACACAACCACGGCCGAGGGGCGACACCGAAGGGAAGACGAGGCCAAGCAGCGCCAGAGAGACCGGACGCCCCGGACTGGATCGTCCGGGGTGGGTCAAGCAGCGGGAACCACCGCCCCCCGGAAAGGAGCATCCAGGGACCAGCGGCGGTGGACGCCCCCCGGACTGGAACATCCGGGGCGGAACAAGCAGCAGGCGCCACGGGGAGCCACAGAAGCGGCCACGAGGACGAGGCCGAGGAGAAGCAGTGAAGCAGAGTGGAGGACGAGGCCGGGGAGAAGCGGAGAAGACAAGATGAGGACAAGGCCAAGGTGACGCAGTGATGCACACAAGTGGACGAGGACGGGGGGATGAGGTGGAGCAACCGCGGGGACGAGGCCGAGGAGAAGCAGCGGAGCAGCGACGAGGAGGAGCCCGAGGAGATGCAGAGAAGGGGTGACCAAGACGAGGCCGTGCACAAGCATCCAAGAGCAGACGAAGACAAGGAGAGCCCAGGATAGGAACATCCCGGGCAAAACAAGAAGGAGCGGCCCAAGCGAAACGACCACAAAAGGCGGAGGAAGGAGTCCCGACGCACCGGGCTGGAACATCCGGGGCGGAGCAAGCAGCAGGGGCCGCCACCCCCCGGACTGGAGCATCAGAGGACAAGTGGCAGCCAGACGCCCCGGACTGGATGGTCCGGGTCGGGCCAAGCAGTAGGAACCGCCGCCCCCCGGACTGGAGCATCCGGGGACCAGCGGCGGTGGACGCCCCCCCGAATGGAACATCCGGGGCGGAACAAGCAGCAGGCGCCACGGGGAGCTCAGAAGAGGCCACGAGGATGAGGCCGTGGAGATGCAGCGAAGCAGAGTGGAGGACGAGGCCGGGGAGAAGCGGAGAAGACAAGATGAGGACAAGGCCAAGGTGACGCAGTGAAGCACACATGTGGACGACGACGGGGGGAAGAGGTGGAGCAGCCGCGGGGACGAGGCCGAGGGGAAGCAGCGGAGCAGCGACTAGGAGGAGCCCGAGGAGATGCAGAGAAGGGGTGACCAAGACGAGGCCGAGCACAAGCAGCCAAGAGCAGACGAAGACAAGGAGAGCCCAGGACTGGATCATCCGGGGCAAAACAAGAAGGAGTGGCCCAAGCGAAACGACCACAAAAGGCGGAGGAAGGGGACACGACACCCCACGGACTGGAGCATCCGGGGCGGAACAAGCAGCAGGGGCCGCCACCCCCCGGACACGATCAACTGATGACAAGTGGCGGCCAAACGCCCCGGACTGGATCGTCCGGGGTGGGCCAAGCAGCAGGCACCGCCGCCCCCCGGACTGGAGCATCCAGGGACCAGCGGCGGTGGACGCCCCCCGGACTGGAACATCCGGGGCGGAACAAGCAGCAGGCGCCACGGGGAGCCTCAGCAGTGGCCACGAGGACGAGGCCGTGGAGATGCAGCAAAGCAGAGTGGAGGACGAGGCCGGGGAGAAGCGGAGAAGACAAGATGAGGACAAGGCCAAGGTGACGCAGTGATGCACACAAGTGGACGAGGACGGGGGGATGAGGTGGAGCAACCGCGGGGACGAGGCCGAGGAGAAGCAGTGGAGCAGCGACGAGGAGGAGCCCGAGGAGATGCAGAGTAGGGGTGACCAAGACGAGGCCGAGCACAAGCAGCCAAGAGCAGACGAAGACAAGGAGAGCCCAGGACTGGCTCTTCCGGGGCAAAACAAGAAGGAGCGGCCCAAGCGAAACGAGCACAAAAGGCGGAGGAAGGAGACACGACACCCCACGGACTGGATCATCTGGTGAAGCAGTGGGGTAAACAAGAGGCGGGGGCCGAGGTGAAGGTGAGCAGCAGCCACGAGGACGAGGCCATGGAGAAGCAGTGCGGCAGCCAAGAGGAGGAGCCCGTGGTGATGCAGTGATGCGAAGACCCGGACTAGGCCGAGGTAATGCAACGAAGCGGAGACGAGGCCAAGAAGTGCCCAGGACTGGATCATCCGGGGCAAAGCAAGAAGGAATGGCCGAAGCACGACGCGAGCAAAAACCGGTGAAAAAAGACCAGATGCCCCGGACTGGATCATCCGGAGCGGAACAAGCAGCAGGAGCCGCCGTCCCCCGGACTGGATCATCCAGGGACAAGTGGCGGCCTGGCGCCCCGGACAGGATAATCCGGGGCTGGCAGCCTGTCCGCACAAGAGCAGGGCTCGACAGGCCGCGCTGAGGCGGGCCCCTGACCGGGTATAGCAGGCCAGACGTGAGTGCTGGTAGCTACGCCTCTCCGCACCCCCACCATGCATGAGACTCTCGTACCGCAGGTGGGATAAGTAGGGTGAAGAGGTGCACCCGAAGCCGCCCACCCAGCTAAACCAAGGGCGGAGACACACGCACAACAAAGAGGGCATCAACATGGACACCACGACGCAGGCGGGGCACGACAGCGGAGCACTCCATCCAACCAAGCCCTAGCATGGGTACGTGTGGTGGCGTCCCTGCTAGGCCACAGCCGCCAACCAAAAAAAAAAACACAACACGCGCTGTGTTCTTGTGCACAAACGCAGGTGGAACACATGGGCTGCCCACCCTGCATGACCCAGGGCGCAGATCACACACACAGCAGCACGCCCGAGCCAGGTATGGGGGGAACAGCAGAAAGAAGGACCCTCGACCATGAGTGGCACAAACATCAGACGGGCAATGTGCCATAGGAGGTATGCAAGACGACGTCAAGGACGGCAAGACAGCAGGCGGTGCAAGCATACGGAACACAGAACACAACTCCCCTCCAAGCCCTAGTGGGGGTACGTGTAGTGGCGTCCCTGCTAGGCCACAGCCGCCTGGACACGCTGTGTTCTCGTGCCAAAACATAGGTGGGCCAAAGGTGCCATGACAAGGGAAAAGTGGCCAGACGATCCGGGCAGGAACGGGCGGAGGAGAATGCGCCGAGTGCGCGGAGGAAGGGGAGTGGATAGGAGCGACCCGTGCGAGGAGCACGAAACGGTCCCCGGATGGATGAGGATCCTGTGGGCCCGCGCCACGGGGTTGCTGGCGGCTCGGTGGGGTATAAACACGGGATGAGGGATGGGATGGGGGCACGGGGCTAGGACAGGGGTGTGGCACGGGCCACACAACGGCCCCATGGGAACGGAAATCCACGGGACGCGGGGATTGGGCCGGTGTCGGTATGGGGCGAAGGGGAACGGGACATGGGATGGGAAGGGAGGCCCAAAGCGCCAAGCAACAGCCCCGTGGGATTGGGAAACCAGTCGCCATGGAGTGGTGAACCATGGGCCAACCATGGGGAGCCTGGCCACGGGAAGTCGGGAAAATGCCCTGAACTCCGGGACGGCCGTGAGGTGTCCGCAGGGGTGAGGGTTGACCCCGAGGTCCCCGGGTCAATGGCCTAAGTACACGTAGGTTCACGCGTGAGCGGGACCTAGGGGAACGTGGAAAGGGTCGCCCCCTGGCCTCCAGCCGCGGATGAACGACACCCAAGTGCATCCGGGAGCCGAGTGGGTACTCCAACCCGTGAGGGATGGGGAGTGGTGGAATGTGGTTGACAGAGAGAAATGCTCCGTTGTCGGCGAGGGCTATCCACAGGAAACCCGCCTGCAGGCGCCCGAAAGGCTGTGCTAGGGTCGGAAGGCCGGAGGATCCTTCGATGGGTGACCGGAAGGAGCTGAGACCGTGAGGGCAGCGACTGAAGGACACCTACCGCCGGTCATGCCCCAAGGGAACCTGGTTGAAGTTCTCGGCCGTGAGGTGAGACAGGGGTCACCAGGGGAACTGATGGTGGAGAGCTCTCCTTCCCGCCAGAGGCGGCCACCATGTAAAACAAGCAAGGAGATGTCAGAAGAGGCTGCGGACGCGGCCGCCCTTACTTACTTACTTACTTACTCAGGCACAACTACGATCCGCAGGAATTCCATCTCGTAACCATTGGCCACTGGAACTGGAAATGGTTTTCAACAAGAGCAAACTACAGCACGTATGAACGTGAATTACTCTCTGCAATTTTGCTTATCTCTGGACAAAGCCGACTGTTTGGCAGCAATTCCGTGGTGTGGTTTTGTGATCAGGAGTCCACGGAGACGTTTCTCAAGGGGGCCCCTCCTGAAAACCGAAAGCTCGGACGTTGGTGGACGTTTCTGGCTCAGCTGAAGCTCAACATCTACAGGGTACCGGGTCTGAAAAATGAGCTATGTGATTGGCTCTCACGTGAAAATTTCGATGAGAAAATTTCTGCAAGCTATGAAGCACTTTCTCGAGAAGCTTTCCAGAAAATGGACGTCCATTTGGATCTCACTATGAGCAAAACTGAACTACTCAGCTCTCTACGAAAGTCTGAAGCGGTGGGGATCCCTGATACGGCAGGGGTGAGGTAGCCACTTTGCCCACTTGTGGGCCACTTCTGATTTTGCCCCCCGCTCTGAAGCGGTGGGGATCCCCGATACGGCAGGGGTGAGGTAGCCATTTTGCCCACTTGTGGGCCACTTCTGATTTTCCCCTCCGCTCTGAAGCGGTGGGGAGCCCCGATACGGCAGGGGTGAGGTAGCCACTTTGCCCACTTGTGGGCCACTTCTGATTTTGCCCCCCGCTCTGAAGCGGTGGGGATCCCCGATACGGCAGGGGTGAGGTAGCCATTTTGCCCACTTGTGGGCCACTTCTGATTTTGCCCCCCGCTCTGAAGCGGTGGGGATCCCCGATACGGCAGGGGTGAGGTAGCCACTTTGCCCACTTGTGGGCCACTTCTGATTTTGCCCCCCGCTCTGAAGCGGTGGGGATCCCCGATACGGCAGGGGTGAGGTAGCCATTTTGCCCACTTGTGGGCCACTTCTGATTTTGCCCCCCGCTGTGAAGCGGTGGGGATCCCCGATACCGCAGGGGTGAGGTAGCCACTTTGCCCACTTGTGGGCCACTTCTGATTTTGCCCCCCGCTCTGAAGCGGTGGGGATCCCCGATACGGCAGGGGTGAGGGAGCCACTTTGCCCACTTGTGGGCCACTTCTGATTTCCCCCCCCGCTCTGAAGCGGTGGGGATCCCCGATACGGCAGGGGTGAGGTAGCCATTTTGCCCACTTGTGGGCCACTTCTGATTTTGCCCCCCGCTCTGAAGCGGTGGGGATCCCCGATACGGCAGGGGTGAGGTAGCCACTTTGCCCACTTGTGGGCCACTTCTGATTTTGCCCCCCGCTCTGAAGCGGTGGGGATCCCCGATACGGCAAGGGTGAGGTAGCCATTTTGCCCACTTGTGGGCCACTTGTGATTTTGCCCCCCGCTGTGAAGCGGTGGGGATCCCCGATACCGCAGGGGTGAGGGAGCCATTTTGCCCACTTGTGGGCCTTTTCTGATTTTGCCCCCCGCTCTGAAGCGGTGGGGATCCCCGATACGGCAGGGGTGAGGTAGCCACTTTGCCCACTTGTGGGCCACTTCTAATTTTGCCCCCCGCTCTGAAGCGGTGGGGATCCCCGATACGGCAGGGGTGAGGAAGCCATTTTGCCCACTTGTGGGCCACTTCTGATTTTCCCCTCCGCTCTGAAGCGGTGGGGAGCCCCGATACGGCAGGGGTGAGGTAGCCACTTTGCCCACTTGTGGGCCACTTCTGATTTTGCCCCCCGCTCTGAAGCGGTGGGGATCCCCGATACCGCAGGGGTGAGGTAGCCATTTTGCCTACTTGTGGGCCACTTCTGATTTCCCCCCCCGCTCTGAAGCGGTGGGGATCCCCGATACGGCAGGGGTGAGGTAGCCATTTTGCCCACTTGTGGGCCTTTTCTGATTTTGCCCCCCGCTTCGAAGCGGTGGGGATCCCCGATACGGCAGGGGTGAGGGAGCCATTTTGCCCACTTGTGGGCCACTTCTGAGTTTCCCCTCCGCTCTGAAGCGGTGGGGATCCCCGATACGGCAGGGGTGAGGTAGCCACTTTGCCCACTTGTGGGCCACTTCTGATTTTGCCCCCCGCTCTGAAGCGGTGGGGATCCCCGATACGGCAGGGGTGAGGAAGCCATTTTGCCCACTTGTGGGCCACTTCTGATTTTCCCCTCCGCTCTGAAGCGGTGGGGAGCCCCGATACGGCAGGGGTGAGGTAGCCATTTTGCCAACTTGTGGGCCACTTCTGATTTTGCCCCCCGCTCTGAAGCGGTGGGGATCCCCGATACCGCAGGGGTGAGGTAGCCATTTTGCCTACTTGTGGGCCACTTCTGATTTCCCCCCCCGCTCTGAAGCGGTGGGGATCCCCGATACGGCAGGGGTGAGGTAGCCATTTTGCCCACTTGTGGGCCTTTTCTGATTTTGCCCCCCGCTCTGAAGCGGTGGGGATCCCCGATACGGCAGGGGTGAGGTAGCCACTTTGCCCACTTGTGGGCCACTTCTAATTTTGCCCCCCGCTCTGAAGCGGTGGGGATCCCCGATACGGCAGGGGTGAGGAAGCCATTTTGCCCACTTGTGGGCCACTTCTGATTTTCCCCTCCGCTCTGAAGCGGTGGGGAGCCCCGATACGGCAGGGGTGAGGTAGCCATTTTGCCAACTTGTGGGCCACTTCTGATTTTGCCCCCCGCTCTGAAGCGGTGGGGATCCCCGATACCGCAGGGGTGAGGTAGCCATTTTGCCTACTTGTGGGCCACTTCTGATTTCCCCCCCCGCTCTGAAGCGGTGGGGATCCCCGATACGGCAGGGGTGAGGTAGCCACTTTGCCCACTTGTGGGCCACTTCTGATTTTGCCCCCCGCTCTGAAGCGGTGGGGATCCCCGATACGGCAGGGGTGAGGAAGCCATTTTGCCCACTTGTGGGCCACTTCTGATTTTCCCCTCCGCTCTGAAGCGGTGGGGAGCCCCGATACGGCAGGGGTGAGGTAGCCATTTTGCCAACTTGTGGGCCACTTCTGATTTTGCCCCCCGCTCTGAAGCGGTGGGGATCCCCGATACGGCAGGGGTGAGGTAGCCATTTTGCCTACTTGTGGGCCACTTCTGATTTCCCCCCCCGCTCTGAAGCGGTGGGGATCCCCGATACGGCAGGGGTGAGGTAGCCATTTTGCCCACTTGTGGGCCTTTTCTGATTTTGCCCCCCGCTCTGAAGCGGTGGGGATCCCCGATACGGCAGGGGTGAGGTAGCCACTTTGCCCACTTGTGGGCCACTTCTAATTTTGCCCCCCGCTCTGAAGCGGTGGGGATCCCCGATACGGCAGGGGTGAGGAAGCCATTTTGCCCACTTGTGGGCCACTTCTGATTTTCCCCTCCGCTCTGAAGCGGTGGGGAGCCCCGATACGGCAGGGGTGAGGTAGCCATTTTGCCAACTTGTGGGCCACTTCTGATTTTGCCCCCCGCTCTGAAGCGGTGGGGATCCCCGATACCGCAGGGGTGAGGTAGCCATTTTGCCTACTTGTGGGCCACTTCTGATTTCCCCCCCCGCTCTGAAGCGGTGGGGATCCCCGATACGGCAGGGGTGAGGTAGCCACTTTGCCCACTTGTGGGCCACTTCTGATTTTGCCCCCCGCTCTGAAGCGGTGGGGATCCCCGATACGGCAGGGGTGAGGAAGCCATTTTGCCCACTTGTGGGCCACTTCTGATTTTCCCCTCCGCTCTGAAGCGGTGGGGAGCCCCGATACGGCAGGGGTGAGGTAGCCATTTTGCCAACTTGTGGGCCACTTCTGATTTTGCCCCCCGCTCTGAAGCGGTGGGGATCCCCGATACCGCAGGGGTGAGGTAGCCATTTTGCCTACTTGTGGGCCACTTCTGATTTCCCCCCCCGCTCTGAAGCGGTGGGGATCCCCGATACGGCAGGGGTGAGGTAGCCATTTTGCCCACTTGTGGGCCTTTTCTGATTTTGCCCCCCGCTCTGAAGCGGTGGGGATCCCCGATACGGCAGGGGTGAGGTAGCCACTTTGCCCACTTGTGGGCCACTTCTAATTTTGCCCCCCGCTCTGAAGCGGTGGGGATCCCCGATACGGCAGGGGTGAGGAAGCCATTTTGCCCACTTGTGGGCCACTTCTGATTTTCCCCTCCGCTCTGAAGCGGTGGGGAGCCCCGATACGGCAGGGGTGAGGTAGCCATTTTGCCAACTTGTGGGCCACTTCTGATTTTGCCCCCCGCTCTGAAGCGGTGGGGATCCCCGATACCGCAGGGGTGAGGTAGCCATTTTGCCTACTTGTGGGCCACTTCTGATTTCCCCCCCCGCTCTGAAGCGGTGGGGATCCCCGATACGGCAGGGGTGAGGTAGCCACTTTGCCCACTTGTGGGCCACTTCTGATTTTGCCCCCCGCTCTGAAGCGGTGGGGATCCCCGATACGGCAGGGGTGAGGAAGCCATTTTGCCCACTTGTGGGCCACTTCTGATTTTCCCCTCCGCTCTGAAGCGGTGGGGAGCCCCGATACGGCAGGGGTGAGGTAGCCATTTTGCCAACTTGTGGGCCACTTCTGATTTTGCCCCCCGCTCTGAAGCGGTGGGGATCCCCGATACGGCAGGGGTGAGGTAGCCATTTTGCCTACTTGTGGGCCACTTCTGATTTCCCCCCCCGCTCTGAAGCGGTGGGGATCCCCGATACGGCAGGGGTGAGGTAGCCATTTTGCCCACTTGTGGGCCTTTTCTGATTTTGCCCCCCGCTCTGAAGCGGTGGGGATCCCCGATACGGCAGGGGTGAGGTAGCCACTTTGCCCACTTGTGGGCCACTTCTAATTTTGCCCCCCGCTCTGAAGCGGTGGGGATCCCCGATACGGCAGGGGTGAGGAAGCCATTTTGCCCACTTGTGGGCCTTTTCTGATTTTCCCCTCCGCTCTGAAGCGGTGGGGAGCCCCGATACGGCAGGGGTGAGGTAGCCATTTTGCCAACTTGTGGGCCACTTCTGATTTTGCCCCCCGCTCTGAAGCGGTGGGGATCCCCGATACCGCAGGGGTGAGGTAGCCATTTTGCCTACTTGTGGGCCACTTCTGATTTCCCCCCCCGCTCTGAAGCGGTGGGGATCCCCGATACGGCAGGGGTGAGGTAGCCACTTTGCCCACTTGTGGGCCACTTCTGATTTTGCCCCCCGCTCTGAAGCGGTGGGGATCCCCGATACGGCAGGGGTGAGGAAGCCATTTTGCCCACTTGTGGGCCACTTCTGATTTTCCCCTCCGCTCTGAAGCGGTGGGGAGCCCCGATACGGCAGGGGTGAGGTAGCCATTTTGCCAACTTGTGGGCCACTTCTGATTTTGCCCCCCGCTCTGAAGCGGTGGGGATCCCCGATACCGCAGGGGTGAGGTAGCCATTTTGCCTACTTGTGGGCCACTTCTGATTTCCCCCCCCGCTCTGAAGCGGTGGGGATCCCCGATACGGCAGGGGTGAGGTAGCCATTTTGCCCACTTGTGGGCCTTTTCTGATTTTGCCCCCCGCTCTGAAGCGGTGGGGATCCCCGATACGGCAGGGGTGAGGTAGCCACTTTGCCCACTTGTGGGCCACTTCTAATTTTGCCCCCCGCTCTGAAGCGGTGGGGATCCCCGATACGGCAGGGGTGAGGAAGCCATTTTGCCCACTTGTGGGCCACTTCTGATTTTCCCCTCCGCTCTGAAGCGGTGGGGAGCCCCGATACGGCAGGGGTGAGGTAGCCATTTTGCCAACTTGTGGGCCACTTCTGATTTTGCCCCCCGCTCTGAAGCGGTGGGGATCCCCGATACCGCAGGGGTGAGGTAGCCATTTTGCCCACTTGTGGGCCACTTCTGATTTCCCCCCCCGCTCTGAAGCGGTGGGGATCCCCGATACGGCAGGGGTGAGGTAGCCATTTTGCCCACTTGTGGGCCTTTTCTGATTTTGCCCCCCGCTCTGAAGCGGTGGGGATCCCCGATACGGCAGGGGTGAGGGAGCCATTTTGCCCACTTGTGGGCCACTTCTGAGTTTCCCCTCCGCTCTGAAGCGGTGGGGAGCCCCGATACGGCAGGGGTGAGGTAGCCACTTTGCCCACTTGTGGGCCACTTCTGATTTCCCCCCCCGCTCTGAAGCGGTGGGGATCCCCGATACGGCAGGGGTGAGGTAGCCATTTTGCCCACTTGTGGGCCACTTCTGATTTCCCCCCCCGCTCTGAAGCGGTGGGGATCCCCGATACGGCAGGGGTGAGGTAGCCATTTTGCCCACTTGTGGGCCTTTTCTGATTTTGCCCCCCGCTCTGAAGCGGTGGGGATCCCCGATACGGCAGGGGTGAGGGAGCCATTTTGCCCACTTGTGGGCCACTTCTGAGTTTCCCCTCCGCTCTGAAGCGGTGGGGAGCCCCGATACGGCAGGGGTGAGGTAGCCACTTTGCCCACTTGTGGGCCACTTCTGATTTTGCCCCCCGCTCTGAAGCGGTGGGGATCCCCGATACGGCAGGGGTGAGGTAGCCATTTTGCCCACTTGTGGGCCACTTCTGATTTTGCCCCCCGCTCTGAAGCGGTGGGGATCCCCGATACGGCAGGGGTGAGGTAGCCATTTTGCCCACTTGTGGGCCACTTCTGATTTTGCCCCCCGCTCTGAAGCGGTGGGGATCCCCGATACGGCAGGGGTGAGGTAGCCATTTTGTCCACTTGTGGGCCACTTCTGATTTCCCCCCCCCGCTCTGAAGCGGTGGGGATCCCCGATACGGCAGGGGTGAGGTAGCCACTTTGCCCACTTGTGGGCCTTTTCTAATTTTGCCCCCCGCTCTGAAGCGGTGGGGATCCCCGATACGGCAGGGGTGAGGGAGCCATTTTGCCCACTTGTGGGCCACTTCTGAGTTTCCCCTCCGCTCTGAAGCGGTGGGGAGCCCCGATACGGCAGGGGTGAGGTAGCCACTTTGCCCACTTGTGGGCCACTTCTGATTTTGCCCCCCGCTCTGAAGCGGTGGGGATCCCCGATACGGCAGGGGTGAGGTAGCCATTTTGCCCACTTGTGGGCCACTTCTGATTTTGCCCCCCGCTCTGAAGCGGTGGGGATCCCCGATACGGCAGGGGTGAGGTAGCCATTTTGCCCACTTGTGGGCCACTTCTGATTTTGCCCCCCGCTCTGAAGCGGTGGGGATCCCCGATACGGCAGGGGTGAGGTAGCCATTTTGTCCACTTGTGGGCCACTTCTGATTTCCCCCCCCGCTCTGAAGCGGTGGGGATCCCCGATACGGCAGGGGTGAGGTAGCCACTTTGCCCACTTGTGGGCCTTTTCTAATTTTGCCCCCCGCTCTGAAGCGGTGGGGATCCCCGATACGGCAGGGGTGAGGGAGCCATTTTGCCCACTTGTGGGCCACTTCTGATTTTGCCCCCCGCTCTGAAGCGGTGGGGAGCCCCGATACGGCAGGGGTGAGGTAGCCACTTTGCCCACTTGTGGGCCACTTCTGATTTTGCCCCCCGCTCTGAAGCGGTGGGGATCCCCGATACGGCAGGGGTGAGGTAGCCACTTTGCCCACTTGTGGGCCACTTCTTATTTTGCCCCCCGCTCTGAAGCGGTGGGGATCCCCGAGACGGCAGGGGTGAGGTAGCCACTTTGCCAACTTGTGGGCCACTTCTGATTTTGCCCCCCGCTCTGAAGCGGTGGGGATCCCCGATACGGCAGGGGTGAGGTAGCCATTTTGCCCACTTGTGGGCCACTTCTGATTTTGCCCCCCGCTCTGAAGCGGTGGGGATCCCCGATACGGCAGGGGTGAGGTAGCCACTTTGCCCACTTCTTTGGTCCGGCCAATGTTGAAGCGCCTCCAGTCAAAGGGTGTTGCCGCACATGCTCGGGCTTTGGGTTTTCAAGAGGATGGTTGGTCATTTGGCTATCAATCGCTGCATCTTTGTGATGAGGTGGCCAACCAAAGGGGAAGTCTGGACGATGTTGTTGTTACACGTTTGCCGAAAGGATTCATCAAGGAAGCACTGCGCATCATCAATGCGGATCGCTCCGTCCGAGTCCCCGGGACTATCCCGGAGAATGGGTCGGAAAAGGAGTTGACTTGCTGGAAGCCCGGAGAATCTCCTCCTCCCCCAGCCTCCAACCTTGAGTCCCTGCCCCCATCTACTTCCCCCCTCCTTTTTCGATGAAGAGGATGCTCTTTCGGAACCCGAGGGCAACGTTGCTGCCTCCTCCTCGGAGCCAACGGTGGGAGAATTCCCTGCCTTCCCGGCCTCCAACTCCGAGGACGTGCCCCAAGATGGGAAGTCAGTGAAGGGCAATGTTAAGGCCCCTCCACAGACCCCGCAGTCCACTTCCTCTTCTAACCCCCCCCCCAAGTGATGATGCCCGTCCATCCGTGTTAATCTGTCGGAAGTTTTTCGAGGTGCCCGAGGCGTACCCAAAGGGCGCAGAGGGTCGGTTGGTGAACGACAAACGATTTATTCGAGAGCTGGAAGAGATGCTTGTGAAGGACATCCGTAACGCTTGTGCGCGGAACACAAATCCGCGTGCAAAGCCGAAGACATTGGACACAAAGTCTGATTTGATCTACAAGCGTGTGTTTGGCGACTTCTTGTAGTTGGCCCCACGCCATTATGGTTGCATGCGAAGAATGTAGTTCGCCCCAGGTGACCGGACTCAGGTTGTATCACTGGCTTGAGCTTCGTAGCCGGTGGCGCCGGCAGCAATATAGTCATTTTGATACCGCTTGCCAAAGGCCGAAGGGCAAATTGCATTTTTTGTTTGCGGTCATGATTCCGCCATCGGCCGCACGTTATTTCCGCCATTTGCCGGCGATGAGTATAAAAACCACCCTTCACGCCACGGCTCCATTGCTGTACCCATGCCGGAGGTACCCAAAATGTCCGTGGGGGCTATATGCTTCACCTCCTCCGGTAGCAATGGCGGTTGTTGGGTGGTTCTTGTGTTTCCCCGCCTTTTTTTCTGGAAAAATGGGTTTTTTTTTCCCATACGCGACTTACGCCAAAAAAAAAAAAGTATACGCGACTTACACCCAAAAAAAAAAAATTTCCGTCGAAAAAAAAAACGCGACTTACGCCCAAAAAAAAAAAGTTACGCGACTTACGCCAAAAAAAAAAGCGACTTACGCTTCTTTCCACAATCGAGTTACGCTTTCCTCCTACGGGTCCCCCCATCAGTGGGGACCCTATCAGTCACTCACAGGCGCACATACCCCTTAAACCCCCCCCCCCCCCCTGCTCTCGACCCCTTCCCCGAAGCAACCAGCCCCTGACAAGAAACAAACAAAGGTCAGTTAAACACAGGGGGCCACTGACAGCACCACTTTGCAAATTTTATTTTTTCAGTTTTGGCGAACCATCCTTTCTTAGTTAAACAGGTGCTGTTTGATGGCTGGGTGCCTGGGCAGGCAGGTTTCACCTTCTTGCCCTACTGGGGGGGGAGGAGAGGACGCCCAGGCACCAAAGGGGTCCGAGAGAGCAGGGTGGGATGTAAAAACAGAACAGACACAGACACAGATTCAGATTCAGACTCAGATGCAGATTCTTCCAGTGACTCGGGGTCAGACGTTGGGGATGTCTTTGACTCTGATGACAGTTCTGACTCTGACGGGGCAGGTTATGGTGTTTCTGCGAATGACCAATGTGTGCATATCATCTGGGCGAAGGCAGCCAGGGGTGTCTGGGGCTTGGTACATGTCTTCACCAACAAGCTGTTTTTCACAAGGGACATCATGGATGATGATGCAGTCCCCAAGCATTTCAGCGTCCCAGAACCCAAGCCTAAGCCTAAGCCGAAGCCAGCTCCAAAGGCAACCGCAACACCGAAGCCTGGCCCCAAGGGGCAGCACAGACAGGAATACAGGATGGTGCATCACAGGAAGAAGGGTTTCGCGCCTCAGCCAGTTGAACAGTAGATCATCCCATGCACGTTGGAAGGCACGCTACAGCCCAGTCAGCTGAGATTCACTCCTTTGGTGTTCATTTGTCAACGTGGTTAACTGTTGCAAAGGAGCCTTTGCTTGGTAGCTCTGGTTTTTGATTTGGTTTGCTACATTCGATGCTTGGTAGTGTAAGTGCTGTGTGGCTTGGGTGCATTCGTATTTGGTGTCTTGGTGGTTATGGTAGCTTTGTTGTTTGGTTTGGTTTGGTGGCTTGCGTGCGGGAGGGCTTGGAGGGGTTTTGGTGTTTGGTGTCCTGATTGGTGGAATGTTTTGTTTCTTTGGGGGTTTGGTTTGCGATCACGAACCACCCAGTCATGAACACCCCATGTACTGGGACAGAGCGTGCTATCAGACTTGCGGGCTGTCGCTTGAGTGACTGGTTCAATGATTGCAGGCCAGCGAAGAGCAAATGAATCATTTGCCGTGGAAGGGAAATGCTGCAGATGAATGAACAGTACCTGCTTTAGTGAAAGGTTTGTTTTTGAAGAGGAGGGGAAAGGTTGGGTGTAGTGGTCAAGGAAGGACCACAGTGTTCAAGTTTGATTGCCTTGATGTTGATTTATGCTTACTTCCCATGAATAGTGTTCGGAATTGGGAGAATAACAAGAAATATCTAAGGGATGATGATGACATCTAGGAACTGCCCAAATGAATTGTTTTTTGGTCCGTACTCCTGTTTTGCGCCTTCCTATTTGTTTCTCCAGGTCCATTTCCAGGTTTCTGCATGTTCTTTCTGATTGTTGTCCTGCTCAGCACAACCATTCCAGTAGCCTCTTGGACGCCGCAAACATCTCGGACGCAGCAAACCTGTCGGCTGCTTGGCCTATGGGTCCGATACTTGAGGCACACCCTGAGCGTGGAGCCACCATGTCATCACCTTGGCCTCCAGCACGAGGCATACTGCCTTTCAGCGGCCTTTGATGAAGTTGCGTGCGTTGCAGCGGGCGACAGTGACAGAGCACAGGCTGTGCGACAGAATGCCATCCTGCGCGTAGAACAACACAGGACCAACCTGTGGAATGGTACTTGTGTAGTCACTATTTCCTCATGGAACAACTTGGGCTTCGTTGAGGTGTTCCTCAGGTCGGTCTTGCAGCATAATCCAAGGCTCACATGCGTAGCCTGGGCCATTGCAGACAACGCAGCCATGAGCCACCCCTTGCTTACAAAAGTGCGCTCGCGTGTGGACATGCTGCGGACCAAATGGCAAAGAGTCTCATTCAGTCTCATCACACTCCGTCACTTGCGACGCGCAATGAAGTACGACCCATTGGAGCTCGCCTTTAGATACACCAGGAAGGAGTTCAACACTGCCATCAAGCCGCACGTGTTCACATACCTGTTTTCAACCGGTGCCCGGCGTGTGATGTATTTTGACCCTGACTGCCTTCTCTACTCGCATTTGGACGAGATTGCACTGATGCTTCACTGGCGCAGCTTTGTTGTCACACCGCATGAGACGTTGGACTCGCCAGAAGACGGCAAAGCCCTCGCAGATTCAATGTTTTTGCAGGCTGGTACATTCAACTATGGCTTTGTTGCCATGTCTGACTCCCATCCGTCCTATCTGGCGCACCACCTTGAGTGGTGGGCGGAAAAGCTGCGTTACCAACAGTTCAACCGGATGCAGAATGGCATTTTCTACGACCAGAAGTGGGGAAATTTCATCCCCAGCTTCTACCCTCGTAATGCGTACGAGATTCTCTTGGACCCACGATACAATATAGCCTCATGGAATCTGCACTACCGGGGGCAGCATATTTCTTTCAACACTGCTGACGGTTGTATGCTGTACGCTGGACAGCCCGTCGTCTTTTACCATTTCAGTGGGATGGCCTTGACAGCCATGATGGATGACACGTTCACCATATCCCCATATCAAACGCGGTACTCCCTCATCGATTTCCCTAGACTGAGGTCGGCCTATCAGGATTACAGGCGGAAACTGGCAGCAGCAAACACACATTTGTATTTTGAGCTGCCTTACGGCTTCAGCTTCTTTTCCAATGGAGTGCCCATTTCTGGATGGATGAGAATGGCGTATGCAGGAATGTCAAGAGCCACACGTCAAGTGTTTCAAATGGGGACGACAGTGGAGTCTGACTCACTGGCGTTTCAGCTGACGGTGGCAAACCCGTTCTCGACTGCTTCCCAAGGCTCTGTGTGGTCGTGGCTCTTCACTCCTGTGCAGAGGTACGGAGGTATTTTGCATGATGGGATAGTATGTGGTGGTGTACTCACCAGTAACATTGTCGTCAAGCTGTCAGAGATACTGCAACTCGATCTTACACATCCACTGGCTTGCAGGTTGGTCAAGACCATATTCCCGCACCTTATTGCTTATGTCAATCCTGATGACTTGGAAAGCCCTGTTCTTCGCTCGGAAGTGCAACGGAGCTTACTCATGTCTGGGTCTATGCCATTGAATGATATTGACAGCCTGTGTCAGGCGAAACAAGCCCCCGCACCGCGTCTTCCCTTCCTGTGCAACACAATTAGGAAGGGGCAGCTGCATGCAATGCTGCTGCACCAGATGCATAGTGAATCACCTCGCGCTCACTTTGTATTGGGCATTGTAGGTGCGTTGCGCAGGCTTAGCAAACACATAGCAATGCTGCAGGGGATGGTTCGGGGGGTCACTGTGATGGGATACTTTCCTCATGCTCTTGGTGTTGCCGAGGCAGGGCGGCTCATTTATCAAGCACTTGAAGTGCACAGCCCACGTATTGAGGTGACTGCAGTTCCCGTGCACGTACCAGGTTCTCCAGTCTTCCCAGAGTTTAGAAGGGCCTTAAACATGTCACACTTTGTTGTCCATCGCATCACTGTTGTCGTCCTCAATGCCGATCAGGTCATAGCTCACATCATGGACCACAAAGCACACTCTGATGGGCGATACTGGATTGGATTTTGGTTTTGGGAGCTAGATACGTTTCCTTATTACTGGTGGCGTGCAGCACTTTTCTTCGATGAAATCTGGACCGCTTCGGAGTTTTATGCGGCTGCGGTGCGCAAGATTCTGGCCACCTCCCCAATTACTGAGCACATTCCAGTGCTTGTGATGCCGCAGGGTCTGCCAGTGCCTCCAATTCGAGCCGCAGAACACTCTAAGTCTGATTTTTCAAACATCCCTCGCCATGCCTACGTTTTCTTGACGACCTTCGACTTCAACAGCTATTTTGCGCGTAAACGACCCCACTATGTGGCCCAGGCATTCAAACTTGCTTTTGCCGACCAGCCGAACAATCCCGACAGCGAGGTCCACCTGGTGATTAAATCAATGAATGGGCACCTCCATCAGACTGAGCACATGCTACTGCACAACGCAACCTCTGGTTGGGCAAACATCCATCTGATTGACCAGCACCTCTCAGGACAACAGATGCACGCCATGCATGCGGTGGCGGATTGCTTCGTCTCACTCCATAGCTCAGAGGGCTACGGCCTCAACATTCTGAGGCCCTTGCTGGAAGGCGTACCTGTCATCTCCACTCTATACGGTGGCAACATGGAATTCCAGCAGCACCTTCCACAGCGGTATCTTGACCTTTTTGGTGTCGGCTACAGTCTTGAAGAGCTTCCACAGGACTATGGCCCTTACACCAGAGGCAATCGATGGGCGAAACCCAATGTCTCCCAGGCGGCCGTAGCGATGCGACATGCAGCAGACAGAACTCTACGAGATGAAATTAGATCCCTCACCATTCAAGGTGCCCATGCCCTTGCTTCCAAGTTCAATCTTCCTGCAGCAGGTGAGCGCATGCTGAAGCGTTTGGACGAGATCGAGGGGCTGTTGGACAGACGTAGACGCGTGCGGAGGCTCCCAGCGGACGAGAAGGAAACGTGCTGCTGGATCAAGAGGCCAGATTTCCAGGAAAACCTCCACACACGTCAGGCACTCCATCAACACTTGCTCCAAGAACAGACAACGGCCTGCAGCTGTTCGGGACTCTCAGGTGCTGTGATTGCTCGAGCGGAATGGATCCTGAACTCGGGGATACCACTTCCTGCTTACTCACGAGCCACACCCAAGCCCAAAGATCCAACTGCTGTCTTCTGCTACTGGCTCCGGTATCCGGATCTGCAAGTGGTGCTCCACACGTATCAGCAGGTTCTCGAGCACATGCTGCATTGGGGCCAATCTGAAGGACGTTCGGCCTCCTGTGATAACATGGATCCCAAATTGATAGCTGTGGCAGAACAAGCCATACCTTTTGGCGGCACATGAGATGCTTGAGGTTGGGTATTGGGGCCCACTCAGAGGTAGGAAGACCGAAAAATGGGGTGTGACATCGTCGCTGACAGAATCTAGCAAAACTGGGTTTAAATCCCACAACAACAGCCCTTTGCACCCTTGGTACCCCCCCCCCCCTTGTCGTTCCCCACCCCTTGTCGTTCCCCGGGGGGGGCTGGGGGACCGTCACTTGGTCAACCCAAAATTTTTCGTTACGGCTCATTGTGTTGTTGTGTGGGTGACTGTGTTGTGGGGTACTGCCACTTGTATCCTTTGTACTCATGGCAGGACATTTTGCTCACTTTCGCTGAATGGAACTTGACAGCACAGCCATGTTTCTCCCTGGGACAAATGTGATGTTCATCCGCTCTGCAGGGGAACCTGTTTTGGCACAGGTCGTTGGACACAGTTTTGGGAACAAGTTGTATTTTACAAGGGACATTCCCGAAGGGAAATGGGTTCCCAAAAATCTGCTTGCGCCTGCCAAGCGGGTCTGTAGTAAAATCTAGTAAAAGTTTTTTTCAAATTTTTTTTTTTTACTAGGTACCCCCCCCTCCCGTGCCTAGGAACCACCTTGCGCAAGAACCGCCCCCTGGTTCCACGGTCGAATTTTCCACATCACCTTCTTTTTCCAGGGTAATGGGTTTTTGATGGTTCTGGTGGATGTAGGACAGCTATTCAGGTGTGCAGGACAACAAAGTCCCCCCCCCCCCCCAATGCCAATGGACCCCCCATGCCAATGGACCCCCCATGCCAATGGACCCCCCATGCCAATGACCCCCCCCCCCCGTCTCGAAAGAAGAAACATGGCCCCCCTAGCTACCCCCTCTCGAAGGAAGAAACATCCCCGCCCCGAGATTTTTTCACCAAATCGCACACAAAAGAACCCTGGTGCACCAGCAAAAAAAGACAAAAAACTGTTTCCTGGAATATGCAATGGTTTGCATTGAATGCTTCAAGTGAAGGGGTGTGCTGCCTGCCTCCTGGCACCCTGTGTGGCTCAATCTGTGACCGGGTTTTTTTGTGACGCATATCGTGACGCCTCGTCACAACAGGGGGGGGGGGAGGGGGGGGTAGAGAGGGACACCCACCCCCCCAGTTAGATCCATCCCTGTTAAGGGACACATAAGGGACACAACTTCTGTCCACTACTTACAACCCTTCGCAATGAACATTTTTCTTACAACTTTTGTGTGAACAAAGACATAACAAGTCAGTCAACAAGGGAGTCTCTGACCTTCAGTTCGAAATTCTGTGAGAGGTATCATCCCCCATTGCTCCCTTCCAAACAATGTCAGTCTTCCCTCTGTGGGAAGGTCTGAGAGTATTGATAAGCACTTTGTTCAAAAAAAAAAAAAACCACATTCAATTTTGTGGGCTTCTTTTGAAGATTACAACCTAGTAGGCAGTAGGCACCTAGACGACAACCTCGCCCGTATTGGTCGCTCTGGAATGTCACGGTGAGTGAAAAATGTTCATTGCGAAGGGTTGTAAGTAGTGGACAGAAGTTGTGTCCCTTATGTGTCCCTTAAGGCGGTTTTGTCACCTGGTAGTTGTGTATTCCGACTTTCTGTCACTCAGAATTTCTGTGTTCTGAATTTCTGTCACTCAGAAGTGTTGTTTTCTGAGTTGTTTTCCAGTCAGAGGTGTGTGCTCAGACTTTCTGTCACTCCAAATTTATGTATTCTGAATTTCTGTCACTCAGAGGTTGTGTTTTCTGAGATTTGTCCCATTCAGAGGTGTGTGCTCTGAGTTTCTGTTATTCAGAAGTTCTGTTTTCTGGGTTGTTTGTCAGTCAGAAGTTGAAGTTGTGTTTCCTGACTATCTATTACTCAGAAGTTATGTTTCCTGTGGTCTGTCAGTCAGAAGTTCTGTTTTCTGAGTTTTCTGTCCCTCAGAAATTTTGCTTTCATTGAGCCAAGCTTCCACAGGATCAGTGTGTAGACAGCTGTGCACTTCACATCTGCCCACCGGCCCTCCGATGGGGTTCAACGTAACTAGCACCCCGTCTCCGCGGGTGCTGAGCAGGCCAGGGCAATTCTCGCCATCTCCGGCATGGTCGCCGGCGGTGACTTCCAGTTGGCACTCCGTGCGGCACGTGACCCCGGAGCATTGGTCGCCCGCATGCACACCAGGGGGGGGGTCTAACCGACAGCAGGATTCACCTCACCTGCCCCCTGTCCTGCTGGCGCCCCTATTTGAGAGCGCAATGTCTACCCCGCGAAGGGACAGCACTCAGAGTGCGTCTGATGAGGACGTGCAACAGTATGCCGTCCGGTGTTCTACCCCCCCCGATCTGCCCCCCACCCTGCTGGCGCCACTTTTTGAGAGCGTGATGTCTGCCTCGCGAGCGGGCAGCACTCATTGTGAGTGCGATGAGGACATGGGTCAGTATGAAGTCCAGTACTCTACCCCACCCTCCGTGGGGGAGTGGCCCCCTAACCCCTTTACCTTTCCCTCTCTTCGCGGAGCACAGCGTCTCTGCACGGAATTGCCTGGCATGGCCCGACAGGGCCAGGGATGGGTTCGTGACCCCCATGCACGACACTCCACCATGCTGTACAGCATGCAGGAAGGTGCTCTGTCTTCCAACAGCGCGGAGGGGCTCATGAAGCATGGACGGGCCTCACGTGAGGCAACCTAAAGGACGGAGGGGGGAGCCTCTTGTCATACAGGGCGGCAGCTCTCCAGAAACCCGCGCGACTTGCCCCTTGGGTGAGTCTGGGGGCTGGAATGGGTAGAAGCCCCATGGACTACTGCTCCTTAATATGATTTCCTTCCTTCCTTCACATCTGCTTAGAAAGAGACAAATATCATACCTCATGAAGCCTTGATTACCTGCAGGTATCCTGTGAACCTGTGGGAAAGAAGTAACCCCCCCCCCCCCGGGCCTAGGAACCACCTTGCGCAAGAACCGCCCCCTGGTTCCGCGGTCAAATTCTCGCATCACTTTTTTTACCAGGGTATTGGGTTTTTCATGTTTCTGGTGGATGTAGGACAGCTATTCAGGTGTGCAGGACATCATTTCATGTGTGTTGCTACAGGTCCCCCCATCAGTTCACGTAATGTAGTGTTTACTGCAAAAGCACGTTCTGCAAGTGCTCAGCCATCTGCTCCGGTCTTGTTGGCATTCTTTACCGTTTTTTGCTTTGTGCCTTGTTTTGCAGGGTTCGCCTCAGGAATGTGGATGATTCGTCCGATGGGGTGCCCCTAGGAACTGCATTTCTGCCTCCCCTCCCCACCCCTGGCTTTGTGTTCTCTTAGTTTCACCAAAATCTCACTTTTTACCTGGCCATCTAAAAAAAAAGATTCTGCTTTTTTGACGTTTTTAAACATGCGAATGACTTTTTTTTTAGATTTTGGGTTTTGTTGGAATCTTATTTTTTAGTAGGGAATCTTTTTTTTTAGATGCGAAATCTTTTTTTTTTAGATGTTTTTGCTCATTTTTTTTAGCTGTTTTTGCTCATTTTTTAGCTGTTTTGACTTAAATTTTCGCACTTTTCTTCAATTTTAGCGCATCTAAAAAAAAAGATTTCGATCTAAAAAAAAGATTACCCCCCCATCAGTGGGGACCCTATCAGTCACTCACAGGCGCACATACCCCTTAAACCCCCCCCCGCCTGCTCTCGACCCCTTCCCCGAAGCAACCAGCCCCTGACAAGAAACAAACAAAGGTCAGTTAAACACAGGGGGCCACTGACAGCACCACTTTGCAAATTTTATTTTTTCAGTTTTGGCGAGCCATCCTTTCTTAGTTAAACAGGTGCTGTTTGATGGCTGGGTGCCTGGGCAGGCAGGTTTCACCTTCTTGCCCTACTGGGGGGGGAGGAGAGGACGCCCAGGCACCCAAGGGGTCCGAGAGAGCAGGGTGGGATGTAAAAACAGAACAGACACAGACACAGATTCAGACTCAGATGCAGATTCTTCCAGTGACTCGGGGTCAGACGTTGGGGATGTCTTTGACTCTGATGACAGTTCTGACTCTGACGGGGCAGGTTATGGTGTTTCTGCGAATGACCAATGTGTGCATGTCATCTGGGCGAAGGCAGCCAGGGGTGTCTGGGGCTTGGTACATGTCTTCAACAACAAGCTGTTTTTCACAAGGGACATCATGGATGATGATACAGTCCCCAAGCATTTTAGCGTCCCAGAACCCAAGCCGAAGTCTGGCTCCAAGGGGCAGCACAGACAGGAATTCAGGATGTTGTATCACAGGAAGAAGGGTTTCGGGCCTCAGCCAGTTGCTTATTTTTTTTTTTTGGCGTAAGTCGCTTTTTTTTTTTGGGCGTAAGTCGCGTGTGGAAAAAAAAACTGAAAAATGTATGATACGCGACTTACGCTTTTTTTGATCCGTGACCTACGGCAAAAAAAATAATAAATAAGCAAGTTACGCTTTTTTTTTATATAAAAAAGCGATTTACGCCCTTTTTTTATAAAAAAGCGAGTTACGCTTTTTTTTCTTATAAAAAAGCGAGTTACGCTTTTTTTTTATATAAAAAAGCGAGTTACGCTTTTTTTTTATTAAAAAAAGCGAGTTACGCTTTTTTTTTATATAAAAAAGCGAGTTACGCTTTTTTTTTATGTAAAAAAGCGAGTTACGCTTTTTTTTATAAAAAAGTGGGGTACGAGATTTTTTTTTTATTGTTAAGGACAGCCCTTGAGGAAAGCCCCTAGAGGCCTTTTTGCCCCGGCGGAACGTGGGCCATGTCTACCCCCCCCTTTTTGGGGATTGCCGAGACGGCTGGGGTTGCGCAGCAATTCAGGCCCTCTTTTGGGCACCACTTCCGATTTTGCCCCCCGCTCTGAAGCGGTGGGGATCCCCGATACGGCAGGGGTGAGGTAGCCATTTTGCCCACTTGTGGGCCACTTCTGATTTTGCCCCCCGCTCTGAAGCGGTGGGGAGCCCCGATACGGCAGGGGTGAGGTAGCCATTTTGCCCACTTGTGGGCCACTTCTGATTTCCCCCCCCGCTCTGAAGTTCCGCGGTTGAATTTCGGGGGAAAAATCTGCGCAAGAACCGCCCCCTGGTTCCGCGGTCAAACATTGCCGGTTCTTGGGCACGGTGGGGGGGATATTTGTTCACCAAGTGCCGGTTTCACACTCGTCGTAACCTTGCCCCCCCCTTCGGTCACTCTGGCCACAGACCATAGGATTCGTCAACTTCTGTGGCAGCTGACAGTACAAAAACAGACCCCAAATTTGATTGATAACTGTGTGATACACTAGCAATGGGGGGATGCATGAAGGTCGTTTGGATGATGAAAATATCATCATTTCATGTGAATTTCTGATTCTCAGAGAAAACGTCAAAACAATCAAAAACTGATCCAAAATTGACCCCGACCTTGCCAACGGTGAAAAGTGTGGTGATGGTCAAATTTTGATTCTGAGCGTTTTCATGATCGTGAATTGTCACCATCATGCATTAAGGGGATTTTGAAGTGAAAAGGCAGAATTCGCCTAGTTGTAGTCCGCAGAAGTCCATAGCAACAAGTCTGGTGTGCAGGTCAGTGTCGAACTAGCGTGGGAAGAGTGAAGGGAACTCCTCATCACAGGTTACCCTTCAATTTTCCACGTGGACACTGAGTTTTCCACCTGATTTGCATTCAATGCTGCAAGGGTACTAAATGTTCAAGAATTTTTTTAGATTTTAGTTTTTTTCGACAAGTATAAGATTGTAAGGATACTCTGCTGTTGGTCAAGTCAATCATTTCTCCAATAACTTTATCCTAATGATCTTGTTAAAATTTTGAACTCAAAATCCAAAAAATTCCAAGTTGCCAATGACCAAGTATGTCTATTCTTTAGCATGGTACATGGATGGACACCCAACACCTTAATCAAATTAGAAGCACAATGACAAAGGCAAGCAAGACACTTTCCAAACTTGGTCTTGATCCTTGATGAAGTTCTCACACATAGAGTCTCACATAACATCCAAACACAATGTCATCTTATACTTATCTATTCATAGATAAGTAAACATACAAACAACAACACAACAAATAGACGCTCAGTTTTTTAATACTACCAAAGGGGTACAATTCAGTACTATACAACAAAGGCAACACTACGCCGACAAAGATTCGTGTGTGTTGGACCTCTAATGAGTGTGTACCAAAAAATCAGCACTTCACACCAAACCAAAAGCACCAATAAAATTGCATGGGTCTAAAACCACATAACTTCACAATCTTGTAAATTCAGACCCACAGAAATCCGAATTGGAAAATTAAAACTCCGTAAGCTCACGCCCGATCGCGATTTATGTCGCGCGCACAGGGCCAGAAAAGGGGTAATTCAGCACCCCTCGGATCTATTGCACCCCACCCCAAGGGTATGTTGTGTGTGTGGGGGGCTAGGATCGGTCTTAGGACCGATGCCATAGGGGGCAACCCAAAGGGGGGAAGCCAACCCTATTGCACTCCCCTCCCAAGACCTCAACTTATGGTGCAACCAGAAGTTTGGGCTGAAATCAGAAGCATAGGATTGGCTGACCACAAACGGTGATGTGGGGAGGTTCCGTGTCCCTTTGTGGGCGTGGTTACGGGTGCGGTGGAGCGGGTTCAAGAACTCAAGTGCCTCCGCAGCACTTGAGTCCCTGCGGGGCAGAAAGTCAGACATAGACACAAAAATTCAGCCATCAAGCAAGCATAAAAGCAAGCAGTCACAGAATTCAGGACTCCAATAGTCCACAGCGACGTAAATTCAGTACCCTAGGCGCCAAGAAGACCAGAAATGCCAAAAACGAGAAGTCAGCAACACAACTAGCAGTTGTACCCTACTTACACAACCTCCTATCGCTACCCCAAGTACGCCTTCACGGCCTTAACGACCACTGCACCTGAATATATGAGGAGTTATGCTTAGACGGGCCAAACTGTGCACCCCCCCGGCAGGGCCATGGTTGAAACAAGGCCACATAGAAGCAACCATTCCGAGGTCTGATTTGGGGTATGGAATTTGACGCTGGGTGATGCGTCACCTCGGCGGACTTCAAATCACTATGCTGTTCTGCACCAAAACGCGTGCACTACCATTGGTGTCTGGGTATGGGTGACTGTTCAAACAGGCACTTGCAAGATCAGTTTTTGGCCTGCAGCAGGGAAAATTGAATCTGTGGACCATTGAATTGGACAGGCACGTTGTTTGTTTTATGCATGGGGGTTTCCCCTCGGCGTTTTTTTTTTGATGCATGGACAAGCACGTGGTTGTGTAGCATGGGGGATTTTCAGACGAGCCAACACACAGGGTAAAGCACCATTTATCTGGCACAGCAGCACAACACTCGTTCTCGATGGTGTCACTGCATGTTGCAGGCAGTCCACAGTCCAATGTCACCGGACGCGATCATGTCGAAATGACTAAAATCATGGAGTCCGATGAAACATGAAATTCAAACAGCATGGGCATGCCGTGTAGTGCAGGGTGATATGACTCTGCAAAGGTGGAAGAACACTGCCATCCCCGTTGTTGCTGTCCCTCAAGAAGCCGCCTCGCCTCAATGACACTGTTCTGTGTTGTGGCTTGACGAGCTGTTTTGACAAGTGCCTTGCTTTTTTTTTTGCACTGAACGGCGCCTGCTGATGGCTGCCCAGGCCGTCACAAGTGCCTTGCTTGCCTGCTATCCACAGTGGGTTGGGTTTTCTTGATCTCCTTCACGTAGTGTGTGTGTGTGTGTGTGTATGTGTGTGTGTGTGTGTGTTTGTGTGGACGAGTGACGCCGCTATCAGGGCATCTGATGCGGTCCTCAGAGCCATCGGCCTCCAAATGCAGGCAGCCTTGGAAGACAAAAACCTTGGGACGTGGGTTGAACTTATGCAAGAACGCACCGGGTACCTGCCTTTTTCGAACCGCCAGTCGGACCACAAACAGTCCTTCATTGTGCAATTTATACACTCTGTCATCCCCCGCCTCCCCATACCGCGCTGTTGCATTTTACATTAGGCCCTGTCATGGCTTGGCAAGCGGGCACATTGGGCGGGCAAGAGGTATGCCACGTGGGTCTCCCGCCAACAATAGCGCCAGCGGGAACTACATGGGTTTGGTGCATGGACTACGAGTCCCTCTACCACCATTGGGTCTCGGCTCAACGGCCGGGACATGTGTGTGTGTGATCGCACGGCTGCGCGCGGTCAATGCTGAACTCCATCTCCCCATCCCTGTATGTTGCATGTGCGGACACACCTTCACACAAGGACATGGAAGAAAAATCAAGCACCTTTGCCTCCCCTGCCTCCCCTGATCAAACCATATCAACCAAACTCAACCCTAATCCCACCCAAGAACCTCGGGGGCATCCAGTATCTGTGACCGACCATGATTGAGCCAAGAACCTCACCACCTTAAATCTCATCCCTCACTCCCCAAATCACACCCAATCAACCAACGCCAAAATCCAGGTCAAGAAGGAGTCAAAGCAACCAACAAGAATCTAGAACAAATCAACTTCATCATCCGAGAGAACCAAATCAAAGCAAGCGCTCGGAAACCAAACTACACCACCACAAACTTCCTGTACAAATGAAGCCCTCACAATTCCACACACAAAAGGAATCTCAATCTCAGAGAACGCATCAAAGGAGAACAAATCAAAAATAAAACAATCAATGGTGAACTAATCAAAGATGAATGAATCTGAAGTGAACGACTCAATAGCGAACCAATCAAGGGTGATCAAATGAGAAAAATGTCACGAGGCAGACAAAGAGGTCAGTAGCAAGAAGATCGAAGAGAGCAATGCAGAAAAGGCTGCCAGCAAAACACAGAATGATGAGAGAGCCCCTAGTCACTGCACCCCGCTCCCTACAGTACAGTACAGTACCTACTTCCTGCTCCCGCTGAATCGAGAACTGGAATAGTACCAACTCTATTCAAAGCACAATATACAGTGCACGGCAATCAAGTGACCGTAATCACCGTAGATGGAGAACTCGGACATCACCAGCTTCACTCCAGGCACCAAAGACAGTCGGATCACAGGAGAATGAATCAATCGCGAACAAATCAATGGTGAACATATCTATGGTGGCCAAATCACGAGTGAACGGATCAACCGTGAACAAATCAATAGAGATTGAATCAATGGTGAACAAATCACTCAAACCCACAACACTACCTCCTCTCAAAAACCCTCAAAAGAAGGCAAAAGCGGCAGGCAAGCCACCCCGAGGCCACCAAAAGGAGCCATGCCGAGGTAATGGGGCCGGCGGTGGGTATGTGTAGTCCTAATAAGGGCATGACACACACATATAGTCATGCCGCCAACATGAGGTGACTGCTATACTCCCTAGGGAAACACCCCCCCGAATATACACTGCCCGGCCAATACCAATACCAATACACACACGCGCGCGCGCGCAGACATATGCACAGACACAGACACAGACATAGACACAGACGCAGACACACACACTCACACACACACACACTACATGAAGGAGACCAAGAAACTTGAACCCACTGTGGATAGCGGGCAAACAATGCACTTGTCAAAACAGCTCGTCGGGCCAAAAAAGAAAAAAGTGTCATCGAGGCTAGGCGCCTTTCTGAGGGACAGCAAGAATGGGGATGGCAGTGTTCTTCCACCTCTGCAGAGTCATATCAGCCCCCTTGTAGTCTTGTTGCCCCTAGCTCTAAGGAGAGGAGGAAGTTGTATACCTTGCAGCATTGCTTACATGCTCCTAGTCCAGTCATCAAGTGCAACTTCAACCACGGCAGGACCTCAACCCCAAACTGACACCATTCCAAGGCAAACCAGTTCCATGGGCCCATACCCACACCCTTCAGCCGGACTGCATGCAACCACAGCTGCACACAATGTGCAACACACGGGTAAACGCAATGCAGAGATCGATGGTGGCATATCCCGAACACAAAGCACGTCGGTGACAGCTGACCAATCGGTAACATTTGCCCATGTCCACAGCACCAATCCAATATCTCATGCCATACAATCACCACAGAACACGTCAGTGATGGCAAATGAATTAGTACCACCATTAACAAATCCGCGGAATACGGAACCACAGAGAATCCCGAACACAGCGCAGCATGGTGAATTCCCTCTGCACCGTATTGCTGGTATCCCTGTTGCGCGCAATTGTGGTGCACAGTTTTCGGCACTTGTATTTCTGTTTTGTTGTGTCAGACATATCCTGTCTGGGGCGATGTGTGGGGCGTGATTGTCTCTCACCAGACTGAATATCTCTTTCAACAACTGCAACGGAGATTTTGTTTGAGTTGGTGCCCCTATCATGGGCGCTGAAGACAGGCTGGTCACTAGGACTACGATGTGCACATGCCGGCATGCAAAGCCGATGTCAACCATATCCACAGGAGCACGGTGCAGCAAGAGCCTGAACACAGGCGCTGAGGACAGGCACGCCGCGTGTCCCAGCGGCCGTACCAGCGGGTACCTGCACCTGCATAGTAGAGCGCACCCCTGCAGTAGGTACGTACCTGCGCTCGCCTGCACACGCGTGCCAGCGCACCATTTACAGCTTCAGATCTGCCAGAAGGTCCGCCAGATGCAGAATTCATTCCAAAACCTGCAATTCCTTCCGTTCCATGGTGATGATGTTGAAGTGAAAATGGATATCCAGATTACTCAATTCATTCGTCTGGTACAGGTGCCCTTGAGTTTTTTGGCTTCAGCCAAGCAGTTGAAGACGCCCCCCCTATTTTGAGGGTGCTGGATGCGAAAAAGCATGTTGCAGGCAGACCCAGATCACGAAAACACAATTTACAGCATCGGTATGCACCAAAAGTTGCCATTTTTCACTAAAAAAAAACGGCCAAAAATGGCCGTTTTTTTGGTCAAAAATTGATTTTTTTGGCTCCAACCAAGCAGTTGAAGACCCCCCCCCCCTATTGTGAGGGTGCTGGATGCGAAAAAGCATGTTGTAGGCAGACACAGGTCACGAAAACACAATATACAGCATCAGTATGCACCAAAATCTGCCATGTTTCATGCAAAAACGGCCTAACATGGCCCTTTTTTGGTCAATATTTGAGTTTTTTCGCTTCAGACAAGCAGTTGAAGACCCCTCCCCCTATTTTGAGGGTGCTGGATGCGAAAAAGCGGGTGGTAGAGGCATATAGATCACGATAACACAATTTACAGCATCCGTATGCACCAAAATTTGCCATTTTTCATGAAAAAACGGCCAAAAATGGCCGTTTTTTGGTCAAAAACTGAGTTTTTTGGCTTCAGATAAGCAGTTGAAGAACCCGCCCCGATTTTGAGGGTGCTGGATGCGAGAAAGCAGGTTGTAGTGGCAGACAGATCACGAAAAATCCATTTAAAGCATGCGTATGCACCAAAATTTGCCATTTTTCATGAAAAAACGGCCAAAAATGGCCGGTTTGTTGGTCAAAAATTGAGTTTTTTGGCCTCAGACAAACAGTTGAAGAACCCCCCCCTATTTTGAGGGTGCTGGATGCAAAGAAGCACGTTGTAGAGGCACACAGATCACGAAAACCCCATCTACAGCATCCGTATGTACCAAAATTTGCCATTTTCCATGAAAAAATGGCCAAAAATGGCCGCTTTTTGGTCCAAAATGGATTTTTTTGGCCTCAGACAAGCAGTTCTAGACTACCCCCCCCCTGTTTTGAGGGTGCTGACTCAACAAAACGTGCTTTGCAACGTTTTGGAGCAAGTTATCGAGTGTTTCGGAGCCGCCATAACCAAATAACCGCATGTTTTGCCCAAAAATGGCCAAAAAATGGCATTTTTTTTGGCCTGAAACAGTGTTTTTGGGGCCTGAGTGGTCAGTAGTAGGGCCCCATATCCTATTTTGAGGGTGCCGGACTCAAAAAAACGTGTTTTGCAAGGTTTTGGAGCACGTTATCGATTGTTTTTGAGCCACCATCACCAAAAAACCGCTTTTTTTGGCCTAAAACAGTGTTTTTTGGGGCCTGAGTAGTCAGTTGTAGGGCCCCATACACTATTTTGAGGGTGCTGGACCCAAAAAAAAGTGTTTCGGAAGGTTTTGGAGGAGATGTTTGAGGGTTTCAGGGGCGCCATAACCAGAAAACCACTTTTTTGGCCAAAAGTGGCCAAAAAATGCCATTTTTTGGCCTAAAACAGTGTTTTTGGGGCCTGAGTGGTCAGATATAGGGTCCCATACCCTATTTTCAGGGTGCTGGACTCAAAAAAGCGTGTTTTTCAGGGGTTTTAGGCGAATGATCAAGGGTTTGGGAGCCACCATTACCAACAACCCACATTTGTTTGTCCAAAAATGCCAATTTTTTTTGCCTAAAACAGCATTTTTGGGGCATGAGTGGTCAGTTGTAGGGGGAAAAAAATGAGTAAATGAGGGTTTTGAAAATGTTTTCATGAGGACCCCCCCTATTTTGGGGGCGCTGAATCCAAAAAACATGCCGTTAGAGTCCAAAGATCTGCTGTTTGGGTACTTTTCGAGTAAAGGTGTATGCAGGTAGTTAGTGCCACGTCTGGTGAAATCGGTCACTCTTCCTGTGGCCTGTCCTGATTTGAACCTAACGGTTAGCTGGGTACCAGGCGTTAGATCCCGAATAGCAGTGGGTCTCCACGGGCCTATGCTGTGGAAAGATATGCCTAGGGCATGGATGGAGTCCATAAAAGAGTTTTGCACCGGGTCCGAGGCCCTCTGGTTCGAGCTGAGTAAAGACTGGACGTACAGGGGGCCAACTGACTTTGGGGCAAGGCCGCAAAGGGCCCGTAATCCATAGTTCACGGTGGCAACGTGGACGCTGTGCGGTAGGAACTTCATTCCCAACCCTCCCTTTGGGCGAGCCGCGAAACGGTCTTTGGGGGAGACTAGACGTGTGATGCTTCGAGACGCAACTCCCGCCCAGATGAGTGACTGAAGCTTTTCGAGCTGGTTGGGGGAAAGAGAGTGGGTGATTAAGCGGTAGGCGAGTGCTGGGACCAGCTGAGAGTTCGTCAGGCGGACCTTCTCACTAAGTGTAAGAGGCAAGGGAGAGAGCCGGGCAAAATAACTCTGGATTTCCGCCTTGAGCATGTGAAACAGGCCCTTTGCTTGGTGGCAAGTAAAAAGATAAACCCCCAGGTATTTATAGCATGTGTGCGGGCGACCCGTTTTTTTGTTGTACGTGAGGAACTCCGAGCCCCTGGGTGTCAGAAACTCTTTTTGGCGGGCTGTGCCATTGGCGTGGACTTCGGTCTTAGACACATTCATGTCCAGACCCCAGTCCCTGGCTGGCCCATCGAAGTAGTTGAGACTGTTTTGGATGTAGATGACGTCCTCACTTCTGATCAGGATGTCGTCGATGTAAGCGTGGGGGCTAGTGCTGGTATTTGCCCGGGGGGGGGGGCACAGTGGCAAAAAAATGGTGGAAGAGGGAGTTGAGATAGAGAATGAGGAGTAGGGGGGAGAGGGGACATCCTTGTCGGAGGCCCCTGGTTTGGAGGTATGCGTGGGGAGTGCGGCCATTGATGATCGGGCTGTCTTGAGGGAAGGAGTATAGTTGCTTTATGAGAGAAATTGTGGAAGTAGAAAAATTTGCCCGTTCGACGACGGTCCAGAGTGTGCCATGAGGCACTGAATTAAAGGCTTTATTGAAATCGATGAACAGCGAGTAGCTCTTCTTCGACTTTGCATAAAGGGCTTTGAGATGATACAGATGATCAGCGCATTGGTGGCCGGCCACCTCCAAATGGGCCAACGTCTCGTTCCACGACGGGGTCTACTCGGTGGATAACCACACGTCCTACACCATGCACATGCCATGCCACGCCGTCATGAATTACTCCCGCCCCTCTCACTTCCAGCTAGTCCCTGAATTTTTGCGCCATCAAGAGACCATCCCCGAACCCCCAGCGCCACCGCACAACGCACACGCACTGGGAATCAGCCAACACGGCCATCTCTTCGCTCTGCAGGCATAACACTACCTAGAGAAGAAGTCTCTCGACGGGTGGGGATGCCACGATGCCGCGGAGGCACTAACCAGGCCGCCGACCCCCGGCCTACAGCGGGTGTGGCTGTATTCCGATGGCTCCTCCGGTGAGTCCGGCCATGCGGCCGCCGTCACGGCCTTTCTACCCGACGGTACAACCAGAGTCCTGTGCCTATCCTCACCGCATCCCTCTTCTCTGGGTTCGGAGTTCTTGGGGGCGGTAGCAGCCATTCGCTGGATCCACAGGGAACTTTCCCAATACGAAGTATGTTTGTTGATTGACAACGAACAGGTGGTGTCCACCCTTCAGAAATGCCAAGTCTATAAGCCCAGCCCGTTCCAAGACGACACATGGACCGTCGCCGTGCACAGCGCCCTACTTCTCATCACCAACCCCCTCCACATCATGTGGATTAAAGGTCACGCCACTTTCATTGGCAATGAAATCTGCGACCATTTCTCTAAATGGGCAGCTCACAGCCTGATTTTTACCCCGGACCTCCCCCCCCCCCCCCACTGGGTTCAGTGGCGGTACACCCCCTGCCTGTCCTCCACAAGTTTAGGGTGCAGCAATTCCGCCACCTATTGCCGCAGCATTCCCATAACAACATAGCGGTCGGCCCCAGCTTCAGCCTGTACAATAAAGCTTCCTGGTTTTCGTCCCTGTTTTTCAAACTGGCGTCAGGGTGCTACAATGTGCACGGGTACCAGTGGAGCAATATGCTTCACGACTACCACTGTTCCAGGTGCGGACAGCACCATCCTTTCGACCCTCTATCCTGCCTGGCCTTCTGCAAAGCGTTGGACCAGCACGTCCAGGCATAGGTCTCTTCCTGGGGACCCCTATTCAGCCCCATTGTCCTGCACTGGTGGCTCTCTGGACCCTCAAAGGCTGACTGCAGGAACTTCATGAGAACAACTAAGTCCCTATGGTCATGCCTCTCCCAGCCAATCCCGGTCTCCACTCGCGCCGAGCACAGGGCCATGCTTGGCCTAGCCCTGGAGGAACGCGTAAAGCACTTGGACAAGGCTGTCCACCAAGCACATGACTGGCTGTGTTCGAATCCTCTCCCGTGGGACCCAATACTTTGGGCGCACCCCTCCGACCCTCTCAACCCCTTCTCGGTTTCGCACGGTGCGTTCAGTACCTCCGTCCACATGCCCCCTCGGACCCGCCCCGTATACCAGCACCCCCCACCTCTCCCCAAACACGCCTTAAAAAAGCCGTACAAGCCAGCGTCAGCCGGAGCACAACCAGCCACTCGCCGCGCGCCAAAAAACTACAAACGCCCGTCCAGCCGCGCATCCGCACCACGCCCCCCCCCCCCTTCGCCGTTCCCGGCCCTCCTCAGCACTCACGCCCACGGCCACCACAAAAACGCCATCGATCACCACAAACCCATCAGACCACAATCGTTTGGGCGCCCCCAAAGCGCGCCAAGACCGCTCTCCCCCTCCCTCCCCCGCGCTCCAAGGCACGCTACCGTCAAACACGCCTACCTCTCCCCTCTCGGCCCACCGCTACTAGGTGCCCAGGTCCGTCTGCCCCTGCCCCCCCCCCCACTCCAACGCCTCCCGGGACATCTGAAATTTTTTCCGCCCATCCAGCGACCTTCTGTCTCCTCCTCTCGGCCCCTTCAGCCCTCTGCCCCTTTCTGAACCCCCCCCCTCCCCCACAGGGTAAATCAGCGTTCATCTAACCTGACCATCAGGGCAACCGTGTACATATCTTAATATGTTGTTGTAAATACTTTCAATGGGGGACATCAGCCCCAGAACAAGTTGATGCGGTTAAGAACATCCAAAAAAGTCTGGTGAAATCTGGTAACCCCCCCCCCCCCGGGGGCCATTTTTGGGAAAAATGGGTAAATCAGGGTTTTGAAAATGTTTTCATGAGGACCCCTCCTATTTTGGGGGCATTGAATCCAAAAAACATGCCGTTGGAATCCAAAGATTTGCTCTTTGGGTACTTTTTGAGTAAGGTGTATGCAGGTAGTTAGTGCCACGTCTTGTGAAATCTGGTAAACCCCCCCCCCCGGGGGCCATTTTTGGGGAAAATGGGTAAATGAGGGTTTTGAAAATGTTTTCATGAGGACCCCCCCTATTTTGGGGGCGCTGAATCGAAAAAACATGCCGTTAGAGTCCAAAGATTTGCTCTTTGGGTACTTTTTGAGTAAAGGTGTATGCAGGTAGTTAGTGCCACATCTGGTGAAATATGGTAACCCCCCCCCCCCGGGGGGCTTTTTTTGAAAAAAATGGGTAAATGAGGGTTTTGGAAATGTTTTCATGAGGACCCCCCCTATTTTGGGGGCGCTGAATCCAAAAAACATGCCATGCTAGTCCAAGAAATAGGGTTTTGGGTACTTTTTGAGTAAAGTGACGTTTTGGCCCGTAAAATCATAGGTGCAGGGAAGCGGCGCCGTACCTGAACAAGGCGCGGGCCACGTACCCGGCTGGAGTGTCCGAACTGGACGCGGCACTCCACCTTCTACATCCATCCCACGAGGACTTGAAAGTTGGTGAAGTCACGATATTCGTTGAAGGCGCGGGGGAGACGCCCACCCGCCCCCGCCCAACCAACCCGGTGTACGACGGCACCAGGCCGATCCCCCAAAAAGCCGTCGTGTGCGAGGCATTCCCCAGAGAGCCCACCTGGTGTCCCACCCTCCCGCCAGCCACACACGCGCCCCGCGGCTGGACCAGCCCGCACATGTCCCCCCCCATCTCGAAAAACAGGGGTGCCTACCACAGAGGGCATTTCCTCTGGCAAGAGGGCCCGGGCACCCCCCTGCTCCTCCCCCTCATCACGACCCGCGGGGACCCGGAGCGGGTTCTGGGGGTCACCCCCTCCCACCTCTACGGGGCAGCGCCGGTGCCCGGTCCCCCCCTCCCGGCTCCCGAGGCGCGGGACGAGGTGCACGCTTTCCTGCGAACACAGGGGGTCAGTGCCGTTATGGGGGTCCACCTTGTGCGGCTCCCCCCGGCATCGCTCGATGGCCCCCGGGGGCCCAGGGCCCTGAGCCCCACCACAGACTAAGAGCTGTGGCGCGACGTGTCCGCCGCGTGGCTCGCCGGCCTCCCGCCCCCGTGCCGGTGGATGACCACCAACCCCTGCTGAAACGGAACCAGCACAACCGCCAGCCCCCCCCTTTCATCCCCCCCTCCCCCCCGCGCAGCACTACACGGCACTGCCCACGGCACGCCACTGATAGGAGGTAGCGGTACGGACACGCCTGCGACCACGCATGCCTACCAGGATAACAGGGATGTCGGACTCCGATGGCTCCCCCCAGCGGGACGACAGCCACCACTGCCGGTCCCGCTCCCGTTCCCCAGTTTCCGCGGGATACGCGGAGGAGACCGTCGCGGAGCGCGAGGAGCGGCGGCTGGCGGGGGCCGCAGTGCCGGTCAGGCCGCTGGTTGGGCAGCCCTGGGCGGCCCCCGCCGACCCCGAGCCGCCGGCCCAGGAGCCCGTGCCGGCCGAGGAGGCCGCCCCTGCCGCTCAGGCCGCGGCCCCTGCCGCCCCGCCCCCGGAGGAGGCCCCAGGTGCACAAGGAGCTGAGACTGCGGCCCCGGCACGCCGCCGGTGCGGGTGACAGGGCCCGCGCGGGCCCCGAGCGCCTCGCCGGGAGCCGCCGCAGCCGCAGCGGAGCGAAGGGAGGGCGCCACAGTACCGTGCCCACACCAAGCCCAACCACACCAACACCAGCCCCCCCAAGCCGTACCCGCCCAAGGCCGCCTTCCCCAAGGGGAGGCCGCGGCCCCTTGGCCCCCCGGCGCCTACCCGTACGCCGCCAGGCATCACACTGCCGCAGCTGCAGCGGCAGCAAGACGCCCGGCGCGTGATCCAGGAGGGGGGCCACGGCGCCGGGCGGGGCAGGATACCAGCCACGGGAGCGCAGGGCGATTGGCGGGAGGCGACAGGGGGAGCACCCAGGGACGGACGCAGGGGACGGCACAGGGCGCACACGGCAAGCAGAGAGGGCAAGGGCACAGACACGGCACCAAGGCCAGCGGCAGCAGGGGGGAACAGGCACACGGGGCAGGCCAGAGTGCGAGCAGCGGACGACGGGACGCAGGACACAGCGCGGGGAAAGGGCAAGGGCACGGGAAGGATGCGGGCGCGAGCAGCAGCGCCACGGGACGGGCGCAATGACATGTGCAGGGCGCCACGGCTGGCGGCGTTGGGGCGCACGGGGCTGGCCAGGGCGCGGTCAGCGGACGAGGACATAGCCAGGGACACGGGCAAGGACGCGGGAAGGGCAGGGGCGTCAGCGGAATGGGCAAGGGCGCGGGTGACAGAGGTCGGGACCGGCGGCACATGCCAGAAGGCAAAGCTGAGCGAGTGCGCCCGAGCCAGGGGCTAGGGGCCGGGACGGGACCCCGGGGGAAGGTGGGGAAGGGTGACATAGGCCCCCGGGGACAGGCAGGGCGGGGCGTGGGGGCAAGGGCGGACGGGCAGGGCGTAGGGCGAGGGACGGGGAGCGGGGCGCCCCCGCAACCGGACGTCCAGCCGGTGCGGTGCATACCCCCGGGTATCCAACAGATGCCGGCGCACCACATCCACTACCACCACCACCACCACGCCCACCTCTACAACATCGACCCCGACGCGGGGGACCTAGTCCTCCCCCAACCCCCCCGACCCCCCTACCAGCCGGCCCTCCAGTCGCACTGCGGCGCCCCGCGCGGCCCCTCTCCCGCGGCACGAGAGCCGAGGACGGAGCCGGCGCGGATGGCTGCTGCCCTGGCGGCGCGGGGGTTTGGCGCGGCGCAGGGCGCCACAGGCGCAGGAGCCGCAGGAAGAGCTGGCACGGGGGGCAGAGGGGGCCCGGGGCCATTGGGCCCGGGACTGGGACGCGATCCGGGATCCCCTGGTTGTTGAGGTGTATGGGTGGCTGAGCTGGGGGTTGAGGAACTGGCAGTTCGATTCTGTGCTCCTCCGGAGGGACTGGGGGAACCGGAAGGTGCCCCCGGGGGGGTGGATGGCCCAGAAGGACCACAAAAGGGTCCTCTGCGCTGTGATTCGGGTGGGGAGCCGACCCGACCGGCTTTCTTGGAGGGGGGTGCGGTGCTCCGCGTCACAGATGCAGAGGCTAACAACTGGCCCCTCCGGGCCCTGCACACCGCCCTCACCCAGTGGTGCTACCGCCGGAGGAACCCGCCGCCGCCGCAGCCCCAGCCCCCACACAAGCAGCGGCTATGGTCCCGGGCGGCGGGCATAGGGGGGGGGGAGGACAAGCGGCGCGGGACACCCCACCGGCAGGCCCGGGCCCCTTGATCCAGAGCGCCCCCCCACCCCCCCCGCCGTTCGCACAGCGGGAGGTTGCGCGCCGCCCCCGGTAGGGGAGAGGATGGGAGGCACAAACACGCTGACGCGCGCAACGCGGGGATCCCACTGACCCGCAGACCGGTAACCAAGGACCGCTGACCCGGCCCGCCACCCCCAGTGCCCGCCGCCCGCCCCCACCCCCCCGCCGGTGCCACGCGGCGAGGCGACAGCGGCGAGAGGAGCGGGGGGCCCGAGGGTGAGGGCCCGCACGACAGCCTAACACCCGTGGGTTGGAAGGGGAGCGGGAGGGGAATGCACCCCCCCCCCCCGGTCAACGGCTGGCCCCCCAGGGCCGAGACCGTCAGGCCGCCCCCCCGCAGCCACCAGAGAGCAGCAACGGGGAACCGGAGGAGGACAGCAGGGAGCCCCCCCCCTTCGCCCCCTCCTCCTTCTCCCCCCCCGCCCACGGACAGCCAGAGGCCCACCAGGGGGAGGGCGCCCCCGCACCCCCCCCGCCGGTCCAGAAGGAGACACCCCCCCCCCCCCCCCCCAAGAGGGCCGCGGTACCGAGGGAGGGGCCCCACTGCCACGGTACACGCGGCCGTACGCCCCATGCCCCCAGTCGGCCGCCCGCCCACTCCCACAGTACCCACGGCAGGCCAGCAGCCCTACACCGGCGCGCCAGGGCATCCCGCGGACCGCATCCGGGCGGTGGCACGCGGACGCGAGCCGGTGCAGTGTGGGGGGCGGGGCAACGACGGAGCCGCCCGCCTAGGTACCTGCCTGGGGAGGGCAGAGAGACAGACCGAGGCAGAGCAAATCCCCGCCCCCCATCCCCTGGCCCCCCCCCCCGAGCCCCCGACGAGGGGCGGCGCACCGACACCCCCCCCCCCCCCCCACCAGACTGACCCAGCAGCGGGCGGCCAGACCGCGCCTGGCGCCCGGGGCTGCCAAACAGCTCCGGCCGAGCACGTGGCAGGGGGGGATGCGCGGCGCCACGCCTCCGGCCATGAGGGTGGGCCAGGGCCGGGGCCTACAGGCCAGACCCCTGTAGCCGCCGGGGGTCCGGGCCGGGGAACCTGAGGAGGGTGGCGAGGAAGCACGGCGCGACCCCCTCGTCCTCTCCCACCCACTCCCCACCCTCCGGCCCGCGGGATGCTGGAGACGGACCAAGGGGGCGCCGACCCTCTACAACCCCCAATGCCAGGGGAGGTCCCCCCCCCCCCCAAGAGAGCCGCGGCGGGGGGGGGGGAACGCCGCTAAGCCCGTACGCCACACGCCTCCACGCCACCACCCGCCTACTCCCACAGTGACCAGGACAGGCAGGCGGACCCGCGCCAGCACAGAAGGGCACCCCGCGGACCACATCCGGGGTCAACACGCGAACACGAACCAGAGCAGGATGGAGGGCACGCCCTCCATGCAATGAGCGACGCCGATGACACCCGCTTTGGTGCCCGTCGAGGAAAGGGAGAGGGATGGTCCGAGGTTGAGTGACCCCCAGCCCCTCGCCCTCCCCCCCCCCCCCGCCCCCCTTGGCGCCAGACTGCCCCGGACGCGGAGGCCCGCCCGCAAGCGGGCACGCGACCCCAAACCAGGCACGGGGGGAACGGGACCGCCGCCCCCCCGGCAAAAAAACAAGCCAGACGGCGCAGGGGACCGAGGCAGGAAATGCGGAGGGGCACGGACCGCATGGAAGGGCCCTACTGGCGCCCCGCACCGGAACCACGCGAGGTGCGGGCGCCACACCGAGCCGGGCAGGGAGGAAGGGCGCGGACGCCGTGAGAGCGCGAGCGCACACACACAAAGGGCACGCGGGGAATACCAGAAGTGCAACCGCACCAAGCCCGCGGAACGCACAGACCGCATGGAATGGCGTACCAGCGGGCGAGGGTAAGGGACGGCCGGACAGGATGACCCACCACACGCAGCGCGGGAAACGCGGGGTCGGAGGGGGGGAACGGGAAGGACACAACACCCGGCACCGGCCCCAACCCCCAGGACCTGCCGCGGGCGCCGCGCACACACCAACAGGGCACTGCACCCGCCAACGCAGTTGTGGCGCACCGAGCCACGCACCAGCCCTGCGGCTAGGCAGATTCCGCGCGGGCCCAAGGAGGTCCTGTAGCTACGGTTGCTAAGTGACGCACTGACGGGGGGGTTGCAAAAAGGGGAAGCCCGGGAGGGACAGGGCTCCGAGCCCCGTGAACCCCGGGTACTCTCCCACCAGGCAGGAGGTGCGTCATGAAGGGCCCCCCACTAGGTCCTGCTTAGGAGGATATCACCTGGCCTGATCGGGTGGCCGCCCGGAGCCGAAAGAAGTCTAGTATCCGAAACCTCAAACCTCAAACCTCAAACCACACCTCACCTCGAGCCAGAAACGGCGGGATACAAGCGGAGCGCGCACACAACCACGCACGCCCCGAAAACCCGAGCCAGGAGTGGCGGGGTGCAAACAAAGACCCAAGCCCAACCGTACACAGCACAAGCCCCAGCTATCAAGCTAGGGGCGAAGCCAAAACCCATACCCAAGCACACCCACCCAAAGCCTCAGCCAGAATTGGTGGGGCTACCGCGAAACCCAGACCCAAACACAAGCGCAATGCAACAGTAGAAGACCCAGTGTCCATAGCCTGGGCACTGAGGCAGCCCGTGCCATGCAGGTGACCCGGCCAAACAAGATCCGGAGCCCGGGGGTAAGGCTGCATCCTAAGGCCTGCGCTGCTTTGGGACTCAAGGCGGTGTAACGGCAGCAGTGACAGCACTCAGATTATACATCAATGTGATCAGAATTTCAATGATTCTCAGATGTACATTAGTGCAGTAAATTTTCCGCTTGTTTTCATGTTTTCCGTTCGCCGCCAGATGTCGCCTGTGAGCGCGCGTCGAGTCGCATTTGTCTTTCGTGATTTCCCAATCGGATTTATTTAAATTATTTCGAATGATTTCACGTTGTGTCATTATGTGCGATGAATGCCCATTGAGATTCTATGTCTGCTCCATTTTTGTAGACCGGGTTTTCTGACTATTCATATTCCACCATGGAGTTCACTGGACTTACAAGTGCTTCGCATATGTCGCTCCCAGAGGCTGGATATGGGTCTGAAGAGGGTTATGTGGATTCTGAGATATCAGGGGCAGTGTCGGGCGTTACGACCCCTGGGGCATCAAGGCTACAGGCTTCGCAGTTACAACAAAGATCAACCACTATGCAGCGGTTACATGGTAGCAGAGGAAATCATGACTCTGCTTCAGGAATCTCCACGGACACCCTGAGATCGTCGGACCTTAGCGGGGCTATTACTCGTTCTGAGTCACTGCGTGTTCCCCCTGAGGTTACATTCGTAGCATCTCCCCAGCGAACCGAAGATCAACCATCAGAGTACCCTTACTGTGGCCATAGGCATTGGCCTGGAGTTCATACTTGTGCTGATTGTTGTATGAACGCCCCACCCAACCTTAAACCCGGTCGAGAATCTCCCTCCTCGAGTGAATCTGGTTCCTCCTCTCAAGCTTTGCCTGATCTTGAAGACAGCAGCAGCGAAGGAGAGCAGTCTGAAGCTGAAATTAGTGGTGATTACTGGGAAAACCACTTCCAGCAGATCTGGAATGAGGAATTCCTGCACCGGCAGAATTGGCTGCTGCCGGAGGCGAGCTACCGTGGCCGACTGAGGGACTGGTTCAGGGCGTTGTGCCAGTTCATCAGGGACAGCGGCCGGTTGCGATTCGACGCCCAATTGCAGGAGCAAGAGGACTGGGAGGAGCTGATGGACCAGTTCGACCACCAGGCTGCCGTGATGGTGCAGATGGCCATCATCGCCGAGGAGAGACGCCAGAATGTGCGTCAGCACGCTGGTCCGTCGGGCGCCTGGGGTCGGAACGACGACGAGGTCCACGAAACGAGGTGTGATTTGACGCATTCTCACCTCTCCAGGGAGCAGCTTTCCAAACTCCCCAGCTCCACCTCCAGTGTTGACACTTGGGTCGACGAGGTGAGAAGCAAAGGAAAAGGTACCAGATGCCCTTCCTGTGGTGAGTGCGCCAAGGACTGCTCCTGTCGACGCCAGATTTCGTCGCTGGAAGAAAGGGTGAAGGAGCTGAAGAAGTCCGCCAAGAAGAAAAAGAGGGATGATGACAGCAAGTGGAAGGAGATGGAGCAGAAGCTGGAGAAGCTTACAGATCTGGTACAAAATCTGAGCACTACTGGGCTCACTGGACCAGCGCCTACAATGGAAAGCCACCCAGCACCTACCTCCTCAGCTGCACCTGCATCCACGCCTTACGGCGGTCCACATTCTCCAGCACCCCCAGCTTTTACTGGCCACCATCCAGCTTTTACTGGAATTTCTGGTATCCCCCCTACTGGATTTGGAAGTCCTATTGGGTTCAATCTGGGTACTGAAGGAGGCGAATCTTCGTCGGAGAGGTCTGTACTGTCTGTTGGTACTGTCGGAGATATTGATGGAGAAGCAAGGACCACCGTGAAGGAGAGATCAATGGCCTTGAAGAGGAAGGACCGGCAGCAGAAAGAAAACGAAGCAAAAATCAAAGAAAAGCAGAAGAAATTGAAGGAGATGAGGCTGCATCAAGCTGAACCAACGCCGTTCGTGCAGCCTACTGTGGACCAGGCGTTGCTGGCGGCCGCAATTGCGCAGGCACAGGCAATGGGAGGCGCCGCTGTCAACCCCGTGTTCGTCAATCCGGTTGGCACAGGCACAAATTTTAACCTGAACCACCTGCTGAACCCGTTGCACATGAGGCTTCGAGGGTCTGTAATGAAGCAGCCGAAGTTCTCAGGGCACCCAAATTACTGGGCGTCCTTCGAGAGGCAGTTCATGTTGTGGCTGCAGACGGAGAAACTGGACAAGGAACTCTGGATCCTTGGGTTGATGGACTGCTTGACTGGCATACTCAGGGAAAGTACATACAATCTTTATGTGGAAAGGCAGAATCAAGGAGATCCCCTGACTTATGAAGAGCTGTATCGAAGTCTCAAGAGGAAAGGCTCTCGACTTCCTGAAGATCATTATAGAAACCGTCTGGAGAACTTCAGGGCGATCAAGAAATTGTTTCTGGAAGAAATTCAAATTGCAAGGCAAGAGTGGGAGTTTTTGATGCAAGAGGCGGAGAACTCTGGAGAAGGACTTTCTGAAGGCGAGATGAAGAATATCCTCCTGAGCAAGCTCACGCCAGAGACCAAGCAGAAGATCAGGGACTCTCAGGCGGACCAAAAAGTCCTGGGCAACTGGGTTGAAGTCCGAGGATTGCCGGAGACTATGGGAAAAATGGCAGTTCGTGAGTTGCTACACTCTATCAGTGCTACTGGATTGAAAGACATCACTATTCGTGAGGGCAGATGGAGAGTTGATTTCGACGATTCTGAACAGTCGGAGTTTTTCTGCAGCATGGTGGATGGAAAAGTGAAGTATAAGGGAACAGTTTTGAGGGTACGACCGCGGATCTTCTCGTATGGAGTCGAGCAGATCTGGGACCAACTTGAAAAGTATGCAAACTTAGAACGCCAGAAGTCCCAGGATGCACATGGCTTCGGAGGCAAGGTCAACGCCGTTGGTGAGAAGGGATGCTCTGTGTGCATTGCCCTTGGAAAAGAAGGTCGAGCGGCGACTTACACGACCGCAGATCACAGGTGGACGCCCTGAGATCTCAAGACAATTCAGTCGAAAATGGATGGAAAGGGAAATTATCCCAAAAATCCCCAGCAGGATGGATCACGAGATGCTGACCAGCATGGAAGGGCAAAGGGTAAAGGGCAGTCCAAAGGAAAGAACAGAGACTGGACACCAAAAGATTACTCGCAGCAAGGCGGAGATCCAAGTGGCTCAAGATGGACCGATGCTGGTGGAAAATCTGGTGGAAAATCTGGTGAAAAAGGTGGCAAAGGCCAAGGAAAGTCCGGGAATCAAGATGATTCCAAGGTGAATGGCAACCCCCTGTACGCGGAGACGCCAGCGAACAAGACCTTCGGCAACAACAAGGATACTGGAGGTCGAGGCAAGGGCAGATCCAACGAATCCAACCCCAATTCCAACACCTCCAACAACAAAGGCCAAGGAGGTAAGAAAGGTGGTGGTGGAAAGTCATTTGGTGGTCGTGGACGTGGAAAAGGAGTCAATGCCGTCGAAGCAGGAGAAGAATGGGTTGACGAAGGACAAGTACAGAACGTGCAGCCGAACGTCGAAGAAGAATGGCAATAGGGAAGCCAACTTGACCCAAATCCGAACACTGGGGTTGAGTGGCAGGAGACAAAACCCATCAGGGTAGTTGGGGCGTTGGATGGACACTGCTGGGATCGGCTGGCGCGCTCCTCCGGCCTCCTGTACCCTGCCTGGGTCCTCAGCGCTGTCCGGCGAGGCAAGCAGCACCAGTTTGTCTGCTGGATCCAGGTCAGAACTACGGATGGTAAGGTTAAACTTGCCAGATGTCTGATCCACAATGGTTCAGAAGTCAATCTGGTGAGGAAAGGCTTTCTGCAGGAGGATGAGGCGAAGATGTCCTCGACACCTGTGCAGCTGGAGGGAGTCAGCGGACATCGCCTTGACGGTGGCTACAGAGAAGCAGAATTGGCGGTCAGATTGGTGAAACAATCTGTGTGGAGCGTGGAAGAGACGGTCACGGAGGAATGGTTTGCTGGAAAATTCTATGAAGCCAGCATAAAGTATGATTTATTCTTGGGTCAACCCTGGCTTCACGCTCATCGTCTGTCGCCCATGGGACACAGGACATGCTTCCTCCAAGATCCGTCGACCAGCGACCCGTCCGACCTGTATTATCTGCACCCATATACCAAGAGTATCCACCAATTCAAGGAACGAAATAAGCTGCATATTCAGCAAGATGGGCAAGAATGGACAGGGAATCAAGCAGAATTCGACGAGGGAAAGGTGGAATCATTGAACTGCAAGAAGTGCAGGTCAGTTTGCTATCGTGTAGTCGACAAATGGCGGGACATTCTGGTGGATTATTTCGAAAGGAACCACAATTTTCGTCCTCAAGTTGATGCCTTTGCAAACAAGAAGAATAAAAGATTTCCGAAGTTCTACGACGATGCCTGGAGTGAGGACTGGTCTGAACCTCTTTGGATCAATCCGCCCTTCGACGTTTTCCCTCGTGTAGTGCAGAAGCTGAAGGAATCCGGCACAAAGTCGATTTTAATTGTCCCCAATTGGCCAAGACAAGAGTGGTTCAAGGACATTATGCACATTTCAATCGACATTGTCGAGCTACCTCACAAAGGAGTGAAGCTGTATTGCGAGGACAATGGCAAGCCTTTGCCACAGCGTTCGTGGAGCACGTTGGCGTGCTTAGTTGACGGGAATCTGGGAGATTATTGGCAGGATGACAGTGAAATGGGAACAGAAGAGGTCATCTCAAATTCCTCAAGTATCGACGAAATTGAGGTGGATGAAGACGATCGAGAGCGGAATCCCGACGTATCGTCGCGGAAGGAGGGAAGGACAATCGGCGTCCCTCAAGAGAACGCCTCCATCCATTACAATTCGTCCCCATCAGACAAGAATCAAGCCAAACATTTCAAGATTTCAAGCAAGAATCATGACAAATCTCCAAGATTTTCACCTGAATTGACAGGAATGAAGCTGAATTCGTCCGACCATCCCTTCAAGACATTCGTGGACCCCTTTGATTGGTGGGATCCCACGGAGGAGCGAGCTCAGGTGAGCTTCATCCGCCAACAATGCGACGAGGAATTTTCGAATGAAGTGGCCAAAAATATGAGACCACGACCAACAATTCGCAAATTGGTGGACATAATGTCGGTGATGAAATGTGGGAATCAGGTCGACGGAGACAAGATATCTGCAAGAAGGGACGCAGTGTTCGAAGATTATCAAGATGACGTGCTGAGTGGGAAGTTGTGGAAAAACCCCCCAATTCGATGTGAAAATGGGGAAGCCAAGATTGACATAATCGAAGGCTCAAAGGTGCACAAACAACGTCCATTCTATCTACACGGCACCAAAGCAGATGCCCTGCGAAAGATTATTGAGCGCAATCTCTATGATTTACGGTTGGTTGGAGGGCTGCATGAGTTCTGAGTGGTGTTCAGCACCATTTACTGTGCCAAAGCCCCCACCTGCTGACCAATCCAGCATAGATGCTTGGCGTCTAGTGGTGGATTATAGAGCCCTGAATGCCGCCACAGTACCAGACGCGCATCCTCTTCCTTTAATCGAGAAGGAGATCGCCGCGAGAGCCAAAGGTAAGCTCTTTACTGTGTTGGATTTGCGCCATGGCTTTCATCAGATGCCCCTTCGAAAAGAGGATAGGCATTTGACGGCAATGTGCACGCCCTGTGGCACTGTCCAGTGGACTGTACTGCCGATGGGTCTGAAGAATGCGCCGTCGATGTTCCAGAAGATGATGGAGACTATTTTATTTCAGAAGCACAAGTCTCTGGATTTACAAGAATTCTGCTGCATCTACATTGACGACCTTCTGATTGCCACGCCGTTGGGAAAAAACGTTGATGAGTGCCTGAAGTCGCACGAAGAACAAGTCCGAAAAGTTCTCGAAGTCCTTCGACAAGAGAAGCTCGTGTGTGGACCCAAGAAGGGCAAGATGTTCCTCCAGAGTGTGGTATTTTGTGGCTCTGTCTTGGAAGATGGGACAAGAAGACCAGCCCCAGGAAAAATGGCTGCCCTGCAGCTATGGGAAAGGCCCAAAACCATCACGCAGCTTCGTGCCTTTTTAGGCTGCTGCAATTACTACCACGAGTTCCTTCCACTCTACGCCAAGTTCTCTGGTCCATTGACAGAGTTACTCAAGGTTGGTAAAACAGAAGGAAAGAAGGGATCTCAAGTCAAGCTCAAGTGGACGCCAGAATGTGAAGAGGCTTTTACTGGTCTCAAGGAAGCACTGGCAAATGTGGTTACATTGAAGACTCCGTGGTTGGATGGAAGACCTTTTTATATTTGTACAGACGCCAGTCGTTACGGCATTGGTGCTACGATCGAACAAGTCGATGACGAAGGTCATCATCATCCTCTGGCTTTCTGGTCTCGCAAGCTTACAACAAGACAGCGAAATTGGAGTCCAAGGGAACAAGAAGCCGACGCAATCCTTTGTGCCTTACGGCGTTATGAAGGTTGGATCTTGGGCCATCGCGTTGAGGTACTGACTGACCACAAGTCACTGGAGAGCTGGAGGACAGAACATGTGGATACCCCTGGTGGACCAGCTGGGAGGAGAGGCCGTTGGCATGAAACTCTCAGCAGATTTGACCTCCATGTGACTTACATTCCGGGTCGCTACAACACAGTGGCGGACGCCCTGAGTCGCTGGGCCTACCCAGCCTCAGAGGCTTACTCTGAAGTGAGTTTTCATGGGACAGCGACGGATAAAGCTGAAGTGATCGAGTTCGACAAAGAGGAACAAGCACTGATCAAGAAACATTGTCTCCAATGTTCGATTAAAAATCGGATGAAGGTGGATTTGGTCAGATGCAAGGAGATTACCAAGGCAGATCAGACTGCAGGAGTTAACTCTGACTCTGAGTCGTCGCTGCCACTCCTGAATGTGTTTCCTACGACGAGATCCAAAGCAAAATCTACGCTCCCTCAACAACAAAAGGACAAGGAAACTTCCTTCCTCTATGTGGATTGGACGAAGATGTACAAGGAGGACAGGTTCTTTGGGTCTGTCTACCACAAGTTGAAAGGGGACAAGCCTTACGACTCTGAAGAGACGTCTGATTTCAAAATCCAAGGCGACAAGTTATTTTGGCAAGGACGGATTTGTGTTCCTGATTGTCTGATTGACTAATATGTCAAACATTGGCATCGGAATGAGACAGCCCACACACATTCTCGTGTTCTGGAGCAGGAGCTACGACACAGAGTGTACACACAGGACCTCAAGAGTGCCCGTGAGCGAGTTGCCAAAGGATGCAAGCAATGTCAGGCGACCATCCCCAAGAATCAAAAGGCAGAAGGACTACTGAAGGGATTACCAATTCCTGAGAGGCTGTTCGACAAGGTGACGGCGGATGTCTTCGAGTTGGGATAAATCCAAGAGGAAAGTCTCTACACGAGGAAGCCTATCGATGGGGTTTTGTTAATTCAAGACCGCCACAGTGGCTACATCCAGGTCCTCCCTTGCAACACGAAGCATCTCACCTCTGAAGTGGCTGCCAAGTGGACTGCAAGTCAGTGGATGAGTAACTGGGATGTACCCAGTGAAATTCTGACGGACGGTGCGAAGGAGTTTATTGGGACATGGTGGGAGAACATGTGTGCTCTATTGGGAGTTCATCATCTTCGTGCCCGAGTCTACGACCATCGAGCCCTCCCTGCTGAACGCGCTGGAAGAATTCTTATCAGCATTCTGAGAAAATTCCTGGCGACTGAAAAAGACTACAATTGGTTGGAGACAATTTACTGTGTCTTGAGGAGATACCATCGTACCAAAAATTACACTGGATTAAGTCCGAAGGACCTTGTTTTTGGTCGTGAGAAGATGGGTCCAGGACCAGTGATGTATCATCCAAGGCAGTGCTACGACGCCTCGCAATGGTTTGGGAGGATCAAGGGTTTAGAATCCAAGTGGATCCAAGCCAAAGTGGAGAGTCAAGCAGATTGGTTGAATTTCAAAAAAAAGTCAAGAACGCAAGGAAAACCCTTCGAGAAAGGCCAGCAAGTTTGGCTTCGTAAGTCAGACGAGACCCTCAAGGACGACAACAAATTGTTACCTTTGTGGGATGGCCCATTCCAAGTCAGTGGTCAACTAAGTGAGACTACATTCAACATTCAGATTGAGCCAGGCAGGCATCAAGAAGTACATCGAGATCGTTTGAAGGCCGAAGTACCCTGCCCCAAAGGAAGGTTCAAGCCTCTCTATTGGACTTCGAAGTACCTGAGCGACAGGAAGATGGTCACAAGCAGTTTCGAGTTGGAGAAGATCCTTGATTACAAGAAGAATGCTCGAAACAAGTGGTACTTTCTGTGCAGATGGAAAGGATTCGGTCCAGAGGAGGAGAAATGGGAGCCAGTTTCAAGTTTTATCCATGGGTATACGGACACTTTCATCAAGTTCCTGAAGAAACACCCTGAGATTGACCGTGAGCTCTCGCTGATCAAGGATTGAGTCACCAAGGAAGACTTACAAGCACAAGAAGAAGCTCCAATTGTGGCAGAATCCATTCGAGACAAGATCTGATCAGAATTTGACTCGCCGAAACTTTCGAGAAGGTTTACGGTCGACATATACCCTTGGCATGGGGACAATACAGTCCTGACGCATCGTCTGTGTGGTTCGATGAACAGATTGACGCGTTCCCGTCGGGGGCCTGGCCACGGGACGCTGCGGTGGACACGCGCAAGTGAGCAGGCAGGCAAAGCACTACGCTCACAGGGGCATAAATGCGCTCATGTCATGTGACAAAGCGTTTCAGGATCCTTGCCACTCTGAAACAAGGGAAGAAAAGTATGTACAGCAACACATCAGGATATGTACACCTGGGGTTAAGACTGGACTCGGTTAAGGGCATCACGGGACAATAGACACTCAGTCCCAACTCGTATCCCAATCCCAGGTCCGACCCTTCCAGTGGCTGGTGGGGGCGGGGGCTCAAACACAACCCATGCCCTGCTCAGTCCGGACCCTGAAACCCTGCCAGTAGGGGATGTGTGGCGCCCAGCCACAGGCGAGTTCCTGGGAACCAAGGAACTCCAAGGCCAACCGACGGTGGCTACCCATGCTCCCTCAACAGCAGGTTCCAACTCATCTCTGAGCGAGAGATATGGCTCCGCCAATATCCCCTAGGAGTTGGTAGCTGAAAATGGGCTGTTTCAGCCCAAACTGATATTAGCTCAAAAATCTCCAAAATTGACCCCTCGTCCGGACCCGCCAGAGGTAGGGACGAGGCAACTGACCCTATGCCATTCGAGTATGAACTCCCTGGAGCCCTCACCCAACCTGGTTCCCTCTGAGGTACCGGCATCAGGGCACCACGGGTTCGTCAAGTGGGGTCATGATGCTAAAATCACCAAAGTTGGCATCATTCTCACGCGTGGCTCGCCCGGCCAGGGCAAGGCCAATGGCTCACAGGAAAGGAGGCAGGACCTAGGATTCATATCTGAGTGTACAACTTGAGACTGGGTCCGGGCTCCCTGTGGGCATAGAGATATGGGGCCGCCAATTGACCACACGGGGGGGTGAAATTGGGGTCCCAAAAGGGGGTCATTTTGGCTGCCCGAAATGAGCCAAAATTCGGGGGTGCTCCCAATAGTATATCTGCACGCCGGCTTGGAGATCGGAATCCGCCATTCCATACGGGATACACCGGGAGTCCAACAGAGACTCCCATGCACTTGGCTTTCGGAGATCTCCATGCCACTTGGCGTGGTGACAATCCCAATTGGGTCCACAAATGCCAAAATGGCAAAATTGCCCACACTCACTTTGGGCTAGCACCTTAACGAAGGTTGCTCCGCTTCGCCCACGTGGTGTGTGAACCATGGGGACCAATATGCATAACACCCATGTCATATATGGTCCATTGGTCCATGCGTCCGGCGTGCATTGATGGGCTCAACATAGTGCACGGCGGGCAGAAAATGTGGAAAATTGCTCAAAATGGCCGAAAATGCGCATACTCATGGTTGGGGCAAATGAGGCACATGCCCGACTTGGACCGGAGTGTGCCATAGGATTGGTATCAAGTCACATGTGTCCAACATATCTTTTGGGCGTCGCCCAACTCCTCCAGTTTTGGGAACGGCAGGGTCGCCAAGTGAGCCCATGATTTGAGATAGTCCCAAATCGCCAACATGGCGGCCACGGTATGCCAAGCCCAAGAGGAGTTATTTGCCGGGTTCAAGATATGTTGGGCACCGAAGTATGTACCCTCATAACATACTTGGGTCATGATGTCAATTGAGCGCAACGTTGAGATACAAGGTCGCCACTTGACATCATGACGGGCCAAAAACGGCAAAATTGGTGAAAAAACACCCAAAAGTGCCTCGAAAGGCGCACAAATATATTATAATATCTTCGGCTTGGATTGAGTAATCGACCAATCCTTCTAAACACAATGACCCGACACCAATGACCTCCGATTCCACATATGTGCTCCTCTTGGGGCGCTTTGAAAGGTTACGAGCGCTACTACCCAACTGGGCACATGAAAATATGGAAAATTGCAAAACACACACCTTGCTCCCAACGCATCGCTTTGAGATCGCCACACAAGCTTCCCTCCACGAAGGTTAGGCTTGCAATTGATTGTGGGGAGTGTGGAGAAGGGGCTTGCGCAATATGAGGTCCATTGGCGGGTTTGGCATCGAGCGATGGACCCGCCAAATGGGCACGCAACACAACACATGGCACATACCACATATTGCCCAAAAAAGCTGCTCCCCCCACGATATGTCATGCCCCTCCAAGGACATAACTTTGTGTCAATCGCTCATAGGAACTCAAGGAGAGTTCCTATGCAACACCAACATCGCGCCCTACACTCGAAAGTTATCTTAACGCACGCAATATCATGGCCAAAGAGTTATAACGCAAACTCTACCCTCTTGACCATGATCCATTACACTAGCGCGCACGTGTGGAGACGCAAGGCATATGAAGCTTCCTAAATTACGTCGGGAGTATTGTGAATACATCCCACGTTTCCTTATTGTCATTCCTCGCAAGCGGCACGAGATATGACCCTCACAAGTGGCCTCACAAATCAACTTTGTTTTGCCCATATCTCTAAGACAAATGGAGGGCAAGACAAAAGGAAAGTTGATTCATGCATAGGGAAGCACGTAGGTCCACTCGAAAGAGGTCAAATCAAGTGCGGGGATGTCGAAGTCGAAAATCCGATTTCGACATCCTGAAAAATTCGGATTAAGGTTGCGAGTGTAAGATGTGAAAATTGCGGATGCATCAATGCAATTCCTGAAGACTTTAGAGTCTTCGTCACGATTTGCGCTAAAATATCTGTATATAACAGTTAAACTGGCGGTTACGCTAAAGTCGCGAGCTAACCGCCAGCTGCCAAAACAGTGAATATCAGAACGGAAGCGTAAAAATTGACGGAAACAATATGAAAAAATTCCTGTTGATTCCTGATATTCTGATATATAAATTCCCGCTGGCGGTGCATCGGTTGCCGATGCGGGGCTTTACGGCACGGAACACGCTCCCGCTGGGCTCGCACCGGGCGTCAACGGGCGTCTTCCCTTCCGTATATGGGATTAGTGGACCGGAGACCGGTTGTATGCCTTAACCTAGCCATGGGGTTCTGGGTACCGCTTCACCCCCCTCCTTAGAGCAAACCCTCGGGGGGGCTCGATAACACCCACGCATGGCAGCGGGTACCCAGGACCATTTCCCGAAGGGGGGGGGTGTCACATCCTCACTTCAGGCTGATTTGCAGGTTAGGCTGTCCAAATCCCATAGTAAGACAGGTACGGTGCTGTAGCTGTTAGTAACTGCATGTATAGTATCAAGTATCAAGTCCCGGGGGCTGGCGGCGATTGTTCGGCATCCAAAGGACCCGTTAACCCATACCAGGCGCACCGGGTGCCGGCTGCTACGGTCACTACCACAGTGGCAGTGGCATACACGGCCAACATAGGCGTCACAAGACGACCGAGGTGGTCCCACAGGTCGAGAGCGACCACAAAGATCCATCAGGCTACACCAAGCTTCCCAAGGCCCGCCGGCTGGGGGAGAGTCCCCACGGGTCCTTCGTCGGGCGCACCATGTCCATATCCACGACGGGAGTCCAGAGTGGTACAGCCGAACGAGCTCCTCCTTAAGGGATCGGGCGTCAAGGCCGTCTTTTCCCTCGCCCTATTACCACGAAGGCCATACATGAGGGAGTCCTCATGCAGTGTGGGCGGAGGCGTCGACTCCTCAAACCACCAGTTTCCCAGGCAAACCTTCCCCATCCGACTGCAAGTGCGTCTGCGAGTCGGCAGGCTCATCCGGGACTGACAGTGGCGGACCGCTGGGAGTGTAGTCAGGCAACTGTGCTTCCCGCCTGGCGCCATCAGGATCTCCACATCACAGCGAATAGGGCACACGGTATCACGGGCACTCAAACAGAAGAATATGTACTTAGGTACTGGTCCAAGCTGGACCCTATGTAAGAACATGTAAACGGCGACTCAGGGCGCCTTCGTAGTCGATTCGCATCCCGTCGGGGGGGAAAAACAGTCCACACTTCAGTGATGGGCTGACATACAGATGCACATATCCTGGGGAAGAGAAAGACAAGCAACAAGCGGGGTAATAGGCGTGTAAACACACTCTGGACAGAGCGCCAAACCACGCCCTGGTTAGGATAGGGCATGTGCAGGAGGATGGACAGGAAAACGCCTGAGTTCAGGCCATATATAGCCGCGACACACGTAGACTGGTCTGGATCCCGCAAGTGCCATAGGACCAGACCACACACCAAAAAAATCGCAATGCCGATGACAGCGGCATCCGTTGCGCAGCGTCGTATGGGCTTCAAGGCCCCAAGAGCTCAGAAATATGAAGGTCAGTCGCCCCACCTGGTTTCCTAAGGATTCAGCAGGGGGGGGAGTGACGAATAGAAGAAGAGAGGGGCCATCCTCCTCTGGATTCAGCAGGGGGGGGTTTATGGCCACTCTGATGGCAGGTCACCGGAAGATGTAAGAGAGCAAGCAAGTGAGGGACGATCCGTCGACCACACAAGCGCCCAAAATGCATCAGGGGAGAGCTCAGGGCGCTGATCAGGCACCCCTGGCTGCAATCGCCCGGGTGAGTGCTGCCAAGTCCGAGACATGGATCTTGGTCTTGTGCTTGCGAATGTACTCCATGAAGGGAGTATTGACCCGCGGCACGAACGAGGAGACGGGTTCCCAGGTATCGTGGGACGGCCCATAGTCTCGCCAACGAACCTCGAACTCCAGGCCTCCGGGGGCCGAGGCTTTCGGACGCTGAGCAAGGTCTTCTCGACTGTATAGTTGTCCTGCTCAGCATAGTCGTCGTCCGAATCAGCCTCGTGTGCGGCATAGCTCAGGGACACATGTTGGCCACGGAGGTCGGGTTCCCTCACACGGAGTTGACTCTCGTGGCGCTCTTGGAACTGTCCGTGACCCACCTTGAAGCGGTAGGTGTCCTCACCAATCCTGCGGACCACCTCTCCGGGTGTGAACCAGGTCTTGGTGCGGTGGGTGCCCATGGGGCGGGGTCTGATCACCCACACCGGGTCTCCCAGCCTGAACTTCTGCGCTATCGAGCTCGGGGCGGACTTCTGACGCTCAGCATGCTCCTTCTCGAGCTGCTGGCGGATGTCCTGCGCCGTTTGCTCTTGCCTCGCGAAGAATTCCTTGGCATCCATAGCCATGCCATCACCAGACAAGGGAAGTCCCCGACCAAGGGGGTCCCTGCGGAACAGAATCTGGTGAGGGGACAAACCACCCGGAGTGGGGGTGTCATGATGGGCCTTCAGAGCGGGCCACATCTCCTCAAACCGGTTCCGACGTGGATTGGTGATGTGAATCTCGCGCAGCTTCTCGAACAGCTGCCGTCCAGCCACTTCAGCACGGCCGTTAGACCGGCTGAGATAGGCGACGCTTTTGGCATGCAGTATTCCCATGAGGGAACACATAGCCTTGAACCAGCCACCAGTAAACTGGGGCCCTCGGTCACTGCAAATGGTGCGGGGGATGTCAAAGACGGTCAGCCAATGACGAATCATCATGACTGCCACTTCCTTGGCAAGCAACCCCTTTTTGCGTGCCGGAACGGCTACTACGTAGCCACTGTGGCGATCCACACAAAGAACCACACAGTCAAAGGTCTCCTTGCCAATGTGCACTTCGGGCATGGAGAAGACGTCCATGGCCACGCTCTCCATGGGCTGGTCAGGAACCGGGGTCCATTGGGCTTCCCCCTTGACGTTCCGGTTATCAGGATTGCAGGCCCGGCAGACCGAGCAACCCTTCCTGACCTTCTTGATGGCGGTGTAGAGAACGATATGGTCGATCTCGAACCGGCGCTGCATGTCAAGGGCTTGCTTCTTGACCCCTGGGTGCAGCATGTGGTGGTGCCAAGCTTCACAAAGCTCGAGCACCCGGGACTCCGGTACTAGCAGCTTACCATTCCGGTAGAGCTTGCCATCTTCCTCAGTCAGCCCCTTTGGCGACTTCTGCCCGTCATCAGGGTCGGCCACAGCCCTATACTCGGCCGCAAAGGCCTCAGACTTGGCGTAATCGTCGGTCCAGTCGTCCTGGAGGCAAGACTCCGGGAGGAGGTGCTTGTCGGACTCAGCTCCCTCAGGGGCGAGTACTCTGACCGCTCTGCTCACCCTCTTTCCGAGGGGGGCATCCGCAGCCATGACGACGAAGCATTTAATACCCTCCTCCTCCATCAGGCGCTCCATCTCAATGCTCTTCTTGGCTTCAGCGGTCTCAGCCTCATCGCCATGGGCAGAGATATCCGTCATGCCCTTGCTGGCAGGATAGGCCCACCTACTGAGACAGTCTGTCATGGTGTTATCCTTCCCAGGAATATACACAACCGTGAGGTCGAACTTGGCCAAGGTCTCATGCCATCTTGCCCGTCGGGAGGCAGGACCAGAGGGGGTGTCCACGTGCTCCTCCTGCCACGACTGCAGACTCTGATGGTCGGTGCCGACGGTGACGGGATGGAGGGCTATGTACCCAGCCCATTTCCTGAGAGCCATGACGATGGCATACGCCTCCTTTCGACAGGGCGTCCACGTCCGTCTCTGGCCTTCCGCCAGGATTCGGCTCCAGAAGGCCACGGGCACGTGCCTCCCGTCGTCAAGCACTTGCTCCAACACAGCGCCCACGGCGTAGTCGGAAGCGTCGGTGCGCAGGACGAACCCTCGGTCGGGATCCACGAGGTGCAGACCCACTGCGGATAGCAGCGCCTGCTTCATCCCCTCAAAGGCACGGGCGGAATCAGCATCACTGACCAGAGACTGCTTGGACCCCTTCTTGGTCTCCTCTCGGTTGCCCTTGAGCATGGTCGTCATGGGGGCTGCATACTCGGCATACATTTTGATATACCCCGAGTAGTAATTGCAGAACCCCAGATACGCCCGTAGCTCAGAGACCGTTTTGGGCTTTTCCCAGTGCTCAATCGCAGCCACCTTGCCAGGTATGGGCTTTCGCTGCCCGTTCCCGACTACGTGGCCAGCGAAGACCACCTCGCTCACCGCAATGGTGGCCTTCTCACTGCTGCCCGTGAGTTTGTGCCGAACCAGGAGGTCCAGCACTCGAGTGACGTCCCTCTCATGTGCCTCCAGGAGCTCCTCGTAGCTCATACTGGGGTCCCCGGACGCGATGATGACGTCGTCCACGAGGGGGTCCGCACAGTCACGCACCGTCTCAAGCAGGTTCTCCAGCATCCGCTGAAAAGCTGCATTGCCGTTGGTAACGCCCATGGGCATCACCTTCCACTGGAGAGGTCCAAGTGGAGTGCTCATGGCTGTGCAGGCACGGGACTCTTCGGCGAGAGGCATCTGATGATAACCATGTTTCAGGTCAATCACCGTGAAGATCCTCCGCCGGTGTTGTTTTTGCAGCATATCCTCAATGAGGGGCAGCGTATAGCTGTCCTGCTGCGTTTGGGCGTTTAGGCCGCGGTAGTCGACCACGAGCCGCCACTCACCGGCCACCTTCTTGGGGACGACGAAGCATGGAGAGGCCCATTCGGAGTGGCACGGCTCGAGCCAGCCTCTCTCGATGAAGTCCCGGAGGATCTTCTCCATGCCCTCCTTCCTCTCGCCCCGCAGGGCGAACTCCCGGTGTCAATACGGACGGGGGTCCTGCTTCAGTCGTATCTTGGCCTCGCCATACGGTCCACGCACCGTTGGGGGAAACACAGGCTTACCGCTGAAGAAATTCTCACCATACTTCTGCTTCAGCCTGGCCCTCAATGCCTGAATCTTGGGGCAATCATCGGATTCCGCCTTGGCTTTTCCGGGCACCTGGACCACTGAGCTTACTTGAGGGGTAGCGACCCTGCTCGGCTTCGGCTCAGGCGGTCTTCCCAGGTGGCCCAAAGGGCCATCTCTGGTCTTGCCTCGGAATAGATCGCCATAGGTGGGTGGGTTGCCGCCGGGCGGCTCGTCCTGGCTGGACATGTGATCGAGCACCCTCTGTACGAAGGTATTCCCATCATAGGAACCGGAGACGATGGAGTCCACTTCCCACCAGGCTCTGTCCTGGCCCTTGCCCTCACGCTGGTTTCCCCAGTCGTGAAAGGGCTGATCCATATACCCCTGAACCAGATCCAGCTCCTCTTCTGTGAGGGGGTCCTCCGATTCTCCGATGTCAACAGGGGGAACCGCAAAGCATTGCCGCCATGGCTCTGCTATGATGCGGTTGACACACACGAAGTCCGTGGCGTCGGCCTGATCAAGGCCCCCATCCACATAGTGGAATTCTGTTGGCCATCTCTGGGGTGGCATGGGCTGTCCCTTAGCGTCCTGATAGACACTCTCTCCAGCCGGTAGGACGACCTTGTTTAAGGTCATGTTGGTCAATGAGGCTACCCAATGTCGGGTACTTTCCTGCTCGGTGCATCCCATAGGAACAACCAGCACTGTCTTGGAGCGGTCCTTGCGAATCTTCGCTATCGCTCTTGGAATGTCCCAACGGGGGCAATGGATCCACATCAATCCCTGAGGCGGACCCCAGTGCTTCTTCCACGCGGAGTCCTGTGCGCTCCAGTACTTCTCACAAACCCGCAGATGGGCGGAGGTTCCTGAAGAGAACGCATCCAGGGCCAGATCCGAAGCTCCCAAGTCCGCGACAACTGGGCTCGCCACTTCCGGCATTACGCCGTACTCCTGGTTTGCAGGACCAGTTGGCTCAGTGTCCAGCGCGGCCACTTCGAGCTGATTGCGTTCCGGGTGGATCCATTGGCATTAGCCCAATGGCCGCTTCCTTCGTGCCTCCCACCATGTACTGGCCGTTCGCCACCTTCAGCCTGACAGGTTTCCGACTGTCGGTCAAACACTCTGGCGGAAGTAGGCCAGCCTTGACAAACCTGACCTGAGCGCCCGTGTCGACCAACACGTGGAAGACCTTTTCCACTTCCCCGCATGAGGCACGGACCTTAAGGTGCAACTGCCGCTCACGCCCAATTCGGCGCACGGCGTGCAAGCTCAGGATCTCCGGCCGTTCCAGAAGCTCAACAAGCGACTGGTGCAGGTCGTGGACAATGGGCTCAGGCTGCCCATCTGCAGCATCCAGCTGCGGTCCGGGTGATCCTCCGATACTCTCGGATAGATCTTGAAGTACATCAAACACATTCTTGGTCGCGAAGGACGGACGGGTGCAAGGGTTCGTGCCTTCACTTGCCCTCACCCCGCCTCCGCGACTGGGTGCCGGACCGGGCCTTCCGCCCGCGGCAGTCCCTTTTTGCTTATCGACTCCCGACTGGGATGGTTCGGCGCTTCCCACGTCACCATCCTGCGACCGCCCTAGCTGGGGCCCTTGGCTGCAGGGGCTCCGCTAGGGGGCGTCGGTTGTGGAAGTAGGGGTGTTCTCCTCCGCATCAACCTCGTTGACGCCCTTCTTCCTTCCCCTTCTAGTAGTCTTCTTGTCCTTGTCCTTGTTCTGGTCGTTCTGGTTGTTCTCCTTGTTCTTGTTGTCCGACCTGGGGACCCAGTTCCTCTTGATCTCCTGGATCTCCCTTGCCAATTCGGTCCCCTGCGACACCAGCTTGGAGAGCTCATCCTTGTCCACCTCCACCTTGGCTTCCCAGATACCCGCGGGAGCACGCTTCTTTGACCCGTGCGCCTTCTTGTAAGCCTCCGTGTCAGCCTGGTGAGTGGGGCATGTTCGGTGGTCATGATTGAAGCCTTTCTTCCTCCCATAACACACGAAACAGCCCTGCGGGTGAGCTCGTATGAACTCCCCAAAGGACAGCGGAGGGTCGCCAATGCGGCGAGGGTCCCTCTTCTCCTTCTTCCTCCAACCCTGCTGCAGGGGCTTCCAGTTTCCCGGTTTGCTCCCCGCGCTCAGGTTGTTGGCCACGAAGGCACAGACAGCCACCTCGGCGGGCTCATCGTCGTCGTCATCGTCGACGAGAGTCTCATCGCCGCCGGCTCCCGCTGGGTCCATGGCAGCTCCACCGCCAGGTCCCTCGCCAACGTAGTTGACGTCGCGGTCGCCGGGCCTCAACCCGCGGGTGTGGTGGAGGTTCCGGTACTCCTTGAGCACCTCCTCTCCAACCCACTCCAGGATCTCGTCGCAGCTCATCCGTGCCGGGATGGCCTGCAGACGGATGGTCTGGCCGCTCACGTCACACTCGTCAAGGCGCCACATCGGGGTCTTCTCGCGATCGCCCGAGACGGTGATGAGGAGAGCGTTCCGCAGGGAGTGCCGTTTGACATCCCGGGCCACGTTCCTCCTTGCCCAAGCCACCACGTTCGAATGATACTCCTTGGGGAGCATCATCTTGACCGTGTGGTTGGACTTGGCCCGCTTGGCTTCCTCCTTGGTGACCCTCTTGATCCATGCTTCTGGCAGCATGGAGAGCAGGCGAGCTTGCTCGTCCCCTCGTTCCAGTCCTCCACGCTGCGGCGGAAGAGGGTATATTGCCCTCGGAAGTCTCGCCAGTCCCGTAGGCGGATCTCCCGTCCATCATGCTGAAGCTTGATGGACTTCCACCGCTTGGCAGCCACCTGCGGAGCGTCCACCCGCTCCTGCTCGTTGAGCCACTTCTTGGCTTCCTTGAGGGTCTTGATTTTCCCCTCTTTGGTCGCCACGAAGTATAGCTCCTGGAGCACTTCCGGCAGGCGGTACCTGAACCGTCTGAAGACATATTTCTCCGCATCCGCGGGAGCCATGTCTTCAGTAACGGTCAACCCCCAATCGTCCAGCTTCTCCAAGAAGCGGTCGAGGTTGAGGGGGTTGCCATCGTACATGGGGGGCTTGATGTCCTTCAAGTCTTCCCACACGGCGGCATCCGCGGCCTGAGAGACCATGAACGCCGGCCGCGAGGTCGACCGAGGTTCCCATCGGCCTCGCCCACGTACTCCCACGGCCGCCACGTCCATCTCCTCCATGGAATCCCTGTGGCTATGCCGCGGTTCCTCCATGTACGCTGAACCTAGATTCTCACGCCGTACTCCTTCCACGTACGCCTCCTCATCTCGGCGCCGGCGGCTGCGTTCAGCGGCCTCCCGTCGTACACCACGCGGCGGGCTGATGTCGAACTCCTCCAGGTCCAGGTCCAGGTCCTCACCTTCGCCGACATCCCACTCCATGTCTCCTCTGGGGACCTCATCCCTGAGTCCACCATAACGTCCACCAGCCATTGGGATTGGCTCCGGGGCTGGTGCGGGGCGCCGAGGGCGTACCGGTGTCCGCGGTGGAGCACGGCTGTTGCGGTACTCCGGGCTGAGCCACTCATCACGCCAATCCTCACTGCCACTGCCGGGCGGCACGCGCTCGTTGCGGCGGCCCGCGCTGTGCTGAGAGGGGGCGGTGAGAGAGGGGGCACTGGCGCTGGGGCGACTCCTGGGGGCTCCGCCGGGGGCGTGGGGTCTGCCTGGACCTGGTCCGGGTCCCCAGCCGTCGTCCGACGAGCCAGACTCCAGGGGTGGGTGGTCGCTGCCGACGCTCCCACGGGCTTGCAGCGCGTCCAGCCTCTGCTGCAGGCCGCTGATGACCTTGTTCAGCGACCTGGTCTCGCCCCTGGCGATGTCCAGCTCTCTCTGCGCGCGCGCGGCGACCCTGGCGATGCGAGTCATCTCGCCCTTGCCCGTGTCTACCTCGCGCTCGAGGAACTGGACCCTCCTGCGGAGGTAGACAATCCACCGCCAGGTGGTATCCGGGTCGCCGTTCCCTGGTGGGTCGTCGGGGTCCCCAGGGGGTCCTTCAGGAGGGCCTCCGCCGGGTCCGCCCGGTCCAGGGGGTCCTCCCCCGCCCGGTGGTCCGCCTCGAGGGGGTCCACTTGGTGGGCGTCAACCAGGGGGTCCTGATGGTCCTCCGCCAGGGGGTCCCGGTCGGTCTCCGCCGGGTCCCCTCGGTGGGTCCGAGGATGGGCGCTTCTTCGTGATGTCGAAGTCCATGTCGTCATCCTCTTCCATGTCGCCCCACCTGGGCGTCTCGGTCTCGGAAGAATCCGAGCTCCGGTAGGGAGGAGGGAGATCCTCATCCTCACCTTCCGGCTCCATGGGGACGTCTCCGCCTCCTCCACCCGTCCAAGCCACCACTTGGCGATGTCTGCGGCCTCGTTCATCCCCGTCGCTGGCGGTGAAGAAGGGGTCACTGTCCTGGGGGTGTCCACCCGCTGGCCTCCGCGGCCTCTCGGGGGTCTTTCCCTTGCCCTTCCTCTGTCGATGGGCAGTGGGGCCACTGCTCCCACCGCTGCCCGTGTCCGCCTCATCCAGCGTCATCTTGGAGGAGGCGTCCCCTTCGAAAAGCTTTTGAAGGGTCTCCACTCGTGATCCTCCCGGGGGAGTCTCGCGGCGGAGTTTGCCCTCTGCCTCCTCCATTGCGGCGGCGGTGGCTGCGGCAGCCCGCACTTCGGCTTCCTCCCGAGCACGAGCCGCCTCGGCTTCCCGGGCCTGCTGCAGCCGCGCCTTCTGCGCTTCCAACGCCGCCAGCTCCGCCTCCGTCTTGGCCCTCTCCTCAGCGACCTTCCGTCGTGCGGCCTCGATTGCGTCCTTCTTGGCGGCGTCCGCCTGGGCCTTAGCCGTCGCTTCGGCGTGGGCCCTTTCCTCCGCCTCCTTCTTTGCCCTCTCTTGGGCCAGCGCCTCTTCCAGCGCCTTCACCTCGGCCTCCTTGCAGGCAATAGCCTCCTGCGTCAGGCGGGCTTCCTCGTCGGCTGCCGCCCACTCACTCTTGACCTGGGCAATCGCTGCCTCACGGGCGGCTGTGGCCGTGAGTCCGGCCGCAATGGCCGCCACGGTGGTGGCGTGGATGGCCATGCCATGCGCCCACTATGCAGCCTCCTGCTGGGCGATGCCCGCGGCGCCCTCCACGGCAGCGTTCCGCTCCCTGGCCCGTTGCCGGGCAACCGGAAGGTTGCAGCGCACCCCACAGGCGCGCTCACAGGCACCCGCCACGTCCCTTTGGTTGGGAGCGACGCTGCTGCTGGAGCTGGCCTGGTCGGCCGGCATCCTCCCGCGGTGGGCCGACTCCACGTCGCTGCTGGGGCCTGACTTCCTCAGGAGCAGCGGACGGGGCTTGGCCTTGGTCTGCTTGGCGACTTGGAAGTAGTCGCCAAGGGTGGTGGAGCCGGGGTGGCGACCGCCATTGGCCCGTTGGGGACTGGGGGCTGGGGTTCCGCCCTTGGCGCTTTGGGCGGCTTCGGCGGCCAGGGATTCCTGGTACTCCCGCCACTTCCGGTCCTGCTTCCCGTCCCCGGCAGACCGCTTCTCCTTCCCCGGAGACGCGCTGTTGCTGCTGCCCTGCAGCGTGCGCTCACTCCCCGGTTCCGGGAAGTTCTTCTCGATCATGTCTCACATGGAGACGTTGATCCAGGCGCCCGACGGGTACTCGTTGGGCTTCCCGTCCTCCTCAATCCCGTCGGGGCGCAGTCCTTCTCCGGGCCTGTCCGGGCGGGTCCAGGTCCTCCAGCGCCTCTGCTGGAAGCGGAAGGCAATCCCTTCGGCCCGCAGCCAGTCCTCCGCGGCCTGCAGGCGGTCGGGGGCCATGTCCGTGCGGAGCTCGAAGCTCCCGGGTATGCCGCCTTCGCACTGGGGGTGGCTGTGGCGGTAGTGCTGGTCCCAAACCAACCCACGCAGCAGGCGCGCTGCATGGGGGTGGCGCTGCGGCCACGTATTACCCGCTTCCTGCCAGTTTGCCATGGCAGCGGGGGCGTAGTTGTTCTTGAGGTCCTTGGTGTGCACTCGTTCCGCTCAACGAACTGGTCCTGGTGGTGTTTGTTGAGGCGGGTGCTGCAGCACTGGACTGGGAGTGCGGCTGGTGCTGGTCAGCCGGTGGTTGTGGAGGTGGTTGACGCGGCCTTGCTGGTCGGCCGATGGGACTCGCTGATGCAGGAGTCCTGGTCTGTGCACCTCCTTCACGATCGCGGCGCGGTCAGGGCAATGCTCTGGATGGCGCTGCGGGCTCCGTGACGAACTCGGCGCTGTCGCTGGGCGGCGCTGCGAGCCGCTGCGCTGCGCTGCGAGCTGCGAGCTGCGAGCTGCTGCGCCGCGCTGCTCGGGGTTGGTGGCCCCGAGTGGCACGCGAGGGATGGGTAACCCCGCGGCGGTGAAACGCTTTTGACGCGTTCCCGTGGGGGGCGTGGCCACGGGACGCTGCGGTGGACACGCGCAAGTGAGCAGGCAGGCAAAGCACTACGCTCACAGGGGCATCAATGCGCTCATGTCATGTGACAAAGCGTTTCAGGATCCTTGCCACTCTGAAACAAGGGAACAAAAGTATGTACAGCAACACATCAGGATATGTACACCTGGGGTTAAGACTGGACTGGGGTAAGGGCATCACAGGACAATAGACACTCAGTCCCAACTCGTATCCCAATCCCAGGTCCGACCCTCTCAGTGGCTGGTGGGGGCGGGGGCTCAAACACAACCCATGCCCTGCTCAGTCCGGACCCTGAAACCCTGCCATTAGGGGAGGTGTCCCGCCCAGCCACAGGCGAGTTCCTGGGAACCAAGGCGCTCCAAAGCGAACCAACAGTAGCTACCCATGCTCCCTCAACAGCAGGTTCCAACTCATCTCTGAGACAGAGATATGGCCCCGCCAATATCCCCTAGGAGTTGGTAGCTGAAAATGGGCTGTTTCAGCCCAAACTGATATTAGCGCAAAAATCTCCAGAATTGACCCCTCGTCCGGACCCGCCAGACGTAGGGACGAGGCAACTGACCCTATGCCATTCGAGTCTGAACTCTCTGGAGTCCTCACCCAACCTGGTTCCCTCTAAGGTACCGGCATCAGGGCACCACGGGTTCGTCAAGTGGGGTCATGATGCTAAAATCACCAAAGTTGGCATCATTCTCACGCGTGGCTCGCCCGGCCAGGGCAAGGCCAATGGCTCACAGGGTAGGAGGCAGGACCTAGGATTCATATCTGAGTGTACAACTTGAAACTAGGTCCGGGCTCCCTGTGGGCAAAGAGATATGGGGCCGCCAATTGACCACACGGGGGGGTGAAATTGGGGTCCCAAAAGGGGGTCATTTTGGCTGCCCGAAATGAGCCAAAATTCGGGGGTGCTCTCAATAGTATATCTCCACGCCGGCTTGGAGATCGGATCTGCCATTCCATACGGGATACACCAGGAGTCCAAGGGAGACTCCCATGCACTTGGCTTTCGGAGATCTGCATGCCACCTGGCGCGGTGACAATCCCAATTGGGTCCACAAATGCCAAAATGGCAAAATTGCACACACTCACTTTGGGCTAGCACCTTAACGAAGGTTGCTCCGCTTCGCCCACGTGGTGTGTGAACCATGGGGACCATAATGCATAACACCCATGTCATATATGGTCCATTGGTCCATGCGTCTGGCGTGCACGGATGGGCTCAACATAGTGCACGGCGGGCAGAAAATGTGGAAAATTGCTCAAAATGGCCGAAAATGCGCACACTCATGGTTGGGGCAAATGAGGCACATGCCCGACTTGGACCGGAGTGTGCCATAGGATTGGTATCAAGTCACATGTGTCCAACACATCTTTTGGGCGTCGCCCAACTCCTCCGGTTTTGGGAACGGCAGGGTCGCCAAGTGAGCCCATGATTTGAGATAGTCCCAAATTGCCAACATGGCGGCCACGGTATGCCAAGCCCAAGAGGAGTTATTCGCCGGGTTCAAGATATGTTGGGCACCGAAGTATCTACCCTCATAACATACTTGGGTCATGATGTCAATTGAGCGCAACGTTGAGATACAAGGTCGCCACTTGACATCATGACGGGCAAAAAACAGCAATATTGGTGAAAAAACACCCAAAAGTGCCTTGAAAGGCGCACAAATATATTATAATATCTTCGGCTTGGATAGAGTAATCGACCAATCCTTCTAAACACAATGACCCGACACCAATGACCTTCGATTCCACATATGTGCTCCACTTGGGGCGCTTTGAAAGGTTACGAGCGCTACTTCCCAAGTGGGCACATGAAAATATGGAAAATTGCAAAACACACACCTTGCTCCCAACGCATCGCTTTGAGATCGCCACACAAGCTTCCCTCCACGGAGGTTAGGCTTGCAATTGATCGTGGGGAGTGTGGAGAAGGGGCTTGCGCAATATGAGGTCCATTGGCGGGTTTGGCTTGGAGCGATGGACCCGCCAAATGGGCACGCAACACAACACATGGCACATACCACATATTGCCCAAAAAGGTAGCTCCCCCCACGATATGTCATGCCCCTCCAAGGACATAACTTTGTGTCAATTGCTCATAGGAACTCAAGGAGAGTTCCTATGCAACACCAACACTCGCGCGTTACACTTCAAAGTTATCTTAACGCACGCAATATCATGGCCCAAGAGTTATAACGCAAACTCTACCCTCTTGACCATGATCCATTACACTAGCGCGCACGTGTGGAGACGCAAGGCATATGAAGCTTCCTAAATTACGTCGGGAGTATTGTGAATACATCCCACGTTTCCTTATTGTCATTCCTCGCAAGCGGCACGAGATATGACCCTCACAAGTGGCCTCACGAATCAACTTTGTTTTGCCCATATCTCTAAGACAAATGGAGGGCAAGACAAAAGGAAAGTTGATTCGTGCATAGGGAAGCACGTAGGTCAACTCGAAAGAGGTCAAATCAAGTGCGGGGATGTCGAAGTCGAAAATCCGATTTCGACATCCTGAAAAATTCGGATTAAGGTTGCGAGTGCAAGATGTGAAAATTGCGGATGCATCAATGCAATTCCTGAAGACTTTAGAGTCTTCGTCACGATTTGCGCTAAAATATCTGTATATAACAGTTAAACTGGCGGTTACGCTAAAGTCGCGAGCTAACCGCCAGCTGCCAAAACAGTGAATATCAGAACGGAAGCGTAAAAATTGACGGAAACAATATGAAAATAAAACCCTGTTGATTCCTGATATTCTGATATATAAATCTCCGCTGGCGGTGCATCGGTTGCCGATGCGGGGCTTTACGGCACGGAACACGCTCCCGCCGGGCTCGCACCGGGCGTCAACGGGCGTCTTCCCTTTCGTATATGGGGTTAGTGGACCGGAGACCGGTTGTATGCCTTAACCTAGCCATGGGGTTCTGGGTACCGCTTCAAGATGATCGGACATTCTGGGGTCATCCTGGTCATTCCATCCATCATTCTCATCATGGTCATCATGTGAATCATGCGCTTCATTGTAGATGATTCCAATCCAAAGATCCAAAGGACCTTTATCCTCAACCACGACGACACTCTTGTATTTTGCTGTCGACTGGACCCCTCTACTCGCCTTGGGAAGGACTCGTTCGAGTTCGTGCTCATTACAGAGATTCTGGCACATGACTGAGTCTGATTCATTTCATGTGTTTGACGGATCTGCTGAGAATGTCATTTCAATCAGCTCTTACATTGAGACTGTTGGTTTGTTCTTCACTCGACCACTGTCAAAGGGCTTATATAGACCAAGTGACAACGATGGTGTTCTTACTTGTGTCGACTCGCTGTTCATCTGTGGATTGTTTTGGAATCCCCCTCAGAATCAGCTCAATTTTGGCAAATTCCCAGTACCAAGCATTGGATGCTTATACATTCTGGGACTATAACGAGTCAATTACCCATTTTGGCTCATACTGGATTAAACATGAAGCCCTGGGAACAATACTGACAGTGTGGTGATCACTCACCGGGTTCTCTTGGCTATCATTACTTACATGATTGGAGTTCCATCATGGGGATCATCATGATCATGAGGATTTGACCTGGATTGGCTATGAATGAGAACTGGATTTCCGTTCAACACAACACACAGAGTCTATCGACAATGAATTGGACCTGTATTGGCTTGTTGCAGATTTCGCCACCCTCAATCCGTGTGCAATTCACTGATTTTGGTCTCAATTCAGGCACATTTTGTACCATAATCTGGCATCTGGTCTCATGACTGCAAATGACACCAGCCAGTTTCACATATCTTGGACTCCATGAAGGGATACCCTATTTTTTTGACGCTTGACGACATGGCGACGCTCGTTTTCTGTTTTCTGGCAGTGGGATGTCAGATCCTGATTTCATCATGAATCATGGATCATGGAGCATCATGTGCATTCTTCACTCAGACTTTCAATTTTCTAATTTTCGAGCTTGAACGAAGCTTTTTCTGTGTGCCCTAAGGTACCTATGCGTTTCATTCAAGTCGATGGCCATCGCGAAACACAGATCTCAGCACAATTCAGCTCATTTCAGCTCAATTTTGCACATTTTGCCTTAGATTAGTCGGTTTTTGGTCACTTTAGCCGTTTCTTTCACTTCACTTGACCCAGCCTGACATACTGACGTATGTTTTCAGAGGGGGAGTGTAACGGCAGCAGTGACAGCACTCAGATTATACATCAATGTGATCAGAATTTCAATGATTCTCAGATGTACATTAGTGCAGTAAATTTTCCGCTTGTTTTCATGTTTTCCGTTGTGTCCTGTGAGCGCGCGTCGAGTCGCATTTGTCTTTCGTGATTTCCCAATCGGATTTATTTAAATTATTTCGAATGATTTCACGTTGTGTCATTAGTTGCGATGAATGCGCATTGAGATTCTATGTCTGCTCCATTTTTGTAGACCGGGTTTTCTGACTATTCATCTCCCACCATGGAGTTCACTGGACTTACAAGTGCTTCGCATATGTCGCTCCCAGAGGCTGGATATGGGTCTGAAGAGGGTTATGTGGGTTCGGAGATACCAGGGGCAGTGTCGGGCGTTACGACCCCTGGGGCATCAAGGCTACAGGCTTCGCAGTTACAACAAAGATCAACCACTATGCAGCGGTTACAGGCGGAGCGTGCGACATCCAAGCACCTCGGGACTCCAGTACCAAGAACATGCATGCATGCCTTGGGAACGGGATGGGCCAGGAAGTCCAGTGAACCCCTAGGGATCGATTCAAGAGAGGGGACGTGCGCAAGCAGGGGGGCACACCCTCCCGGCGAGGTCACGCTGGCGGCCATCAGCCCTCCAGGTGTTGCCCGGGGCCGCTTTGTTGGAGGACACAAGTCAGGTCTAGCGGGATGTAAATCGCCTCTCATCGTCAAGCGCGGAGCCTCTTTTTGTTCGTCACAGCGGCAACGCCAGCAGGAACCATGGGGCCCCTCTCCACGACCGAGTACACCTGCCTACCTACCTACCCCTTTCGAGGGGAGGCGGACAACGGTAGGGATCGCACAGTCCACGTGGTGCGGCTTGAAAGGCTGCATTACGCAACCGCTTACGGCCGTCAGTGTACACCGCGCGACCCCGCCACTCTGCTATCAATCTAGTTCCGAGTTTGGTTTGTTGTCCATACTTACTATTACTACTCGTCCATCAGCGTGCTATATTCGTTTTTGTGCAGACATGTAACCGACTGACATTAGTGAAAATTCAGTCGGGCAGAATCTTTGGTTTTCGGTTTGAAAGAAAAACAACTGCGGGTAAGTAAGCCATGGACAACAGACCAACAGAAGAACCCCAACAGACGATACCAGAAATTGCATTTGTGATATTAGGAAGCCCAGGTTTGGAGGAAGTGGATATCATTGACGCATCAAATGGTGTAAATATCGACACTGCATTTATTAACAAGGCGCACGGGCAGGGGCTGACAATCCATGTACCACAGGAGGATAAACGTCATAGAAAGTGGGAGCATTTTGGGGCATATCAAACAACCTACCGGCAAATTTCTGCTGCATGGGTAAAAGCGTAGGAGTTCAGTCAATGACTGTTTGTGGTGAAATCGGGGGTGTATTGATGTATTGATTAGATGTGGTGTGTGTCGGGACCGATGTATGCAGTGAAAACCTCAATCCGTATATCGCGTATCGTACTAAATGACTACAAGACAATAGGGTTTCCCTAATACGACCCTATTCCTGTAATACGCGTATCCTGCCGTAACCTGCCGTATCCTGCCGTATCCTGCCGTATCTTGCCGTATCCCGCCGTATCCCGCCATATCCTGCCGTATCCTGCCGTATCCTGCCGTATCCTGCCGTATCCTGCCGTATTCGCTGTATACTGCCGTATCCTGCTTTCCCTGCCGTATCCTGCCGTATGCCAGTAACCCAAACCCTAACCCTAATCAAGACGGAATTTTGGGACCGAGCTGGTGGGGGAGGGAACATCAGCTATGAGTGGCGAGGGACATCAAGAATGATTCACACATTGATGGCTCTTGACAAAGGGAAGTCAGCTTGCATGTGAACCCCATCACCACGAGGCCCACTTTCAAGGCTTTTAGGACTTCTGAGGGGCCAACATGCTCCAAAATGGGCTCAAAATGGGCTCATTTCACCCGTTTGTGCAACCCAAATGGTTTGGGATGAGGGTTGGAAAAATGCGTTTTTGACCCATTTTTGACCCATTTTTGGTCCCAAAACAGCCCATTTTCTGGGCATTTTGGGATTTTCGGAGGACCAAAATGCGCCACCACAACCTCAAAACGGTCCAAAAACACTTGTTTTAGCGTCAGACATGGTCTAGGATCATTTTTGAGAAACGTCATCTTTTTGCCCCTACTGGACCTTGTTGACCCATTTGGGCACCCACCTGTTTGGGCTTGAGCTTGCAGCTTGCCGCAGCCTAGTGCACCTAGGTATTTGGGTCTAGGCGTCCGTTTGGGCAATTCTGAGGGTTGGAAACCACAAGAAGTGGGGGGTTGCAGTTGGAGTAGGTGCCCTCAGAATCGCATTTTGAGCCATGTAGCCAAAGATATGGCCTATTCTTGGTTTGTGGCTGTCGGCATTTGGAGCTTCTGGGGGCCTTTTTGGGCCTTTTCTGGGATATATCATGGAGTTGGAGGGCCGCAAAGAGCTCGCTGACACGAGGAAGTCAGACTGCCTGTGGAATGTACCCACCGTTTCTCTTCGTTTGGCCGTTTTGAATGTGTTCCAGGGCTTTTTTGGCCCAAAAATGGCTGTTTTTGGCCGTAAAATGCAGTTTTTTGAAACTGAGGTCCGCCACTTGCGAATCCCGTTCCGGGCCGCCATCGTTGAGTTTACTGCTCAAACTTTGTGTGATTGTACTTCACACCCAGAGGTATCATCCACCAAAATCTTACCCGAATCTGAAGCACCACGACGGAATTCTGATTTTGAGGCATTTCGCGCGTGCTGCTTGCTGCTTGCTTGCTTGCTTGCTTGCTTGCTTGCTGCTGCTAAACCTGTTAGGTCCACCCTAGACCCTAAAGAGGGTTATAAAACGAAGACTGGTTCCACCAGCTCGGTGACCCTAACCCTAACCCTAACCGTAACCCTAACCTGGAGTTTCAGTTATTGTTAGCACCGTAGCACCCCATTGGTAAAGGTCTCATAAACAGGCGGTGCCTTGGAGGTGTGCGGGGCTTATGTGATCTGACCTTGTAAGAACCAATACAAATTGACTTTTTTTCATGCCATATGATGTGATGCGTTATAAGTTGATAGGATGTGGTGTTTGCAATGTGGTGTGATGTGATGTGATGCAATGTGACGTGACGTGATTTGATGTGATGTAGTGTGATCTCGTGTGGTGTAGTTTGGTGTGGCGTGATGCGATGTGATGTGATCTGACGTGATGAGATGCGATGTGATGTGACATGACGTGACGTGACATGACGTGACGTGACGTGATGTGATGTAATATAATGTGGTGTGGTGTGATGTGATGTGATGTGATGTGACGTGATGTGATGGGTTGCGATGGGATGGGATGTAATGTGATGCCATGCCATTTCATGTGATTCGACTTGGTGCAATGATGTTTGATTTGACTTGATGTGATGTGGTGTGATGTGGTGTGATGTGATGTCACGTGTTTTGATATGATGTGAAGCGTGTGACCATATTTGAATTGCCGTGATGTGATGTGATGTGATGTGATGTGACTTGGTTTCTTTCCGAAACCGTTTCCCAACCCACTGCAGCTTTTATCCTATCAAAAAAATTGCATTTCCAATTGTTTTCTTTCCAAAACCGCTTTCAAACCCACTGCACTTCTATCCTAACAAACAAAAGTGCATTTCCAATTGTTTTCTTTCCAAAATCGTTTTCAAACCCACTGCAGCTGTTATCCTAACAAACAAAAATGCATTTGCAAAAAGTTGTTCTCATTTTTGAAAACTGTTTCCAAATCCAACGTGGCCAAGAACCCACTGCAGCTTTTCTGCTAACAAACATAAATGCTTTTTCAATATAGGGTGTTCATTTTTTGAAAACTGTTCAGCCGTCCGGTTTTCGAACCTCTGCATGTTTTTTTGTCGTTCCCTGCTGTGCTGAAAGGTGATAAAATGACTGGACACATAGCCCCAACTGCCAACTACTTTCCTCTGTCATTGACTGGCGCACTCGCAAAGCTGGGAAGGTACAGCAACATTATACTGAGCAGAGAGACAAATGGCCATTCGATGCGTGTGTCTGAAGAAGCTGCACTGTGGTGTATTCCACTGTGCGATAATATAAGTAATCAACAATAAAAGTTATGTTAGAGACATACAAAAATATATAGTTATATAGTTCTACTGCTGCACTATGGTGCATGCCACTGTGCATCGTGGGCAAGGCTGAAGACAAACAAAAAAAATTCAATCTATCACCAAAATAGTGTACTTAGCTGACCTTACTGGTCGTTGGCTGCATGCCAGATTTTGATGCGGCTCCAGGGAAATCTTGTTCCATCGCCAAATTCAACAGTACCACCACCGGCCAGGCCCTCGTACCAGCCGTCATTGAACATGACGGGCACCAATGTTCCAGCTGCTGCACATGGCTGCTCAGACCGCTCCACAGGACGCTGCACTGTTGTGCACTTCCATTCCCGCTGTCGCAACCGCTCAGAGTCCAACGAAACCACCGTTCTTGAAATCACTGCTGGCACTGGTATCTGGGAGCATGTTGAATCAGGACACGCTGCAGGTTCACCAGGAGTACCTGCTGCTAGTTCACCAGGAGGATCCGGTGGCAACAGGTGCATGAAGGCTCGCAATCTGGCCTGTCATATGGCATCCGGATGTGTCAGTGGTCTTGTGGTGGATCCCGAAGAGAACATTGCAGCTCCTGCTGCTGACAGTATCGCGCCTGCAGTACGAGCCCCTTCCGACAGCAGAAATTGTTGCACAGCATCCTGAACAGCGCGGTTCCTGGGGGTATTGGCAGCAACGAAATCAGTACGATCCAGTGGGCACCAGCTGATCCTCCCTGCACAGTCTGTGCGGATTGTGTCTCCACAAGGCAGAACTGCAGTGTTCAACAGAAAGCAATAGCACACAATGCAGTGATAGTTCTTCTTCGGATCTTCCACAATGTACCGGCCGCTATCCGCCGAGGGCCTGCAATCTGCTTGCGGCGGTTACTGTAAGTCATCAAGCAAATTTGCGGTCTGCGCTTCTGCAAAATCAGCATCTTCAGATGGCGTGTCACCCGGGCGTCTGGGCAAGGAATTGCGCCGCGGAGCTGGACCCAACAGCCTATCTAGGTAGGCCTCGACGGTCTTCTCCTCCGCATGATCTGGTGGCAGGTCCTGTGTCCGCGGTGCTCCTGCTGAGAACGTGTGCGGCTGAGTCAACGGCTGCGGCTGAGTCAACGTCTTCGGCTGAGCAAGTGAGTTCTCATCAATCACAGAACTGGTGTCACTGTCCCGAAATTCATCCTCCTCATTCTGCGCGACGTGTCTTCAGCGAGGTTCATTCAAATGACCCTGCCAGTCCGGGATCCAAGGTGCGAGCTCCGTTGCATCAGTGGCACGTGGTGTGTGCCTGTGTCAAACTCCAGACTTTTTGTATTTGCATGGCGTACAAGTTTCAAACCGCTGTGCATAGGCAATTTCGAAGCTCAGGCAGTGCGGTGTGCACATTCCCTTGCTGCAGTTCTTTGGCACTTGCGGGTAGCATATGCCACCCGTTGCCTTGCAGCGCCGCTGAGGTGCAGGACCACTGGTGGGGCGCCATTTCTTGTGCTTGGCTGCCGGCCCACTGCATTCGGACCCATGAGGTAGCTGGCCAGTGTGTGCTTCCGCCTCTCCAATGAGCGGGGGCCAAGACCAAGAGCGTTCGCATTGTCAGACGCCTCCTTCTGGCTTGCATGCACAGCCTTTTCCAATTTCTTTTGTTCTCGCCACGCAGGCGCATCCTGCAAACTGGTGACAAGTACATCAATCTTTATTTGATCTGCAGTGGTGGGCGTCACCCCTCTCTCAGACAGCATGGCCAGCCATACTGATCTGGCAGTTTGTTTCCAGGGGTCCGACGGCCGATCACTGTAGTCCCAATACAGGGCGTACCAAACATCATCACCAAGCAAACTGCCATGTCCATGCGGCCCAATGCGCGCCGCTATCCATTGAGGCGTGTACTCGCTGGGCAGCACCTCGCGTATGCGCGTGAAGTTTCTTCCAGTGCGGCTGAAGATGCACAGCAACAATCTTTTGAATGAATCCGTAGTTCCCTGCCCACGCACACGCCTCATATTGGACGCCCTGCACAGAGGGGTGAAAGCGTGTACCACAGCGTGAAACGTTGTAGCGGCGTTGCCTCACGTTGGACGCCCTGCACACAGGGGTGGAAGCCTGTACCACAGCGTGGACCGTTGTAGCGGCGTCGCCTCACGTTGGACGCCCTGCACACAGGGGTGGAAGCGTGAACCATAGCGTGAACCCTTGTAGCGGCGTCGCCTCACGTTGGACGCCCTGCACACAGGGAGGGAAGGGTGAACCATAGCGTGAACGCTTGTAGCGTTGTCGCCTCACGTTGGACGCCCTGCACTCAGGGGTGGAAGCGTGAACCATAGCGTGAACCGTTGTAGCGGCGTCGCCTCACGTTGGACGCCCTGCACACAGGGGTGGAAGTGTGAACCATAGCGTGAACCCTTGTCGCGGCGTCGCCTCATATGATGGACGGCCTGCACACAGGGGTGGAAGCGTGTACCACATCGTGAACCTTGTTGCATTGTTGGCCGTGCTGTCACCCGCTGCACTGAAATTCATTAAGGGTGGAGGACCATCAGGCGCCTTTCACGTCACTTGGCCCGGCTCGCAAGAATCATGGAGGGCAGCGCTTCACTGACATTCCTTAAGAGTGGAGGACCATCAAACACCGTTCCTGTCAAGAGCCATGGATTGCAGCGCTTCGGGCGTTGCCTTCACTGTTGATTTCATAGACAGAATAAGAATGTTATTAGCATTGTTAGATTTTTTTTACGCTGTTGTTATCTCGTTTCTGCACAGCTCAATCATTTAAGTTCTTCACTCCTTAAGTCTTTGAGTTTACGTGGACTCCTGTGTATCGTTCTGATAGCGGCGCCTCCCCGCACTGCGCTCCTCCCGCAGCAATGCCGCTCATGAATGCCACCGGGTACAGAATGGGATTTCTGCTGTTCCATTTTCACATTAGAGGGGTTTGCAATTACAATCTCTTTCCTGCGATTGGGGTACAGCCAGACTGCATGTGCGAGAATATTAGGAATTGGTCGGGACTACTGTATCCAAGTACTACGTGCCGTGTCACAACGGGCTCACCTGTGGGATACGTTCACGGATGCTTTTGAACGCCGATGGGAATTCCACCAACACAGTCATCCAATTCACCGCCATGTGTCTGCTATTGTCGATAGCATGCATATGGCCATCCAGTCACCTTCGCACCCGGTAGACCGGGAGCTGTTCCGGTTCGACAAACCCACCTACTGCGGGGATGCGCTCGTGTTTAATGTCATGATCACCTGGGGGCGCGAGATCATTGCCTGCTCGTGGTGGGGTCCGCCCCGTGCCACCGATGCTGGGATGACGGCGGACATGGATGCATCCATTCCCTTGAACTTTAATGGTCCTAGGCCTGACTTCCGCCTCGGTGACTGTCAGTACAGCACTGCGGACAACAAGTTCTGCCCTGTGGCCGGGGGGGATGGCCGATTGACCTGGTTCATGGTGCATTACAACCAGATGATCAATGAAGGCCGTCATTTAGTGGAGAATGTTTTCAGCAATGTTAGGAAGTGGCGATTCTGGAACGGCCGTGATGAGGCCTCCGGGCGCCCGTATAACTACGACGTCCTTGCCGGCCTGTTCATTTTCTGCTGTAACCTACATAACATGGAGCAGAGGTAGACCAAAAGTCTATAACCATAATAGTACAGGCTGCAATGATGTGCTTGTCTTTTATTATGCTCGTGCGTATTGTGTTTTGGGGCACAGGAAGTGTTTCGTACGCAATCACGTAGCAATCATTTTCTTTTTCAAAACCGAGAATGGGTGTGTGGCAAGGTGGGTGGTCAACCGAAACAGAAACGGCACAATGGGCACACAGGAACAGGATGAAATACCACCAAACTCCGGAAGCAGGTAGCAATCTTCTTCTTTTTTAAAACGAATAATTGGTGTACATGAAGCGGATTGTCAGCCGGGAAAGTCACAATGGGCATGCAAGAACAGTATGAAATACCACCGAACGCTGAATGAACGCAAAATGGTTGTTTTCGTAGTGCGAACAAGCAGATATTTTGGATCCTGCCGTATCCTGCCGTATCTCGCCGTACCCCGCCATATCATGCCGTATCCGGCCGTATCCTGCCGTATCTGCCGTATCCTGCCGTATCCTGCCGTATCCAGCCGTATCCTGCGTATCCTGCCGTATCCTGCCGTATCCTGCCGTATCCTGCCGTATCTTGCCGTATCTTGCCGTATCCTGCCGTATCCTGCCGTATCCTGCCGTATCGAATACGCGTAACAGGGAAACCCCAATGCCATTAGAATGTTGATAGCTGTGGTTTATGTTCATGTGTTGTATACAAAAGCAACTACAACCAATACAATATGATAACCTGGCCAATTGTGCATGATCCGCACTCTGGGTATATACCAGCTGTAATTTGGTGTGTATTGGTACTGTTATGTCTGGTTACAGAGTTTCTAATCAAATCGACATCGCTGCAGTGGCGACTCCAAGTGGGGGAGCTGGATAACTACATGGCTATTTTCTGCGTACTGTGCATTCTGGTTACATTGGTATTCTTACGTCGATATGTAATCTGATATATAAGGATAGCGCTGATATGCTGCACATGTAGGCGTACATTGTATATTGCTTATCCGATGCATAAGATAGCAATGTGCACGGTACCCCAGACACAATCTGAAACCATATGCACGTTCCCCATCAACATGATATTTACGACGTCATCTGCAGTTCCGGGTGGATGGTGGTTCTGCCATTGGTGTCATCGTCAACAGCATACAGTGTTCGGTAACACGTACGACTGGGTCCATGGCAACCATGATATGCTCCGCATTTGGATTTCTTGTATTTGTTTCCATGCCAATTGTATCAGCACACACCACAGTCGAATATGGTACAGTAGGTTACACATCCGTCATAGCGACGATGGGTAATTTGTTGCCGATGGTCAACGGGATTTACAGTGATATGCAAATACTTACATTGGCGCACAACGAGTACGCACAGGCAAACCAACACCAAGTGGAAACTGCTGAGGTAGATCGTGTACTGTTGCACATTGTTAAAAATAATGTGGTTGACGTTGAGACAATACTCAACGTGATGGACACAGAGGGTGTGTCTCGTGACCACATTGGGGATGCGAGGAGGTTACTTGGGCGAAATGCTAATTGGTGTACACTACGTGAAGTGGTAAAAAGTATGGGAACAGACACGTATGCTTCTGAGAAAGAAGACATACCGCTGAAACAGTTTTGTGAACGACTTTTGATGGCACGGTCTGTACCACTGCATCTAGAACAACGCCCTGACATATTCGTCTGATTAGATGGGACGGCCTGCAGTGTTGTACTTGAAAATGGAATCGCCAATGCAATCAGCCACCACGACACCGAAGCCCCGGGCATTTGCATGCATGTGGAACGGAAGGGGAAGAGGAAATGCTTTTTTTCACCATCATCAATTGTGTGACGGAGAGTGTGCCAGTCTCCAAATGGGACACCAAATCAGAAACGAAAAAAACGTAGTGTCATACAGCAGCAGAAACAATAACGCCCGTGTTGGTCTCTGTCATATCGCACTGGCTGCGAATGCGTGCAGTGGGTTCAGTAGCCTGTATGTGACGGATGGACTTGCAACATTCAACTTGGTAGGGCCAGTCAGGGGGGGGAGGGCATGTCACCATTGACCATCCGTCTCACGCCAACGTTTTCAATGTTACCATTTGACATTTCTTATCAGATCCCCATTTTAACTTGCTGTAGACCATATTGGTCAACTTGATGAACTTTCAAGTAATAGCTAACACCCTTCTCGGGACACTTTGATGAACTCATAATGTTTTGACACAAGACGTCCTTGGAGGATGTGTAACCCGTGCACTACAAAGTAATCAACATTGAAATGTGTACTTCAATGGCAATTATATGTACACGAAGGGAAATGTTGCTAGATGTGCACTCCTACAAACACAGAAGGTTCTCATTAGCCTCATGATTCAAGAAGCAAAGAGTGAGGAATCAACATGCTTTTGTAATCTTGGCCGGTCAAGGCCAAGATGGATAGGCTGGTGCTGTATACATTGGGTCACAATGTGGATCTTCGGGCATAAGGTGATACATATTCATGTCTACATCATTTTAATATTGACACTGAATATTGGTATGCCTCTACGCACTACAGTGGAAACAGACGTTCTTGGCCGATGTCAGCCATGTCACTTTGGCCGATTCCCGCCAAAAGTGGTCTAGATGAAACACTCAAGTGTGTTTCTTCTACGTTAGTAGCCAACTGCAAATAAGGACCTGTTTGGCCGACTCCGGCCAAAGAGCATTCACAGAGCCTTGATTGTTTGGAGCCTGCTGTTGAGAATGTTGACCGAAATCGGCCAAGACTTGAATCAATTGTCGCGTCCACGGGCCTGTGGCGCGCCGCCGCCACTGTAAAAAAACAACGATTTCTCAGATTTCTGTGTCAGACGTCGTGAAAAACCCCGGAAGGAATTAAAATAACTTAGCCATTTGGTTTTGTCGATCCGTAGGTCCGCCAGATATGTTTTTGCCTCCCACAACTCTTCGATTCCCCTTGGCAAAGGTTCAAAGGTTCGAAACCTTAGACCCGGATTGTGCGGGCAACTCATGATGGTTTGTATCACCCTTGCTCATGCCCCCACAGGACCAACACGAACTACACACCAAGGGTCCGAACAAAATGGGGATGTGCAACCCTTGGTCTAAGGTTGTTTCACCCAAGAGGCTGACATAAAAGTAGTGAACTAACTTGACAAAAGAGCCCGCACCCGCGACCCAGCCGAAACCCAAGACCGCCGCCAAACAGCCAGCCAAACCCATCAGCGCTCCACAACCGCAACCCGCAGCCAAGCCCAAACCCAAGCCCAAACCCGGCGCCACGACGGCAGCGCGAGCCCGACCCCCCGAGGACGTCCTCTATGACATTCATCCCGGGCCGTCCCAGGCCCGGAGGCAGCGGCACCTAGCACGACGCCCCCCCACCGTCACCGATGCCGCCGCCACCACCTTCATAGCGGAGCGCGCCGCGGCCGAAGCATGACGCACCTCGTCCCGCCACCTCTCAAAGCCCGCACCCCAGGCCCACGGACCGCCCCCGACCAGGCCAGAACGACGCCAGGGTCCACCAGCAGCGTCCCCACCCCCCTACAAACCCTCGATGACAGCCCACATACAGCGCATGCCCCGCTACCGCCGCCGCCGCGAGTCCCCGCCCGACCCCGAGGCGGAGACCGTGCGCGCACAACCGCGGGTCCACATCCGCGCGCGCCCCCACTCCCCGCGCACCCCCACGGTACAGGACTACGAGGAATCCCCGAGGCCCGCCACCGCCACTGGTCCCCACGACCCCATCACACCCACCCACGCCCACTCCTCCGCCCAAGACCGCGGCCCCGCCCAGGGACAGTGGTGGCAGCGCTGGACCCACACGCAGCTCTGGGAGCTGCGAAAGTGGGCCCGGGGAGAGCCCTCCCTCGAGGGCCTGGTCCACCGGCCCCGCAAGGGGTCGGTGGAGAACTGCCGCCTCCGGCCGGCGGGGGGGTGGATGCCGCAGGCCGCATGGGAAGCCATGCTGGCCGATGCGCTCCACCCCCTGGGTGTCCACCCCTGCAACCTCCCCGCGCCCCAGGACCACCCGTATGTCCTCAGGCGCCTGCGGGAGACCCTCCACGAGACACAGCGAGACGGCATCCGCCTCTTCGACATCACCCAAAGCCCAGCCCCGCACACACACACCCCCTCACCACCCCACAAGCGTCGGCGCACCGACACCGGCGGCACCCACAGCACCCCAGCAGCCCTGCACACCACACAACACGACGCGCCTGTGTAACCGCTGCATAGTGGTTGATCTTTCTTGTGATTGCGAAGCCTGCAGCCTTGATGCCCCAGGGGTTGTAACGCCCGACACTGCCCCTGATATCTCCGAACCCAACTGACCCTCTTCAGACCCATATCCAGCCTCTTGGAGCGACATATGCGAAGCACTTGTAAGTCCTTTGAACTCCATGGTGAGATATGAAGAGTACGAAAACCCGGTCTACAAAAATGGAGCAGACATAGAATCTCAATGCGCATTCATCGCAACTAATGACACAACGTGAAATCATTCGAAATAATTTAAATAAATCCGATTGGGAAATCACGAAAGACAAATGCGACTCGACGCGCGCTCACAGGCGACATCTGGCGGCGAACGGAAAACATGAAACAGAACGGAAAATTTACTGCAGTAATGTACATCTGAGAATCATTGAAATGCTGATCACATCAGTGTATAATTGAGTGCTGTCACTGCTGCCGTTACACTCCCCCTCTGAAAACATACGCCAGTATGTCAGGCTGGGTCAAGTGAAGTGAACGAAACGGCGAAAGTGACCAAAAACTGCCTAATCTAAGGCAAAATGTGTGAAATTGAGCTGAATTGAGCAAAATTGTGCTGAGATCTGTGCTTCGCGATGGCCATCGACTTGAACCAAACGCATAGGTACCTTAGGGCACACAGAAAAAGCTTCGTTCAAGCTCGAAAATTCGAAAATTGAAAGTCTGAGTGAAGAATGTACATGATGATCCATGATCCATGATTCATGATGAAATCAGGATCTGACATCCCACTGCCAGAAAACAGAAAACGAGCGTCGCCATGTCGTCCAGCGTCAAAAAAATAGGGTATCCTTTCATGGAGTCCAAGATATGTGAAACTGGCTGGTGTCCTTTGCAGTCATGAGACCAGATGCCAGATTATGGTACAAAATGTGCCTGAATTGAGACCAAAATCAGCCAATCGCACACGGATTGAGTGTGACGAAGTTCACAGCAAGCCAAAATAGGTCCAACTCAATGTCGATAGACACTGTGTGTAGTGTTGAACGGAAATCCAGTTCTCATTCATAGCCAATCCAGGTCAAATCCTCATGATGATGATGAATCCCATGATGGAAATCCAATCATTTAAAGTAATGATAGCCAAGAAAACGCAGTGAGTAAATACCACACTGTCAGTATTGTCTCCAGGGCTTCATGTTTAATGCCAGTATGAGCCAGAAGGGGTAATTGACTCGTTATGGTCCCAGAATGTATAAGCATCCAATGCTTGGTACTGGGAATTTGCCAAAATTGAGCTGATTCTGAGGGGGATTCCAACACAATCCACAGATGAACAGCGAGTCGACACAAGTAAGAACACCATCGTCGTCACTTGGTCTATATAAGCCCTCTGACAGTGGTCGATTGAAGAACGAACCAACCGTCTCAATGTAAGAGCTGATGGAAATCACATTCTGAGCAGATCCGTCAAACACATGAAATGGATCAGACTCAGTCATGTGCCAGAATCTCTGTAATGAGCACGAACTCGAACGAGTCCTTCCCAAGGCGAGTAGAGGGGTCCAGCCGACAGCAAAAGGCGATAGTGTCGTCGTGGTTGAGGATAAAGGCCTCTCGGAACTGCCGATCGGAATCATCTGAGATGAAGCACATGATTCATATGATGGCCATGATGGGAATGATGGATGGAATGACCAGGATGACCCCAGAATGTCCCATCATCTGTCCATCGAACCACATAGACGATGCGTCTGGACTGTTATGTCCCCATGCCAAGGGTATATGTCGACCGTAAACCTCTCGAAAGTTTCGGCGACCCAAATTCTGATCAGATCTTGTCTGGGATGGATGATGCCACGATTGGAGCTTCTTCTTGTGCTTGTAAGTCTTCCTTGGTGACACAATCCTTGATCAGCGAGAGCTCTTTGTCAATCTCAGGGTGTTTTTACAGGAACTTGATGAAAGTATCCGTATACCCATGGATAAAGCTTGAAGCTGGCTCCCATTTGTCTTCTTCTGGACCGAATCCTTTCCATCTGCACAGAAAGTACCACTTGCCTCGAGCATTCTTCTTGTACTCAAGAATCTTCTCCAACTCGAAACTGCTTGTGACCATCTTCCTGTCGCTCAGGTACTTCGAAGTCCAGTAGAGAGGCTTGAACCTTCCTTTGGGGCAGGGTACTTCGGCCTTCAAACGATCTCGATGTACTTCTTGATGCCTGCCTGGCTAAATCTCAATGTTGAATGTAGTCTCACTTAGTTGACTTTTGACTTGGAATGGGCCATCCCACAAAGGTAACAATTTGTTGTCGTCCTTCAGGGTCTCGTCTGACTTACGAAGCCAAACTTGCTGGCCTTTCTCGAAGGGTTTTCCTTGCGTTCTTGATTTATTTTTGACATTCAACCAATCTGCTTGACTTTCCACTTTGGCTTTGATCCACTTGGACTCTAGATCCTTGATCTTCTCAAACTATTGTGATGCGTCGTAGCAGTGCCTTGGATGATACATCACTGGTCCTGGACCCATCTTCTCACGACCAAAAACCAGCTCATTCGGACTTAATCCAGTGTAATTCTTGGTGCGATGGTATCTTCTCAAGACACAGTAAATTGTCTCCAACCAATTGTAGTCTTTTTCAGTCGCCAGGAATCTTCTCAGAATGGAGATAAGAATTCTTCCAGCGCGTTCAGCAGGGAGAGCTCGATGGTCGTAGACTCGGGCACGAAGGTGATGAACTCCCAATAGGGCACACATGTTCTCCCACCAAGTCCCAATGAACTCTTTCCCACTGTCTGTCAGAATTTCACTGGGCACATCCCAGTTACTCATCCACTGACTTGCAGTCCACTTGGCAGCCATTTCAGAGGTGAGATGCTTCGTGTTGCAAGGGAGGACTTGGATGTAGCCACTGTGGCGGTCTTGAATTAACAAAGCCCCATCGATAGGCTTCCTCGTGTAGAGACATTCCTCTTGGATTTGTCCCAATTCGAAGACATCTGCCGTCACCTTGTCGAACAGCCTCTCAGGAATTGGTAATCCCTTCAGTAGTCCTTCTGCCTTTTGATTCTTGGGGATGGTCGCCTGACATTGCTTGCATCCTTTGGCAACTCGTTCACAGGCACCCTTGAGGTCCCTTGTGTACACTCTGTGGCGTAGCTCCTGTTCCAGCACACGGGAATGTGTGTGGGCTGTCTCATTCCGATGCCAATGTTTGACATATTGGTCAATCAGACAATCAGGAACACAAATCCGTCCTTGCCAAAATAACTTGTCGCCTTGGATTTTGAAATCAGACGTCTCTTCAGAGTCGTAAGGCTTGTCCCCTTTCAACTTGTGGTATACAGACCCAAAGAACCTGTCCTCCTTGTACATCTTCGTCCAATCCACATAGAGGAAGGAAGTTTCCTTGTCCTTTTGTTGTGGAGGGAGCGTGGATTTCGCTTTGGATCTTGTCGTCGGAAACACATTAAGGAGTGGCAGCGACGACTCAGAGTCAGAGTTAACCCTGTCAGTCTGATCTGCCTTGGTAATCACCTTGCATCTGACCAAATCCACCTTCATCCGATTTTTAATCGAACATTGGAGACAATGTTTCTTGATCAGTGCTTGTTCCTCTTTGTCGAACTCGATCACTTCAGCTTTATCCGTCGCTGTCCCATGAAAACTCACTTCAGAGTAAGCCTCTGGGGCTGGGTAGGCCCAGCGACTCAGGGCGTCCGCCACTGTATTGTAGCGACCCGGAATGTAAGTCACATGGAGGTCAAATCTGCTGAGAGTTTCATGCCAACGGCCTCTTCTCCCAGCTGGTCCACCAGGGGTATCCACATGTTCTGTCCTCCAGCTCTCCAGTGACTTGTGGTCAGTCAGTACCTCAACGTGATGGCCCAAGATCCAACCTTCATAGCGCCGTAAGGCACAAAGAATTGCGTAGGCTTCTTGTTCCCTTGGACTCCAATTTCGCTGTCTTGTTGTAAGCTTGCGAGACCAGAAAGCCAGACGGTGATGGTGACCTTCGTCATCGACTTGTTCGATCGTAGCACCAATGGCGTAACGACTGGCGTCTGTACGAATATAAAAAGGTCTTCCGGCCAACCACGGAGTCTTCAATGTAACCACATTCGCCAGTGCTTCCTTGAGACCAGTAAATGCCTCTTCACATTCTGGCGTCCACTTGAGCTTGACTTGAGATCCCTTCTTTCCTTCTATTTTGCCAACCTTGAGTAACTCTGTCAATGGACCAGAGAACTTGGCGTAGAGAGGAATGAACTCGTGGTAGTATTTGCAGCAGCCTAAAAAGGCACGAAGCTGCGTGATGGTTTCAGGCCTTTCCCAGAGCTGCAGGGCAGCCATTTTTCCTGGGGCTGGTCTTCTTGTCCCATCTTCCAAGACAGAGCCACAAAATTCCACCAATTGGAGGAACATTTTGCCCTTCTTGGGTCCACACACGAGCTTCTCTTGTCGAAGGACTTCGAGAACTTTTCGAACTTGTTCTTCGTGCAACTTCAGGCACTCATCAAAGTTGTTTCCCAACGGCGTGGCAATCAGAAGGTCGTCAATGTAGATGCTGCAGAATTCTTGTAAATCCAGAGACTTGTGCTTCTGAAATAAAATAGTCTCCATCATCTTCTGGAACATCGACGGCGCATTCTTCAGACCCATCGGCAGTACAGTCCACTGGACAGTGCCACAGGGCGTGCACATTGCCGTCAAATGCCTGTCCTCCTTTCGAAGGGGCATCTGATGAAAGCCATGGCGCAAATCCAACACAGTAAAGAGCTTGCCTTTGGCTCTCGCGGCGATCTCCTTCTCGATTAGAGGAAGAGGATGCGCGTCTGGTACTGTGGCGGCATTCAGGGCTCTGTAATCCACCACTAGACGCCAAGCATCTATGCTGGATTGGTCAGCAGGTGGGGGTTTTGGCACAGTAAATGGTGCTGAACACCACTCAGAACTCATGCAGCCCTCCAACCAACCGAACTCATAGAGATTGCGCTCAATAATCTTTCGTAGGGCATCTGCTTTGGTGCCGTGGAGATAGAATGGACGTTGTTTGTGCACCTTGGAGCCTTCGATTATGTCAATCTTGGCTTCCCCATTTTCACATCGAATTGGGGGGTTTTTCCACAACTTCCCACTCAGCACGTCATCTTGATAATCTTCGAACACTGCGTCCCTTCTTGCAGATATCTTGTCTCTGTCGACCTGATTCCCACATTTAATCACCGACATTATGTCCACCAATTTGCGAATTGTTGGTCGTGGTCTCATATTCTTGGCCACTTCATTCCAAACTTCTTCGTCGCATTGTTGGCGGATGAAGCTCACCTGAGCTCGCTCCTCCGTGGGATCCCACCAATGAAAGGGGTCCACGAATGTCTTGAAGGGATGGTCGGACGAATTCAGCTTCATTCCTGTCAATTCAGGCGAGATTCTTGGAGATTTGTCTTCATTCTTGTTTGAAATCTTGACTTTTTTGGCTTGATTCTTGTCTGATGGGGACGAATTGTAATGGATGGAGGCGTTCTCTTGAGGGACGCCGATTGTCCTTCCCTCCTTCCGCGACGATACGTCGGGATTCCGCTCTCGATCGTCTTCATCCACTTCAATTTCGTCGATTGTTGAGGAATTTGAGATAACCTCTTCTGTTCCCATTTCACTGCCATCTTGCCAATAATCTCCCAGATTCCCGTCAACTAAGCACGCCAACGTGCTCCACGAACGCTGTGGCAAAGGCTTGCCATTGTCTTCGCAATACAGCTTCACGCCCTTGTGAGGTAGCTCGACAATGTCAATTGAAATGTCCATAATGTCCTTGAACCACTCTTGTCTTGGCCAATTGGGGACAATTAAAATCGCCTTTGCGCCGGATTGCTTCAGCTTCTGCACTACACGAGGGAAAACGTCGAAGGGCGGATTGATCCAAAGAGGTTCAGACCAGTCCTCACTCCAGGCATCGTCGTAGAACTTCGGAAATCTTTTATTCTTTTTGTTTGCAAAAGCATCAACTTCAGGACGAAAATTGTGGTTCGTTTCGAAATAATCCACCAGAATGTCCCGCCATTTGTCGACTACACGATAGCAAACTGACTTCCACTTCTTGCTGTTCAACGAATCCACCTTTCCTTCGTCGAAATCATCTTGATTCCTTGTCCATTCCTGCCCATCTTGCTGAAAACCTAGCTTATTTCTCTCCTTGAATTGGTGGATACTCTTGGTATATGGGTGCAGATAATACAGTTCGGACGGGTCGTTGGTCGACGGATCTTGGGGAAGCACGTCCTGTGTCCCATGGGCGACACACGGTGAGCGTGAAGCCAAGGTTGACCCAAGAATAAATCGTACTTTATGCTGGCTTCATAGAATTCTCCAGCAAACCACTCCTCAGTGACCGTCTCTTCCACACTCCAGACTGATTGTTTCACCAATCTGACCGCCAGTTCTGCTTCTCTGTCGCCACCGTCAAGGCGATGTCCGCTGACTCCCTCCAGCTGGACAGGGGTGGAGGACATCTTCGTCTCATCCTCCTGCAGAAAGCCTTTTCGCACCAGATTCACCTCTGAACCATTGTCGATCAGACATCTGGCAAGTTTAACCTTACCATCCGTCGATCTGACCTGGATCCAGCAGACAAACTGGCGCTGCTTGCCTCGCCGGACAGCGCTGAGGACCCAGGCAGGGTACAGGAGGCCAGAGGAGCGCGCCAGCCGGTCCCAGCAGCGTCCATCCACAGCCCCAACTACCCTGATGGGTTTTGTCTCCTGCCACTCAACCCCAGTGTTGGGATTTGGGTCAAGTTGGCTTCCCTATTGCCATTCTTCTTCTTCGTTCGGCTGTACGTCCTGTACTTGTCCTTCGTCAACCCATTCTTCTCCTGCTTCGACAGCATTCACTCCTTTTCCACGTCCACGACCTCAAAATGATTTCTCCGCACCACCTTTCTTACCTCCTTGACCTTTGTTGTTGGAGGTGTTGGAATTGGGGTTGGATTCGTTGGATCTGCCCTTGCCTCGACCTCCAGTATCCTTGTTGTTGCCGAAGGTCTTGTTCGCTGGCGTCTCCGCGTACAGGGGGTTGCCATTCACCTTGGAATCATCTTGATTCCCGGACTTTCCTTTGCCATTTCCACCTTTTTGGCCAGATTTTCCACCATTTTTTCCACCAGCATCGGTCCATCTTGAGTCGCTTGGATCTCCGCCTTGCTGCGAGTAATCTTTTGGTGTCCAGTCTCTGTTCTTTCCTTTAGACTGCCCTTTACCCTTTCCCCTTCCATGTTGGTCAGCATCTCGTGCTCCATCCTGCTGGGGATTTTTGGGAGAATTTCCCTTTCCATCCATTTTGGACTGAATTGTTTTGAGATCTGAGGGCGTCCATCTGTGATCTGCGGTCGTGTGAGTCGCCGCTCGACCTTCTTTTCCAAGGGCAATGCACACAGAGCATCCCTTCTCACCAACGGCGTTGACCTTGCCTCCGAAGCCATGTGCATCCTGGGACTTCTGGCGTTCTAAATTTGCATACTTTTCAAGTTGGTCCCAGATCTGCTCGACTCCATACGAGAAGATCCACGGTCGTACCTTCAAAACTGTTCCCTTATACTTCACTTTTCCATCCACCATGCTGCAGAGAAACTCCGACTGTTCCGAATCGTGGAAACCAACTCTCCATCTGCCCTCACGAATAGTGATGTCCTTCAATCCAATAGCACTGATAGAGTGTAGTAACTCACGAACTGCCATTTTTCCCATAGTTTCTGGTAATCCTCGGACTTCAACCCAGTTGCCCAGAACTTTTTGGTCCGCCTGAGAGTCCCTGATCTTCTGCTTGGTCTCCGGCGTGAGCTTGCTCAGGAGGATCTTCTTCATTTCGCCTTCAGAAAGTCCTTCTCCAGAGTTCTCCGCCTCTTGCACCAAAAACTCCCAATCTTGCCTTGCAATTTGGATCTCTTCCAGAAATAATTTCTTGATCGCCCTGAAGTTCTCCAGACGGTTCCTGTAATGATCTTCAGGTAGTTGAGACCCTTTCTTCTTGAGACTGCGATACAACTCCTCATAACTCAGGGGATTTCCTTGGTTTTGTCGTTCCACATACAGATTGTATGTGCTCTCCCTGAGCTTGCCAGTCAGACAATCCATCAACCCAAGGATCCAGAGTTCCTTGTCCAGCTTCTCCGTCTGCAACCAGACCATGAACTGCCGTTCGAAGGACGCCCAGTAATTTGGGTGCCCAGAGAACTTCGGCTGCTTCATTACTGAACCACGAAGCCTCATGTGCAACGGGTTCAGCAAGTGGTTCAGGTTGAAACCTGTGGATGTGCCGACCTGATTGACGAACACTGGGTTGACTGCGGCGCCTCCCATTGCCTGTGCCTGCGCAATTGCGGCCGCCAGCAACGCCTGGTCCACAGTAGGCTGCAGGAACGGCGTCTGCGGTGCTTGAAGCAGCCTCATCTCCTTCAATTTCTTCTGCTTTTCTTTGATCTTGGCCTCATTTTCTTTCTGCCGCCGGTCCTTCTTCTTCAAGGCCATTGATCGCTCCTTCACGGTGGTCCTTGCTGCTCCATCAATATCTTCGACAGTACCAACAGACAGTATAGACCCATGCGACGAAGAATCTCCTCCTTCGGTACCCAGATTCAACCCAATAGGACTTCCAAATCCAGTAGGGGGGATACCAGAAATACCAGTAAAAGTTGGATGTGAACCAGTAAAAGCTGGGGGTGCTGGAGAATGTGGAACGCCGTAAGGCGTGTATGTGGGTGCAGCTGAGGAGGTAGGTGCTGGGTGGCTTGCCATTGTAGGCGTTGGTCCAGTGAGCCCAGTAGTGCTCAGATTTTGTACCAGATCTGTAAGCTTCACCAACTTCTGTTCCATCTCCTTCCACTTGTTGTCATCATCCCTCTTTTTCTCCTTGGCGGCCTTCTTCAGCTCCTTCACCCTGTTCTCCAGCGACGAAATCTGTCTTCGACAGGAGCAGTCCTTGGCGCACTCGCCACAGGAAGGGCATCTCGTCCCCTTTCCTTTGCTTCTGACTTCATCAACCCAGCTGTCAACACTGGAGTTGGAGTCAGGAAGCTTGGACAGTTGCTCCCTGGAGAGTGAGAATGTGTCGAATCACACCTCATTTCGTCAACCTCTTCGTCGTGTCGACCCCAGGAGCCCGACGGACCAGCCTGCTGACGCAGATTCTGGCGTCTCTCCTCGGCGATGATGGCCATCTGCACCATCACGGCAGCCTGGTGGTCGAACTGGTCCAGCAGTTCTTCCCAATCCTCTTGCTCCTGCAACTGGGCGTCGAATCTCGACCGGCCGCTGTCCCTGAGGAACTGGCACGACGCCCGGAACCAGTCCCTCAGGCGGCCACGATAGCCCGCCTCAGCCAGCAGCCAATTCTGCCTGTGCAGGAATTCCTCATTCCAGATCTGCTGAAAATGGTTTCCCCAGTAATCACCACTAATTTCAGCTTCAGACTGCTCTCCTTTGCTGCTGCTGTCTTCCAGATCAGGCAAAGCGTGAGAGGAGGAACCAGATTCACTCGAGGAGGGAGATTCTCGACCGGGTTTAAGGTTGGGTGGGGCGTTCATACAGCAATCAGCACAAGTATGTACACCAGGCCAATGTTTATGGCCACAGTAAGGGCACTCTGACGGATGATCCTCGGTTTGTTGGGGAGATGCTACGAAGGTAACCTCGGGGGGAACACGCAGCGACCCAGAATGAGTAATAGCCCCGCTGAAGTCCGACGATCTCAGAGTATCAGTGGAGATTCCAGAAGCAGAGTCATGATTTCCTCTGCTACCATGTAACCGCTGCATAGTGGTTGATCTTTCTTGTGATTGCGAAGCCTGCAGCCTTGATGCCCCAGGGGTCGTAACGCCCGACACTGCCCCTGATATCTCCGAACCCAACTGACCCTCTTCAGACCCATATCCAGCCTCTTGGAGCGACATATGCGAAGCATTTGTAAGTCCTTTGAACTCCATGGTGGGATATGAAGAGTACGAAAACCCGGTCTACAAAAATGGAGCAGACATAGAATCTCAATGCGCATTCATCGCAACTAATGACACAACGTGAAATCATTCGAAATAATTTAAATAAATCCGATTGGGAAATCACGAAAGACAAATGCGACTCGACGCGCGCTCACAGGCGACATCTGGCGGCGAACGGAAAACATGAAACAGAACGGAAAATTTACTGCACTAATGTACATCTGAGAATCATTGAAATTCTGATCACATCAGTGTATAATTGAGTGCTGTCACTGCTGCCGTTACAGCCTGACCCCCCGGCCAGCAGCGCCGCCACCTAACCCTGTTACCCAGCAAACCACCACCACGGGGCGCCACGCCAGGCCCCGCCCAGAAGTCACCAAACGAACCGGACGCCGAAGGACGCCAACGCACACGACAACGGGCACCACTACGGCCAAAGGCACCGAACCCAGGCCCGCTACTGTCGCAACCGCCTAACCGAGCCAAAACCCAAACACAAATCAAACCCGAGCCACACCCCGAAACTGCTAACCCTTGACTCCTAACCAGGCCTGTCAAGGGAACAACGTAACCACAGCCCACACCCACAGCCCACACAGCCGCCTAACCAGCCAGCTCCAGAAGCAAAGAGACACCTAACCAAACCCACCCTGGCCCATACTCGTGTACATCAAGACACGCGAGCCGCACCCCTGGGGCGCGACCGCCGCCACAGCACCGACGACACACGCCAGAGGACACAACACTATTGCACCGTCGCACCAGCTGCCCGTGTCTGTGCCTGCAGTGTACGCGCGCCCCTGTTTTTCTTTTTTTCCAACAAAAAAAAACAAAAATTAGGGGGGGAGGAAGAGGGACACAACCACGAATGGCACATGCGCACCGCACACAGCGCGCACACCGGTGAACGGGCGCCACGGGGGCCAGGACACCGCACACGCGCGTGCACCGAGGGCAACAAAGGGACGAGACACCACGGCCTGGCATACCAGTGAACAAGAGCCAAGAGGCCCGGGACACCGCGCACGCAAAGCAACACACCGAGGGAGCGCACGGGTGAACAGGAGCCAAGTGGCCCAAAACACCGCACACGCAACACAACATACCGAGCGGGCACACCGGTGAGCGGGGGCCAAGGGGCCCAGGACGCCACACACGCAACACAACACACCGAGCGGACACACCGGTGACCAGGAGCCAAGTGGCCCAGGACACCGCACAAACAAAACAAAAGACCGAGCAGGCACACTGGTGAACGGGCGCCAAGTGACCCAGGACACCGCGCAGACAAAGCAACACACGGAGCAGGCGCACCGGCGAACAGGAGCCAAGTGGACCAGGCCACCACACACGCAACACAACACACTCAGCGGGCACACCGGTGAACGGGAGCCGAGGGGCCCGGGACACTGCATGCGCAACGCACCACAGCGAGCGGGCACACCGGTGAACAGGAGCCAAGTGGCCCAGGACACCGCAGACACGACACAACAAACCGCGCGAGCGCACCGGTGAACAGGAGCCAAGAGGCCCGGGACACCGCGCACACATAGGGCGGATGAGGGACAGGAAAGAACCAACAGCCCATGGGTTGGACACAGCGGGGCGACCCAGCCGACCCACCGGGCCAGGGGCAGGAGCGGTACTCCAAGGCCACTGGTCTGAGCCCGGCCAGGCTGCATCGGGGACCATGACAAACGTCACCCGGAGCCGTGGAAGCAACCGGTGAAAGGCGAGCCGGTACACAGTCCAGGAGGGGGTCGCCTGCCAGGCAGAGTGGCCCCGCAACTCAAACCACAAGGGTGAGGCGGTCGTACCGTAGACAAGCGGGAGCAATACCCCTTGAGGTGAGAGATACTCCACACGGCTGGGCAGCCCCCAGACCTGCCGCCCAAAGGAGGGGGCATGTGGCCCTACCCATGGACACATGTGGGGACACCCTCCCACCTGGGACACATGGACCGGGTGGCCGCGACAATACCTTCCCAAGCACATGCGGGAGCGGCTCAAGAGGCACCTGACATAGGGCAGTGGGAGGGACAGGACGTCCCCTTGGTAAGACCTTTACTCCTGCTTTGTCAAAGGAGGCATCCCGAGCTCCCGAAGATACCTACCTACCTACCTTGACAAAAGAGCCATGGGAGTCCCCTTGTGAAGGCGAACAAGTACGGCGGAAGTATGAACCTTCCCTTCACTTCCTTAGAGGCACCTTTAGGGAGGTAGGTCAAACCAAATGTAAACTATCAAAAATATCTCATTTCGTGCAAGAGAAAAACCCATTTTTAGGACCAAAAGACGGTGTTTTTGAACCAAAACGACCTCAAAATGGGTGAAACCTAAACCTCCCAGCCAAGACCGGTCCCATGTAACCTTTGACAAGATTGCGAGTCAAGTCTATGCAAACCATCAAGGGTAAACCCCACTATAGTGAACAAAACCGTCGCCTGCCGTCATCGGAACTGCAACGACCTTTCAGAAACATCGATAGGAGACATTAGTGAAGAGGTGATGCTGTTTGTTTGGCTGAAGTTTTATAGAATCGCTAAAAACTATCCGAGTTCCCATTCAGCGCGCGCACGCCGCAGCTGGCAATGTCGGCGACAGCTCCCCAGAGGAGGACATTTTTTTACTGCTCGTGTCGATGCTGTAGCCCGGGGACCAATTGCGTATCTTTTGTTGAAGGTTTCTGCGTTCTGCCAAGGCTGTTTGGCCGGAAACGGCCAAGTTCTTCCCCTATTGCAAATCGGACCTTACATGGAACAAATTCATTCCAACTTTGCATCTAGGGAAGTCCTTGGACGTAATCGGCCAAAGAAGCTTGGCGGGATTCGGCCAAGGCACTCTATTTTGTCCATAACGTAGAAGGACATCTATATTGATCTTCAAAGTTAAAGTGTGAGACATAACAATGCTTCTCATCTACCACTCCTCAATGGCTTTACAGTTACCATTTGGCTGGAGACCTTTGTATCTTGGCCTAAACCGGCCAACATAGGACAAACAAGTTGCATTATCATTCGAGAGTCCCTACAGCCTCAACATGTTGGGTTCTCGTTGGTGTTTCTACTTGTTCAATTGTGAAATTATCTACTTAGTTCACCTGCTGATATTCATTTAAATTCCACATGTCTCATAGACATGAGTTGTAAGAGAAAGTTATTATTACCCTCAAGGGTAGCATTCACTTTGATCTCTTGGGCAACAGTTCATGCTACAAATGTTGGCTGGTTTGGGCCAAGTTGTTTTTAAGTTGTTCGCATATAGGAAGGCAATAAAGAAATATAAAAGATTAAGAACATCTTGGCCGATTCAGGCCCAACCTTAGGATCTGAGATGAACAAACATTGGCTTACAGGCTGCTTTTGCTTTATTGTTTTTGTGATAAACTACAGTGTTCATATGAACCAGCGACAATCAGCCAAAATTGAAATTTGTTATTGACACCCGAAAGTGGTAAGAGGAAGAAATTTTGTGCCATTTTGTTTTTCGGTCCGGTGTGCCATAGAGGACTACCCCCTAAGGGACCATTTGTGTAAGTGAAAATTCTCTTTTCCAATCTTGCCCTGAGTGGGGGGTCAATGGTGACATGACCCCCGCCCCCCTAATTGGCACCCCCAAGTTCAATTTTGCTGTACCGGGTATACTTACCAGTGAGAATCAGGTGCCTATGCTTGATCCAAATGTACAAATACTATTTGTAGACGACAGCGCGGTTGCTCGCAAGAGTGCAATGACTCTGCTTCCTGCAGCTGCAAATACCACCACAGTGTCCGTATGTGGGAGGAGCACTTCTGATATTGATCGTTTCAAATGTACAGTCAACCATTCAAAACCGGACATAGTGATTCTTGGCCAGAATATTGATATTGGTGCTACCACTGTTCTTGGTACAGACTTGATCACCGAAGTAAAACAACATAATGAGAAGACGGTATTCGCAATCAGATCTGCTAACTGTACAGCAAGGAATCGACTATTGTACGTATCGAGTGGTGCTGATTGTGTGGTAAACAAGGAGACATATTGGAAAGATGTATGTCGTATCTTGACAGGTTTGTATAATGCCAAGAAATCATCAAACCGAATCAAAGAGCATGTAATTCAAAGTCCCAGCGAACCTTGTCACTTTTCCTGGATTGCATTATTCCCTATGGAGAATGTCATCGTTCTCCTGAGGTGCTAGCTCAACCTTTTGGGCAGCGGGGCTGCGTGTGGAGTACCCAGATTACGATCACGGGGGTGTAGGCAACACGGGTGTCCAAGAGCCTGAGGAGAGGTTTTGCTCCTCTGTCCTGTTATCTAGTCGCAGTGTTATTCCAAGTTGCTCCAGTTGCTGAAGCGATTGTCATTGTCAGTCGTTGCCCATGTCTAGATTGGTTGATCCTTGTTTGGGTATCTCCGAGTGTCTTTTTTTTTTCAATTATATAACTGCTCATTGTACACACACTTTCTAACTTTCGAAAATACAGTCACGTGCTCGCTTGCTCACTTGCTCGCTTGCTCACTTGCTCACTTGCTTGCTTCCTTGCTTGCTCGTTTGCTCAGTTGCATCTGCGTGTTGCCATAAGCGTTGCCGTCAGGTCGCAGGAAGTACAGCGGCCCAGTTATTGACAAAATCGCCAAAAAAATGTCTACCAAAAGGATCTGTTTGCCTGGAGTTGATGATGATAAAATATTTCACGTTTTGGAGTTATATGCATGGAACCTAAGACTGAAGAACTGGGAGTGCATCAAACAGGGCAGGGTAATGTAGAGGAATCTCATCAGTGACAGGGAGCAAAACATTTTGATCGTAGTGATGCCCGCACTCCGAATCTTGCCACCATGGACCATAAACCGATGCGGGATGCGGGCCCAGCACAAGTGGTGAGTTGTTTTTTGGTCCGTTGTGCCATAGAGGACTACCCCCTAAGGGACCATTGGTGTAGGTTAAAATTGTCTTTTCCAATCTTGGCCTGAGTGGGGGGTCAATGGTGACATGACCCCCCCCCCCCTAATTGGCCCCACCAAGTTCAATTTTGCTGTACCGGGTATACTTACCAGTGAGAATCAGGTGCCTATGCTTGATCCAAATGTACAAATACTATTTGTAGACGACATCGCGGTTGCTCGCAAGAGTACAATGCCTCTGCTTCCTGCAGCTGCAAATACCACCACAGTGTCCGTATGTGGGAGGAGCACTTCTGATATTGATCGTTTCAAATGTACAGTCAACCATTCAAAACCGGACATAGTGATTCTTGGCCAGAATATTGATATTGGTGCTACCACTGTTCTTGGTACAGACTTGATCACCGAAGTAAAACAACATAATGAGAAGACGGTATTCGCAATCAGATCTGCTAACTGTACAGCAAGGAATCGACTATTGTACGTATCGAGTGGTGCTGATTGTGTAGTAAACAAGGAGACATATTGGAAAGATGTATGTCGTATCTTGACAGGTTTGTATAATGCCAAGAAATCATCAAACCGAATCAAAGAGCATGTAATTCAAAGTCCCAGCGAACCTTGTCACTTTTCCTGGATTGCATTATTCCCTATGGAGAATGTCATCGTTCTCCTGAAGTGCTAGCTGAACCTTTTGGGCAGCGGGGCTGCGTGTGGAGTACCCAGATTATAATCACGGGGGTGTAGGCAACAGGGGTGTCCAAGAGCCTGAGGAGAGGTTTTGCTCCTCTGTCCTGTTATCTAGTCGCAGTGTTATTCCAAGTTGCTCCAGTTGCTTAAGCGATTTTCATTGTCAGTTGTTGCCCATGTCTAGAGTGGTTGATCCTTGTTTGGGTATCTCCGAGTGTCTTTTTTTTTTCAATTATATAACTGCTCATTGTACACACACTTTCTAACTTTTGAAAATACAGTCACGTGCTCGCTTGCTCACTTGCGCGCTTGCTCACTTGCTCACTTGCTCGCTTTATTGCTTCCTCGTTTGCTCACTTGCATCTGCGTGTTGCCATAAGCGTTGCCGTCAGGTCGCAGGAAGTACAGCGGCCCAGTTATTGACAAAATTGCCAAAAAAATGTCTACCAAAAGGATCTGTTTGCCTGGAGTTGATGATGATAAAATATTTCACGTTTTGGAGCTATATGCATGGAACTTAAGACTGAAGAACTGGGAGTGCATCAAACAGGGCAGGGTAATGTAGAGGAATCTCATCAGTGACAGGGAGCAAAACATTTTGATCGTAGTGATGCCCGCACTCCGAATCTTGCCACCATGGACCATAAACCGATGCGAGATGCGGGCCCAGCACAAGTGGTGAGTTGTTTTTTGGTCTGTTGTGCCATAGAGGACTACCCCCTAAGGGACCATTTGTGTAGGTTAAAATTGTCTTTTCCAATCTTGGCCTGAGTGGGGGGTCAATGGTGACATGACCCCCCCCCCCCCTAATTGGCCCCACCAAGTTCAATTTTGCTGTACCGGGTATACTTACCAGTGAGAATCAGGTGCCTATGCTTGATCCAAATCTACAAATACTATTTGTAGACGACAGCGCGGTTGCTCGCAAGAGTGCAATGACTCTGCTTCCTGCAGCTGCAAATACCACCACAGTGTCCGTATGTGGGAGGAGCACTTCCGATATTGATCGTTTCAAATGTACAGTCAACCATTCAAAACCAGACAGAGTGATTCTTGGCCAGAATATTGATATTGGTGCTACCACTGTTCTTGGTACAGACTTGATCACGGAAGTGGAACAACATAATGAGAAGACGGTATTCGCAATCAGATCTGCTAACTGTACAGCAAGGAATCGACTATTGTACGTATCGACTGGTGCTGATTGTGTCGTAAACAAGGAGACATTTTGAAAGCTGTATGTCGTATCTTGACAGGTTTGTATAATGCAAAGAAATCATCAAACCGAATCAAAGAGCATGTAGTTCAAAGTCGCAGCGAACCTTGTCACTTTTCCCGGATTGCATGATCCCCTATCGAGAATGTCATCGTTCTCCTGGGGTGCTAGCTCAACCTTTGGAACAGCGGAGCTGCGCGTGGAGTACCCAGATTACGATCACGGTGGTGTAGGCAACAGGGGTGTCCAAGAGCCTGAGGAGAGGTTTTGCTCCTCTGTCCTGTTATCTGGTGGCAGTGTTATTCCAGGTTGCTCCAGTTGCTTGTCATTGTCAGGTGTTGCCCATGTCTAGAGTGGTTGATCCTTGTTTGGGTATCTCCGAGTGTATATTTTTTTTTCAATTATATAACTGCTCATTGTACACACACTTTCTAACTTTTGAAAATACAGTCACTTGCTTGCTTCCTCACTTGCTCGCTTGCTCACTTGCTCACTTGCTCGCTTGCTTGCTTGCTCGTTTGCTCACTTGCATCTGCGTGTTGCCATAAGCGTTGCCGTCAGGTCGCAGGAAGTACAGCGGCCCAGTTATTGACAAAATCGCCAAAAAAATGTCTACCATAAGGATCTGTTTGCCTGGATTTGATGATGATAAAATAATTCACGTTTTGGAGCTATATGCATGGAACTTAAGACTGAAGAACTGGGAATGCATCAAACAGGGCAGGGTGATGTAGAGGAATCTCATCAGTGACAGGGAGCAAACCATTTTTACTGTAGTGATGCCCGCACTCCGAATCTTGCCACCATGGACCATAAACCGATGCGGGATGCGGACCCAGCACAAGTGGTGTGTTGTTCACAGAGTGTCGAACCTCAAGACTCATCCACATACAATGGTCTAGACCTCGATGGTTTGGTCTAGACTCGACGATGTAATGTCAACCAAGAGAAGTGCCGTATCCTTCATCGTTCGGCCGTGCATGCTTGCTATTTCCCATAGTGCATTGTCCCATGGTTGTCCCTCTCTCACGCTTAGACGGAATACCCATCCTTCACCATCACGGCTGACAGATTTCCGTCTGAAGCGGATTGGATGCTGATGCATCAATCTTCGTTATACAAACCGGTATCACTGAGGTAGATACTGTGAACCGCATTATATCTGGGGATATTACTGCAATTGTCCGGAACACGTTTGGGTAAAATCAAACACAATTGCCAAGAGCAATACAAACGTGACCTCGAGAAGCTAATCTTTATGCAGTATGTTGGCGCGTCGGAATATGAGTTTCAGAGTAATACAAGTGTCTGATCGTGGCATAACCTTCGGCTGCTACTTCGCGAATGTCGTCACCGGACATGGACGTTTGCACTGTGTTGCCTTATTTCCCAGATCCAGGAAAATTTGCGGAACACTCTATTGAGGCGTTGGGGAAATGGTTGAAAGGGCAGGAGTCACTGTATACAGAGGGCGGTGCTGCGTTTGTACAATTCCAGGCAATTGCAAACGTGGTTAAAGGAATGAATGGACGACAACGGAATGTGTTTCGTGTATGATCCTTACCTTGCTTGCGGTACATCACCGTCCTGTTCAGAAACGAAGGACAGCGAAATGAAAATACTCAATGAGTCCTGCGTAGGAGGCGTAGGCGCTGAAGACAGGAAGCGGTTGAATATCGCGCGAAAGCATGGTGTGAGAGTGCTCATGCTTAGGGTCCTTGGAGTATATGAAAAGAGGGAAAAATGGCCCAAATGTCAATATTGGGACATATATACCCATAGGACATCAAAGCCCATATAAAATGGCATATACCCAAGTTGAAGGACCCATCGTAAGTGTTTACAAACATGCTTACTATGGGTGAAGTCCTCCCTTGGATGGTAGTCAATCATGCATGCATATGGGCCCGGCTGCAAAAAGGCAGGGTAGGCGCGAGTGCCCACAAGGCATTATTATATAAGATAGTAGATAGCCTAGGAAAAATGAACGAAACAATACAGGATGTCCTTCGTGCTCTCTACTTTCCATATTGCATTGGTCCGAGGCTCATATGGCCCTTGGCTTCGAGAACGAGTTAGGCGCCACGGCCATTTTGGCCAAGTTTTAGAGGAAAAGTCATCCTTTCAAGCGACGATGTTTTGGTACGCATTGACTTGCGTGGAGCCATCACTGAGTTAGCTCCAGAATACAGAATGTCCTAGGGCTTTTGGTCTTGTGAGCATTATGTTAAGTTGTTTACGTTCATGCTCACAAGTACAAAACGTTAGCGTTTGCGCACCATTTTGACTTGGTTTTTCCACACCCATGTGTGTCCTCAAACACCCCTATAAGCCGCTTCCCCAAAGGATACCCTGGGGTATTGCTGGCGTATTGGTACGCCCCTGGAACCTGGCCACCGAAATACCTTCCATGGAGAAGAGCTGGTTGTGTTTCATACCCATTTTTCTACCCTTTTTTGAGGCATGTTGAGCACTCGTTTGAGAGGCATTGTGAGCACTCCTTGAGAGTCATTGTCAGAGCAAGCATGCACAAGAGAACCCGCAATACCACGCTTTGACAAATTGCTCTAGGAGATTTGCTCGCCCCATGACACAATCTGGTGTCCTAATAGACAGAGAGAGGAGAAACAAGTCAAAAACCTAGGTCAATACACATGCAAACATACCTAAGTACCAAACCATGTGCAAAGGTTAGATTTTTATGAAAGGTCACAGTAAATCCGGGCACCACAGGCCCTTTGACCTGAGGTTCAGGTTGTCGACGACTGTCCCTGACAGGAACTGTCCTATGGTCAACATGTCTAAGTCAGTTCTGGGTCAAAACAAGGTCAAACAAATTCAAAAACATGTTGAAAACAAGGTTAAAAGTTGAAACATGGGTCTCCCCCCATGCGCCAGCCCAGAGGACTTAGGGCATTGTGGCGCCATATGATATTTTTTCCGAAAACACATGGACTTGTACTTAATATTCCCCATAGGGGAGGGAACGGCCGTCGCAGCAGGCGGTCAGGAGAAAATTGCTAACGTAGTGCATTTTAATGAAATATGCCATAAAATGGACTAACAATCAACAATAGTTCATTAAAAATTAATATAACAACAGCTTTTCTTCAGCTTTTACGCACTTTCAGAACGTTTTTCATCGAGAAAAACATGTCGTAAAAATGACGGCGACAACTGGCGCCTGCTGCCGCACCGTTAGTTCTAATTAACTTGACGGATCAATGAACCTTTAAATACATTGAAAACTTCAAAAACCTCAAATAAATGACTACAATAACTGTTTCCAGGCCAAGCTGGAGCTATCCCTTGCTACTGCACACCGGCTGGCACCTGCACTGGAGTGTCAGCGAACTGCTGGAGCTCACCTGGCCTCCAAGGAGATACGTTTACCTACTAAAATGGACCTGCATATGAGGACAAGGCCCCATATGCATCACCCTCTCCTTAAAAGGTTTCTAGGAGCCTTGTTTAGAGAAACCTCAAAGGTGTAAAAGTAACTCATGCTTTGCCATATATGCTTATCCTGCTTCATTGTTTCGAAAAACACCCATCCTGAAAAAAAAGAGTCCTTGGGCAATAAGACATAAGCAAAAGAAACAAGTATAAAACCACCTTGGTGCAAGTAGAATGTATGGTTCAAACAACCTTATAAATGAGTATGGTACAACCAAAAAATGGCAACAATAGCCAGAACACAGAAGTATTTAGAACATATACTCCTGAATATATATCGCTGGAACCCTGGCAGGACTGGCAGGAAATGACGAAGGGCTTGGAAAATCAAACAAATATGAGTAGAGAGGGTTAGCCACTCTCAGAGCCAATGGGGCTTCTAAACTTCTTGAAGAACTCTTCCATCTCCTTGTAAAAGATCTCCAGCTGCTTGGCTGTGAGTGGACAACGGTCTTTTCTGCTTGACGTCGTCGTCTGGCAACAGCTACCTTTGCTGGAGCTGTCCCACGTGACGAATTCTTGGTGCCCTTGTTGTTGAGCTTCAGAAAAATCTATTGCTTTTTGGAACTCCCTGGGGGCATGGTCATACCATTGGTTGGGCTGGTTTCTGGCCCATCGTCGTCGCTGGACGTCGCTGACGAACTTGACGCAAAATATTCGGCCATTTCCGCCGCTTCTGAGCCAGAGGAAGAGGCCCAGCAAGCCTCATTGTCTTGGTCATGATCCATTTCTTGCTTTTCTGGAAGTTCTTGTTGGTACTCCTCAGTCCAAGTACTGGAGGAGGAAGTGGACGTTGTGGAGGACATACCTAGATCTACTGTCGCTCCAGGCCTTCCCAGGCCACGCCAGGCCGTCGACTGGTTGATCTGCAGTCCAATCTTGGGCTTGGTGAAGAACTGAAGCTCCTTCGATTGCTTCTACTTGTAGCTTGTGCCAATGGTCGAGAAACCTTGAAGAACACAAAGAACTCCAAGTTCTCCTTCAGAGCTGCATCGACTCTAGAACAATTTTGATGCGTATTGGTACGCCCTGGATCCTGGCCACTGAAATACTCTCCATGGGGAGGAGCTGGGTGTCTTTCATACCCATTTTATACTCCTTTTTGAGGCATATTGAGCACTGTGAGGCATTGTGAGCACTCCTTGAGAGTCATTGTGAGAGCCAGCATGCACGAAAGAGCCCGTAATACCACGCTTTGACAAGGTGCTCTAGAACCTTTGCTCGCCCCATGACACAATCTGGTGTACTAGGAGACAAAGAGAGGAGAAAGAAGTGAATAACCTAGGTCAATACACATGAAAATATACCTAAGTACCAAACCACGTGCTAAGGTTAGATTTTTAGGAAGGCTCACAGTAAATCAGGGCACCACAGGCCCTGTGATCTGAGGTTCAGGTCGTCCACGACTGTCGTCAACAGCAACTGGCCGATTCCTCATCCCTTTTATGGTCCCTGAGGTGGCTCAGCTCAGCCACCCATACAACTCCATCACCAGGGGGAGGGCTTCGTCCCCCAGGGGGTCGGGGATCACGCTCCAGTCCCGGACCCAATTGTTCCTGGCCTCAGCAAGGTGCAGGGCACCCTGGAGGGCGAGGCTCTCCCTCTGGTGAAAGAGGATGTCCGCCCCCCGTGCCGGCCCCACTCGTGGTTCTGGTGCCACCCGCGCTAGCTCCGCGCCGGACCGCGCCAGCCCATCTCCCCTGATACCACCAAGGTCCTCTCTCTCTCCCACGAGAGCCTGGCGTACTACCTCTAGGGGTCTTGAACACCTCCATAGGCTTCCAGGCACTCCACCTGACACACCCCGCCACCGCCCTCCAGCCGGCCACACGCGCCGTCACCCAGGCATGGGCAGCACACGGGACCTGGCCCACCTCCATACCCACTCACGCCATCCGGGCGACATGGCCCCACTATGGGGACGCGATAGAGGACGAGGTGAAAGCGGCCTACACCAGACACACCGCCCCCCGCCTTCACCGCATGACCGACAACCAATCGCCGGAAGTCCGCGAAGTCGCCACAATCCGCCTCCAAGCCGCACAACACATGCCTGCGCTGGATACTCCACCAGACGGGCATGCCCACCAACATGAACACGCGCCTGTGGTTCCACTTCAAGCTTCTCCTCCCTTCCCCGCACCACACCATACTCACCAACCTCACATGCCCGGGGGAAGGACCCCTGGCGGTCCTCTGCGGGGACCTCCACCATCACCCCAAAGGCACCATCAACACCATAGACCTCCTCGGGGCCTCCATCACCGTAGTAAACGTCACCCTCCCCCCAATGCGGGTCCTTCACCACAGCGGGGCACACCACACCCCCTTCCTACAGCTTCCTGAATGGCCTCAATACCGCCTCTTCCACCAGTACCTCACGCAGACGGCACGGGCAGCGGGACATACTCTGCCAGGAAGCAAAGACATGCAGGCAGCCCACCGAGACTTCGAAAAGCAGCACCCCCGTCCGTTCCCAGCAACACGGCCCTACGCACCCACTGGCTCAAAACACGAAACCGTCCCCTGGGTGGCGGGCCCAGTCCCACCGCTAGCCCTACTACTGGCCCCGAATGAAGCCAAACCCACGCAGACCACCGTCATCCACCAAGGGGCAAAATGGCGCATAACAAAGCACCACATGACCCCCCGAGACGTACCGAAGATCCCCCACGAGTCTCAGAGCATGCCACGCACATGTTGGGCCTCTGACCCCGAAGCACCCACCACGCCGAGGCCCGTATTGCACCTCATAGCATGCCACCACACCCAGCCCACAACCCACTTCCACCACAAGCGTACACATGGGTAGCCCCATGGTTCCACCGCACCGAAGCGAACCCCACGGTGGCGTGGAACCCCGACCACACACCCCAATGGCTGTTCACCACAACGCCCACCTGGTCCCGCCCCGACCCGGCAGGAGTCGCCGTTTGTTACAGCATGTACGAACCAGGCAGAACGGGCAAGCACGAGCACCCCTACCACCCGCACCACCACTCCTGCCACACACCGGAGCACCGAACACAAACCCTCACATGCCGCGACCTTAACCCGGACACGGCCTACATCCTCCACTACATCTACTCCTACCTCACACAGGGACAACCAGAACAGGGACTCATAGCCGTGTCCCCCCAAGCGAAACACATCATCTCGGAAGGAATAGGGTAGTACGCCACCCCCATCGTGCAGCCCACAACACCGGTGGCCCACCTCACCACGGGCCTGGCCATATACGCCTACCTGCCCATGAACCCATGCCGCCTCCCACAACCATCACCGGCGCACCTACGCTTCTTCACCGACGGCGTGTGGCTAGGGCCGCACAACGGCCCGACGGGGTAGGGAGTCCATGGGACGCAGGGAACGGGCCGGTGCCGGGATGAGGCACAGGGGAATGGGACATGGGAAGGGCAGGGAGGCCGAAAGCGCCAAGCAACAGCCCCATGGGATTGGGAAACCGGTCGCCATGGAGAGGTGAACCATGGGCCAACCATGGGGAGCCTGGCCACGGGAAAATGCCCTGAACTCCGGGACGGCCCTGAGGTGTCCGCAGGGGTGAGGGTTGACCTTGAGATCCCTGGGTCAATGGCCTGAGTACACGTAGGTTCACGCGTGAGCGGGACAAGGGGGAACCTGGAAAGGGTCGCCCCCTGGCCTCCAGCCGTGGATGGACGACAACCAAGTGCATCCGGGAGCCGAGTGGGTACTCCAGCCCGTGAGGGATGGGGAGTGGTGGAATGTGGTTGACAGAGAGAAATGCTCCGCTGTCGGCGAGGGCTATCCACAGAAAACCCGCCTGCAGGCGCCCAATAGGCTGTGCTAGGGGGGGAAGGCCGGGGGATTCTTCGAAGGGTGACCGGAAGGAGCTGAAACCGTGAGGGCAGCGACTGAAGGGAGCCTAGCACCGGTCATGCCCCAAGGGAACCTGGTTGAAGTTCTCGGCCGTGAGGTGAGAGAGGGGTCGCCAGGGGAACTGATGGTGGAGAGCACTCCTTCCCGCCAGAGGCGGCCACCATGTAAAACAAATAAGGAGATGTCAGATGAGGCTGCGGACGCGGCCGCCCTTACTTACTTACTTTTTTACCACGTCACCGTCCCCCCGATGCGGGTCCTTCACCACAGCGGGGCACACCACACCCCCTTCGTACAGCTTCCTGAATGGCCTCAATACCGCCTCTTCCACCAGTACCTCACGCAGACGGCACGGGCAGCGGGACATACTCTGCCAGGAAGCAAAGACATGCAGGCAGCCTACCGAGACTTCGAAAAGCAGCACCCCCGTCCCATCCCAGCAAAACCGCCCTACGCACCCACCGGCTCGAAACACAAACCCGCCCCCTGGGTGGCGGGCCCAGTCCCACCGCTAACCCTACTACTGGCCCCGAATGAAGCCAAACCCACGCAGACCACCGTCATCCGCCAGGGGGCAAAATGGCGCATAACAAAGCACCACATGACCGCCGGAGACGTACCGAAGATCCCCCACGACTCTCAGAGCATGCCACGCACATGTTGGACCTCTGACCCCGAAGCACCCGCGACGCCGAGGCCCGTATTGCACCTCATAGCACGCCACCACACCCAGCCCACAACCCACTTCCACCACAAGCGTACGCATGGGTAGCCCCATGGTTCCACCGCATCGAAGCGAACCCCACGGTGGCTCGGAACCCCGACCACACACCCCAATGGCTGTTCACCACAACGCCCACCTGGTCCCGCCCCGACCCGGCAGGAGTCGCCGTTTGTTACAGCATGTACGAACCAGGCAGAACGGGTAAGCACGAGCACCCCTACCACCCGCACCACCACTCCTGCCACACACCGGAGCACCGAACACAAACCCTCACATGCCGCGACCTTAACCCGGACACGGCCTACATCCTCCAATACATCTACTCCTACCTCACACAGGGACAACCAGAACAGGGACTCATAGCCGTGTCTGCCCAAGCGAAACACAGCATCTCGGAAGGAATAGGGTAGTACGCCACCCCCATCGTGCAGCCCACAACACCGGTGGCCCACCTCACCACGGGCCTGGCCATATACGCCTACCTGCCCATGAACCCATGCCGCCTCCCACAACCATCACCGGCGCACCTACTCTTCTTCACCGACGGCGTGTGGCTAGGGCCGCACAACGGCCCGACGGGGTAGGGAGTCCATGGGACGCAGGGAACGGGCCGGTGCCGGGATGAGGCAAAGGGGAATGGGACATGGGAAGGGCAGGGAGGCTGAAAGCGCCAAGCAACAGCCCCATGGGTTGGGAAACCGGTCGCCATGGAGAGGTGAACCATGGGCCAACCATGGGGAGCCTGGCCACGGGAAAATGCCCTGAACTCCGGGACGGCCGTGAGGTGTCCGCAGGGGTGAGGGTTGACCTTGAGATCCCCGGGTCAATGGCCTGAGTACACGTAGGTTCACGCGTGAGCGGGACCAGGGGGAACCTGGAAAGGGTCGCCCCCTGGCCTCCAGCCGTGGATGGACGACAACCAAGTGCATCCGGGAGCCGAGTGGGTACTCCAGCCCGTGAGGGATGGGGAGTGGTGGAATGTGGTTGACAGAGAGAAATGCTCCGCTGTCGGCGAGGGCTATCCACAGGAAACCCGCCTGCAGGCGCCCAATAGGCGGTGCTAGGGGGGGAAGGCCGGGGGATTCTTCGAAGGGTGACCGGAAGGAGCTGAAACCGTGAGGGCAGCGACTGAAGGGAGCCTACCACCGGTCATGCCCCAAGGGAACCTGGTTGAAGTTCTCGGCCATGAGGTGAGACAGGGGTCGCCAGGGGAACTGATGGTGGAGAGCACTCCTTCCCGCCAGAGGCGGCCACCATGTAAATCAAATAAGGAGATGTCAGATGAGGCTGCGGACGCGGCCGCCCTTACTTACTTACTTACTTACCACGTCACCGTCCCCCCAATGCGGGTCCTTCACCACAGCGGGGCACACCACACCCCCTTCGTACAGCTTCCCGAATGGCCTCAATACCGCCTCTTCAACCAGTACCTCACGCAGATGGCACGAGCAGCGGGACATACTCTGCCAGGAAGCAAAGACATGCAGGCAGCCTACCGAGACTTCGAAAAGCAGCACCCCCGTCCCATCCCAGCAACACCGCCCTACGCACCCACCGGCTCGAAACACAAACCTGTCCCCTGGGTGGCGGGCCCAGTCCCACCGCTAACCCTACTACTGGCCCCGAATGAAGCCAAACCCACGCAGACCACCGTCATCCACCAAGGGGCAAAATGGTGCATAACAAAGCACCACATGACCGCCCGAGACGTACCGAAGATCCCCCACGACTCTCAGAGCATGCCACGCACATGTTGGACCTCTGACCCCGAAGCACCCACGACGCCGAGGCCCGTATTGCACCTCATAGCACGCCACCACACCCAGCCCACAACCCACTTCCACCACAAGCGTACGCATGGGTAGCCCCATGGTTCCACCGCACCGAAGCGAACCCCACGGTGGCGTGGAACCCCGACCACACACCCCAATGGCTGTTCACCACAACGCCCACCTGGTCCCGCCCCGACCTGGCAGGAGTCGCCGTTTGTTACAGCATGTACGAACCACGCAGAACGGGCAAGCACGAGCACCCCTACCACCCGCACCACCACTCCTGCCACACACCGGAGCACCGAACACAAACCCTCACATGCCGCGACCTTAACCCGGACACGGCCTACATCCTCCACTACATCTACTCCTACCTCACAAAGGGACAACCAGAACAGGGACTCATAGCCGTGTCCCCCAAAGCGAAACACATCATCTTGGAAGGAATAGGGTAGTACGCCAACCCCATCGTGCAGCCCACAACACCGGTGGCCCACCTCACCATGGGCCTGGCCATAAACACCTACCTGCCCATGAACCCATGCCGCCTCCCCCAACCATCACCGGCGCACCTACTCTTCTTCACCGACGCCTCAGGGGAATCCGCCCTCACGCCCATCACCGGGGCTCAAACACAACCCATGCCCTGCTCAGTCCGGACCCTGAAACCCTGCCAATAGGGGAGGTGTCCTGCCCAGCCACAGGCGAGTTCCTGGGAACCAAGTGGCTCCAAGGCCAACCGACAGTCGCTCCCCATGCTCCCTTAACGGCAGGTCTCAAATCCCCTCTGAGCTGGAGATATGGCCCCGCCAGTATCCCCTAGGAGTCCGTAGCTGAAATTGGGCTGTTTCAGCCCAAACTGAAGTTAGCTCAAAAATCTCCGAAACCAACCCCTCGTCCGGACCCGCCAGAGGTAGGGACAAGGCAACTGACCCTATGCCCTTCGAGTACAAACTCTCTGGAGCCCTCACCCAACTTGGTTCCCTCTGAGGTCTGGGCATCAGGGCAACACGGATTCGTCAAGTGGGGTCATGCTGCGGAAATGACCAAAATTGGCATCTCTCCCACGCGTGGCTCGCCCGTCCAGGGCAAGCCCAATGGCTCACAGGTTAGGAGGCAGGACCTAGGACTCCTATCTGAGTGTACAACTTGAAGTTGAGTTCGGGCTCCTTGTGGGCAGAGAGATATGGGGCCGCCAATCGACCACACGGGGGGTTGAAATTGGGGTCCCAAAAAGGGGTCATTTTGGCTGCCTGAAATGAGCCAAAACTCGGGGTGCTCCCAATAGTATATCTCCACGCCGGCTTGGAGATCAGATCCGCCATTCCATACGCGATCCACCAGGAATCCAACCAAGACTCCCATGCACTTGGCTCTCAAAGATCTTGATGCCATCTGGCGTGGTGACGATCCCAATTGGGTCCACAAATGCCAAAATGGCAAAATCGCCCACACTCACTTCGGCTAGCGCCTTAACGAAGGTTGCTCCGCTTCGCCCACGTGGTGTGTGAACCATGGGGACCAATATGCATAACACCCATGTCATATATGGTCCATTGGTCCATGCGTCCGGCGTGCACGCGTGGGCTCAACATAGTGCAAGGCGGGCAGCAAAAGTGGAAAATTGCTCAAAATGGCCAAAAATGCGCACACTCATGGTTGGGGCAAATGAGGCACATGCCCGACTCGGACCGGAGTGTGCCATAAGATTGGTATCAAGTCATATGTGTCCAACATATCTTTTGGGCGTCGCCCAACTCCTCCGGTTTTGGGAATGGCAGGGTCGCCAAGTGAGCCCATGATTTGGGATAGTCCCAAATCGCCAACATGGCGGCCACGGTATGCCAAGCCCAAGAGGAGTTATTCGACGGGTTCAAGATATGTTGGGCACTGAAGTATGTACCCCCACAACATACTTGAGTCATGATGTCAATTGAGCGCAACGTTGAGATACACGTTCACCACTAGACATCATGACGGGCCAAAAACGGCAAAATTGGCACAAAGACACACAAAAGTGCCTTGAAAGGTGCACAATTATATTATAATATCTTCGGCTTGGATCGTGCAATGAAGTAATCCTTCTAAACACAATGACTTGACACCAATGACCTTCGATTCCACATATGTGCTCCTCTTGGGGCGCTTAGAAAGGTTACGAGCGCTACTTCCCAAGTGGGCACATGAAAATATGGAAAATTGCAAAACACACACCTTGCTCCCAACGCATCGCTTTGGGATCACCACACAAGCTTCCCTCCACGAAGGTTAGGCTTGCAATTGATCGTGGGGAGTGTAAGGAAGGGGCTTGCGAAATATGAGGTCCATTGGCGGGTTTGGCTTGGAGCGATGGACCCGCCAAATGGGCACGCAACACAACACATGGCACATACTCCATATTGCCCGAAAAGGGAGCTCCCCCCACGAAATGTCATGCCCCTCCAAGGGCATAACTTTGTGTCAATTGCTCATAGGAACTCAAGGAGAGTTCCTATGCAACACCAACACTCGCGCGCTACACTCGAAAGTTATCTTAACGCACGCAATATCATGGCCCAAGAGTTATAACGCAAACTCTACCCTCTTGACCATGATCCATTACGCTAGCGCGCACGTGTGGAAACGCAAGGCATATAATGCTTCCCAAATTACGTCGGGAGTATTGTGAATACATCCCACGTTTCCTTATTGTCATTCCTCGCAAGCGGCACGAGATATGACCCTCACAAGTGGCCTCACGAATCAACTTTGTTTTGCCCATATCTCTAAGACAAATGGAGGGCAAGATAAAAGGAAAGTTGATTCGTGCATAGGGAAGCACGTAGGTTCACTCGAAAGAGGTCAAATCAAGTGCGGGGATGTCGAAGTCGAAAATCCGATCTCGACATCCTGAAAAATTCGGATTAAGGTTGCGAGTGTAAGATGTGAAAATTGCGGATGCATCAATGCAATTCCTGAAGACTTTAGAGTCTTCGTCACGATTTGCGCTAAAAGATCTGTATATAACAGTTAAACAGGCGGTTACGCTAAAGTCGCGAGCTAACCGCCAGCTGTCAAAACAGTGAATATCAGAACGGAAGCGTAAAAATTGATGGAAACAATATGAAAATAAAACCCTGTTGATTCCTGATATTCTGATATACAAATCTCCGCTGGCGGTGCATCGGTTGCCGATGCGGGGCTTTACGGCACGGAACACGCTCCCGCTGGGCTCGCACCGGGCGTCAACGGGCGCCTTCCGTACATGGGGTTAGTGGACCGGAGACCGGTCTTCCCTTCCGTACATGGGGTTAGTGGACCGGAGACCGGTTGTATGCCCTAACCTAGCCATGGGGTTCTGGGTACCGCTTCACCCCCCTCCTTAGAGCAAACCCTGGGGGGGGCTCGATAACACCCACGCATGGCAGCGGGTACCCAGGACCATTTCCTGAAGGGGGGGGTGTCACATCCTCACTTCAGGCTGATTCCCAGGTTAGATCGCCCAAATCCCACAGTAAAACAGGTATGATGCTGTAATTGATAGTACCTACGGGTATAGTATCAAGTATCAAGTCCCGGGTCCTGGCGGCGATTGTTCGGCATCCAAAGGACCCGTTAACCCATACCAGGCGCACCGGGTGCCGGCTGCTACGGTCACCACCACAGTGGCAGTGGCATACACGGCCAACATAGGCGACACACGACGACCGAGGTGGTCCCACAGGTCAAGAGCGACCACAAGGATCCATCAGGCTACCCCAAGCTTCCCAAGGCCCGCCGACTGGGGAGAGTCCCCACAGGTCCTTCCTCGGGCGCACCATGTCCATATCCATACGACGCTAGTCCAGAGTGGTACAGCCCAACGAGCTCCTCCTTAAGGGATCGGGCATCAAGGCCGCCTTTTCCCTCGCCCCATTACCACGAAGGCCATACATGAGGGAGTCCTCATGCAGTGTGGGCGGAGGCGTCGACTCCTCAAACCACCAGTTTCCCAGGCAGACTGACCGAGGTCAGGGGCACCGGAGGCCGCCATCCGACTGCAAGTGCGTCTGCGAATCGGTAGGCTCACACTGGGACTGACAGTGGCGGACCGCTGGGAGTGTAGTCAGGCAACTGGGTTTCCCGCCTGGCGCCATCAGGATCTCCACACATCACAGCGAATAGGGCACACGGTATCACGGGCACTCAAACAGAAGAATATGTACTCAGGTACTGGACCAGGCTGGACCTTAAGTAAAAGCATGTAAACGGCGACTCAGGGCGCCCCTGTATTTCGATTCGCATCCCCTCGGGGGGGAGAAAACAGTCCATCTGTCGGTGATGGGCTGACAATCGTAACATACAAATTCACATATCCTGGGGGGGCAGAAAAGCAAAACAAGCGGGGTAAATAGGCGTGTAAACACACTCTGAACAGAGCGCCAAACCACGCCACGGTCAGGATAAGGCAAACGCAGGAAGGTGGACAGGAAAACGCCTGAGTTCAGGCCATATATAGTCTCGAGACACACGTCGACTGGTCTGGATCCTGCAAGTGCCATGGGACCAGAGCACACACCAAAAAAATTGCAATGCCGATGACAGCGGCATCCGTTGCGCAACGTCGTATGGGCTTTAAGGCCCCAAGAGCTCAGAAATATGAAGGTCAGTCGCCCTACCTGGTTTCCAAGGATTCAGCAGGGGGGGGTATATGGCCACTCTGATGGCAGGTCACCGGAAGATGTAAGAGAGCAAGCAAGTGAGGGACGATCCGTCGACCACACAAGCGCTCAAAAAGCATCAGGGGAGAGCTCAGGGCGCTGATCAGGCACCCCTGGCTGCAATCGCCCGGGTGAGTGCTGCCAAGTCCGAGACATGGATCTTGGTCTTGTGCTTGCGGATGTACTCCATGAAGGGAGTATTGACCCGCGGCACGAACGAGGAGACGGGTTCCCAGGTGTCGTGGGACAGCCCATAGCCTCGCCAACGAACCTTGAACTCCAGGCCTCCTGGTGCCGAGGCTTTCGGACGCTGAGCAAGGATCTTCTCGACTGTATAGTCGTCCTGCTCAGCATAGTCGTCGTCCGAATCAGCCTCATGTGCGGCATAGTTCAGGGACACATGTTGGCCACGGAGGTCGGGCTCCCGCACACGGAGTTGACTCTCGTGGCGCTCCCGGAACTGTCCGTGACCCACCTGGATGCGGTAGGTGTCCTCACCAATCCTGCGGACCACCTCGCCGGGTGTGAACCAGGTCTTGGTGCGGTGGTTGCCCATGGGACGGGGTCTGATCACCCAGACCGGGTCTCCCACCCTGAACTTTTGCGCTGCCGAGCTCGGGGCGGACCTCTGACGCTCAGCATGCTCCTTCTCGAGCTGCTGGCGGATGTCCCGCGCCGTTTGCTCTTGCCGCGCGAAGAATTCCTTGGCATCCATAGCCATGCCAGCACCAGACAAGGGAAGTCCCCTACCCAGGGGGTCCCTGCCGAACAGAATCTGGTGAGGGGACAAACCGCCCGGAGTGGGGGTGTCATGATGGGCCTTCAGAGCAGGCCACATCTCCTCGAACCAGTTCCGACGTGGATTGGTGATGTGGATCTTGCGCAGCTTCTCGAACAGCTGCCGTCCGGCCACTTCAGCACGGCCGTTAGACCGGCTGAGATAGGCGACACTCTTGGCATGACGTATTCCCATGAGGGAACACATAGCCTTGAACCAGCCACCAGTAAACTGGGGCCCTCGGTCACTGCAAATGGTGCGGGGGATGTCAAAGACGGTCAGCCAATGACGAATCATCATGACTGCCACTTCCTTGGCAAGCAACCCCTTTTTGCGTGCCGGAACGGCTACTACGTAGCCACTGTGGCGATCCACACAAAGAACCACACAGTCAAAGGTCTCCTTGCCAATGTGCACTTCGGGCATGGAGAAGACGTCCATGGCCACGCTCTCCATGGGCTGGTCAGGAACTGGGGTCCATTGGGCTTCCCCCTTGACGTTCCGGTTATCGGGATTGCAGGCCTGACAGACCGAGCAACCCTTCCTGACCTTCTTGATGGCGGTGTAGAGAACGATATGGTCGATCTCGAACCGACGCTGCATGTCAAGAGCTTGCTTCTTGACCCCTGGGCGCAGCATGTGGTGGTGCCAAGCTCCACACAGCTCGAGCACTCGGGACTCTGGTACTAGCAGCTTACCATTCCGGTAGAGCTTGCCATCTTCCTCAGTCAGCCCCTTTGGCCACTTCTGCCCGTCATCAGGGTCGGTCACAGCCCTATACTCGGCCGCAAAGGCCTCAGACTTGGCGTAGTCGTCGGTCCAGTCGTCCTGGAGGCAAGACTCCGGGAAGAGGTGCTTGTCGGACTCAGCTCCATCAGGGGCGAGTACTCTGACCGCTCTGCCAATCCTCGTTCCGAGGGGGGCATCCGCAGCCATGACGACGAAGTATTTAACACCCTCCTCCTCCATCAGGCGCTCCATTTCAATGATCTTCTTGGCTTCAGCGGTCTCAGCCTCATCGCCATGGGCAGAGATATCCGTCATGCCCTTGCTGGCGGGATAGGCCCACCTACTGAGACAGTCCGCCACGGTGTTATCCTTTTCAGGAATATACACAACTGTGAGGTCGAACTTGGCCAAGGTCTCATGCCATCTTGCCCGTCGGGAGGCGGGACCTGAGGGGGTATCCACGTGCTCCTTGTGCCACGACTGCAGACTCTGATGGCCGGTGCAGACGGTGACGGGATGGAGGGCTATGTACCCAGCCCATTTCCTGAGAGCCATGACGATGGCATACGCCTCCTTTTCACGGGGCGTCCACGTCCGTCTCTGGCCTTCCGCCAGGACTCGGCTCCAGAAGGCCACGGGCACGTGCCTCTCATCGTCAAGCACTTGCTCCAACACAGCGCCAACGGCGTAGTCGGAAGCGTCGGTGCGTAGGACGAACCCTCGGTCGGGATCCACGAGGTGCAGACCCACTGCGGATAGTAGCGCCAACTTCATCCCCTCAAAGGCACGCTCGGAATCAGCATCCCAGACCAGAGCCTTCTTGGACCCCTTCTTGGTCTCCTCTCGGTTGCCCTTGAGCATGGTCGTCATGGGGGCTGCATACTCGGCATACATTTTGATATACCCCGAGTAGTAATTGCAGAACCCCAGATACGCCCGTAGCTCACAGAACGTCTTGGGCTTTTCCCAGTGCTCAATCGCAGCCACCTTGCCAAGGTATGTGCTTTCGCTGCCCGTTCCCAACTACGTGGCCAGCAAAGACCACCTCGCTTACCGCAATGGTGGCCTTGTCACTGCTGCCCGTGAGTTTATGCCGAACCAGAAGGTCGAGCACTCGAGTGACGTCCCTCTCATGTGCCTCCAGGAGCTCCTCGTAGCTCATACTGGGGTCCCCGGACGCGATGATCACGTCGTCCACAAAGGGGTCCGCACAGTCACGCACCGGCTCAAGCAGGTTCTCCAGCATCCGCTGAAAAGCCGCATTGCCGTTGGTAACGCCCATGGGCATCACCTTCCACTGGAGAGGTCCAAGTGGGGTGCTCATGGCTGTGCAGGCACGGGACTCTTCGGCGAGAGGCATCTGATGATAACCATGTTTCAGGTCAATCACCGTGAAGATCCTCCGCCGGTGTTGCTTTTGCAGCATGTCCTCAATGAGGGGCAGCGTATAGCTGTCGTGCTGCGTTTGGGCGTTCAGGCCGCGGTAGTCGACCACGAGCCACCACTCACCGGCAACCTTCTTAGGGACGACGAAGCACAGAGAGGCCCATTTGGAGTGGCACGGCTCGAGCCAGCCTCTCTGGATGAAGTCACGGAGGATCTTCTCCATGGCTTCCTTCCTCTCGCCCCTCAGGGCAAACTCCCGGTGCCGATACACACGGGGGTCCTGTTTCAGTCGTATCCTGGCTTCGTCATACGGTCCCCGCACCGGTGGGGGAAACACAGGCTTACCGCTGAAGAAGGTATCACCATACTTCTGCTTCAGCCTGGCCCTCAATGCCTGGATCTTTGGGCAGTCATCGGACTCCGCCTTGGCTTTTCCGGGCACTTGAACCACGGAGCTCACTTGAGGGGTAGCGACCCCGCTCGGTTTCGGCTCAGGTGGTCTTCCCAGGTGGTCCAAAGGGCCATCTCTGGTCTTGCGTCGGAACAGATCGCCGTAGGTGGGTGGGTTACCGCCAGGCGGCTCGTCTTGGCTGGACATGTGATCCAGCACCCTCTGTACGAAGGTATTCCCGTCATAGTAACCGGAGACGATTGAGTCCACTTCCCACCAGGCTTTGTCCTGGCCTTTGCCCTCACGCTGGTTTCCCCAGTCGTGAAAGGGCTGATCCATATACCCCTGAGCCAGATCCAGCTCCTCCTCTGTGAGGGGGTCTTCCGATTCCTCGATGTCAACAGGGGGAACCGCAAAGCATTGTCGCCAGGGCTCTGCTATGATGCGGTTGACACACACGAAGTCCGTGGCGTCGGCCTGATCAAGGCCCCCGTCCACATAGTGGAATTCTGTTGGCCATCTCTGGGGTGGCATGGGCTGTCCCTTAGCGTCCTGATAGACACTCTCTCCAGCCGGTAGGACGACCTTGTTTAAGGTCATGTTGGTCAATGAGGCTACCCAATGTCGGGTACTTTCCTCCTCGGTGCATCCCATAGGAACAACCAGCACTGCGTTGGAGCGGTCCTTGCGAATCTTCGCTGCCGCTCTTGGAATGTCCCAACGGGGGCAATGGATCCACATCAAGCCCTGATGCGGACCCCAGTGCTTCTTCCACGCGGAGTCCTGAGCGCTCCAGTACTTCTCACACACCCGAAGATGGGCGGAGGTTCCTGAAGAGAACGCATCCAGGGCCAGATCCGAAGCTCCCAGGTCCGCAACCACTCCGCTCGCCACTTCCGGCCTTACGCCGTACTCCTGGTTTGCTGGCCCAGTTGGCTCAGTGCCCAGTGCGGCTACTTCGAGCTGATCGCCTTCGGTGTGGATCCATTGGCATTCCACATGGTGCTCAGGTGACGAAAGCCACGAGAGCTGGTCGTCGTGGTACAGGGTCATGGAGGCCTGGGCCGGGAGGACGCCGGAGTCCTTGTCCATCATGAAGTCGTACCCGACGATCATGTCCCAGTCCATCTCGGCCTCGTAGAAGCGACCGTGCAGGAGGATTTCCTTGCCGAGGTCTGGGCGGCTCAGCTCACGATGGTTCACGAACTGCAGCCCAATGGCCGCTTCCTTCGTGCCTCCCACCATGTACTGGCCGTTTGCCACCTTCAGCCTGACAGGTTTCCGAATGTCGGTCAGAAACTCTGGCGGAAGTAGGCCAGCCTTGACCAAGCTGACTTGAGCTCCCGTGTCGACCAACACGTCGAAAACCTTTTCCACTTCCCGCATAAGGCACGGACCTTAAGATGCAACTGCCGCTCGCGACCGACACGGCGCACGGCGTGCAAACTCAGGATCTCCGGCCGTTCCAGAAGCTCAACAAGCGACTAGTGCAGGTCGTGAACAATGGGCTCAGGCTGCCCATCTGCAGCATCCAGCTGCGGTCCGGGTGATCCTCCGATACTCTCGGATAGATCTTGAAGTACATCAAACACATTCTTGGTCGCGAAGGTCGGACGGGTGCAAGGGTTCGTGCCTTCACTTGCCCTCACCCCGCCTCCGCGACTGGGTGCCGGATCGGGCCTTCCGCCCGCGGCAGTCCCCTTGTGCTTATCGACTCCCGACTGGGATGGTTCGGCGCTTCCCACGTCACCATCCTGCGACCGCCCTAGCTGGGGCCCTTGGCTGCAGGGGCTCCGCTAGGGGGCGCCGGTTGTGGAAGTAGGGGTGTTCTCCTCTGCATCAACCTCGTTGACGCCCTTCTTCCTTCCTCCTTTCTTACCCTTCTTGTCCTTGTCCTTGTTCTGGTCATTCTGGTTGTTCTCCTTGTTCTTGTTGTCCGACCTGGGGACCCAGTTCCGCTTGATCTCCTGGATCTCCTTGGCCAACTGGGTCCCCACCGACGACATCAGCTTGGCCAGCTCGTCCTTGTCGACCTCCACTTTGGCTTCCCGGATACCCGCGGGCGCACGCTTCTTCGACCCGTGCGCCTTCTGGTAAGCCTCCGTGTCGGCCTTGTGGGTGGGGCATGTTCGGTGGTCATGGTTGAAGCCTTTCCTCCTCCCATAACACACGAAACAGCCCTGCGGGTGAGCTCGTATGAACTCCCCAAAGGACAGCGGAGGGTCGCCAACGCGGCGAGGGTCCCTCTTCTCCTTCTTCTTCCAACCCGGCTGCAGGGGCTTCCAGCTTCCCCGGTTGTTCCCCGCGCTCAGGTTGTTGAGCACGAAGGCGCAAACGGCCACCTCGGCGGGCTCATCGTCGTCGTCATCGTCGACGAGAGTCTCATTGCCGTCGGCTCCCGCTGGGTCCATGGCAGCTTCCCCGCCAGGTCCCTCGCCAACGTAGTTGACGTCGCGGTCGCCGGGCCTCAACCCGCGGGTGTGGTGGAGGTTCCGGTACTCCTTGAGCACCTCCTCTCCAACCCACTCCAGGATCTCGTCGCAGCTCATCCGCGCCGGGATGGCCTGCAGACGGATGGTCTGGCCGCTCAACTCACACTCGTCAAGGCGCCACATCGCGGTCTTCTCGCGATCGCCCGAGACGGTGATGAGGAGAGCGTTCCGCAGGGAGTGCCGTTTGACATCCCGGGCCACGTTCTTCCTCGTCCAAGCCACCACGTTCGTATGATACTCTTTGGGGAGCATCATCTTGACCGTGTGGTTGGACTTGGCCCGCTTGGATTCCTCCTTGGTGACTCTCTTGATCCATGCTTCCGGCAGCATGGAGAGCAGGCGAGCCTGCTCGTCACCCTTGTTCCAATCCTCCACGTTGCGGCGGAGGAGGGTGTAATGCCCTCGGAAGTCTCGCCAGTCCCGTAGGCGGATCTGCCGTCCATCATGCTGAAGCTTGATGGACTTCCGACGCTTGGCAGCCACCTGCGGAGCGTCCACCCGCTCCTGCTCGTTGAGCCACTTCTTGGCTTCCTTGAGGGTCTTGATTCTCCCCTCCTTGGTCGCCACGAAGTATAGCTCTCCGAGCACTTCCGGCAGGCGGTACCTGAACCGTCTGAAGACATACTTCTCCGCATCAGCGGGATGTATGTCCTCAGTAACGGTTACCCCCCAATCGTCCAGCTTCTCCAAGAAGCGGTCGAGGTTGAGGGGGTTGCCGTCGTACATGGGGGGCTTGATGTCCTTCAAGTCTTCCCACACGGCGGCATCCGCGGCCTTAGAGACCATGAACGCCGGCCGCGAGGTCGACCGAGGTTCCCATCGGCCTCTCCCACGGACTCCCACGGCCGCCACGTCCATCTCCTCCATGGAATCCCTGTGGCTACGCCGCGGTTCGTCCATGTACGCTGAACCCAGATGTTCACGCCGTACTCCTTCCACATGTGCCTCCTCATCAGGGCGCCGGCGGCTACGTTCAGCAGCCTCCCGTCGTACACCACGCGGCGGGCTGATGTCGAACTCCTCCAGTTCCAGATCCAGGTCCTCACCTCCGCCGACGTCCTACTCCACGTCTCCTCCGGGGACCTCATCCCTGAGTCCACCATAACGTCCACCAGCCATTGGGATTGGCACCGGGGCTGGTGCCGGGCGTCGGGGGCGTACAGGCGTCCGCGGTGGAGCACGGCGGTTGTGGTAGTCCGAACTGAGCCACTCATCACGCCAATCCTCACTGCCACTGCCGGGCGGCACGCGCTCCTTGCGGCGGCCCGCGCTGTGGTGACAGGGGGCGGTGAGAGAGGGGGCACTGGCGCTGGGGCGACTCCTGGGGGCTCCGCCGGGGGCGTGGGGTCTGCCTGGACCCGGTCCGGGTCCCCAGCCGTCGTCCGACGAGCCGGACTCCAGGGGTGGGTGGTCGCTGCCGACGCTCCAACGGGCTTCCAGCGCGTCCAGCCTCTGCTGCAGGCCGCTGATGACCTTGCTCAGCGACTTGGTCTCGCCCCTGGCGATGTCCAGCTCTCTCTGCGCGCGCGCGGCGACCCTGGCGATGCGTTTCATCTCGCCCTTGCCCGTGTCTACCTCGCGCTCGAGGAACTGGACCCTCCTACGGAGGTAGACAATCCACCGCCAGGTGGTGTCCGGGTCGCCGTTCCCTGGTGGGTCGTCGGGGTCCCCAGGGGGTCCTCCAGGAGGGCCTCCGCCGTGCCCACCCGGTCCAGGGGGTCCTCCCCCGCCCGGTGGTCCGCCTCCAGGGGGTCCACTTGGTGGGCGTCCTCCAGGGGGTCCTGATGGTCCTCCGCCAGGGGGTCCCGGTCGGTCTCCGCTGGGTCGCCTCGGTGGGTCCGAGGATGGGCGCTTCTTCGTGATGCCAAAGTCCATGTCGTCATCCTCGTCCATGTCGCCCCACCTGGGCGTCTCGGTCTCGGAAGACTCCGAGCTCCGGTAGGGAGGAGGGAGATCCTCATCCTCACCTTCCGGTTCCATGGGGACGTCTCCGCCTCCTTCGCCCGTCCAAGCCACCACTTGGCGATGTCGGCGGCCTCGTTCATCCCCGTCGCTGGCGGTGAAGAAGGGGTCACCGTCGTGGGGGTGTCCGCCCGCCGGCCTCCGTGGCCTCTCGGGGGTCTTCCCCTTACCCTTCCTCCGTCGGTGGGCGGTGGGGCCACTGCTCTCACTGCTGCCCGTGTCGGCCTCGTCCAGCGTCATCTTGGAGGAGGTGTCCCCTTCGAAAAGCTTTCGAAGGGTCTCCACTCGTGATCCTCCCGGGGGAGTCTCGCGGCAGAGTTTGGCCTCTGCCTCTTCCATTGCGGCGGCTGTGGCTGCGGCGGCTCGCGCTTCGGCTTCCTCCCGGGCACGAGCCGCCTCGGCTTCCCGGGCCTGCAGCAGCCGCGCCTTCTCCGCTTCGAATGCCGCCAGCTCCGCCTCCGTCTTGGCCCTGTCCTCAGCGACCCTCCGTCGCGCGGCCTCGATGGCGTCCTTTTTGGCGGCGTCCGCCTGGGCCTTAGCCGTTGCTTCAGCGTGAGCCCTTTCCTCCGCCTCCTTCTTTGCCCTCTCTTGGGCAAGCGCCTCTTCCAGCGCCTTCACCTCGGCCTCCTTGCAAGCAATGGCCTCCTGCGTCCGTCGGGCTTCCTCGTCGGTTGCCCTGATCCGGGCAGCCACTGCCTCATGGACGGCTGCAGCCGTGAGACCGGCCGCGATAGCTGCAACGGTCGAGGCTTGGTAGCCCATGCCTCTGCCCCACTCGGTGGCTTCCTCATGGGCGATGCCGACGGCGCCCTCCACGGCAGCGTTCTGCTGCGTGGCCCGTTGCCGGGCAACCCGAGGGTTGCAGGGCACCCCACAGGCGCGCTCACAGGCGCGCGCCACGTCCCTTTGGGTGGGAGCGGCGCTGCTGCTGGAGCTGGCCTGGTTGGCCGGCATCCTTCCGCGGTGGGCCGACTCCACGTCGCTGCTGGGGCCTGCTGGGGCCTGCTGGGGCCTCAGGAGCAGCGGACGGGGCTTGGCCTTGGTCTGCTTGGCGACTTCCATGAAGTCACCAAGGGTGGCATGGCCGGGGTGGTGACCACCATTGGCCCGTTGGGGGCTGTGGGCTGGGGTTCCGCCCTTGGCGCCTTGGGCGGCTTCGGCGGCCAGGGACTCCTGGTACTCCCGCGACTTCCGGTCCCGCTTCCTGTCCCCGGCGGACCGCTTCTCCTTCCCCGGAGACGCGCTGCTGCTGCCCTGCAGCCTGCGCTCGCTCCCCGGTTCCGGGAAGTTCTTTTCGATCATGTCCCACATGGAGACATTGATCGAGGCGCCCGAGGGGTACTCGTTGGAGTTCTCGTCCTCCTCAATCCCGTCGGGGCGCAGCCCTTCGCCGGGCCTGTCCGGCCGGGTCCAGGTCCTCCAGCGCCTCTGCTGGAAGCGGAAGGCATACCCTTCCGCCCGCAGCCAGTCCTCCACGGCCTGCAGGCGGTCGGGGGCCATGTCCGTGCGGAGCTCGAAGCTCCCGGGCATGCCGCCTTCGCACTGCGGGTGGCTGTGGCGGTAGTGCTGGCCCCAAACCAACCCACGCAGTAGGTGCGCTGCATGGGGCCGGGGCCGCGGCCACGTCCTACCCGCTTCTTGCCAGTTTACCATGGCAGCGGGGGCGTAGTTGGTCTTGAGGTCCTTGGTGTGCACTCGTTCCGCTCAACGAGCTGGCTCTGGTGGTGTTTGTTGAGGCGGGTGCTGCAGCACTGGGCTGGGAGTGCGGCTGGTGCTGGTCAGCCGGTGGTTGTTGAGGTGGTTGACGCGGCCTTGCTGGTCGGCCGATGGGACTCGCTGATGCAGGAGTCCTGGTCAGTCAACTTCCTTCACGGTCGCGGCGCGGTCAGGGCGATGCTCTGGACGGCGCTGCTGGCTCCGTGACGAACTCAGCGCTGTCGCTGGGTGGCGCTGCGAGCCGCTGCGCTGCGCTGCGAGCCGCTGCGCTGCGCTGCGAGCTGCGAGCCGCGCCGCGCTGCTCGGGGTTGGTGGCCCCGAGTGGCACGCGAGGGCTGGGTAACCCCGCGGCGGTGAAACGCTTTTGACGCGTTCCCGTGGGGGGCCGGCCACGGGACGCTGCGGTGACACGCACAGGTGAGCAGGCAGGCAAAGCACTACGCTCACAAGGGCATCAATACGCTTGTGTCATGTGACAAAGCGTTTCAGAATCCGTGCCACTCTGAAATGAGGGAACGAAAGTATGTACAGCAACACATCAGGATATGTACACATGGGGTTAGGACTGGACTGGGGTAAGGGCATTACAGAAGAATAGACACTCAGTCCCAACTCATATCCCAATCCCAGGTCCGACCCTCTCAGTGGCTGATAGGGGCGGGGGCTCAAACACAACCCATGCCCTGCTCAGTCCGGACCCTGAAACCCTGCCAATGGGGGAGGTGTCCTGCCCAGCCACAGGCCAGCTCCTGGGAACCAAGTGGCTCCAAGGCCGACCGACAGTGGCTCCCCATGCTCCCTCAACAGCAGGTCTTAAATCCCCTCTGAGCTGGAGATATGGCCCCGCCATTATCCCCTAGGAGTTGGTAGCTGAAATTGGGCTGTTTCAGCCCAAACTGAAGTTAGCTCAAAAATCTCCGAAATTAACCCCTCCTCGTGACCCGCCAGAGGTAGGGACAAGGCAACTGACCCTATGCCCTTCGAGTACGAACTCTCCGGAGCCCTCGGCCAACTTGGTTCCCTCTGAGGTCCCGGCATCAGGGCAACACGGATTCGTCAAGTGGGGTCATGCTGCCAAAATCACCAAAATTGGCATCCCTCCCACGCGTGGCTCGCCCGTCCAGGGCAAGCCCAATGACTCAAAGGTTAGGAGGCAGGACCTAGGACTCCTATCTGAGTGTACAACTTGAAGTTGAGTCCGGGCTCCCTGTGGGCATAGAGATATGGGGCCGCTAATTGACCACACGGGGGGTTGAAAATGGGGTCCCAAAAAGGGGTCATTTTGGCTGCCTGAAATGAGCCAAAATTCGGGGTGCTCCCAATAGTATATCTCCATGCCGGCTTGGAGATCAGATCCGCCATTCCATACGCGATCCACCGGGAGTCCGACCGAGACTCCCATGCTCTTGGCTCCCTAAGATCTCCATGCCACTTGGCGTGGTGACGATCCCAATTGGGTCCACAAATGCCAAAATGGCAAAATTGCCCACACTCACTTTGGGCTAGCGCCTCAACGAAGGTTGCTCTGCTTCGCCCACGTGGTGTGTGAACCATGGGGACCAATATGCATAACACCCATGTCATATGTGGTCCATTGATCCATGCGTCCAGCGTGCACGGGTGGGCTCAACATAGTGCACGGCGGGCAGCAAAAGTGGAAAATTGCTCAAAATGGCCAAAAATGCGCACACTCATGGTTAGGGCAAATGAGGCACATGCCCGACTGGGACCGGAGTGTGCCATAGGATTGGTATCAGGTCATATGTGTCCAACATATCTTTTGGGCGTCGCCCAACTCCTCCGGTTTTGGGAATGGCAGGGTCGCCAAGTGAGCCCATGATTTGGGATAGTCCCAAATCGCCAACATGGCGGCCACAGTATGCCAAGCCCAAGAGGAGTTATACGCTGGGTTCAAGATATGTTGGGCACCGAAGTGTGTACCCTCAAGACATACTTGGGTCATGATGTCAATTGAGCGCAACGTTGAGATACACGGTCGCCACTAGACATCATGACGGGCCAAAAACGGCAAAATTGGCACAAAGACACACAAAAGTGCCTTGAAAGGCGCACAATTATATTATAATATCTTCGGCTTGGATCGTGCAATCAACTAATCCATCTAAACACAATGAGTTGACATGAATGACCTTCGATTCCACATATGTGCTCCACTTGGGGCGCTTTGAAAGGTTACGAGCGCTACTTCCCAAGTGGGCACATGAAAATATGGAAAATTGCAAAACACACACCTTGCTCCCAACGCATCGCTTTGGGATCACCACACAAGCTTCCCTCCACGAAGGTTAGGCTTGCAATTGATCGTGGGGAGTATAAGGAAGGAGCTTGCACAATATGAGGTCCATTGGTGGGTTTGGCTTGGAGCGATGGACCCGCCAAATGGGCACGCAACACAACACATGGCACATACCACATATTGCCCAAAAAGGGAGCTCCCCCCACGATATGTCATGCCCCTCCAAGGGCATAACTTTGTGTCAATCGCTCATAGGAACTCAAGGAGAGTTCCTATGCAACACCAACACTCGCGCGCTACACTCGAAAGTTATCTTAACGCACGCAATATCATGGCCCAAGAGTTATAACGCAAACTCTACCCTCTTGACCATGATCCATTACGGTAGCGCGCACGTGTGGAAACGCAAGGCATATAATGCTTCCTAAAATACGTCGGGAGTATTGTGAATACATCCCACGTTTCATTATTGTCATTCCTCGCAAGCGGCACGAGATATGACCCTCACAAGTGGCCTCACGAATCAACTTTGTTTTGCCCATATCTCTGAGACAAATGGAGGGCAAGATAAAAGGAAAGTTGATTCGTGCATAGGGAAGCACGTAGGTTCACTCGAAAGAGGTCAAATCAAGTGCGGGGATGTCGAAGTCGAAAATCCGATCTCGACATCCTGAAAAATTCGGATTAAGGTTGCGAGTGTAAGATGTGAAAATTACGGATGCATCAATGCAATTCCTGAAGACTTTAGAGTCTTCGTCACGATTTGCGCTAAAATATCTGTATATAACAGTTAAACAGGCGGTTACGCTAAAGTCGCGAGCTAACCGCCAGCTGTCAAAACAGTGAATATCAGAACGGAAGCGTAAAAATTGACGGAAACAATATGAAAATAAAACCCTGTTGATTCCTGATATTCTGATATACAAATCTCCGTTGGCGGTGCATCGGTTGCCGATGCGGGGCTTTACGGCACGGAACACGCTCCCGCCGGGCTCGCACCGGGCGTCAACGGGCGCCTTCTGTACATGGGGTTAGTGGACCGGAGACCGGTCTTCCCTTCCGTACATGGGGTTAGTGGACCGGAGACCGGTTGTATGCCCTAACCTAGCCATGGGGTTCTGGGTACCGCTTCAATACCTTCTTCAGCGGTAAGCCTGTGTTTTCCCCACCGGTGCGTGGACCGTATGGCGAGGCCAAGATACGACTGAAGCAGGACCCCCGTGTGTATCGACACCGGGAGTTTGCCCTGAGGGGCGAGAGGAAGGAAGCCATGGAGAAGATCCTCCGTGACTTCATCGAGAGAGGCTGGCTCGAGCCGTGCCACTCCGAGTGGGCCTCTCCATGCTTCGTCGTCCCCAAGAAGGTGGCCGGTGAGTGGCGGCTCGTGGTCGACTACCGCGGCCTAAACGCCCAAACGCAGCACGACAGCTATACGCTGCCCCTCATTGAGGACATGCTGCAAAAGCAACACCGGCGGAGGATCTTCACGGTGATTGACCTGAAACATGGTTATCATCAGATGCCTCTCGCCGAGGAGTCCCGTGCCTGCACAGCCATGAGCACCCCACTTGGACCTCTCCAGTGGAAGCTGATGCCCATGGGCGTTACCAACGGCAATGCGGCTTTCCAGCGGATGCTGGAGAACCTGCTTGAGCCGGTGCGTGACTGTGCGGACCCCTTCGTGGACGACGTGATCATCGCGTCCGGGGACCCCAGTATGAGCTACGAGGAGCTCCTGGAGGCACATGAGAGGGACGTCACTCGAGTGCTGGAGCTTCTGGTTCGGCACAAATTCACGGGCAGCAGTGACAAGGCCACCATTGCGGTAAGCGAGGTGGTCTTTGCTTGCCACGTAGTTGGGAACGGGCAGCAAAAGCCCATACTGAAGCGGTACCCAGAACCCCATGGCTAGGGTAAGGCATACAACCGGTCTCCGGTCCACTAACCCCATGCACGGAAGGGAAGACCGGTCTCCGGTCCACTAACCTCATGTACGTGGCGGGAGCGTGTTCCGTGCCGTAAAGCCGCGCATCGGCAACCGATGCACCGCCAGCGGAGATTTGTATATCGGAATATCAGGAATCAACAGGGTTTTATTTTCATATTGTTTCCGTCAATTTTTACGCTTCCGTTCTGATATTCACTGTTTTGGCAGCTGGCGGTTAGCTCGCGACTTTAGCGTAACCGCCAGTTTAACTGTTATTAATGGAAATTTTAACGCTATCCGTGACGAAGGCTCTAAAGTCTTCAGGAACTGCATTGATGCATCCGCAATTTTCACATTCTACACTCGCAACCTTAATCCGAATTTTTCAGGATGTCGAAATCTGATTTTCGACTTCGACATCCCCGCACTTGATTTGACCTCTTTCGAGTGGACCTACGTGCTTCCCTATGCACGAATCAACTTTCCTTTTATCTTGCCCTCCATTTGTCTTAAAGATATGGGCAAAACAAAGTTGATTCGTGAGGCCACTTGTGAAGGTCATATCTCTTGTTGCTCGCGAGGAATGACATTAAGAAAACGTGGGATGTATTCACAATACTCCCGACGTAATTCAGGAAGCTTCATATGCCTTGCGTCTCCACACGTGCGCGCTAGTGTAATGGATCATGGTCAAGAGGGTAGAGTTTGCGTTATAACTCTTTGGCCATGATATTGCGTGCGTTAAGATAACTTTCGAGTGTAGCGCGCGAGTGTTGGTGTTGCATAGGAACTCTCCTTGAGTTCCTATGAGCGATTGACACAAAGTTATGCCCTTGGAGGGGCATGACATATCGTGGGGGGAGCTACCTTTTTGGGCAATATGTGGTATGTGCCATGTGTTGTGTTGCGTGCCCATTTGGCGGGTCCATCGCTCCAAGCCAAACCCGCCAATGGACCTCATATTGTGCAAGCCCCTTCTCCATACTCCCTACGATCAATTGCAAGCCTAACCTTCGTGAAGGGAAGCTTGTGTGGCGATCCCGAAGCGATGCGTTGGGAGCAAGGTGTGCATTTTGCAATTCTCCATATTTTCATGTGCCCACTTGGGAAGTAGCGCTCGTAACCTTTCAAAGCGCCCCAAGTGGAGCACATATGTTGAATCGAAGGTCATTGGTGTCAAGTCATTGTCTTTAGAAGGATTAGTTGATTGCACGATCCAAGCCGAAGATATTATAATATAATTGTGCACCTTTCAATGCACTTTTGTGTGTCTTTGTGCCAATTTTGCCGTTTTTGGCCCGTCATGATGTCAAGTGGCGACCGTGTATCTCAACGTTGCGCTCAATTGACATCATGACCCAAGTATGTTATGAGGGTACATACTTCGGTGCCCAACGTATCTTGAACCCGGCGAATAACTCCTCTTGGGCTTGGCATACCGTGGCTGCCATGTTGGCGATTTGGGACTATCCCAAATCATGGGCTCACTCGGCGACCCTGCCATTTCCAAAACCGGAGGAGTTGGGCGACGCCCAAAAGATATGTTGGACACATATGACTTGATACCAATCCTATGGCACACTCCGGTCCAAGTCGGGCATGTGCCTCATTTGCCCTAACCATGAGTGTGCGCATTTTCGGCCATTTTGAGCAATTTTCCACATTTTCTGCCCGCCGTGCACTATGTTCAGCCCACCCGTGCACGCCGGACGCATGGACCAATGGACCACATATGACATGGGTGTTATGTATATTGGTCCCCATGGTTCACACACCACGTGGGCGAAGCGGAGCAACCTTCGTTAAGGTGCTAGCCCAAAGTGGGTGTGGGCAATTTTGCCATTTTGGCATTTGTGGACCCAATTGGGATCGTCACCACGCCAAGTGGCATGGAGATCTTTGAAGGCCAGGGGCATGGGAGTCTTGGTTTGACTCCCGGTGGATCGCGTATGGAATGGCGGATCTGATCTCCAAGCCGGCGTGGAGATATACTATTGGGAGCACCCCAAATTTTGGCTCATTTCGAGCAGCCAAAATGACCCCATTTTGGGACCCCATTTTCCCCCTTCGGTGTGGTCAATTAGCGGCCCCATATGTCTTTGCCCACAGGGAGCCCGGACCGAATTTCAAGTTGTACACTCAGATAGGAGTCATAGGTCCTGCCTCCTCACCTGTGAGCCATTGGCCTTGCCCTGGCCGGGCGAGCCGCGCGTGTGAATGACGCCAATTTTGGTGATTTTGGCATCATGACCCCACTTGACGAACACGTGGTGCCCTGATGCTGTGACCTCAGAGGGAGCCAGGTTGGGTGAGTGCTTCAGGGAGGTCGTACTCGAAGGGCATAGGGTCAGTTACCTCGTCCCTACCTCTGGCGAGTCCGGACGAGGGGTCAATTTTGGAAATTTTTCGAGTTAATTTCAGTTTGGGCTGAAACAGCCCATTTTCAGCTACCAAGTCCTGAGGGATAATGGCGGGGCCATATCTCTGGCTCACAGAGGAGTCGGAACCTGCTGTTAAGGCAGCATAGGGAGCCACTATCGGTTGGCCCCGGAGCTCCTTATTTTCCAAGGAACTCGCCTGTGGCTGGGCGTGACACCCCCCCTGGTGGCAGGGTTTCAGGGTCCGGACTGAGCAGGGCATGGGATGTGTTTGAGCCCCCGCCCCCACCAGCCACTGGGAGGGTCGGACCTGGGATTGGGATACGAGTTGGGACTGAGTTTCTATTGTCCTGTGATGCCCTTACCCCAGTCCAGTCTTAACCCCATGTGTACATATTCTGATGTGTTGCTGTACATACTTTCGTTCCCTTGTTGCAGAGTGGCAAGGATCCTGTGATCCGCAGTGGGTCTCCACCTCGTGGATCCCGACCGAGGGTTCGTCCTGCGCACCGACCCTTCCGACTACGCCGTTGGCGCAGTGTTGGAGCAAGTGCTTGACGACGGGAGGCACCTGCCCGTGGCCTTCTGGAGCTGAGTCCTGGCGGAAGGCCAGAGACGGACGTGGACGCCCCGTGAAAAGGAGGCGTATGCCATCGTCATGGCTCTCAGGACATGGGCTGGGTACATAGCCCTCCATCCCGTCACCGTCTGCACCGACCATCAAAGTCTGCAGTCGTGGCACAAGGAGCACGTGGACCTCCCCCTCAGGTCCCGCCTCCCGACGGGCAAGATGGCATGAGACCTTGGCAAAGTTCGACCTTACGGTTGTGTATATTCCTGGAAACGATAACACCGTGGCGGACTGTCTCAGCAGGTGGGCCTATCCCGCCAGCAAGGGCATGACGGATATCTCTGCCCATGGCGATGAGGCTGAGAATGCTGAAGCCAAGAGGATCATCGAGATGGAGTGCCTGATGGAGGAGGAGGGTGTAAAATGCTTCGTCGTCATGGCTGCGGATGCCCCCCTCGCGTCGAGGGTGAGCAGAGCGGTCAGTGTACTCGCCCCTGAGGGAGCTGAGTCCGACAAGCACCTCTTCCCGGAGTCTTGCCTCCAGGACGACTGGACCGACGATTACGCCAAGTCAGAGGCCTTTGCGGCCGAGTATAGGGCTGTGACCGACCCTGACGACGGGCAGAAGTGGCCAAAGGGGCTAACCGAGGAAGATGGCAAGCTCTACCGGAATGGTAAGCTGCTAGTACCGGAGTCCCGGGTGCCCGAGCTTTGTGAAGCTTAGCACCACCACATGCTGCACCCAGGGGTCAAGAAGCAAGCTCTTGACATGCAGCGTCGGTTCGAGATCGACCATATCGTTCTCTACACCGCCATCAAGAAGGTCAGGAAGGGTTGCTTGGTCTGCCAGGCCTGCAATCCCGACAACCGGAACGTCAAGGGGGAAGCCCAATGGACCCCGGTTCCTGACCAGCCCATGGAGAGCGTGGCCATGGACGTCTTCTCCATGCCCGAAGTACACATTGGCAAGGAGACCTTTGACTGTGTGGTTCTCTGTGTGGACCGCCACAGCGGCTACGTTGTAGCCGTTCCGGCACGCAAAAAGGGGTTGCTTGCCAAGGAAGTGGCAGTCATGATGATTCGTCATTGGCTGACCGTCTTCGACATCCCCCGCACCATTTGCAGTGACCAAGGGCCCCAGTTTACTGGTGGCTGGTTCAAGGCTATGTGTTCCCTGATGGGGATATGTCATGCCAAGAGCGTCGCCTATCTCAGCTGTTCTAACGGCCGTGCTGAAGTGGCTGGACGGCAGCTGTTCGAGAAGCTGCGCAAGATCCACATCACCAATCCACGTCGGAACTGGTTTGAGGAGATGTGGCCTGCTCTGAAGGCCCATCATGACACCCCCACTCCGGGCGGTTGGTCCCCTCACCAGACTCTGTTCGGCAGGGACCCCCTTGGTCGGGGACTTCCCTTGTCTGGTGCTGGCATGGCTATGGATGCCAAGGAATTCTTCGCGCAGCAAGAGCAAACGGCGCGGGACATCCGCCAGCAGCTCGAGAAGGAGCATGCTGAGCGTCAGAAGTCCGCCCCGAGCTCGACAGGGCAGAAGTTCAGGGTGGGAGACCCGATCTGGGTAATCAGACCCCGCCCTATGGGCACCCACCGCACCAAAACCTGGTTCACACCCGGAGAGGTGGTCCGCAGGATTGGTGAGGACACCTACCGCATCAAGGTGGGTCACGGACAGTTCCGGGAACGCCACAAGAGTCAACTCCGTGTGCGGGAACCCGATCTCCGTGGCCAGCATGTGTCCCTGAGCTATGCCGCACATGAGGCTGATTTGGACGACGACTATGCTGAGCAGGACGACTATACGGTCGAGAAGATCCTTGCTCAGCGTCCAAAAGCCTCGGCACCTGGAGGTCTGGAGTTCAAGGTTCGTTGGCGAGGCTATGGGCCGTCCCACGACACCTGGGAACCCGTCTCCTCGTTCGTGGCGCGGGTCAATACTCCCTTCATGGAGTACATCCGCAAGCACAAGACCAAGATCCATGTCTCGGACTTGGCAGCACTCACCCGGGCGATTGCAGCCAGGGGTGCCTGATCAGCGCCCCGAGCTCTCCCCTGATGCGTTTTGAGCTCTTGTGAGGCCGACGGATCGTCCCTTACTTGCTTGCTCTCTTCCATCTTCCAGTGACCTGCCGTCAGAGTGGTCATGTACCCCCCCCTGCTGAATCCAGAGGAGGATGGCCCCTCTCTTCTTCTATTCGTCACTCCCCCCCTGCTGAATCCTTGGGAAACCAGGTAGGGCGACTGACCTTCATATTTCTGAGCTCTTGGAGCCTTGAAGCCCATACGACGTTGCGCAACGGATGCCGCTGTCATCGGCATTGCGATTTTTGGTGTGTGGTCTGGTTCCATGGCACTTGCGGAATCCAGACCAGTCGACGTGTGTCAGCTGACTATATATGGCCTGAACTCAGGCGTTTTCCTGTCCACCCTCCTGCATATGCCTTATCCTAACCGGGGCGTGGTTTGGCGCTCTGTCCAGAGTGTGTTTACACGCCTCTTTACCCCGCTTGTTTTGCTTTTCCGCCCCTCCAGGATATGTGCATCTGTATGTCAGCCCATCACTGAGGTGTGGACTGTTTTTCCCCCCGATGGGATGCGAATCGAAATACAAAGGCGCCCTGAGTCGCTGTTTACATGCTATTACTTAAGGTCCAGCCTGGACCAGTATCTAAGTACATATTCTTCTGTTTGAGTGCCCGTGTTACTGTGTGCCCTATTCGCTGTGTGTGAAGATCCTGATGGCGCCAGGCGGGAAGCCCAGTTGCCTGACTACACTCCCAGCGGTCCGCCACTGTCAGTCCAAGTGTGAGCCTACCGACTCGCAGACGCACTTGCAGTCGGATGGCGGCCTCCGGGGCTCCTGACCTCGGTCAGTCTGCCTGGGAAACTGGTGGTTTGAGGAGTCGACGCCTCCGCCCACACTGCATGAGGACTCCCTCATGTATGGCCACGCTTCGTGGTAGTAGGGCGAGGGAAAAGACGGCCTTGATGCCCGATCCCTTAAGGAGGAGCTCGTTCGGCTGTACCACTCTGGACTCGCGTCGTATGGATATGGACATGGTGCGCCCGAGGAAGGACCCGTGGGGACTCTCCCCAGTCCGCGGGCCTTGGGAAGCTTGGGGTAGCCTGATGGATCTTTGTGGTCGCTCTCGACTTGTGGGGCCACCTCGGTCGTCGTGTGTCGCCTATGTTGGCCGTGTATGCCACTGCCACTGTGGTGGTGACCGTAGCAGCCGGCACCCGGTGCGCCTGGTATGGGTTAACGGGTCCTTTGGATGCCGAACAATCGCCGCCAGGACCGGGGACTTGATACTTGATAGTATACTTTCAATTACTGACAGCTACAGCACCATACCTGTTTTACTGTGGCTTTGGGCAGCCTAACCTGCGAATCAGCCTGAAGTGGGGATGTAACCCCCCCCCCCCTTCAGGAGATGGTCCTAGGTACCCGCTGCCATGCGTGGTGTTATCGAGCCCCCCCCAGGGTTTGCTCTAAGGAGGGGTTGTGGTGCGGTACCCAGAACCCCATGGCTAGGGTAAGGCATACAACCGGTCACCGGTCCACTAACCCCATGCACGGAAGGGAAGACCGGTCTCCGGTCCACTAACCTCATGTACGGAAGACGCCCGTTGACGCCCGGTTCGAGCCCGGCGGGAGCGTGTTCCGTGCCGTAAAGCCCCGCATCGGCAACCGATGCACCGCCAGCGGAGATTTGTATATCAGAATATCAGGAATCAACAGGGTTTTATTTTCATATTGTTTCCGTCAATTTTTACGCTTCCGTTCTGATATTCACTGTTTAGGCAGCTGGCGGTTAGCTCGCGACTTTAGCGTAACCGCCAGTTTAACTGTTATTAATGGAAATTTTAACGCTATCCGTGACGAAGGCTCTAAAGTTTTCAGGAACTGCATTGATGCATCCGCAATTTTCACATTCTACACTCGCAACCTTAATCCGAATTTTTCAGGATGTCGAAATCTGATTTTCGACTTGGCCATCCCCGCACTTGATTTGACCTCTTTCGAGTGGACCTACGTGCTTCCCTATGCACGAATCAACTTTCCTTTTATCTTGCCCTCCATTTATCTTAAAGATATGGGCAAAACAAAGTTGATTCGTGAGGCCACTTGTGAAGGTCATATCTCGTGTTGCTTGCGAGGAATGACAATAAAGAAACGTGGGATGTATTCACAATACTCCCGACGTAATTTAGGAAGCATTATATGCCTTGCGTTTCCACACGTGCGCGCTAGTGTAATGGATCATGGTCAAGAGGGTAGAGTTTGCGTTATAACTCTTTGGCCATGATATTGCGTGCGTTAAGATAACTTTCGAGTGTAGCGCGCGAGTGTTGGTGTTGCATAGGAACTCTCCTTGAGTTCCTATGTGCAATTGACACAAAGTTATGCCCTTGGAGGGGCATGACACATCGTGGGGGGAGCTACCTTTTTGGGCAATATGTGGTATGTGCCATGTGTTGTGTTGCGTGCCCATTTGGCGGGTCCATCGCTCCAAGCCAAACCCGCCAATGGACCTCATATTGTGCAAGCTCCTTCTCCATACTCCCTACGGAGGTACGAAAGACCCTAAGGTAGCATGATAGCCCCTACGAAAGGGGTACGAAAGGGGGGGTAATTGCACCCCTTTCGTAGCAAACCAGTAGTACGAAAGGGTACCCTTTCATAGGGAAAAGGTACAAAACCCCGTGCATTCGTACATGTAACTAGGAAGTAATCTTTCTGAGTGAATGTAAAAAAAAAGTAAAAATGGGGTAAAAATGAGGCAGTGGTTAAAAAGATCATTTTGGTCAAAAATGAGAAAGAAATTCAAATCCGGCATTCTAAGAATACCCGCATATTCCATGTTCTATGTTGGTAACACCCACGGTGGTCCCCTACCCCTACCCGCAGTGTTCTCTTGTACTTTCAAGGCCTGGTACTATGGTTCATGGATTTTACTTGGTTTTTGTGTGCGTAAAAAGGCCCTTTTGCGTGTGTAAATTGCCCTTTTTACTTACCAGGTTTTTTTTACTCGGGACGCAAAACACCCCTTTTACCTACGCCAGATCCAGGTAAATGCCTGCTTTTTACCCCCCCCCGTTACACCCAAACACAAACCCACATCGCGGGTCCAATGCATGCCATGCGTGCAAGCAAACATGGAGGCAATTGCCGGGATCTTTCTTTGCATTCTTCCAATCACTCGGCCACACATGTCCAAGTGGTATTCGGCCATCAATTGCAAGCCTAACCTTCGTGAAGGAAAGCTTGTGTGGCGATCCCAAAGCGATGCGTTCGGAGCAAGGTGTGCATTTTGCAATTCTCCATATTTTCATGTGCCCACTTGGGAAGTAGCGCTCGTAACCTTTCAAAGCGCCCGAAGTGGAGCACATATGTTGAATCGGAGGTCATTGGTGTCAAGTCATTGTCTTTAGAAGGATTACTTCATTGCACGATCCAAGCCGAAGATATTATAATATAATTGTGCACCTTTCAATGCACTTTTGTGTGTCTTTGTGCCAATTTTGCCGTTTTTGGCCCGTCATGATGTCAAGTGGCGACCGTGTATCTCAACGTTGCGCTCAATTGACATCATGACACAGATATGTCATAGGGGTACATACTTCGGTGCTCAACATATATTGGACCCGGCGAATAACTCCTCTTGGGCTTGGCATACCGTGGCTGCCATGTTGGCGATTTGGGACTATCCCAGATCATGGGCTCACTTGGCGACCCTGCCATTCCCAAAACCGGAGGAGTTGGGCGACGCCCAAAAGATATGTTGGACACATATGACTTGATACCAAACCTATGGCACACTCCGGTCCCAGTCGGGCATGTGCCTCATTTGCCCTAACCATGAGTGTGCGCATTTTCGGCCATTTTGAGCAATTTTCCACATTTTCTGCCCGCCGTGCACTATGTTCAGCCCACCCGTGCACGCCGGACGCATGGACCAATGGACCACATATGACATGGGTGTTATGTATAATGGTCCCCATGGTTCACACACCACGTGGGCGAAGCGGAGCAACCTTCGTTAAGGTGCTAGCCCAAAGTGAGTGTGGGCAATTTTGCCATTTTGGCATTTGTGGACCCAATTGGGATCGTCACCACGCCAGATGGCATGAAGATCTCCCTCTGCCAAGTGCATGGAAGTCTCAGTTGGGCTCCCGGTGGATCGCGTATGGAATGGCGGATCTGATCTCCAGGCCGGCGTGGAGATATACTATTGGAAGCACCCCAAATTTTGGCTCATTTCGAGCAGCCAAAATGACCCGATTTTGGGACCCCATTTTCCCCCTTCCGTGTGGTCAATTAGCGGCCCCATATCTCTATGCCCACAGGGAGCCCAGACCTAATTTCAAGTTGTGGACTCAGATGTAAGTCCTAGATCCTGCTTCCTAACCTGTGAGTCATTGGCCCCCCCCTGGCCGGGCGAGCCGCGCGTGGGAATGACGCCAATTGTGGTGATTTTGGCATCATGACCCCACTTGACGAACACGTGGTGCCCTGATGCCGGGACCTCCGAGGGAGCCAGGTTGGGTGAGTGCTCCAGGGAGTTCATACTCGAAGGACATAGGGTCAGCTACCTCGTCCCTACCTCTGGCGGGTCCGGACGGAGGGTCAATTTTGGAGATTTTGGAGTTAATTTCAGTTTGGGCTGAAACAGCCCATTTTCAGCTACCAACTCCTGAGGGATAATGGCGGGGCAATATCTCTGGCTCAGAGGGGAGTTGGAACCTGCTGTTAGGGGAGCATATGGAGCCACTGTCGATCGGCCCTGGAGCATCTTGGTTCCCAAGGAACTCGCCTGTGGCTGGGCGGGACACCTCCCCTGGTGGCAGGGTATCAGGGTCCGGACTGAGCAGGGCATGGGTTGTGTTTGAGCCCCCGCCCCCACCAGCCACTTAGACGGTCGGACCTGGGATTGGGATACGAGTTGGGACTGAGTGTCTATTGTCCTGTGATGCCCTTACCCCAGTCCAGTCTTAACCCCATGTGTACATATCCTGATGTGTTGCTGTACATACTTTCGTTCCCTTGTTGCAGAGTGGCAAGGATCCTGAAACGCTTTGTCACATGACATGAGCGCATTGATGCCCCTGTGAGCGTAGTGCTTTGCCTGCCTGCTCACTTGCGCGTGTCCACTGCAGCGTCCCGTGGCCGGCCCCCCACGGGAACGCGTCACTACAATCAGTTCCCTTGCCTAAGGTTGGGCCAAACACGCCGTACCCGTGGAGTCTTAAAGGTACACACCGCCGAGTGCACCGACACTATCAGTGCAAGGATTTGACTTCGACTGCTGTGTGGGCAGCAGCCTATGGAGAAGACCGACGTACGAGACATATCTACGAAGTCGCGGTCCGGAGCCCTGCGGCACGACACCAACTCCGCGATGCCAAGTTGTCCTTCGATGATGGCAAATTCTTCCATTTGTCGACGAATGCCAAGCGTGTGCTTGTCCCTCTAGCGCTTGTGACCTCGATTGTGGCTATGTATCATGAGTCGGAGTTCTATGGCCATTCGGGTGTACTTTGAACCATGGCACTGATCAAGCGCGACTACGTTTGTTCACATCTCCGACATTATGTCGAGCGGTACATCTTAAGTTGCGATGTGTGTCAAGAGGCTAAATCACGGCGTGTCAACACCGCCGGAGTGCCCAAACCATTACCGATGCCTGACACCAAATGGCATAGTGTGTCCATCGATTGGGTTTCAGGATTGCCGCCGACCACTAGGGGCCATGACGCCATCATGACTGTGGTTGACCGATTCTCCAAGCGTGGAATGTTCATCCCCTGCTGCAAAGATATGTTGCGTACACACGGCATCTTTGGTAACAACGAGTGGGATGTCGACCTTCTGTTAGCCGGGATTCGGTTTAACAACCTGACGTCCAATAGCCTTTGGCTATCCCCATTGGAGACTGCTGAGGGACGTACACCCCATTTTCCATTGGATTTTCCCCGAATGACGTCCCATGCACATGAGGCTTCGACCGTGAATGATTACATGCAACGAGCTGAGCGTACCTTCGATTCTGTGCGTGCAATGCTTGCTGAGGAACGTTGATGCCAAATGCATGTAGTCCTACAAATGTACCGACACGTTCGAGTGCCTGAAGTGGGGGAGCGATGGTGGGTTTTGGTGCCGGAATATCGACATAAAGGGAAACTCGATGTTGTCTGGTGCCGCCCTTACGAAGTTGTCGAGGTACTGAACAAGGGCGAGAACGTTAAACTGGACATCCCTGCCCCCTTTGATGGGTTGCAAGTTTTCAATTGAGACAGCATAAAGCCCTACATCCATCGAGAGGGACAGCAAGTGTGGGAATTCCCGATGCCACCTGTCAAAACCGAGGACTGGCTAGACGTCGAGTGGGATCTCAAAAGCGCCGCACGTTCCTGTACTGTTGTGAATTGGATGACGACACATGGTCTTGGGAGTCGAGTAAAGCTCTAGAGGAGGATGCTGTGTACCTTGAGTTCCTTCGACTGCACCCTGAGTAACCTCACCCCTTTGCAGCGTGGGCTCCTTGAACACTCATGCGTGGATCTGGATAGATTGCTGGTGCCCCACAGACACATACGACCTGTAGCACCACTCCTCGAACATCCCTGGACCTACCGGAGATACATTCGATCCACAGCTCCGAACAAACCGAATGCGTGCAACATGAATTGACGGCAGGCATTATGTATGCGGAGGGGAGAACTAGAGTGGGCCTGATGTTGGAGAAACGAGGCGAGTTGGTGAAGGTCCTACGCCGAAATGTCCGCGCCAGCCCCAACACTTGGTGCAAATGAAGGTCGTTGTCCACACGGCTTCCAGCCTCCTGACTGCAGAAGCGGGTCGATTCGCTCTGCAGAGTGCTCTCGCCGATGGCCAGGATGTGCATCAACACCTCAGTCGACTCCAAGAGAAAAGCTCTCGAACCGACATGCTTGAGGTCATTGATTGATATTCCCTCGGCCCCTGAGTCGATGACGTCAGTGCCATCATCGTTGTTCGGAGAGTTTGGATTGCTGACACACCGCGGTGGCGAGTTGATACGCGAACTGGTCAGTTCTACCCCAGCATGGCCGCTGGTACTGGTTCGAAGCAAACCTGTCGATTGTCTACCGGTCGACCCGACGCGTTCACCTTCGAAGTCACCAATCGAACGAATTTGTGGATCGAAGACGTTTGGAAGCTGTCAAATCTTTGGGATTTCTATTCGGCCAAGGCACAAACATTGGGACCGGGACAATTTCGAGCGCTTGCCCGTGAACATGTTTTCGTATTCCAGTACAAGTGCCCCGTCGACGGCCGGCCTGGTGATCCAAACCTTCGATTGCTCAATCATCGATCTGGTATCCTGATTCAGAAGCGTGCCCTCGAAAGCGACATTCGTCGACAATACACGGGTCATGACACCTTCAAGTTCATGTCTGGCGTCGAGACGCTGAAGGAAGTGCACGAAGTATGTCCGCTCCATGTGGATTGCTCATCCACATTCGAGTGGGGCACGGACTGCTAAGGCGACAGTCGGAACGCCAGGTAATGGCACATTGGACAGTCTGGATGCGAAGTAATGGCTGATTCGGCAGTCGGGACGCCATTAATGGTGTTGACTGCCTTAATATGTCCTGTCAAATTGACAGATGTATAGGCCTGTTGGTTGTTTGTCTGCTGGGCACTCAGCTTCGATAGCTGTGCCCAATGCTATGGTATTTCGATGGGCCCACAGCCGTGCTGTGGGTAGCGCAGGTGTAGTGTGCCTGGCGAAGTTGTCTTCTGCAGCTTCCGCCAAGACACAGCCGTGGCAGAGTCGAAAACGGCGTACAATTGGGTGCTGACGACAGGTAAACCATGTACTGTACCTCAGTGTGTGGGTTCCGACCACTATTATGCTTCAGTAGCCAGCACATGTTGAGGTACAAAAAATATTTTCTTTTCTGGGCCTGTCCTTCGGGCTCGACCATGTGACGCCCACCCAGAGGAATGAGACCTCCTCGAGGTCCCATGGGGGGGGTAGTGTTATGGCTCCGAACAGCAGCAGCGCAGCGAGCGCGCGAGTCGCAGTCGCAATCCCACTGCGGTCTGTGAATACATAAGAAGTATCGAATGTCAGTTGTGTGAATGAAGTGCTGTATGATCCAAAAGCCCGGTGGTCGAGAACAGCCAACTTTTCGCACAGCGCGCACAGCGCACGGTACGCCCCCCATGCTGGCCCCGGCGTTCCTCCTCCGTCCCCCACAGCAAAACGAAACAAAACAACTCAATGTGCGGAAACGCCGCAACTAACAACCAACACTGCTGCGCACTGGATGGCTAGTCAAACAGCCACCGTGCCTGCTTGTTCTGTCGCTTGCCTGTCTATGGGAAGTTCACAATGGGGCTCTGCCAGCCAGCCAGTGTGGGTGACATTCTGACTACTACTGCCGCCCACTCCTCACACTCATACCACGGCCGCAACAGAGAGGGGGGCAATCGCGGGCTGAGAGTGAGACACCGGAGCATCATCCAAAAGCCGCACCCTGTTTTTTTGCTATTGGGACAGGGATGACATCAGCAATTTGACAGAGTCACAAAACCTTTTTAAACGTGAAAAAAACATCATGCAACTTTTGATTGAGCTAAGAATATAAAGGGATCTAAAGGGATAGGCATCATCCAAAATTGAGTTAGGAATATAATGGTTCCGAAGGGAAAGGCATCATCCAAAATTGGGTTACTTTACGAATATAAGGGGTCTAAAGGGATAGGCTTCCTCCAAAATTGGGGTACGAATCTACGGGGTCAAAAAGGATTAGCATCATCCAAAATTGGGTGACCAATATAAGGGGTCTAAAGGGATAGGCATCATCCAAAATTGGGTTACGAACATACTGGGTCTAAGGGGATAGGCATCATCCAAAAGCCGCACCCTGTTTTTTTGCTATCGGCGAAAGAATCACAACAGGGATGACATCAGCAATTTGAAAGAGTCACAAAACGTTTTTAAAAGTAAAACAAACAGGTTTTTTTTGGTGCATGGGGGTTGCCCCCCGGCGAGCATAACACAAAAGCGGCCTAGTGAAAAAAACAGGTTGCGGTATTTGATTGAGCTAAGAATATAAGGGGTCTGAAGGGATAGGCATCATCCAAAATTGGGTTACGAATATAAGGGGTCTAGAGGGATAGGCATCATCCAAAAATGTTATGGCTTCGAACAGCAGCAGCGCAGCGAGCGCGCGAGTCGCAGTCGCAATCGCACTGCAGCCTGTGAATACTTGAGAAGCATCGAATGCCAGTTGTGTGAATGAAGTGCTGTATGCTACTTTGATCTCTGGACAGGCTTTTTGTCTTCGAATTTGTGAAGTGTCTATGTATTGGTGCCCCGTCTAAAGATTTTTTCGATTTGGCATTTTGGATTTTCGAGAAAAAAGAGGGAACAAGAGTACAAGAGAGTTCCCAAGTCGTAAACCACAACACATCCCACCACACGCGCTGCACGTCCCCGCCGTCACTGTCTTCCGTCAGCCGCGTCCTCTCCTCCTGGGTTGTCCGCCCCTACCCCTGCGCCGTCAAGTTCGGCAACTTATGCCCAAGCCACTTTGCAACCTGGTCAAAACTCTTGCCTTTAAACGCCAGCAGGCGAACAACCCTGTGCGTAAACAAATGCGGGTGTGCGTGTGGACCCTGCACCTCCGCGCGGCAGAAAATGCGCCAACAGGCGTCGTACACGGTGTGCCGACTGATCAGCCGCCCCCGGTCGGTTGGAGACGAGAACAGAGAGTCCGACGAGCACGCCCCGCGCTCCACAAACCACCGCTCCACCAGCACACACAGTGCACTCGTCAGCTTGATAAGCCCGACATCCCCGTTCTTCTGCACCGTTGAGGCGTGGTTCGGCAGCTCATGTGCGACCACCACCACCTTCAACCGCGAAAGCCCGCTGTTACAAAGCCCTGTCGTCAGGAACAGGACCACCAACAGACGATCGATGCGGGAAACGGCGGCGTCCAGGATGCGGTACACTTCGTCCAGACCAAAACAGTGCAGCACGCCTGGCTCCCCACCGCGCTCCAGATCCCGGCACACCCGCTCGCGTATCTCCCCCATCAGTCCACGGATGCAGCACATCTCCAGCTGCATGCGTTCACCGCCACCGCCACTGTCGTCACTGGTTGCCGATGCCGACGTCAGGTCCTCCACAAGTCGGCTCTCGATCCGCCCTCCCATCGGCGGCCGTGGTACCTGCATCAGCCCGTCGTCGCATTCGTGCAGCACTCTGCGGTGCAGAGGCGACCGAACCCGCATGTGCCGCGAGAACAGATGGAATCCGATTGACCCCGACGTTTGAGGTCGGCAGGCACATAATCAATTGGCTAATGGGCTCATGTTGAACGGGTATACAAAGACCTATGCAACAAAGAAGAATATGTACAATTCCAGTGCAAAACATACTTGGGGGAGCAGCAAAGTGCTAAAAAGATCGTAAATCTGGTCTGACAATCATAAAGTCAGATTCGCGAGTGACTTGTTGGGGAGTTACTAATTGGTTGGGGAATGGGTAGGTCTACCGGCAAGGAGAAATCACCCACCTGTTGAAAAAAAATCATAAATCCCCATTTGAACTTCCAAATACCTCCATTATTGAAATGGAAAAGTGGTGGAGGTAAATGATGGATGTGAATCATCCCAAATCAAGTTTACCTCATTTACCTCACACTGCCCGTAGACCCTGCATGAAGGATCTAAATCTCACCACTTTTCGGTAGCCATCTAAAGGGCTAAAAGTGGCATACGAAATAAAACTAATTGGGGGGGAAGGAACTAAGAAGCAAACCAAAGTCAGAAGGAACAAAGTATTCCTGAGTCTTCCCCTTAGGCCCAAAGGATCTCAAGGAAAGGTTTGTTCAAGAACCAGGACGATGCACTAAGTGTCCCTTATTCCCTGGGCATCTTTTATGGAACATCAATTGAAAAGAAAAAGGTAAATCATTTAAAGACCCTGTGGATCTTAGACTCTACCTCATCGAATCAATTGATTTCAAAGACCCACAGCAGCGTGACATGGTATGTAAGTGAAAGCCATGTTGCTACTTGTTGCAAACTACTAAACGACTTAAAACCAATGGGTTTTGAAAACTTACAACACCGAAATTCAATCACCGTCCAACCAGGGGGGATTTCCGCAAATTCAAGGCCTTTAAGTCCTGGCTAATTCCTCCACAATGAAAACCAAAGTCCAAAACTAGCAGGGTGAATATCACCCCTGGGCTCTGTACTGAAGCAAAACAAAACCAACATTTCCTTTACGGTCACTAACAACAACAACAACAAAAATTTTCAGCTACTCTGAAAAAGAATGGAAACACATGGTGAAAAGTCTTACGTACTCATCTAAATTCCTATTAGACTTAGGTCTTTGAAGTTGTGCCACCCAAATACCCTCCTTTTCCTCCCCTTGCACATACCTCCTGGTGTACAGCCCAGGAACAGCGGTGCAAAGACCACATTCTGAGAAACACTGAAAGAAATGGAATCAGTCTCGAATTGAAATCAGAGACAAAACCAAAAAAAAGCAAATGTGGACACATGGGCATATGTATAGACAGATAGACATATATATAGACAACAAGACAACAAAAAGGAGGAACAAATGTTGTCAGGGAGGCACAAACTAAACTACCTACGGGAAATTTATGGATGTGTTCATCAAAACCGGGACTTGAGGGAAGTGTTGCTTACCTAACAAAAATCTTTGGACTAAAGCCAAAAGATAAGAGGAGGAAAGGAAAATATATATATATATATATATATATACATCAAAATGCAAAGCAATCATACAGACTGGCTATTTTTACAAAGCACGTGGCCCATGTTGGCATTGGTGCTGCAACACTGAGAAACCTTGCCTGGCCCTGGAGGGAAGATTTGCCCCTGGATACAATCATCTTGAAACTGGAATAACTGATTTCCTATATGGGGGGGGGTATAACACCCAGAAACTGCCATCTGGAGATCCCAGAATGGCAAAATTCCCGTCAGGGTGGGGTAGGACCCCCTGAAACTGTCATCTGGGGGACGTCAGAATGACAGATTTCCCATATGCAGGGGGTATAACACCCAGAAACTGCCATCTAGGGATCCCAGAATGGCAAATTTCCCATAGGGGGGGGGGGGTAAAAGACCCTGAAACTGTCATCTGGGGGACGTCAGAATGAGAGATTTCCCATATGCAGGGGGTATAACACCCAGAAACTGCCATCTGGGGATACCAGAATGGCAAATTTCCCATAGGGGGGGGGGGGTAAAAGACCCTGAAACTGTCATCTGGGGGACGTCAGAATGAGAGATTTCCCATCTGCAGGGGGTATGACACCCAGAAACTGCCATCTGGGGATCCCAGAATGACAAGTTTCCCATAGGGGGAGGGGGGGTAAAACACCCTGAAACTGTCATCTGGGGGACGCCAGAATGACAGATTTCCCATCTGCGGGGGGTATGACACCCAGAAGCTGTCATCTGGGGATCCCAGAATGACAGAAATCCCATCTGGGGGGGGGTAAAACACGCAGAGACTGTCATCTGGGGATCCCGGAATGACAGAAATCCCATCAGGGGGGGGGGTAAAAACCCCTGAAACTGTCATCTGGGGATCCCAGAATGACAGAAATCCCACCTGGGGGGGGTCAATCACCCTCAAACTATCATCTGGGGGCCGCCAGAATGACAGATTTCCCATCTGGGGTCCCGGAAGTGGCAAAAAAGTCTGAGAAACTCTGCCCCCCCCCCACAGACATATCCAAATATCTGCAGCCCCCTCCCCCCATTGGTATGCACAGGACACGCTGTTGTGTAGACACAATGGGCCCTCATGAGCCCTGCCCAAGGACGCCCCGGGTGCAGATCGCGGACGACGGACTGGGAAGCCCGAGAAGAGCGAAGATGCTCAGAACGAAGAGCCCTAGCAGGACATGGGCTGGACATGGAGGACCTGGCCTCCATGTGTGAAAGGCAATGCCGCAAGGCTTGCAATCTCCGCTCCGCTGCGGAGGAGCTGGAGGAGACTGGCAGCAACGGCAGATCCGGCGTTACCAGAAGCGCGGGTCCCCAAAACCCGCGGCGGAAGCCAGGGCGATGGGGACGGATGCCAGCCCGGTCAGGCTGTGGTCAGCGGCAGATTCCGAGGGGCACTCCGAGGGCTATCAGACAGCTTACCCTTCGGAGTCGGAAGAGATGGCCAGACCGCCCACAAGGCCGAACACGGCCCCCGAACCCAGCCTGGAGCATGACGCCGAGGCGTTGGAGAGGCCTTCCAGAGCCAGAACGGCGCCTGTGGCCCGGCACACGGAACCAAAGCGGGATAGCATGGGTGACACACCCTCGGCGGAGGAGTCCGAGGCGCCGGGAACCGTGGGATGCGCCGGATCAGGTGGAAAGCACGTTGAGTGCCACTGCGAGCACGTGTCCTTCCTCATCGGCAAGTACCCAAAGATGGGGATGGACGCCCTCATGCATCACCTCGACCGCCTGGACAACGCGAAGGACGGCCTAGAGGAGGACATTGCGGGGATCCTGGACAACCAGTCGGGAGCGGAGAGAGACATGGCAGAGCTGCGAGCGGAACGGGACCGGTACCGGGAGAAGCTGGAGCTGGCCCTGCAGAAGCAGCAGCGAGTGGTGGACAGCCTCCTCCACCTGGTGGAGGACATGTTGGGACGCCTGAAAAGACTAGAGGAGTTACAACCCCTCGCCTCGGGTCCGGAGCTCCCGGCAAAGCCGGCAGCGGCAGAGCTGGTGGAGCGGGTTAAGACCCTCAGGAGCGCCATGGAGAAACCCATGGGCGGCCCTGCAGACGCACCTTGCGCACCTCCGCGTGTTGACCCGGGTGCGCTGCCGTTTGTTCCCATGTTCAGCGAATCCACAATGCTCGGCAAACATACGGCACCGGCTGGGTCCATGCGGGAAGGGCACGTAGCCACGGACCCGAGGAGCCTGACGGTACAGATGTCCCATGCCGCCCAGGATCCACCGTCCACTACGACTGCCCATGCAGTTTATGCGGAAGAGGAGATCCAGAGCCAGACCATGCAGGGGCGAACCATGGGAAGCGCCGACGGACATGGTAGAGGCCATCGAGGCGGAAACCTGTGGGTGAAGGACCCCACTACCGGGATATGGACAGCCGGTGGAGCAAGTCCTTCCCGCATTCCAAACCCCATGGATTCAGGCCCACCTGGACCACACTCCATGGAGGAGAGGGATGTACGGGGAGTGTACTCACACCCCCCGGCCACGGGTGGTATCCGTCTTGGTGGAGTGGTGGCTGCGGACGTCGGGGACGCCATCAGAATTGACGATCTCAGGGGATTCAAAATCCCCTACTACGATGGCAACTCCTCCAACCTGGATGACTTCATCCTGGATTTGGAGGACTTCGCCGAGGAGGTTGTCGGCGAGATGAAGGGAGCGCCAAGGGATAAGTGGGTATGTCGGACATTACCACACAGGCTTGCGCAGGACCTGAAGGAGGAGCTCAGGGATCACATCCGCGAGGGAGTGATCCGGACAGAGCAGGCCTGCCTCCAGTGGCTGGAGGACGAGGAGCGAGTGGACGCCCCAAACCAGATGTTGGAGGATTTGTGGTCCCTTCCGTTGCCGCTGTAGCGCGTGGAATTGAGGGTCCGAGAATGGAATCGGTACATCCGCAAGTACCGAAGAAGCCTCAAGCTGGTGGAGAACTGGAATGAGGCCAGCGAGATCCGACATCTGCTGAAGAACGTCCTCCCCGGCCACTGGAAGAGGCGAGTTGAGGACGAGGAGAAGAAGAGAGCAAAGAAGCGCGTGGCTGTAAGGATCATGGCATCGGAGGACACCCACGCCGGAATAATGGAGTTTTTCCCGCGAAACCTCGGTGAGCCCAGCCGAATGTTAGGGTTGGAGAACGCCGTCTACGTGGAGGTGTTCGGCGACAGCATTGGGGCAAAGGCTGATGCGCCTCAACAACGTGGAGTGGAGGCGCGGAGAGCCGCTGAGAATGCAGCTCATCTTCGCCGACATGAGCCTGGACGAGATCGTGAAGTACATCACGGTGGGGCTGAAGCTCAACGCCAAGAACGAGGCCCACGTGCAGGATCGACAAGGCCAAGGACATCGAGGTCATCGAGAAGATCGCCACCAGCGAGAGGTCAAGGGGTACAGGGTCGGCGGCGCGGAGGAAGGGAGTGGAAGCGGCCAAGATCTCTGGACCGCGACCACCTCAGAGGATCACGAAGAAGCCCACTTCTTCGCATTCGTAGCGCACAATATGGAGGGGGAATGGGCAGGACAGGTCCAGGTGGAACCGCCTGGACCCCAGGACCAAGAACCGCAGAGAACCGCGGAGTATCAGGAACCCGCCGCTCTCGTTCCGCGAGTTCAGATCGCAGCACACCGGTTGCTGGGTCTGTTACGGCAAGGGAAACAACGATGCACATGACCATCGGCATTGCAAGGTATATGAGGAGGACAAGAAGATCTACTTCGCCGCCCATCCCGACAAGAAGCCCAAGGAGCAACGAATTGCCGATTCGAAGGCAAAGGGCGGAGACGGTGGAAAAGGCCAAGGAAAGGGCCAAGGGAAAGGCGGAGGAAAAGGCTATGGTGGAGGACCCGGCCCAGACCGACGCGTGAGGTCGATTTAGGAGGTTGCTGAGGACATGTTGAGGAAGTTGGAGGAACTCAAAGCCCAGCAACGTGCCGGACAAAGTCTGAGCGGATCGCAGCAGGAGGGAGCTGCGGCAGGCCATGTCTAGAGGAGCCCCCACGGGAGTAGGACCTCGGAGGTCTCTCCTCTGAAAATCAGTGGAATCCCAGAGAAAGGGAAGGCACATCGGGTGCCGAAAAAGGCTCCAGAAGAGCCAAAACCACTTAGTTTCGCCACTCTCAACCCCTGGAGCGCCCTGCCAAGGGAAGTGTATGCGGGCAAGGGACGTGGCAAGAAGGAAGGAGCGACCACGGAGAGCCCCGTGGACGGGCAGGACCAGCCCAAGATCTACACCATCCGTGACCATACCCTCGAAGTCCTGATGCACCCCGATGTGCTAGAGTTGCATGCCGTGAGAGTCGTCCATACACCGCATGGTGACGAGCAGCAGTTGCACCTTAAGGTGCGTGTACGGTGCGGACAAGAGGAGTTAGTGGTGGATGTTTTGGTGGATACGGGTGCCCAGGTGAGCCTGGTCCGGAGAGGGTTCTTCAAGGAGGAATCCCTGCAGCCCAGTCGTAGACCGATACGCCTGAAGGTGGCCAATGGAGACATTATGGGTGGTGGCACCCATGAGGCCACTATCAGTATGGAATTCTGGGAGCATGAGCGCTTGAACCGCCCTGATTTGGCGAAGAGAAGCACTTTATCCGGGAACTTCTATGTGGCCGACATTACAGATTGGGATATGATCATGGGGTATGACTTCATGGTGGCAAACGCCATTGGAGCCCTTCCCCACCGCGCAACGCTGGTCCGGGAGGATGATGAATGCCTCACATGGCTGTCCACAGATGATGCATGCGGATCATCCCAATGGAATGCTGAGGAAGAAGATCGGATCGTCCAAGCGGTGCAAGCTGTGGGTGCCAAGTCCAGAAGAGACCGCGGAGTTCAGCTCACGGAGTATGGAGAGGCGCCGCAGGTGTATGCCAGGATGTTTCAGACGCTGGGAGCCCAAGCGCCCGAGACGGACGTCTTCGCTTCCCGGGATGCCCCACTTTTGCAGAAGTGTAGGAGGCATTGGCATCGAGGACACTCAGCCTGGCACAGGCATTGGGGTTTGAAGGAGTGGGGGCCGATGTATTTGCATGGCCCCCTGGACAATACCAGACGTACGGTGGAGAAGATCGTCGCGGATAGGGCGAAGGGGATCCTGGTCATAACCGGCATAGGATCCACCCCACGTCCGCTGGAAGGTCTCAAGTCGACGCTGGACTCCAACACCCTGAACGAGATGTCATTCGGGCCAGAGGAGGAGCTGTTCATCGACGCCAAGGGTGTATCAATGCCCTCCCCGGGTCAAGCGTGGGGTACCAAGGCTTTCCTGGTGGATGGGGCGCAAGCCCAGCCCACGGATGATGAAGCATTCATCAGTAGGGTGGAGACGGTGCCCATGCGGGTCATGTTTGAGCCCAAGGAGGGGACGGATCAGCCAATTGGTGGCATTGACATCCTGTCCTACTCCGAGATCGACCACGTCGTCAACTACATGCCGATGGGGATGCACGACCGTGTGGCAGCCAAGAAGAGGCCGGCCATGGTCACATCCCCGCATTGGTGGGATGACAAGATGTTGGTCACCGGCAAGTACGAGAAGGATGAGTTCGTGGCGAGGGTCATGGATCACATCGCGGACCAATATGATGGTCTGGTTGGGTCGGACCCGCCAACGTGGGATCTCCCAAGAATGGGGGGCCAATAGCGACAAGAACCAATCCGATGCCGCAAATTTCCAAAGATTATTGGTGGGAAGCGCGCCCCACGACGATTAAAACGGCATATCAGACGAGGAGAAGTTGGACTCGGACCCGGAAGAGGCCTATACCGCAGTGCGGTCGGTTGTATCGATACCGAAGCAAGCGGCTGAAGAGGCCCAGGAGAATCCGAAGGTCGCCGAAATGAAGGAGAGGCTGATCAATGCCTATCCGCGGCTATTCAGCGGCGTCGTCAACAAGAACCCTCAAGATCGTGGGAGGTTTCGCACAGCGAGGATCAAGCTGAAGCTCAACCCCAAGATCTATCGTCATGGGGAGTACCAACTTCAGGGCGATCGGGCTGAGGCCATGAAGAAGTTGTTGGCCGAGTTTATTGAGCGGGGCTGGATCGAACCCTCCGATAGTGAGTGGGCCAGCCCAGCCTTTATCGTGCCCAAGAAAGAGAAGGGCGAGTGAAGGTTGGTGGTGGATTACAGGGGCTTGAACGAGCAAACCAAGCACGACTCGTACTCGCTTCCCCTGATCGACACCATCCTCCAAAAACAACAGAAAAAGCGGATCTTCACGGTGTTGGACCTGAAACACATCTATTGACGCGTTCCCGTGGGGGGCCGGCCACGGGACGCTGCGGTGACACGCACAAGTGAGCAGGCAGGCAAGGCACTACGCTCACAAGGGCATCAATACGCCTGTGTCATGTGACAAAGCGTTTCAGAATCCTTGCCACTCTGCAAAGAGGGAACGAAAGTATGTACAGCAACACATCAGGATATGTACACATGGGGTTAAGACTGGACTGGGGTAAGGGCATCAAGGGACAATAGACACTCAGTCCCGGCTCATATCCCAATCCCAGGTCCGACCCTCTCAGTGGCTGATGGGGGCGGGGGCTCAAACACAACCCATGCCCTGCTCAGTCCGGACCCTGAAACCCTGCCAATGGGAGAGGTGTCCCGCCCAGCCACAGGCGAGTTCCTGGGAACCAAGGCGCTCCAAGGCCAACCGACAGTGGCTCCCTATGCTCCCTTAACGGCAGGTCCCAACTCCTCTCTGAGCCAGAGATATGGCCCCGCCATTATCACCCAGGAGTTGGTAGCTGAAAATGGGCTGTTTCAGCCCAAACTGAAATTAGCTTGAAAAACTCCAAAATTGACCCCTCGTCCGGACCCGCCAGAGGTAGGGACGAGGCAACTGACCCTATGCCCTTCGAGTACGAACTCCCTGGAGCCCTCACCCAACCTGGTTCCCTCTGAGGTCCCGGCATCAGGGCAACACGGATGAGTCAAGTGGGGTCATGATGCCAAAATCACCAAAATTGGCGTCATTCCCACGCGCGGCTCGCTCGGCCAAGGTGAGGCCAATGGCTCACAGGGTAGGAGGCAGGACCTAAGACTTATATCTGAGTGTACAACTTGGATTTAGGTCCGGGCTCCCTATGGGCTCAGAGAAATGGGGCCGCCAATTGACCACACGGAAGGGGGAAATTGGGGTCCCAAAATTGGGTCATTTTGGCTGCCTGAAATGAGCCAAAATTCGGTGTGCTCCCAATAGTATATCTCCACGCCGGCTTGGAGATCGGATCCGGCATTCCATACGCGATCCACCGGGAGTCCAACGGAGACTCCCATGCCCTTGGCTCTCAAAGATCTTCATGCTGCTTGGCGTGGTGACGATCCCAATTGGGTCCACAAATGCAAAAATGGCAAAATTGCCCATACTCAAATTGGCCTAGCGCCTTAACGAAGGCGGCTCCGCTTCGCCCACGTAGTGTGTGGACCATGGGGACCATTACCCATAACACCCATGTCATATATGGTCCATTGGTCCATGCGTCCGGCGTGCACGAAGGTTAGAACATGGGGCACGGCGGGCAGCGAAAGTGGAAAAATGCTCAAAATGGCCAAAATTGCGCACACTCGTGGTTAGGGCAAATGAGGCACATGCCCGACTCGGACCGGAGTGTGCCATAGGATTGGTATCAAGTCATATATGTCCAACATATCTTTGGGGCGTCGCCCAACTCCTCCGGTATTGGGAATGGCAGGGTCGCCAAGTGAGCCCATGATTTGGGATAGTCCCAAATCGCCAACATGGCGGCCACGGTATGCCAAGCCTAAGAGGAGTTATTCGCCGGGTCCAAGATATGTTGGCTACCGAAGTATGTACCCTCATAACATACTTGGGTCATGATGTCAATTGAGCGCATCGTTGAGATACACGGTCGCCACTTGACATCATGACAAGCCAAAAATGGCAAAATTGACACAATGACACACAAAAGTGCCTTGAAAGGTCTACAATTATATTATAATATCTCCGGCTTGGATCGTGCAATCACTTAATCCTTCTAAACACAATGACTTGACACCAATGACCTTCGATCCTATATATGTGCTCCACTTGGGGCACCTTGAAAGGATACGAGCGCTACTTCCCAAGTGGGCACATGAAAGTATGGAAAAATGTAAAATACACACCTTGCTCCCAACGCATCGCTTCGGGATCACCACACAAGCTTCCCTTCACGAAGGTTAGGCTTGCAATTGACTGTAGGGAGTACGGAGAAGGGGCTTGCACAATATGAGGTCCATTGGCGGGCTTGTCTTGGAGCAATGGACCCGCCAAATGGGCACGCAACACAACACATGGCACGTACCAAATATTGCCCCAAAAAGTGGCTCCCACCACGATATGTCATGCCCCTCCAAGGGCATAACTTTGTGTCAATCGCTCATAGGAACTCAAGGAGAGTTCCTATGCAACACCAACACTTGCGCGCTACACTCGAAAGTTATCTTAACGCACGCAATGTCATGGCCAAAGAGTTATAACGCAAACTCTACCCTCTTGACCATGATCCACTACACTAGCGCGCACGTGTGGAAACGCAAGGCATATAATGCTTCCCAAATTACGTCGGGAGTATTGTGAATACATCCCACGTTTCCTTATCGTAAATCCTCGCAAGCAACACGAGATATGACCTTCACAAGTGGCCTCACGAATCAACTTTATTTTGCCCATATCTTTAAGACAAATGGAGGGCAGGATAAAAGGGAAGTTGATTCGTGCATACGGAAGCACGTAGGTCCACTCGAAAGAGGTCAAATCAAGTGCGGGGATGTCGAAGTCGAAAATCCGATTTCGACATCCTGAAAAATTCGGATTAAGGTTGCGAGTATTAATTATGAAAATTGCGGAAGCATCCATGCAGTTCCTGGCGACTTTGGAGCCTTCGTCGCGGATAACGTTAAAATTTCCATTATAAACAGTTAAACTGGCGGTTACGGTAAAGTCGCGAACCAACCGCCAGCAGTCAAAACAGTGAGTATCGGAACGGAAGCATAAAAATTGACGGAAACAATATGAAAATAAAACCCTGTTGATTCCTGATATTCTGATACACAAATCTCCGCTGGCGGTGCATCGGTTGCCGATGCGGGGCTTCACGGCGCGGAACACGCCGTGCATGGGGTTAGTGGACCGGAGACCGGTTGTATGCCGTAACCCGGCCATGGGGTTCTGGGTACCGCTTCACCCCCCTCCTTAGAGCAAACCCTGGGGGGGCTCGATAACACCCACGCATGGCAGCGGGTACCCAGGACCACTCCCTGAAAGGGGGGGGGGTTTGTCACATCGTCACTTCAGTAAGTCACAGTAAGATAGGTATCCCACAGTGGGATAGGTATGCTGCTGTAACAGCTCGTAGCACATGTATAGTATCAAGTATCAATTCCCGGGTCCTGGCGGCGATTGTTCGGCATCCAAAGGACCCGTTAACCCATACCAGGCGCACCGGGTGCCGGCTGCTACGGTCACCACCACAGTGGCAGTGGCATACACGGCCCACATAGGCGACACACGACGGCCGAGGTGGCCCCACAAGTCGAGAGCGACCACAAAGATCCATCAGGCTACCCCAAGCTTCCCAAGGCCCGCCGACTGGGGAGAGTCCCCACGGGTCCTTCCTCGGGCGCACCATGTCCATATCCATACGACGCGAGTCCAGAGTGCCATAGTCGAACTCCTTACGAACCCCAAATCGTAAGGGAACTCCTCCTGAAGGGATCGGGCATCAAGGCCGTCTTTTCCCTCGCCCTACTACCACGAAGCGTGGCCATACATGAGGGAGTCCTCATGCAGTGTGGGCGGAGGCGTCGACTCCTCAAACCACCAGTTTCCCAGGCAGACTGACCGAGGTCAGGAGCACCGGAGGCCGCCATCCGAATGCAAGTGCGTCTGCAAATCGGTAGGCTCACACTGGGACTGACAGTGGCGGACCGCTGGGATTGTAGTCAGGCAACTGGGCTTCCCGCCTGGCGCCATCAGGATCTCCACACATCACAGCGAATAGGGCAACACGGTATCACGGGCACTCAAACAGTAGAATCTGTAATCAAGTACTGGTCCAGGTTGGACCAGGCTGTAATGATATGTACACGGCGACTCAAGGCGCCTCTGTATCCCGATTCGTGGTGAAAAACAGTCCATCCCTCAGCGATGGGCTGATGACACTTAACATACAGATGCACATATCCTGGAGGGCAGAAAAGCAAGCAACAATTTGGGTAAATAGGCGTGTAAACACACTCAGAACAGAGTGCCAAACCACGCCACGGTCAGGATAAGGCAAATGCAGGAGGATGGACAGGATAACGCCTGAGTTCAGGCATATATAGTCTCGAGACACACGTCGACTGGTCTGGATTCCGCAAATGCCATGGAACCAGACCACACACCAAAAAAATCGCAATGCCGATGACAGCGGCATCCGTTGCGCAACGTCGTATGGGCTTCAAGGCCCCAAGAGCTCAAAAATATGAAGGTCAGTCGCCCTACCTGGTTTCCCAAGGATTCAGCAGGGGGGGGAGTGACGTATAGAAGAAAAGAGGGGCCATCCCCCTCTGGATTCAGCAGGGGGGGGGTATATGGCCACTCTGTCACCGAAAGATGGAAGAGAGCAAGCAAGTAAGGGACGATTCGTCGGCCTCACAAGCGCTCATAACACATCAGGGGAGAGCTCAGGGCGCTGATCAGGCACCCCTGGCTGCAATCGCCCGGGTGAGTGCTGCCAAGTCCGAAACGTGGATCTTGGTCTTGTGCTTGCGGATGTACTCCATGAAGGGAGTATTGACCCGCGGCACGAACGAGGAGACGGGTTCCCAGGTGTCGTGGGACGGCCCATAGCCTCGCCAACGAACCTTGAACTCCAGACCTCCGGGTGCCGAGGCCTTCGGACGCTGAGCCAGGATCTTCTCGACAGTATAGTCGTCCTGCTCGGCATAGTCGTCGTCCGAATCGGCCTCATGTTTGGCGTAGTCCAGGGACACATGTCGGCCACGGAGGTCGGGTTCCCGCACACGGAGTTGACTCTCGTGGCGCTCCCGGAACTGTCCGTGACCCACCTTGATGCGGTAGGTGTCCTCACCAATCCTGCGGACCACCTCGCCGGGTGTGAACCAGGTCTTGGTGCGGTGGGTGCCCATGGGGCGGGGTCTGATCACCCACACCGGGTCTCCCACCCTGAACTTCTGCGCTGTCGAGCTCGGGGCGGACTTCTGACGCTCAGCATGCTCCTTCTCAAGCTGCTGGCGGATGTCCCGCGCCGTTTGCTCTTGCCGCGCGAAGAACTCCTTGGCATCCATAGCCATGCCATCACCAGACAAGGGAAGTCCCCTACCCAGGGGGTCCCTGCCAAACAGAATCTGGTGAGGGGACAAACCGCCCGGAGTGGGGGTGTCATGATGGGCCTTCAGAGCAGGCCACATCTCCTCGAACCAGTTCCGCCGTGGATTGGTGATGTGGATCTTGCGCAGCTTCTCGAACAGCTGCCGTCCAGCCACTTCAGCACGGCCGTTAGACCGGCTGAGATAGGCAACGCTCTTGGCATGTCGTATTCCCATGAGGGAACACATAGCCTTGAACCAGCCACCAGTAAACTGGGGCCCTCGGTCACTGCAAATGGTGCGGGGGATGTCAAAGACGGTCAGCCAATGACGAATCATCATGACTGCCACTTCCTTGGCAAGCAACCCCTTTTTGCGCGCCGGAACGGCTACAACGTAGCCGCTGTGGCGGTCCACACAGAGAACCACACAGTCAAAGGTCTCTTTGCCAATGTGCACTTCGGGCATGGAGAAGACGTCCATGGCCACGCTCTCCATGGGCTGGTCAGGAACCGGGGTCCATTGGGGTTCCCCTTTGACGTTCCGGTTGTCGGGATTGCAGGCCTGACAGACCGAGCAACCCTTCCTGACCTTCTTGATGGCGGTGTAGAGAACGATATGGTCGATCTCGAACCGACGCTGCATGTCAAGAGCTTGCTTCTTGACCCCTGGGTGCAGCATGTGGTGGTGCCAAGCTTCACACAGCTCGAGCACCCGGGACTCTGGGACCAGCAGCTTACCATTCCGGTAGAGCTTGCCATCTTCCTCAGTCAGCCCCTTTGGCCACTTCTGCCCGTCGTCAGGGTCGGTCACAGCCCTATACTCGGCCGCAAAGGCCTCAGACTTGGCGTAATCGTCAGTCCAGTCGTCCTGGAGGCAAGACTCTGGGAAGAGGTGCTTGTCGGACTCCACTCCCACAGGGGGTGCCGGACCGGGCCTTCCGCCCGCGGCACCCACAGGGGCGAGTACACTGACCGCTCTGCTCACCCTCGAAGCGAGGGGGGCATCTGCGGCCATGACGACGAAGCATTTGGCACCCTCCTCCTCCATCAGGCGCTCCATTTCAATGATCTTCTTGGCTTCAGCGGTCTCAGCCTCATCGCCATGGGCAGAGATATCCTGCATGCCCTTGCTGGCGGGATAGGCCCACCTACTGAGACAGTCCGCCACGGTGTTATCCTTTCCAGGAATATAAACAACCGTAAGGTCGAACTTGGCCAAGGTCTCGTGCCATCTAGCCCGTCGGGAGGCGGGACCTGAGGGGGTGTCCACGTGCTCCTTGTGCCACGACTGCAGACTCTGATGGTCGGTGCAGACGGTGACGGGATGGAGGGCTATGTACCCAGCCCATTTCCTGAGAGCCATGACGATGGCATACGCCTCCTTTTCACGGGGCGTCCACGTCCGTCTCTGGCCTTCCGCCAGGACTCGGCTCCAGAAGGCTACGGGCACGTGCCTCCCATCGTCAAGCACTTGCTCCAACACAGCCCCAATGGCGTAGTCGGAAGCGTCGGTGCGCAGGACGAACCCTCGGTCGGGATCCACGAGGTGCAGACCCACTGCGGATAACAGCGCCTGCTTCATCCCCTCAAAGGCCCGGTCAGACTCTTCAGTCCAGACCAAAGCCTTCTTGGACCCCTTCTTGGTCTCCTCTCGGTTGCCCTTGAGCATGGTCGTCATGGGGGCTGCATACTCGGCATACATCTTGATGTACCCCGAGTAGTAGTTGCAGAACCCCAGATACGCCCGTAGCTCAGAGACCGTTTTGGGCTTTTCCCAGTGCTCAATCGCAGCCACCTTGCCAGGTATGGGCTTTCGCTGCCCGTTCCCGACTACGTGGCCAGCGAAGACCACCTCGCTTACCGCAATGGTGGCCTTGTCACTGCTGCCCGTGAGTTTGTGCCGAACCAGAAGGTCCAGCACTCGAGTGACGTCCCTCTCGTGTGCCTCCAGGAGCTCCTCGTAGCTCATGCTGGGGTCCCCGGACGCGATGATCACGTCGTCCACGAAGGGGTCCGCACAGTCGCGCACCGGCTCAAGCAGGTTCTCCAGCATCCGCTGAAAAGCCGCATTGCCGTTGGTGACGCCCATGGGCATCACCTTCCACTGGAGAGGTCCAAGTGGGGTGCTCATGGCTGTGCAGGCACGGGACTCCTCGGCGAGAGGCATCTGATGATAACCATGTTTCAGGTCAATCACCGTGAAGATCCTCCGCCGGTGTTGCTTTTGCAGCATATCCTCAATGAGGGGCAGCGTATAGCTGTCGTGCTGCGTTTGGGCGTTCAGGCCGCGGTAGTCGACCACGAGCCGCCACTCACCGGCAACCTTCTTGGGGACGACGAAGCAGGGAGAGGCCCACTCGGAGTGGCACGGCTCAAGCCAGCCTCTCTGGATGAAGTCCCGGAGGATCTTCTCCATGGCCTCTTTCCTCTCGCCCCTCAGGGCAAACTCCCGGTGTCGATACACACGGGGGTCCTGCTTCAGTCGTATCTTGGCCTCGCCATACGGTCCACGCACCGGTGGGGGGAACACAGGCTTTCCGCTGAAGAAGGTCTCGCCATACTTCTGCTTCAGCCTGGCCCTCAGTGCCTGGATCTTGGGGCAGTCATCGGACTCCGCCTTGGCTTTTCCGGGCACTTGAACCACGGAGCTTACTTGAGGGGTAGCGACCCCTCTCGCTTTCGGCTCAGGTGGTCTTCCCAGGTGGCCCAACGGGCCATCTCTGGTCTTGCCCCGGAACAGATCGCCGTAGGTGGGTGGGTTACCGCCAGGCGGCTCGTCTTGGCTGGACATGTGATCCAGCACCCTCTGCACGAAGGTATTCCCGTCATAGGAACCGGAGACGATTGAGTCCACTTCCCACCAGGCTTTGTCCTGGCCCTTGCCCTCACGCTGGTTTCCCCAGTCGTGAAAGGGCTGATCCATATACCCCTGAACCAGATCCCACTCCTCTTCAGTGAGGGGGTCTTCGGAGTCCGATTCTTCGATGTCAACAGGGGGAACCGCAAAGCATTGCCGCCAGGGCTCTGCTATGATGCGGTTGACACACACGAAGTCCGTGGTGTCGGCCTGATCAAGGCCCCCATCCACATAGTGGAATTCTGTTGGCCATCTCTGGGGTGGCATGGGCTGTCCCTTAGCGTCCTGATAGACACTCTCTCCAGCCGGTAGGACGACCTTGTTCAAGGTCATGTTGGTCAATGAGGCTACCCAATGTCGGGTACTTTCCTCCTCGGTGCATCCCATAGGAACAACCAGCACTGCCTTGGAGCGGTCCTTGCGAATCTTCGCTATCGCTCTGGGAATGTCCCAACGGGGGCAATGGATCCACATCAATCCCTGATGCGGACCCCAGTGCTTCTTCCACGCGGAGTCCTGGGCGCTCCAGTACTTCTCACAAACCCGAAGATGGGCGGAGGTTCCTGAAAAGAACGCATCCAGGGCCAGATCCGAAGCTCCCAAGTCCGCGACAACTCGGCTCGCCACTTCCGGCCTTACGCCGTACTCCTGGTTCGCAGAACCAGTTGGCTCAGTGTCCAGCGCGGCCACTTCGAGCTGATTGCGTTCGGGGTGGATCCATTGGCATTCCACATGGTGCTCAGGTGACGAAAGCCACGAGAGTTGGTCGTCCTGGTACAGGGTCATGGAAGCCTGGGCCGGGAGGACGCCGGAGTCCGTCTCCATCATGAAGTCGTACCCGACGATCATGTCCCAGTCCATCTCGGCCTCGTAGAAGCTACCGTGCAGGAGGATTTCCTTGCCGAGGTCTGGGCGGCTCAGCTCACGATGGTTCACGAACTGCAGCCCAATGGCCGCTTCCTTCGTGCCTCCCACCATGTACTGGCCGTTCGCCACCTTCAGCCTGACAGGTTTCCGACTGTTGGTTAGACACTCTGGCGGAAGCAGGCCAGCCTTGACCAAGCTGACTTGAGCTCCCGTGTCGACCAACACGTCGAAGACCTTTTCCACTTCCCCGCATAAGGCACGGACCTTAAGATGCAACTGCCGCTCGCGACCGACACGGCGCACGGCGTGCAAACTCAGGATCTCCGGCCGTTCCAGAAGCTCCACAAGCGACTGGTGCAGGTCGTGGACAATGGGCTCAGGCTGCCCATCTGCAGCATCCAGCTGCGGTCCGGGTGATCCTCCGATACTCTCGGATAGATCCTGTAGTACATCAAACACGTTCTTGGTCGCGAAGGACGGACGGGTGCAAGGGTTCGTGCCTTCACTTGCCCTCACCCCGCCTCCGCGACTGGGCGCCAGACCGGGCCTTCCGCCCGCGGCAGTCCCCTTGTGTTTACCGACTCCCGACAGGGATGGATCGGCGCTTCCCACGTCACCATCCTGCGACCGCCCTAGCTGGGGCCCTTGGCTGCAGGGGCTCCGCTAGGGGGCGTCGGTTGTGGAAGAGGGGGTGTTCTCCTCGGCCTCAACGTCGTTGACGCCCTTCTTTCTTCCCCCTTTACCTCCTCCTTTACCCTTGTTCTTGTCCTTGTCCTTGTTCTGGTCATTCTGGTTGTTCTCCTTGTTCTTGTTGTCCGACCTGGGGACCCAGTTCCGCTTGATCTCCTGGATCTCCTTGGCCAACTCGGTTCCCACCGACGACATCAGCTTGGCCAGCTCGTCCTTGTCCACCTCCATCTTGGCTTCCCGGATACCCGCGGGCGCACGCTTCTTCGACCCGTGTGCCTTCTTGTAAGCCTCCGTGTCGGCCTTGTGGACGGGGCATGTTCGGTGGTCATGGTTGAAGCCTTTCTTCCTCCCATAACACACGAAACAGCCCTGAGGGTGAGCTCGTACGAACTCCCCAAAGGACAGCGGAGGGTCGCCAATACGGCGAGGGTCCCTCTTCTCCTGCTTCTTCCAACCTGGCTGCAGGGGCTTCCAGTTTGCTGGCTTGGTCCCCGCGCTCATGTTCTTGGCCACGAAGGCACACACGGCCATTTCGGCGGGCTCATCGTCGTCCTCATCGTCGACGAGAGTCTCATCGCCGCCGGCTCCCGCTGGGTCCATGGCAGATTCCCCGCCAGGCCCCTCGCCAACGTAGTTGACGTCGCGGTCGCCGGGCCTCAACCCGCGGGTGTGGTGGAGGTTTCGGTACTCCTTGAGTACTTCCTCGCCAACCCACTCCAGGATCTCGTCGCAGCTCATCCGCGCCGGGATGGGCTGCAGACGGATGGTCTGGCCGCTCAACTCACAGTCGTCAAGGCGCCAAATCGCGGTCTTCTCGCGATCGCCCGAGACGGTGATGAGAAGAGCGTTCCGCAGGGAGTGCCGTTTGACATCCCGGGCCACGTTCTTCTTCGCCCAACTCACCACGTTCGTATGATACTCCTTGGGGAGCATCATCTTGACCGTGTGGTTGGACTTGGCCCTCTTGGATTCCTCCTTGGTGACCCTCTTGATCCATGCTTCCGGTAGCATGGAGAGCAGGCGAGCCTGCTCGTCACCCTCGTTCCAATCCTCCACGTTGCGGCGGAAGAGGGTGTATTTCCCTCGGAAGTCCCGCCACTCTCGTAGGCGGATCTCCCGTCCATCATGCTCAAGCTTGATGGACTTCCAGCGCTTGGCAGCCACCTGCGGAGCGTCCACCCGCTCCTGCTCGTTGAGCCACTTCTTGGCGTCCTTGAGGGTCTTGATTTTCCCCTCCTTGGTCGCCACGAAGTATAGCTCGCCGAGCACTTCCGGCAGGCGGTACCTGAACCGTTTGAAGACATATCTCTCCGCATCCGCGGGAGGTTGGTCTTCAGTGACGGCCAGCCCCCAATCGTCCAGCTTCTCCAACAAGCGGTCGAGGTTGAGGGGGTTGCCGTCGTACATGGGGGGCTTGATGTCCTTCAAGTCTTCCCACACGGCGGCGTCCGCGGCCTTAGAGACCATGAACGCCGGCCGCGAGGTCGACCGAGGTTCCCATCGGCCTCGCCCACGGACTCCCACGGCCGCCACGTCCATCTCCTCCATGGAATCCCTGTGGCAACGCCGCGGTTCCTCCACGTACGCTGAACCGAAATGTTCACGCCGTACTGCATCCATGTACGCATCCTCATCACGGCGCCGGCGGCTGCGTTCAGCGGCCTCCCGTCGTACACCACGCGGCGGGCTGATGTCGAACTCCTCCAGGTCCAGGTCCAGGTCCTCACCTTCGCCGACATCCCAATCCACGTCTCCTCTGGGGACCTCATCCCTGAGTCCACCATAACGTCCTCCAGCCCTGGGGATTGGCGCCGGGGCTGGTGGCGGGCGTCGGGGGCGTACAGGCGTCCGCGGTGGGGCACGGCGGTTGTGGTAGTCCGCGCTGAGCCACTCATCGCGCCATTCCTCACTGCCACTGCCGGGCGGCACGCGCTCGTTGCGGCGGCCCGCGCTGTGGTGAGAGGGGGCGGTGAGAGAGGGGGCACTGGCGCTGGGGCGACTCCTGGGGGCTCCGCCGGGGGCGTGGGGTCTGCCTGGACCTGGTCCGGGTCCCCAGCCGTCGTCCGACGAGCCAGACTCCAGGGGTGGGTGGTCGCTGCCGACCCTCCCACGGGCTTCCAGCGCATCCAGCCTATCCTGCAGGCCGCTGACGACGTTGGTCAGCGACTTGGTCTCGGCCCTGGCGATGTCCAGGTTCTTCTGCGCACGCGCGGCGACCGTGGAGATGCGAGCCATCTCGCTCTTGCCCGTGTCTACCTCCAGCTCGAGCAACTGGACTCTCCTGCGGAGGTAGACAATCCACCACCAGGTGGCATCCGGGTCGCCGTTCCCTGGTGGGTCGTCGGGGTCCCCAGGGGGTCCTCCAGGAGGGCCTCCGCCGGGTCCGCCCGGTCCAGGGGGTCCTCCCCCGCCAGGTGGTCCGCCTCCAGGGGGTCCACTGGGTGGGCGTCCCCCAGGGGGTCCTGAAGGTCCTCCGCCAGGGGGTCCCGGTGGGTCTCCGCCGGGTCGCCTCGGTGGGTCCGAGGATGGGCGCTTCCTCGTGATGCCGAAGTCCATGTCGTCATCCTCGTCCATGTCGCCCCACCTGGGCGTCTCGGTCACGGAGGACTCGGAGCTCCGGTAGAGAGGAGGGGGATCCTCATCCTCACCTTCCATGGGGACGTCTCCGCCACCTCCGCCCGTCCAAGCCACCACTTGGCGATGTCGACGGCCTCGTTCATCCCCGTCACTGGCGGTGAAGAAGGGGTCACTGTCGTGGGGGTGCCCACCCGCTGGCCTCCGCGGCCTCTCGGGGGTCTTCCCCTTGCCCCTCCTCCGTCGACGGGCGGTGGTGCTACCGCTCCCACTGCTGCCCGTGTCCGCCTCATCCAGCTTCATCCTGGAGGAGGCGTCCCCTTCGAAAAGCCTTCGAAGGGTCTCCACTCGCGATCCTCCCGGGGGAGTCTCGAGGCGGAGTTTGGCCTCTGCCTCCTCCATTGCGGCGGCGGTGGCTGCAGCAGCTCGCGCTTCGGCCTCTTCCCGAGCACGAGCCGCCTCGGTCTCCCGGGCCTGCAGCAGCTGCGCCTTCTGCGCCTCCAACGCCGCCAGCTCCGCCTCCGTCTTGGCCTTCTCCTCAGCGACCTTCCGTCGCGCGGCCTCGATGGCTTCCTTCTTGGCGGCATCCTCATGGGCCTTGGCCGTCGCTTCGGCGTGGGCCCTTTCCTCCGCCTCCTTCTTTGCCCTCTCTTGGGCAAGCGCCTCCCCCAGCGCCTTCACCTCGGCCTCCTTGCAGGCAATGGCCTCCTGCGTCAGGCGGGCTTCCTCGTCGACTGCCGCCAACTCACCGTTGACCTGGGCAGTTGCTGCGCTATGGGCGGCCACGGCCGTGAGTCCAGCCGCGATGGCCGCCACGGTCTGGGTGTGGATGGCCATGCCATGCGCCCACTGCGCAGCCTCCTCCTGGGCGATGCCGGCGGCGCCCTCCACAGCAGCGCGGTACTGCTTGGCCCGTTGCCGGGCAACCCGACGGTTGCAGGGCACCCCACAGGCGCGCTCACAGGCGAGCGCCACGTCCCTTTCGGGAGCGACGCTGCTGCTGGAGCTGGCCTGGTCGGCCGGCGTCCTCCCGCGGTGGGCTGACTCGATGTCGCTGCTGGGGCCTGCTGAGGCCTGCCGGGCCTTCACGAGCAGCGGACGGGGCTTGGCCTGGGTCTGCTTGGCGACTTGGATGTAGTCGCCAAGGGTGGTGGAGCCGGGGTGGTGTCCACCATTGGGCCGTTGGGGACTGGGGGCTGGGGTTCCGCCCTTGGCGCCTTGGGCGGCTTCGGCGGCCAGGGACTCCTGGTACTCCCGCCACCTCCGGTCCCTCTTCTTGTCCCCGGCGGACCTCTTCTCCGTCGCCGGAGACGCGCTGCTGCTGCCCTGCAGCCTGCGCTCGTTCCCCGGTCCCGGGAACTTCTTCTCGATCACGTCCCACAGGGAGACGTTGATCGAGGCGCCCGACGGGTAGGCGTTGGGCTCCTCGTCCTCCTCAATCCCGTCGGGACGCAGCCCTTCACCGGGCCTGTCCGGCCGGGTCCACGCCCTCCAGCGCCTCTGCTGGTGGCGGTACTCGTACCCCTCCGCCCGCAGCCAGTCCTCCACGGCCTGCAGGCGGTCGGGGGCGATGTCCGTGCGGAGCTCGAAGCTCCTGGGCATGCCCCCTTCGCACTGGGGGTTGCTGTGGCGGTAATGCTGGTCCCAAACCAACCCACGCAGCAGGCGTGCTGCATGGGGGTGGGGCCGCGGCCACGTCCTGCCCGCTTCCTGCCAATTCACCATGGCAGCGGGGGCGTAGATGATCTTGAAGTCCTTGATGTGCACTCGTTCACCTCAACGAACTGGTTGTGGTTGTTGGGGAGGGTGCTGCAGCACTGGATTGGAGGTGCGGCTGGTGCTGGTCAGCCGGTGGTTGTGGAGGTGGTTGACGCGGCCTTGCTGGTCGGCCGTTGGGACTCCGGGTCGGCCGATGGGGCTGATGCAGGAGTCCTGGTCTGTGCACCTCTTCCACGGGCGCTGCGCGATCAGGGCGATGCTCTTGACGGCGCTGCGGGCTCCGTGACGAACTCGGCGCTGTCGCTGAGTGGCGCTGCGAGCTGCTGCGCTGCGCTGCGAGACGCTGCGCTGCGCTGCAAGCTGCGAGCTGCGCCGCGCTGCTGCGACGCGCTGCTCGGGGTTGGTGGCCCCGAGTGGCACGCGAGGGTTGGGTAACCCCGCGGCGGTGAAACGCTTTTGACGCGTTCCCGTGGGGGGCCGGCCACGGGACGCTGCGGTGACACGCACAAGTGAGCAGGCAGGCAAGGCACTACGCTCACAAGGGCATCAATACGCCTGTGTCATGTGACAAAGCGTTTCAGAATCCTTGCCACTCTGCAAAGAGGGAACGAAAGTATGTACAGCAACACATCAGGATATGTACACATGGGGTTAAGACTGGACTGGGGTAAGGGCATCAAGGGACAATAGACACTCAGTCCCGGCTCATATCCCAATCCCAGGTCCGACCCTCTCAGTGGCTGATGGGGGCGGGGGCTCAAACACAACCCATGCCCTGCTCAGTCCGGACCCTGAAACCCTGCCAATGGGAGAGGTGTCCCGCCCAGCCACAGGCGAGTTCCTGGGAACCAAGGGGCTCCAAGGCCAACCCACAGTGGCTCCTCATGCTCCCTTAACGGCAGGTCCCAACTCCTCTCTGAGCCAGAGATATGGCCCCGCCATTATCACCCGAGAGTTGGTAGCTGAAAATGGGCTGTTTCAGCCCAAACTGAAATTAGCTTGAAAAACTCCAAAATTGACCCCTCGTCCGGACCCGCCAGAGGTAGGGACGAGGCAACTGACCCTATGCCCTTCGAGTACGAACTCCCTGGAGCCCTCACCCAACCTGGTTCCCTCTGAGGTCCCGGCATCAGGGCAACACGGATGAGTCAAGTGGGGTCATGATGCCAAAATCACCAAAATTGGCGTCATTCCCACGCGCGGCTCGCTCGGCCAAGGTGAGGCCAATGGCTCACAGGGTAGGAGGCAGGACCTAAGACTTATATCTGAGTGTACAACTTGGATTTAGGTCCGGGCTCCCTATGGGCTTAGAGAAATGGGGCCGCCAATTGACCACACGGAAGGGGGAAATTGGGGTCCCAAAATTGGGTCATTTTGGCTGCCTGAAATGAGCCAAAATTCGGTGTGCTCCCAATAGTATATCTCCACGCCGGCTTGGAGATCGGATCCGGCATTCCATACGCGATCCACCGGGAGACCAACGGAGACTCCCATGCCCTTGGCTCTCAAAGATCTCCATGCTGCTTGGCGTGGTGACGATCCCAATTGGGTCCACAAATGCAAAAATGGCAAAATTGCCCATACTCAAATTGGCCTAGCGCCTTAACGAAGGCGGCTCCGCTTCGCCCACGTAGTGTGTGGACCATGGGGACCATTACCCATAACACCCATGTCATATATGGTCCATTGGTCCATGCGTCCGGCGTGCACGAAGGTTAGAACATGGGGCACGGCGGGCAGCGAAAGTGGAAAAATGCTCAAAATGGCCAAAATTGCGCACACTCGTGGTTAGGGCAAATGAGGCACATGCCCGACTCGGACCGGAGTGTGCCATAGGATTGGTATCAAGTCATATATGTCCAACATATCTTTGGGGCGTCGCCCAACTCCTCCGGTATTGGGAATGGCAGGGTCGCCAAGTGAGCCCATGATTTGGGATAGTCCCAAATCGCCAACATGGCGGCCACGGTATGCCAAGCCTAAGAGGAGTTATTCGCCGGGTCCAAGATATGTTGGCTACCGAAGTATGTACCCTCATGACATACTTGGGTCATGATGTCAATTGAGCGCATCGTTGAGATACACGGTCGCCACTTGACATCATGACAAGCCAAAAATGGCAAAATTGACACAATGACACACAAAAGTGCCTTGAAAGGTCTACAATTATATTATAATATCTCCGGCTTGGATCGTGCAATCACTTAATCCTTCTAAACACAATGACTTGACTGCAATGACCTTCGATCCTATATATGTGCTCCACTTGGGGCACCTTGAAAGGATACGAGCGCTACTTCCCAAGTGGGCACATGAAAGTATGGAAAAATGTAAAATACACACCTTGCTCCCAACGCATCGCTTCGGGATCACCACACAAGCTTCCCTTCACGAAGGTTAGGCTTGCAATTGACCGTAGGGAGTACGGAGAAGGGGCTTGCACAATATGAGGTCCATTGGCGGGCTTGTCTTGGAGCAATGGACCCGCCAAATGGGCACGCAACACAACACATGGCACGTACCAAATATTGCCCCAAAAAGTGGCTCCCACCACGATATGTCATGCCCCTCCAAGGGCATAACTTTGTGTCAATCGCTCATAGGAACTCAAGGAGAGTTCCTATGCAACACCAACACTTGCGCGCTACACTCGAAAGTTATCTTAACGCACGCAATGTCATGGCCAAAGAGTTATAACGCAAACTCTACCCTCTTGACCATGATCCACTACACTAGCGCGCACGTGTGGAAACGCAAGGCATATAATGCTTCCTAAATTACGTCGGGAGTATTGTGAATACATCCCACGTTTCCTTATCGTAAATCCTCGCAAGCAACACGAGATATGACCTTCACAAGTGGCCTCACGAATCAACTTTATTTTGCCCATATCTTTAAGACAAATGGAGGGCAGGATAAAAGGGAAGTTGATTCGTGCATACGGAAGCACGTAGGTCCACTCGAAAGAGGTCAAATCAAGTGCGGGGATGTCGAAGTCGAAAATCCGATTTCGACATCCTGAAAAATTCGGATTAAGGTTGCGAGTATTAATTATGAAAATTGCGGAAGCATCCATGCAGTTCCTGGCGACTTTGGAGCCTTCGTCGCGGATAACGTTAAAATTTCCATTATAAACAGTTAAACTGGCGGTTACGGTAAAGTCGCGAACCAACCGCCAGCAGTCAAAACAGTGAGTATCGGAACGGAAGCATAAAAATTGACGGAAACAATATGAAAATAAAACCCTGTTGATTCCTGATATTCTGATACACAAATCTCCGCTGGCGGTGCATCGGTTGCCGATGCGGGGCTTCACGGCGCGGAACACGCCGTGCATGGGGTTAGTGGACCGGAGACCGGTTGTATGCCGTAACCCGGCCATGGGGTTCTGGGTACCGCTTCACTATCACCAGATGCCGCTACACCCGGACTCCAGGCCCTGCACAGGGATGGCGACGCCGCGGGGGCCCATGCAGTGGAAAGTGGTGCCTATGGGCGCCAAGACTGGCCACGCCGCTTTCCAGCGCATGATGGAGGACCTACTCGGTCCTGTCCGGGACTGTGCCGACCCCTCTGTGGATGACATCATCATTGGGTCCGGCACGGAGGACATGACTGAGGACGAGCTCATCAAAGCGCATGAGAAGGATCTGCGCCGAGTGCTCAGCGAGCTGGACAAGCACAACATGGTGTGCAAGCCCACCAAAGCCTCACTTTTCGTGAAGGAAGTAGAGTTCGCGGGTCACGTGGTTGGTCACAGGCAACGCCGTCCCATGCTTGGGAAGGTGGCGTCCCTGCACCACTGGGAGAAGCCCGAGACCATCAGCGAACTCCGATCCTTCATGGGGTTCTGTAATTACTATTGGGGCTATGTCAGGATGTATGCAGAACTGTCCGGGCCGCTGCACAAGATGCTGCAGGTGGGCAAGTTCGATGGCCGGAAAGGGAACAAGAAGAAGCTTGCCTGGACGCCTGAGGCCGAAGATGCGTTCAGTCGCCTGAAGGAGCGACTCCTGGGGCAGCTGGGGCTATTCCAGGTGGACCCGGACAAGAAATTCGTGCTACGGACGGCCGCCTCGGACTATGCTGTAGGGGCAGTCCTCGAGCAGGTCCGGGACGACGGGTCGCACGTACCCGTGGCGTTTTGGAGCCGGATCCTGGCCGAGGGCCAACACCGAACCTGGACCGCGAGGGAGAAGGAGACGTACGCCATTGTTTGTGCGCTCAGGAAGTGGTCGGGCCACATCGGATTGCAACCGGTGGTGGTTTGTACGGACCATCAGTCCTTACTGAGCTGGCACAAGGAGCACGTCAACACCCCCTCGGGACCGGCGGCAAGCAGGGCCTGATGGCATGAGACGTTCGCCAAGTTCGACCTCAGCGTCGTATACGTCCCGGGGAAGGACAACACTGTGGCAGATTGCCTCAGTAGATGGACCTACCCCGCGGGCAAGGCTTTGATGGACATATCCAGCCATGGGGACGCCGAGGAGACCAAGGAGGCCACGCGCATCATGGAGATGGAGAAGGCCATGGAGCAAGAGGGGGTCCAGTGCTTTGTGGTGATGGCAAACCGTACGGACCTGGCCAAGTTCCGGGGCGCCCGAGTCAAAGCTATTCGAGAGAAAACTCTCGAGCAATGGATGGTGGCCCCTGTAGAGCTAGTCAGGTCGGTGCTCACAGAGGACCGGTCGGATGACTATGTGGCATCCGAGCACTAGAGCAAGTACTGGAATGCCGTGAGCGCCCCGTTGGAAGACGAATGGCCCGAGGGCTTGACCGAGGATGGGGATAAACTATTCCTCAAGGACAAGCTGTTGGTCCCTGAGAACCAAATGGAGGAGCTCATTGACCACTGGCATAACGCCCAGCTCATGCCTCCTGGTCGGGACAAGATGCAGCAGGACCTGGAGTGGCGCTTCAAGTTCCCACCGGGGTACTACGCCATCCTGGACAAGTACTGCAGCGACTGCGCCGTGTGTGGGGCCACGAAGAGCCCCAACGACTCCAGGGCTGGCAACCCGGTGTATACGGCTAGACCGAAGGCCCCTATGCGGTCCGTGGCCATGGATGTATTCGCCATTCCGGATGTCACCGTGGAAAGAGAGACCTACGACTGTGTCATCCTGGCGGTGGATAGGCACAGCGGGTACATCGTGGCGGTCCCGGGCAAAAAGTCCAAGAAGAAGAACAAGAAGGACAAGCATGGAGTGGGTCTGCAGCCCAAGACCGTCGCTAATGCCATGATCAGGCATTGGGTGACCATTTTTAATGTCCTGGCTGTCATCTGCAGCGATCGGGGCAGTCAGTTTGTGGGGACGCGGTTCAAGACGATGTGCAAGCACATGGGAATTCGGCACACCAAGACCGTGGCGTAACACAGCCGGTCGAACGGCCGGGCTGAGGTGGCCGGGCGGCAGATGTTCGAAACGTTCCGCCAGCTGCACATTGATAAACCGGGCCGGAATTGGTATAATTCGCTGTGGAGAGTACTCCAGTTGTACCACGACCTTCCGGGGCCCACTGGACTGTCGCCCCATCCCATCCTGTTCCTACGGGATCGAGTGTCACGCACTCTCCCGTGGTTGAACCATGGCAAGGTGGCCCGAGATGCGAGTGCCATGATGGCTGAGGCGGACGACACGGCGGCCAAGGTGTGCAAAGCACTTCAGAACGAGCATGAGAAGAGGGCCAAGTACTTCAAGCAGGGAAAAGTCCAGAAATATGCTCTCCAAGACACCGTTTGGGATGGAGCGGCACCACAAGGATGTCCTGTCCAGGCATCGGCAGGCGTCTTGGTATGTGCCGGGGGTAATCGTGCGGAAGGTCGAGCAGGATGTGTATGCGGTTCGTGTGGGGGATAACAGGATCCTGGACCGCGACCATACCCAGCTTCGTCCCCGAGCACCAGACCCCAGCGGACGTCCCGTCACCTTCGAGTTTACGGCCGGCGATGTGGACTCGGACGACGAGGGCGAGGACGACAACTTCACCGCCGAGAGGATCCTGGCGGACAAGCCGGACCCGGGGACGCCTGGGGGGAGGCTTTATAAAGTCCGTTGGAAGGGATTCGCCGCATCCAGGGATTCGTGGGAGCCTCCGAGCAGCTTTGTGCCGACGTATACCACGGTCTGGATGGAGTATCTAAAGAGGAAAAACATCTCATTGGATGTCAAGGACGTGTTGGTCCATTTGGTGGCTGCAGTAGCACCATAATGGATCCCCCTTGGCATTTATGTTTTTCTTTGTGATTGGGAGACGGGTGAGGGCGTTCATCCGGGGATTTTTGGGCCTTGATTGGCCATATACCCCCTTCACTCGATCTCCACATATATATTTCATTGTGGTATACTTATTTAGGTCGACCGACGACGTTTCTCTATCTTTGATCCCCTTGGTCCCCGTTGTATATCAAGAGGAGACCGGATATGGCGTAGGGACCGATTATGAGTGTCCTCACCCCTCCCCCGGGGCATGGGGGACGCCTACGACGTGTGTGGGGCCTCCATGTGTCCTTGGGACATGAGGGGGAAGGGGGTGTGGAGCCCATTGGGGTCCTCCCGTCCTCTATTCAATGACTTCCGAGCAGAAACAAGGCTCTGAGAAGGGGGGTGAAGCCAGTTCGGACCCCCGTGGCCATCTTTGGGTCACTTGGGGTGTGTATCTATTTGCCGGCAAGCCGCCATTCGCTGATATCATACCCTCCCATCCACCTGACGTAACCTGATGTGATAGTGTGATAGGTTTGGCCATTCCAGCTATGAGCGGCCATATTCAATACCGAGGCACCGCCGGCTGAGATTTATATATCAGAAGATCAGGAATCAAAAGGGGTTTTTAGGATAATGTTTCCGTAAGTTTTCAGCCTTCCATTCTGATTGTCAATGTATCGGCGACTGTCAGTTGGCTCGCGATTTTGCGGTAACTGATTGGTTAACTGTTCCTTACAGATATTTTGGCGGAAACCCCGATGAAGGGTCAGATTTCATCAGTAACGGGTTCGTTGCTTCCGCAATTTTCATGTTATACACTCGCAAAATTAATCAGATTTTTTCAGACATTCAGAATCGGATTTTCGACTCCGAGGTCGCCGCACTTGATATGATGAATTTCGAGTGGCCCTACATTTTCCCCCGATCACGAATCAACCTTCCTTTGGTTATCTCTTTCGTTTTTTGGAGATAAAGGAGAAACAAAATTGATTCGTGAGGCCACTTTGAAGGGTCATATCTCCGGCTCACGGCGAGGAATACCAATATCGAGAATTGGGTTGGAACCGGCTTGGTCTCAACTTAATTTAGGGACCATCAAACGCCTTTGATGTTCACACATAGGGGGTGTAGCAAGGGATGATGGTCAAGAGGGTAGAAAGTGATATATAACTCTTGGACCGTGCAGCCGAATATTTTAATGCGACCTTCGAGTGTACCGCATGAGTGTTGGTGTTGCATAGAAACTTTTTTTGGGTTCCTACGTATTTTTAACGTGTAGTTATGTGCATGGAGGGGCATGGCATACCATGGTGGGAGCCACTTTTTGAGGGTATGTGTTATATGCATGGTATGTGCTTCGATATGCGCACGCCCATGTTATATATCTCCGTTTGTAGGAAGATATATGGAGTCATACGTGGCAGGGGCTTCGCCCATGTCCGAATGGTGAGCTCCATAGCGCTAGACTAAGTCTACCGCTCATATAGTGCATGTGGGAGGGCTTACGAAGCGACCCACAAGCGCCACTATCAATTTTCCCATTTTCATGGTGCGTGTTGGGAGGAGGTTCGAAGGTGTCCCCATGCGTCCATGTGGGGACCCAAGTAGGGGGATTGTTTGCAAATGGTCGGAAGCAATTGTGCCTTGAACCATATGTTGATACCATGGGTGAGCGAAGTTATATACTATTGTGATTACTCTGAATTTGGCATTATTTGCATGTTTTTGACCTCATTTTATGCTCATTTTTGTATTTTGTGTGCTCAACTGGTGGGCTAACAGTAAAGTGCCCAGAGATCTGTGAACTATGGTATGTTGCTTATATGTTGGCATATGCTTCGGTGTTGCACCTCACCATATGCCGGATCACGTGGTCACTTCGGCGTGGCACACGATGCCTCACAAAATTAGGTCTCAAATTCATGAGTTGACTTGTGAAGCATATAATGTACATAACTGGAGGGGCTTCGGAGCCAATGATGGAATGTTCTTGGGCATGGATCTTAGGTCTATCCCACCCTTTTATATTACTCTCCGGTTTGACACATGCATGGAGCATTTGAATATTTGCCGTATGCATTTTTGAGTATATAATCAAATTTTGGGCATTATGGTGTGAATTGCCTGATGTTGCTAGGTTATGAGGTCATCTTCATGGGGCAGTTCTCCAAGCCCACTCAACTCCAAGTCCAACCAAGGTTGTGTCAGGGTAGGGCATGGTCCTGAGTGCTACTCTAGGCCATGACATGCCACCTCCCCTATTGGGCTAGGATTTAGAGGCTTGGAAAGGAACACATTTTTGAGGTTTGTGTAGTGACTTTTGACACATGACATTCAGCCATCTTATTTGACTTGGTTCAGGGCATCATGTTGGCAAGTCAAGGGAAGGTCCTGAGTCCAGGGAATGAGGGGTCCATGGCTGTGATTGTGTATGTTTCCATCTTTCCCCAACTTTGCCTGATATGTGATCATATGCCAATTTCAGGGCTTCCTCTTTGGTGCAATTCTTGTACATGCCCACCGCCCGTGTCTCTGTGTGCACCGTGAGACAACCAGCGTGTTGAAAGGAAGCCCTCAGTGTGGATTGATTGGATTGGGATTGTACTTTGGAGTTGGGTATTGCAAGGGATCAGGAGCTGTGTGAAGGAGCCATACTGTTCTGTTTTTTGTGGGAAATTGTGCAGGATAGGGCAAGATCATGCAGACCCTGGTGAGAAGCAAGACCCTAGGAGTGACGGGATATGGTGGAAGGGGTACAGCAGGGGCCGGTCCTGGTAGGAACCTTCTTTACCTGACTCACCATGCATCGTGTGAATGCTGAAATGAAGCGAACGCAAAACAACCCTATTGCGAGTTATAAACAAGCCTAAGCGTTTTGAGCAACCCTACTTCGACGCTACGGCTACACACGAGCAAACACTTTCTTTTCTTACCTGTGAAGAGAGAACAAGGATGAATTGGGGTACAGGGAAAGCGTCACAGCGTGTGAATGCCCCAATTAGGCACATGCATCGCGAGCACAGCGCATATTCTAACCCTACGTGCGCGCTGCGCGCTCCATTCGCATCGCATACCTTTCATTCCTCTTACGACCTGTGCAGAGCAAAGGAGATGAGCGCCCGAACCCCCAACGAACACAGCGTTGACAACCCTAACGTTTTAACGAAGCAACCAACACGAAAGCAATGCATGCGTGTGAGATGACACTGGCATACCTGAGAGGTGGGTTGTCTACCGGCTCTGTGGTGAGGGTTGAGTTTGAATGCTTCTCACTAAAGGTTATAAAAATTTTGATGCAACTGTGCAAAAAGTTCCTTTAGAACTTTAAAAACTACGGCTCATACCTTCTTTTTCAAAAGCTGTTTACGCTTGCGCACCCTTGTTTTTGAAGTCCGCTTCCTTTGCGTTTGTCTGCGACTTTGGGTTTGGTGTAAAAATGACGATTTCTCGCGTGATTTGTTCAATTTTTAGCGATTTGACTTGTTAAATCGCTACCCCCTTCGCTAAACCGCAAAAGTCACTCCCTGTTGGTTACATTTTCTATGTTTTTGAGCTCCTGGAGATTCGTGTCCTCCATTGGGAGTATTGCCCCACCCTGGCCCTTGGTCAGGAGGTTTCTCAAAACGCTGTTTATACAGCGATCGCCGTCCGCATCAGAGCGGTCGACTGTCCCCTAGTGGGCAAGCACATGTGCTCTAGGGAGGGAGTCCTGGGTTCAAATCCCACTACCGCCAAATTTTTACCAAAGGTTTTCGTCGCACGCCGGCGACTTTTGAGGAATGCCCCATCAAAGGGACATCATTCATGGTACATTACACTGTTTTTCTAGGGTACCTACAGTGTGATAGGTTTCTATGAACTGATGAGGATGTTTTTGGTACGTGTAATGCATTTTCTGAGGTAGTTTTGGGAACATTTGAGCCTTTTTCCTTGGTCCTACTAGCTTAGCTAACTAGTACTCCAGGGGGGAGTAAGAAAAAGTCATGTCATGCCATATCTTTCTTGGAGGGCTTGATCCAGGCCAAGCCCCCCTTAAAACCCTTTTGTTGATGCTAAGACTAACTTAAGTATCTTTATCTCTCTTTTGAAGCCTAAAGTACACTTTCTCACAGTAACTAGGTTTGTGACCCTAGACCCCCCATGAAGTTCACCCCTACCACTCAACTGAGCGGAGGTACCTTCCTTCATGGAGGATATACCGACATAAAATAGGCATTTCATGCTTTAGGCCTTGGAGGTTAAGCCTAGTGGTCTCCCACCCCAGGACCCCTATACTCAATTGTTCCTACCACTTCTTGTGGTTCTACCTTTTAACTGTTTCTGAATTCAGTTGCTTGGCCAAGTCATTTTCTGTGTTGGCCTGACATCTATGCCCCACATTCCTAACCAGCACCATTTCACCCAAAAGAGTGCACATGAAGTGCCGGATGCTATCGTGGAGGCTAGAGTCAGTCCAGTTTTCATATAAAATCTTTTGTATTATCCATTTGTGATTGAATCTTTGTGTTTATACCTGCTTTGTCTATCTGCAGCCCTTCTGTGTTACACTGGACTTCAAAACTATTCATTCATTCGATCCACATCCTGTTCTTGCTCTACTTGCTGCTTTGGTTTTGGTTTTCAACTTCAAAACCTGCAGGATTTCATCAAAATATATAGGGCATTAATCAAGGACATCTTTCTTAAAACTTGGGGCATAGCCATGTGAAGAATCCATGTTTGTTGCCCACTTCTCCTTGGCACACTCATGTTGCTTCTTGTGTGCCATTTCAGGTGTAAATTATTATGCGATCTCAGGATTTGATTCCAGTCCCAGATTTCGATCCCAGAATTAATTCCGATTGCAGATTTCAGTTCTGTCTTTGCATTTTTGATGTTGCATTGATTTTTTTCAATTCTGCGGTTGGCCAGCATTTGTTCTAACATTATCTGGATTTCTGATTCGTCGATTTGCGGCTGCTGTGTGTGCGCGCGCGCCGTCTTTGGTCGTGCCGTAATGCAGGCCAGCCAATCGAATACCCTTTCAGTTTGGTGCTAATAGTGTCAGATCTATCATGTGGAAATTGGAATCACTTATCCAACCGGAGGAAGACTATGTGACACCCATAGTACGTATGTTGAGCGCTTCTGTGGGCAGTGTTGAGGGAGTACCTCCGGGGAAACCAAGACCGTCCTTATCTCTGCCATGGTGGTATTAGTAGTCACGGCAAAACCTACCAGTCACATGAGGTGTCTTCCGGAGGGGACGAGAGGTGAGACCAAGGGAAGCATAGGTAGGCGCACCGCTGGTTGTGGGATACATTGGTTGTTGCTTTGCAATTGGATTCCATTGGGGTGCCACACCATATTTGGTTTTGAGGTCTCATGCATTCATTCTAAGAGTTGACATTGCATTTGTCATTCATGCATGGTTCATTCATGGTGTGACTCAAACTTGGTGATGCTCACGATTCCATGGTCAAGGTGAACATATAGCGTCTCCTCTCCCCAAGGTGGATCTGGTGCTTACCCTCACTCTTCCGCTCTCTCTCAAGAGGTAAATGGAGCATTTAATGCCATGTGACCGTTGTCTTTGATCCTGTGAGACTCTTGGGCTCTTTCATTTTTTTTCAAGTGCCCGTGGCTTGGGAGTTATCCAATTAAGACATGCTGTGGTTTTGGCGTCTTATGATTAGACTCAAGGATAGGGATTGGTCGAGCTTTCGCCTTTCTCTCTTCGAGTGCATGCATGCTCTCTTTGGTAAAGGCTAGGCGAAACTCTCTCCATATGCATGCTCTCTTGGGTCAAGGCTAGGCGAAACTCTCTCCCCATGCATGCCTTCTCTCATGGTGGATAGGTAAATCTCTCTCAAGGGATTTGGTTGGGGAATATCTCTTCCCGCGCATGGTTAGGCGATGCATGTACTCTCCCCGGCTCTCCGGGATGAGACCAACTGTCCATGCACGTGCTCTCGTTGGGTGGGATCATCTCTCCATGCACGTGCTCTCTTTGGGTGGAGGTTAGGTCCCATGAGTAGCCCGGGAGGCCATTGGCCTATTGTGTGCTTCTTTGCCCAATCTCATGGCTCTCATTGTCAATGGTGTATTGCTCATTTGCTAATTTGGTTTAGATTAGTTGTTGATCACAGGAGCTAACCGGGTCATGGTTTGGTGCCTTTGTTCGTGCGTTTACATGCCCCATGTGACCATGTATGTGCATGTGCAATTCTTTCCCTCATCTTGGTGTAGTCAAGACGTCCGGAGACTCAAGTGTGACTCATTTGCTCTTTGGGGATGGCTGAACGGTGGTGTCGATCTTTTCTTTCCTCTCCTCCACCCCCGGTGCGACCATCCATGTCGGCGGGTAGAAGTAGTGTGAATTTTGGTTTACACTTTTGCAAGCATGACTCATGTCCATAGGATAATGCCCGTGCCCATGAACTCTTCGTCCTTGCATTGCATGTGGTCCGACCGGAAGAGTAGGTTGAGTCTTTCTCGCGCTTGTGAATTCTTTTTCTTTTCGCCAGGAAGGACCTTTGCCCGTTTTCGTCCCGTGTAGACCATTTGTACCCGTCTTGGACCCGTATTGGCTCATTTTTGAACTATTGTTGGACCGTAGCTCATTTGTGGATCATTCGTGGGTTTTTGTGGACACTTGGTGAACTTTTGGGTGGATCATTGTTGGACCGTATTGGATTCTTGGGTCATTTCGTCATTGGGCTTTCAATCAGAATTGTTTGTGTCATTGCCGTGCTCTGAGGGACTTGAGTGGGTTGTGAGCTTGGAAATCTCTGCTCGTTTTATTGGTTGGAAATTTGGTTGGTTGGAAATTGTGAAACATGGAAGATATAACCGGTTCAAGTCACCTCGAGGGCAAATTGTTGGTAGCAGAGGCTTACCCGCGCGAGGGTTTAGCCTACGGCTCTGACACAGGTAGTGGAATGACTGTTGGAGAGGTTACGGCCATGATCGGGATGATCACAGCACGGCCAGAGGAATCGGGTTCGGACTATGCTACAGGGCATGAGTCGACGGTTGGGTCTCCTTTAGACTTGGCAGTTGGGTTTAGGCAGGGCCAACCAGCCTACTGAGTTGAGGAAGACACCAACATGGAATCCGCACCATGGGGATACCGATCCTTTGAGAGGATTCGGATGGTGAATCAATTCGGTGAAGCAGCCGAAAGGATTCTGGTTCATGGGTGGACACCGGCGACTCATGATTTAGCAGCCTTGGAGCTAACTGGTGCGTTGAACTATCTCCAAAACTTCAATTTCGAGGCGGTTTCAGCTATTTCGGAAATTCGCCAGGTGATCCAAGCCCTCTCCCGCGAGCTTGAACTCCATGCGCGGGGAGTACAAGTAGATGGGTCAGCTTTGACGGCGCGAGTAGAGGCATTGGGAGAATTGTTGAGCGAGGTAAACAACGAGGTGCAGGACCAGAGGTCCCGGTTGGACTCGACGAGAGCGGAAATGCAATCGACTTTAGAACAAGTGACTGCAGCCGCTTTGGAATATCACAAAGTTGCTGAAGCACTTAAGGCGAAGGTGGACAGTTCTCGCCAAGGGTGGGAGCATTCCACCAATGAGTTGAAACGGCAACTCGAGGGAGTGTTGAATGAAGTAACTGGGTTGAGTTCACACCGGGCCCGGCTGGACAAATCGATTGAGGAATTGAAGAGTTTGGAAGGCAAGGTGTTGAATTGTGACCGGGTCACCACCAACATGGCCGAGGAAATCCGGCGGATAGGCCTCAACTTCGAGGATGCCGAAAAACGGGTGCATGGTATGGAAGCACTGGTGGAAAGCCACAAGGCTTCTTTTTCCCAGCTCATCAATCAGGTACACAACTTGGAGCACCTTGCTGTTTCGTCAACATCCACAGGGGAAGTTGGAGAGGCGACGGTGCCCGCATCGGAGGTGAGACGCATAGCGGCGAACCTGGAGAGCACCAGTGCACAAGTGGCCACACTCACAGGCCGAATGCACCATTGGGAAACTATGTGCAAGCCGGAATAGGCCATGGTTGAGGCCCTGGAGTTACAGGTGCGATTGCTCATGACCCGGTTGGAACAAAGTAAGCATGAGGTACATGCGCTCAGGGAGGAGATCCGGACCCGACCCCATGGCGGTCCACCCGAACGCATGCGGTCGGATTTTCATGTCATTGGTGAATTACAAAGAAAATTGGAGTCTTTGGGGAACAAATATCAATTGTTGAAACATGCGGGTACGCCACCGGTGAATCCAATTGGGATCCCGACACCGAAGCCAGAACCACGAGTCCGAGTTTTTGGAGTGCCGGCGCGGGAAGAACAGGTTGCGGGAAGCCTACCAGGGGTTTGGATTCCCCCCGGCCGAGGATGACTGGTCATCCATGTGGTCGGATGACCGGGGTTTCCGGGGTAGAGCCCCACGAGGTGGACGGAGTGGGACCCGCACCCACGAGGGACACAGCCCGCCGGGCATGGGTGGTGATTGGCAGCATTGCGCCGGGTTGGACCTCCGTTTTTTTGAAGCGGACGGTGATGGTTGGTCTATGCCGCGGATGGTGTTTCAGTTGTTCAACCGACAAGAATCTCTCAAGGATGGAATTGGGCTTCCGAAACAAAAGCCCTCAGGAATTCTACGGGCAATGACATCTGATACAGTTTGCCCAGAACGACTTTTGGACTCTCCGTTCGATTGGGAAGAACCACAACTTGAAGGAACGGATCCGCGGTTAATTCCTCCCGGGGTCCACGGAAGGCTGGCAACCCCGGTGATGCACCCGCGAACTTTGGGGGACGTTCAAGGAATGTCCGTCGCCCCCCGCCGGGATGGAAGTGGGACCACGGCCATTAAGTGGGTTTTGGATTTTCATGCTTGGGACGCGATTGGATGTACGGGTTGACAACTGCCAGGAGAAGAGCTGTCTTGCTTTCTCTTATTCCCGCCTCCCTATCCAACCCACTGAAGGAAATGGTGAACCGGTACCAATTCCGGTACCAAGATTTGTTGAGGGAGGTGACGGAGGAAGTCTTCACGGAGGCAAACGACGACGTGATCTTGGAGGCCTTCAACACCGTCAAACCGTCTTCACTAACTGCAACGCCACGCGAGTTCATCAATTGTGTTGAACCATTGTTAGCCTTGGGCCGGCGAGTTCGCGACAAAATCACCCAACGGCAAGCAAAAGATCGACTACTTGATGTTATTGCGACCATGAAGGTGGATGGGTTGCTCAAGGAAATCATCAAGGAGGAGACCAAAGTTGGGCTGGAATTCAACTACCTCGAGATGATGGCTTTCGTGATGAACCGCCTCATGTCTCGCCACAAATTGGCGATCAGGAAGGGGCACATCATGCGACAACTTGGGCATGCCATCCAAGAATCGCCGCAACCCAAGCCATGGACCCCGCCGAACCAGGTGAACCCTCAACGGACGGGGAAGAAGAATGGATCGGGCCGGGTGAGAGGCATGGAAGGAGTCGAGGACATGGACAAAGCCGAGGATCCCGAAGTTCACCAAGATCAAGAACAAGGCGACCCGGAGTTGAGCATTGCGAAGATTCAAGAAATATGCAAGGCCCCCTTCCAAGGTGGATGCGGTACGGAATTGGCCCAAGCCTAAAACCCCAAAGCAGATGAAGGGATTCTTGGGGGTTGTAAATTGATATTCAATTTACATAAGAAAATGTTCCAATATTGCAGCCCCGTTGATGACGTCGCTGCAAGGTAAGTATGAGCGTCTCCCCGGGGTAGATGGTCGTAAGGGACGTTGTAGGGTACCAAGGGAGCGTAATTGTATCCAGTTGACGCCCGAGATGGAGTCTGCTTTTGTTCAGTTGAAGGAAGCACTCAGTGCTGAGTGTGAGTTGTACATACCATCACCCGACGGTGAATATCGCATCCATGTGGATGCATGGGACCATGGAGTCCGTGCTGTCCTGGAACAAGAAAACCCCTCTTTTTTCAGCCGCAAGCTTGAAGGCAAGGATGGGAAGGGACAAAGAGCTTGCAGCACCCGCGAGCAAGAGACTTAGGCATTAGTCCTTGTTTGCTAGAATTTGAAAGTTGGATTGGGGGACGACAAGTCACGGTGTATACCGACCACAAGTCTTTGGAGGGATGGTACAAAGAAGATCTTTGTACCCTCTCGGAGCCTTTGGGAAGGCGTGGTCAATGGCATGAATTTTTAAGCCGGTACCACATTGAAGTGGTGTACAAACCCGGCAAGGACAACACCTTCGCCGCTGGGTTGTCTCGGTGGGCGGATGGCACCAATTTTCACGGCAGTGATGCCGATCAAAAGGGGGTCATGAAGCAGGAACCTGGTCTCAGGGAAAGAGAAGAAAACGTTTTGGCCCAGCGGGCTAGAGACACGCAAGTCCAGTCGGATTTAGGTGTTCTCACTGCCATCACTGCCGTCTGTGGGGCCTCCATGTGTCCTTGGGACATGCGGGGGGGGGGGGGTGTGGAGCCCATTGAGGTCCTCCCGTCCTCTCCTGAATGCCTTCCGAGCAGATACAACGCTCTGAGAAGGGGGAAGCCGGTTCGGACCCCCGTGGCCATCTTTGGGTCACTGGGGGTGTGTATCTATTTGCCGGCAAGCCGCCATTCGCTGATATCATACCCTCCCATCCACCTGACGTAACCTGATGTGATAGTGTGATAGGTTTGGCCATTCCAGCTATGAGCGGCCATATTCAATACCGAGGCACCGCCGGCTGAGATTTATATATCAGGAGATCAGGAATCAACAGGGTTTTTTTTATCATAATGTTTCCGTAAGTTTTCCGCCTTCCATTCTGATTGTCAATGTATCGGCGACTGTCAGTTGGCTCGCGATTTTGCGGTAACCGATTGGTTAACTGTTCTTTACAGATATTTTGGTGGAAACCCTGATGAAGGGTCAGATTTCATCAGTAACGGGTTCGCTGCTTCCGCAATTCTCATGTTATACACTCGCAAAATTAATCAGATTTTTTCAGACATTCAGAATCGGATTTTCGACTCCGAGGTCGCCGCACTTGATATCATGAATTTCGAGTGGCTCTACATTTTTCCCCGATCACGAATCAACCTTCCTTTGGTTATCTCCTCTCGTTTTTTTTGGAGATAAAGGAGAAACAAAATTGATTCGTGAGGCCACTTTGAAAGGTCATATCTCCGGCTCACGGCGAGGAATACCAATATCGAGAATTGGGTTGGAACCGGCTTGGTCTCAACTTAATTTAGGAAGCATCAAACGCCTTTGATGTGTACACATTCCCCGTGTGGCAAGGGATGATGGTCAAGAGGGTAGAAAGTGATATATAACTCTTGGACCGTGCAACCGGTAATGCGACCTTCAAGTGTACCGCATGAGTGTTGGTGTTGCATAGAAACTTTCTTTGGGTTCCTACGTATTTTTAACGTGTAGTTATGTCCATGGAGGGGCATGGCATACCATGGTGGGAGCCACTTTTTGAGGGTATGTGTTATCCGCATGGTATGTGCTTCGATATGCTCACGCCCATGTTATATATCTCCGTTTGTAGGAAGATATATGGAGTCATACGTGGCAAGGGCTTTGCCCATGTCCCAATGATGAGCTCCATAGCGCTAGACTAAGTCTACCGCTCATATAGTGCATGTGGGGGGGCTTACGAAGCGACCCACAAGCGCCACTATCAATTTTCTCATTTTCATGGTGCGTGTTGGGAGGAGGTTCGAAGGTGTCCCCATGCGTCCATGTGGGGATCCAAGTGGGGGGATTGTTTGCAAATGGTCCGAAGCAATTGTGTTTTGAACCATATGTTGATACCATGGGTGAGCGAAGTTATATACTATTGTGATTACTTTGGATTTGGCATTATTTGCATGTTTTTGACATCATTTTATGCTCATTTTTGCAATTTATGTGCTGAACTGGTGGGCTAACAGTAAAGTGCCCAGAGATCTGTGAACTATGGTATGTTGCTTATATGTTGGCATATGCTTCGGTGTTGCACCTCACCATATGCCGGATCACGTGGTCACTTTGGCACGGCACACGAGGCCTCACAAAATTAGGTCTCAAATTCATGAGTTGACTCGTGAAGCATGTCATGTACATAACTGGAGGGGTTTCGGAGCCAATGATGGGATATTCTTAGGCATGGATCTTGGGTCTATCCCACCCTTGTATATTACTTTCCGGTTTGACACATGCATGGAGCATTTGAATATTTGCCGTATGCATTTTTGAGCATATAATTAAATTTTTGGCATTATGGTGTGAATTGCCTGATGTTGCTAGGTTATGAGGTCATCTTCATGGGGCAGTTCTGCAAGCCCAATCAACTCACAGTCCAACCAAGGTTATGCCAGGGTAGGGCATGGTCCCGAGTGCTACTCTAGGCCATGACACGCCACCTCCCCCATTGGGCTAGGAATTAGAGGCTTGGGAGGGAACACATCTTTGAGGTTTGTGTAGTGACTTTTGACACATGACATTCAGCCATCTTATTTGACTTGGTTCAGGGCATCATGTTGGCAAGTCAAGGGAAGGTCCTGAGTCCAGGGAATGAGGGGTCTATGGCTGTGATTGTGTATGTTTCCATCTTTCCCCAACTTTGCCTGATATGTGATCATATGCCAATTTCAGGGCTTCCTCTTTGGTGCAATTCTTGTACATGCCCACCGCCCGTGTCTCTGTGTGCACCGTGAGACAACCAGCGTGTTGAAAGGAAGCCCTCAGTGTGGATTGATTGGATTGGGATTGTACTTTGGAGTTGGGTATTGCAAGGGATCAGGAGCTGTGTGAAGGAGCCATATTTTTCATTTTTTTGTGGGAAATTGTGCAGGATAGGGCAAGATCATGCAGACCCTGGTGAGAAGCAAGACCCTAGGAGTGACGGGATATGGTGGAAGGGGTACAGCAGGGGCCAGTCTTGGTAGGAACCTTCTTTACCTGACTCACCATGCATCGTGTGAATGCTGAAATGAAGCGAACGCAAAACAACCCTATTGCGAGTTATAAACAAGCCTAAGCGTTTTAAGCAACCCTACTTCGACGCTACGGCTACACACGAGCAAACACTTTCTTTTCTTACCTGTGAAGAGAGAACAAGGATGAATTGGGGTACAGGGAAAGCGTCACAGCGTGTGAATGCCCCACTTAGGCACATGCATCGCGAGCACAGCGCATATTCTAACCCTACGTGCGCGCTGCGCGCTCCATTCGCATCGCATACCTTTCATTCCTCTTACGACCTGTGCAGAGCAAAGGAGATGAGCGCCTGAACCCCCAACGAACACAGCGTTGACAACCCTAACGTTTTAACGAAGCAACCAACACGAAAGCAATGCATGCGTGTGAGATGACACTGGAATACCTGAAAGGTGGGTTGTCTACCGGCTCTGTGGTGTGGGTTGAGTTTGAATGCTTTTCACTAAAGTTTATAAGAATTTTGATGCAACTGTGCAAAAAGTTCCTTTAGAACTTTAAAAACTACGGCTCATACCTTCTTTTTCAAAAGCCGTTTACGCTTGCGCAACCTTGTTTTTGAAGTCCGCTTCCTTTGCGCTTGTCTGCGACTTTGGGTTTGGTGTAAAAATGACGATTTCTCGCGTGATTTGTTCAATTTTTAGCAACTTGACGTGTTAAATCGCTACCCCTTTCGCTAAACCGCAAAAATCACTCCCTGTTAGTTACATTTTCTATTTTTTTCAGCTCCTGGAGATTTGTGTCCTCCATTGGGAGTATTGCCCCGCCCTGGCCCTTGGTCAGGAGGTTTATCAAAACGCTGTTTATACAGCGATCGCCGTCCGCATCAGAGCGGTCGACTGTACCCTAGTGGGCAAGCACATGTGCTCTAGGGAGGGAGTCCTGGGTTCAAATCCCACTACCGCCAAATTTTTACCAAAAGCTTTCGTCGCACGCTGGCGACTTTTGAGGAATGCCCCATCGAAGGGACATCATTCATGGTACATTGCACTGTTTTTCTAGGGTACCTACAGTGTGATAGGTTTCTATGAACTGATGAGGATGTTTTTGGTAAGTTTAATGCATTTTCTGAGGTAATTTTGGGAAAATTTGAGCTTTTTTCCTTGGTCCTACTAGCTTAGCTAACTAGTACTCCAGGTGGGAGTAAGAAAAAGTCATGTCATGCCAAGTCTTTCTTGGAGGGCTTGATCCAGGCCAAGCCCCCCTTAAAACCCTTTTGTTGATGCTAAGACTAACTTAAGTATCTTTATCTCTCTTTTGAAGCCTAAAGTACACTTTCTCACAGTAACTAGGTTTGTGACCCTAGACCCCCCATGAAGTTCACCCCTACCACTCAACTGAGCAGAGGTACCTTCCTTCATGGAGGATATACCGAAAGAAAATAGGCATTTCATGCTTTAGGCCTTGAAGGTTAAGCCTAGTGGTCTCCCACCCCAGGACCCCTATACTCAATTGTTCCTACCACTTCTTGTGGTTCTACCTTTTAACTGTTTCTGAATTCAGTTGCTTGGCCAAGTCATTTTCTGTGTTGGCCTGACATCTATGCCCCACATTCCTAACCAGCACCATTTCACCCAAAAGATTGCACATGAAGTGCCAGATGCTATCGTGGAGGCTAGAGTCAGTCCAGTTTTCATATAAAATCTTTTGTATTATCCATTTGTGATTGAATCTTTGTGTTTATACCTGCTTTGTCTATCTGCAGCCCTTCTGTGTTACACTGGATTTCAAAACTATTCATTCATTCGATCCACATCCTGTTCTTGCTCTACTTGCTGCTTTGGTTTTGGTTTTCAACTTCAAAACCTGCAGGATTTCATCAAAATATCTAGGGCATTAATCAAGGACATCTTTCTCCAAACTTGGGGCATAGCGATGTGAAGAATCCATGTTTGTTGCCCACTTCTCCTTGGCACACTCATGTTGCTTCTTGTGTGCCATTTCAGGTGTAAATTATTATGCGATCTCAGGATTTGATTCCAGTCCCAGATTTCGATCCCAGAATTAATTCTGATTGCAGATTTCAGTTCTGTCTTTGCATTTTTGATGTTGCATTGGTTTTTTTCAATTCTGCGGTTGGCCAGCATTTGTTCTAACATTATCTGGATTTCCTATTCGTCGATTGGCGGCTGCTGTGTGTGCGCGCGCGCCGTCTTTGGTCGTGCCGTAATGCAGGCCAGCCAATCAAATACCCTTTCAGTTTGGTGCTAATAGTGTTAGGTCTATCATGTGGAAATTGGAATCACTTATCCAACCGGAGGAAGACTATGTGACAGCCATCGTACGTACGTTGAGCGCTTCTGTGGGCAGTGTTGAGGGAGTACCCCCGGGGAAACCAAGACCGTCCTTATCTCTGCCATGGTGGTATTAGTAGTCACGGCAAAACCTACCAGTCACATGGGGTGTCTCCCGAAGGGGACGAGAGGTGAGACCAAGGGAAGCATAGGTAGGCGCACCGCTGGTTGTGGGATACATTGGTTGTTGCTTTGCAATTGGATTCCATTGGGGTGCCACACCATATTTGGTTTTGAGGTCTCATGCATTCATTCTAAGAGTTGACATTGCATTTGTCATTCATGCATGGTTCATTCATGGTGTGACTCAAACTTGGTGATGCCCACGATTCCATGGTCAAGGTGAACATATAGCGTCTCCTCTCCCCAAGGTGGATTTGGTGCTTACCCTCACTCTTCCGCTCTCTCTCAAGAGGTAAATTGAGCATTTAATGCCATGTGAACGTTGTCTTTGATCCTTTGAGACTCTTGGGCTCTTCCATTTTTTTCAAGTGCCCGTGGCTTGGGAGTTATCCAATTAAGACATGCCGTGGTTTTGGCGTCTTATGATTAGACTCAAGGATAGGGATTGGTCGAGCTTCCGCCTCTCTCTCTTCAAGTGCATGCATGCTCTCTTTGGTAAAGGCTAGGCGAAATTCTCTCCATATGCATGCTCTCTTAGGTCAAGGCTAGGCGAAACTCTCTCCCCATGCATGCCTTCTCTCATGGTGGATAGGTAAATCTCTCTCAAGGGATTTGGCTGGGGATCATCTCTTCTCGGGCATGGTTAGGCGATGCATGTACTCTCCCCGGCTCTCCGGGATGAGACCAACTGTCCATGCACGTGCTCTCGTTGGGTGGGATCATCTCTCCATGCACGTGCTCTCTTTGGGTGGAGGTTAGGTCCCATGAGTAGCCCGGGAGGCCATTGGCCTATTGTGTGCTTCTTTGCCCAATCTCATGGCTCTCATTGTCAATGGTGTATTGCTCATTTGCTAATTTGGTTTAGATTGGTTGTTGATCACAAGAGCTAACCGGGTCATGGTTTGGAGCCTTTGTTGGTGCGTTTACATGCCCCATGTGACCATGTATGTGCATGTGCAATTCTTTCCCTTATCTTGGTGTAGTCAAGACGTCCGGAGACTCAAGTGTGACTCATTTGCTCTTTGGGGATGGCTGAACGGTGGTGTCGATCTTTTCTTTCCTCTCCTCCACCCCCGGTGCGACCATCCATGTCGACGGGTTGAAGTAGTGTGAATTTTGGTTTACACTTTTGCAAGCATGACTCATGTCCATAGGATAATGCCCGTGCCCATGAACTCTTCGTCCTTGCATTGCATGTGGTCCGACCGGAAGAGTAGGTTGAGTCTTTCTCGCGCTTGTGAATTCTTTTTCTTTTCTCAAGGGGGGACCTTTGCCTGTTTCCGTCCCGTGTGGACCATTTGTACCCGTCTTGGACCCGTATTGGCTCATTCTTGAACTATTGTTGGACCGTAGCTCATTTGTGGATCATTCGTGGGTTTTTGTGGACCATTGGTGAACTTTTGGGTGGATCATTGTTGGACCGTATTGGATTCTTGGGTCATTTCGTCATTGGGCTTTCAATTGGAATTGTTTGTGTCATTGCCGTGCTCTGAGGGACTTGAGTGGGTTGTGAGCTTGGAAATCTCTGCTGGTTTTATTGGGTGGAAATTTGGTTGGTTGGAAATTGTGAAAGATGGAAGATTCACCCGGTTCAAGTCACCTCGAGGGCAAATTGTTGGTAGCAGAGGCTTACTTGGGCGAGTGTCTAGCCTACGGCTCTGACACGGGTAGTGGAATGACTCTTGGAGAGGTTACGGCCATGATCGGGAGGATCACAGCACGGCCAGAGGAATCGGGTTCGGACTATGCTACAGGGCATGAGTCGACAGTTGGGTCTCCTTTAGACTTGGCAGTCGGGTTTAGGCAGGGCCAGCCAGCCTACTCAGTTGAGGAAGACACCAACATGGAATCCGCACCATGGGGATACCGATCCTTTGAGAGGATTCGGATGGTGAATCAATTCGACGAAGCAGCCGAAAGGATTCTGGTTCATGGGTGGACACCGGCGACTCATGATTTAGCAACCTTGCCGGCGCACGTTGAGGAGCTAACTGGTGCGTTGAACTATCTCCAAAACTTTAGCTTCGAGGCGGTTTCAGCTATTTCGGAAATTCGCCAGGTGATCCAAGCCCTCTCCCGCGAGCTTGAACTCCATGCGCGGGGAGTACAAGTAGATGGGTCAGCTTTGACGGCGCGAGTAGAGGCATCGGGAGAATTGTTGAACGAGGTAAACAACGAGGTGCAGGACCAGAGGTCCCCGTTGGACTCGAAGAGAGCGGAAATGCAATCGACTTTAGAACAAGTGACTGCAGCCGCTTTGGAATATCACAAAGTTGCTGAAGCACTTAAGGCGAAGGTGGACAATTCTCGCCAAGGGTGGGAGCATTCCACCAATGATTTGAAACGGCAACTCGAGGGAGTGTTGAATGAAGTAACTGGGTTGAGTTCACACCGGGCCCGGCTGGACAAATCGATTGAGGAATTGAAGAGTTTGGAAGGCAAGGTGTTGAATTGCGACCGGGTCACCACCAACATGGCCGAGGAAATCCGGCGGATAGGCCTCAACTTCGAGGATGCCCAAAAACGGGTGCATGGTATGGAAGCACTGGTGGAAAGCCACGAGGCTTCTTTTTCCCAGCTTATCAATCAGGTACACAACTTGCAGCACCTTGCTGTTTCGTCAACATCCACAGGGGAAGTTGGAGAGGCGACGGTGCCCGCAACGGAGGTGAGACGCATAGCGGCGAACCTGGAGAGCACCAGTGCACAAGTGGCCACACTCACAGGCCGAATGCACCATTGGGAAACTATGCGCAAGCCTGAAGAGGAGAAGGTTGAGGCCCTGGAGTTACAGGTGCGATTGCTCATGACCCGGTTGAAACAAAGTGAGCATGAGGTACATGCTCTCAGGGAGGAGATCCGGACCCGACCCCATGGCGGTCCACCCGAACGCATGCGGTCGGATTTTCATGTCATTGGTGAATTACAAAGAAAATTCGAGTCTTTGGAGAACAAATATCAATTGTTGAAACATGCGGGTACGCGACCGGTGAATCCAATTGGGATCCCGACACCGAAGCCAGAACCACGACTCCGAGTTTTTGGAGTGCCAGCGCGGGAAGAACGGGTTGCGGGAAGCCTACCAGGGGTTTGGATTCCCCCCGGCCGAGGATGACTCGTCATCCATGTGGTCGGATGACCGGGGTTTCCGGGGTAGAGCCCCACGAGGTGGACGGAGTGGGACCCGCACCCACGAGGGACACACCCCGCCGGGCATGGGTGGTGATTGGCAGCATTGCGCCGGGTCGAACCTCCGTTTTTTTGGAGCGGACGATGATGGTTGGTCTATGCCACGGATGGTGTTTCAGTTGTTCAACCGACAAGAATCTCTCAAGGATGGAATTGGGCTTCCGAAACAAAAGCCCTCAGGAATTCTACGGGCAATGACATTTGATGCAGTTTGCCCAGAACGACTTTTGGACTCTCCGTTCGATTGGGAAGAACCACAACTTGAAGGAACGGATCCGCGGTTAATTCCTCCCGGGGTCCACGGAAGGCTGGCAACCCCGGTGATGCACCCGGGAACTTTGGGGGACGTTCAAGGAATGTCCGTCGCCCCCCGCCGGGATGGAAGCGGGACCACGGGCATTAAGTGGTTTTTGGACTTTCGTGCTTCGGACGCGATTGGATGTACAGGTTGACAGCTGCCATGAGAAGAGCTGTCTTGCTTTCTCTTATTCCCGCCTCCCGATCCAACCCACTGAAGGAAATGGTGAACCGGTACCAATTCCGGTACCAAGATTTGTTGAGGGAGGTGACGGAGGAAGTCTTCACCGAGGCAAACGACGACGTGATCTTGGAGGCCTTCAACACCGTCAAACCGTCCTCACTAACTCCAACGCCACGCGAGTTCATCAATTGTGTTGAACAATTGTTAGCCTTGGGCCGCCGAGTTCGCGACGGAATCACCCAACGGCAAGCAAAAGATCGACTACTTGATGTTATTGCGACCATGAAGGTGGATGGGTTGCTCAAGGAAATCATCAAGGAGGAGACCAAAGTTGGGCTGGAATTCTACTACCTCGAGATGATCGCTTTCATGATGAACCCCCTCAGGTCTCGCCACAAATTGGCGATCAAGAAGGGGCACATCATGCGACGACTTGGGCATGCCATCCAAGAATCGCCGCAACCCAAGCCATGGACCCCGCCGAACCAGGTGAACCCTCAACGGACGGGGAAGAAGAATAGATTGGGCCGGGTGAGAGGCATGGAAGGAGTCGAGGACATGGACAAAGCCGAGGATCCCGAAGTTCACCAAGATCAAGAACAAGGCGACCCGGCGTTGAGCATTGCGAAGATTCAAGAAATATGCAAAGCCCCCTTCCAAGGTGGATGCGGTACGGAATTGGCCCAAGCCTGAAACCCCAAAGCAGATGAAGGGATTCGTGGGGGTTGTAAATTTATATTCAATTTACATATGAAAATTTTCCAATATTGCAGCCCCGTTGATGACGTCGCTTCAAGGTAAGTATGAGCGTGTCCCCGGGGTAGATGGTCGTAAGGGACGTTGTAGGCATTGGGAGAATTGTTGAACGAGGTAAACAACGAGGTGCAGGACCAGAGGTCCCGGTTGGACTCGAAGAGAGCGGAAATGCAATCGACTTTAGAACAAGCGACTGCAGCCGCTTTGGAATATCACAAAGTTGCTGAAGCACTTAAGGCGAAGGTGGACAATTCTCGCCAAGGGTGGGAGCATTCCACCAATGAGTTGAAACGGCAACTCGAGGGAGTGTTGAATGAAGTAACTCGGTTGAGCTCACACCGGGCCCGGCTGGACAAATCGATTGAGGAATTGAAGAGTTTGGAAGGCAAGGTGTTGAATTGTTACCGGGTCACCACCAACATGGCCAAGGAAATCCGGCGGATAGGCCTCAACTTTGAGGATGCCCAAAAACGGGTGCATGGTATGGAAGCACTGGTGGGAAGCCACAAGGCTTCTTTTTCCCAGCTTATCAATCGGGTACACAACTTGGAGCACCTTGCTGTTTCGTCAACATCCACAGGGGAAGTTGGAGAGGCAACGGTGCCCGCAACGGAGGTGAGACGCATAGCGGCGAACCTGGAGAGCACCAGTGCACAAGTGGCCACACTCACAGGCCGAATGCACCATTGGGAAACTATGCGCAAGCCGGAATAGGCCAAGGTTGAGGCCCTGGAGTTACAGGTGCGATTGCTCATGACCCGGTTGGAACAAAGTGAGCAGGAGGTACATGCGCTCAGGGAGGAGATCGGGACCCGACCCCATGGCGGTCCACCCGAACGCATGCGGTCTGATTTTCATGTCATTGGCGAATTACAAAGAAAATTGGAGTCTTTAGAAACCAAATATCAATTGTTGAAACATGCGGGTACGCCTCCGGTGAATCCAATTAGGATCCCGACACCGAAGCCAGAACCACGAGTCCGAGTTTTTGGAGTGCCGGCGCGGGAAGAACGGGTTGCGGGAAGCCTACCAGGTGTTTGGATTCCCCCCGGCCGAGGATGACTGGTCATCCATGTGGTCGGATGACCGGGGTTTCCGGGGTAGAGCCCCACGAGGTGGACGGAGTGGGACCCGCACCCACGAGGGACACACCCCGCCGGGCATGGGTGGTGATTGGCAGCATTGCGCCGGGTCGGACCTCCATTTTTTTGAAGCGGACGGTGATGGTTGGTCTATGCCGCGCATGGTGTTTCAGTTGTTCAACCGACAAGAATCTCTCAAGGATGGAATTGGGCTTCCGAAACAAAAGCCCTCAGGAATTCTACGGGCAATGGCATTTGATGCAGTTTGCCCAGAACGACTTTTGGACTCTCCGTTCGATTGGGAAGAACCACAACTTGAAGGAACAGATTCGCGGTTAATTCCTCCCGGGGTCCACGGAAGGCTGGCAACCCCGGTGATGCACCCGCGAACTTTGGGGGACGTTCGAGGAATGTTCGTCGCCCCCCGCCGGGATGGAAGTGGGACCACGGGCATTAAGTGGTTTTTGGATTTTCGTGCTTGGGACGCGATTGGATGTACGGGTTGACAGCTGCCATGAGAGGAGCTGTCTTGCTTTCTCTTATTCCCGCCTCCCGATCCAACCCACTGAAGGAAATGGTGAACCGGTACCAATTCCGGTACCAAGATTTGTTGAGGGAGGTGACGGAGGAAGTCTTCACCGAGACAAACGACGACGTGATCTTGGAGGCCTTCAACACCGTCCAACCGTCTTCACTAACTCCAACGCCACGCGAGTTCATCAATTGTGTTGAACAATTGTTAGCCTTGGGCCGCCGAGTTCGCGACGGAATCACCCAACGGCAAGCAAAAGATCGACTACTTGATGTTATTGCGACCATGAAGGTGGATGGGTTGCTCAAGGAAATCATCAAGGAGGAGACCAAAGTTGGGCTGGAATTCAACTACCTCGAGATGATCGCTTTCATGATGAACCCCCTCAGGTCTCGCCACAAATTGGCGATCAAGAAGGGGCACATCATGCGACGACTTGGGCATGCCATCCAAGAATCGCCGCAACCCAAGCCATGGACCCCGCCGAACCAGGTGAACCCTCAACGGACGGGGAAGAAGAATGGATTGGGCCGGGTGAGAGGCATGGAAGGAGTCGAGGACATGGACAAAGCCGAGGATCCCGAAGTTCACCAAGATCAAGAACAAGGCGACCCGGAGTTGAGCATTGCGAAGCTTCAAGAAATATGCAAAGCCCCCTTCCAAGGTGGATGCGGTACGGAATTGGCCCAAGCCTAAAACCCCAAAGCAGATGAAGGGATTCTTGGGGGTTGTAAATTGATATTCAATCTACATAAGAAAAGGTTCCAATATTGCAGCCCCGTTGATGACGTCGCTGCAAGGTAAGTATGAGCGTGTCCCCGGGGTAGATGGTCGTAAGGGACGTTGTAGGCATTGGGAGAATCGTTGAACGAGGTATACAACGAGGTGCAGGACCAGAGGTCCCGGTTGGACTCGAAGAGAGCGGAAATGCAATCGACTTTAGAACAAGCGACTGCAGCCGCTTTGGAATCTCACAAAGTTGCTGAAGCACTTAAGGCGAAGGTGGACAATTCTCGCCAAGGATGGGAGCATTCCACCAATGAGTTGAAACGGCAACTCGAGGGAGTGTTGAATGAAGTAACTGGGTTGAGTTCACACCGGGCCCGGCTGGACAAATCGATTGAGGAATTGAAGAGTTTGGAAGGCAAGGTGTTGAATTGTTACCGAGTCACCACCAACATGGCCGAGGAAATCCGGCGGATAGGCCTCAACTTCGAGTATGCCCAAAAACGGGTGCATGGTATGGAAGCACTGGTGGAAAGCCACAAGGCTTCTTTTTCCCAGCTTATCAATCAGGTACACAACTTGGAGCACCTTGCTGTTTCGTCAACATCCACAGGGGAAGTTGGAGAGGCGACGGTGCCCGCAACGGAGGTGAGACGCATAGCGGCGAACCTGGAGAGCACCAGTGCACAAGTGGCCACACTCACAGGCCGAATGCACCATTGGGAAACTATGCGCAAGCCTGAATAGGCCAAGGTTGAGGCCCTGGAGTTACAGGTGCGATTGCTCATGACCCGGTTGGAACAAAGTGAGCAGGAGGTACATGCGCTCAGGGAGGAGATCGGGACCCGACCCCATGGCGGTCCACCCGAACGCATGCGGTCGGATTTTCATGTCATTGGTGAATTACAAAGAAAATTGGAGTCTTTGGAAAACAAATATCAATTGTTGAAACATGCGGGTACGCGACCGGTGAATCCAATTGGGATCCCGACACCGAAGCCAGAACCACGAGTCCGAGTTTTTGGAGTGCCGGCGCGGGAAGAACGGGTTGCGGGAAGCCTACCAGGTGTTTGGATTCCCCCCGGCCGAGGATGACTGGTCATCCATGTGGTCGGATGACTGGGGTTTCCGGGGTAGAGCCCCCAAAGGTGGACGGAGTGGGACCCGCACCCATCAGGGACACACCCCGCCGGGCATGGGTGGTGATTGGCAGCATTGCGCCGGGTCGGACCTCCATTTTTTTGAATCGGACGGTGATGGTTGGTCTATGCCGCGCATGGTGTTTCAGTTGTTCAACCGACAAGAATCTCTCAAGGATGGAATTGGGCTTCCGAAACAAAAGCCCTCAGGAATTCTACGGGCAATGGCATTTGATGCAGTTTGCCCAGAACGACCTTTGGACTCTCCGTTCGATTGGGAAGAACCACAACTTGAAGGAACGGATCCGCGGTTAATTCCTCCCGGGGTCCACGGAAGGCTGGCAGCCCCGGTGATGCACCCGCGAACTTTGGGGGACGTTCAAGGAACCTTCGTCGCCCCCCGCCGGGATGGAAGTGGGACCACGGGCATTAAGTGGTTTTTGGATTTTCGTGCTTGGGACGCGATTGGATGTACGGGTTGACAGCTGCCATGAGAAGAGCTGTCTTGCTTTCCCTTGTTCCCGCCTCCCGATCCAACCCACTGAAGGAAATGGTGAACCGGTACCAATTCCGGTACCAAGATTTGTTGAGGGAGGTGACGGAGGAAGTCTTCACGGAGACAAACGACGACGTGATCTTGGAGGCCTTCAACACCGTCCAACCGTCTTCACTAACTCCAACGCCACGCGAGTTCATCAATTGTGTTGAACAATTGTTAGCCTTGGGCCGGCGAGTTTGCGACGGAATCACCCAACGGCAAGCAAAAGATCGACTACTTGATGTTATTGCGACCATGAAGGTGGATGGGTTGCTCAAGGAAATCATCAAGGAGGAGACCAAAGTTGGGCTGGAATTCGACTACTTTGAGATGATCGCTTTCATGATGAACCCCCTCAGGTCTCGCCACAAATTGGCGATCAAGAAGGGGCACATCATGCGACGACTTGGGCATGCCATCCAAGAATCGCCGCAACCCAAGCCATGGACCCCGCCGAACCAGGTAAACCCTCAACGGACGGGGAAGAAGAATAGATCGGGCCGGGTGAGAGGCATGGAAGGAGTCGAGGACATGGACAAAGCCGAGGATCCCGAAGTTCACCAAGATCAAGAACAAGGCGACCCGGAGTTGAGCATTGCGAAGATTCAAGAAATATGCAAAGCCCCCTTCCAAGGTGGATGCGGTACGGAATTGGCCCAAGCCTAAAACCCCAAAGCAGATGAAGGGATTCTTGGGGGTTGTAAATTGATATTCAATTTACATAAGAAAATGTTCCAATATTGCAGCCCCGTTGATGACGTCGCTGCAAGGTAAGTATGAGCGTGTCCCCGGGCCAGATGGTCGTAAGGGAAGTTGTAGGGTACCAAGGGAGCGTAATTGTATCCAGTGGACGCCCGAGATGGAGTCTGCTTTTGTTCAGTTGAAGGAAGCACTCAGTGCTGAGTGTGAGTTGTACATACCATCACCCAACGGTGAAAATCGCATCCATGTGGATGCATGGGACCATGGAGTCGGTGCTGTCCCGGAACAATAAAACCCCTCTTTTTTCAGCCGCAAGCTTGAAGGCAAGGATGGGAAGGGACAAAGAGCTTGGAGCACCCGCGAGCAAGAGACTTAGGCATTAGTCCTTGCTTGCTAGAATTTAAAAGTTCGATTGGGGGACGACAAGTCACGGTGTATACGGACCACAAGTCTTTGGAGGGATGGTACAAAGAAGATCTTTGTACCCTCTCGGAGCCTTTCGGAAGGCGTGGTCAATGGCATGAATTTTTAAGCCGGTACCACATTGAAGTGGTGTACAAACCCGGCAAGGACAACACCTTCGCCGATGGGTTGTCTCGGTGGGCGGATGACACCAATTTTCACGGCAGTGATGCCGATCAAAAGGGGGTCATGAAGCAGGAACGTGGTCTCAGGGAAAGAGAAGAAAACGTTTTGGCCCAGCGGGCTAGAGACACGCAAGTCCAGTCGGATTTAGGTGTTCTCACTGCCATCACTGCCGTGGGGGCCGTCTTAACTCTCCAATGGCTTGGATATGCCACGGTGCAGGCTCTAAGTTCCTCATCAAGCTTGGGTACAACCTTGCCCCTCCATTCTTCAGTGTTTCTACGACAGTTCTCAGGACATTCAGGACAGACAGGACAAAGAGATAAATGAGCTTGCTGCATCTATTGCTTCTGTAGAGGGATGTGCAGCTATTTGGTCCAGTGAGACTGTTTCTGGCTATGCAGCCCGTCTTCAAGCTCGGATGAGGTTTGAGGTTTGAGGTTTGATTTTGCGGGTACTAGACGCCTTTCGGCCCCGGGGGGCCACCTGGTCGGGCCAGGTGATATCCTTCCCACCGAGTCCTAGTGGGGGGCCCTCCAAGACGCACCTCCTGCCTGGTGGCGGAGTCCCCCGGGTTCACAGGGCTCGGAGCCCCGTCCCTCCCCGGCTTCCCCGTTTCGCCACTCCCCGGTCAGTGCATCAATTCGCAGCCGTGGCTGCAGGCGCTTACCCACCGCGTCGCCCCCCTAATGCGTGGTCGCCCGGGGCGCCGGTGCCGCCGGGCCCGTGCTACTGGTTTGTCCCCAGTGGGACCCCCTTGGGCTGGCGCGGAGGCTGCCTAGCCTAGGGGTTGGGGCGTGGCGCAGTGCGCGACTACTGCCTTGGCGGGTGCAGTGCCCCGTCCGTGTGTGCGGGGTGCTCGCGGCCGGTTCGGGGGGTTCGGGCCGGTACCTCGTGTTGTGTCTCTCCCGTTTCCCCCTTCCCGCCCCGTGTGTCACTGCATGTGGCGGGCCGTCCCGTCCGGGTGTCCCTTACCCTTGCTCGCTGGTACGCCATTCCACGTGGTCTGTGCGTTCTGCGAGCTCCGACCGGTTGCCCTTCTGGTAGTCCCCGCGTGCCCTGTGCGTGTGTGTGCCCTCATGCTCCCGCGGTGCCCCCCCCCCCCCACCCTGGGTGGGGTGGCGTGCGCACCTCCCGCGGTCCCGGCACTGGGCGCTGGTAGGGCCGTTCCACGTGGTCCGTGCCCCACCGCGTGTCCTGCCCCGGTCCGTTGCTCCGTCTGGCGTTCTTGGGGGGGGGCGGTCCCGTCCCGGTTCCCCCCTACTTGGCTCGGGGCTGTGGGGGTGGCGCAAGGGCGTCCCCGGGGGGGATGCCTTCCACTGTTGCACGGGTCGTCTGGGGTCAGGCGCTCCCCCTCCCCCGACTGCCCGCCCCGGTCGGCCGCCAATGGGTCAGTGCGGCGGGGGGGGGGGGGGGGGGGAAGGGGGGGGGAACCCCACCGCCCTGGTTCGCGCCCCCGTCTTCCCCAGGCCAGCCTCCGAAGGGGTTCCTCCGTTTGCGCCGTCCTGGGCGCCGCCGGTCCGCCGTTGGCCGGCAGCGGGCAGGGCGGGGGCGTGCGGGCGGTTCACCAGGGGCGCTTGCGGCGGCCGCGGTGCCCCCTCACCCCGGGTGCAGCGGCCTCTTCGGGGGGGGGTGCGGGGCCGCTGTCTCTTCGGTCTGCCTCCGTCCGCTCTTCGGCCTGATGGGGAGGTGGGGGGGAGTGGAGGGGGCCCTCTGGTCCCCTGGCGTCGCCCCCTGACGGCCGAGGGGGGGCGGCCTGGCGGTCCCGGCCCCGGGGGCCAGCCATCGGCTGGGGGGTCGCACTCTTCCCCCGCTGCCCTCTACCTAGAGTCAGACCCTCGTGCAGGCCCTCGCTGGGGCCCCTCCTCCCCCCTGCCGTCGTCGCGCGGCGCTGGCTGGCCGGCGGCGGCCGTGAGGGTTAGCGGTCAGCGGTTAGCGGGCTGCGGGGCAGTAGGTTCCCCCCTGCGCTCGTTGTCTCCGCCCTCCATCCCGCGGGAGGTGGCGCGCGCTCCTCTGTCACGCCGTATCGTGGGGGGGGCGTGGGTCAGGGAGCCCAGCCCCCCCCCCCCACTTTCTCGCGTCCGCCGTCTGGGCCGTCACCTGCGCCGCCGCTTGTGTGGGGGCTGGGGCTGTGGCGGCGGCGGGTTGCGCCGGCGGTAGCGCCAGTGGGCGAGGGCGCTGCGCAAGGCTCCAGGGGGGCCAGTTGTTGGCGTCCGCGTCCGTGATGCGGAGTACCGCACCCCCTTCCAGGAAGGCCGGCCACCTCGGCCCCCTGTCGGGCCACGCCGCCCGTATCACTGTCCTGAGGACCCTCTCGTGGTCCTCTGGGGCTGCCCAGCCCCCCGGGGGTACCTCCTGGTTTCCTCCGTCCCTCTGGAGGAGCACGGCATCGAAGGGCCGGTTCCTCAACCCCCTGGTTGTCCCCTAGTTGGCCCAGCTCAACCACCCGTAGACCTCCCCCACCAGGGGGAGGGCCTCATCCCCCAGAGGGTCCGGGACCGTGCCCCAGTCCTGGTCCCAGGGCCGGGCCCCCTCTGCCCCTCGCGCCGTCTTTCCCTGCTGCCCCTGTGCCTGCGGCACCAGTGCCGCGCCCCGCCCCCCCCCCCTCCGCCGAGGCCATCTGCGCCGGTGCGGGGGGGGGGGGGGTGGCTGGTGCTGGGGTCGTGGGGGCTGGGGGGGGATGAGCTCGCCGGCGTCGGGGTTGATGTTGTAGAGGTGGTGGTGGTGGTGGTGGTGGTGGTGGTGGTGGGTGTGGTGCGCGGGCATCTGTTGGATGCCGGGGGGGATGCACCTCACCGGCTGCACGTCCGGCTGCGCGGGCACCCCGCCCCCCGCCCCCCTCCCTTCGACCAGCCCTCCCCCCCTGGGCTCCCCTGCCCCGTCCCGCCTGTCCCTGGGGGCCCCTGGCGCCCTTGCCCCTGCTCTTGGGCCTCCTTCCGGCCCCCTGCCCGTGCCGTGGGTCCCGCCCCCTGTCACCCACGCCCTGGCCTGCCCGCTCGCCCCCCGTCCCTCGCTCCGCTCCATGCACCTGGGTGCCCTGCCCGCGCCCCTGCGCGCCCTTCCCGTGCCCTGTCCCCTTCCCGGCTCCCTGCCCTGAGTCGCGCCGTCTGCTGCCCGCGCTCTGTCCTTCTCCGCTGCTGCGCCCTTGCTCCCTGCCACGTGTGCCCTGGCCCCCTTCCTGCGCGTGCTCCTGGGCACTTCCCCTGTTGCCTCCTGTCCCCCGCTCCACGCTCCTGTGGCTGGCCCGCAGCTCTGTTTTGCGCGCCGCCCCCTCTTTCCTGGATCACGCGCCGGGCGTCCTGCTGCCTTTGCAGCTGCGGCAGCGTGAGGCCCGGCGGCGAGCGCTCGGGCGCCGGGGGGCGGACGTGCCGCGTCCGCCCCGGGGGGAAGGGCTTGGGGGGGAACAGCTTGGGGGAGCTGGTGTGGGTGTGGGTCGGGTTGGCGTGGGCGAGGTACTTCGCACCCTCCCTGCCCACTGCTGCTGGTGCAGCGGCCGCCGGCGAGGCGCCCGTGGCCCGTGCGGGGTCCTTCCCCAGCTTTCCCGGCTTGCTGGGGGCCGCGGCGTGGCCGGCCGAGGCGGTGGCACGGCTCGCCAGGGCCGTGGTCGCAGGCGCTCGCGCGCCCTCCCCGCTCCCCTCTGCGGCTGCGGCAGCCCTCGGCGATGCGCCCGGTACCTGCGCCGGGGCTACCCCCCGTGTCGGCGGCATGCCGGGGGCCGCGGTCGGGGCCGCGGCGTGGCTCGCTGGGGCTGCGGTCTCCGCTCCCCGCGCGTCTGGGGCCTCCTCCCGGGGCGGGACGGCAGGGCTTGCTGCTTGTGCAGCGGGAGCGGTCACCTCGGCCGGTTCAGGCTCCTGGGTCGACGGCCGGGTGTCGGCGGAGGGCGCCCGGGGCTGCTCAGCCGGCGGCCCGACCAGCACCGCCGCCTCCGCCAGCCTCCGCTCCTTGCGCTCCGCGGGAGTCTCCCCCACCCACTCCGGGGAGACGGGGGAGCGGGAGCGGGACCGGCGGTGGTGGCGGTCGCGATGGCGGTCATCACTGTTTTCCTGGTAGGCATGCGTGGTGGCAGGTGCGCCCTTCCCACTACCTCCCGGTGCATCAGTGTCGTGCCGTGGGCAGTGCTGTGCAGTGCTCTGCGGGCGGGAGGGGGGGAGGGGGTGGGGGGCCAGCTGTGGCGTCAGCCCCGTACGGGCGGGGGCCGGCGGCCATCCATCGGCATTGGGAGGGGAGGCGGGTGAGCCATGCGGCCCACGCGTCGCGCCACAGCTCCCAGTCTGGGGCGGGGCTCAGGGCCCTGGGCCCCCGGGGGTCGTTGGGTGGTGCCAGGGGGAGCCGCACTAGGTGGACCCCCGTAACGGCGGTGACCTCCTGTGTTCGCAGGAAGGTGTGTACCCCGTCCCGCGCCGCGGGCGCCGGGAGGGCGGGGCGGGGTACAGGTGCTGCCCCATAGAGGTGGACGGGGGTGATCCCCAGGACCCGTTCCGGGTCCCCGCGGGTCACGAGGACGAGGAGGAGCAGGGGGGTGCCAGGGCGCTCTTGCCAGAGGACCTGCCCCCTGTGGTGGGCACTCCTGGTTCTGGAGAGGGGGGGGGGCAGGTCTGGGTTGGCCCAGCCGCGGGGCGCGTGCGTCGCCGGCGGGAGGGCGGGGCACCAGGTGCGCTCCCTGGGGAACGCCTCCCATACGATGGCATACTGGGTGGTCGGCCTGGTGCCGTCGTACACCGGGTTGGTCGGCCGGGGGCGGGCGGGCGCCTCATCCGCGCCTTCCACGAACACCCTGATCTCGCCCACCTCCAGGTCCTCGTCCGGTGGGTGTAGAAGGTGGAGCGCCGCATCCAGGTCGGACACTCCCCCCGGGTATGTGGCCCGCGCCTTGTTCGGGTACGGGGCAGTGTCCCCGGGGTAGCGCGTCCTGAGGGCGTGCACCAGGGCTGGGACGCTGCTGCGGAGGGACATGGCAGACCCCGCTCGCGTCGGCCGCAGGGTGTCCCCCAAGGAGCGGGGCCGGTCCGACCGGTTGGACTCGCGCCACTCCATCCAGTGCCCGTAGAGGGCCGCCTCCAGGCCGATGAGCCCCGGCTGGATGGCGTTCACCATCTGGTGCATCGCCGCAAGTAGCGTAGGGGCCCCTGCTCCGTTCAGGGCGCGGACGGCCTGGAGGGCGGTCTCGTTGTGGAAAGCCCTCGCACTGCCCATCAGGTCACGTCGTGCGGCAGCGTGCGCCTCATGCGCCTCCGCCACCGCGTCCGCCACCAGGCCCCGGACAGTCGCCTCCTGCGCTTTGCGGCGGGCCCTGGCGTGTCCCGGCCCATTTCCCCTGTTGGCGTGGCAACGTACTGCGGGCTCTACAAAGGGCGGCGGCGGGTGGGGGTCAGGGCGCGAACACGTGCGACAGGTGCGCAACGGATGTGGGGTCCCGCAGGTGAACGTGGATCCACATAAGGGCAGCGCCCGCGGGGCCCGCGCGTTCGTGTGAGGGGGCGTGTGCCCCCTCGATGTGCCGGTGCAAGGCCTCCTCCTCCGTGCGCCTGCGCGGGCCTGGGGGAGGTTCGGGCCAGGGGCACGCGGCCACCTGGGCGCACCGCGCGCACCTGTTGGCGCCTGTCAACGCTGCGGAGGACACCGTGTCACATTCCCCGCAGAGTCGGCAGGTGTGTGGGAGGTGGGAGGGCGGCGACCCAGGGTCGGGATGGCGGAGCCAGAGGTCGTCCCACCTCTGTCGGAGGGGCTCCCGGATCTCCAGCAGGCGGGCGTGGACGCGGCGCCGTTAGTCCCTGTCGAGCGTCTTCCGCTGGACCTCCCGCCACGTGTCGTCGGGGAGAATCCCGTGGTCGTGGAAGGCGTCGATGAGGTCGTCCGACGCCGGGCGGAGGTGCCCCTGGGGGGGGGTTGCCATGTACACGTGGCGCCCGGTGAGGTGGGGCGCCAGCGTATCCCATTGGCACCCGTCTGCGGCGTCCCGGTGGAGGAGGGCCAGTAGGGTGCCGTCCGCGACTGCCTCCCATCCCACTCGCAGCCCTTCGCAGCCATCCAGCTCCTGGCGTAGCGCGGCTGCAAGGTCGGTGGGGAGCATGAGGAGCAAGGGCCCCTTGGTGTCGCCCAGCCGGGACAGGGCGTCGTCGTATACCGCCCCCCCAGTTTTGAAGTGCGCCACGGCGAGCTGGGCGGTCCCGTCCTCTGGGGGGTGCCATCAGACGGTGGCCGTGGCGTGTCCCCATTTGCGTATCTCCGTAGCCCGGAGTACATTGGCGGCGTGAAGGACGACGCGGGGGGGGAAGGGCGTTCTGACGAGTGAGGACACGTCCCCAGTCCATCTTGTTTGCGGCCCCGGGGCTCCTTGCAGCCATTCCCCCGTCGCCGCGTCCCACGGGTGGTCAGGTCCCGCCCCGCGGATCACGGTGGGTCTCGGCCGGGTGTCCGGCCCCCATCCCTCGAGCGGGATTGCGGCGTATCGTTGCGCAGGGGTCTCCGGGGCGCGCGTGGCAGCGCGCCACCGGCTCCACTCGCGCGTGCACTCCTCACCCACTATGCGTGCCTCCCACGCGGTCATGGAGCCGCGCCCGATGATCCACGGTGGGAGGAGGGCGTCTTGTAGGTGCTTCGAGAACCCCCCCGGCAGGTCCAGAGTGCCATTCACGACACGGAGCGAGGCTACGAAGTCCTTGTCAGGGCGCCGGGGAGGGGGGGGATGGTCGCCCTCTGCCGCGGTGAGCCATCGGTGCGCCCGGGCCGCCGCGCTTAGGGGCTCGCGGAGGAGTTGCTCCAGCCGGTGGTTGCGAAGCTCCCATGCGAAGTCCCCCAGCCGGAGCATGTGGTGGAGGAAATCATCCACAGAGGTCCCTCCCGGCTGGTCGTAGCGGGCTATGGCGCCGAGCTGCGCCTCTGCGTCCTCGGGCACCAGCCCGGAGCAGAAGACTTCCGTCCATGTGGCGCCTGCAGAGCGCCACGAGGCCACCCAGAGGGCTTTTTTGGTGCATGGGGGTTACCCCCCGGCGAGCATAACACAAAAGCGGCCTAACCACGGGCAAGTGAGCGTTCATGGCGAGCCGAAGTTCATCGAAGGACAGCAGCCATATGTACAGTAACTCAGGGGGTGTGACCCTGCTCAAAAATGCACCAAAGGCCTGGTTACTGTGCGCTGTGGCTTCGCCATTAGCCCTGTGGTTGGTGTTCTGACGCAAGACGAATCGAAAATAAAAGGGACTCTATATATATTTATATATATATATATAGAAATCAGAAACAAACTAATAACCCCGGCCTTAGAACATCTGGGGTATCATAAAAGACCTCCAGTTAAATGGAAACCACTGGCTTCAGAAAAGTTCGGAAAGCTCTGAGAACCGAGTGATGGCTGTGGTGTTCTTACCGTAGTAATTGAGCTGTTGCCGCTTTCAAATTGACCTCACAGGCTAAGGGACTCACAGGCCAACTTCAGCGTTCAAGGGGACGGGAACAAGGATCTCAGAGTACTTTATCAATCTGTTGGCATGCAGCGTAAGGGCAAACGCCGCTCGGAGCACTGGAATGTTGCGTTCTTTTAATCCAGGTACCATAGGACTTCCGGAGACGGCTCGCGAGGTTCCGGTATCCAGAACCAGCAATGGTAGTATCCAAAACCTTCAGGTTCATACCACCAGTGAATGCCGAGGTACCACATGACAGCAGTGGATGGGGAAAAAGGCTGTAAAATTGATGATTGACTGGAAGGTAACCGTAACTACCCACTTAGGAACACGCTACCCTAAAAAAGCCATCGCGAAAAGAAACTAAGCTCCGCAAGCGACTGGGGGGTTTCTGCCCCGCTTTGGTCTCCGGGTGACGAGTTCCTCCCCCTCTTTTTTTCTTTTTTCTATTTGTCTTTTCCCGTCCTCCTCATCTTCACCACCTGCGATCTGCACCCCCCCCCCCTAACTTCCTGACACCAGTTGGCAGATCGATGAGATGGGACCACGTTTGTGTCAGCACATTTATGATGCTCTCTTCCAGCTCCTTTTCGTCCACCCAGAGGGCTTTGTCCCCGGTGGGGAGGTGGCGGGCCGCCTCGTGTACCGCCTGGCGGTAGTGGGTCCAGAGGAGCCCTGAGTGGGTGCACCCCAAGTGCATGTGCACCAGGGTCTCCTCCGGGCCGCCGCATAGGAGGCACGTTTGTGGGAGGACGGCGACGCCAGAGAGCCGCTCCTTACCGGAGGGCGTGTGGCCGTCTCTGGCCCGCAGCGCCCGGCGGTTGGTGGCCGTCGCGGTGAGGTCCCGGGCGTGGACATAGGCTGTGGCGTGGGCCGCGCCCAGAGGTGTGTGTCCTCGGTGCGTCAGCGCATGGTCACTCTGCGCCTGCTGCGCGACCTCGCCGAGCGTCTGCATCGTGAGCAGCCGTAGATCGAGGTGGCCGTCACGACCGGCGACAATGAGTTGGGCGTGGCCAGGGTCCGGTGGCGTGTTCTGCAGGACGGTGTCCTGGGACGCCGCCCAGTCCGCCTTGTGCAGTAGGGCGTCACTGTGGTGCGAGGTGGCTCGGACGTACAAGAACGGGTGCCTCGCGTGTCGCCCTCGCGCGCACAGGCCCTCCCGGAGCCACCAGAGGGGCATCTGGTTGACCATTTCGGCCGCGCCCGCAGGGACCCCCGTGGTCAGCTCGCCATCTGCGTGTCGCAGGAGGTGGAGGATGACTTCGGCGTCCACCGTGTGGACCCATGGTCGGTGGGCGCCGTATTCTAGGGGGAGGGAGGCGGCCACCCCCTCCCCGTCGGGCACCGTGCCCGAGATGGCCAGCGCCCACGTGCGGGTGAGGTCGGCGGCGAGAGCGACGCTGGTGGCGTGTTTGCAGGGTCCGCCCCCTGACGCGTCGGAAGAGGTGTGGCCCCAGGTCTCCGGGATCCAGTAGTACCCGGTGGGGCTGAGCCACCCCGCGTTGAGGTTGGCGGAGTGCCACCGGACGTCGGGTTGGCTGGGGGTCAGTTGGTCCACGCTCAGCGCCCTAGTGTCGCTGGAGCTGATCGCCGGGTGGTCGTGCAGCCGGATTTCCGCTCTGGCGATCGTGCTTGCCCAGGACCGAAGTGCCGTCACATGTTCCTTGAGCCACGCCGGGACTCCGCGCTGGGCACCACCAGGTGTCCCGTGTCCTCCGGCTGGTCCTCCAGCGCGTGCACTGCCATGTGTGGGTCGTGCCGCACCCCCGTAGCTACCAGCAGGGCGGTGCCACGGGGGAGTCCACGGGGCCTGGGCTGGCCTGCCCCCACCTGCACTATTACCCACTCGGCCTGGAGCTGCGATTGCCCCGCTGCTCGGGTGCATTGGTCGTCCGTGGTCACCAACCACACCGGCGTCGGCGCGTGGGGCCGGGGGCGCAGGGGCTCGGGCCACGCCACATCCGCGTTAGGCTCTCGGTGCTCGCTTTCCGCGAGTACGTGGTGGAGGATGTACATGAGGGCTGCCGGCGGGTGGTAGGCCGCCCCCCGCGTGGGGGGGGATAGGCCGCCCCGGCGGCGGTAGCCCCCGACGTGGAGGTGCAGGCCGTCCCAGGTCACCCGTGGGCCGGTGTGGGCGTCCTGCTTAGCCCTCTCGGGGTGGATGAGTCTCAGGCGGGGGTCCCGTGTGCCGGTGGTGTGGAAGAGGTGGACCAAGGCGTCGCGCCACCCGGGGTGGTTGGTGAGCTCCTGCTCGCGGCAGCAATAGTGGAGGTGTTCATCGGCGCATTGGTTGAGGCATTCCCGCACCACCGTCGGCCGTGGGTCGTCGTTGTCGGGGAAGCGGTGGTGTGGCCCGTGGTGCCCATGCCACGGCGTCGTGTGCGGCACCGTCAGGTGGCACGTGTCGCGGTGTCGCAGCTTGACGGTGCGCAGCGTGACGATGATGCCTGGTGGGGACTGTATTTGGACGTGGGCCGCCCTGGGGCACGCGATGGGGTTGTACAGCCCCACTCCCAGGGCGGCCAGGGCCCGGGGTATGCGGTGGACCCAGTCACCTCCCGCTAGAGTTGCGAACTCCGGGACGGAGTAGTGCACCTCGGGACATATTCCGTGCGCGCTGGCTTTTTCCCAGAAACTCTTGGTGACCTCGGCGCGCACAGAGGTTGAGCGGTGGTGGACGAGTGTACCCACGAGGGCCAGTGCTGCCTGCTGGCACCGCGTTGGTACCCGTGTGAGCCCCAGGGTCCGGTCATCCTGCAGGCTGTCCCGCGAGGCGTCGAAGGTGTACCGCGCTCTGTCCTTCGCGACCTGGACCGTGATGTGGTCCAGGTGCCGCGCGGTGTCTGAGTCGTCGGCGATGAAAGGGGCGACGTACTGTGTCAGCCCCCCGAGGATCGCCAGGATGACGTCCTGCACCACTTTTGGTGGCGCGAGGGTGTTGAGGCACCAGTGGTGCACCGCCGCCAGGCGTAGCCGGTGCTTGCGCTGCAGGGAGAACTCCCCGTCCGGCTGCAGCTGGAGTCCCAGGTAGGGGACGGAGTCCGCCGCTGGTACCCAGTGCCATGGGTTTTCCAGGTGGGGACAGAGGCGCAGCTGCAGGCCCCGGACCCCCTCCGTGGTGGCCATGGCGCACTTGCAGGGGTTGAGCTCCATGCCCATCATCCCCAGGTACGCGGCCACCGCCTCCACGCCCTCGACGAAATGCTGCAGCGTGTGGGTCACTACCAGCAGGTCGTCAATGTAGGCCTGGATGAGGCCTTGCTCGGCCCCTCCTGGCGGGCGCAGGCGGCGCCCCTGCGCCCTGAGCAGGGGCTCCAGGAGGAGCGCGTACAGCAGGGGGCTCTCGGGGTTGCCCTGCCGGACGCCGCGCAGCATATGGACGGGCTGCGTTAGCCCGTGTCCGGTGACGATGCGCAGCCTGGCGCACGTGTGGAGGAAGAGAAGGAGGTCGATGACCTCCGGCGGCATGGAGAGGTGGCGCAGGATGAGGTGGAGGGCGCCGTGCGGGGCGGTGTCGAAGGCCTTGCGGGCGTCGAAGGAGAAAACGTCGTTGGGCCTTCCCCGTTGGAACTGCTGCTGCGCCATGAACAGTGGGGGGCCCGTGTTGGAGCCAGGGAGGGCCCCTTGCTGCCAGTCGCTGACCACTCCGTGCCGTGTGAGCACTTCTGTGATGCGCTCGGTGAGGGGGCCCATGAGCAGCTACATGTCCAGCTGGCCCAGGGCTATGGGCCTGTAGTCGTCCAGTCTGGCGGAGCCCGGTACCTTGGGGCTGAGCGGGATGTGCGCGTCCCTCCAGTGCATCCGCGGCGGGGCGCCGCGGAGGATGGCCCGATAGGAGTGGACCACGAGCCACTGGACGGGTGCCGGGAGGGCCTTGATGAAACGGGCCTCCACGTGGTTGGGACCTGGGGCCTTGCCATCGGCCTTGTCCAGGGCGGACTGCAGGCCCTGCATGCATTACTGCTGGACCTGTGTCCAGGCCCCGTCCGGGACCCGGGGGACATGGCGGCCAAGGACTGCCTGGAAGCCCGGGAGGTCCACCGGGTGTTTGTCATACAGTTGCCGCCGGAAGGCGCGAACTGCGAACATCACGTCGTGGGCCTCCGTGAGGAGCGTTTGGGTGTTGGGGACCCGCACGTTCGGGAGGCCTGACGGGCCCGGGGCCTCTATCTCTATGGCTCCCTGCACGGCTTTCCATCGCTGGGCGATGTCGCGGGCGTGGAAGTATTTGATGGCGCGCTTGTGGTCTGCCGCCAGGAGTGCGCGGAGTTGGCGAATGTCCTCTTCGAGGGCGGCTGCTTGCCTCTCCAGCTCCTCTTTTAGCTGGCCCTGTGTGGTCGGGCGGAACCCGGGCGACGCACCCCGCAGCTCCTCCGCGAGCCGGAGCGCCGCCTTGGACCGGATGCCATGCGGTGCCGCGTCCGCCTGGTACGCCGCCGGCGCGCACGCTGCCAGGGTGTCATAGCGGAGGACCGCTGCCCGGAGCCGCGTTCCGCTCTCCGGGGGGTCCCCCTCTGCCGGGTCCGTCCCCGCCGGGGACGGCTGCCGGCGTCCCACCACACGCGCTAGGGCGTCATGCGTTGCGTGGAGGTGTTCGAACAACTTGTCCACGGTGGCCGCGGGCATGGACCCGTAGACGTGCTGCTCTGCGGGACCCAGCCAGGGCGCCAGAGAGGGTTCATCCTGCGCTGCGGTGACCGCCGCCCACAGGCAGTGTTGGACGGGCGGGGCCTCGGCGTCGTACGGGAGGAGGCGGCCCTCCGTGTGGCTGTAGGGGGTGGGCATCGCCGCGCGCCCCGCTGCGTTGAGGAGGCCCGGCAAGGCCAGGCGGACCAGGAGGGGGTCCGAGCCGATCACCTGGGGGTCTATCATGCCGCGAGCCCAGACGCTTTCCCGCAGGGACCACGGCAGGAGGGGCTCGTTGACCAGGAAGGTGTCCACCCCCTGCCGGGACGGGTGGAGCGTGGGGGTCATGTCCTCCTCGCTGCCTGCCGTGGCCCTCTGGAAACCGCAGGCCTCCCAGCCCGCGCGGAAGTGCTCCGTGGCTGGGTTGGAGGTGGCATCCATGTAGACGTTGGTGTCACCCGCGATGACCACCGGGTGTCTCCCACCGAGGCTGCGTGCCGTGGCATACATTTGTATGTCGGCCCAGAACGCCGCCCATCCCGCCCACGGGGAGCAGCCTGCTTGCGGCCCGTGGACGTTGATGAGGATGAGGCCTCCCCCGTCCCTGCGGATCTCCAGGGCCGCGGCCTTCCCGGTGACGATTTCCGTGAAACTGAGCACCTCGTGCTCCGCCACGTACTTGCTGCTGACCGCGGTGAGGAGGCCCCCCTCTCTCGAGGTGGAAGTGGCTCCCGTCTCCACCAGCCGACTGCTGAAGAAGGGGGTGTACCCCTTGTCCCGGAGCGCCGCGGCCACGTGCATCTCCTGCGCCCGGGTGGCGATCCCTGTTTCCTGGAGCATGATGGCAAACCCCCCCTCCTGGGGTAGCATGCCGGTGATGAGGTGCTCCTTGTCGGTACAGGCCGCCGGCCCCCGGCGCCGCCGGAGTGTGTCCCGGAATGACCGGTCTGGCGGTACGAGGCCGTTGCGCAGGTTCCACGAGAGGAGCCATAGGGCGTCGTCCGCCGTGTCCTCCCGGAGTCAGCCATCACGCATCGGCATCGCCGCTGGGTCCGCCGGTGCAGCCAGGGCTCCCGTGTGCGCCGGGGCCATGGGGTGCGGAGAACCCGTTCCCAGCGGGGCCCATAGGGGGGCCAGGGGGGCCAGCCCCGCGGGGATGGACCCTTGTTGGGCCGCACCGCCGGTCCCCGGGGCCGCTCTGGGTGCCTCCTCATCGCTGTCTGCGTGGTCGGCCGCCTGGGGCGGGGGGCGCCGGGCGTACGGGGCGTGCCATGGGGACCTCCGTGCCCTCCCTTGCAGGATGTTGGAGGCCGCCTCCTTGTCGTCCACCGGGGCTGCAGCGTGCACCGCGTGCCACGCCAGGTGTTCCAGCATTGCCCCGCTTGTGTAGTACTTGTCTGCACACAGGGGGCATTTCGTTGGTTCCGTGGCCCCTCGCGCCGGGGGGAGCGGCACCGACTTCCGGATGGCGCCCTCCGTCGCTGGTTCGAAGGGCAGGTTGGCCAGTGGAACCGTGTGTGGCGCCAGCGCGCGACCCGTGGCCGCCGCATCGAGGGCTCGTATCGCGGGCACGGGCCTGAGACTCCGGATGGCATCGCGCTGCGCGTCTGCCTGCAGCCACGCTTGCCAGTGCGTGGCGCCGATTTGGCGGTCGGGTTTGCCCCTCCATCGCAGGTCGTGGAAGGCTTGTAGCCAGTGGTACACTGTGGTCGGGACCGCCAGCTGGAGCTCTAGGTCGGCAGGGTGCGCCGCTGCTGGCCACACCCCCGGCCCCGCCGCCCGGGCGTTGTCCTTCAACCGGACCTGGAGCAGGAGGGCGTGGTGTTCGCCCTCCTGTAGCGCTTTGACGATCATGCGGGTACAGTCTGCCACGCGGACCAGGGCTTCGGGCCCCAGCAGGCGCTCAGGGTTGCAGACAACGATGTGCGCGTCCGCCGGGCTGAACATGCAGACCACCCACTGTGGGTTCTGCTGTCCCCGTTGGGCCACCGCCAGGGTAGCCGCCGGGCGGGCGTGCGTGATTGGCCCCGCGTGGAGGTCCGGGACGTCCGTGGCCCTGATGGCGTCTCCCTGCCATGCGGCCCGTAGATGCTCCTCCTGGTCGGGGCTCCACACCAGTGCGGGGGGGGTTGACCCATCCCGGTTCCTGCCTCTTGTTGGGGGCGCTGACGGTGTGTAGCAGGACTGCCAGCGGCCAGGGGTCCGCCGACATATAGTAGGCCTGGGTGGGCCCCTGCTGCCAGGGGACGTGGGGCAGGGGCGGGAATGCCCCTTGCCTGGCGGTGCTGTGCCAGACAGTCCAGCGGCCCCCGGCCAGGACGTGCGACCGGTACCCTCCGGCGTGGCCGTGCAGGATGGCCTGGTAGCCTGCCGTCTGCAGCACCAGTGCCTCCCCCTGCTGAGGCCTGGGAGGGGGTGTGCAGCCGCCCGCATCCCAGACGCGGTTGCGCCCGCGGAGTGTGGCATGCCACAGGTGGGGTGCATCGCGCTGCGGCCCATGTATGCTTCTCGCAATCTGCGCCGGGCCGTGGTGGTGGACGAAGCTCTCCCTGCCGTCCGCCAGCAGCGCAGCCGCGACAACGTATAGCTGCTCCGCCGTGAGGGGTGCTGTCGCCGCGTGCGTTGCGGCCGGCTGGCGGGGCTGTTTGTCGTGGCAGGGGACATGGGGCAGCAGTTGCGCCGGCCACGCCGCCACGGGACCCATGGTGACGGCCGCGACCGCGGACGCCAGCGCTGTGCGGTCTGCTGGTCTGTACTGCCTGAGCCCCGTGGTATCTCGGGCGAGGTGCCTGCAGGCGGCCGTCCAGGCCGCCGGTCCGCAGTTCGTGCAGTCCGGTTCGGCACCATCCGCGCCGTTGCTTCCCCTTTTGCTGTACCGTGGTGGCGGTGTCGAGCGGGGGGCCCTGCTGCAGCGCCTCCGGGCCCTGCCCCGGCGAAAGGGTGGGCGGGACTGGCTGTGGGAAGCTCTGCGCGCCTCGGCGCTCCGGGTGCGTGTGGTAAGGGTTTTGCCGGCGGTGCTCCGGGGCCGCCCGTGGTAAGAAAAGGAGTGGGTGCAGGTACCAGCGGCCTTGCGCGGCGGACGGGTTGCAGAGCGTTAGCCACTGTTCCACAACGCCTCCCGGGTGCGCGGCCTCGACGCAGCGCTGCAAACCCAGGTGGCCCAGGCGGTTGGACGTGCCTGCGGGTGGGATGTTGGTGTGCGGGTGAAGCACCCGCAGCGGCTCCAGCGCCAGGTCTAGCACCTCGTCGTTGAGCTGCTCTGTGAGAGCCGACGCCCTGTGCAGGGCGTGGCGGACCCCGGGTGTGGGGGCCGTGAGCTGTTCGAGCACCGGCCCCGGCGGGTACCGTGCACCCGGGTTCGTTAGCCACTCCCTGGTGTGGCTCAGTATGGCCCTCCATACGTCCCTCGTAAGGGCGTGTTGGGGGGCCGAAGAGGGGACCATCCGTAGGAGGCGGTGGCACGCCGGTGGCGATTGCATGGGCTGTGGGGCGGCCGCAGTGATCGACCGGCACGCCGTGCCGGGCACGATCGCCCCCCATTCCACGGTCCCCATGCCCTCGGCTTGGAGTAGCGCCTGGCCCTGGAACAGGGGGAAATAGGGGCTCGAGTGCCCGCCCCCTTCCCTCCACCGTACCCAGGCCGCCCCCGCCTGCAGGCTGCAGAGCAGAGCCACGCCGGGGAGGAGCGGCTGCGTGAAAGCCCCCCTGACGGGTTGAGTGGCGAGGGCCAGAGTTCCCATGGGCAAATACCACAACGGGAGGACCCAGGGGCCCGGCAGCGGTTGCTCCTCCCCTGCGTCCCATCGACACTGGGAGTGTGGCGGGGCGGCCGGGACCGTGCCCGTCTGCAGGAAGTGGCCTGCCCTCTTGTCGGGGTGCCGTTGGAGGGTTGCCGCGAGGCTGAGCCCCTCCGCCGCGGGTGCCACTGGGAGGCCGCCCCGGGGCCTGCGCCAGGGGTAATCCAGGTCGGCTGGCCAGGTGTGGAGGTCCCGGGGGATTTCCTCCGCGGTCCCTGTGGCGGCGTCCTCCGGTGCCAGGTGCCACATGACGGCGAGCACCGCCCACGTGGAGAAGGGCCACGCCCGTGGGGGGGTGTACACCTGGATGGTCCACTGTGGGCGCGCCCGCCGCACGCGGGATGCGTGGAGCACCCCTCGGACCATGTCCGCCGCCAGGACCAGCACCATTCCCGAGGGCTCCACAATGATGCCCTCTGCGGGTCCGCCGTGGCGGCCCCGGGTGTGCAAGGCCACTGCCGCCTGTGCCGCGTGGGTGACTCGGTCAACGGCCTCCTGGATGTACACGCTGCCGCGTGCGGTCTCATCCAGGATCCAGCCCTGCGCCACCCCGTAGCGTAAAGCGGCGCGTGCGGCCGCGCGTCCCACCTCGGGCAGCGCTCCGTCATCGGGGTCGGGCTGAGGGTGCTGTTTAGGGCACCAGCCTTCGCCGGTGCAGTGGCCCCCTTCCCACCCGGGGCAGAGGGTGGGCACGCTGCCCGCCGGCGGCGCAGGTTCCGCGGGCGTGCTTCCCGTGGAGGGCTCCGGTATTTCCTTCAGCTCGGAGTCCGTGCACGCGTCCCCTTGTGGGGGGTCTCCTTCGCCGTCTCTGAGTCCCAGCGCCATGATGACCTCGTGTGCTGCGTCCAGCGTTGGAGATCAGGGGCGTTTTTGGCGTGGGGCCGCGGGTTCCGCCATTGTTGTGTCGCCCTGCCTAAGAGCAGGGGGTGGGGTGCGGATTTCCCGTTGGTGGTGCACGTGCTGTGGGCGCGGTGGGGCGTTGGTGGGGGAGCTCGTACGCCGGTTCCGCAGGCCGGCATTCGTGTGTGCGTGTGGGCACTAGGTGTTCCTCCCCCCGCGGTCCAAGGCGGTCCCGTTGCGAGGGGCGTCCGAGGCCGGGCGCTCTCCCCCCTCCGGCTGCCCTCCTCCTGGGGGCTGTCGGGGCCCGCTGCCCACGTGCTGTGGGCACGGGTGTGCGGGTACGGGGTCCGTTGTGAGGGGCGTCTCCGGTGAGGCGCTCCCCCTCCCCCGACCGTCCGCCCTCTGGGCTGGCTGTCGGTCCGTGTCCACTCTTGCCGGGGGCGCGGGTGTGCTGGTGTGGGAGCCCGGCGCTGTCCCCTCAGCTTGCATGCCCTGGGGGGGCCGCGCTCCGCGGGGGTGGTTGGGGCCGTCCCCGGGGGGGTGGCCCGCCACCGTTGTGAGGGGCGTCTGGTGCCAGGCGCTGTCCCTCCCCCGGTTGCCCGCCCTCTGGGCGGGATGTCGGGGTCCACCACCCACATGCTGTGGGCGCTGGTGTGCGGTTGTGGGGGCCCAGCACCGTCCCCTCGGCCTGCATGCCCGGTGGGAGCTGCGTGCCCCGGGGCTGGTGGAGGGCCGCCCCCGGGGGGGGTGGTCTGCCACCGTTGCGAGGGGCGTCGGGTGTCAGACGCTGTCCCTCCCCCAGCGGCCCGCCCTCTGGGGCGGTTAGCGGGGGTTCTGCGACCCGTGTGTCCCGGGTGCGGTCGGTGCGGGCGTGGGGACCAAGCACCGGCCCCACAGCGTGCGCCCTTGCGGGCCGGCGTCGCTCGCCTTGGGGGTGGCGGAGAGGCGTCCCCGGGGGGGGGCCTTCCACTGTTGCGAGGGGCGTCTGATGTCAGGTGCTCCCCCTCCCCCGACTGTCCGCTCACTCAGCGGGCTGTTGGGGTCCACTACCCGCGTGCTGTGGGCGCGGGCGTGTGGGTGTGGGGGCCCAACGCTGTCCCCTTGGCCTGCATGCCCTGTGGGGGCTGCGTGCCGCGGGGGTGGTGGGGGGCCGTCCCCGGGGGGGGTGGCCTGCCACCGTTGTGAGGGGCGTCTTGTGTCAGGCGCTGTCCCTCCCCCGACCGCCCGTCCTCTGGGGCGGGCAGCTGGGGTACCGCGACCCGTGTGTTCCAGGTGCAGTCGATGCGTGCGTGGGGGCCCAGCACCGGTTGTTCCACAGCTTGCGCCCTTGCGGGCCGGCGTTGCTCGCTGTGGGGGTGGCGGAAGGGCGTCCCCGGGGGGGGTGCCTTCCACCATTGTGAGGGGCGTCTGGTGTTAGGCGCCGTCCCTCCCCTGGCCGCCCGTCCTCTGGAGGGGGTAGCCGGGGTTCCGCGACCCGTCTGTCCCGGGTGCGGTCGGTGCGGGCGTGGGGACCCAGCAGCGGCCCCACAGCGTGCGCCCTTGCGGGCCGGCGTTGCTCGCTGTGGGGGTGGCGGAAGGGCGTCCCCGGGGGGGGGTGCTTTGCACCATTGTCTGAGGGGCGTCTGAGGTCAGGCGCTGTCCCTCCCCCGACTGCCCGCCCACTGGGCGGGCTGTTGGGGTCCGCCGCCCACGTGCTGTGGGCGCGGGTGTGTGGGCGTGGGGGCCCAACACTGTCCCCTTGGCCTGCATGCCCTGTGGGGGCTGCGTGCCGCGGGGGTGGTGGGGGGCCGTCCCCGGGGGGTTGGCCTGCCACCGTTGTGAGGGGCGTCTGGTGTCAGGCGCTGTCCCTCCCCCGGCCGCCCGTCCTCTGGAGCGGGCAGCGAGGGTTCCGCTACCTGTGTGTCACGGGTGCGGTCGGTGCGGGCGTGGGGACCCAGCACCAACCCCACAGCCCGCGCCCTTGCGGGCCGGCGTTGCTCGCTGTGGGGGTGGCGGAAGGGCGTCCCCGGGGGGGGTGCCTTCCACCATTGTGAGGGGCGTCTGAGGTCAGGCGCTGTCCCTGCCCCGACTGCCCGTCCTCTGGGATCGGGCTATTGGGGTCCGCCACCCACGTGCTGTGGGCGCGGGTGTGTGGGTGTGGGGGCCCAACACTGTCCCCTTGGCCTGCATGCCCTGTGGGGGCTGCGTGCCGCGGGGCTGGTGGTGGGGGGCCGTCCCCGGGGGGGGGCCGGCCTGCCACCGCTGTGAGGGGCGTCTGGTGTCAGGCGCTGTCCCTCCCCCGACCGCCTGTCCTCTGGAGCGGTTAGCCGGGGTTCCGCAACCCGTGTGTCCCGGGTGCGGTCGGTGCGGGTGTGGGGACCCAGCACCGGCCCCACAGCGTGCGCCCTTGCGGGCCGGCGTTGCTCGCTGTGGGGGTGGCGGAGGGGCATCCCCGGGAGGGGCTGCCTACCACCATTGTGAGGGGCGTCTGAGGTCAGGCGCTGTCCCTCCCCCAACTGCCCGCCCACTGGGCAGGCTGTTGGGGTCGCCACCCACGTGCTGTGGGCGCAGGTGTGTGGGTGTGGGGGCCCAACACTGCCCCCTTGGCCTGCATGCCCTGTGGGGGCTGCGTGCCGCGGGGGTGGTGGGGGGCCGTCCCCGGGGGGGGGTGGCCTGCCACCGTTGTGAGGGGCGTCTGGTGTCAGGCGCTGTCCCTCCCCCGGCCGCCCGTCCTCTGGAGCGGGCGGCCAGGGTTCCGCGACCCGTGTGTCCCGGGTGCGGTCGGTGCGGGCGTGGGGACCCTGCACCGGCCCCACGGCGCGCGCCCTTGCGGGTCGGCGTTTCGCGCCGTGGGGGTGGCGGTAGGGCGTCCCTTGGGAAGTTGCCGTCCGCTGTTGTGAGGGGCGTCTGGGGGCGGGCAGCCGGGGCTTGCTGGCCACGTGCTGTGGCCGCGGGTGTGGGTGTGTGCGGTGTGTGTGGTGTCTGTGCGGTGTGTGTGTGGTGCGCGGTGCCGCTTTTCTCTTGTCCCTCTGGTGCTCCTCTCTCCGGTGCTTCGGTGCGGTGTTCTGCTCGCCGTGTGCCTGCGTGCCGCCCTCCTTGCGCACTTCCCTTGCTCGGCTGCTGGCTGCCCCCTGTTTCTTTCGTGGCTTCGTTGCGCTTTACCCTTTCCTCTACCCTTCTCCCTGGGATGCACTTTTTTCCTGCCTCCGCTCTGGTGCGTGTCTCAGTCTTTCTCCTTGCCGGCTCGTCGTTCTCTCTCGTTGGGCCCTGTGAGACAAAGGAAGGATTGGGGTATGTGGGCCTTCGGCGTCTGGGCGCGGTCATCATGTAACATACTGCACCCACATTGGCACCATGTTCGTTGCGGCTGCGTTCTCCGTTGCGCAGTGTATAACATACCTGTCTTCGCACTTGTGTCTACGTGTGTGCGCACTCCCCTCACCCTTCGTGCCATATCATGGTGTGCTTGTCCGCGGCGGTGGCGGTTGCGTTGCGCTTGCGGGGACAGACCTGTTTGTTGTGTTCCCACTCCTTGACCCGCGTTGATGGCCTATAGAGAGAGGGAGGATGGTGGCGTTGTGTACTTTGCTCTCGTGGTTCATCCTTGGTCCTCCCTTCCTCGTGGCGTTTGCGGCGGCTGGTTTGTGCTCCTTCGCCATACCTCCATACATTGCTTGCGTATGCTTGCGCGTGTCGGCATCCATACCATGCATACCATCCTCATTTTTTTTCGTTTGGGCTGCCCCTGGGTGTTCCCTCATACCACTCTTGCTCCGCGGCGGTGGCGGCCTCTTGTTCTTCATTTGATCGTTGGCGGTGTCCACTCTTTGGCGTTAGCGGCTTCCTCTCTTGTTGTTGGCCTACAGAGCGAGGGAGGAGGGTGGTTTTCATGACATTTGTTCGGTCGGCGGGTGCGCTGGCGTGGCGGCCTTGTGCGCTTCCTTCTTTTAGTCCGTTCTTGGCCCCATCTTCCTTGTGTCGTTTGCGGCGCCAGGCTCGGGTCTCTCCATACCTTGCTTGTGCTTGCTTGTGCGTGTGGGCGTACCACTTGCCCTTTTTGTGCCCTCGGGCTTGTGGTTTGTGTGTTTGGTGGCGCCGGTGTGTGCTCCCCGGTAGCGTGTGGCTCCCTTCTTCCAGTTTCGTGGTTTCCTGGTTTCATACCATCACTTCTTTCCGCTTGGGCTGCCCTTTAGGTACTCCCTCATACCACTCATGTTCCGTTCCGCGGTGTTGGCGGCCTTTCGCTCTTTGTGTGTTCTCTGGCAGTGTCCACATTTTCCTTGGCGCCGGCAGCCTATAGAGTGAGATAGGAGGAGAAGGGGGGGGTGCCTCGTTGCCCAATCGGTGGGCGCGTTGGCGCCGCGGTTCGCTTGCGTCTCCATTAGCAGCGGCCCTTTGCGTGTACTTTTTTGTTTTGGCGCTTGCGGCGTTTGTCGGGCCCTTGCGTGTGCAGGTATACCTCTTGCTCTTCGTGTGCCCCTGGGTTTGTGGTATGTGTGTTTGTGGTGGCGGTGGTGTGCTCTCCCCCGGCGTGTGGTTCCCTCCTTTCGGTTCCGTGCGGGTGTCCCTCATACCATGCTTCTTTCCGTGCGGGCGGCCTAGAGTAAAGAGAGTATAGAATGCATACGTGGGCGGTTGGGCGGCGGCGCGGTGCTCGTGGCGTCGGTTTGTTTGGTCCTTTATACCTTGGCTTGCTTGCAGCGGCTCTCATGGCGTGTGCGTGCATGGGCATACCTCTTGTGTGTGTTTCATGGTGTTTCATGGTTTCCCTGTTTTTTCGTGTGGTGCCTCGCGTTTGGGGGGTCTCTCCCCCTTGATGCTTTCACACACCTTGACCTTGCTTGTCTCATGTCGTCCTCGTCCTATGCGTGCGGGGGATGTTAGCGGGCGTGCCCTCTTGTTGGTGGCGGTGCGGCCGTTGTGTCCTTTCCCTCGTGCGTTGCGCACCTTGGCTCCCTTTCGTCGTGTGGCAGCGTGGCGCACCGTCTAACATATGACATACTTGTTTCGGCGGCTGGCATGTTCACATGGCGCCTACCCTATGTTGTCTCGTTGTCTTGTTTTTCTTATTGGTGTTGGAGCGCGCACAAGTCCCTAGCGCCTAGGACACGCACTTTGCTAGGTGTTTTGAGGCAAGCAACGATCAACTTCGTCTCCGTCGCGACTCTGTTGTTCTTTTGTTTTCTGTGGGTCTCCTAAATTTTGCGACCTCGCCAAACAGCGGCGTAAAATTTTTTGGGGGTTTATGAGGTTGGGAAAATCGATTTTTTGCTTTATTTTTTCTCGTTGTGCGTTTTTTTCTTGGTTTTTTTTTCTTCTGCTGCGATCGCGCGACGCCGTTAACAAGTTGTGAGCAGTTCAAGCTCCGATGAGTCTTTTGTTGTATTGGACGGAGTCAGAAGGACTCATTTGTGCCGTGTCCAAGGTGAACATACCACCTCAGTCCAAAGTTCTCTATGAGGATTGGACTGAGCATAATCGGGATGAATTTCCTGACTGGGACTTTGAGTCTGATCCAGTCATGTCAAACCCGAATTATTGGGATTACGCTATGAGGTGGGACGATGACGAAAAAAAGATTCAGTTCAAGGGAAAGACTGTGTGCCCTACAGCTCTTTTTGAAGACGTGGTGGTGGCAATACATTCTTATGGCCACCCTCGGGTGGAGAAGACTGTGGAGTTGTTTGATAGAAGTTTTTGATGCCTTGCCTACGACTTGCCAAGAGGTAGGCGTAATCTGTCACCCGACCTTGCTAAAATTCTTGGGCGATGTCATGAGTGTCAAACTACGAAGGCAAGGCGTGGCAAGCAACCCGACACATGTGAGATTGCTCCTGTTCCGCAGTATCCCTTCACATCCCTTGCAATTGACTTTTTTAAATTGCCCGAGTGCTTGCAGAAGTCCACTGGAAAAAAGGTGGACCATCTCATGGTCATCGTCTGCCGTCGAACCGGCTATGTATTGGCAATCCCTTGTCAAGCAAACTGATTGGACAGTATGAGTGCTGCTTCTTTGTTTTTGGATCAATGCGTCCATATGTTCGGGTTGCCAAAAGAGTTCATTTGTGACAATGCGTCCATTATCAACTGTGAATTTTTGAAGGCTTTGTTTGCCATGAGTGAAGTTGAACAACACAGCTCGGTGGCCTACCGACCACAGCGCAACGGACTTGCTGAACGAGCAGTCCAAAGTATTGTAAACTCACTTAGGCAGTACCTTGAGCAGCGTGGGGGTTCCAGCAAGCACTCTTGGGTGGATAGCTTGCCATTGGCCCTTTGGGCGTTGAACGATTTGCCGGCGGCAGTCAGTGAGTATTCCCCACATTGACTTTCTTTCCGGAGAGATCCTGTAGGTTGGGGGCATTGTTTCTTCAGATCCCTACAGGATGGGGCTGAGGATGCAGGACAATTTTTTGGTCGCATGTTCGACGAACGTGCTGAAGTCCGAAAGCGCCTTGAAGACCTCCATGCCAAGGAATTTGCCAAATTTTTGGCCAAACATCCATAGCAATCGTTCAAGCCGGGGGACCGTGTATGGGTACGTAATCGTATTGTAGAACCTCCTGTGCATGGCAAGCTTGAAAGGGTTTGGCAAGGCCCTTGTGAAGTGTTGAGACACATCTCACCAGGCACCTACCCTGTAAATATCCGAGGAAGGGAAGAGATCTTCACTTCTAGGCGATTGAAGCCCTATGTCCCTTACAAGGACGACAAGAAAGAGCCTTTGCACTATTATGCGGATAGGGAAGGGTTGATTGAGACCGACGACTACGTGGTCGAGCGTGTTTTGGAGGATCGTGTCGTTAGGGGGAAGCTACAGTGGTGAGTCAAATTTCGGGGGTACCTCGAACCTGAGTGGCATTATGCAGGCTCTTTCTTGCATAACATCAACGACACATGGGCTCGATACAACTGTCGGAAAGCGATTGATGTGTCGTTGTCAGATTTGGGCTTAATTATTGTTGATTTTCTATTTTTTTACCAATCATTGGCAGGTTGGCCTCCCAGCAGGCTTTTTCATCGAATTTTCGCCGTTCGAGTGGAATACCATCTCTGCAAACTTTATTCAGGCAATTTTGCATTGATGCTTTGAACCCTTTGCCATTTGATCCCTTTGCCCTTATCCGTTGCCATTGATTGATGGTGGTTGTCTCTCTTACCAACATGTCTTTTCCACTTATTTGATCTACTCCTCCCATTTGCATTGTGATGTCCCCCTCATCCCTGTATTGCCTTTCCCCCCTAATTTCGCGTTGCCGGATGCAACCATGCCACTGTCTTGTATTGTTGTGGGTATTTCAGTGCCTATTCCATGGTCTGCCCACGACTTTGGGCCCTTGGGATAGATTTGGGCTTGACGCGTTGAATTCTTATGTTGTTTGTGCCCCCGCTCCTGTTTTGAGGTTGCCGGACGCGATGGGGGCCGCCAGTTGTAATTAGGGGGGGCCTACTCTTTCAAAGACGGGTGTCTCTATTTTTAGAACACAACGTTGCATTTTTGGAATTTTTGTGCTATTTTTAGTAACAAAATTTCCATTTTTGAAATTCCTCTGCAGTGGCCTCGTTTCGCATTTCCTCAGCGTCCGCGACCATATTTTTGCACTGATTGCATTGGTGACGTCCGTTTCCCTCCAGGGTGGCCCCATTTGGAGATCCAATTTTTTCCCTTCGCTATTTTTAGTAACAAATGTTACTATTTTGAGGAAAGATTTGATTTTTCATTCCTCCGAGTTGGTGGCACCTGGGGACGTTCCGAACGGATCCTCGACCATTGTTCGGCATGCGCGACGCAACTGTGGGGTCTGTTTGCATTACATTTGCACCAGCGGCCCCCGGTAGACCCGCCTAAAAAGGTTTTTAGGTCAGGGTTAGCTACGGTCAAAAACCGATTTCGTGAGTACCTACCCTCATCGGGAACTCATTCCGGATGCAACCATGGCATCCGTTTGCTTCTTTCTTCGACCTGGGTCCCAAATGACATAATATTAGGTAAAAAAAGATTCTGAGAAAACAATTTTTCTCGAAAAAGAATCTTTTTTTCTTCCCGATTCCTCCATTTATTGTCTTTGGTGACCTCAAGGTGCATTTCGGCATTGTATGGCTCTCATTCTGCTTGTTGATTCCCCTTCGCGCCATTGGGTGGCACCATTTCGCTGCAGCTTGGCTTCTTGCCGGGAATTGGCAGCTAGGGAGGGGGCTGTCAATGGCAAGTGTGGGGCTTTGCATAGGTACTTTATCGCCTAAACAACAGCATTTGAGTTCTGCAGGGTGTTCAGGGCTAGGGAGGGGGGTGTTTATGCAATGCCCACACCCGTGTGGATTTTGCACCCTCCCACCCGCCCTCTGATGCTTGTTTGTGCCTGTTTCGATGGCTCTGACCCTCGTTTTCAAATTTTAGCAGTATCAGAGCATCTGGGATGTCTGAGTCAGGGAGGGGGGTGTAAAACTTGGGGCATAGCCATGTCAGAATCCGTGTTTGTTGCCAGCTTCTCCTTTGGACACTCATGTTGCTTCTTGTGTGCCATTTCAGGTGTAAATTATCATGCGATCTCAGCATTTGATTCCAATCCCAGATTTCGATCCCAGAATTAATTCCGATTGCAGATTTCAGTTCTGTCTTTACATTTTTGATGTTGCATTTATTTTTTTCAATTCTGCGGTTGGCCAGCATTTGTTCTAACATTATTTGGATTTCCGATTCGTCGATTGGCTGCTGCTGTGTGTGCGCGCGCGCCGTCTTTGGTCGCGCCGTAATGCTGGCCAGCCAATCGAATACCCTTCCAGTTGGTGCTAATAGTGTTAGCTCTATCCTGTTACCCAAATGGATACCGATCGAAAACTAGGGCGACTCCAGTGGAAGATAGAAGGCCCCGAATTGCGATCTGGCTAAACCCTGGTGTGGTGCCTCCGCGCACACCGGCTGTGGCCCTTGGGTGCATCACTGCACTTGAGAGGAGAATGGTACACGTTGATGGGCGCATCTTCATCGGCAGTGCCACGCCTACGTGTATGGGGAATCACGAGTCTCTGGAAGCTGGAGGAGTCCTAGTGGAAGAGGAGTTGAAGTGGAAGTGGCTGAGGTAGGCGCACCGCTGGTCGTGGGATACATTGGTTGTTGCTTTGCAATTGGATTCCATTGGGGTGCCACACCATATTTGGTTTTGAGGTCTCATGCATTCATTCTAAGAGGTGACATTGCATTTGTCATTCATGTATGGTTCATTCATGGTGTGACTCAATCTCGGTTGTGCGCATGATTCCATGGTCAAGGTGAACATATAGTGTCTCCTCTCCCCAAGGTGGATTTGGTGCTTTCCCTCACTCTCCCACTCTCTCCCAATTCATCATACTCCTCAAGAGGTAAATTGAGCATTTAATGCCATGTGACCGGTGTCTTTGATCCTTTGAGATGCTTGTGCTCTTTCATTTTTTTTCAAGTGCCCGTGGCTTGGGAGTTATCCAATTAATACATGCCGTGGTTTTGCCGTCTTATGATTAGACTCAAGGATAGGCATTGGTTGAGTCTTTGCCTCTCTCTCTCCGAGTGCATGCATGCTCTCTTGGGTCAAGGCTAGGCGAAACTCTCTCCATATGCATGTTCTCTTGGGTCAAGGCTAGGCGACACTCTCTCCCCATGCATGCCTTCTCTCATGGTGGTCAGGTAAATCTCTCTCAAGGGATTTGCTTGAGGAATACCTCTGCTCAGGCATGGTTGGGCGATGCATGTACTCTCTCCGGCTCTCTTGCCTGAAATGAACTCTCCATGCACGTGCTCTCTTTGGGTGGGATCATCTCTTCATGCACGTGTTCTCTTTGGGTGGAGGTCAGGTCCCATGAGTAGCCCGGGAGGCCTTTGGCCTATTGTGTGCTCCTTTGCTCAAGAGGTGGATCTGCATTGTCATTGGTGTATTGCTCATTTGCTATTTTGTTTTAGATTAGTTTTTGATCCAACTACAACTTGAGCTAACCGGGTCATGGTTTGGTGCCTTTGTTGGTGCGCTTACATGCCCCATGTGACCATGCATGTGCATGTGCACTTCCGTTCCTCATGTTGGTGTAGTCAAGACATCTGGAGATTCAAGTGTGACCCATTTGCTCTTTGGGGATGGCCCGACGGTGGTGTCGATCATTTTTTCCCTCTCCTCCACCCCGGCTGAGACAATCCATGCCGGCGTGTAGAAGTAGTGTAAATTTTGGTTTACACTTTTGCATGCATGACTCCAGTCCATAGGATAATGAGCGTGCCCATGAACTCTTCTTCCTTGCATTGCATGTGGTCCGACCAGAAGAGTGGGTTGAGTTTTACTCACACTTGTGAATTCTTTTCTTTTCTCAACGTTGGACCTACCTTGTGCCGGTTTGGACTCTCTTCGGACCCGTGCTCGTCCCGTGTGGAATAGTGGCCCTTTCGTACCTCATTTGTGGACCCGTGCTCGACTATTGTTAGACTGTGGCTCATTTGGTGATCATTTATGGGTTTTTGCGGACCATTGGTGAACTTTTGGTTGGATCATTGTTGGACGGTATTGTATTCTTGGGTCCTTTCATCATTGGGCTTTCAATTGGAATTGTTTGTGTCATTGCCGTGCCCTGAGGGACTTGAGTGGGTTGTGAGCTTGGAAATCTCTGCTGGTTTTTTTGGGTGGAAATTTGGTTGGTTGGAAATTGGGAAGAAATGGTAGATTCACTCGGTTCAAGTCACCTCGAGGGCGAATTGTTTATGCAATGCCCACACCCGTGTGGATTTTGCATAAACAAAAACACACTGGATCTTTTGGCTGGCGCCCCAGCTAGCGCAGGTGTAGGGCAGGGGGCCAGCACAGAACACACTTGTATTTTTATATAGCGCCCAAACTGGCGCAGGAGTAGGACGAAGGGCGAGCTCAGGGCACACTTGTATTTTTAGATAGCGCCCAAGCTGCCGCAGGAGTAGGACAAAGGGCCAGCTCAGTGGAGGTATTTGGAGTAGTATCTGCAAGCATACTGTGTTACCTGACTGAGTCACGGCACATTGCCTACGCCGAGCAGCCCCCTGTTCACCCATCCCCCGTGGTTTCTGGTTTGAGAGGAGCGGCGTGTCACCCTCATTCAGGTGTGCTTTTGTGACTTCTCTGTGAATCAGAGAGAGCTTGGGAGGGGGGGGCAATCCCCCCCCCCCCAAAGTCCACACCCTACCCCGAGGACTTATCTACGCTTGCCATGTTCGGGAAATGCAACCCTAAGTTCCCCTACCCGGCAAGCCAAAGATGGTATAGGCCTACCCTCAATCCGAAACGCAGAAGGCTCAGGGTGGGGGGGCGCTGCACTCCTACTGATCATCTGGCTGAGATCATGGGGTGCTGTGGCACTGCCAAAGGCATATGGCTCGCATGTACTCACCAGACCACATCCACACTCTTTGTACCACGCCAAAGATATACCACCAACTGTGCCCTGATTCTACAGGAACGAAACACCAAACGTTCAGAGAAAATGAAGACAGGTTCCTGCCCCCCCCCCTTGAATTTACCGGCAGGGCAAATCCCCCCTCCCTTGCTCTGGTGACATTTGAACCTGCCTTCATATGCCAAATATAGTGACGCGTTCCCGTGGGGGGCCTGGCCACGGGACGCTGCGGTGGACACGCACAAGCAAGCAGGCAGGCAAAGTACTGCGCTCACAGGGGCATCATTACACTCGTGTCATGTGACAAAGCGTTTCAGGATCCTCGCCACTCTGAAACAAGGGAACAAAAGTATGTACAGCAACACATCAGGATATGTACACATGGGGTTAAGACTGGACTGGGATAAGGGCATCACAGGACAATAGACACTCAGTCCCAACTCGTATCCCAATGCCAGGTCCATCCCTCTCAGTGGCTGGCAGGGGCGGGGGCTCAAACACAACCGGTGCCCTACTCAGTCCGGACCCTGAAACCCTGCCAATAGGGGAGGTGTCCCGCCCAGCCACAGGCGAGTTCCTGGGAAACAAGCAGCACCAAGGCTGGACAACGGTGGCTCCCAATGCTCCCTTCACGGCAGGTCCCAACTTTTCTCTGAGCCAGAGATATGGCCCCGCCATTATCCCCTAGGAGTTGGTAGCTGAAAATGGGCTGTTTCAGCCTAAACTGATATCAGCTCACAAAATCTCCAAATTTGACCCCTCGTCCGGACCCACCAGAGGTAAGGACGAGGCAACTGACCCTATGCCCTTCGAGTACAAACTCCCTGGAGCCCTCGCCCAACCTGGTTACCTCTGAGGTCCCGGCATCAGGGCACCACGGGTTCATCAAGTGGGGTCATAATTGCCGAAATGGCAAAATCGGCCGTCTCGGGCGACCGCCCAGGGTAGGAAACCTTGGCGATTTTGTCGCGCCAAGCCTTGATTCACGATCCTTGATATCCCTCTTGGTCCCATGCCCTCGGTTATTGCTTGCTGTCACGCTGACTGCTTACTGTTCACCAAGGGGATGAAGACGCGGATGGGGCAGAAAGCAGCATGCGGTGCAAACGGGGGGATCATGGATCGCACCAAAAGTTGAATAACTCCGGATGAGCCAGAGGAGCAAATACGAAACTCAATGGCGTTCAACCCCTGGTCATGAGCTACAATAATCGTCCCTCCCTTCTTGCTAGATCATGTGCCCCATGGAGATATGGTAATCCCAATATGGCATACAATGGCAAAAACAGCGAAATATGGCCAAAATGGCCAACACTCATGATTCCATATCTCCATGGCAACGGCGAGGATCTTTTCAACCAAAGATGCTAGAGACACATGGGACTTAGGTACCAATATATGCCGCTTGCCAACCCTCATGCTGGTCTCTAGCTTCTTTCCCCATTGGAGGGAAAGTGACACACAAATGGGGCAGAATGGCAACATACCCCAAATTGGGTGACTCACAACTCTCCCTTCAAGAGGAGAGGCCACATGAGGAAACACCCCATTCGATGCGGGTTTATGTGCCCTCTCCGAATTGCCCTTACCCTTGGTCAAGTGGCGCACGCAACCTCGGGGGCGAAATCAGGGGGAGATGGGGTTTGTGGCCATTCCGGGCAAAACGGCCAAAATTCACCCAAAAGTGGTCCCTCCAAAAACGGTATCTCCGTACCACAAGAGAAAGGAGCCTCGGGCTTTTGCATGGATGCAAACCGAAGCTTTGCTTCCCTTTTGCAACAAGGGTTGAGGTTCAAAGCATAAAGGAACCATTTTTAACACCTCAATCCTTGAAGCACACTATTTATGGGGAAAAGTGCATATATCGGCGATATTGGCATGAACATATCTTTGGGTCATTGAGGAACAAAAATATGAGCAAACACTTTTGGAGTAGGCCCATAGTAGGTGCCTTCAAATATGCCCACTATGGTTAGATTGTCTCCGCCCACTCGTGTCGTTAGTGCTTGCATATGAGCGCGTGTGTAAAGAGGCAGTATGGCACGCGTGCTCACAAGGCAAAACTTTTATAAATAGAAGACAAGGTTGTAAAAATCAACCAAGCCATCCACGATGTCCCTCATGGTCTCTACTTTACATATTGCCTTGATTGGAGGCTCAACTCCCCATTGGCTTCGAGTACGAGCCTCGGGGGTTTGGCGATTTTGGCCTAATTTTCGACCAAAACTTGCCCTCTTTCGAAAATAGAGTTTTGGCACGCATTGAATTGCGTGAAGCCATCGTTAAGTTGGCTCAAAAAACAAAAATCACCCAGGGCTTTTGGTCTTGTGAGCATTGTGTTCGGTTATTAACGTTCATGCTCACAAGGCCACAAAGTTAGCGTTTGCGCACGCAAACGACTTGGGTTTGCGAGACCCATAGGCTGCCTAAAACATCGCCATTGCCCGCTTCCCTATAGAAAATGATATGCCCGCGTGAAAGGGCCATGGATGAAAGGCATAGGGGGGGAATGTGGGGTCCCGTCCGAACTCATGGTCCTTGAGAACCATGAGTTCGAGCGATCGACGGTAAAGCTTGCGCGTTGATTTTCTCGAAGACGCAACGGCGAAAAATTCTGGTGAACACACCAGATGAAAGTATATTAAAAACCCTCTAGATTCAGTACTTAAGTTCTCTTAGAACCTCAAAGGTACTCGAGAAAAATCCCTCACAAAACTCGCCACGGAGAAGCGACGAAAGCGCGCGAACAGGCGACATCAGGCGGCGATTTCACGACAATTAGAAATCGCGGTAGAAATCGGGTATTTCACCAATTTCCGACTGAAAATCGCCTAAGACAATAAAATTATGGTAATTCTAAATCGATTTATTGGTTAGAAATCGGATTCCAGATTTCGCGGGTTAGAGAACAGGGATATCCCGCTGACAGCCGGTGTCAACGGCTTCTGCACGGGTGTGACGGCTCACAGGCCTTTGGGCCATGGGCCATAGGTTCTGGGTACCGCTTCACCCCCCTCCTTAGAGCAAACCGTGGGGGGGCTCGATCACACCCAAGCATGGCAGCGGGTACCCAGGACCATCCCCCGAAGGGGGGGGGGGTGTCACATCCCCACTTCAGGCTGATTTGCAGGTTAGGCTGCCCAAATCCCACAGTAAGACAGGTACGGTGCTGTAGCTGTTAGCAACTGCAAGTATAGTATCAAGTATCAAGTCCCGGGTCCTGGCGGCGATTGGTCGGCATCCAAAGGACCCGTTAACCCATACCAGGCGCACCGGGTGCCGGCTGCGACGGTCACTACCACAGTGGCAGTGGCATACACGGCCAACATAGGCGCCACACGACGACCGAGGTGGTCCCACAGGTCTAAAGCAACCACAAGAATCCATCAGGCTACCCCAGGCCTCCCAGGGCCGCAGTCTGGGGGAGAGTCCCCACGGGTCCTTCCTTGGGCGCACCATGTCCATATCCACGACGCGAGTCCAGAGTGGTACAGCCGAACGAGCTCCTCCATAAGGGATCGGGCATCAAGGCCGTCTTTTCCCTCGCCCCATAACCACGAAGGCCATGCATGGAGGAGTCTACATGCAGTCTGGGCGGAGGCGTCGACTCCTCAAACCACCAGTTTCCCAGGCAGACTGACGGAGGTCAGGACACCGGAGGTCGCCACCCGACTGCAAGTGCGTCTGCGAGTCGGTAGGCTCACACTGGGACTGACAGTGGCGGACCGCTGGGAGTGTATTCAGGCAACTGGGCTTCCCGCCTGGCGCCATCAGGATCTCAGCAAATTACAGCCACTAGGGCACACGGTATCACGGGCACTCAAACAGAAGAATCTGTACTTAGGTACTGGTCCAGGCTGGACCTTATGTAAGAGCATGTATACGGCGACTCAAGGCGCCACCGTACTCGGATTCGCATCCTCTTGGGGAAAAAACGGTCAATATCTCGGTAATGGGCTGACAACACTAAACATACAGATGCACATATCCTGAGGGACAGAAACATAAGCAAGAAGCGGGGTAAATAGGCGTGTAAACACACTCTGGATAGAGCGCCAAACCACGCCCCGGCCAGAATAAGGCATATGCAGGAGTATGGACAGGAAAACGCCTGAGTTCAGGCCATATATAGTCTGCAGACACACGTAGACTGGTCTGGATCCCGCAAGTGCCATGGGACCAGACCACACACCAAAAAAAATCGCAATGCCGATGACAGCGGCTTCTGTTGCGCAACGTCGTATGGGCTTCAAGGCCCTAAGAGCTCAGAAAATATGAAGGTCAGTCGCCCTGCCTGGTTTCCCAAGGATTCAGCAGGTGGGGAGTGACGAATTGGAAGAGAGGGGTCATCCTCCCCTGGACTCAGCAGGGGGGGGTATATGGCCACTCTGATGGCAGGTCACCGGAGGATGGGAGAGAGCAAGCAAGTGAGGGACGATCCGTCGACCAAACAAGCGCTCAAACTGCATCAGGGGAGAGCTCAGGGCGATGATCAGGCGCCCCTGGCTGCAATCGCCCGGGTGAGTGCTGCCAAGTCCGAGACATGGATCTTGGTCTTGTGCTTGCGGATGTAGTCCATGAAGGGGGTGTTAATCCGCGGCACGAACGAGGAGACGGGTTCCCAGGTGTCGTGGGACGGCCCAAAGCCTCGCCAACGAACCTTGAACTCCAGGCCTCTGGGTGCCGAGGCGTTCGGACGCTGGGCCAGGATCTTCTCGACAGTATAGTCGTCCTGCTCAGCATAGTCGTCGTCCGAATCAGCCTCATGTGCGGCATAGTCCAGAAACACATGTTGGCCACGGAGGTCGGGTTCGCGCACACGGAGTTGACTCTCGTGGCGCTCCCGGAACTGTCCGTGACCCACCTTGATGCGGTAGGTGTCCTCACAAATCCTGCGGACCACCTCTCCGGGTGTGAACCAGGTTTTGGTGCGGTGGGTGCCCATAGGGCGGGGTCTGATCACCCACACCGGGTCTCCCACCCTGAACCTTTGCGCTGTGGAGCTGGGAGCGGACTTCTGACGTTCAGCATTATCCTTCTCGAGCTGCTGGCGGATGTCCCGCGCCGTTGCCTCTTGCCGCGCAAAGAATTCCTTGGCGTCCATGGCCATACCATCACCCGACAAGGCGAGTCCCCGACCAAGGGGGTCCCTGCCGAACAGAATCTGGTGAGGGGACAAACCACCTGGAGTGGCAGTGTCATGATGGGCCTTCAGAGCGGGCCACATCTCCTCAAACCAGTTCCGACGTGGATTGGTGATGTGAATCTTGCGCAGCTTCTCAAACAGCTGCCTTCCAGCCACTTCAGCCCGGCCGTTAGACCGGCTGAGATAGGCGACGCTCTTGGCGTGACGTATTCCCATGAGGGAACACATGGCCTTGAACCAGCCACCAGTAAACTGGGGCCCTCGGTCACTGCAAATGGTGCGGGGGATGTCAAAGACGGTCAGCCAATGACGAATCATCATGACTGCTACTTCCTTTGCAAGCAACCCCTTTTTGCGTGCCGGAACGGCTACTACGTAGCCGCTGTGGCGATCCACACAAAGGACCACACAGTCAAAGGTCTCCTTGCCTATGTGAACTTCGGGCATGGAGAAGACGTCCATGGCCACGCTCTCCATGGGCTGGTCAGGCACCGGAGTCCATTGGGCTTCCCCCTTGACGTTCCGTTTATCGGGATTGCAGGCCTGACAGACCGAGCAACCCTTCCTGACCTTCTTGATGGCGGTGTAGAGACCGATCTGGTCGATCTCAAACCGGCGCTGCATGTCCAGGGCTTGCTTCTTGACCCCTGGGTGCAGCATGTGGTGGTGCCAAGCTTCACATAGCTCGAGCACTCGGGACTCTGGGACCAGCGGCTTATCAATCCGGTAGAGCTTGCCATGTTCCTCAGTCAGCCCCTTTGGCCACTTCCGCCCGTCATCAGGGTGGGTCACAGCCCTATACTCGGCCGCCAAGGCCTCAGACTTGGCGTAGTCGTCGGTCCAGTCGTCCTGGAGGCAAGACTCAGGGAAGAGGTGCTTGTCGGACTCAGCTCCATCAGGGGCGAGTACTCTGACCACTCTGCCCATGCTCGTTCCGAGAAGGGCATCCGCAGCCATGACGACGAAGCATTTAACACCCTCCTCCTCCATCAGGCGCTCCATTTAGGTGATCCTCTTGGCTCCAGCGGTCTCAGCCTCATCGCCATGGGCAGAGACATCCGTCATGCCCTTGCTGGCGGGATAGGCCCACCTGCTGAGACAGTCCGCCACGGTGTTGTCCTTGCCAGGAACATACACAACCGTGAGGTCGAACTTCGCCAAGGTCTCATGCCATCTTGCCCGTCAGGAGGCGGGACCAGAGGGCGTGTCCACGTGCTCCTTGTGCCACGACTGCAGACTCTGATGGTCGGTGCAGACGGTGACGGAATGGAGGGCTATGTACCCAGCCCATCTCCTGGGAGCCATGACGATGGCATACGCCTCTCCTTCTCGGGGCGTCCACGTCCGTCTCTGGCCTTCCGCCAGCACTTGGCTCCAGAAGGCCACGGGCACGTGCCTCCCATCGTCAAGCACTTGTTCCAACACAGCGCCAACAACGTAGTCGGAAGCGTCGGTGCGCAGGACGAACCCTCGGGCAGGATCCACGTGGTGCAGACCCACTGCGGATAGCAGCGCCTGCTTCATCCCCTCAAAGGCACGGTCGGACTCATCATTCCAGACCAGAGCCTTCATGGACCCCTTCTTGGTCTCCTCTCGGTTGCCCTTGAGCATGGTCGTCATGGGGGCTGCATACTCCGCATACATCTTGGTATACCCCGAGAAGTAGTTGCAGAACCCCAGGTACGCACGCAGCTCAGAGACCGTTTTGGGCTTTTCCCAGTGCTCGATCGCAGCCACCTTGCCAGGTACGGGCTTCTGCTGCCCGTTCCCAACTACGTGGCCAGCGAAGACCACCTCGGTTACAGCAATGGTGGCCTTGTCACTGCTGCCCGTGAGTTTGTGCCGAACCAGAAGGTCGAGCACTCGAGTGACGTCCCTCTCATGTGCCTCCAGGAGCTCCTTGTAGCTCATACTGGGGTCCCCGGACGCGATGATCACGTCGTCCACAAAGGGGTCCGCACAGTCACGCACCGGCTCAAGCAGGTTCTCCAGCATCCGCTGAAAGGCCGCATTGCTGTTGGTAACACTCATGGGCATCACCTTCCACTGGAGAGGTCCAAGTGGGGTGCTCATGGCTGTGCAGGCACGGGACTCCTCGGCGAGAGGCATCTGATGATAACCATGTTTCAGGTCAATCACCGTGAAGATTCTCCGCCGGTGTTGTTTTTGCAGCATGTCCTCAATGAGGGGCAGCGTATAGCTGTCATGCTGCGTTTCGGCGTTTAGGCCGCGGTAGTCGACCACGAGCCGCCACTCACCGGCCACCTTCTTGGGGACGACGAAGCACGGAGAGGCCCACTCGGAGTGGCACGGCTCAAGCCAGCCTCTCTCCATGAAGTCACGGAGGATCTTCTCCATGGCCTCCTTCCTCTCGCCCCTCAGGGCAAACTCCCGGTGTCGATACACACGGGGGTCCTGCTCCAGTCGTATCTTGGCCTCACCATACGGTTTTCCGCTGAAGAAGGACTCACCATACTTCTGCTTCAGCCTGACCCTCAATGCCTGGATCTTGGGGCACTCATCGGACTCGCCTTGGCTTTTCCGGGAACCTGGACCACTGAGCTTACTTGAGGGGTAGCGACCCCACTTGGTTTCGGCTCAGGTGGTCTTCCCAGGTGGCCCAAAGGGCCATCTCTGGTCTTGCCTCGGAACAAGTCACCATAGGTGGGCGGGTTCCCGCCGATTGGCTCGTCCTGGCTGGACATGTGGTCCAGTACCCTCCTTACGAAGGTATCTCCATCATAGGAACCAGAGACGATCGAGTCCACTACCCACCAGGCTTTGTCCTGGCCCTTGCCCTCACGCTGGCTTCACCAGTCGTGAAAGGGCTGATCCATATACCCCTGAACCAGATCCAACTCCTCTTCGGTGAGGGGGTCCTCCGATTCTCCGATGTCAACAGGGGAAACCGCAAAGCATTGCCTCCATGGCTCCGCTATGATGCGGTTGACACACACAAAGTCCGTGGTGTCGGCCTGTTCAAGGCCTTCATCCACATAGTGGAATTCTGTTGGCCATCTCTGGGGTGGCATGGGCTGTTCCTTAGCGTCCTGATAGACACTTCCTCCAGCCGGTAGGACGACCTTGTTTAAGGTCATGTTGGTCAATGAGACCACCCAATGTCGGGTGCTTTCGCCCTCGGTGCATCCCATAGGAACAACCAGCACTGCCTTGGAGCGGTCCTTGCGAATCTTCGATACCGCCCTTGGGATGTCCCATCGGGGGCAATGGATCTGCATCAAACCCTGATACGGACCCCAGTGCTTCTTCCACGCGGAGTCCTGGGCGCTCCAGTACTTCTCACATACCCGAAGATGGGCGGAGGTTCCTGAAGAGAACGCATCCAGGGCCAGATCCGAAGCTCCCAGGTCCGCAACCACTCGGCTCGCCATCTCCGGCATTACGCGGTACTCCTGGTTTGCTGGCCCAGTTGGCTCAGTGCCCAGCGCGGCTATTTCGAGCTGATTGCGTTCCGGGTGGATCCATTGGCATTCCACATGGTGCTCAGGTGACGAAAGCCACGAGAGCTGGTCGTCCTGGTACAGGGTCATTGAGGCCTGGGCCGGGAGGACGCCGGAGTCCGTCTCCATCATGAAGTCGTACCCAACGATCATGTCCCAGTCCATCTCGGCCTCGTAGAAGCGACCTTGCAGGAGGATTTCCTTGCCGAGGTCCGGGCGGCTCAGCTTACGGTGGTTCACGAACTGCAGCCCAATGGCCGCTTCCTTTGTGCCTCCCACGATGTACTGGCCGTTCGCCACCTTCAGCCTGACAGGTTTCCGACTGTCGGTCAAACACTCTGGCGGAAGTAGGCCAGCCTTGACCAAGCTGACCTGAGCTCCCGTGTCGACCAACACGTCGAAGACCTTCTCCACTTCCCCGCATAAGGCACGGACCTTAAGGTGCAACTGCCGCTCACGCCCCACTCGGCGCACGGCGTGCAAGCTCAGGATCTCTGGCCGTTCCAGAAGCTCAACAAGCGACTGGTGCAGGTCGTGGACAATGGGCTCAGGCTGCCCATCTGCAGCATCCAGCTGCGGTGCGGGTGATCCTCCGATACTCTCAGATAGACCTTGAGGCACATCAACTACATTCTTGGTCGCGAAGGATGGACGGGTGCAAGGGTTCGTGCCTTCACTTGCCCTCACCCCGCCACCGCCACTGTCTTTTGCTTTGGGCGCCGGACCGGGCCTTCCGCCCGCGGCAGTCCCTTTGTGCTTATCGTCTCCCGACTGGGATGGTGAGGCGCTTCCCACGACACCATCCTGCGACCGCCCTAGCTGGGGCCCTTGGCTGCAGGGGCTCCGCTAAGGGGCGTCCGTTGTGGTAGTAGGGGTATTCTCCTCCGCATCAACCTTGTTGACACCCTTCTTCTTTCCCCTTTTCCTACCTTTCTTGTCCTTGTCCTCGTTCTTGTCGTTCTCTTTGTTCTCCTTGTTCTTGTCGCCAGACCTCGGGACCCAGTTCCTCTTGATCTCCTGGATCTCCTTGGCCAACTCGGTCCCCACCGACATCAGCTTGGAGAGCTCGTCCTTGTCCACCTCCACTTTGGCCTCCCGGATACCTGCAGGTGCACGCTTCTTCGACCCTTGCGCCTTCTTGTAGGCCTCTGTGTCGGCCTGGTGGATGGGGCATGGCCGGTGGTCATGGTTGAAGCCCTGCTTCCTCCCATAACACACGAAACAGCCCTGAGGGTGAGCTCGTATGAACTCCCCAAAGGACAGCGGAGGGTTGCCAATGCGGCGGGGTTCCTTCTTCTCCTTCTTCTTCCACCCCTGCTGCAGGGGCTTCCAGCTTCCCCGGTTGCTCCCCGCGTTCAGGTTGTTGGCCAAGAAGGCACAAACGGCCATTTCGGCGGGCTCATGGTCCTGGTCATCGTCGACGAGAGCTTCATCGCCATCGGCTCCCGCTGGGTCCATGGCAGCTTCCCCGCCAGGCCCCTCGCCAACGTAGTTGACGTCACGGTCGCCGGGACTCACCCCGCGGGTGTGGTGGAGGTTCTGGTCCTCCTTGAGTACCTCCTCTCCAACCCACTCCAGGATCTCGTCGCAGCTCATCCGCGCCGGGATGGCCTGCAGACGGATGGTCTGGCCGCTCACGTCACACTCATCAAGGCGCCACATCGCGGTCTTCTCGCGATCGCCCGAGACGGTGATGAGGAGAGAGTTCCGCAGGGAGTGCCGTTTGACATCCCGGTCCACGTTCTTCCTCGTCCAAGCCACCACGTTCGTATGGTACTACTTGGTGAGCATCATCTTGACCGTGTGGTTGGACTTGGCCCTCTTGGCCTCCTCATTGGTGACTCTCTTGATCCATGCTTCCGGCAGCATGGAGAGCAGGCGGGCCTGCTCGTTACCTTCTTTCCAATCCTCCACGTTGCGGCAGAAGAGGGTGTATTGCCCCGAGAAGTCCCGCCGATTCCGTAGGCCGATCTCCTGACCATCATCCTCAAGCTTGATGGCCTTCCACCGCTTGGCAGCCACCTGCGGAGCGTCCACCCGCTCCTGCTCGTTGAGCCACTTCTTGGCTTCCTTGAGGGTCTTGATATTCCCCTCCTTGGTCGCCACGAAGTATAGCTCTCTCCGCATCTGCGGGATCCATGTCTTCAGTGACGGTCACCCCCCAATCGTCCAGCTTCTCCAAAAGGCGGTCGAGGTTGAGGGGGTTACCATCGTACATGGGGGGCTTGATGTCCTTCAGGTCTTCCCACACGGTGGCATCCGCGGCCTTAGAGACGATGAACGCCGGCCGCGAGGTCGACCGAGATTCCCATCGGCGTCCCCCACGGACTCCCACGGCCGCCACTTCCATCTCCTCCACGGAATCCCTGTGGCTACGCCGCGGTTCCTCCATGTACGCTGAACCCAGATGTTCACGCTGTACTCCTTCCATGTATGCCTCCTCATCACGGCGCCGGCGGCTGCGTTCAGCAGCCTCCCGTCGTACACCACGCGGCGGGGTAATGCCGAACTCCTCCAGGTCCAGGCCCAGGTCCTCACCTCCACCGACGTCCCACTCCACGTCTCCTCGGGGGACCTCATCCCTGAGTCCACCATAACGTCCGCCAGCCATTGGGATTGGCTTGCGGGCTGGTGCGGGGCGTCAGGGGCGTACCGGTGTCCGCGGTCGAGCACGGCGGTTGTGGTAGTCCGCCCTGAGCCACTCAGGGCGCCACTCCTCACTGCCACTGCCGGGCGGCACGCGCTCGTTGCGGCGGCCCGCGCTGTGGTGGGAGGGGGCGCTGAGAGAGGGGGCACTGGCGCTGGGGCGACTCCTGGGGGCTCTGCCGGGGGCGTGGGGTCTGCCTGGACCTGGTCCGGGTCCCCAGCCATCGTCTGACGAGCCTGACTCCAGGGGTGGGTGGTCGCTGCCGACGCTCCCACGGCCTTCCAGCACGTCCAACCTGAGCTGCAGGCCGCTGATGACCTTGTTCAGCAGCTTGGTCTTGCCCCTGGCGATGTCCAGCTCCCTCTGGGTGGCGGTGGTGACCTTGGCGCTCTTGACCATCTCGATCTTGGCGATGTCCAGCTCCCTCTGCGCGCCCGCGGCGACCCTGGCGATGCGGGTCATCTCGCCCTTGCCCGTGTCTACCTCGCACTCGAGGGACTGGACCCTCCTGCGGAGGTGGACAATCCACCGCCAGGTGGCATCCGGGTCGCCGTTCCCTGGTGGGTCGTCGGGGTCCCCAGGGGGTCATCCAGGAGGGCCTCCGCCGGGTCTGCCCGGTCCAGGGGGTCCTCCCCCGTCCGGTGGTCCGCCTCCAGGGGGTCCACTTGGTGGGCGTCCTCCAGGGGGTCCTGATGGTCCTCCGCCAGGGGGTCCCGGTGGGTCTCCGCCGGGTCGCCTCGGTGGGTCCGAGGATGGGGGCTTCTTCGTGTAGTCGAAGTCCATGTCATCATCCTCGTCCATGTCGCCCCACCTGGGCGTCTCGGTCCCGCACGCGGAAGAGTCGGAGCTCCGGTAGGGAGGAGGGAGATCCTCACTCTCACCCTCCGGATCCAAGGGGACGTCTCTGCCTTGTCCGCCAGCCACTCCTCGGCGATGTCGGCGGCCTCGTTCATCCCCGTCGCTGGCAGTGAAGAAGGGGTCGCTGTCGCGGGGGTGTCCGCCCGCTGGCCTCCGTGACCTCTCGGGGGTCTTCCCCTTACCCTTCCTTCGTCGGTGGGCGGTGGGGCCACTGCTCCCACTGCTGCCCGTGTCGACCTCCTTCGGATCCAGCGCCATCTTGGAGGAGGCGTCCCCTTCGAATAGCCCTCGAAGGGTCTCCACTCGGGATCCTCCCGGGGGAGTCTCGCGGCGGAGCTTGGCCTCCGCCTCCTCCATTGCGGCGGCCGTGGCTGCAGCAGCTCGCCTTTCGGCCTACTCCCGGGCACGAGCCACCTCGGCTTCCCGGGCCTGCTGCAGCTGAGCCTTCTCCGCTTCCAACGCCGCCAGCTCCGCCTCCGTCTTGGCCCTCTCCTCAGCGACCTTCCGTCGCGCGGCCTCGATGGCGTCCTTCGTGGCGGCGTCCGCCTGGGCCTTGGCCGTCGCTTCGGCGTGGGCCCTTTCCTCCGCCCCCTTCTTTGCCCTCTCTTGGGCAAGTGCCTCTTCCAGCGCCTTCACCTCGGCCTCCTTGCAGGCAATGGCCTCCTGGGTCAGGCGGGCTTCCTCGGGGGCTGCCGCCACCTCACCCGTGATCCGGGCAGTCGCTGCCTCATGCGCGGCCGCAGCCGTGAGACCGGCCGCGATGGCCGCGACAGTCGAGGCGTGGCAGGCCTTGCCTCTGCCCCACTCTGTGGCCTCCTCCTGGGCGATGCCGACGGCGCCCTCCACGGCAGCGTTCCGCTGCGTGGCCCCTTGCCGGGCAACCCGAAGGTTGCAGGGCACCCCACAGGTGCGCTCGCAGGCGCGCGCCACATCCCTTTGGTGGGGAGCGACGCTGCTGCTGGAGCTGGCCTGGTCGGCCGGCATCCTCCCTCGGTGGGCCGACTCCACGTTCCCTGCTGGGGCCTGACTTCCTCAGGAGCAGCGGACGGGGCTTCGCCTTGGCCTGCCTGGCGACTTCCAGGAAGTCGCCAAGGGTGGTGTTGCTGGGGTGGTGACCACCACTGGCCCGTTGGGGGCTGTGGGCTGGGGTTCCGCCCCTGGCGCCTTGGCTTCGGCGGCCAGGGATTCCTGGTACTCCCGCCACTCCTTGTCCCGCTTCCTGTCCCCGGCCGAACGCTTCTCCTTCCCAGGAGACGCGCTGCTGCTGCTGCCCTGCAGCGTGCGCTCGTTCCCCAGCTCCGGGAACTCCTTCTCAATCATGTCCCACATGGAGACGTTGATCGAGGCGCTTGACGGGTACTCGTTGGGCTTCTCGTCCTCCTTAATCCTGTCGGGGCGCAGCCCTTCGCCGGGCCTGTCTGGGCGGGTCCAGACCCTCCAGCGCTTGCGGCGGAAGCGGTACGCATACCCTTCGCCCCGCAGCCATTCCTCCACTGCCCGCAGGCGGTCCTCGCCCATGTCCTCGCGGAGCTCGAAGCTCCTGGGCATGCCGCCTTCGCACTTGGGATTGCTGTGGCGGTAGTGCTGCCCCCACAGCAACCCACGCAGTAGGCGCGCCGCATGGGGGTGGGGCTGCGGCCACGTCTTGCCCGCCTCATCCCAATTCACCATCGTTCCCCTCGACGGAATGGTCCTGGGGTGGTTGTTGAGGTGGGTGATGTAGCAGTGGACCCGGAGTGCGGCCGGTGCTGGTCGGCCGGTGGTTGTGGAGGTGGTTGCTGTAGCTGGGAGTGCGGCCTTGCTGGTCGGCCGAAGGAACTCGTTGATGTCGGAGTTCCGGTCCCTGCTCCTCCTTCACGGACTCGGCGCTGTTGCTTGGCGGCGCTGCGAAGCCCGTGTTGCTCGGGGTTAGAGGCCCCGAGTGGCACGCGAGGGATGGGTAACCCCGCGGCGGTGAAACGCTTTTGACGCGTTCCCCTGGGGGGCCTGGCCACGGGACGCTGCGGTGGACACGCACAAGCAGGCAGGCAGGCAAAGCACTGCGCTCACAGGGGCATCATTACGCTCGTGTCATGTGACAAAGCGTTTCAGGATCCTTGTCACTCTGAAAAAAGGGAACGAAAGTATGTACAGCAACACATCAGGATATGTACACATGGGGTTAAGACTGGACTGGGGTAAGTGCATCACAGGACAAGAGATACTCAGTCCGAACTCGTATCCCAATCCAAGGTCCATCCCTCTCAGTGGCTGGCAGGGGCGGGGGCTCAAACACAACCCATGCCCTACTCAGTCCGGACCCTGAAACCCTGCCAATAGGGGAGGTGTCCCGCCGAGCCACAGGCGAGTTCCTCGGAACCAAGCAGCCCGGAGGCTGACCAACAGTGGCTCCCAATGCTCCCTTGACGGCAGGTCCCAACTTTTCTGTGAGCCAGAGATATGGCCCCGCCATTATCCCCTAGGAGTTGGTAGCTGAAAATGGGCTGTTTCAGCCCAAACTGATATTAGCTCAAAAATCTCCAAAATTGACCCCTCGTCCGGACCCAGCAGAGGTAGGGACGGTATGCCCATTCGAGTACAAACTCCCTGGAGCCCTCACCCAACCTGGTTACCTCTGAGGTCCCGGTATCGGGGCACCACGGGTTCATCAAGTGGGGTCATAATCGCCGAAATGGCAAAATCGGCCGTCTTGGGCGACCGTCCAGGGTAGGAAACCTTGGCGATTTTGTCGCGCCAAGCCTTGATTCACGACCCTTGATATCCCCTTTGGTCCCATGCCCTGGGTTATCGCTTGCTGTCACGCTGGCTGCTTACTGTTCACCAAGGGGATGAACACGCGGATGGGGCAGAAAGCAGCATGCGGTGCAAACGGGGGGATCATGGATCGCACCAAAAGTTGAATAACTCCGGATGAGCCAGAGGAGCAAATACGAAACTCGATGGCGTTCAACCCTTGGTCATAAGCTACAATAATCGTCCCTCCTTCCTGGCTAGATCATGTGCCCCATGGAGAGATGGTAATCCCAATATGGCATACAATGGCAAAAACAGCAAAATATGGCCAAAATGGCCAACACTCATGATTCCATATCTCCATGGGCACGGCGAGGATCCTTTCAACCAAAGATGCTATAGACACATGGGACTTAGGTCCCAATATATGCCGCTTGCCAACCATCATGGTGGCCTCTAGCCATTTTCCCCATTGGAGGGAAAGTGACACACAAATGGGGCAGAACGGCAACATACCCCAAATTGGGTGACTCACAACTCTCCTTTCAAGAGGAGAGGCCACATGAGGAAACACCCCATTCGATGCGGGTCTATGTGCCCTCTAACCCTAACCCTAACCTGGGACACATGGACCGGTGGCCGCGACAATGCCTTCCCAAGCACATGCAGGAGCGGCTCAAGAGGCACCTGACATAGGGCAGTGGGAGGGACAGGATGTCCCCTTGGTAAGACCTTCTTCCTGCTTTGTCAAAGGAGGCATCTCGAGCTCCCGAAGATACCTACCTACCTACCTCAAGACAATTCAGTCCAAAACGGATGGAAAGGGAAATTCTCCCAAAACTGCCCAGCAGGATGGAGCACGAGATGTTGACCAAAATGGACGGGGAAGAGGCAAAGGGCAGTCCAAAGGACAGAACAGAGATTGGACACCAAAGGATTACTGGCAGAAGAACGGAGATCCAGGTGGCTCAAGAGAGAGCGGAGCTGGTGGAAAATCTGGTGGAAAATCTGGCAAAAAGAGTGGAAAGGGACAGAGAAAGTGCGGGAATCAAGAGGATTCCAAGGTGAATGGCAACCCCCTGTATACGGAGACGCCAGCAACCAAGACCTTCGGCAGCAACAAGGATACTGGAGGTCAAGGCAAGGGCAGATCCAACGAATTCAACCCCAATTCCAACGCCCCGAACAACAAAGGCCAAGGAGGTAAGAAAGCTGGTGGTGGAAAGTCATTTGGTGGTCGTGGACGTGGAAAAGGAGTCAATGCCGTTGAAGCAGGAGAAGAATTGGTTGACGAAGGACAAGTACAAGACGTGCAGCCGAACGTCGAAGAAGAATGGCAATAGGGAAGCCAACTTGACCCAATTCCCAACATTGGTGTTGAGTGGCAGGAAACAAAGCCCATCAGGGTAGTTGGGGCGGTGGATGGACGCTGCTACCCTGTCTGGGTCCTCAGCGCTGTCCGGCGGGGCAAGCAGCGCCAGTTTGTCTGCTGGATCCAGGTCAGGACGACAGATGGTAAGGTTAAGCTTGCCAAATGTCTGATTGACAGTGATTCAGAGGTCAATCTGGTGAGGAGAGGCTTTCTGCAGGAGGACGAGGCGAAGATGTCCTCGACACCTGTCCAGCTGGAGGGAGTGAGTGGACATTGCCTTGAAGGTGGCAACAGAGAGGCAGAATTGGCGGTCAGATTGGTGAAACAATCTGTCTTGAGCGTGGAGACGGTGACGGAGGAGTGGTTTTCTGGAAAATTCTATGAAGCCACCATAAAGTATGATTTATTCTTGGGTCAACCATGGCTTCACGCTCACCGTGTGTTGCCCATATATGGGACACAGAACATGCTTCCTCCAGGATCCTTTGACCAGCGACCCGTCCGACCTGTATTATCTGCACCCATACACCAAGAGTGTACACCAATTCAAGGAGCGAAATAAGCTGCATATTCAGCGAGATGGGTAGGAGTGGACAGGGAATCAAGAACAATTCGCCGAAGGAAAGGTGGAATCATTGAACTGCAAGAAGTGGAAGTCAGTTTGCTATCGTGTAGTCGACAAATGGCGGGACATTCTGGCGGATTACTTCGAAAAGAACCACAATTTTCGTCCGCAAGTTGATGCCTTTGCAAACAACAGAAATAAAAGATTTCCAAAGTTCTACGACGATGCCTGGAGTAGGGACTGGTCTGAATCTTTATGGATCAATCCGCCCTTCGACGTTTTTCCTACCGTGGTGCAGAAGCTGAAGCAATCCGGTGCAAAGGCGATTTTAATTGTCCCCAACTGGCCAAAACAATCTTGGTTGGAGGACATTATGGACATTTCAATCGACATTGTCGAGCTACCTCACAAGGGGGTGAAGCTGTATTGCGAAGACAATGGCAAGCCTTTGCCACAGCGTTCGTGGAACACGTTGGCGTGCTTAGTTGACGGGAATCTGGGATATTATTGGCGAGATGACAGTAAAATGGGAACAGAAGAGGTCATTTCAAATTCCTCAGGAATCGACGAAATTGAGGTGGATCGAGACGATCGAGAGCGGAATCCCGACATATCGTAGCGGAAGGAGGGAAGGACAATCGGCGTCCCTCAAGAGAACGCCTCCATGCATTCCAATTCGTCCCCATCAGACAAGAATCAAGCCAAAAATGTCAAGATTTCAAGCAAGAATGACGACAAATCTCCAAGATTTTCACCTGAATTGACAGGAATGCTGCTGAATTCGTCGGACCATCCCTTCAAGACATTTTTGGACCCCCTTAATTGGTGGGATCGCACGGAGGAGCGAGCTCAGGTGAGCTTCATCCGCCAACAATGCGACGAAGAAGTTTGGAAAGAAGTGGCCAATAATATGAGACCACGACCAACAATTCGCAAATTGGTGGACATAATGTCCCTGATTAAATGTGGGAATCAGGTCGACGGAGACAGGATAGCTGCAAGAAGGGATGCAGTGTTGGAAGATTATAAGGATGACGTGCTGAGTGGGAAGTTGTGGAAAAACCCGCCAATTCGATGTGAAAAAAAGGAAGCCAAGATTGAGATAATGCAAGGCTCAAAGGTTCACAAACAACGTCCATTCTACCTTCACGGTACCAAAGCAGATGCCCTGCGAAAGATTATTGAGCGCAATCTCTATGAGTTCGGTTGGTTGGAGGGCTGCATGAGTTCTGAGTGGTGTTCAGCACCATTTACTGTGCCAAAGCACCCACCTGCTGACCAATCCAGCATAGATGCTTGGCGTCCAGTGGTGGATTACAGAGCTCTGAGTGCCGCCAGGGTACCTGACGCGCATGCCCTTCCTTTAATCGAGAAGGAGATCGCCGCGAGAGCCAAAGGTAAGCTCTTCACTGTGCTGGATTTGCGCCATGGCTTTCACCAAATGCCACTTCCAAAGGAGGATAGGCATTTGAAGGCAATGTGCATGACCTGTGGCACTGTGCAGTGGACTGTACTGCCGATGGGTCTGAAGAATGCACCGTCGATGTTCCAGAAGATGATGGAGACTATTTTATTTCACAAGCACAGGTCTCTGGACTTACAAGAATTCTGCAGCATCTACATTGACGACCTTCTGATTGCCACGCCGTTGGGAAAAAACTTTGATGAGTGCCTGAAGTTGCACGAAGAACAAGTCCGCAAGGTTCTCGAAGTCCCTCAACAAGGGAAGCTCGTGCGTGGACCCAAGAAGGGCAAAATGTTCCTCGAGAGCGTGGAATTTTGTGGCTCTGTCTTGGAAGATGGGACAAGAAGACCGGCCCCAGGACAAATGGCTGCCCTGCAGCTATTGGAAAGGCCTAAAACCATCACGCAGCTTCGTGCCTTTTTAGGCTGCTGCAATTATTACCACGAGTTCCTTCCCCTCTACGCCAAGTTCTCTGGTCCATTGACAGAGTTACTCAAGGTTGGTAAAATAGAAGGAAAGAAGGGATCTCAAGTCAAGCTCAAGTGGACGCCAGAATGTGAAGAGGCCTTTACTGGTCTCAAGGAAGCACTGGCAAATGTGGTTACATTCAAGACTCTGTGGTGGATGGAAGACCTTTTTATATCCGTACAGACGCCAGTCGTTACGCCATTGCCGCTACGATCGAACAAGTCGATGACGAAGGTCACCATCACCCTCTGGCTTTCTGGTCTCGCAAGCTTACAACAAGACAGCGAAATTGGAGTCCAAGGGAACAAGAAGCCTACGCAATCCTTTGTGCCTTACGGCGTTATGAAGGTTGGATCTTGGGCCATCGCGTTGAGGTACTGACGGACCACAAGTCACTGGAGACCTGGAGGACAGAACATGTGGATACCCCTGGTGGACCAGCTGGGAGGAGAGGCCGTTGGCATGAAACTCCCAGCAGATTTGACCTCCACGTGACTTATATTCAAGGGCGCTACAATACAGTGGTGGACGCCCTGAGTCGCTGGGACTACCCAGCCTCAGAGGCTTACTCTGAAGTGAGTTTTCATGGGACAGCGACGGAGAAAGACGAAGTGATCGAGTTTAATAAGGAGGAACAAGCACTGATCAAGAAACATTGTCTCCAATGTTTGATTAAGAATCGTATGAAGGTTGAATTGGTCAGATGCAAGGAGATTACCAAGGCAGATCAGATTGAAGGAGTTAACACTGACTCTGAGTCTTCGCTGCCATTCCTTAATTTGTTTCCAGTGACAAGATCCAAGGCGAAATCCACGCTCCCTCCACAACAAAAGGACAAAGAAACTTCTTTCCTCTATGTGGATTCGACGAAGATGTACAAGGAGGACAGGTTCTTTGGGTCTGTATACCGCAAGTTGAAAGGGGACAAGCCTTACGACTCTAAAGAGACGTCTGATTTCAAGATCCAAGGCGACAAGTTATTTTGGCAAGGACGGATTTGTGTTCCTGATTGTCTAATTGACCAATATGTCAAACATTGGCATCGGAATGAGACAGCCCACACACATTCCCGTGTTCTGGAGCAGGAGCTACGACACAGAGTGTACCCACGGGACCCCAAGAGTGCCTGTGAGCGAGTTGCCAAAGGATGCAAGCAATGTGGGACGAACATCCCCAAGAATCAAAAGGCAGAAGGATTATTGAAGGGACTGCCAATTCCTGAGAGGTTGTTCGACAAGGTGACGGCGGATGTCTTCGAGTTGCGACAAATCCAAGAGGAATGTCTCTACACGAGGAAGCCAATTGATGGGGTTTCGTTAATTCAAGACCGCCACAGTGGCTACATCCAGGTCCTCCCTTGTAACACGAAGCATCTCACCTCTGAAATGGCTGCCAAGTGGACTGCAAGTCAGTGGATGAGTAACTGGGATGTTCCCAGTAAAATTCTGACGGACAGTGGGAAGGAGTTCATTGGGACTTGGTGGGAGAACATGTGTGCTCTATTGGGAGTTCATCATCTTCGTGCCCGAGTCTACGACCATCGATCCCTCCCTGCTGAATGCGCTGAAAGAATTCTTGTCAACATTCTGAGAAAATTTCTGGCTACTGAAAAAGACTACAATTGGCAATTTACTGTGTCTTGAGGAGATACCATCGGACCAAGAACTACACTGGATTAAGTGCGAATGAGCTTGTTTTTGGTCGTGAGAAGATGGGTCCAGGACCAGTGATGTATCATCCAAGGCAGTGCTACGACGCCTCACAATGGTTTGAGAGGATCAAGGATTTAGAGTCCAAGTGGATCCAAGCCAAAGTGGAGAGTCAAGCAGATTGGTTGAAATTCAAAAATCGGTTGAGAACACAAGGAAAACCCTTCGAGAAAGGCCAGCAAGTTTGGCTTCGTAAGTCAGACGAGACCCTGAAGGACGACAACAAGTTGTTACCTTTGTGGGAAGGCCCATTCCAAGTCAGTGGTCAACTAAGTGAGACTACATTCAACATTGAAGTTCAACCGGGCAGACATCAAGAAGTACATCGGGACCGTTTGAAGGCCGAAGTACCCTGCCCCAAAGGAAGGTTCAAGTCGCTCTATTGGACTTCGAAGTACCTGAGCGACAGGAAGATGGTCACCAGCAGTTTCCAGTTGGAGAAGATCCTTGATTACAAGAAAAATGCTCGAAACAAGTGGTACCTTCTGTGCAGATGGAAAGGATTCGGTCCAGAAGAAGACAAATGGGAGCATGCTTCAAGCTTTATCCATAGGTATACGGACACTTTCATCAAGTTCCTGAAGAAGCACCCTGAGGTTGACTGTGAGCTCTCGCTGATCAAGGATTGTGTCACCAAGGAAGACTTACAAGCACAAGAAGAAACCCCAATCGTGGAAGAATCCATTCGAGACAAGATCTGATCAGAATTTAAATCGCCGGAACTTTCCAAAGGGTTTACGGTCTACATATACCCTTGGCATTGAGACGAAACAGTCCTGGCGCATTGTCTATGTGGTTCGATGAACAGATGATGGGACATTCTGGGATCACCCTGGTCATTCTGTCCATCATTCTCATCATGGTCATCATGTGAATCATGTGCTTCATTGTAGATGATTCCCATCGGAAGCTATGAAAGGCCTTTATCCTCAACCACGACGACACCCTCGTGTTTTGCTGTCGACTGTGCCCCTCTACTCGCATTGGGAAGGACTCGTTCGAGTTCGTGCTCATTTCAGAGATTCTGGCAGATGACTAAGTCTGATGCAGTTCATGTGTTTGACGGATCTGCTGAGAATGCTATTTCAATCAGTTCTTACATTGAGACTGTTGGTTTGTTTTCCAATCGACCGCTGTCAAAGGGCTGATAAGGACCAAGTGACGACGATGGTGTTCTTACTTGTGTCGACTCACTGCTCATCTGTGGATTGTGTTGGAATCCCCCTCAGAATCAGCTGACATTTGGCAAATTCCTGGTACCAAGCATTGAATGTTTATACATTCTGGGACTACAATGAGTCAGTTACCCCTGGTGACTCATACTGGATTCAACATGAAGCCCTGGAGACGATACTGACAGTGTGGTGTACACTCACTGGGTTTTCTTGGCTATCATTACTTTTACATGATTGGATTTCCGTCATGGGAATCATCATCATCATGAGGATTTGACCTGAATTGGCTATGAATGAGAACTGGATTTCCGTTTAGCACAACACACAGTATCTTTCCACCATAAATGGGACCTATATTGGCTTGCTACAGACTTCACCGTCTTCAATCTGTGTGCGATTCACTGATTTTGGTCTCAATTCAGTCACATTTTGTACCATAATCTGGCATGTGGTCTCATGATTGCAAATGACACCAACCAGTTTCATCTATCTTGGACTCCATGAAGGGATACCCTATTTTTTGGACGCTCAACGACATGGCAACACTCGTTTTCTGTTTTCTGACAGTGGGATGTCAGATCCTGATTTCATCATGGATTATGGATCTTGATCATGCGTGTAAATTCTTCACTCAGACTTTCAATTTACGAATTTTTGAGCTTGAACGAAGCTGTTTCTGTGTGCCCTAAGGTACCTATGTGTTTCATTCAAGTCGATGGCCATCGCGAAACACAGATCTCAGCACAATTTTGCTCAATTCAGCTCAATTTCTTGCATTTTGTCATAGATTAGTCGGTCTTTGATCACTTTTGCTGTTTCTTTCATTTCACTTGACCCAGCCTGACATACTAGCGTATGTTTTCAGAGGGGGAGTGTAACGGCAGCAGTGACAGCAGTCAATTTATACATCAATGTGATCAGAATTTGAATGATTCTCAGATGTACATTAGTGCAGTAAATTTTCCGACTGTTTTCATGTTTTCCGTTCGCTGCCAGATGTCGCCTGTGAGCGCGCGTCGAGTCGCATTTGTCTTTCGTGATTTCCTAATCGGATTTATTTAAATTATTGCGAATGATTTCACTTTGAGTCATTATGTGCGATGGATGCACAATGAGATTCCATGTCTGCACCATTTTCGTAGACCGGGTTCTCTGACTATTCATATTCCACCATGGAGTTCAATGGGCTCACAAGTGCTTCGCATATGTCGCTCCCAGAGGCTGGATATAGGTCTGAAGAGGGTCAGTTGGGTTCGGAGATATCAGGGGCAGTGTCGGGCGTTACGACCCATGGGGCATCAAGGCTACAGGCTTCGCAGTTACAAGAAAGATCCGCCACTATGCAGCGGTTACAGGTCGGCGGTTTGGTTGCGGTTGTGGCTGTGTTGATCGCCTGGCCGGGGTTGGTTCTGTGCTGGTGCGCGGCCCCCCTCTTGGTCGGGCGTGCTGTGTTGGCTTGTCCGGGTCTCGGTTCGTGGCGTTGTAGCCGGCTTGATGCTCGGCTTGCTTTGTTTGTTTGCTGCGGTATCTGCCGCCGTACGGCCAGCGTTGTCGGGTGTTGGTTGTCTGTGGTGTTTGCCTGGCTGGGGCTGGTGCTGTGCTGGTGCATGCCCCCCCCCCTGTTGGGGCGTGCTTTGTTTGTGCCTGCCCCCCCCCCATGGTGGGGCGTGCTGTGTTGGTGTGCTCCCCCCCCATGGTGGGGCGTGCCGCGTTGGCTTGTGGCCCCCCTCATGGTGGGGCATGCTGTGTTGGTGCGTGGCCCCACTCTTGGTGGGGCCTGCTGTGTTGGTGCCTGCCCGCCGCGGTGGTTGTGGGTGGCTTGGGTTGTCGTCGTCTGTTGGGTGCGTTGCGGTTGCGGTTGTGTTGTTTGCTTGGCCTGGGTTGGTGCTGTGCTGGTGCCTGGCCCCCTCCTGTTGGGGCGTGCCATGTTTCTGCGTGCCCCCCCCGTTGTTGGGGCGTGTTGTGTCGGCGTCTTGGGGTTTCGGTTGGTGGTGTTGTAGCCGGCTCAATGCATGGCTCGTTTTGTTGGTTCGCTGTTGTCTCCGCAGCCGTACAGCCGGCGTTGTCCTGTGTTGGTTGTCTGTTGTGTTTGCCTGGCCGGGGTTGGTGCTGTGCTGGTGCGTGCCCCCCCCCTGTTGGGGCGTGCTGTGTTTATGCGTTGGGCCCCCCATGCCGGGGCGTGCTGTGTTGGTGTGTGCAACCCCCATGGTGGGGTGTGTGGTGTTGGTTTGTGGCCCCCCTCATGGTGGGGCGTCCTGTGATGGTGCCTGCCCGCCGCGCTGGTGGTGGTTGGCTCGGGTTGTCGTCGTCTGTTGCGTGGGTTGGGGTTGCGGTTTTGTTGTTTGCTTGGTCGGGTTTGGTGCTGTGCTGATGCGCGGCCCCCCCCTGTTGGGGCGTGCCGTGTTTGTGTGTGCCCCCCCCCTCGGTGGGGCGTGTTGTGTCGGCGTGTTTAGGTTTCGGTTCGTGGTGTTGTAGCCGGCTCGATGATCGGCTTGTTTTGTCGGTTTGTTGTTGTCTCCGCCGCTGTACGGCCGGGGTTGTCGGGTGTTGGTTGTCTGTGGTGTTTGCCTGGCCCGGACGGACGGGCCGGCCTCCCGAGCGCGTGTGGTGCACCACCCCTTTGTCCTCGCCGGGTCGGACGGGCCGGCCTCCCGAGCGCTTGCGGTGCGCCACCCCGTGTTTTTGTTTTGCGGGTCTCGTCGCCCTGCCGCTCATTTTCCCTTGCTCGCCCGCCGCTTGCTCGTGTCTGCCCGGCTCAGGGCCGCGCGCTGGTGTTTGTCGCCGCCTGCTGCTGCTCCCGCACCACCCCATCCCACCTGAGACCACCCCTCCGCTTGTTGTTTTTGCCCCCCCCGTTTGCTCTTTGGTGTCCCGTGCGTGCCGGCGGTTGTGCCCCCCCCCCCCCCCTCCCGGGGGGTTTGCGTTTTGCGCCCGGTGTGGTCCTGCGCCGCGTTTTCCCTTGTTGTGTCCGTGCCTTGTGGTTGCCCTGCGCCGCGGTCCCGTTTGTCGGCGCCTCCTGTTGTCCCCCCCCCCCCCCGGGTTTGTGTTTCGCGGGTGTCGTCGCCCTGCCGCCTGTTTTCCTGTGTCCTGCTGCTGCTGCCTTGTATTTTCCCGTGCCTTTGGCCTTGGCACCTGATTGGTTGGGTTTCTTTTCCCCCCCTCGGCTCGCGGCCGTTCGTCGCTGTGTGCGTTGCATGCTGGTGCCGTGCCCCCCCCCCCCCGCGGCAGTTGCTCCTGGTGGTATGCGGTGCTCCGCGTCTTGTTGTGCGGTGCCGCGGTGGGGTGTGGGCTGTTTTCTGCGGCGCGCGGTGTTTTGCTGCGCCATGCTGTGCTTTTGAGGGGGTGCCTTGCTGTGTGGTGTGTTGTTCTACTGTGTTGTTGGCTTTGTCGCTGGCCGTCTTCTGTTGGCGTTGGCCGCGCTGTTTCTGTTGGTGCCGCTGCGCCCTGCTGTTTTGTGCGGTGTTTCGTCGTGTGCGGTGCCGCCGTCCGTTGTCGTGTGCTGTGGTGTTTTCTGTGTTCCTGTGTGGTGTCGTGGTTGTGGCCGTGTTCTCTCTCTGCCTTCTCGGTTCTGCGCACCTGCGGGTTTGCGCCGCCTGGTGCTGCCCCCCCCACCTTGTTTGTGTGTCGTACCTTCTGTCGGTTTTTGTTGCCGTGCTGTGCTGGCTTGTTCTGTGCTGTATGGTGCTGTGTTGCTGCTTGCTGTGTTTTGTTGTTCGAGGTGCGGCGTGCCGTGTCGTGGCGTGCCGTGACCTGTTGCTGTGTGCTGTGTGCTGTGTGGTGCTGCGCTGGGTTTCCTCGTGCGGCTGCACCTTGCTGCTTGCTGCTCTGCCGTGCTCGGTGGCGCTGTGCTGTGTTGTCCTGCGTTGCGCCGTTCGCTGGGGTGCTGCGTCTTTGTGCTCTGTGCTGTGCTGTCCTGCTGTGTGCTGTGGTGGGTTGCTTTGTGCCGTCTGGTGTCCGTTGGCGTTGTGCGGTTGGCTGTCTGCTGGGCTGCACTGTTGTTTGCTGCTGTGTGCTGTGCTGCGCCTTTGGGCGTGGTGTCAGGTTGCGCTGTGCTGTGCTGTCCTCGTTGTGGCTTGCTGTTTTGTCTTGGTCGCGCTGCTTTGTGCTTTGCTGTGCCTCCTGGTGCTGTGCTGGGCCCTGTCGCATCGTGTTGTGCTGTGTGGTGCAGCGCTGCTGTGCACTGTGCTGTGGGGGTGGTGCTGATTTGCTTTGTCTTGTGTGCCGCTTTGTGCTGCTGCCTGCCCTCGGGTGCTGTGCTGTGCCTCGGGTGCTGTGTGCCTTGCTGCGTGCGTTGCTGTGCTGTGCTGTGCTGCTGTGTTTTGTGCTGTGCCTTGGGGCGTGGTGTCTTGGTGCGCTGTGCTGTGCTGTTCGTCTTGTTTATTGCTGTTTGGTCAGGGTCTGTGTTCCTGTGTGTTGTGCTGTGTCTCTTGGTGCTGTGCTGTGCTGCGTTTCGTCGTGTTGTCGCGTGCGGTGCAGTGCTGTTGCGCACTGTGCTGTTTGCGTGGTGCTGTGCTGTTTTTGCTCGCGCTTTCTGGTGCTGTTGCGTGCTGTGCCCTGTCCTCGGGTGTTGTGGGGTGCTGTGCCGTTTGCTGCGGCTCTTTGCTGTGTTGCCTTGTGCTGGGTGCGCTGTGCTGTCTGTGTTTTGCCGTTGCGTTGTGGTGTGTGCTGTCTTTTGCTGCTGTCCGTTGTGCTGCTGGCGCCCTGTGGTGTCGCGCTGTGTGCGCGGTTACCTCCGTGCATTTTCAAAAACAGAAAACAATATCCCGCCCATTTTCAAAAACAGAAAAACTGTTTCCCGCTGGTGTCTTGCCTTGTGCACCCTGTCCTCCCTGCATGCAACGTTACCAACACTGGAAAAGCCAGCTTGCTTTATTTATTTAATTCGTGGACTTGGGCTGGCGTGCACCGAAGGTCTTGTTCTTGTTTGAGACCATACACCTGCAACCAAAGGGGGGGCAAACACGACGGGGATGGGGCAGTAGCGGGAGGAGAAGGTATATGGAGAATAATAGAAAAGGGGCGAGAGGTGGCGAGTGCAGGGGCGTAACGTGTTAGAAATCTTTTTCGAGTTTTACGCGCTGCTCGCGTTGTCATTTTCTTTGACTATTCGGCACGCACAGCAAGGAGGAGCACGTCGTTATGCTCTTACGTTTATTACGGTGCTTACGGCGTAAACTATTCAGGTATTTAAGGTCAAAACATTGTTCGTCACGTTTTTACGCGTTTTGCAGCGCGCTTTTTACCCTAAGCCTTTTTCATGCTATTTAGCTTTATTTTCAGCTATTTAGAAAGTGTGTTTTGTGGTGTTTTACTTATGTTTTGTTTTTTTTCTTGCGCTGACGATCAGCGCGCGCGACCTTACTATGGATGTGGAAATAATACAATAGATAAACCCTCTTTGAATTAAAGTTAAGCCATTAAGTGTCTTTCACCCATATTGGAAGTGATCACGCTCCATGGATAAAATTTCCCCCAATGTCCCAACCAAACTCCAATAAAGAATAATACCATTGCTCCATATGAAACCAATATTGTGAGAAATTGTTGCTCATTCGTGGACTTTTAACACGCACGTACCTATTAACCCTTCGCACTTACCCACTTGAACTCAAAATCGTTTTGTTTTCTTGTCTTGTGGTGTATTTGAGTTGTCTTCTTTGCACACATTTTCTTTTTTTCCCTAAGAAAACGTCACTGCCATGTCTTTCTTGGAGGGCTTGTACCAGGCCAAGCCCCGCTTAAAACCCTTTTGTTGATGCCAAGACTAACTTAAGTATTTTTATCTCTATTTTGAAGCTTAAAGTACACTTTCTCAAAGTAACTAGGGTTATAACCCTAGCCCCCCCATGATGTTCACCCCTACCACTCAACTGAGCGGAGGTATCTTCCTTCATGGAGGATATACCGAAATGAAATAGGCATTTCTTGCCTAAGGCCTTGGAGGTTAAGCCTGGTGGTCTCCCACCCCAAGACCCCTACACTCAATTGTTTCTACCACTTATTGTGGTTCTACTTTTTAACTGTTTCTGAATTCAGTTTTCTGGCCAAGTCATATTCTGTGTCTGGCCTAACTCCTTTGCCCCATATTGCTAACCAACTCCATTTCATCCAAAAGAGTGCACCTGAAGTGCCTGAAGCTAATTGGGAGGCAAGAGTCATGCCAGTTTTCATCTAAAAATCATTTTTTTTAACCATTTGTGATTGAATCTTTGTATTTAAACCTGCTTTGTCTATCTGCAGCCCTTCTGTGCTACACTGGATTTCAAATTATTCATTGATTCAATCCATATCCTGTTCTTGCTCTACTTGCTGCTTTGGTTTGGGATTTCAACATCAAAAACCTGCAGAATTTCATCAAAATCTATAGGGCACTAATCAAGGACATCTTTCCGGTAGCAGAGGCAAACCCTGAGTACCTTTCGAACCGACTCTGAGCAGAAGCACAAGAATGGCACACTGAAAAGCACATTGATCATGTCCACTCAACTGTCCTCCAGAACCTGGCCGATCAGAAGTGTACAAGTCCAACTTGGCAGTGTAGCCCACCCAAAGAGGGAACCGTTACTCAGAGCTGCATCTGGGTCTCAGGAAGATATAATAGAGTACTCCTACTAGTGCTTGGAGACTCCATCATTCTAAATAGTGTTGGGCTTTAGTGAAAAATGGATAATTCCCCAAAAGTTCCAATTGATTTTCTTACCACCAAAAAAACAATCAAAATCCCAACAACGTTCGCAACACCCTAAGAACACACAACAAGTCAACACAACAAGGGTCGGTGTTTGGCTGAACCTCTGGTTTACTTGGTGATGGGTGTTCGGTCTCTTTGGCTCTTATACTCCTTGTGATTCCCACTTCATTGCAAAGCAATACATAACATTGGAAGTCCTGAGAGAAGAACATGAAAATATATGAACATGGAAATCAAAGCTTATGTAAACACAAATTGTCTCAAATCATAAGTGTCAAACCGCAAATATAATAATAAATAATATCAAAATGATAGTGAACTTGTACGTACAACATGTGTGAAACATACACAAAGCATGTGAAGAAAAACCCAACACATAAGAACCGGATTCGAGCATGTAGTTGGAATCCGGTTGAATGCTCTCAAGAATTGTGCCTATCAATTAACATGAAATTCTCACACAATTGATCAAGAAGTGGACAAGCGCATGAATGGGGAAGACACTATTCATATATGCCATGTACACTCATGTGTCTACTACTCTTCATGCATGTACGGGTTCGCTGATAATAATGCACATCATGAGACACACAAGCGATTCGAATTGCCCTCGTAATTATAAATAACCACCTTGTCTACTCCTCAAAAATAACCATCATGACGATCAAGAAATACTATTTAAATTCTATTCTTTATTCGATCCAATCATTCTTCAAAGCGTTATATTTAACGGTCTTTCTGCAATCTGTCCCTCGTAATTATCTGTGAACTCTTCAAGACGTGGACTGTTCAAGTCGCGCACGATGTCCCGGCAGCTGACAGCTGACTGATAACAGAAACCTCGGATTATTCACCAAAAAGGGTCTGATAATGACAGATTGGTGTGATTTTATGACACTCCTTCCCTAAGCTACGACCCAAGGGGGAGTGGCTGGTCCTGTGGGTGTGAAGCAGCCCACTGTATGAAAAATCCAGCAGTCAGACATTCCGTCACCTGTACTCCGTGGTGCAGCCAAGCACAATAAGTGGAGGGGAGGAAAGGAATAGAGCAAAGGATCCCACAGACTCCAGGAGTACTGCAGGCCTGCGGCACGACGTATCTATGATCGGCTGGGTGCTCCTGTGTGTGTCCTGTGGAGGGAAGGAGGGAAGGATAACACAGTAGTAGTAGTAGTAGTAGTAGTAGTAGTAGTAAGTAAGGGCGGCCGCGTCCGCAGCCTCATCTGACTCCTCCTTGTTTGTTTTACATGGTGGCCGCCTCTGGCGGAAAGGAGTGCTGTCCACCATTAGTTCCCCTGGCGACCCCTGTCTCACCTCACGGCCGAGAACTTCAACCAGGTTCCCTTGGGGCATGACTGGTGGTAGGCTCCCTTCAGTCGCTGCCCTCACGGTTTCAGCTCCTTCCGGTCACCCTTTGAAGGATCCCCCGGCCTTCCCCCCCTAGCACAGCCTATTGGGCGCCTGCAGGCGGGTTTCCTGTGGATAGCCCTCGCCGACAGCGGAGCATTTCTCTCTGTCAACCACATTCCACCACTCCCCATCCCTCACGGGCTGGAGTACCGAATCGGCTCCCGGATGCACTTGGTTTTCGTCCATCCACGGCTGGAGGCCAGGGGGCGACCCTTTCCACGTTCCCCTTGGTCCCGCTCACGCGTGAACCTACGTGTACTCAGGCCATTGACCCGGGGATCTCAAGGTCAACCCTCACCCCTGCGCACACCTCACGGCCGTCCCGGAGTTCAGGGCATTTTCCCGACTTCCCGTGGCCAGGCTCCCCATGGTTGGCCCACGGTTCACCACTCCATGGCGACTGGTTTCCCAATCCCATGGGGCTGTTGCTTGGCGCTTTCGGCCTCCCTGCCCTTCCCATGTGCCATTCCCCGTTGCCTCATCCTGGTCGCTCCCTTCCCGCCCCCGTCCCTTTCCCCTGTGCCGCGGCCCTGGTCTAATCCCCCGGGCTGTCTTGCGGCCCCATCCCATCCCCCATCCCGTGTTTATACCCCACCGGGCCGCTAGCAACCCCGTGGCGCGGGCCCAATGGATGCTCATCCATCCGGGGACCGTTCCGTGCGCCTAGCACGGGTCGCTCCCCTCCCTCCCCCGCCCCTCTCTCCTGTGCCGTCTCCCTAGCTGTCCTAGTCACCTGGGGCTGTCGTGTGGCCCTAGCCACTCGTCCTTCTCTGTCCCGCCTCCTTGTGGTGTTGTCCGCTTTTGTTTCCCCCCCCCCTTTTTTTCCGCCTTTTCTTTTTTTTTCTTTTTTGCTTGGTTCCCTCCTCCCTGCATGCACGCACAACAACTCTGCATCGCCATCTCGTTTCTGTTCGGTGCTCACGTCCAGTCCCTCCGCCATCCTGTGGCGTTGCCCCTGGCGGTCCCCGGCCATGCCGGGCGACCCAGCCATTCAGCCTGCGTTGCTGTACAAGTTTCCGCTCTCTCCCGTCTCTACCCTCCCCTCCCCTCTGTCCTCTGCCCGCCCTCTTAGCGTCGTTCCCCTGCTCCGTGTGCTCGCTGCTGGTCGTCCCCGCGCCAAGGCTGTATCTCGCGCGCCCTCACTTGCCTCAGGGCCTCCGCCCTGTCTTCTGACCTGTAGGCCGACCTGGGCGGCCTCCCCAGACTTCCCTTCGGGGGGACACCCCCGTCGTCCTCTCATGCCGGCCGCCCCTCCATCAGTTCCCTGATGGTCGGGCGGGGCGGCCGGTACGGCTCTATGCGGGTCAACGGCATGACGGCAGAGACATTGTGTTCCTTTGCGCCCTCGTTGGCCCCCTGTGCCCCCCTTCTCCCGCGCTCTGCCTCCTCTTTGTGCCCTTCCTGTGCGTCCGCCCGTCCTGCCGTTGTTTTTTATTTTGTGCTGGCGCTCTTTGCTGCTCCCGCGCGCCCTGCGTGTGACCCTTGCTCTTCTTCGTGTTACCCTGGTCCCGCTGCCCTGTACCCCCTCTCTCGCCTGTCTCCCTTCCCATTCTCCTTCTCGCAGTCGACCCTGCCTGCACGTCTACCCTCCCTGCCCGTGCATCGCTGTCACTCGCGTGTGCCACTCGTGTGCCCTACCCCTGCCCCTCCCTCTCGCCCCTACCCTTTCCCCTGGGTGCTCCCTCAGTCCCCGCCTGCCACCCCTTCCTGGCTGCCTGGCGCCCTGTGTGGCGGGGGGGGGCTCAATTTGGCAGGTGTGTACTCGCCACTGTGCTCCAGCCGCGCCTGCCCCACGACCCTCTTCGCCTACTCAGATCCATGACTGTCCGCGTCACGCAGATAGTTCGTCCCTTCCCTCGACCCTGGATTGGGTAAGAGTCGGGCTGCTTCTTCAGGGTTCAGGGCATTGTCGCCTTCGGACCGAGGTTGGGGCGTAGCGTTTGATGTGTCCCACGTTGGCTTCCTCCTTCGCACTGGTACGCTCGCTTGCGCTGGCCCCCCTCGGTCACACACCTGTGTTTCCGGGTCACCTGGTCGTGGGGGGTGGGGCGGTCAGAGTCACCCTTGTGGGCCGCTGCCATCTGCCCTGGGTTATTTAGGTCCTTTGGATTTCAAAAACCCCATCGGGTTTTTCGGAGGTCAACATACAGCCACATAGGGGAGGGGTGTGGGCAGCGCCTGGGCGCCTGCATGTGCAGTCGTTGTGTGTGCTGGTGCATGCAGGGTGGCCTGGCGGAGTAGGTGGGGGGTGGGTGTATCTGTGGTCTGGTCTGTGGCCCTGTACCCCCCATGTGCTGGAGACGCTTGCCGAATTCCCGCCGCTGCGGGCCTGGTGTGGTCAACCCCTCTGAGCACGGCGCCCGTAAGCTCATTGTTTTCAACGCAGCACCTTCCTGCCACGCAGAGAGCTGCAAGTCCGAGCCCTGGCGCCGCGCTGCTCCCCGCCTTCGCCGGCCGTTCTCGCCTGTCACGACATCGCGCTCCGCTCCGTCACCGTACCACGATAGTGCTCCCCGTCTGTTGCCCTTTCTGCCCCACGCTGTTCGCCGTACCAACGATACGTCGCGCGTCCCACTGCCCGGTTGCCTCCTCCGCACTCGCCTGCGCCCCCGTATTCCGCCGCCCCTTCTCCCCTCTCCCCCGCCGCTGGTCCTGTGCTCTCCGCTTGGGGTTCTCATCCGCGTCCTCCATCACCAGATCCCCCTCCACTGTCAGCCGTGTCCCTGTCCCCCTCCGTGCACCTGCACCTCTCTGCTCCCCACCTCCCCTCCTCTTGTTCGTCACATCCGCTCCTCACCCTCCTCCTCCTCCGCCGACCCCCTGCGTCCGCCTCCCCGCATCCCATCTGCCCGTCCCTCCGCACGCCCCTGGCCCCCTGCCCCTAGCGCTCCCCGCTCCGGACCCCGCCCGGCCCTACGCGTCGCCACCGTACCGTCCCTCCCGCTGCAACAGCTCTCGCAGCTTCTGAACCCTGGGCTTCCTCCCCTTCTCCTGGGGATAGTCCAGGCGCACCCCCGGGAGCGCCGCCCCCAGCATCCTCCTCCACCGCCACTCTTTCATCTCCGGCCCCCTTTCCCCGGGCCTCCCCGCCCTGCCGACCAGGTCACTGAAGGGGCGGGGGCCCCTCTTATCCCGCCTTCCCCTCGTCTTCCCCGCCCACTTCACGTAGCGGGCCAGCTCCGCCACGTCCCCCTCCGCCCACCCCGCGACCGTCCCCGGTCTCCCCCGCGGCGGCGCATACTGCCGCGGCCGCGGGGACTCCGAGTCCCAGTCCGTCGGCGTCGGCTCCGGACTGGGGCTGGCCGGCCGCGGTGCCCCCTCCGCCTCCCCTGCCCCTCGCTCCTCCCCCCTGCGCCGCTTCCCCCTTTCCCGCCCTGCCTCCTCGTCCTCCTCCCTGGCCCTTTTCCCTGACGGCGACTGCCCCTCCACGTCCGTGGAGGGGGTGTCCCCTTCCGGATCCGGGAGGACCCAGCGGGCCCCCCGGGCCACCTCCTCCTCCCCCTCCCGCACCCTGCACTCCCGCGCCGCCACCGCCCTGATCCGCCTCCATGCCCTCTCCTGCATCTCTCCCTCTTGCTCCGGTGGGATAGCCGGCCATCGGAACGGCACCAGCGGGGTATCCTTCCGCCCCCTACCCTCCTCCTGTCGTTCTCCCTCCCTTTCCGCCCTTTCATCTCCCTCCTGCCTCCTTTGAAGGTCCACCCCCGCCTTCTGTGCTTCCCCTCCCTGGGGCCTGTCGGTCCCCTCCGTCCTCCCCTCCTCCGTTCCGCCCAGCTCACCCTTTTCTCTGGCCTCCCTCTCCCGCATGCTCCTCCCCGCCTCCCCGAACCACTCTCACGCCCTCCTGTGCTCCTCCCCCTTCCCTTCCTGCGCTCCCCGCGCTGTCCCACCGGCCTGCTGGTGCTGTTGCATGTGCGCCTGTGGCTGCATACCTGGGTACATCTGCAGGGGCGGGTACATCATCCCCATCACCGGGTATGGAGGCGGCGGGAGCAGTGGGACGATTGGTGGGACGGCTGGCGGGACTACACCTCCCCACCATCCCAATCCCGCCCCTGGGAACACTAGCGAGCCCATGTACCCAAGGTCACCCCCTTTCCCCTGTCCTTTGCCTTGTTGCCCCGTCGCCCCGCGTCCCTTGCCGCCTACTCCGTGTAGTCCCGCCTTCCCTTGTCCCTTCCCCTGTAGCCCTTGTTGCCCCGCCCCTTTCCCCTGTTTGCCCCTGCCGGCCTCTACCTGTGCCGCACCACTGCTCTGCACCGCTGCGCTGCTCTGTTCCGCCTGCCCCCCCCCTATCCCCGTCCTCCCCGGCTCCATCTCCAACTGGTAGATGGTGTCCGGCCCTTGCCCTGGGGGCTGGCGGCGACGGCGCTGGTGCTCCACGTGCGCCAGCGCCTCGTACCGCGCCGCCTGCTGGCGGCGCGCCTCCCTCTCCTCCTCCGCCCTTACCGCCGCACTGACCCCTGGGGGCGACCTCGCCGGCGGCTGCCTGAACGAGTGTTGGGGCTGGGGCCACTGTCGCCCAGATCCACTCCCTTTTCCCCCCTTTCCTGCCAGGTGTCCCTTCGCGTGTACAGCCCCCGTCGCCCCTGCCAGCCCTTTCCTTTTCTTGCCCGTCTGCCCTCTCCCTCCGGTGCTCACGCTGCCGTCTCCGCTCCCTGCCGCTCCCGCCTCTAGCTGCCATCGTCCGCCCTTGCCTTCCTCCTGCCTCCGCACCTCCAGGAGGATGGACTTCATGGCAGCCGCCGGCACATTGGGCGCCGACAGCTGTCCTGGCCCTCCCTCCACCACCATCCTCCCCGCCCCTTCCCCCTCACCCTCCGACACCTCGAGGATGTCGGCGATTACCGACTCCCTCTGACTCCTCCCCTCCCTCCTCCCCACTTCCACGTCCGCCCTCACATCCCCAACACTGAACGGGTCCACCCCTGGCCCTTCCGCTGCCCTTTGCCCCTGCCCCTCCCCTTGCCCTTCCGCACCCGCTTCCACCCCCTCTGCCCCGCCCTTCCCCGCCTCCGCCTGTCCGGACGTCAAAGAAACATTCCCCTCTCCCTTCCCCACCACGGCTCCTTCCCCCCTTCGTCGCCCTGTAGCCCCCGGCCCTTCCTCCCTGACCGTCTCCGGGCTCTCCGGAGACGAGGGCGACGACACGCCCGCAGACGTCGCCGATGACGCCGGCGAGGGGGGCCGCGGGGCTGCGCCCGCCTGCATGCGGACCACTGCTGCCCGCACCGTCTGCGGCTGGCTTGGCTGTGGGTCAGGCATTTGTGACATAGCGCTGCACATGGGATCACGCTTGAGCCCTGCGCCCTGTCGCCGTTGTCCCCCATCTCCCCCGCCCTGTACCCCCGCCTTTCGCGCGCCCTACGTGTGGGGTGTTCTGTCATTTTCTCCCTGTTGCCTCGGATGCTCCAGTCCGTGGTACCGGGTTCACCCCTGGAGAATCCAGTCCTGGGGATGATGCCGTGCTTCTTTCCGCCCCGGATGCTCCGACCCGGGGCGCCTTGTTTTTTTTTTTTTTGTATTATCTCAGTTGCCTCGGACGCTCCAGTCCGTGGCACCGGGCTTACCCCCGGACGATCTAGTCCGGGGGCTAGCGCCGTGCTTCATTCCTCCCCGGATGTTCCAATCCGGGGCGTCTTTTTGTCGCACTCTCTCTGCTGCAGTCTGCACTGTTGCCGTCCTCATCCCCGCTTCACTTTCCCCGCTGATTGTTCCGCCCTACGACTCTGCGTGCCCAGTCCCGGACGCTCCATTTCATGCGACTGGCGCTGCCGCCGTCCCTTTCCCTCCGGTCCCCTTCCTGACGTCCCCCCTTGCGGCGAAACCGTACACTCGTCCAGCCCTCATATCTGCCGGATTCTCCTTTTTCTGCGTGCCATCGTCTCCCTCTCTGTCCTCCATTCCCATCTCTCCCCCTGACCGCCTTGGTCGACAATCTGGCCCCCTCCGTACTTCCATCCCCGTGATTTTTGGGTTGTACCTTATCAACGCCATCTCCACCCGCTTGGTGACTGGATCACTCATGTCCTCCGCCCGCGCCTCCAACTGCGTCTCTCTGCACGCCATGCGTTCCCGGAGACACTCCACCATACGCCACAACAGCCTGTGCGCCATGGCCTCCGGTGCCACTGTATGCTCCTGGGGTGCCCGCCACAGCGGTTTCATTATCACCATGTGCTATAGTCCCTTGCGGTGCCCCTCTTTCCCCAGCTCTCTCTCCACCGCGCTTCTGCCTCTCGCACCTTTCTTGAGTAACGGGACGTCCTGATCCCGAGCCAGTGGTTCCTCGATCCCCTTATACTGTGCACACCGCATGAAGTGTTCGTATGTTTCTTGCCCTTGGCCACAGTGGCATCGCATGTACTCCTCCGGGAGGTCCATACCCTTATGTCTGTACCACCGCATGATTGTTTCACGCACCGGCACCTGCCCCGTGATCGCCTGCAGCCTTCTGGTTTGCCGCCTTTTGGGCAGCGATTCCGGCCTCAGCACATTGGGGTATTGGACCCGCTGTCCCACCTTGCCCTCCAAGTACTCGTTCAGCTCTACCACTTCCGGCCCCCCTCGTATTTGGGCCAGCATGTGCACCGGCTGTGGATACACCCTTAGTTCCTGCTTGCCTCTGTCCTCCTCCACCACCCACCTGGCCTTCTCCCCTTCCCCGACCCTTGGAGGTATATGCACCAAGTGGAGGTGCCCTTTGCTCTCTGGCACCCTCCACTCTGGATCCTGCTCCTTGTCCACCGCTTGCGCCGCCCCATCCGCCTCATGATTCCCCACTCCCGCCCTGTGTGACTCCTGTTTCACGAGGTGTATGACCAGGGGCACTTTCTTCATCTCCAGCCCGTGCCATATCGCGTACACCTGTGACGACAGTCCCGTGCCAAGGGCCTCATGCGGTAGCCTGCTGGCCAGTCTCCTGAGGGACGCCATGTCCGCTTGCGCGTCCACCACCATCCACACTTCCCGTACGTCCTCCCCTATCTCCCCAACCACGTCCGCCATCGCCTGCACCTCTCCATGGGACGCTGCCCCGTACACCATCTTTTCCACCACACTCTCCGTCACCTGTCCCACCCCCTTGACCCTTACCGCCGCTGCCCCCGCCATGGGCGGCTGTCGTTCCACCCCGGACCGGTCCAGAAATAGCACCACCCTCTCCTTCGTGGGCTCCGGTATGCGCACCACCTCCCTCGGGTAGTGGCAGTACACTATGTGCTTCCCAATGCCATACTCTCGTGATTTCCATGTTCATATATTTTCATGTTCTTCTCTCAGGACTTCCAATGTTATGTATTGCTTTGCAATGAAGTGGGAATCACAAGGAGTATAAGAGCCCAAGAGACCGAACACCCATCACCAAGTACACCACAGGTTCAGCCAAACACCCACCCTTGTTGTGTTGACTTGTTGTGTGTTCTTAGGGTGTTGCGAAGGTTGTTGGGATTTTGATTGTTATTTTGGTGGTAAGAAAATCAATTGGAATTTTCGGGGAATTATGCATTTTTCACTAAAGCCCAACAACATTTAGAATGATGGAGTATCCAAGCACTAGTAGGAGTACTCTATTATATGGTAGCAGTTCAGGTGTTAAGCCGTTCGTTCCTGCCAAAATTGGCCACAAAACGGACAAAAGTCCATTGGTTGAAACAAGAGACATTGAGTTTGAGCAATTTTTAGAAAGCATGACTCCACAACGTTCGTTGGTTAGTGGTGATGACGAGTTGGGTAAATTAACACCACGACGAGTCAGTTACGGTGAACCACAAACAAGACAACAACATGACATCGCCAACGATGCAGACATGCCCCCTCGCTCGAAGCGACTACATGGCAAGCGGCGCCGCATCCACGCAATTTTGAGTCCACAAAGCTCATAGCCGCGTGGTGCAATGGTCACGAAGGAGTTAGCTATCAAGGTGGCGAAAATAGTGCTCAAAGCTCAAGAACGACAAGGAAAAAAAGTACGGGAACAAAAGTACGATGACTCGAGTTCAAGTGCCCCAAGTTCACATGAGCCAGGTTTGAATGCGAAGGCTTTTGAAGTGTTACGTGAAGAATTTGAAGCTTACAAAACTCACATGAACGATGGAATGGACAAGATGAAGAAACAACTCGAGCAGTTCAAACGATCGGCGCTAGTTATGTCTTCGACCTTGCAAAGTGACAACAGCGCCTCCGTTGCTAGCCCACGAGAAATTCTGGAAAGACATCAAACAACCATGGGTACACATGAAGCTTCTCCTGGAAATATTCGCAGCGAGATGGAGGCCTTCAAAAGGGATCACAATGCCGCGCAAGAAACAGCGTTGACGACCATTCGCAGCGAGGTTGAGAGGCACAAAAGCAATGCGAACACCCTGGTTGTACAATTGGAGAAACAAATACAAGTCTTGCAGGCTGACAAGACACAACTGCCAACGATGGCACATGTCAATGAATGCCTGCAAATAGTGCAGACAGGGGCTGAGGAATTGGCAATGCTGCGCCGTTATGTGGACACGGAAGTGAATACTGTGAGTAGGAAGGTGGAAACCACAGCCGCACAGGAAGAGAAGGATCACAGGGATGTGGAAGCAAAAATCAGTCTTCTCACAAGACAAGCCCAGGGCAGGGATGCTGATGCCGAGGACATCAAGAATGAGGTGAGCCAGGCACGTCAAGACGTTCGTTAACTCCAAGGACAACTCCACCAGGTGCAATCGAAGACGGCCCTTGATCAACAGGGCATCGGTCACAAGTTGGCGACCAACGAATCGTTTGTGCAGCGTCATGGCAGGGAGACCAAGGCATCCCTGGAGACAATTTTCAAACGGCAGGATGGAATGGACGCCTGGATGACCCAGCAGGACAATGAAACCAGACAAGTCCGAGCCAAGGTGCAGGAGCGCCATGACACCCTGGAGAGATGGCTAGAGGAGCATGATAATCGCCTCAACCGGATTGGGGTAAGTGGGGCAGGATCACAGGCCCCAAATTGTGCTGGAGGATGCCCTGAAATAGTGGAGGTGATCAGTGAAGCGAGGAAAGATGCCGACAAAGCACGAGGATACGCCAGTGATGCTGAGGGCCATGCAACCACCAGCAGCACGTGTCAGCAATTGGCACAGGCAGCACTGCACGACGTGAATCGGTTTGCCACAGCGGTCTCAGCAACAAAGGAGGCTATTAAAACGGAGATCGAGACGGCGAAGGCAGGGCTGCAAGGTGTAAAAAAGGAGGCACACGGCCAGGCACTTCTCAGATTGCAAGCGGCTGAAGGCATGGTGCAACGTGTTGAGCAGGCTTTGGTCAGCAGTAAGGCCACCAGACCTGCCGCTGATGCCAGCGACTTCGCTCAGAAGACATCAAAGAGGCTTACCACGATTGGTGATACCGTGAAGCGGGCTGAGCAGCTCTATGCCGGATTGTTGGACATGCAGAAAAAGTCGGACGAGGACCGGGACCAGCAGCACACGGTACGAGACCAATGCGGCAGACGTCAGTAGTCTGCAGCAGCTCTATCGTGAGTTGCTGGACCGAACAACGAAGGCGGATGGAGAACGAGAAAAGCACACGGGTTTGAGTACAGAGCGATTTGAGACGAATGCAGTCAGCATCCAGGAAGTGCAGCGTCAATGAAACACTGAAGTTGACCAGCCAGTTGCGTTGGACGACAAAGTCCGCGAAATCGGACGCTGGTATGGCCAATGGAAGGAACACATCGAGGCAAAGGTGGAGAAATTGAAGAAGGAGCGCAGGGATGGAAGTCCGAGCCCCACATACCCTGATGCTACCTTGAAGGGGCATGTAGACACTGAAGTACGCAAGATCTACTCTCGTTTCGATGAGTTCGATGAACAACAACAGCAACAGAACATCAAAATTGCAGATTGCCAGACAAATGTCGCGTATTTGCGTTCTGTTGCAGAAATGCACGTACAAGACCTTGACGACGTCAAGCAAAGGGTCGAGGAGGTTGCTGAACTCAGACAATCAGCAACAGCATCCACATCACCGCCACCGCCAACGAGCGCACCGACAGTATCACCCCCAACCCACTACGTCCCTGGCTAGACATCGGAGCCAAAGAAATCGCCTGGGAGGCCGCTGGCAGCAGACAACGGACTGCCGCCCACACCCAGTGAAACATCGGCAGTCATCCGTGGGACCCAAAGATTGCCGGACCCCCCCGCGTGGCTGCAGCCCATACCCAAACGTTGGTCGTCCGACTACTCGCCAATGTAGGGGGGTGAGGTTGATCTTCGATGGGCACAGCTGGCGCAGTATGTCCGCGATGGGTGTTTTATTCCCAATCTGGCTCGGGTATCACAGGCTGATTGGAAGGCTGAACGAAGGATTCCAAAAAGACTCCCTACTGGCATCCCAAGCGGCAAAGCATTCCAGGAGACTACACCCTGGGTGAAGCCTGCTATCACAGGACCAGTACAGCACGAGCCACGAACGGGAGGTATTGCTGGAGTCTATGGAAGCGGGGACCAGTCATGGGTTGACCCCACAGCGGAGTCCATGATACAACACATGGCAGCAGTTCCAAGATGGGATGGCGAGCCGGACACGTTGGACGAGTGGGAAGAACGGTATGATCGATGGCAAGTGGGATATGGCAGACGATTTGATGAGAAGGAACAAATGAATTTGTTGCTGACAGCCGTTGTTAATGAGAAAACCCGCAAAAGACATGCGAAGAATCGCCATCGTCAACGTATGACCTTTGCGGAGTTATACCGCGACATCACGGGCCGCAAAATCCGGAATTTACATGAACCGGGAGCTCGATTCCGCAAGAGGAAGATTCCATCAGAAATTATTACCAGTGCTGTAACGGCAACAGTGACAGCACTCAATTATACACTGATGTGATCTGAATTTCAATGATTCTCAGATGCACATTAGTGCAGTAGATTTTCCGTTCTGTTTCATGTTTTCCGTTCGCCGCCAGATGTCGCCTGTGAGCGCGCGTCGAGTCGCATTTGTCTTTCGTGATTTCCCAATCGGATTTATTTAAATTATTTCGAATGATTTCACGTCGTGTCATTAGTTGCGATGAATGCGCATTGCGATTCTATGTCTGCACCATTTTTGTAGACCGGGTTTTTGTACTCTTCATATCTCACCATGGAGTTCAAAGGACTTACAAGTGCTTCGCATATGTCGCTCCAAGAGGCCTTTTTTTTTGAGGCATGGCGGTCCCCCGCCCAAAGCATTGCACCAAAGCGGCCTAACCATGGGCAAAATGAGCGTTCATGGTGAGCTGAAGTTCTCCGAAGGACAGCGGCGGGTATTTACAAACCAAGTCAGGGTGAAAACACTGCATGAACTGCACCATGGGCCTGAAAAGGTCGCTCCAAGAGGCTGGATATGGGTCTGAAGAGGGTCAGTTGGGTTCGGAGATATCAGGGGCAGTGTCGGGCGTTACGACCCCTGGGGCATCTAGGCTACAGGCTTCGCAATCACAAGAAAGATCAACCACTATGCAGCGGTTACATGGTAGCAGAGGAAATCATGACTCTGCTTCTGGAATCTCCACTGACACTCTGAGATCATCGGACTTTAGCGGGGCTATTACTCCTTCTGGGTCGCTGCGTGTTCCCCCCGAGGTTACCTTCGTAGCATCTCCCCAGCAAACCGAGGATCATCCGTCAGAGTTCCCTTACTGTGGCCACAAACATTGGCCTGGTGTTCATACCTGTGCTGATTGTTGTGCAAATGCCCCACCCAACCTTAAACCCGGTCGAGAATCTCCCTCCTCGAGTGAATCTGGTTCCTCCTCTCACGCTTTGCCTCATCTGGAAGACAGCAGCAGCGAAGGAGAGCAGTCTGGTACTGGAATTAGTGGTGATTACTGGGAAAACCACTTCCAGCAGATTTGGAATGAGGAATTCCTGCACAGGCAGAATTGGCTGCTGGCGGAGGCGGGCTATCGTGGCCGCCTGAGGGACTGGTTCCGGGCGTCGTGCCAGTTCCTCAGGGACAGCGGCCGGTCAAGATTCGACGCCCAGTTGCAGGAGCAAGAGGATTGGGAAGAGCTGATGGACCAGTTCGACCACCAGGCCGCCGTGATGGTGCAGATGGCCATCATCGCCGAGGAACGTTGCCAGAATGTGCATCCGCACGCTGGTCCGTCGGGCGCCTGGAGTCGGAACGACGACGGAGTCGACGAAATGAGGTGTGATTCGACACATTCGCACCTCTCCAGGGAGCAACTGTCCAAACTCCCCAGCTCTGCCTCCGGTGTTGACACTTGGGTCGACGAGGTAAGAAGCAAGGGAAAAGGGACAAGATGCCCGTCCTGTGGTGAATGTGCCAAGGACTGCTCCTGTCGACGCCAGATTTCGTCGCTGGAAAACAAGGTGAAGGAGCTGAAGAAGGACGCCAAGGAGAAAAAGAGGGATGATGACAGCAAGCGGAAGGAGATGGAACAGACGCTGGAGAAGCTTACAAATCTGGTAGAAAATCTGAGCACTACTGGGTACAAGTTGATTCGGGCCCTGCGACGTAAAGACGTCAGGATGGCGTCAGGATGGCGTCAGGATAGCGTCAGGATGGCGTCAGGATGGCGTCAGGATGGCGTCAGGATGGCGTCAGGATGGCGTCAGGATGGCGTCAGGATGCGTCAGGATGGCCGTCAGGATGCCGTCACGATGATGGGTAGTTTGGCGTCAGGATGGCGTCAGGTTGCGTCAGGATGCGTCAGGATGGCGTCAGGAAAACACCAAAATAGCGTCAGGATGGCGTCAGGGAGCGTCAGGCTGGCGTCAGGATGGCGTCAGGGTGGCGTCAGGATATTATGGTGGCGTCAGGATGGCGTCAGGATAGCGTCAGGATAGCGTCAGGATAGCGTCAGGATGGCGCAACCAGGACCTGATGGCATCTCAGGGTGTCAATCAGGCCTCCGGGGTTGATACTTACCAGAAATAGATTACACATAAAAGACAAAATGTTGTACAGGGTACAAACCTAATGAGATATTTTGAACATCTTTTAGAAGGCTTTATGGCAGGAAATGCCGAAAATTGTTTTTTGAACAGAAAAATATCTTTCCTTTGTGAGATAAAGGTGGTTGAAGGGAATCGCGGTCAGCGGGTATGACGGCAGCGAATCCCGAAAAGAAGAAAATGGTTTACAAGAAAATTGTTCACAGGTGTGCAATTTACAACTTTTCACAGATTATGTCCCTGCCATTTATACACAACGCCCATCATTGCTACAGTCAGGAACTTCATGAAGGAGGAAGAGTGAAGAAGTCGAAAAAGTGGGAAGAAGTTCATTCAGGTCAAGCATGAGGTCACAATTTACCCGTAATCAGATTGTCCTGCGTTAGTCCAGGAGCGAATCATATCTATTGGTGTACACCGGAGCTCTCGGAAACCTCGTTCACTCCTGCCGTATTGTTGTGCGACATTACAGGCCCAACTGACGGAGGAGGAGCAGTACCGTCGAAGGATCGAAGCGGAGCGTGACAGGGAAAAGGCAATGAGACAAGCCGCAGAATCTCAAGCCTCAATCTGGCAGGAAACTGGAAAAAAGATGCGACGTGACTTAGAACGTTTGCTGACGCAAGAAGAGCGAAGGAGGCGCGACGTCGAAATGGATAAGGCACACAACCAACGTCGAGCTGCTGAGGTGGATATGACTGAAGTGCAGTTGAGGCGCGAAGCGGAGCAAAAGCTATCCAAGGTATTGATGAGCGCGCTGTCTGTGTGTCGTTTGTGAGTCAGCGCTGTCTGTGTGTCATTTCTGTGTCTTTTGGGTGTCAGCGCGCTGTCTGTGTGTTCGTTGTGTGTCAGCGCGCAACAGCGCATGTGCGAGCAGCTTACCAGGGTGGTAGACATAGTTGCTGGGCTTCCGCCTTTCCAAGCAACTTTTGAGAAGGCTCCCGTTTCAGAACGCTTGGTCATCGTGATGGCTTTAGGACCATATGCCCAGGTCCAGTCAGATACAAGTGGCCACGTTCGCGCACAGTTTTCGAAATTTGCTGCTGCCAATTCTGCGGATCTGCTTCGTCTCTCTCTGCGCTGTCCACTGCCTGGATTGATGCTTCAGGCAGCACAACTGGCTAAGACTCAAATTGAGGAGTTCATCCTCAACTGTCATCAGGCTGGTCAGAAATGGGACTGTGTTTGTCTGGTGGACGAAATTTTTGATGTTGGGGCAAGCCATATGAGCGTTTTTGACGAGGTGCCCGAAAACAGTGTCTTCATTACGCAGCCTCACCTCCGTAAAGATCAGACAAGGCCCACCAACGCTTTGCCCAGCATGTTGGTGTTCCCCACAAAACACATTAACATCTTGGAGAACTGGCGCAGAGCCTTTCTTGCGAACATGATGCCATTCACAGTACAGTCCTCTAGCAACGAGGCGACCGACAGCTTTGCTTCAGTGCTGTCAAATACATGCGCCGAAATGGGGATTCAGGTGCACTCAGTGTGCAAAGATCTCTCCTCTCCCAAGGATTCCGACGCTCTGTTTGTGCTCTCTGTGTGTCAGCGCGCTGTCTGTGTGTTCTCTGTGTGTCAGCGCGCTGTCTGTGTGTCAGCGCGCCGTCTCTGTGTGTCATTTGGGTGTCAGAGTGCTGTCTGTGTGTTCGTTGTGTGTCAGCGCGCTCTGTGTGTGTCATCTGTGTGTCAGCGCGCTCTGTTTGTGTCCTTTGTGTGTCAGCGCGCCGTCTGTGTGTTTTTTGTGTCAGCGCTCTCTGTGTGTCATTTGTTCATCAGCTCTGTGTGTCTTTTGTGTGTCAGCGCGCTGTCTGTGTGTGTCATTTGTGTGTCAGCATGCCGCAGCACACTGAAAATTGGGTTGCGACTTTTTGGGGGGAAAATATCACACCAAAATATCAACTCATGTGAGAACTCATGTGTCAGAGATGGCCAGTACTGTAGTGGTGAAACACAGCACAGCACAGCACCACAGCACCACAGCACAGCACAGCACAGCACAGCACAGCACAGCACAGCACAGCACAGCACAGCACAGCACAACAGCACAGCACAGCACAGCACAACACAGCACAGCACAGCACAGCACAGCACAGCACAGCACAGCAGCACAGCACAGGGTGTGTGTCCTTGTGTCATTTGTGTGTCGTCTGGTTCAGAGCAACTTCGTGAAGGAGGAAGAGTGGGGTGCATCCTTCCAAGATACCATGTTCAAGATTGTGCGGACTCTGCCACCGCTCTTCGAGTACTTTCCTGAGTGCTGATCTTCAAGTACTTTCCTGAGCGCTGAGCTGTTACTTTGTTTTTGTCTCTACTGAAAGATGAACATTATCACGAAGTTGGAGTAAGTTGGAGTCTGTCAATGAAGTCATTGGATTGTTGTCAATTGGGCTGAGGACAAGCAATGGAGGGTACAATTGGCAATCATTAATTAACTTGGGCACCTGCGCAAGATTTTTTCCTGTGCGCTCCTGTTCATTGTGTCACAAGACATCCCAAGTGCCACAGTCAGAGTCTATTCTTCTTACGTCTGCATCATCTTTGGCTCATCTGTCTTTGTGTTCAGTCTGTGCGCTGCTGTGAACTGTCATTTCCTGCTTGAGCATAACAAATGGGTATCAAGCTGAGCGTGAATGGTTTGTGTGTAACTCATCTCGACAGCCGCATAATGTTGGAGGTCAGTATTAACGGGGAAGTGAAGAGAGACATAAAGGAAGAAATGTCTGAGATGGGCAGATGTCTGAGATGGGCAGTAAACATCCGCTTTTTTTTTTTTTTTTTTTCAAAATTGTTATACCATATTTCAGATTATTTTGTCCTGGGTTGACATGATGTTTTGATACATGGAAAGAGCTGTTTTTTTTTTCAAAATTGTTTGTCTTTGCCCGACAATTTGTCCATGGACAGCAGTTTGGAGGTTTTTTGTGCCATCAATTGTGCCATGTGTCAAAGCATAGAAGGCAATCCGAATTGTGGTGCTTAGGTATTTGTAAGAATCCCTGTCTACATGCTCTATTCTTTTCCAGATTATTTTGTCCTGGGTGGACATGGTGTTTTGTTACATGGAAAGAGCTGTTTTTTTTTTAAAACAAGGTTTTTTATTCTTTGCCCGATTATTTTGTTCGCGGCCGACAGTTTGGAGGTTTGTTGTGCCATCAATTGTTCCATGTGTCAAAGCATAATAGGCAATCCAAATTGTGGAGCATAGGTATTTGTAAGATTCCTCGGTTGCGTAGAACACATGATGCTTCAATGTTTGTCACGTTTCATTTTCCTCTAAAGGTACAAATTTTTCGCTCAACTAATGCCTCCAAAGCACCATTCATCGTATGATGACGACGAAAAGCGCTTCATTATAGCCTATAGGATCAACTGCCACCAGACAACACCAATGCTGAGCTGCCCCAAACGCAAACAAGCGTTGTGTCGACACCAAATGTCATCAACGTTGGGCTGTCGGCGGAGGTAAGGCCGCAAAGGGAAAGACCTAACTTTTTAGAATGTGCAGTTTCGAAGTGTTTGATGAGCATGATAAAAAGCCCATGATCCTCCCGTGTGGTCAGGGTCACACTATTTGCGCAGCTTGTGATGCTTTGATTGAACCGGAGCAATGGGAAACCCCGCTTGAAGCTGTGCATTAGTGCTTGAGGAGGACACTCAAACATTGCGATTTTCTTTTTGTTTACAGCCATGGTGAATCATACTTTCACTGGGTATTGCATCTATTTTCTGACTTTTTTCATGGACTCATCGCCGTTTACATGGGCCGAGTTGGTTATTGTGATCACCCTTTTACGTGATGGAGAATCGCAAGGAATGTATGTACCTGCTTCACGAACGATGCTTGTTGAAGCGGTTTACCAAAAAAAAAAGGATGTCAATTATTTTTGTATGTGCTGTTTTTCAGGGTGTCGAAAAAGTTGGGAATCACACGCAAAGCCGTCCGCAAAGCCCTAGATTCGGTCTGCGCAAAAATCATGGAGTGGAACCCATTCGCCATACCTTTTGCACGGCGCTGGGATTAAGGTAAAGGGACCGGTTCATCCCCGGTGACCAGTTCAGCCCCACCCTGGGGATTATCAGGGCAGGGTGGGGATGAATAAGACACCCCCTGGGGATAAAAAGGACACCCCCGGGGATAAACAGGGCACACCCTAAAACACTACAAACCATAAAAAGCTTGTGTTACCTGTTTTCCTTTACAAACCCTGTAATGTTTGTGTTTCTCGTAAAAAGTTTTTCTCTTTTCTTTTTGTGAAACTATGCAGAGGGTTCTGTCTCTCAAAACCCCGTGATGTGTTTTCTCCGTACCAAAAGTTTATGACTTGTGTTTTGTAAAAGCATGCAATGTTTATTTGTTTTATTACAACCGTGTACTATTTCATTCTGTTGCAAAAGGTTGATGTGCCCTGTATTGTACAGCCATGCAGAGGCTGTTTAGAATGAAAACTTTGTAATCTATTTGTATGTACCAGGTTGCACTCTCCTATTTCATAACACTATACAACTTTTAATTTTTTGTAAAACCATGCAATGTTTATTTCTTTGTAAAACCATTCAATGTTTGTTTTTTCGGGCAAAAGGTTGCACTCTTCTGTTTTGGAAAACCATGCAAGGTTAATTTTTTTTTCAAAATTTTGGACTGTTTTTTTTCTTGCTAAAGGTGGATGTCTCCCGTTTTGTAGAACCATGCAAGGTGTTTGTTTTTTTAAAACCTTGCAATGTTTGTTTGTTGCAAAAGGTATTCCCATTTGTAAACCCATGCTTTTCAAAATTAAGGAGTGTTTTTTTTTTGGGAAATTAAGGAGTGGTTTTTTTTTAGGGGGAAACCGTGGTAATCTTTTGCTTTGTATAACTTTGCACTGTCTCCCTAGCACACTTGCACAGAGCAACACGGTGACAGTTTCTGAATGCTTCCATACACCTGTTGTAAAGGTACTTGAAGCACTGAGACAGCTTATGGACATAAGTGTGTACCTGGCTGAAAGTGTATGGCTTTGCACTTTTGATGACCGTGCCTAAAAGCACAATCATTCTAAGTCTGCCAGTGTGTCCCATGACATATATACTCTATAAGTCATGTACTCTACAAGTCTTGTACACAATCTACTAGCCATGCCATGCATGGCACAGTGGCATGAGGGAAGGAGATGTCATTAGAACCACAGTTTTAATCTGTGTCGATGTCCATGGACGAACCACTGTCATGCGTCACGTAGCACGCGAATGCGGAGGCATTAGCTTCGTCTTCGCTGGACGTGTCGCTATCCGTCACTTGACGCTTGGCAGCACGCGCAGACCTTTCATCACACTGACGGGCACGCTTTACATGTCGTGACCCTCCGGCGAAGGCGTTCGTGTGGGGGCGTCTCAGCCTGCCATTGCTGTGCGGTGCAGCGGATGCTTCGGCAGATGTGCGTGCGCGTTTAGCAACGGGCTCCGCTTGCCGTGCCTGAGCGTGCATGCCTCTGTTTCTTGCTTGCTTGGAAGTTTTGCGTCGCGCTTTGGCTTCCTCTTGCTGATCACGTTCTTGCTGCGCAGCCTGCGCGGCTGCAAGGAAGCTGGTCTTCGTGACCCATCCACCAAGGCGCAGCGTCGATGCATCATCCTTTGTTTCCATGGTGATGGTCCTTGCGGTTGCTTGGGATCCCATTTCTCTGGTGGTAGAAGGGGAGTCTTGGGATGCGGAGCACTCTTGAGATGCGGGACAGATGGCAGTTGCCGGTACAGTACGGGATGCCAACTGCGCAAGCAGCTCCAAGCACTTGCCATCTGCCTCCTCTTGCTTAGGGCGCAGACGTTCCTCAGGGGCGTGGCGTAAGAAGGTCTCCACGCTGTGCGGTACAAGGCCTGTAACGCGGAACGCTGTACGGACCTTCTCACCGGTGCACGTTTGATACCACGCCTGCTCAACGAAGGAAACGAATCTGGCGACACCCAGGCTCCTCCCAAGGTTGCTCTTGATGAACTGGTCCTGCAGCTGCCGGTACCGGCACTTGACTCCACGAAACAGTGCACGGTCAAGAGGCTGGATTATGTCTGTAGCGTGACTTGGAAAGAGGACAACGGACACACCGGCCTTCTTGCACACAGTCAGACCTCTCACTCCAAGATGCGTCCTTGAACCGTCCAAGAACAGCACGATCTTGTTGTAGGGATTACTGAGCGGACTCAATCTGGGAACCAGGACTTGCTCCACCCACTCAACAAAGATCTCACTACTGGACCACCCAGTTCCCGTGCCTTTCAGGATAACCTCTCGGTCGCAGTACCTTAGATGGGTTCCCTTCACAGTCTTGGTGTCAAACAAAAGGGTGGGCGGTAGAGCCTCTCCACTCGCAACCACTGCTGCAATGACAGTCACAGCCTTCCGCTGATACCCCTGCCGCCGCGGCACTGACCTCCGACCCCTGATGCTGTACACCTTGCGTGCCGCTGCCCTGGTGATGAAGTTCTGATGGAAGGAGGTCTCATCCATGTTCACGATGTACCGGCCGTCGTAGTCCACCTCTGCAAGGGCCTTGGAGGCTTCAGCAAAGAAGTCTCGCCACTGATCTTCGTCCAAGCGACTGTCAGCACGCTGACTCTCCACCAGGCTCGGGGTACGGCTGACCACGTCCGTGTTGCGTGCTTTGAATAGGCGCCACCACTTGTTGCCTGACCCCAGCTTGAACCCGTGCTCCTCTGCATGTCTCCGTGCCTCCTCCACAATGTCATGCTTGTATGGGGTCAAGGAACTCAGCAGCTGCTGCTCCAACCACTTCCTCATATGAAGGTCTTCCACTCTGGGTGGCGGCCCAGGCCGTCCCATCACCACACGCTCACTGTTCATGAAGCGGAGCAGGTTCTTCTTGATGGTCTTCTTGTCCACGGTGAACAGCCTCATGGCTTGCCTCAATGATCCCCGCCCAGCGGCAACCCAAGCGACGGCCTCTTCGAGGTGTGTGGTGTGCTGCGGCAGAGGATAGGATGCGTATGGCTCGTGTTCCGTTCTGTTGACGCTGTTTGCATTCCGTTTACCTCTCATACCAGCCTTAGAACGCCCCTTTGGCAGCGTTTCACAGGCGTTCCTGATTTTCCGGCGAGCTGCAGTTCTACCGATACGGGATCCCAACCGCATTATCTAAAATGAAAAAAAACAAAGGGGAATCAATCTCGGAATCGTATATTTCGCGCAGTATTCATTTTGCTATTACGTGGTGACATTAGGGCTTACGTAACTTTGCGGCGCTAATTTACGCGATTTCGCGCGGTATTATCTGGCGATTTACGGGATCGCCAGATGGATCTCGATTATTTTTATAATGTTCAACAAAATGTTTCTTTGATTATAAATCGTCATTTCCTGATAACTTTATTTGCCTGGCGATCCTGCGCCGCGACAGTGGGTGTCTAACTGGTCCCTTTACCTTATGTAGAATTCGAGCACCCGATTATGCGCTACATCTCTGCCATCGTGGACTCGACGCATGTGTACATTGCCAAGCCACAAGATCCTGCTCTCCGCCGCGTGCTATGGTTTAACAAGGGTGATAAGAAGGGGCATGCCATTGTTTTCAATGTGTTCATCAATTGGGCGTCGGAGGTTATTGCTTGTTCTTGGTGGTATCCACCAAAAGCTTATGACGCTGACATGACACGAGACATGGACGCTGCATTGCCATGGGTATGGAACGGACCTATGCCGGATATGCGGCTTGGCGATTTGCATTATCGTACTTGTCTAAACATGATAACGCGACTAGCACGACCTGCAGCAGAACCGCGTCCAAGGTTGCTTGGTGGTGCTGGGAGAGGGCAACGTGGGCTTGGCCGTGGTGCAGCTGCCGCTGCTATGGGGCGTGGAAGGGGCCGTATGGTTCCGCAACCAGGTCGGCACGGACAACCAGTTGCAATGAATGCCTACAACCGGTTCTACAACAGAACAATTTCCCAGGTATTCGTTTCATTCGTCATGTTGTTAGCCTGGCCGGGGAGGAGTGTATTTATCTTGTTGGTGGATATTCATTCTTGTTTCCCAGAAACGTATCATCGTTGAGAATTGCTTCTCCAACATCAAGAAATTCGGGTTTTTTCAGCGGCGGAAGCGCCGTGGAGGCCTTTATGACAACGACACGGTGGCGAAGCTCTTCATATTTGCATGTGCACTTCACAATGCCGAGCAGCAAATCCACATGATTGCCCGGTGCCGGCCGTTCGGGGAGAAAACATGTTTTTGCGGAATGGCACCGTAAGGAAAGTGCAAAGATAAGAAATGTCCATTTTTGCTAACAATGATCGTTTGCAATTTACTCTAAAGATTCTGTTCGATGATTTGAAGTGTTTTGGTTGCATGCTACATTGCCATATTGGGTAAGGGTAGGTGCAATGGTGCGCAAAACTGTTTTTTTTTTGGTGAAATGGATAATTTTTGCAAAAATTGTAGGTCGGGATAGGGTTAGGGTGGCACCGAGGTACTCCAACTGGGCCTGGAGCTTCAAGGGCGGCACGGTGCGTCAGGAGCGCGCCAGGATGCGTCAGGATGCGTCAGGATGACGTTAGGATTGCGTCAGGATGGCGTCAGGATGGCGTCAGGATGACGTTAGGAATGTATCACGGATGGCGTCAGGTTGCGTCAGGATGCGTCAGGATGGCGTCAGGATGACGTCAGGAAAATGTCAAGACAGCATCAGGATGGCGTCAGGATGGCGTCAGGATGGCGTCAGGGAACGTCAGGATAGTCCAATGGCGTCAGGAATGCGTCAGGATGCGTCAGGATGGCGTCAGGATGGCGTCAGGATGGCGTCAGGATGCGTCAGGATGGCGTCAGGCAAGCGTCATATGTGTGTCAGGGTAGAGGTGTAGGCGTCAGGAGCGCGTCAGGATGCGTCAGGATGCGTCAGGAAGGCGTCAGGGTGGCGTCAGGAAGGCGTCAGGATAATTTAGCGTCAGGTTGGCGTCAGGATGACGTCAAACGACGCGGGGCCCGAATCAACTGGACCAGCGCCTACAACGGCAAGCCACCCAGCACCTACCTCCTCAGCTGCACCCACATTCACGCCTTACGGCGTTCCACATTCTCCAGCACCCCCAGCTTTTACTGGCCACCATCCAGCTTTTACTGGAATTTCTGGTATCCCCCCTACTGGAATTACAAGTCCTATTGGGTTCAATCTGGGTACTGAAGGAGGAGAATCTTCGTCAGGGAAGTCTGTACTGTCCGTGGGTACTGTCGGAGATATTGATGGAGAAGCAAGGACCACTGTGAAGGAGCGATCCATGGCCTTGAAGAAGAAGGACCGGCAGCAGAAAGAAAACGAGGCAAAAATCAAAGAAAAGCAGAAGAAATTGCAGGAGATGAGGATGCATCAAGCCCAACCGACGCCGTTCGTGCAGCCTACTGTGGACCAGGCGTTGCTGGCGGCCGCAATTGCACAAGCACAGGCAATGGGAGGCGCCGCAGTCAATCCAGTTTTCGTCAATCCGGTCGGCACAGCCACGAACTTCAACCTGAACCATCTGCTGAACCCGTTGCACATGAGACTTCGTGGGTCTGTAATGAAGCAGCCGAAGTTCTCTGGGCATCCCAATTACTGGGCTTCGTTCGAGCGGCAGTTCATGGTCTGGCTGCAGACGGAGAAACTGGACAAGGAGCTCTGGATTCTGGGGTTGATGGACTGCTTGACTGGTAAGCTCAGGGAAAGTACCTACAATCTTTATGTCGAAAGACAAAATCAAGGGAACCCCCTGACTTACGAGGAGTTGTATCGCAGTCTCAAGAAGAAAGGGTCTCGACTACCTGAAGATCATTACAGGAACCGTCTGGAGAACTTCAGAGCGATCAAGAAATTATTTCTGGAAGAAATTCAAATTGCAAGGCAAGATTGGGACTTTTTGGTGCAAGAGGCGGAGAACTCTGGAGAAGGACTTTCTGAAGGCGAAATGAAGAAGATCCTCGTGAGCAAGCTCACGCCAGAGACCAAGCAGAAGATCAGGGACTCTCAGGCGGACCAAAAAGTCCTGGGCAACTGGGTTGAAGTCCGAGGATTACCAGAAACTATGGGAAAAATGGCTGTTCCTGAGTTACTACACTCTATCAGTGCTACTGGATTGAAGGATATCACTATTCGTGAAGGCAGATGGAGAGTTGGTTTCCAAGATTCTAAACAGTCGGAGTTTTTCTGCAGCATGATGGATCGAAAAGTGAAGTATAAGGGAACAGTTTTGAAGGTACGACCGTGGATCTTCTCGTATGGAGTTGAGCAGATCTGGGACCAACTTGAAAAGTATGCAAACTTAGAACGTCAGAAGTCCCAGGATGCACATGGCTTCGGAGGCAAGGTCAACGCCGTTGGTGAGAAGGGATGCTCTGAGTGCATTGCCCTTGGAAAAGAAGGTCAAGCGGCGACTCACACGACCGCAGATCACAGGTGGACGCCCTCAGATCTCAAGACAATTCAGTCCAAAATGGATGGAAAGGGAAATTCTCCCAAAAATCCCCAGCAGGATGGAGCACGAGATGCTGACCAGCATGGAAGGGGAAAGGGTAAAGGGCAGTCCAAAAGAAAAAACAGAGACTGGACACCAAAAGATTACTCGCAGCAAGGCGGAGATCCAAGCGACTCAAGATGGACCGATGCTGGTGGAAAAAATGGTGGAAAAAATGGCCAAAAAGGTGGAAATGGCAAAGGAAAGTCCGGGAATCAAGATGATTCCAAGGTGAATGGCAACCCCCTGTACGCGGAGACGCCAGCGAACAAGCCCTTCGGCAACAACAAGGATACTGGAGGTCGAGGCAAGGGCGGATCCAACGAATCCAACCCCAATTCCAACACCTCCAACAACAAAGGTCAAGGAGGTAAGAAAGGTGGTAAGGGGAAATCTCATGGACGTGGAAAAGGAGTGAATGCCGTTGAAGCAGGAGAAGAATGGGTTGACGAAGGACAAGTACAGGACTTACAGCCGAACGAAGAAGAAGAATGGCAATAGGGAAGCCAACTTGACCCAAATCCCAACACTGGGGTTGAGTGGCAGGAGGAAAAACCCATCAGGGTAGTTGGGGCGGTGGATGGACGCTGCTGGGATCGACTGGCGCGGTCCTCCGGCCTCCTATACCCTGCCTGGGTCCTCAGCGCTGTCCGGCGAGGCAAGCAGCGCCAGTTTGTCTGCTGGATCCAGTTCAGATCGACGGATGGTAAGGTTAAACTTGACAGATGTCTGATCGACAATGGTTCAGAGGTGAACCTGGTGAGGAAAGGCTTTCTGCAGGAGGATGAGACGAAGATGTCCTCGACACCTGTACAGCTGGAGGGAGTCAGCGGACATCGCCTTGACGGTGGCGACAGAGAAGCAGAATTGGCGGTCAGATTGGTGAAACAATCAGTCTGGAGTGTGGAAGAGACGGTCACTGAGGAGTGGTTTGCTGGAAAATTTTATGAAGCCAGCATAAAGTATGATTTATTCCTGGGTCAACCCTGGCTTCACGCCAACCGTGTGTCGCCCATGGGACACAGGACATGCTTCCTCCAAGATCCGTCGACCACCGACCCGTCCGAACTGTATTATCTGCACCCATATACCAAGAGTATCCACCAATTCAGGGAGAGAAATAAGCTGCATTTTCAGCAAGATGGGCAGGAATGGACAAGGAATCAAGAAGATTTCGACAAAGGAAAGGTGGATTCGTTGAACAGCAAGAAGTGGAAGTCAGTTTGCTATCGTGTAGTCGACAAATGGCGGGACATTCTGGTGGATTATTTCGAAAAGAACCACAATTTTCGTCCTGAAGTTGATGCTTTTGCAAACAAAAAGAATAAAAGATTTCCGAAGTTCTACGACGATGCCTGGAGTGAGGACTGGTCTGAACCTCTTTGGATCAATCCGCCCTTCGACGTTTTCCCTCGTGTAGTGCAGAAGCTGAAGCAATCCGGCGCAAAGGCGATTTTAATTGTCCCCAATTGGCCAAGACAAGAGTGGTTCAAGGACATTATGGACATTTCAATCGACATTGTCGAGCTTCCGCACAAGGGCGTGAAGCTGTATTGCGAAGACAATGGCAAGCCCTTGCCACAGCGTTCGTGGAGCACGTTGGCGTGCTTAGTTGACGGGAATCTGGGAGATTATTGGCAAGATGGCAGTGAAATGGGAACAGAAGAGGTTATCTCAAATTCCTCAAGAATCGACGAAATTGAGGTGGATGAAGACAATCGAGAGCGGAATCCCGACGTATCGTCGCGGAAGGAGGGAAGGACAATCGGCGTCCCTCAAGAGAACGCCTCCATCCATTACAATTCGTCCCCATCAGACAAGAATCAAGCCAAAAAAGTCAAGATTTCAAGCAAGAATGAAGACAAATGTCCAAGAATCTCGCCTGAATTGACAGGAATGAAGCTGAATTCGTCCGACCATCCCTTCAAGACATTCGTGGACCCCTTTGATTGGTGGGATCCCACGGAGGAGCGAGCTCAGGTGAGCTTCATCCGCCAACAATGCGACGAAGAAGTTTGGAATGAAGTGGCCAAGAATATGACACCACGATCAACAATTCGCAAATTGGTGGACATAATGTCGGTGATTAAATGTGGGAATCAGGTCGACGGAGACAAGATATCTGCAAGAAGGGACGCAGTGTTCGAAGATTATCAAGATGACGTGCTGAGTGGGAAGTTGTGGAAAAACCCCCCAATTCGATGTGAAAATGGGGAAGCCAGGATTGAGATAATCGAAGGCCCCAAGGTTAACAAACAACGACCATTCTATCTCCACGGCACCAAAGCAGATGCCCTGCGAAAGATTATTGAGCGCAATCTCTATGAGTTCGGTTGGTTGGAGGGCTGCATGAGTTCTGAGTGGTGTTCAGCACCATTTACTGTGCCAAAACCCCCATCTGCTGACCAATCCAGCATAGATGCTTGGCGTCTAGTGGTGGATTACAGAGCCCTGAATGCCGCCACAGTACCAGACGCGCATCCTCTACCTTTAATCGAGAAGGAGATCGCAGCGAGAGCCAAAGGCAAGCTCTTTACCGTGTTGGATTTGCGCCATGGCTTTCATCAGATGCCCCTTCGAAAGGAGGATAGGCATTTGACGGCAATGTGCACGCCCTGTGGCACTGTCCAGTGGACTGTACTGCCGATGGGTCTGAAGAATGCGCCGTCGATGTTCCAGAAGATGATGGAGACTATTTTATTTCAGAAGCACAAAGATCTGGATTTACAAGAATTCTGCAGCATCTACATCGACGACCTTCTGATTGCCACGCCGTTGGGTAAAAACTTTGATGAGTGCCTGAAGTTGCACGAAGAACAAGTTCGAAAAGTTCTCGAAGTCCTTCGACAAGGGAAGCTCGTGTGTGGACCCAAGAAGGGCAAAATATTCCTCCAATCGGTGGAATTTTGTGGCTCCGTCTTGGAAGATGGGACAAGAAGACCAGCCCCAGGAAAAATGGCTGCCCTGCAGCTCTGGGAAAGGCCTAAAACCATCACGCAGCTTCGTGCCTTTTTAGGCTGCTGCAATCACTACCACGAGTTCCTTCCTCTCTACGCCAAGTTCTCTGGTCCATTGGCAGAGTTACTCAAGGTTGGCAAAATAGAAGGAAAGAAGGGATCTCAAGTCAAGCTCAAGTGGACGCCAGAATGTGAAGAGGCATTTACTGGTCTCAAGGAAGCACTGGCAAATGTGGTTACATTAAAGACTCCGTGGTTGGATGGAAGACCTCTTTATATTCGTACAGACGCCAGTCGTTACGCCATTGATGCTACGATCGAACAAGTCGACGACGAAGGTCACCATCACCCTCTGGCTTTCTGGTCTCACAAGCTTACAACAAGACAGCGAAATTGGAGTCCAAGGGAACAAGAAGCCTACGCAATCCTTTGTGCCTTACGGCGTTATGAAGGTTGGATCTTGGGCCATCGCGTCGAGGTACTGACTGACCACAAGTCACTGGAGAGCTGGAGGACAGAACATGTGGATACCCCTGGTGGACCAGCTGGGAGAAGAGGCCGTTGGCATGAAACTGTCAGCAGATTTGACCTCCATGTGACTTACATTCCTGGTCGCTACAATACAGTGGCGGACGCCCTGAGTCGCTGGGCTTACCCAGCCTCAGAGGCTTACTCCGAAGTGAGTTTTCATGGGACAGCGACGGATAAAGCTGAAGTGATCGAGTTCGACAAGGAGGAACAAGCACTGATCAAGAAACATTGTCTCCAATGTTCGATTAAAAATCGGATGAAGGTGGATTTGGTCAGATGCAAGGAGATTACCAAGGCAGATCAGACTGCAGGAGTTAACTCTGACTCTGAGTCGTCGCTGCCACTCCTGAATGTGTTTCCTCTGACGAGATCCAAGTCGAAATCCACGCTCCCTCCACACCAAAAGGACAAGGAGACTTCCTTCCTCTATGTGGATTGGACGAAGATGTACAAGGAGGACAGGTTCTTTGGGTCTGTATACCACAGATTGAAAGGGGACAAGCCTTACGACTCTGAAGAGACGTCTGATTTCAAAATCCAAGGCGACAAATTATTTTGGCAAGGACGGATTTGTGTTCCTGATTGTCTAATTGACCAATATGTCAAACATTGGCATCGGAATGAGACAGCCCACACACATTCTCGTGTGCTGGAACAGGAGCTACGCCACAGAGTGTACACAAGGGACCTCAAGGGTGCCTGTGAACGAGTTGCCAAAGGATGCAAGCAATGTCAGGCGACCGTCCCCAAGAATCAAAAGGCAGAAGGACTACTGAAGGGATTACCAATTCCTGAGAGGCTGTTCGACAAGGTGACGGCGGATGTCTTCAAGTTGGGACAAATCCAAGAGGAATGTCTCTACACGAGGAAGCCTATCGATGGGGTTTTGTTAATTCAAGACCGCCACAGTGGCTACATCCAAGTCCTCCCTTGCAACACGAAGCATCTCACCTCTGAAAAGGCTGCCAAGTGGACTGCAAGTCAGTGGATGAGTAACTGGGATGTACCCAGTGAAATTCTGACGGACAGTGGGAAAGAGTTCATTGGGACTTGGTGGGAGAACATGTGTGCCCTATTGGGAGTGCATCACCTTCGTGCCCGAGTGTACGACCATCGAGCCCTCCCTGCTGAACGCGCTGGAAGGATTCTTATCAGCATTTTGAGAAAATTCCTGGCGACTGAAAAAGACTACAATTGGTTGGAGACAATTTACTGTGTCTTGAGAAGATACCATCGCACGAAGAATTACACTGGATTAAGTCCGAATGAGCTGGTTTTTGGTCGCGAGAAGATGGGTCCAGGACCAGTGATGTATCATCCAAGGCAGTGCTACGACGCCTCGCAATGGTTTGAAAGGATCAAGGATTTAGAAGCCAAGTGGATCCAAGCCAAAGTGGAAAGTCAAGCAGATTGGTTGAATTTCAAAAATAAGTCAAGAACGCAAGGAAAACCCTTCCAGAAAGGCCAGCAAGTTTGGCTTCGTAAGTCAGACGACACCCTGAAGGACGACAACAAATTGTTACCTTTGTGGGAGGGCCCATTCCAAGTCAAAAGTCAACTAAGTGAGACTACATTCAACATTGAGATTGAGCCAGGCAGGCATCAAGAAGTACATCGAGATCGTTTGAAGGCCGAAGTACCCTGCCCCAAAGGAAGGTTCAAGCCGCTCTATTGGACTTCGAAGTACCTGAGCGACAGGAAGATGGTCACAAGCAGTTTCGAGTTGGAGAAGATTCTTGAGTACAAGAAAAATGCTCGAGGCAAGTGGTACTTTCTGTGCAGATGGAAAGGATTCGGTCCAGAAGAAGACAAATGGGAGCCAGCTTCAAGCTTTATCCATGGGTATACGGACACTTTCATCAAGTTCCTGAAGAAACACCCTGAGATTGACAAAGAGCTCTCGCTGATCAAGGATTGTGTCACCAAGGAAGACTTACAAGCACAAGAAGAAGCTCCAATTGTGGCATCATCCATTTCAGACAAGATCTGATCAGCATTAGGGTCGCCGAAACTTTGGAAGAGGTTTACGGTCGACATATACCCTTGGCATGGGGACAATACAGTCCTGACGCATCGTCTGTGTGGTTCGATGGACATATGATGGGACATTCTGGGGTCATCCTGGTCATTCCATCCATCATTCTCATCATGGCCATCATGTGAATCATGTGCTTCATCTCAGATGATTCCAATCGGAAGTTCCGAGAGGCCTTTATCCTCAACCACGACGACACTATCGCCTTTTGCTGTCAGCTGGGCCCCTCTACTCGCCTTGGGAAGGACTCGTTCGAGTTCGTGCTCATTACAGAGATTCTGGCACATGACTGAGTCTGATCCATTTCATGTGTTTGACGGATCTGCTCAGAATGTGATTTCCATCAGCTCTTACATTGAGACAGTTGGTTTGTTCTTCAATCGACCACTGTCAAAGGGCTTATATAGACCAAGTGACGACGATGGTGTTCTTACTTGTATCGACTCGCTGTTCATCTGTGGATTGTGTTGGAATCCCCCTCAGAATCAGCTCAATTTTGGCAAATTCCCAGTACCAAGCATTGGATGCTTATACATTCTGGGACTATAACGAGTCAATTACCCCTTCTGGCTCATACTGGATTAAACATGAAGCCCTGGGAACAATACTGACAGTGGGGTAGCCCTCACTGGGTTTTCTTGGCTATCATTACTTTCAATGATTGGATTTCCATCATGGGATTCATCATCATCATGAGGATTTGACCTGGATTGGCTATGAATGAGAACTGGATTTCCGTTCAACACTACACACAGTGTCTATCGACATTGAATTGGACCTATTTTGGCTTGCGGTGAGTTTCGCCACCCTGAATCCGTGTGCGATTCACTGATTTTGGTCTCAATTCAGGCACATTTTGTACCATAATCTGGCATCTGGTCTCATGACTGCAAAAGACACCAGCCAGTTTCACACATCTTGGACTCCATGAAGGGATACCCTATTTTTTTGACGCTCAACGACATGGCGACGCTCTTTTTCTGTTTTCTGGCAGTGGGATGTCAGATCCTGATTTCATCATGAATCATGGATCATGGATCATCATGTACATTCTTCACTCAGACTTTCAATTTTCGAATTTTCGAGCTTGAACGAAGCTTTTTCTGTGTGCCCTGAGGTACCTATACGTTTCATTCAAGTCGATGGCCATCGAGAAGGACAGATCTCAGCACAATTTTGCTCAATTCAGCTCAATTTCACAAATTTTGCCTTAGATTAGGCAGTTTTTGGTCACTTTCGCCGTTTCGTTAACTTCACTTGACCCAGCCTGACATACTGGCGTATGTTTTCAGAGGGGGAGTGTAACGGCAGCAGTGACAGCACTCAATTATACACTGATGTGATCAGAATTTCAATGATTCTCAGATGTACATTAGTGCAGTAGATTTTCCGTTCTGTTTCATGTTTTCCGTTCGCCGCCAGATGTCGCCTGTGAGCGCGCGTCGAGTCGCATTTGTCTTTCGTGATTTCCCAATCGGATTTATTTAAATTATTTCGAATGATTTCACGTCGTGTCATTAGTTGCGATGAATGCGCATTGAGATTCTATGTCTGCTCCATTTTTGTAGACCGGGTTTTTGTACTCTTCATATCTCACCATGGAGTTCAAAGGACTTACAAGTGCTTCGCATATGTCGCTCCAAGAGGCTGGATATGGGTCTGAAGAGGCCCAGTTGGGTTCGGAGATATCAGGGGCAGTGTCGGGCGTTACGACCCCTGGGGCATCAAGGCTACAGGCTTCGCAATCACAAGAAAGATCAACCACTATGCAGCGGTTACAAGTGCGTCCTGGGCTGATTTCATGGCGGACTGGTCTGAAGAAGGTGCTGAGGTGACTGATGGCATGAACTATCGACAAGCAACTGAAGCGCTTGTGGTCCTGATGCGGGTACACATGGAGGAGTGCCCCGACGACACGACGATAACAAGGGCTTACCGTCTGATATGGAAACAGCAATCTGAGTATGGCAATGAATACAGCTACTTGGAGCTGTATCTATTGGTGATGAAGATGCTGCTGCAGGACGAATATGCCAAAACCTCAGAGAGATTCATGATGGAGGCGCATGGGGCTGAAGTCCATATCCGGTCTATGCAGACTTATCGGAGAGATCATCACAGGGGCCGAGAAGCACATCGCAGTGGGCCCGGATCTCCACATCGACAATGGGGTGCAAGATCGGGCGGAGATGGTCTGCAACAGGACCGACGATCTGATTCCAGAAGGAATGAACGACCACATTCACGTGAGCGCCCGTATGACAAAGACCCACACCGGTCCAGGTCCAACGAGAGGGATAAGGGTCATCAACGCTCTGGATCCAGAGAATCTCATAAAGCGCAGCAGTCTCACAGGACTGCCAGATCAGACGAGTAGCGCAAGGCAATGGACAAAGTTCCCGTTGACCCCAACACCAAGTGCTTCAATTGTGGGCATACAGGACATAGGGCTGTGGAATGTCCCCTGTAAAATCCGCGAAGAGATGGCCGTCGTGATAAGGATCGCCCACGGACGCCTGATCGGTCCCGACCACATAATGGTGCTCAACGTCCCAGACACCGGAGCGAACCCAAACGCCTCAGCAACGGAGGACACCGGAACGGCAGAAGACCCCAGAGCGCAGGACAACGCCGGACAGGCCCAGAACGCCGGACAAACGACGTTCGGGATCTAACGACAGTCGGCAGTCGCGCTCCGTGGACAAGAATCAGTGCAAGGCATGTGGCAAGTACGGGCATTGGCAACACAAGTGTCCCAATACTGTCACCAACAAGTAGGGTTCTGGCAGGCTCCCCAAAGCGAACCGCGGACACCAGTATTTATTGGGTCTGCGGGAAGCAAGACGCGCCCGGGGGCCGTGCCAGGCCACAGCCAGTCGGAAGGCAAGGACGGTCAGAATTCTGCATGTTGATGCTAATAAGATCCTCCGACATCAGCAAGTCTTTGCCGCTGATCTGTGCAGTATAGACGAGGTTTTGGAATCACCGCGCAAGCTTAGAGCCAAATCGGCCAAGGACTGTCGGGAGCTCACCACACAGACCAAATTGCAGTTTGCAGATGCGCTGGCATTGCCAGACGTTTGGATTACCGCCCTTGCTGACACGGGCTGTGAAGTTATGGGTGTTATAGGCATGGAGTTGCTGAAGCAACATGTGACAGCACTCCAACCAGCGCCCATACCAGTTGTGTTGTTGACTGCTGGCAAAACAGCATTGCCTGGCGGCAGTCAAGGAGTGTTGGTTAACCTGAGTTTACCCGTTTTTACTCCTGAGGGCACTAAAATTTTCAAGTGCCAGCAAGTGTTTTTACACGTTGCTGCTGTTGGGCCACGGCTGATTTTTTGGGTATCCATTTTTGTTGTCATACGGGTCGGCAGTTGTACCAGGACAGGAGGCATTGGTACAGGTCAAAGGCTGCTTTCGTGGGTTGCGTACCCCTCGTTACCACTATGGTAAACCCCAGTCTGTACATACACCCACTGCCATGGTGCAGGTGGCCAAACCGAAGACTGCAGATCAGCAGTGTGCGGAAGCGAATCCAGTCAACGACATAACTGGTGAAGCTGCAGGTATGCCACATCCAATCCTCAACGGAAAGCCAAAGAGAGTCTCATTTGATCTCCACTTGCAGTATCAACATGCGGTCCATTGCAAGGGCCCTTGTCAGAAAATGACCTTTCTCCACAAGCGCTGTGAAGGAAGGTGGGGAGGGGGGTTCAGGATAAGAAGGTACTGTGGCTTCATGCACAAGGGGGAAGGATATACATGCAATCCTGCTACAAAATCTGGTCTGACCTCAGGCTCACTGAAACTCCTGGTGCCTGGCAACCCCATGGGAGTGGCTGGCCCAGGGGGGAATGTCTCAAGCGAATCATTCTCCAAATCCAATTGCTGGACAATGCGAAGAATATTGGGCTTGACTACTCCCTCCCTACGCCGAAAACCTGTCCCCTGGGGAGTATTCATAACTGCAGAAGGTCCACAATCAGGGCATGCAGACTGTGGTGTCCCCTTGAGAGACGTCGTATACACAAAGGTCATTTTCTGACAAGGGCCCTTGCAATGGACCGCATGTTGATACTCCAAGTGGAGATCAAATGAGACTCTCTTTGGCTTTCCGTTGAGGATTGGATGTGGCATACCTGCAGGTTCACCATTTATGTCGTTGACTGGATTCGCTTCTGCACACTGCTGATCTGCAGTCTTCGGTTTGGCCACCTGCACCATGGCAGTGGGTGTATGTACAGACTGGGGTTTACCATAGTGGTAACGAGGGGTACGCAACCCACGAAAGCAGCCTTTGACCTGTACCAATGCCTCCTGTCCTGGTACAACCGCCGACCCGTATGACAACAAAAATGGATACCCAAAAAATCAGCCGTGGCCCAACAGCAGCAACGTGTAAAAACACTTGCTGGCACTTGAAAATTTTAGTGCCCTCAGGAGTAAAAACGGGTAAACTCAGGTTAACCAACACTCCTTGACTGCCGCCAGGCAATGCTGTTTTGCCAGCAGTCAACAACACAACTGGTATGGGCGCTGGTTGGAGTGCTGTCACATGTTGCTTCAGCAACTCCATGCCTATAACACCCATAACTTCACAGCCCGTGTCAGCAAGGGCGGTAATCCAAACGTCTGGCAATGCGGGCACATCTGCAAACTGCAATTTGGTCTGTGTGGTGAGCTCCCGACAGTCCTTGGCCAATTTGGCTCTCAGCTTGCGCGGTGATTTCAAAACCTCGTCTATACTGCACAGATCAGCGGCAAAGACTTGCTGATGTCGGAGGATCTTATCAGCATCAACATGCAGAATTCTGACCGTCCTTGCCTTCCGACTGGCTGTGGCCTGGCACGGCCCCCGGGCGCGTCTTGCTTCCCGCAGACCCAATAAATACTGGTGTCTGCGGTTCGCTTTGGGCAGCCTGCCAGAACCCTACTTGTTGGTGACAGTATTGGGACACTTGTCTTGCCAATGCCAGTACTTGCCACATGCCTTGCACTGATTCTTGTCCACGGAGCGCGACTGCCGACTGTCGTTAGATCCCGAACGTCGTTTCTCCGGCGTTCTGGGCCTGTCCGGCGTCGTCCTGCGCTCTGGGGTCTTCTGCCGTTCCGGTGTCCTCCGTTGCTGAGGCGTTTGGGTTTGCTCCGGTGTCCTGGGACGTTGTGCACCATTATGTGGTCGGGACTGATCAGGCGTCCGTGGGCGATCCTTATCACGACGGCCACCTCTTCGCGGATTTTACAGGGGACATTCCACAGCCCTATGTCCTGTATGCCCACAATTGAAGCACTTGGTGTTGGGGTCAACGGGAACTTTGTCCAATGCGTTGCGCTTCTCGTCTGATCTGGCAGTCCTGTGAGACTGCTGCGCTTTATGAGATTCTCTGGATCCAGAGCGTTGATGACCCTTATCCGTCTCGTTGGACCTGGACCGGTGTGGGTCTTTGTCATACGGGCGTTCACGTGAATGTGGTCGTTCATTCCTTCTGGAATCAGATCGTCGGTCCTGTTGCAGACCATCTCCGCCCGATCTCCCACCCCATGGTCGATGTGGAGATGGGGACCCACTGCGATGTGCTTCTCGGCCCCTGTGATGATCTCCCCGATAAGTCTGCATAGACCGGATATGGACTTCAGCCCCATGCGCCTCCATCATGAATCTCTCTGAGGTTTTGGCATATTCGTCCTGCAGCAGCATCTTCATCACCAATAGATACAGCTCCAAGTAGCTGTATTCATTGCCACACTCAGATTGCTGTTTCCATATCAGACGGTAAGCCCTTGTTATCGTCGTGTCGTCGGGGCACTCCTCCATGTGTACCCGCATCAGGACCACAAGCGCTTCAGTTGCTTGTCGATAGTTCATGCCATCAGTCACCTCAGCACCTTCTTCAGACCAGTCCGCCATGAAATCAGCCCAGGACGCACTGGTAATATTTTCTGATGGAATCTTCCTCTTGCGGAATCGAGCTCCCGGTTAATGTAAATTCCGGATTTTGCGACCCGTGATGTCGCGGTATAACTCCGCAAAGATCATACGTTGACGATGGCGATTCTTCGCATGTCTTTTGCGGGTTTTCTCATGAACAACGGCTGTCAGCAGCAAATTCATTTGTTCCTCCTCATCAAATCGTCTGCCATATCCCACTCGCCATCGATCATACCGTTCTTCCCACTCGTCCAACGTGTCCGGCTCGCCATCCCATCTTGAAATTGCTGCCATGTGTTGTATCATGGACTCCGCTGTGGGGTCAACCCATGACTGGTCCCCGCTTCCATAGAATCCAGCAATACCTCCCGTTCGTGGCTCGTGCTGTACTGGTCCTGTGATAGCAGACTTCACCCAGGGTGTAGTCTCCTGGAATGCTTTGCCGCTTGGGATGCCAGTAGGGAGTATTTTTGGAATCCTTCGTTCAGCCTTCCAATCAGCCTGTGATACCCGAGCCAGATTGGGAATAAAACACCCATCGCGGACATACTGCGCCAGCTGTGCCCATCGAAGATCAACCTCACCCCCCTACATTGGCGAGTAGTCGGACGACCAACGTTTGGGTATGGGCTGCAGCCACGCGGGGGGGTCCGGCAATCTTTGGGTCCCACGGATGACTGCCGATGTTTCACTGGGTGTGGGCGGCAGTCCGTCGTCTGCTGCCAGCGGCCTCCCAGGCGATTTCTTTGGCTCCGATGACTAGCCAGGGACGTAGTGGGTTGGGGGTGATACTGTCGGTGCGCTCGTTGGCGGTGGCGGTGATGTGGATGCTGTTGCTGATTGTCTGAGTTCAGCAACCTCCTCGACCCTTTGCTTGACGTCGTCAAGGTCTTGTACGTGCATTTCTGCAACAGAACGCAAATACGCGACGTTTGTCTGGCAATCTGCAATTTTGATGTTCTGTTGCTGTTGTTGTTCATCGAACTCATCGAAACGAGAGTAGATCTTGCGTACTTCAGTGTGTACATGCCCCTTCAAGGTAGCATCAGGGTATGTGGGGCTCGGACTTCCATCCCTGCGCTCCTTCTGCAATTTGTCCACCCTTGCCTCGATGTGTTCCTTCCATTGGCCATACCAGCGTCCGATTTCGCGGACTTTGTCGTCCAACGCAACTCGCTGATCAACTTCAGTGTTTAATTGACGCTGCACTTCCTGGACGCTGACTGCATTAGTCTCAAATCGCTCTGTACTCAAACCCGTGTGCTTTTCTCGTTCTCCATCCGCCTTCGTTGTTCGGTTCAGCAACTCACGATAGAGCTGCTGCAGACTACTGACGTCTGCCGCATTGGTCTTGTACCGTGTCCTGCACGTGTCCTTGTGCTGGTCCCGGTCCTCGTCCGATGTTTTCTGCATGTCCAACAATCCGGCATAGAGCTGCTCAGCCCGCTTCACGGTATCACCAATCGTGGTAAGCCTCTTTGATGTCTCCTGAGCGAAGTCGCTGGCGTCAGCGGCAGGTCTGGTGGCCTTACTGCTGACCAAAGCCTGCTCAACACGTTGCACCATGCCTTCAGCCGCTTGCAATCTGAGAAGTGCCTGGCCGTGTGCCTCCTTTTCTACACCTTGCAGCCCTGCCTTCGCCGTCTCCATCTCCGTTTTAATATCCCCTTTGTTGCTGAGACCGCTGTGGCAAACCGATTCACGTTGTGCAGTGCTGCCTGTGCCAATTGCTGACACGTGCTGCTGGTGGTTGCATGGCCCTCAGCATCACTGGCGTATCCTCGTGCTTTGTCGGCATCTTTCCTCGCTTCACTGATCACCTCCACTATTTCAGGGCGTCCTCCAGCACAATCTGGGGCCTGTGATCCTGCCCCACTTACCCCAATCCGGTTGAGGCGATTATCATGCTCCTCTAGCCATCTCTCCAGGGCGTCATGGCGCTCCTGCACCATGGCTCGGACTTGTCTGGTTTCATTGTCCTGCTGGGTCATCCAGGCGTCCATTCCATCCTGCCGTTTGAAATTTGTCTCCAGGGATGCCTTGGTCTCCCTGCCATGACGCTGCACAAACGATTCGTTGGTCGCCAACTTGTGACCGATGCCCTGTTGATCAAGGGCCGTCTTCGATTGCACCTGGTGGAGTTGTCCTTGGAGTTCACGGACGTCTTGACGTGCCTGGCTCACCTCATTCTTGATGTCCTCGGCATCAGCATCCCTGCCCTGGGCTTGTCTTGTGAGGAGACTGATTTTTGCTTCCACATCCCTGTGATCCTTCTCTTCCTGTGCGGCTGTGGCTTCCACCTTCCTACTCACAGTATTCACTTCCGTGTCCACATAACGGCGCAGCATTGCCAATTCCTCAGCCCCTGTCTGCACTATTTGCAGGCATTCATTGACATGTGCCATCGTTGGCAGTTGTGTCTTGTCAGCCTGCAAGACTTGTATTTGTTTCCCCAATTGTACAACCAGGGTGTTCGCATTGCTGCTGTGCCTCTCAACCTCGCTGCGAATGGTCGTCAACGCTGTTTCTTGCGCGGCATTGTGATCCCTTTTGAAGGCCTCCATCTCGCTGCGAATATTTTCAAGAGAAGCTTCATGTGTACCCATGGTTGTTTGATGTCTTTCCAGAATTTCTCGTGGGCTAGCAACGGAGGCGCTGTTGTCACTTTGCAAGGTCGAAGACATAACTAGCGCCGATTGTTTGAACTGCTCGAGTTGTTTCTTCATCTTGTCAGTTCCATCGTTCATGTGAGTTTTGTAAGCTTCAATTTCTTCACGTAACACTTCAAAAGCCTTCGCATTCAAACCTGGCTCATGTGAACTTGGGGCACTTGAACTCGAGTCATCGTACTTTTGTTCCCGTACTTTTTTTCCTTGTCGTTCTTGAGCTTTGAGCACTATTTTCGCCACCTTGATAGCTAACTCCTTCGTGACCATTGCACCATGCGGCTGTGAGCTTTGTGGATTCAAAATTGCGGCGCCGCTTGCCATGTAGTCGCTTCGAGCGAGGGGGCATGTGTGCATCGTTGGCGCCGTCATGTTGTTGTCTTGTTTGTGGTTCACCGTAACTGACTCGTCGTGGTGTTAATTTACCCAACTCGTCATCACCACTAACCAACGAACGTTGTGGAGTCATGCTTTCTAAAAGTTGCTCAACCTCAATGTCTCTTGTTTCAACCAATGGACTTTTGTCCGTTTTGTGGCCAATTTTGGCAGGAACGAACGGCTTAACACCTGAACTGCTACCATATAATAGAGTACTCCTACTGGTGCTTGCAGACTCCATCATTCTAAATGTTGTTGGGCTTTAGTGAAAAATGGATAATTCCCCAAAAATTCCAATTGATTTTCTTACCACCAAAATAACAATCATAATCCCAACAACCTTCGCAACACCCTAAGAACACACAACAAGTCAACACAACAAGGGTCGGTGTTTGGCTGAACCTGTGGTGTACTTGGTGATGGGTGTTCGGTCTCTTGGGCTCTTATACTCCTTGTGATTCCCACTTCATTGCAAAGCAATACATAACAGTGGAAGTACTGAGAGAAGAACATGAAAATATATGAACATGGAAATCACAAGAGTATGGCATTGGGAAGCACAAAGTGTACTGCCACTACCCGAGGGAGGTGGTGCGCATACCGGAGCCCACGAAGGAGAGGGTGGTGCTATTTCTGGACGGCCCCGGGGTGGAAGGACAGGCGCCCATGGCGGGGGCAGCGGCGGTAAGGGTCAAGGGGGTGGGAGAGGTGACGGAGAGTGTGGTGGAAAAGATGGTGTACGGGGCAGCGTCCCATGGAGAGGTGCAGGCGGTGGCGGACGTGGTTGGGGAGATAGGGGAGGACGTACGGGAAGTGTGGATGGTGGTGGACGCGCAGGCGGACATGGCGTCCCTCAGGAGACTGGCCAGCAGGCCACTGCATGAGGCCCTTGGCACAGGACTGTCGTCACAGGTGTACGCGATATGGCACGGGCTGGAGATGAAGAAAGTGCCCCTGGTCATACACCTCGTGAAACAGGAGTCACACAGGGTGGGACTGGGGAATCATGAGCCGGGTGGGGCGGCGCAAGCGGTGGACAAGGAGCAGGATCCAGAGTGGAGGGTGCCAGAGAGCAAAGGGCACCTCCACCTGGTGCATATACCTCCAAGGGTCGGGGAAGGGGAGAAGGCCAGGTGGGTGGTGGAGGAGGACAGAGGCAAGCAGGAACTAAGGGTGTATCCACAGTAGGTGCACATGCTGGCCCAAATACGAGGGGGGCCGGAAGTGGTAGAGCTGAACGAGTACTTGGAGGGCAAGGTGGGACAGCGGGTCCAATACCCCAATGTGCTGAGGCCGGAATCGCTGCCCAAAAGGCTGCAAACCAGAAGGCTGCAGGCGATCACGGGGCAGGTGCCGGTGCGTGAAACAATCATGCGGTGGTACAGACATAAGGGTATGGACCTCCCGGAGGAGTACATGCGATGCCACTGTGGCCAAGGGCAAGAAACATACGAACACTTCATGCGGTGTGCACAGTATAAGGGGATCGAGGAACCACTGGTTCGGGATCAGGACGTCCCGTTACTCAAGAAAGGTGCGAGAGGCAGAAGCGCGGTGGAGAGAGAGCTGGGGAAAGAGGGGCACCGCAGGGGACTATGGCACATGGTGATAGTGAAACCGCTGTGGCGGGCGCCCCAGGAGCATACAGTGGCACCGGAGGCCATGGCGCACAGGCTGTTGTGGCGTATGGTGGAGCGTCTCCGGGAACGCATGGCGTGCAGAGAGACGCAGTTGGAGGCGCGTGCGGAAGACATGAGTGATCCAGTCACCAAGCGGGTAGAGATTGCGTTGATCAGGTACAACCCAAAAATCACGGAGATGGAAGTACGGAGGCGGCCAGATTGTCGACCAAGGCGGTCAGGGGGAGAGATGGGAATGGAGGACAGAGAGGGAGACGAGCAGATATGAGGGCCGGACGAGTGTACGGTTTCGCCGCAAGGGGGGACGTCAGGAAGGGGACCGGAGGGAAAGGGACGGCGGCAGCGCCAGTCGCATGGAATGTTGCGTCTGGGACTGGGCACGCAGAGTCGTAGGGCGGAACAATCAGCGGGGAAAGTGAAGCGGGGATGAGGACGGCGACGGTGCAGACTGCGGCAGAGAGAGTGCGACAAAAAGACGCCCCGGATTGGAACATCCGGGGGGGAATGAAGCACGGCGCTAGCCCCCGGAATGGATCATCCGGGGGTAAGCCCGGTGCCACGGACTGGAGCGTCCGAGGCAACTGAGAGAATACAAAAAAAAAAAGGCGCCCCGGGTTGGAGCATCCGGGGCGGAAAGAAGCACGGCATCAGCCCCAGGACTGGACCCTCCAGGGGTGAACCCGGTACCACGGACTGGAGCGTCCGAGGCAACAGGGAGAAAATGACAGAACACCCCACACGTAGGGCGCGCGAAAGGCGGGGGTACAGGGCGGGGGAGGTGGGGGACAACGGCGACAGGGCGCAGGGCTCAAGCGTGATCCCATGTGCAGCGCTATGTCACAAATGCCTGACCCACAGCCAAGTCAGCCGCCGACGGTGCGGGCAGCAGTGGCCAGCCTGCAGGCGGGCGCAGCCCCGCGGCCCCCTTCGCCGGCGTCATCGGCGACGTCTGCGGGCGTGTCGTCGCCCTCGTCTCCGGAGAGCCCGGAGACGGTCAGGGAGGAAGGGCCGGGGGCTACAGGGCGACGAAGGGGGGAAGGAGCCGTGGTGGGGAAGGGAGAGGGGAAGGTTTTTATGACGTCCGGACAGGCGGAGGCGGGGAAGGGCGGGGCAGAGGGGGTGGCAGCGGGTGCGGAAGGGCAAGGGGAGGGGCAGGGGCAAAGGGCAGCGGAAGGGCCAGGGGTGGACCCGTTTAGTGTCGGGGATGTGAGGGCGGACGTGGAAGTGAGGAGGAGGGAGGGGAGGAGTCAGAGGGAGTCGGTAATCGCCGACATCCTCGAGGTGTCGGAGGGTGAGGGGGAAGGGGCGGGGAGGATGGCGGTGGAGGGAGGCCCAGGACAGCCGTCGGCGCCTAATGTGCCGGCGGCTGCCATGAAGTCCATCCTCCCGGAGGTGCGGAGGCAGGAGGAAGGCAAGGGCGGACGAGGGCAGCTAGAGGCGGGAGCGGCAGGGAGCAGAGACGGCAGCGTGAGCACCGGAGGGAGAGAGCGGACTGGCAAGAAAAGGAAAGGGCAGGCAGGGGCGACGGGGGCTGTACACGCGAAGGGACACCTGGCAGGAAAGGGGGGAAAAGGGAGTGGATGGGGGCGACAGTGGCCGCAGCCCCAACACTCGTTCAGGCAGCCGCCGCCGAGGTCGCCCCCAGGGGTCAGTGCGGCGGTAAGGGCGGAGGAGGAGAGGGAGGCGCGCCGCCAGCAGGCGGCGCGGTACGAGGCGCTGGCGCACGTGGAGCACCAGCGCCGTCGCCGCCAGCCCCCAGGGCAAGGGCCGGACACCATCTACCAGTTGGAGATGGAGCCGGGGAGGACGGGGATAGGGGGGGGGCAGGCGGAACAGAGCAGCGCAGCGGTGCAGAGCAGTGGTGCGGCACAGGTAGAGGCCGGCAGGGGCAAACAGGGGAAAGGGGCGGGGCAACAAGGGCTACAGGGGAAGGGACAAGGGAAGGCGGGACTCCACGGAGTAGGCGGCAAGAGACGCGGGGCTACGGGGCAACAAGGCAAAGGGCAGGGGAAAGGGGGTGGCCTTGGGTACATGGGCTCGCCAGTGTTCCCAGGGGCGGGATTGGGATGGTGGGGAGGTGTAGTCCCGCCAGCCGTCCCACCAATCGTCCCACCGTTCCCGCCGCCGCCATACCCGGCGATGGGGATGATGTACCCGCCCCTGCCGATGTACCCAGGTATGCAGCCACAGGCGCACATGCAACAGCACCAGCAGGCTGGTGGGACAGCGCGGGGAGCGCAGGAAGGGAAGGGAGAGGAGCACAGGAGGGCGTGAGAGAGGTTCGGGGATCCGGGGAGGAGCATGCGGGAGAGGGAGGCCAGAGACAAGGGTGAGCTGGGCGGAACGGAGGAGGGGAGGACGGAGGGGACCGACAGGCCGCAGGGAGGGGAAGCACAGAAGGCGGGGGCGGACCTTCAAAGGAGGCAGGAGGGAGATGAGAGGGCGGAAAGGGAGGGAGGACGACAGGAGGAGGGTAGGGGGCGAAAGGATACCCCGCTGGTGCCGTTCCGACGGCCGGCTATCCCACCGGAGCAAGAGGGAGAGATGCAGGAGAGGGCATGGAGGCGGATCAGGGCGGTGGCGGCGCGGGAGCGCAGGGTGCGGGAGGAGGAGGAGGCGGTGGCCCGGGGGGCCCGCTGGGTCCTCCCGGATCCGGAAAGGGGACACCCCCTCCACGGACGTGGAGGGGCAGTCGCCGTCAGGGAAAAGGGCCAGGGAGGAGGACGAGGAGGCAGGGCGGGAAAGGGGGAAGCGGCGCAGGGGGGAGGAGCGAGGGGCAGGGGAGGCGGAGGGGGCACCGCGGCCGGCCAGCCCCAGTCCGGAACCGACGCCGACAGACTGGGACTCGGAGTCCCCGCGGCCGCGGCAGTATGCGCCGCCGCGGGGGAGACCGGGGACGGTCGCGGGGTGGGCGGAGGGGGACGTGGCGGAGCTGGCCCGCTACGTGTAGTGGGCGGTGAAGACGAGGGGAAGGCGGGATTAGAGGGGCCCCCGCCCTCTCAGTGACCTGGTCGGCAGGGCTGGGAGGCCCGGGGAAAGGGGGCCGGAGATGGAAGAGTGGCGGTGGAGGGGGGTGCTGGGGGCGGCGCTCCCGGGGATGCGCCTGGACTATACCCAGGATAAGGGGAGGAAGCCCAGGGTTCAGAAGCTGCGAGAGCTGTTGCGGCGGGAGGGACAGTACGGTGGCGACGCGTAGGGCCGGGGGGGGTCCGGAGCGGGGAGCGCTAGGGGCAGGGGGCCAGGGGCGTGCGGAGGGACGGGCAGATGGGATGCGGGGAGGAGGACGCAGGAGGAGGAGGAGGGTGAGGAGCGGATGTGACGGACAAGAGGAGGGGAGGAGGGGAGCAGAGAGGTGCAGGTGCGCGGAGGAGGACAGGGACACGGCTGACAGTGGAGGGGGATGTGGTGATGGAGGACGCGGACGAGAACCCAAGCGGAGAGCACAGGACCAGCGGCGGGGGAGAGGGGAGAAGGGGCGGCGGAATACGGGGGCGCAGGCGAGTGCGGAGGAGGCAACCGGGCTGTGGGACGCGCGACGTATCGTGGGTACGGCGAACAGCGTGGGGCAGAAAGGGCAACAGACGGGGAGCAGTATCGTCGTACGGTGACGGAGCGGAGCGCGAGGTCGTGACAAGCGAGAACGCCGGCGAAGGCGGGGAGCAGCGCGGCGCCAGGGCTCGGACTTGCAGCTCTCTGCGTGGCAGGAAGGTGCTGCGTTGAAGACAATGAGCTTACGGGCGCCGTGCTCAGAGGGGTGGACCACGCCAGGCCTGCAGCGGCGGGAATTCGGCAAGCGTCTCCAGCACATGGGGGGCACAGGGCCACAGACCAGACCACAGATACACCCACCCCCCACCTACTCCGCCAGGCCACCCTGCATGCACCAGCACACACAACGACTGCACATGCAGGCGCCCAGGCGCTGCCCACACCCCTCCCCTATGTGGCTGTATGTTGACCTCCGAAAAACCCGATGGGGTTTCTGAAATTCAAAGGACCTAAATAACCCAGGGCAGATGGCAGCGGCCCACAAGGGTGACTCTGACCGCCCCACCCCCCACGACCAGGTGACCCAGGAACACAGGTGTGTGACCGAGGGGGGCCAGCGCAAGCGAGCATACCAGTGCGAAGGAGGAAGCCAACGTGGGACACATCAAACGCTACGCCCCAACCTCGGTCCGAAGGCGACAATGCCCTGAACCCTGAAGAAGCAGCCCGACTCTTACCCAATCCAGGGACGAGGGAAGGGACGAACTATCTGCGTGACGCGGACAATCATGGATCTGAGTAGGCGAAGAGGGTCGTGGGGCAGGCGCGGCTGGAGCACAGTGGCGAGTACACACCTGACCAATTGAGCCCCCCCCCCCCCCACACACAGGGCGCCAGGCAGCCAGGAAGGGATGGGAGGCGGGGACTGAGGGAGCACCCAGGGGAAAGGGTAGGGGCGAGAGGGAGGGGCAGGGGTAGGGCACACGAGTGGCACACGCGAGTGACAGCGATGCACGGCCAGGGAGGGTAGACGTGCAGGCAGGATCGACGGCGAGAAGGAGAATAGGAAGGGAGACAGGCGAGAGAGGGGGCACAGGGCAGCGGGACCAGGGTAACACGAAGAAGAGCAGAGGTCACACGCAGGGCGCGCGGGAGCAGCAAAGAGCGCGGGCACAAAAAAAAAACAACGGCAGGACGGGCGGATGCACAGGAAGGGCACAAAGAGGAGGCAGGGCGCGGGAGAAGGGGGGCACAGGGGGCCAACGAGGGCGCAAAGGAACACAATGTCTCTGCCGTCATGCCGTTGACCCGCATAGAGCCGTACCGGCCGCCCCGCCCGACCATCAGGGAACTGATGGAGGGGCGGCCGGCGGGAGAGGACGACGGGGGAGTCCCCCCGAAGGGAAGTCTGGGGAGGCCGCCCAGGTCGGCCTACAGGTCAGAAGACAGGGCGGAGGCCATGAGGCACGTGAGGGCGCGCGAGATATAGCCTTGGCGCAGGGACGACCAGCGGCGAGCACATGGAGCAGGGGAACGACGCTAAGAGGGCGGGCAGAGGACAGAGGGGAGGGGAGGGTAGAGAGGGGAGAGAGTGGAAACTTGTACAGCAACGCGGGCTGAATGGCTGGGTCGCCCGGCATGGCCGGGGACCGCCAGGGGCAACGCCACAGGATGGCGGAGGGACTGGACGTGAGCACCGAACAGAAACGAGATGGCGATGCAGAGTTATTGTGCGTGCATGCAGGGAGGAGGGAACCAAGCAAAAAAGAAAAAAAGGAAAAGGCGGAAAAAAAAGGGGGGGGGGGAAACAAAAGCGGACAACACCACAAGGAGGCTGGACAGAGAAGGACGAGTGGCTAGGGCCACACGACGGCCCCAGGTGACTAGGACAGCTAGGGAGACGGCACAGGAGAGAGGGGCGGGGGAGGGAGGGGAGCGACCCGTGCTAGGCGCACGGAACGGTCCCCGGATGGATGAGGATCCATTGGGCCCGCGCCACGGGGTTGCTGGCGGCCCGGTCGGGTATAAACACGGGATGGGGGATGGGATGGGGCCGCAAGACAGTCCGGGGGATTAGGCCACGGACGCGGCACAGGGGAAAGGGACGGGGGCGGGAAGGGAGCGACCGGGATGAGGCAACGGGGAATGGGACATGGGAAGGGCAGGGAGGCCGAAAGCGCCAAGCAACAGCCCCATTAGATTTGGAAACCAGTCGCCATGGAGTGAGGAACCGTGGGCCAACCACGGGGAGCCTGGCCACGGGAAGTCGGGAAAATCCCCTGAACTCCGGGACGGCCGTGAGGTGTGCGCAGCGGTGAGGGTTGACCTTGAGATCCCCGGGTCAATGGCCTGAGTACACGTAGGTTCACGCGTGAGCGGGACCAAGAGGAACGTGGAAAGGGTCGCCCCCTGGCCTCCAGCCGTGGATGGACGAAAACCAAGTGCATCCGGGAGCCGAGTGGGTACTCCAGCCCGTGAGGGGTGGGGAGTGGTGGAATGTGGTTGAGAGAGAGAATTGCTCCGCTGTCGGCGAGGGCTATCCACAGGAAACCCGCCTGCAGGCGCCCAACAGGCTGTGCTAGGGGGGGGAAGGCCGGGGGATCCTTCAAAGGGTGACCGGAAGGAGCTGAAACCGTGAGGGCAGCGACTGAAGGGAGTCTACCACCGGTCATGCCCCAAGGGAACCTGGTTGAAGTTCTCGGCCGTGAGGTGAGACAGGGGTCGCCAGGGGAACTAATGGTGGAGAGCACTGCTTTCCGCCAGAGGCGGCCACCATGTAAAACAAACAAGGAGGAGTCAGATGAGGCTGCGGACGCGGCCGCCCTTACTTACTACTACTACTACTACTACTACTACTACTGTGTTATCCTTCCCTTGTGTTTTTGTTGTTTTTGTTTGTTGCAGGCATCAGGTTCAGAATCCATTCCAGTCAGAATGAAGCGGAAACCGGAATCCCCGCAAGGAATGAAGTGGAGACCGGAATCCCAGACTGGCCAGGGTTAATAGATCAATTTTTCTGAATCGGACAGGCCTGCATTGGTGTTTGTGTTGCTGAGATTGTAGTATATGGATACCAGGTGCACTGTTTTCAGTTCAGGATTGCTTGACTGGGACTGCTGGCATGACAGCTTTATCATTGGTTGGCTGTGGGGCGCTGGCTTAGCCTAGGTAGATACGACGTTGCACAGGGACAGCCATGGGCTGCCAGCCTCCACCGGACACACACAGGAGCACCCAGCCAATCATAGATACGTCGTGCCGCAGGCCTGCAGTACTCCTGGAGTCTGTGGGATCCTTTGCTCTATTCCTTTCCTCCCCTCCACTTATTGTCCTTGGCTGCACCACGGAGTACAGGTGACGGAATGTCACACTGCTGGATTTTTCATACAGTGGGCTGCTTCACACCCACAGGACCAGCCACTCCCCCTTGGGTCGTAGCTTAGGGAGGGAGTGTCATAAAATCACACCAGTCTGTCATTATCTGACCCTTTTTGGTGAATAATCCGAGGTTCTGTTATCAGTCAGCTGTCAGCTGCCGGGACATCGTGCCCGACTTGAACAGTCCACGTCTTGAAGAGTTCACAGATAATTACGAGGGACAGATTGCAGAAAGACCGTTAAATATAACGCTTTGAAGAATGATTGGATCGAATAAAGAATGCCTCAGCCGATTTCATGAACTTTCAATTCGGAGCTTGGATGGACGTGCGTAATTGAACTTATGGTGCATTGAATGTATGTTGTCGACTCCATGAGAGGTTTTAACTACAAGGTTGATGTGGTTGATGGACGAATTTAAATAGTGCTTCTTGATGGTCATGACCGTTATTTTTGAGGAGTAGACAAGGTGGTTATGTATAATTACGAGGGCAATTCGAATCGCTTGTTTGTCTCATGATGTGCATTATTATCAACGAACCCGTACATGCATGAAGAGTAGTACACACATGAGTGTACATGGCATATATGAATAGTGTCTTCCCCATTCATGCGCTTGTCCACTTCGTGATCAATAGTGTGAGAATTTCATGTTAATCGATAGGCACAATTCTTGAGAGCATTCAACCGGATTTCAACTACATGCTCGAATCCGGTTTTCATGTGTTGGGTTTTTCTTCACATGCTTTGTGTATGTTTCACACATGTTGTACGTACAAGTTCACTATCATTTTGATATTATTCATTATTATATTTTGGGTTTGACACTTATGATTTGAGACAATTTGTGTTTACATAAGCTTTGATTTCCATGTTCATATATTTTCATGTTCTTTCCTCAGGACTTCCAATGTTATGTATTGCTTTCCAATGAAGTGGGAATCACAAGGAGTATAAGAGCCAAAGAGACCGAACACCCATCACCAAGTACACCACAGGTTCAGCCAAACACCGACCCTTGTTGTGTTGACTTGTTGTGTGTTCTTAGGGTGTTGCGAACGTTGTTGGGATTTTGATTGTTATTTTGGTGGTAAGAAAATCAATTGGAACTTTTGGGGAATTATCCATTTTTCAGTAAAGCCCAACACTATTTAGAAGGATGGAGTCTCCAAGCACCAGTAGGAGTACTCTATTATATCTTCCTGAGACCCAGATGCAGCTCTGAGTAACGGTTCACTCTTTGGGTGGGCTACACTGCCAAGTTGGACTTGTACACTTCTGATCGGCCAGGCTCTGGAGGACAGTTGAGTGGACATGATCAATGTGCTTTTCAGTGTGCTATTCTTGTGCTTCTGCTCAGAGCCGGTTCGAAAGGTACTCAGGGTTTGCCTCTGCTACCGGAAAGATGTCCTTGATTAGTGCCCTATAGATTTTGATGAAATTCTGCAGGTTTTTGATGTTGAAATCCCAAACCAAAGCAGCAAGTAGAGCAAGAACAGGATATGGATTGAATCAATGAATTATTTGAAATCCAGTGTAGCACAGAAGGGCTGCTGATAGACAAAGCAGGTTTAAATACAAAGATTCAATCACAAATGGATAAAAAAATGATTTTTAGATGAAAACTGGCATGACTCTTGCCTCCCAATTAGCTTCAGGCACTTCAGGTGCACTCTTTTGGATGAAATGAAGTTGGTTAGGAATATGGGGCAAAGGAGTTAGGCCAGACACAGAATATGACTTGGCCAAGAAACTGAATTCAGAAACAGTTAAAAAGTAGAACCACAATAAGTGGTAGAAACAATTGAGTGTAGGGGTCTTGGGGTGGGAGACCACCAGACTTAACCTCCAAGGCCTTAGGCAAGAAATGCCTATTTAATTTCGGTATATCCTCCATGAAGGAAGATACCTCCGCTCAGTTGAGTGGTAGGGATGAATCTCATTGGGAGGCCAGGGTTATAACCCTAGTTACTTTGAGAAAGTGTACTTTAAGCTTCAAAATAGAGATAAAAATACTTAAGTTAGTCTTGGCATCAATAAAAGGGTTTTAAGCGGGGCTTGGCCTGGTACAAGCCCTCCAAGAAAGACATGGCAGTGACGTTTTCTTAGGGAAAAAAAGAAAATGTGTGCAAAGAAGACAACTCAAATACACCACAAGACAAGAAAACAAAACGATTTTGAGTTCAAGTGGGTAAGTGCGAAGGGTTAATAGGTACGTGCGTGTTGAGAGTCTATGAATGAGCAACAATTTCTCAAAATATTGGTTTCATATGGAGCAATGGTATTATTCTTTATTGGAGATTGGTTGGGACATTGGGGGAAATTTTATCCATGGAGCGTGATCACTTCCAATATGGGTGAAAGACACTTAATGGCTTAACTTTAATTCAAAGAGGGTTTATCTATTGTATTATTTCCACATCCATAGTAAGGTCGCGCGCGCTGATCGCCAGCGCAAGAATAAAACCAAAACATAAGTAAAACACCACAAAACACACTTTCTAAATAGCTGAAAATAAAGCTAAATAGCATGAAAAAGGCTTAGGGTAAAAAGCGCGCCGCGAAACGCGTAAAAACGTGACGAACAATGTTTTGACCTTAAATACGTGAATAGTCTACGCCGTAAGCACCGTAATAAAAGTAAGAGCATAAGGACGTGCTCCTCCTTGCTGTGCGTGCCGATTAGTCAAAGAAAATGACAACGCGAGCAGCGCGTAAAACTCGAAATAAATTTCTAACACGTTACGCCCCTGCACTCGCCACCTCTCGCCCCTTTTCTATTATTCTCCATATACCTTCTCCTCCCGCTACTGCCCCATCCCCGTCGCGTTTGCCCCCCCTTTGGTTGCAGGTGTATGGTCTCAAACAAGAACAAGACCTTCGGTGCACGCCAGCCCAAGTCCACGAATTAAATAGATAAAGCAAGCTGGTTTTTCCAGTGTTGGTAACGTTGCATGCAGGGAGGACAGGGTGCACAAGGCAAGACACCAGCGGGAAACAGGTTTTCTGTTTTTGAAAATGGGCAACATTTTGTTTTCTGTTTTTGAAAATGCACGGAGGTAACCGCGCACACAGCGCGACACCACAGGGCGCCAGCAGCACAACGGACAGCAGCAGAAGACAGCACACACCACAACGCAACGGCAAAACACAGACAGCACAGCGCACCCAGCACAAGGCAACACAGCAAAGAGCCGCACCAAACGGCACAGCACCCCACAACACCCGAGGACAGGGCACAGCACGCAACAGCACCAGAAAGCGCGAGCAAAAACAGCACAGCACCACGCAAACAGCACAGTGCGCAACAGCACTGCACCGCACGCGACAACACGACGCAACGCAGCACAGCACAGCACCAAAAGACACAGCACAACACACAGGAACACAGACCCTGACCAAACAGCAAGAAACAAGACGAACAGCACAGCACAGCGCACCAAGACACCACGCCCCAAGGCACAGCACAAAACACAGCAGCACAGCACAGCACAGCAACGCACGCAGCAAGGCACACAGCACCCGAGGCACAGCACAGCACCCGAGGGCAGGCAGCAGCACAAAGCGGCACACAAGACAAAGCAGAGCAGCACCACCCCCACAGCACAGTGCACAGCAGCGCTGCACCACACAGCACAACACGATGCGACACGGCCCAGCACAGCACCAGGAGGCACAGCAAAGCACACAGCAGCGCGACCAGGACAAAACAGCAAGCCACAACGAGGACAGCACAGCACAGCGCAACCTGACACCACGCCCAAAGGCGCAGCACAGCACACAGCAGCAAACAACAGTGCAGCCCAGCAGACAGCCAACCGCACAACGCCAACGGACACCAGACGGCACAAAGCAACCCACCACAGCACACAGCAGGACAGCACAGCACAGAGCACAAAGACGCAGCATCCCAGCGAACGGCGCAACGCAGGACAACACAGCACAGCGCCACCGAGCACGGCAGAGCAGCAAGCAGCAAGGTGCAGCCGCACGAGGAAACCCAGCGCAGCACCACACAGCACACAGCACACAGCAACAGGTCAGGGCACGCCACGACACGGCACGCCGCACCTGGAACAACAAAACACAGCAAGCAGCAACACAGCACCATACAGCACAGAACAAACCAGCACAGCACGGCAACAAAAACCGGCAGAAGGTACGACACACAAACAAGGTGGGGGGGGCAGCACCAGGCGGCGCAAACCCGCATGTGCGCAGAACCGAGAAGGCAGAGAGAGAACACGGCCACAACCACGACACCACACAGGAACACAGAAAACACCACAGCACACGACAACGGACGGCGGCACCGCACACGACAAAACACCGCACAAAACAGCAGGGCGCAGCGGCACCAACAGAAACGGTGCGGCCAACGCCAACAGAAGACGGCCAGCGACAAAGCCAACAACACAGTAGAACAGCACACCACACAGCAAGGCACCCCCTCAAAAGCACAGCATGGCGCAGCAAAACACCGCGCGCCGCAGAAAACAGCCCACACCCCACCGCGGCACCGCACAACAAGACGCGGAGCACCGCATACCACCAGGAGCAACTGCCGCGGGGGGGGGGGGACACGGCACCAGCATGCAACGCACACAGCGACGAACGGCCGCGAGCCGAGGGGGGGGAAAGAAACCCAACCAATCAGGTGCCAAGGCCAAAGGCACGGGAAAATACAAGGCAGCAGCAGCAGGACACAGGAAACCGGGCACGCAGGGCGACAACACCCGCGAAACACAAACCCGGGGGGGGGGGACAACAGGAGGCGCCGACAAACGGGACCGCGGCGCAGGGCAACCACAAGGCACGGACGCAACAAGGGAAAACGCGGCGCAGGACCACACCGGCCGCAAAATGCAAACCCCCCGGGAGGGGGGGGGGGGACAACCGCCGGCAGGCACGGGACACCAAAGAGCAAACGGGGGGGCAAAAGCAACAAGCGGAGGGGTGGGCTCAGGCGGGATGGGGTGGTGCGGGAGCAGCAGCAGGCAGCGACAAACACCAGCGCGCGGCCGCGAGCCGGGCAGACACGAGCAAGCGGCGGGCGAGCAAGGAAAAATGAGCGGCAGGGCGACGAGACCCGCAAAACAAAAACACGGAGTGGCGCACCGCACGCGCTTGGGAGGCCGGCTCGTCCTACCCGGCCAGGACAAAAGGGGTGGCGCACCACAAGCGCTCGGGAGGCCGGCCCGTCCGTCCGGGCCAGGCAAACACCACAGACAACCAACACCCGACAACCCCGGCCGTACAGCGGCAGAGACAACAACAAACCGACAAAACAAGCCGATCATCGAGCCGGCTACAACACCACGAACCGAAACCCAAACACGCCGACACAACACGCCCCACCGAGGGGGGGGGCACACACAAACACGGCACGCCCCAACAGGGGGGGGCCGCGCATCAGCACAGCACCAAACCCGGCCAAGCAAACAACAAACCCGCAACCCCGACCCACGCAACAGACGACGACAACCCGAGCCAACCACCACCACCGCGGCGGGCAGACACCAACACGGGACGCCCTACCATGAGGGGGGGCACAAACCAACACCACACACCCCACCATGGGGGTTGCACACACCAACACAGCACGCCCCGGCACGGGGGGGGCAACGCACAAACACAGCACGCCCCAACAGGGGGGGGGCACGCACCAGCACAGCACCAGCCCCGGCCAGGCAAACACAACAGACAACCAACACAGGACAACGCCGGCCGTACGGCTGCGGAGACAACAGCGAACCAACAAAACGAGTCATGCATTGAGCCGGCTACAACACCACGAACCGAAACCCCAAGACGCCGACACAACACGCCCCAACAACGGGGGGGGCACGCAGAAACATGGCACGCCCCAACAGGAGGGGGCCAGGCACCAGCACAGCACCAACCCAGGCCAAGCAAACAACACAACCGCAACCGCAACGCACCCAACAGACGACGACAACCCAAGCCACCCACAATCACCGCGGCGGGCAGGCACCAACACAGCAGGCCCCACCAAGAGGGGGGCCACGCACCAACACAGCATGCCCCACCATGAGGGGGGCCACAAGCCAACGCGGCACGCCCCACCATGGGGGGGGAGCACACCAACACAGCACGCCCCACCATGGGGGGGGCCAGGCACAAACAAAGCACGCCCCAACAGGGGGGGGGGCATGCACCAGCACAGCACCGGCCCCAGCCAGGCAAACACCACAGACAACCAACACCCGACAACGCTGGCCGTACGGCGGCAGATACCACAGCAAACCAACAAAGCAAGCCGAGCATCAAGCCGGCTACAACACCACGAACCGAGACCCGGACAAGCCAACACAGCACGCCCGACTAAGAGGGGGGCCGCGCACCAGCACAGAACCAACCCCGGCCAGGCGATCAACACAGCCACAACCGCAACCAAACCGCCGACCTGTAACCGCTGCATAGTGGCGGATCTTTCTTGTAACTGCGAAGCCTGTAGCCTTGATGCCCCAGGGGTCGTAACGCCCGACACTGCCCCTGATATCTCTGAACCCAACTGACCCTCTTCAGACCCATATCCAGCCTCTGGGAGCGACATATGAGAAGCACTTGTGAGCCCATTGAACTCCATGGTGGAATATGAATAGTCAGAGAACCCGGTCTACAAAAATGGTGCAGACATGGAATCTCATTGTGCATCCATCGCACATAATGACTCAAAGTGAAATCATTCGAAATAATTTAAATAAATCCGATTAGGAAATCACGAAAGACAAATGCGACTCGACGCGGCTCACAGGCGACATCTGGCAGCGAACGGAAAACATGAAAACAAGCGGAAAATTTACTGCACTAATGTACATCTGAGAATCATTGAAATTCTGATCACATTGATGTATAAATTGAGTGCTGTCACTGCTGCCGTTACACTCCCCCTCTGAAAACATACGCTAGTATGTCAGGCTGCGTCACGTGAAATGAAAGAAACAGCAAAAGTGATCAAAGACCGACTAATCTATGACAAAATGCAAGAAGTTGAGCTGAATTGAGCAAAATTGTGCTGAGATCTGTGTTTCGCGATGGCCATCGACTTGAATGAAACACATAGGTACCTTAGAGCACACAGAAACAGCTTCGTTCAAGCTCAAAAAATTCGAAAATCGAAAGTCTGAGTGAAGAATGTACACGCATGATCAAGATCCATAATCCATGATGAAATCAGGATCTGACATCCCACTGCCAGAAAACAGAAAACGAGTGTCGCCATGTCGTCGAGCGTCCGAAAATAGGGTATCCCTTCATGGAGTCCAAGTATGTGAAACTGGTTGGTGTCATTTGCAATCATGAGACCAGATGCCAGATTATGGTACAAAATGTGACTGAATTGAGACCAAAATCAGTGAATCGCACACAGATTGAAGACGGCGAAGTCTGTAGCAAGCCAATATAGGTCCCATTTATTGTGGATAGATACTGTGTGTTGTGCTAAACGGAGATCCAGTTCTCATTCATAGCCAATTCAGGTCAAATCCTCATGATGATGATGATTCCCATGATGGAAATCCAATCATGTAAAAGTAATGATAGCCAAGAAAACGCAGTGAGTGTACACCACACTGTCAGTATCGTCTCCAGGGCTTCATGTTGAATCCAGTACGAGTCACCAGGGGTAACTGACTCATTGTAGTCCCAGAATGTATAAGCATCCAATGCTTGGTACCAGGAATTTGCCAAATGTCAGCTGATTCTGAGGGGGATTCCAACACAATCCACAGATGAGCAGTGAGTCGACACAAGTAAGAACACCATCGTCGTCACTTGGTCCTTATAAGCCCTTTGACAGCGGTCGATTGGAAAACAAACCAACAGTCTCAATGTAAGAGCTGATTGAAATAGCATTCTCAGCAGATCCGTCAAACACATGAACTGCATCAGACTTAGTCATCTGCCAGAATCTCTGAAATGAGCACGAACTCGAACGAGTCCTTCCCAATGCGAGTAGAGGGGCACAGTCGACAGCAAAACACGAGGGTGTCGTCGTGGTTGAGGATAAAGACCTTTCATAGCTTCCGATGGGAATCATCTACAATATGACGATGATGAGAATGATGGACAGAATGACCAGGGTGATCCCAGAATGTCCCATCATCTGTTCATCGAACCACATAGACAATGCGCCAGGACTGTTTCGTCTCAATGCCAAGGGTATATGTAGACCGTAAACCCTTTGGAAAGTTCCGGCGATTTAAATTCTGATCAGATCTTGTCTCGAATGGATTTTTCCACGATTGGGGCTTCTTCTTGTGCTTGTAAGTCTTCCTTGGTGACACAATCCTTGATCAGCGAGAGCTCACAGTCAATCTCAGGGTGCTTCTTCAGGAACTTGATGAAAGTGTCCGTATACCTATGGATAAAGCTTGAAGCTGGCTCCCATTTGTCTTCTTCTGGACCGAATCCTTTCCATCTGCACAGAAGGTACCACTTGTTTCGAGCATTTTTCTTGTAATCAAGGATCTTCTCCAACTCGAAACTGCTGGTGACGATCTTCCTGTCGCTCAGGTACTTCGAAGTCCAATAGAGCGGCTTGAACCTTCCTTTGGGGCAGGGTACTTCGGCCTTCAAACGGTCCCGATGTACTTTTTGATGTCTGCCCGGTTCAACTTCAATGTTGAATGTAGTCTCACTTAGTTGACCACTGACTTGGAATGGGCCCTCCCACACAGGTAACAACTTGTTGTCGTCCTTCAGGGTCTCGTCTGACTTACGAAGCCAAACTTGCTGGCCTTTCTCGAAGGGTTTTCCTTGTGTTCTCAACCGATTTTTGAATTTCAACCAATCTGCTTGACTCTCCACTTTGGCTTGGATCCACTTGGACTCTAAATCCTTGATCCTCTCAAACCATTGTGAGGCGTCGTAGCACTGCCTTGGATGATACATCACTGGTCCTGGACCCATCTTCTCACGCCCAAAAACAAGCTCATTCGGACTTAATCCAGTGTAGTTCTTGGTACAATGGTATCTCCTCAAGAGACAGTAAATTGCCACCAACCAATTGTAGTCTTTTTCAGTAGCCAGGAATTTTCTCAGAATGTTGACAAGAATTCTTTCAGCGCATTCAGCAGGGAGGGATCGATGGTCGTAGACTCGGGAACAAAGATGATGAACTCCCAATAGAGCACACATGTTCTCCCACCAAGTCCCAATGAACTCCTTCCCACTGTCCGTCAAAATTTCACTGGGAACATCCCAGTTACTCATCCACTGACTTGCAGTCCACTTGGCAGCCATTTCAGAGGTGAGATGCTTCGTGTTGCAAGGGAGGACCTGGATGTAGCTACTGTGGCGGTCCTGAATTAACAAAATCCCATCGATTGGCTTCCTCGTGTAGAGACATTCCTCTTGGATTTGTCCCAACTCGAAGACATCCGCCGTCACCTTGTCGAAAAACCTCTCAGGAATTGGCAGTCCCTTCAATAATCCTTCTGCCTTTTGATTCTTGGGGATGTTCGTCTCACATTGCTTGCATCCTTTGGCAACTCGCTCACAGGCACTCTTGAGGTCCCGTGTGTACACTCTGTGTCGTAGCTCCTGCTCCAGAACACGGGAGTGTCCGTGGGATGTCTCATTCCGATGCCAATGTTTGACATGACAATCAGGAACACAAATCCGTCCTTGCCAAAATAACTTGTCGCCTTGGATCTTGAAATCAGACGTCTCTTTAGAGTCGTAAGGCTTGTCCCCTTTCAACTTGTGGTATACAGACCCAAAGAACCTGTCCTCCTTGTACATCTTCGTCGAATCCACATAGAGGAAAGAAGTTTCCTTCTCCTTTTGTTGTGGAGGGAGCGTGGATTTCGCCTTGGATCTTGTCACTGGAAACAAATTAAGGAATGGCAGCGAGGACTCAGAGTCAGTTTTAACTTCTTCAATCTGATCTGCCTTGGTAATCTCCTTGCATCTGACCAATTCAACCTTCATACGATTCTTAATCAAACATTGGAGACAATGTTTCTGGATCAGTGCTTGTTCCTCCTTATCAAACTCGATCACTTCGTCTTTCTCCGTTGCTGTCCCATGAAAACTCACTTCAGAGTAAGCCTCTGAGGCTGGGTAGTCCCAGCGACTCAGGGCGTCCGCCACTGTATTGTAGCGCCCTGGAATATAAGTCACGTGGAGGTCAAATCTGCTGGGAGTTTCATGCCAACGGCCTCTCCTCCCAGCTGGTCCACCAGGGGTATCCACATGTTCTGTCCTCCAGGTCTCCAGTGACTTGTGGTCAGTCAGTACCTCAACGCGATGGCCCGAGATCCAACCTTCATAACGCCGTAACGCACAAAGGATTGCGTAGGCTTCTTGTTCCCTTGGACTCCAATTTCGCTGTCTTGTTGTAAGCTTGCGAGACCAGAAAGCCAGAGGATGATGGTGACCTTCGTCGTCGACTTGTTCGATCGTAGCACCAATGGCGTCACGACTGGCGTCTGTACGGATATAAAAAGGTCTTCCATCCAACCAGGAGTCTTGAATGTAACCACATTTGCCAGTGCTTCCTTGAGACCAGTAAAGGCCTCTTCACATTCTGGCGTCCACTTGAGCTTGACTTGAGATCCCTTCTTTCCTTCTATTTTACCAACCTTGAGTAACTCTGTCAATGGACCAGAGAACTTGGCGTAGAGGGGAAGGAACTCGTGGTAATAATTGCAGCAGCCTAAAAAGGCACGAAGCTGCGTGATGGTTTTAGGCCTTTCCCATAGCTGCAGGGCAGCCATTTTTCCTGGGGCCGGTCTTCTTGTCCCATCTTCCAAGACGGAGCCACAAAATTCCACGCTGTGGAGGAACATTTTGCCCTTCTTGGGTCCACACACGAGCTTCTCTTGTTGAGGGACTTCGAGAACCTTGCGGACTGGTTCTTCGTGCAACTTCAGGCACTCATCAAAGTTTTTTCCCAACGGCGTGGCAATCAGAAGGTCGTCAATGTAGATGCTGCAGAATTCTTGTAAGTCCAGAGACCTGTGCTTGTGAAATAAAATAGTCTCCATCATCTTCTGGAACATCGACGGTGCATTCTTCAGACCCATCGGCAGTACAGTCCACTGGACAGTGCCACAGGTCATGCACATTGCCGTCAAATGCCTATCCTCCTTTCGAAGTGGCATTTGGTGAAAGCCATGGCGCAAATCCAGCACAGTGAAGAGCTTACCTTTGGCTCTCGCGGCGATCTCCTTCTCGATTAAAGGAAGGGCATGCGCGTCAGGTACCGTGGCGGCACTCAGAGCTCTGTAATCCACCACTGGACGCCAAGCATCTATGCTGGATTGGTCAGCAGGTGGGGGCTTTGGCACAGTAAATGGTGCTGAACACCACTCAGAACTCATGCAGCCCTCCAACCAACCGAACTCATAGAGATTGCGCTCAATAATCTTTCGCAGGGCATCTGCTTTGGTACCGTGAAGGTAGAATGGACGTTGTTGGTGCACCTTTGAGCCTTGCATTATCTCAATCTTGGCTTCCCCATTTTCACATCAAATTGGCGGGTTTTTCCATAACTTCCCACTCAGCACGTCATCCTTATAATCTTCCAACACTGCATCCCTTCTTGCAGCTATCCTGTCTCCGTCGACCTGATTCCCACATTTAATCAGGGACATTATGTCCACCAATTTGCGAATCGTTGGTTGTGGTCTCATATTCTTGGCCACTTCTTTCCAAACTTCTTCGTCGCATTGTTGGCGGATGAAGCTCACCTGAGCTCGCTCCTTCGTGCGATCCCACCAATTAAGGGGGTCCAAAAATGTCTTGAAGGGATGGTCCGACGAATTCAGCTGCATTCCTGTCAATTCAGGTGAAAATCTTGGAGATTTGTCGTCATTCTTGCTTGAAATCTTGACATTTTTGGCTTGATTCTTGTCTGATGGGGACGAATTGGAATGCATCGAGGCGTTCTCCTGAGAGACGCCGATTGTCCTTCCCTCCTTCCGCTACGATATGTCGGGATTCCGCTCTCGATCGTCTCGATCCACCTCAATTTCGTCGATTCCTGAGGAATTTGAAATGACCTCTTCTGTTCCCATTCACTGTCATCTCGCCAATAATATCCCAGATTCCCGTCAACTAAGCACGCCAACGTGTTCCACGAGCGCTGTGGCAAAGGCCTGCCATTGTCTTCGCAATACAGCTTCACCCCCTTGTGAGGTAGCTCGACAATGTCGATTGAAATGTCCATAATGTCGTCAAACCAAGATTGTTTTGGCCAGTTGGGGACAATTAAAATCGCCTTTGCACCGGATTGCTTCAGCTTCTGCACCACACGAGGAAAAACGTCGAAGGGCGGATTGATCCATAAAGGTTCAGACCAGTCCTCACTCCAGGCATCGTCCTAGAACTTTGGAAATCCTTTATTTCTGTTGTTTGCAAAGGCATCAACTTGCGGACGAAAATTGTGGTTCTTTTCGAAGTAATCCACCAGAATGTCCCGCCATTTGTCGACTACACGATAGCAAACTGACCTCCACTCCTTGCAGTTCAATGATTCCACCTTTCCTTCGGCGAATTGTTCTTGATTCCCTGTCCACTCCTACCCATCTCGCATGCAGCTTATTTCGCTCCTTGAATTGGTGTACACTCTTGGTGTATGGGTGCAGATAATACAGGTCGGACGGGTCGCTGGTCGACGGATCCTGGAGGAAGCATGTTCTGTGTCCCATATATGGGCAACACACGGTGAGCGTGAAGCCATGGTTGACCCAAGAATAAATCATACTTTATGGTGGCTTCATAGAATTTTCCAGAAAACCACTCCTCCGTCACCGTCTGGACGCTCCAGACAGATTGTTTCACCAATCTGACCGCCAATTCTGCCTCTCTGTCGCCACCTTCAAGGCGATGTCCACTCACTCCCTCCAGCTGGACAGGTGTCGAGGACATCTTCGCCTCGTCCTCCTGCAGAAAGCCTCTCCTCACCAGATTGACCTCTGAACCATTGTCAATCAGACATTTGGCAAGCTTAACCTTACCATCTGTCGTCCTGACCTGGATCCAGCAGACAAACTGGCGCTGCTTGCCCCGCCGGACAGCGCTGAGGACCCAGACAGGGTAGAGGAGGCCGGAGGAACGCGCCAGCCGATCCCAGCAGCGTCCATCCACCGCCCCAACTACCCTGATGGGCTTTGTTTCCTGCCACTCAACACCAATGTTGGGAATTGGGTCAAGTTGGCTTCCCTATTGCCATTCTTCGTCGACGTTCGGCTGCACGTCCTGTACTTGTCCTTCGTCAACCCATTCTTCTCCTGCTTCAACGGCATTGACTCCTTTTCCACGTCCACGACCACCAAATGACTTTCTACCACCAGCTTTCTTACCTCCTTGGCCTTTGTTGTTGGAGGGGTTGGAATTGGGGTTGAATTCGTTGGATCTGCCCTTGCCTTGACCTCCAGTATCCTTGTTGCTGCCGAAGGTCGATCTTGGTTGCTGGCGTCTCCGTATACAGGGGGTTGCCATTCACCTTGGAATCCTCTTGATTCCCGCACTTTCCTTGTCCCTTTCCACTCTTTTCGCCAGATTTTCCACGAGATTTTCCACCAGCTCCGCTCTCTCTTGGGCCACCTGGATCTCCGTTCTTCTGCCAGTAATCCTTTGGTGTCCAATCTCTGTTCTGTCCTTTGGACTGCCCTTTGCCTCTTCCCCGTCCATTTTGGTCAACATCTCGTGCTCCATCCTGCTGGGGAGTTTTGGGAGAATTTCCCTTTCCATCCATTTTGGACTGAATTGTCTTGAGGTAGGTAGGTAGGTATCTTCGGGAGCTCGAGATGCCTCCTTTGACAAAGCAGGAAGAAGGTCTTACCAAGGGGAGGTCCTGTCCCTCCCACTGCCCTATGTCAGGTGCCTCTTGAGCCGCTCCCGCATGTGCTTGGGAAGGCATTGTCGCGGCCACCGGTCCATGTGTCCCAGGTGGGAGGGTGTCCCCACATGTGTCCATGGGTAGGGCCACATGCCCCCTCCTTTGGGCGGCAGCTCTGGGGGCTGCCCAGCCGTGTGAAGTATCTCTCACCACAAGGGGTATTGCTCCCGCTTGTCTACGGTACGACCGCCTCACCCTTGTGGTTTGAGTTGCGGGGCCACTCTGCTTGGCAGGCGACCCCCTTCTGGACTGTGTACCGGCTCGCCTGTCACCGGTTGCTTCCATGGCTCCGGGTGACGTTTGCCATGGTCCCCGATGCAGCCTGGCCGGGCTCAGACCAGTGGCCTTGGAGTACCGCTCCTGCCCCTGGCCCGGTTGGTCAGCCGGGTCGCCCTGGTCTCTCCAACCTATGGCGTGTTGGTTCTCTCCTGTCTCTCGTCCGCCCTATGTGTGCACGGTGTCCCGGGCCTCTTGGCTTCTGTTCAACAGTGTGCTCGCGCGGTTTGTGGTGTCGTGTCTGCGGTGTCCTGGGCCACTTGGCTCCTGTTCACCGGTGTGCCCGCTCGGTGTGGTGCGTTGCGCGTGCGGTGTCCCGGGCCCCTTGGCTCCCGTTCACCGGTGTGCCCGCTGAGTGTGTTGTGTTGCGTGTGTGGTGTCCTGGGCCACTTGGCTCCTGTTCACCGGTGCGCCTGCTCTGTCTTTTGTTTTCTTTGTGCGGTGTGCTGGGCCACTTGGCTCCTGTTCACCGGTCTGCCCGCGCAGTTTGTTGTGTTGTGTCTGCGGTGTCCTGGGCCACTCCGCTTCTGTTCACCGGTGTGTCCGCTCGGTGTGTTGTGTTGCGTGTGTGGCGTCCTGGGCCCCTTGGCCCCCGCTCACCAGTGTGCCCGCTCGGTGTGTTGTGTTGTGTGTGCGGTGTCCTGGGCCACTTGGCTCCCGTTCACCGGTGCGCTCGGTCGGTATGTTGCTTTGCGTGCGCGGTGTCACAGGCCTCTTGGCTCCTGTTCACCGGTGTGCCAGGCCGTGGTGTTTCGTCCCTTTGTTGCCCTCATCGCACGCGCGTGTGCGGTGTCCTGGCCCTCGTGGCGCCCGTTCACCGGTGTGCGCGCTGTGTGCGGTGCGCGTGTGCCATTGGTGGTTGTGTCCCTCTTCCTCCCCCCTAATTTTCTTTTTTTTTGATGGAAAAAAATAAAAACAGGGGCGCGCGTACACTGCAGGCACAGGCACGGGCAGCTGGTGCGGCGGTGCAATAGTGTTGTGTCCTCTGGCGTGTGTCGTCGGTGCTGTGGCGGCGGTTGCGCCCCAGGGGTGCGGCTCGCGCGTCCTGATGTACACGGGAATGGGCCAGGGTGGGTTTTGTTAGGTGTCTCTTTGCTTCTGGAGCTGGCCGGTTAGGCGGCTGTGTGGGCTGTGGGTGTGGGCTGTGGTTACGTTGTTCCCTCGGCGGGCCTGGTTAGGAGTCAAGGGTTAGCAGTTTCGGGGTGTGGCTCGGGTTTGATTCGTGTTTGGGTTTTGGCTCAGTTAGGCGGTTGGGACGGTAGCGGGCCTGGGTTCGGTGCCTTCAGGCGTAGTGGTGCCCGTTGTTGTGTGCGCTGGCGTCCTTCGGTGTCCGGTTCGTTTGGTGACTTCTGGGCGGGGCCTGGCGTGGCGGTTGTTTGGTGGGTAAAGGGGTTAGGTGGCGGCGCCGCTGGCCGGGGGGTCAGGCGCGTCCTGTTGTGTGGCGCGCGGGGCTCCTTGGGTGCTGTGGGTGCCGCCGGTGTCGGTGCGCCGACGCTTGTGGGGTGGTGAGGGGCTGTGTGTGTGCGGGGCTGGGCTTTGGGTGATGTCCCACAGGCAGATGCCGTCTCGCTGTGTCTCCTGGAGGGTCGCCCGCAGGCGCCTGAGGACGTACGGGTGGTCCTGGGGCGCAGGGAGGTTGCGGGGGTGGACTCCGAGGGGGATGGAGCGCATCGGCCAGCATGGCTTCCGAAGCGGCCTGCGGCATCCACCCCCCCGCCGCGCGGAGGCGGCAGTTCTCCACCGACCCCTTGCGGGGCCGATGGACCAGGGCCTCAAGGGAGGGCTCTCCCCGGGCCCACTTTCGCAGCTCCCAGAGCTGCGTGTGGGTTCAGCGCTGCAACCACTGTGCCTGGGCGGGGCCGCGGTCTTGGGCGGAGGAGTGGGCGTGGGTGGGTGTGACGGGGCCGTGGGGACCGGTGGCGGTGGCGGGCCTGGCGGATTCCTCGTAGTCCTGTACCGTGGGGGTGCGCGGGGAGTGGGGGCGCGAGCGGATGTGGACCCGCGGGTGTGCGCGCACGGTCTCCGCCTCGGGGTTGGGTGGCAACTCGCTGCGGCGGCGGTAGCGGGGCATGCGCTGTATGTGGGCTGTCATCGAGGGTTGGTAGGGGGGCGGGGATGCTGCTGGCGGACCCTGGCGTCGTTCTGGCCTGGTCGGGGGCGGTCCGTGGGCCTGGGGTGCGGGCTTTGAGAGGTGGTGGGACGAGGTGCGTCGTGCTTCGGCCGCGGCGCGCTCTGCTAAGAAGGTGGTGGCGGCGGCGTCGGTGACGGTGGGAGGCCCCCGTGCTGGGTGCTGCTGCCTCGGGGCCTGGGACGGCTGGGGCCGAATGTCATAGAGGACGTCCTCGGGGGGTCGGGCTCACGCTGCCGTTGTGGCGCCGGATTTGGGCTTGGGTTTGGGCTTGGCTGCGGGTTGCGGTCGTGTCGTGCTGACGGGTTCGGGTGGCTGTTAGCGGCGGTCTTGGGTTTCGGCTGGGTCGCGGGTGTGGGCCTCGTCGGGGCATGGGCCTTGGCGGCGGCGGGGTTGCTCACGGTGGGGACGGGTTTTGGGGCCCGTTTGGGACGTGTCTTCCGCGGCCTGGGGGGTGGAGTGCTGGATGAGGACGTGGTGGTGGTGGTGGATGAGGTGGTCGTGGTGCTGGAGGTTGTGGAGTCGGAGGCGGAGGAGCGGGCTGTGGGAGATGGCGGAGGGTCCTGGGCTTCGGGGGCGGGCGTAGGATGCTGGGTCCTGCAAGTAGCAAGAACGAGGGTGCAGGTTCGGGCACCGGGCGTGTGTGCGCGTTTTCCCTGGTGACCCGTGCGTGCTGGTGCTGGTGTGGCGGCGTTGTCTCGGCTGTGCGGGAACGTGGGTTACCCGGGGGGTGGCCATATCTGCTCCAGGACGTGCGGGTGTGTTTGCTGGAGGTAGTCGAGGGTGCGGAAGAAGCATCGCCGGATGCCGGGCATGTCCTCCTCTGTGAGGTGGGGGTAGTTTTGGGTGGGGGTGTCTGGGCCCGGCCACAGCAGCGCCATGAGGCGGGCTGCCACCATGTATGGGCAGAGCTGTAGGGTGGTGGGGCGTGAGGAGGAGGGTCCTCTGCGGTTTGGGGGGGCTTCCCTCTGCTGGGGGCGCAGCGTGACCCTCCACAGCCACCAGTCTGTGGGGATCCCCCAGGGTCCGTTGGGTCCACTTGGCGAGGCAATACATCGCCCTACCAAGGCCCTGGCTGCCGCTGCGGATGGAGGGCAGCGTGTCCAGGGATTTGCGTTCCCACGTGCCCCAGATGTGGGGGTCGTCCGGCTCGTCCCCCCTGGCGTACGTGTCGAGGCCTGGATTGTGTGGGGGGGGGGGGGGGCGTAGTTGGCGGGGAGGAGGGAGTCGGTGCCGTGCATGACCCAGTGGTCAGTTGGTGCGTGGTAGTGGGTGGTGGAGAGGGTGTAGTGCAGATTGTACATGAGAGTCATGTACGTGGAGGGGGCTGGCTGCCGGTCTTCGGGGGTGGGGATGTCCCCCGGGACGTGGTGCCGGAAGTTGCTCAGGGAGGCCATCCGGGCAACCCATGTTTCCCGCTCCCACTCTTTGGTGTTGTCGGGGGTGGCGCTGGGTGGGGGGTGGGCCATGTTGGGCTCGCGGTAGCGGGTGCGGCCCTGGGTGCTGTCCCGCTCCGGGACGGGGTGTCCGACTAGGTGTCGCCCCCAGTCGATGGGGGGCACCCAGATCCGGCTCCTCGTGGGGGGCGTGCTCTCGCCGTCTGGATCGGCGCGTGGGGGGCGGTCGTGTCGGGCAATGTGGAGGAAGGCGTCGAAGAGGAAGTCTTGGACGCCTTCCCCCAGGGTGGCCGCCTGGACCAGGGTGTTCGCCCGGATGCGCTGGGTGGTGCTGGAGGTGTGGTGGCACAGCACCTCCTCATCTCCGAGTCCCCGGAAGTGCTGCCGTACCGCTGCGGGGTTGTGTAGGGCGTAGGGTTCGGCCGGTGCGGCGGCTGGTGGTGCGGGGTGTGATGGGGGGGGTGCTGTGGGTTTAGGGGGGGTGTTGTCGCGTGTGGGGTCTGGTGATGGGGTTTCTTGTGGCGGTCGCGGGAGGGGGGATTCGCGTGGCGTGTGTCAGCGGGGGCATCGACGTCAATTGGCTTCACTCCCTTGTGAGGTAGCTCGACAATGTCGATTGAATGTCCATAATGTCCTCGAACCAAGATTGTTTTTGGCCAGTTGGGGACAATTAAAATCGCCTTTGCACCGGATTGCTTCAGCTTCTGCACCACACGAGGCAAAACGTCGAAAGGGGGAATTGATCCATAAAGGTTCAGACCAGTCCTCACTCCAGGCATCGTCGTAGAACTTTGGAAATCGTTTATTTCTGTTGTTTGCAAAGGCATCAACTTGCGGACGAAAATTGTGGTTCTTTTCGAAGTAATCCACCAGAATGTCCTGCCATTTGTCGACTACACGATACCAAACTGACTTCCACTTCTTGCAATTCAATGATTCCACCTTTCCTTCGGCGAATTGTTCTTGATTCCCTGTCCACTCCTGCCCATCTCGCTGAATATGCAGCTTATTTCGCTCCTTGAATTGGTGTACACACTTGGTGTATGGGTGCAGATAATACAGGTCGGACGGGTCGCTGGTCGACGGATCCTGGAGGAAGCACGCCCTGTGTCCCATGGGCAACACACGGTGAGCGTGAAGCCATGGTTGACCCAAGAATAAATCATACTTTATGGTGGCTTCATAGAATTTTCCAGAAAACCACTCCTCCGTCACCGTCTTCACGCTCCAGACAGATTGTTTCACCAATCTGACCGCCAATTCTGCCTCTCTGTCGCCACCTTCAAGGCGATGTCCGCTCACTCCCTCCAGCTGGACAGATGTCGAGGACATCTTCGCCTCGTCCTCCTGCAGAAAGCCTCTCCTCACCAGATTGACCTCTGAACCATTGTCAATCAGACATTTGGCAAGTTTAACCTTACCATCTGTCGTCCTGACCTGGATCCAGCAGACAAACTGGCGCTGCTTGCCCCGCCGGACAGCGCTGAGGACCCAGGCAGGGTAGAGGAGGCCGGAGGAACGCGCCGGCCGAACCCAGCAGCGTGCATCCACCGCCCCAACTACCCTGATGGGCTTTGTTTCCTGCCACTCAACACCAATGTTGGGAATTCGGTCAAGTTGGCTTCCCTATTGCCATTCTTCTTCGACGTTCGGCTGCACGTCCTGTACTTGTCCTTCGTCAACCCATTCTTCTCCTGCTTCAACGGCATTGACTCCTTTTCCACGTCCACGACCACCACATGACTTTCCACCACCAGCTTTCTTACCTCCTGGGCCTTTGTTGTTGGAGTCGTTGGAATTGGGGTTGAATTCGTTGGATCTGCCCTTGCCTTGACCTCCAGTATCCTTGTTGCTGCCGAAGGTCTTGGTTGCTGGTGTCTCCGTATACAGGGGGTTGCCATTCACCTTGGAATCATCTTGATTCCCGGAGTTTCCTTGTCCCTTTCCACTCTTTTCGCCAGATGTTCCACCAGATTTTCCACCAGCTCCGCTCTCTCTTGGGCTACCTGGATCTCTGTTAATCTGCGAGTACTCCTTTGGTGTCCAATCTCTGTTCTGTCCTTTGGACTGCCCTTTGCCTCTTCCCCGTCCATTTTGGTCAACATCTCATGCTCCATCCTGCTGGGGATTTTTGGGAGAATTTCCCTTTCCATCCATTTTGGACTGAATTGTCTTGATATCTGAGGGCGTCGACCGGTGATCTGCGGTCGTGCGAGTCGCCGCCCGACCTTTCTTTCCAAGGGCAATGCACACAGAACATCCCTTCTCACCGACGGCACTGACCTTGCCTCCGAAGCCTTGTGCATCCTGTGACTTCTGGGGTTCTAAGTTTGCATACTTTTCAAGTTGGTCCCAGATCTGCTCGACTCCATACCAGAAGATCCACGGCCGCACCTTCAAAACTGTCACCTTATACTTCACTTTTCCATCCACCATGCTACAGAAAAACTCCGACTGTTCAGAATCATGGAAACCAACTCTCCATCTGCCCTCACGAATGGTGATGTCTTTCAATCCCGTAGCACTGATAGAGTGTAGCACCTCACGAACTGCCATTTTTCCCATAGTCTCCGGCAATCCTCGGACTACAACCCAGTTGCCCAGGACTTTTTGGTCTGCCTGAATGTCCCTGATCTTCTGCTTGGTCTCCGGCGTGAGCTTGCTCAGGAGAATCTTCTTCATCTCGCCTTCAGAAAGGCCTTCTCCCGAGTTCTCCGCCTCCTGCACCAAAAACTCCCAATCCTGCCTTGCTATTTGGATCTCTTCAAGAAACAATTTCTTGATCGCCCTGAAGTTCTCAAGGCGGTTTCTGTAATGATCCTCAGGGAGTCGAGAGCCTTTCTTTTTGAGACTTCGCCACAGCTCTTCATAAGTCAGAGGATCTCCTTGATTCTGCCTTTCCACATAAAGATTATATGTACTTTCCCTGAGTTTGCCAGTCAAACAGTCCATCAACCCGAGAATCGAGAGTTCCTTGTCGAGCTTCTCCGTCTGCAACCAGACCATGAATTGTCTTTCGAAAGAAGCCCAATAATTTGGATGCCCTGAGAACTTAGGCTGCTTCATTACTGAACCTCTAAGCCTCATGTGCAAAGGATTGAGCAGGTGGTTCAGGTTGAAACCTGTGGATGTGTCAACAGGATTGACAAAAACTGGGCTGACGGCGGCGCCTCCCATTGCCTGTGCTTGAGCAATTGCGGCCGCCAGCAACGCCTGATCCACAGTAGGCTGTACAAACGGCGTTGATTGTCCTTGATGATACCTCATCTCCTTCAGTTTCTTCTGTTTTTCCTTCATTTTGGCTTCGTTTTCTTTCTTTTCTTTGTCCTTCTTCTTCAAGGCCATTGATCTCTCTTTCACGGTGGTCTTTGCTCTTCCATCAATATCACCAACAGTACTTACAGACAGTACAGACCTTCCTGACAAAGACTCTCCTCCTCCTGTACCCAGATTAAACCCAATAGGACTTGTAAATCCAGTAGGGGGAATACCAGAATTTCCAGTAAAAGCTGGGAGTGGGCCAGTAAAGGCTTGGGGTGCCGGAGAATGTGGAACGCTGTAATGCGTGGATGCAGGTGCAGCTGAGGAGGTAGGTGCTGGGTGACTTGCCATTGTAGGCGCTAGTCGAGTGAGCCGAGTAGTGCTCAGATTTTTTACAAGATTGGTCAATTTTTCAAGCTTCTGCTCCATGTCCTTCCACTTGCTGTCGTCATCCCGCTTTTTCTCCTTGGCAGCCCTCTTCAGCTCCTTCACCCTGTCTTCCAGCGACGACATCTGGCGCCGACAGGAGCAGTCCTTGGCACACTCACCACAGGATGGGCATCTAGTACCTTTTCCTTTGCTTCTTACCTCATCAACCCAAGTATCAACACTAGAGTTAGAGTTGGGAAGCTTGGACAATTGCTCCCTGGAGAGGTGGGAATGTGTCAAATCACACCTCATTTCGTCGACCTCTTCGTCGTTCGGACCCCAGGCGCCCAACGGACCAGCGTGCTGATACACATTCTGGGGTCTCTCCTCTGCAATGATGGCCATCTCAACCATCACGGCGGCCTGGTGGTTGAACTGGTCCATCAGCTCCTCCCAATCCTCTTGTTCCTGCAATGTGGCGTGGAATCGCAGGCTGCCACTGTCCCTGATGAACTGGTACGACGCTCTGAACCAGTCCCTCAGACGGCCTGGATAGCCTGCCACCGCCAGTAGCTAATTTTGGCGGGCTGATTCCAGATTTCCTGGAAGTGGTTTTCCCAGTATTCACCAGAAATCTCACTAATTCAAGTCTTAGACGGCTCTTCTTCGCTGCTGCTGTCTTCAAGATCAGGTAGAGCGTGAGAGTTGGAACCGGATTCACTTGAGGAGGGAGATTCCTGACCGGGTTTAAGGTTAGGTGGGGCGTTCATACAACAATCAGCACAAGTATGAACTCCAGGCCAATGTCTATGGCCACAGTAAGGACACTCTGAAGATTGATCCTCGGTCTGCTGGGGAGAAGCCACGAATGTAACCTCAGGGGGAACACGAAGTGACCCAGGACAAGTGATAGCCCCGCTAAAGTCCGATGATCTCAGGGTGTCCGTGCAGATTCCAGAAGCAGAGTCATGATTTCCTCTGCTACCATGTAACCGCTGCATATTGACGGATCTTTCTTGTAACTGCGAAGCCTGTAGCCTTGATGCCCCAGGGGTCGTAACGCCCGACACTGCCCCTGATATCTCCGAACCCAACTGACCCTCTTCACACCCATATCCAGCCTCTGGGAGCGACATATGCGAAGCACTTGTGAGCCCATTGAACTCCATGGTGGAATATGAATAGTCAGAAAACCCGGTCTACTAAAGTAGTGCAGACATAGAATCTCATTGTGCATCCATCGCACATAATGACTCAAAGTGAAATCATTCGAAATAATTTAAATAAATCCGATTGAGAAATCACGAAAGACAAATGCGACTCGACGCGCGCTCACAGGGGAAATCTGGCGGCGAACGGAAAACATGAAAAAAAGCGGAAAATTTACTGCACTCATGTACACCTGGGAATCATTGAAATTCTGATCACATTGATGTATAAATTGAGGGCTGTCAGTGCTGCCGTTATACGACCACAGCCACCCGAACACGCCGACCATAAGGCGGTGCAGACAACACCGAACAAACAAAACAAGCCGCGCATGGCGCCGGCTAAAACACCACCAGAATGTTTTAAAGTGATTTCAACACTGTGTGTTTGTTGTGCCTCTCCTGCTGCTTGCTTTTGATGAGGAAAATGTTTTATTGTGGAAGGAAAACCAATCCAGGATAGCCCAAACCAGAGATAAGCAAGTAGAAGAAGATCAGGATCAAGACATGAAGGGCTGCAGTCACAAAGAGGTAGATAAAGACAACTATCAACAAATAGACCACAGCAATTAGCATACAGTGCAACTCAGGAGGAAATATTTTACATGTTTGAGAAAAACTGATTGGAAAACTGCCCCAAGGGCTCACTCTCATCCACAGTGCCATCTTGAAATGTGCACTCTTTGTTTTTGGGTCCCATAGGTGCTGAGGTGGCATGGCTTGTGGCGATGAGGTCACTGCCATGTCACATGGGATATTCCTACTTAGCTAGGCTGACTGGGTATTGAACCAAGGACCTCTCAAAAAGAGGTGCCCCAGCCCCCTAGGGTGCATACCACTAGGATAGCTAGGAACTCATGAGACAACATAGATAAATTCATAGGCTCTGCCTCCAGTATATCAGTGCTTCAGCAACCCAGGAAAAGATGTTTTAGTGCCTAGAGCTTGGGGATAAAGGGGTCCACATCACATCCTGATTTACTGCTTGGTTCAATAGGTCAAAATGTGTTATCACCCCTTTTTGTTGGGCTAATACTAAGATAAAAATGCATGAGTGCTTAGAGAAGCTCTTATACAGCTAACGTATACCCTAAAGCATTGGAAAAGCACTTTTTCTTACTCCCCCCTTGTGTTGTGGTGGCCACCACTGTCGCACCTTCAGGAATAAGGGATTTTTTTCTTGGCCTTTCCTTGGTTTCCACATCTACTTTAAAATACTTATAGCTTCCCTAACACTGGAAAAGAGCGCTTTACCATGGCCAGCGACTCTTGCTGCATTGTTGATGACAAACTCCAACAGAACACTCAGCGCTCTCGGCGCTGCCGGTGTTCCTGTGGGTTGGTGGCGTTAGAGTAGGGCATGCCAAGACCATATGCATGTGCATCCCTCCCTCCAAGCTGCAGCATAACACAACCCAACGCCAGACTCTCATAGGACGCTCCACCCAAGTCTCAAGGAATCTGATGGAGACAACTGTCCTGGTACCAGGGCGAGGGTGCGCTGTTTTAATTAGAAATGCCCCTTGGAGGGGTCTTGATTCAGGTTCAGTCTCCTGCTGCTGATTTTCCGCCAGAAAAGCGGCCTACTCAACGAGGCTTTGCGAGGACGTCTGTACAACAGTGGAATGGGAGGATGAGGGAGGAATCCGCGCAAACGCGAAGCGACAACACCTAAATCCGTCAAATGACGGCCTAGAATGTTTCTGAAGGCGCACACCTGGACAGAATCCAATTGTGCATAAGATGCACATTTTCATAAAATTTGTAGTTATCTGTTGAATTTTTAAATCAGGAAATTCTTACGCAGAAAAAGGCGGCGCGCAGGAGCGGCTCCTAGCGAAGCGCCGGAAAATAGAGAATTAATAAGATTATAAACGTATGTTACGCAGAATGACGAAAATTACGAAACACACATAAATAGACTAACATAAAGACTCCACCCACATTGGCAGAAGGAACTCAAGATTCAAGATTTCGAAAATCAACAGAAGAACTTCCATGAATCAGGTATAAACCACAGGTGTGCTCGTCTCGTATGCAGCATGCACATTGCTCGTCTCGTGTCTCCGTGAACGTGCCTTGTAGCAGCGCTAACAAACGATAGAGGGATAGATTAGAAAGATTGCAGATGGTTAGAGGTACGTCCAGGGTGATTAGACATAGACACATATGCATAGCGTCGTTTCCTGCTTGTGTCTCGTTTCTCCTTTACCTTGCTTCACTCTGCAGCGGTGAGTAAAGTAGGTAAGCCCAGGTGGGGCCACCCCCTGGTGGAGTTCGTGATTTTCGACAAGATTAGGAAGAAGAACAGAGGTTGACGGTAAACCCATGCATGCTCGTGCATTCACACACGCATTAAAGGGTAGGCAACGCGAAATGCGCACGGTAAACCTTGTTTAGGTTACCCAGGGGCTCCAGGCCACGTTCTATAAGAGAACGGGTGGAGTGGCTTAAGCTTGCTTGCTTGATAGGGGCGTTTGTGGACAGCGTATTATAGGGCCATCTGAGAAGCGTATAATACGTGGAGATGGTCTTGGTTCTTCCGCTGCAAACGCTCCTTCATCCGCGTTTGCTTTTCAGGTGGGAAGGTCAGGGTGAACTGGTGCAATCCCTTGAGCCGTGCTAAAATATACGGCGCTGATCACCCAAACAACAAGCTACGACTCAGCCAGGAGTGGCAAGCGTAGCCCGACATCTTCAACATTCACGCTGTGCATGCAACAAGAGCACCCCTTCCCTCCAGGCCCTAGCAGGGAAACGCGTTGTGGCGTCCCTGCTAGGCCACAGAAGCTTAGTAGCTCTGTGTTTTCTTGCACTCTCACAGGTGAGCCGCTAGGGCTCTTGTCTTCATCCTCAACGCCACCCAGTAGAGCGTGCGTGTAGGAGTGGTAGTCCTGAGTGGGGGCTTGAGCCAGTTGCAAAAGTGCTCGCCCACCAGGATGGTGCCACTGTGGATAGGGTGCGTAGAGTAGAGGTGTCTTCTGTCCCGCGTGCTTTTCCACGTGCGCGGGGGAGTGCGTTAGCTTTTGGCCTTTAGCAAAAATGGGCTTTTTGTATGCCCTTAGCACACTTGGCCACCCCTCCCCTCTAGTAGGTAGGGCTTTTGCCGTCTTCCCCCATGGATAGGCGCCAGCACAGAAATTGGGCGCCATAGGAGTGGTACTAGTAACTGACTAGGACCTTCGGTCCGACATCAGCGAAGCCCGTTGATTCGGGAGAGAAGTGAGACACACACCGACATACGTAGCACACTTAGGGCAAAGGTTCAGTCCCTAGCTTTAGTCTTGGAGGCAAGCGTCCCAGCCAGCCTCAGCAACTGACCAAGGTTGTTCTGGGACAAGTAGTCAACCAGAACTGAGTTTAGGCGTCCCTCAGGTAGAACAAACGCAGAGGAGGGCCCCCAGGTGGCCTCCTTGACTCCAAACCCTTCCCAGAGGGTGAGTAAGCGCCAACCCTGGGCGTTTTGTATGAGCTTAGCACACTTGGCCACCCCTCCCCTCTAGTAGGTAGGGCTTTTGCCGTCTCCCCCCATGGATAGGAGCCAGCACAGAAATTTGGCGTCATAGGACTGGTACTAGTAACTGACTAGGACCTTCGGTCTGACATCAGCGAAGCCCGTTGATTCGGGAGCCACGCCCGGGAGAGAAGTGAGACACACACAGACATACGTAGCACACCTAGGGTGAAGGTTCAGTCCCTAGCTTTAGTCTGCCCTCCATCCGCAGCGGCAGCCAGGGCCTTGGTAGGGCGATGTATTGCCTCGCCAAGTGGACCCAACGGACCTGGGGGATCCCCACGGACCGATGGGTGTGGGTGGTCACGCTGCGCCCCCAGCAGAGGAAAGCCCCCCCAAACTGCAGGAAACCCACCCCCCCAGGCCCCACCACCCTACAACTATGCCCGTACATGGTGGCAGCCCGCCTCATGACGCTGCTGTGGCCGGGCCCAGACACCCCCACCCAAAACTACCCCCACCTCACAGAGGAGGACATGCCCGGCATCCAGCGATGCTTCTTCCAGACCCTCGACTACCTCCAGCAAACACACCCGCACGTCCTGGAGCAGATATGGCCACCCCCCGGGTAACCCACGTGCCCGCGCAGCTGAGACAACGCCGCCACGCCAGCACCAGCACGCACGGATCACCAGGGAAAACGCGCGCACACGCCCGGTGCCCGAACCTGCACCCTCGTTCTCGCTACTTACAGGACCCAGCATCATACGCCCGCCCCCGAAGCTCAGGACCCTCCGCCGTCTCCCACAGCCCTCTCGTCCGCCTCCGACTTCACAACCTCCACCACCCTACCACCTCATCCACCACCACCACCACGTCCTCATCCAGCACTCCACCCCCCAGGCGGCATGGGGACACCTCCCAAACGGGCCCCCAAACCCGTCCCCACCGTGAGCAGCCCCGCCGCCGCCAAGGCCCACGCCCCGACGAAGCCCACACCCACGACCCAGCCGAAACCCAAGACCGCCGCTAAACAGCCACCCAAACCCGTCAGCACGCCACGACCGCAACCCGCAGCCAAGCCCAATCCCAAGTCCAAACCCGGCGCCACGACGGCAGCGCGAGCCCGGCCACCCGAGGACGTCCTCTATGACATCCGGCCCCAGCAATCCCAGGCCCGAAGGCAGCAGCGCCCAGCGCGGCGCCCCCCCACCGCCACCGACGCCACCGCCACCACCTTCATGGCGGAGCGCGCCGCGGCCGAAGCACGACGCACCTCGTCCCGACACCTCTCAAAGCCCGCACCCCAGGCCCACGGACCGCTCCCGACCAAGTCAGAACGACGCCAGGGTCCGCCAGCAGCGTCCCCGCCCCCCTACCAACCCTCGATGACCGCCCACATACAACGCATGCCCCACTACCGCCGCCGCAGCGAGTCCCCGCCCAACCCCGATGCGGAGACCGTACGCGCACACCCGCGGGTCCACATCCGCGTGCGCCCCCACTCCCCACGCACCCCCACGGAACAGGACTACGAGGAATCCCCCAGGGCCCGCCACCGCCACCGGTCCCCACGACACCCGTCACACCCACCCACGCCCACTCCTCCGCCCAAGACCGCAGGCCCGCCCAGGAACAGTGGTGGCAGCGCTGGACCCACACGCAGCTCTGGGAGCTGCGAAAGTGGGCCCGAGGAGAGCCCTCCCTCGAGGGCCTGGTCCATCGGCCCCGCAAGGGGTCGGTGGAGAACTGCCGCCTCCGGCCGGCGGGGGGGGTGGATGCCGCAGGCCGCATGGGAAGCCATGCTGGCCGATGCGCTCCACCCCCTGGGAGTCCACCCCCGCAACTCCCCTGCGCCCCAGGACCACCCGTATGTCCTCAGGCGCCTGCGGGAGACCCTCCAGAAAACGCAGCGAGACGGCATCCGCCCGTGGGACATCACCCAAAGCCCAGCCCCGCACAAACACACCCCCTCACCACCCCACAAGCGTCGGCGCACCGACACCGGCGACACCCACAGCACCCCAGGAGCCCTGCGCGCCACACAACACGACGCGCCTGACCCCCCGGCCAGCGGCGCCGCCATCTAACCCCGTTACCCAGCAAACCACCACCACGGGGCGCCACGCCAGGCCCCGCCCAGAAGTCACCAAACGAACCGGACGCCGAAGGAAGCCAACGCACACGACAACGAGCACCACTACGCCCAAAGGCACCGAACCCAGGCCCGCTACCGTCGCAACCGCCTAACCGAGCCAGAACCCAAGCACAATCAAACCCGAGCCACACCCGGAAACCGCTAACCCTTGACTCCTAACCAAGCCCGCCGAGGGAACAACGTAACCACAGCCCACACCCACAGCCCACACAGCCGCCTAACCAGCCAGCTCCGGAAGCAAAGAGACACCTCACCAAACCCACCCTGACCCAAACCCGTGTACATCAGGACGCGCGAGCCGCACCCCTGGGGCGCGACCGCCGCCACAGCACCGACGACACACGCCAGAGGACACAACGCTATTGCACCGCCGCACCAGCTGCCCATGCCTGTGCCTGCAGTGTACGCGCGCCCCTGTTTTTCTCTTTTTTGTTTTTTCTTTTTTTTTCCCAAAAAAAAAAAAACAAGTAAAAAAAAAACGAAAATTAGGGGGGGAGGAAGAGGGACACAACCACCCATGGCACACGCGCACCGCACACAGCACGCACACCGGTGAACAGGAGCCCAGTGGCCCAGGACACCGCACATGCAACACAACACACCGAGCGAGCACACCGGTGAACAGGAGCCAGCCGGCCCAAGACACCGCAGACGCACCACAGCAAACCGCGCGGGCACACGGGTGAACAGGAGCCCAGCGGCCCAGGACACTGCACACACATAGGGCGACCGAGGGACAGGAAAGAACCAATACCCCATGGGTCGGACGCACTGGGGCGACCCAGCCGACCCACCGGGCCAGTGGCAGGAGCGGTACTCCAAGGCCACTGGTCCGAGCCCGGCCAGGCTGCATCGGGGACCATGGCAAACGTCACCCGGAGCCATGGAAGCAACCGGTGACAGGCAAGCCGGTACACAGTCCAGGAGGGGGTCACCTGCCAAGCAGAGTGGCCCCGCAACTCAAGCCACAAAAGTGAGGCGGTCGTACCGTAGACAAACGGGAGCGATACCCCTTGTGGTGAGAGATACTCCACACGGCTGGGCAGCCCCCCAGAGCTGCCGCCCAAAGGAGGGGGCATGTGGCCCTACCCATGGACACATGTGGGGACACCCTCCCACCTGGGACACATGGACCGGGTGGCCGCGACAATGCCTTCCCAAGCACATGCGGGAGCGGCTCAAGAGGCACCTGACATAGGGCAGTGGCAGGGACAGGACGTCCCCATGGTAAGACCTTCCTCCTGCAATGTCAAAGGAGGCATCCCGAGCTCCCGAAGATACCTACCTACCTACCTTTTCCACGTGCGCGGGGGAGTGCGTTAGCTTTTGGCCTTTAGCAAAAATAGGCTTTTTGTATGCCCTTAGCACACTTGGCCACCCCTCCCGTCTAGTAGGTAGGGCTTTTGCCGTCTTCCCCCATGGATAGGCGCCAGCACAGAAATCGGGCGCCATAGGAGTGGTACTAGTAACTGACTAGGACCTTCGGTCCGACATCAGCGAAGCCCGTTGATTCGGGAGCCACGCCCGGGAGAGAAGTGAGACACACACCGACATACGTAGCACACTTAGGGGGAAGGTTCAGTCCCTAGCTTTAGTCTTGGAGGCAAGCGTCTCAGCCAGCCTCAGCAACTGACCAAGGTTGTTCTGGGACAAGTAGTCAACCAGAACTGAGTTTAGGTGTCCCTCAGGTAGAACAAACGCAGAGAAGGGCCCCCAGGTGGCCTCTTTGACTCCAAACCCTTCCCAGAGGGTGAGTAAGCGCCAGCCTTGGGCGTTTTGTATGAGCTTAGCACACTTGGCCACCCCTCCCCTCTAGTAGGTAGGGCTTTTGCCGTCTCCCCCCATGGATAGGAGCCAGCACAGAAATTGGGCGCCATAGGACTGGTACTAGTAACTGACTAGGACCTTCGGTCTGACATCAGCGAAGCCCGTTGATTCGGGAGCCACGCCCGGGAGAGAAGTGAGACACACACAGACATACGTAGCACACCTAGGGTGAAGGTTCAGTCCCTAGCTTTAGTCTTGGAGGCAAGCGTCTCAGCGAGCCTCAGCAACTCACCAAGGTTGTTCTGGGACAAGTAGTCAACCAGAACTGAGTTTAGGTGTCCCTCAGGTAGAACAAACGCAGAGGAGGGCTCCAAGGTGGCCTCTTTGACTCCAAACCCTTCCCAGAGGGTGAGGAAGCGCCAACCCTGGCGATAGCGGTGGTGTAGGACAGACTTCACCAGGTAGAAGCCCTCCTTAGCCATCTCCTCGGCGTTCATGTCGGGGAGTTCCCCTTCAACTTCCATAGGGCTAGCAGCCCCTTGTAGGTCTAGGGCGGCGATTTCCTCGTCGTTCAGCTCCCAGTCCTCCCCACAGAGGTCTTCAGGATCATAGTAGCGCTTCAGGTGTTGGGCAGCGCACACCAGGGTCCCCCCTAGACGGGGAGAACACGGCGTCCATCCACAGATAGAATCTTGTAGGGCCCGAAGTATGGGTCATCGCTGGTAGAGCGTGGCCAGGCGGGTGGTCGGCTGTGGTGCACCAGCACCCAGTCCCCCTCTTGGTAGGTGGCCGGTACTCGGTGCTTGTTCTTCTTGTTCCACTGACACTCCCTCACTCTGTGGAGCATAGCCTTGGCCTTGTCCACCTTCGCTTGTTGCTCTTGGACCCCCTCATCGACGGAAGAATGGGTGTCCTCCTGATAGGGGGCATGTAGGAACCACGCCGGGCGCCCTAGGAATAGCTCATGGGGCGAGTAGCCTGTAGCCGAACTCTCTTTGGAGTTCATCATCAAGGAGATGACGGGGAGTAGTCTCACCCAGTCTCTGGTCCGTTCAGTTTTGCACCATATCCTTACATTCTTCTTGAGGACACGAATCTGTCGCTCACATAGGGGGTTGGTCGTGTGAGAGTAGGGTATCCCCGTAGACACCTGGACATTGAGGGATCTCAGGACCCTCTTGTACCAGCCATTATCTGAGCGCACTCGTACATCCTCATCGGAGTTGTTCTCCTCCGGCGCCCCATGGACCCAAAACCACTCCTCCAGGAGTATCTTGATAGTCTCCTCCCCGGTAATGTGCTTGGTACATGGGAACACCCTGGTAAACCTGGTCAACCAGCAGGTTACCACGACGTCGAAGTCATAGCCCCCGAACTTCGGCATCTCTGTGTAGTCCACGTATAGAACACTGTTAGCACAGTGGGGGAAGGGCAGGGTCGAGTAGAGACCCCTGTGCCTGATATCCCCTGGTTTGCAGGACCTACACGGGCACTTGTCCATGATAGGCTGGAGGGTTTGCCACAGTTGGTCGTCAGTCCACGTAGTGTGGAACCACTGCTTGAATAGCCTCAGGGTACGGTGAGCACCCACATGACCGCTGGACTCATGGGTCCACTTCAGCAGCGCTGGGACTCTGTCACTGGGTACCACGATGCGGTCCTCGTGCCAGAGGTATCTCTTCTCCCTCTTCCACTGATCTTGGTTCACCAAGAGGGGTTCAAGGCGTTTCTCCAGGCGCTTGTAGATATTCCCAAACTCCTTCAGGTACTCTGATTGATGGAGTCGATCCAGGGGGCGTATCATAGTCATGTCGAGGTCCAAGTGGACGTCCTTACGGCTGAACGCCTCCTTAGCCAGCGCTTCAGACCGGGCACCAATCAGGGCGTCAAAGTTGTTGCGGCTGATGTAGTCTGCACAGTCATTCTTCACCCCCTGGATATGGTGTACCGTCAGCCGTAGCTGGCTGAGGTAGGTCCACCAGCGCCGTAGCTTGGCCTTCTCAGGTGGGGGACCCTTCTGGAAAGTGCGAACCGGCTCTTGTTCGGACACCCAGGCCACAGGGTTACTCACCAACAGTCGTGCCTGAGAGAATGGCACCAGCATACCGGTGAGCAAATCCTGCTCATAGGTTGAGTAGTTCCCCCTGGCCTGGTTCCATTTCCAGTTCCAGTGGCCCAGGGGTACTAGGACCCACTTGTCGTCAGGGTAGCTGTGCTTGAGAGTTCCATCTCGGTTGAGACCTTCAGTCCCCCATTGGGAAATAGCCGAGTCGAACTCCTCCTTCTCTAGTGCTTGCCATTGGAACAACGTTCTACCACCGCGCACATTGCTGGCGTCCGTCACCAGGATAATCCCCCCTGGTGCCCTGTGCAAACCCAAGCACTTAGCGTTGGCCACCTTGTCTTTGAGCTCGTCAAACGCTTGTTGCTCTTGTGGGCCCCAGCGCCAAGTAGTACTCTTCTTGATCACTTCCGTCAGAATGGCGCTGGTGTAGGTGAAGTAGGCGGCGATTTTCTCGTCGTTCAGCTCCCACTCCTCCCCACAGAGGTCTTCAGGATTAGAGTAGCGCTTGAGGTGTTGGGCAGCGCACACCAGGGTCCCCCCTAGACGGGGAGCACACTGCACGGTTATACGGCGTCCATCCACAGATAGAATCTTGGAGGGCCCGAAGTATTGGTCATCGCTGGTAGAGCGTGGCCAGGCGGGTAGTCGGCTGTGGTGCACCAGCACCCAGTCCCCCTCTTGGTACGTGGCCGGTACTCGGTGCTTGTTCTCCTTGTTCCACTGACGCTCCCTCACTCTGTGGAGCATAGCCTTGGCCTTGTCCACCTTCGCTTGTTGCTCTTGGACCCACTCACCCACGGAAAAATGGGTGTCCTCTGGATAGGGGGCATGTAGGAACCACGCAGGACCCCCTAGGAATAGCTCAGGGGGCGAGTAGCCAGTAGCCGAACTCTCTTGGGAGTTCATCATCAAGGATATGACGGGGAGTAGTCTCACCCAGTCTCTGGTCCGTTCAGTTTTGCACCATATCATTACATTCCTCTTGAGGACACGAATCTGTCGCTCACATAGGGGGTTGCTCGTATGAGAGTAGGGTATCCCCGTAGACACCTGGACATTGAGGGATCTCAGGACCCTCCTGTACCAGCCGGTATCTGAGCGCACTCGTACATCCTCATCGGAGTTGATCTCCTCCGGCGCCCCATAGACACAAAACCACTCCTCCAGGAGTATCTTGATAGTCTCCTCCCCGGTAATGTGCTTGGTACATGGGAACAACCTGGTAAACGTGGTCAACCAGCAGGTTACCACGACGGCGAAGTCATAGCCCCCGAACTTCGGCATCTCCGTGTAGTCCACGTATAGAACACTGTTAGCACAGTGGGGGATGGGCAGGGTCGAGTAGAGACCCCTGTACCTGATATCCCCTGGTTTGCAGGACCTACACGGGCACTTGTCCATGATAGGCTGGAGGGTTTTCCGCAGTTGGTCGTCAGTCCACGTAGTGTCGAACCACTGCTTGAATAGCCTCAGAGTACGGTGAGCACCCACATGACCGCTGGACTCATGGGTCCACTTCAGCAGCGCTGGGACTCTGTCACTGGGTACCACGATGCGGTCCTCGTGCCAGAGGTATCTCTTCTCCCTCTTCCACTGATCTTGGTTCACCAAGAGGGGTTCAAGGCGTTTCTCCAGGCGCTTGTAGATATTCCCAAACTCCTTCAGGTACTCTGATTGATGGAGTCCATCCAGGGGGCGCATCATAGTCATGTTGAGGTCCAAGTTGACGTCCATACGGCTGAACGCCTCCTTAGCCAGCGCTTCAGACCGGGCACCAATCAGGGCGTCAAAGTTGTTGCGGCTGATGTAGTCTGCACACTCATTCTTCACTCCCTGGATATGGTGTACCGTCAGCCGTAGTTGGCTGAGGTAGGTCCACCAGCGCCGTAGCCTGGCCTTCTCAGGTGGGGGACCCTTCTGGAAAGTGCGAACCGGCTCGTGGTCGCACAGCCAGACCACAGGGTTACTCCCCAACAGTCTTGCCTGAGAGGATAGCACCAGCATACCCGCGAGCAATTCCTGCTCATAGGTGGAGTAGTTCCCCCTGGCCTGGTTCCATTTCCGGTTCCAGTGGTCCAGGGGTACTAGGACCCACTTGTCGTCAGGGTAGCTGTGCTTGAGAGTTTCATCTCGGTTGAGACCTTCAGTCCCCCATTGGGAAATAGCCGAGTCGAACTCCTCCTTCTCTAGTGCTTGCCATTGGAACAACGTTCCACCACCGCCCACATTGCTGGCGTCGGTCACCAGGATAATCCCCCCTTGTGCCCTGGGCACACCCAAGCACTTAGCGTTGGCGACCTTGTCTTTGAGCTCGTCAAACGCTTGTTGCTCTTGTGGGCCCCAGCGCCAAGTAGTACTCTTCTTGATCAAGTCCGTCAGAATGGCGCTGGTGTAGGTGAAGCTTTTGATATGGCGGCAATACAAGTTGCACGCCCCAATGGAACTGCGTACATCATGAAGTCCTTCCTTGGGGTCTTCGTGTCGTACCTTAGCGTCCATCAGGGGTTTGGCCTTAGAGGCCGCTGGGGTCCACCACCCATAGCCAACGTCAAACCCCAGGAACTGCATGGTCTCCTGCATGAACTCACACTTCTCCAGCCTGAGTCGTGTGTGGTTCTCTTGGCAGACCGCAGAGAAATCACCCAAGAGGATTAAATGATCCTCCTGGGTATTGGTCCCGAGGCATACATCGTTGATGTGTGCTTCCATCTGGGCCCCACGGGATGTAAGTCCTTGCACCTTAGGTCTCCTTCGTAGGATGGACAACATCTTGTTCATCAGCTCTTGGAATAGAGCGGGTGACTTGGCCACGCCAAACCGCATGACCTTCCACTTGAACACCCTCCACTGAAGGGTGATGAAGGCTAGTAGCTCCTGAGCGTTGGGCGTCAGGTCCACCTGCCAGAATCCGCTCCTCTTGTCCATCTTGGTCTTGTAGCGACAGGAGGCTATCTTCTCAAGGGTAGCCTCCATATTAGGAATGGACCCTGAGTGGTTCAGCGTTTTCTTTTTCAGCTCTCCGTAGTGCACTACCAGCCGTTTGGCTGTAGACCCAGTTTTGGCCACCAGGAAACAGGGACTGCAGTGTTGGGGGTAGTCCCCGTCCTTGTACTCCAGGACTAGGCCAGCGTCGATACATTCTTGTATCTGTCGCTGAATCTCCTCGGCCTGCTCTTTGGGAGCTGGATAGGGTCTCCTCCGGATCTTGTGACCCACGAACTCGGGTTTCACCTTGAGGTCCATCTGTACCAGCTTGTCACATGAGGCTGGAGGGGGTAGTTCTGCGAACACCTCAAGATAGGTCCTTATAAGCGTCTGCACCCGCTGGTCCAATAGTTTGATCTTGTCCTCCATGTCCTCGTCGGAGTGTAAGTTGCTTGCCCCCTGAGTAATAGACGTCGGGAGGTGATCCTCCACCAACTCTTCGCCCTTGGTAATATCCTTCAACCCTTGGTAGGCATATAGTAGGTCTCGTTCAGCCATCTCCGGTGGACGATGGCAACATAGGCACGCTCGAGGGGGTTCACATACACATTCCTCCGAGAGGTTGTCCTCCTCCGGGGTCCTCACCTGGGCACCCCACACGCTCTTCATGAGCTTAAGATCTACCTCCCTTTGCCAGGTGGTGATCTTCTGTTCGAGGTCCTCCTTTACTTGGGATAGATCTCCCTTACGTCCTTGCTTCAGTGGCCATGAGCTGCGGGTAGGCTTAGCGTAGCATAGCTTTTTTGCCACCAACCTCCTCTTGGAGTCCACATACTCCCTTAGCCTGGATCTGGGGTCTAGCTCTTCGTCCACAGGGTCTTCCACCCTCATGCAGAGTAGGGGCTTCAGTGGGGCGACGTACTCGGCGTTCTCCACTTCCTCCACCAAAGTCTGCACGAAGAAGGCGTCATGCTCAGTTTCGTCATCTGGGTGGATGGAGCTGGGGAGCTCGGATAGTCCACACTCAGAGACTCCATCAGGAACAGATACATGGCAGGGAGAGTTTGGGGCGTTAGTGTTAGTCACGACGTATTCATCTCCTCCGGGTATAGTCTCAATAGCATCTTGAGGTCGTATTCGATCCTTCAAGTCACCAAAGCCGAGTCCATCGCTTTCTTGTTGTATAGCCTGGACCAGTGTCGAGTCCAGGTCCTCCCAGGGGATGGAGGTAAGACCTCCGTCCACCACGCTGAGCATACTCCCCCATCCGGGTTTCCCGATAGGCGTCTTACGCCCCAGAGGTACGTAGATGGCCTCATCAGGTACCCAAACGGAGCTGATAGTCAGCCTGTCCAGGAGGGTTCGCCAGTACTGGTTGGCCCCATGGGCTCCCCAATCGGGGGAACACAGGACCATACGGGAACGTTCCAATGCCACCTTGGTCAAGATCTTCCCCAGTTCACTGAACCTGGGGTTCCGGTAGGCCATCCCGAAAGAGGACCAATAAAATTTGTAGCTGCAGTTCTTCCGCTTGCTGCAGTAAAGGTCCAGGACATGTTGCTTGTCGCTGGCGAACAACTCCACACTCAGGTCTTCTCTAGAGTAACCCAACTCCTTCAGACCTTGGTCTAGGACTTCCCCCAATAGTTGATAGTCCTCAGTTTTGGAGGCCGCCATTATGTTCGAGGGCTCCTCATTCGATACCCTCAGGTAGCTCGAGGTGTGCTCAGACTGCTCCAGTGGCACAGACTCTCTGCCCTCTCCCTGGTCCACGTAGAGGAGGTAGGGCGCTTGCAGCGTCAGGGATTGTATCTGGGAGTGCTGCACGAAGAAGTCAGTCCCCAATAAAAAGTCGAAGGCTTCAGTGTCCATCACATAGAACCGATGGGTGATCGTTCGGGAGCCCATAGGTACCTCCACTTCACAGTCCCCGCAGCTGTGCACCACATGCCCATCCCCCATTCGTATAGCCGCGGTGGTCATGGTGTTCTTCGGGCTCCCACAAGGTAAAATCTTCTTGGCCACTATTGATATGGTGGCCCCAGTGTCCAATACCCCCAGGTATTCACGTCCCCTTAGTCTGATACGTACCCAGAACACCAAGTCCAGGGCCCCACGGGAGCGTCCCCGTCAGAACTCCGCAGGACAGGTCACCTCGAACCCCTTGTTCCGCAAGTTGCGGGCCATCCTCATGAAACGGCTTCTCTTCGTAGCGTTGCCGTCATCACCGCCTTCATGCTCACGCTTAGCCCCTTGTTCTCGCTGGGCCTGCGTTTGTGAGCGTTTGGTCGGACCAGACTGCCCCCCAGAGGGCTCGGAGTTCCCCCCTGGATTAGAGTTGGGGTTGCCTCCGTTCTTGTCTGGGTTCTTTTTGTCCTTGTCTGGCTGGCGGTTTACGCCTTCTCCTCACACACCTTGACTCTTGTCTTTCCCTTGTCCACGTCCTTTCGACTTGCCCTTGCCGGAGTCGTTGCCTTTGCCTTTGCCTCCACCTTTGCCAGAGCCTTTGCTAGGATCCTCACCCTTCAGCTTCACCGACAGGCGCTGCTTGTGGTAGCACTCATCCTCATAGTGATTCCTCTTCCCACAGAAGGCACAGGTGATAGTACACCTGTAGTGATCCGGCATCTTTGCCTTGGTGCCTGTGTTGGTCTCCTGCTTCTTCCCTTGGACTACGAAGCAGTCTCGCTGCTCGCAGTCTCGGGCGTGCTGCAGGCTGCCCTGCTCATCTCCGGCATCACACCAGAAGAGCTTCTTGACGTTTTCCATGATACGGGCGTGTTTGGGTGTAGTCCCCTGTCGAGGTCTGGATCCTTGGTACCCTTTGCCTTGGCTTCCAGAGGCTCCCCCTCCAGGACGGTAGTTGTTCAGGTGCTGGTCGCTTTCTTTCTCCAGGGCCAGCTCCAAACGTAGTACACAAAAATCCCTGTAGTGGAGGGCTCTAGCCTTGCGCTCTGCCGTTGAACGGCACTCGTCCCACAGCTCTCGGGGGAGCTTAGCCACCAGCCAGAAAGACAGGTCGTCGCTGCTGTAGGAACGAGGCGTCAATCGTCCAGCCCAGTGATCCAGGTCAGCCAATAGCTCAGAGACCCTGCCAGGTTTGGGGTTGTTGGGCAGCACGGCCAGGTTCTGGATCTCGGCCCTGATGGAGAGGTAGGTTTCATAGGTCGGGTACTGCCTCTCCAGGGCAACCAATACATCGGCAAAGGTGGCGGACTTAGTCACGATCTGCTTGACCCGCTTCTCCAGGTACTTAGTCTTGCAACACTGCAGGAGCAGATCGCACTTGACCCGTCCACTAGCGTGGGTTTGGCCGGTCAATCGAAGAAGCCGGCCAAAATTCTCAGCGAACTCGCTGAGGTCCTTGCCTGTGAACTCAGGCAAGTTCACCACGATCTTGGAGGTGGCAATGGCCTTAGCCTCCTGAGACCTGCGTCCCTCAGGGCGCCTGGTGTTCCTCTTCTTCTGTTTCTTCTGCCCACTTGGGTTCTCAGGGTCCTCCACCTATGATTTTAGCAGCTGTTTTTTCCCAAAATTCAAAATGTCGACAAAAAGGGGTTTTTTCGCGGGAAATGACCTATTTTTTTGGTTTCTACGGCCCCAAAATAGGGGGGGGGTCCTCCTACCCAAAATTTGTCCAAAAATATCAAAAACTCTGAAATTTGGCCTATTTTGGGGTATTTTTGCCTCCTCTGGGCTGGTCCTGCAGAACAGTGCTGCACACCAGTGTACCTGCCTATAGAGGATTTTCGACAGAAATTCCAATTTTCTTTGGATTCTCTGGCCCCAAAATAGGGATGGGGGGGTACCTCCCACCCGAGCTTTCTCCCAAACCATCAAAAACCCTGGAATTCGGCCTATTTTGGAGTATTTTTGTCTGCTATGGGGTGGTGCAGCAGAACAGTGCTGCACACCAGTGTACCTGTATAGTATAGTATAGGCACGAAAAAACCATGAAAATAGGTTTTGTACCCAAAAAGACCAAAAGTAACCTTTTGTTTTAATTATACACCCCCCAAATAGCAGGGGGGGGGGTTCCTCCTACCCCATTGTTCCCCAAAAATAACAACCTAAGCCTGGAACATGTGTGTGTACGGTGATAGGCACGCAAAGTCCTACCTATGAACCATATGGAAATGGACCACAAACGGTGCAAAATAGGGCCAAAAACACCTCAAATGTTCATCGCTCATCCCATTCTTATGCACATACTATCATATTTTATGTAGTTCTTTGGCGTATTTTGCTTTTTTGCAACGAGCACCCTCCAATCGGGAAGGGGGGTGGTTCAACTGCTTCTTTCAGGCTAAAAAAAACGAACAATTTTTGATAAAAAAATGGCTATTTTTCGCCGATTTTGTTGAAAAATGGCAGATTTTGGGGCATAGGAATGCTGTAAATTGTGTTTGGGAAATCGGTGTGTCCACACAGCATGCTTTTTTGCATCCAGCACCCTCAAAATGGGGGGGGGGGGCTCTGCAACTGCCTGTCTGAGGCCAAAATACTCAATTTTTGACCAAGAAACGGCCATTTTTGGCAGTTTTTCCATGAAAAATAGCAAATTTTGGTGCATACAGATGCTGTAGATTGTGCTTTCGTAGTCCGTGCGTGCATACAACTTGCTTTTTTGCATCCAGCACCCTCAAAATAGGGGGGCGGATCCTTCAACTGCTTGTACGAAGCCAAAAAAAATCAATATGTGACCAGAAAAGGGCCATTTGTGGCCGTTTTTTTCGTGAAAAACGGCAAATCAATATTTGACAAAAAAACGGCCAATGTTGGCCGTTTTTTCATGAGAAATGGCAAATTTTGGTGCGTACGGATGCTGTAAATTGTGTTTGCGTGATCTGTGTGTCCCTACAATCTGCTTTTTCGTATCCAGCACCCTCAAAATAGGGGAGAGCCCAAAATAGGGGGGCAGTCTTCAACCGCTTGTCTGAGGCCAAAAAAAATCATTTTTTGACCAAAAAATGGCCAATTTTGGCCGTTTTTTCCATGAGAAATGGCAAATTGTGGTGCCTACGGAATGCACAAAATGTGTTGTCGTGATCTTTGTGTGACCACAACTTGCTTTTTTGCATCCAGCACCCTCAAAATGGGGGGGGGGTCCTTCAACTGCTTGTACAAAGCCAAAAAATCAATATTTGACACAAAAACGGCCATTTTTGGCCGGTTTTCATGAAAAATGGCATATTTTGGTGCGTACGGATGCTGTAAATTGTGTTTGCGTGATCTGTGTGTCCCTACAATCTGCTTTTTCGCATCCAGCGCCCTCAAAATAGGGGAGAGGCAAAAAATCCCAACTTTTGACCAAAAAATGGCCATTGTTGGCCGTTTTTTCATGAAAAACGGCAAATTTTGGTGCGTACGGATGCTGTAAATTGTGTTTGCGTGATCTGTGTGTCCCTTCAATCTGCTTTTTCGCATCCAGCACCCTCAAAATAGGGGGGCAGTCTTCAACCGCTTGTCTGAGGCCAAAAAAAATCATTTTTTGACCAAGAAATGGCCATTTTTAGCCGTTTTTTCCATGAGAAACGGCAAATTGTGGTACATACGGATGCTACAAAATGTGTTTTCGTGATCTTTGTGTGACCACAACTTGCTTTTTTGCATCCAGCACCCTCAGAATAGGGGGGGGGGGGGGTCCTTCAACTGCTTGCACAAAGCCAAAAAACCAATATTTGACAAAAAAAGCACCATTTTTGGCCGGTTTTCATGAAAAATGGCATATTTTGGTGCGTACGGATGCTGTAAATTGTGTTTGCGTGATCTGTGTGTCCCTACAATCTGCTTTTTCGCATCCAGCGCCCTCAAAATAGGGGAGAGCCCAAAAATCCCAACTTTTGACCAAAAAATGGCCATTGTTGGCCGTTTTTTTCATGAAAAATGGCAAATTTTGGTGCATACGGATGCTGTAAATTGTGTTTTCGTGACCTGTGTGTGACTACAACTTGCTTTTTCACATCCAGCACCCTCAAAATAGGGGGGGGGGTCTTCAACTGCTTGTCTGAGGCCAACAAAATCAATTTTTGACCGAAAAACGGCCATTTTTGGCCGTTTTTTCATGGAAAAACGGCAGATTTTGGTGCATACGGATGTTGCAAATTGTGTGAGTCACGATCTGTGTGTCCCTACAATCTCTTTTTTCGCATCCAGCACCCTCAAAATAGGGGAGGGGGGTCCCTGACCTGTTGTTCACGGGGCAAAGGCAACATTTTGGACCCATGGTACAGCCTGAAATATGGGGGGGGGGGGCTTTGGATAATCTTTTTTTCAAGACGTCTTCCTTGTGGAGAAGGGGACCACCTTGAGAAATACAGAACCTGCATCCATCCCTGTGTGCACCATGGTCCGCACATGTTGACTGATCATTTGAGGACATTTGGAAAGAGCAACAACTTGAGCATGAAATTCTGGGCCAAATTGTGCACTGAGCAGTGCCTGCACTGAGTAATGCATTTGCCCCATGGGGTCCCTCCCTCCTCCAAGGAGCACAGCATTCCTGCACCCAAGGCCAATACTCATACTGCATTGGACTGTATGCACTGGCTAGCAGAGGTTTGCTCGACGGCTTGCCAAACAAGATGATCTGAAACACCAGAATTAAGTTAAAGACCACGGTCTCCATGCTCCCCAATAGGAGTGGGATTTGTTTTCAGATCCAGGAGGCCTCCATGGAGTAGCCCAGAACGGATGCCCCATAGAGAATGTTCCCAGGTATGGCCAACAAAAATCAGTAAATACAGAGGTCCTGCCAAAAGACAGTGCAGTGTGCACAGTGCATGCGTACGGTGTGCACAGTGCGCATGTTCACAGTGCGTGTGTGAAGTGTGCGGAATGCGTGCATGCGCACAGTGCAAATGTTCACAGTGTGTGCGTGCAGTGTGCACAATGCGGGCGACGATGAGTGCGTGCAGTGTGTACAATGCGTGCGTGCAGCGTGCACAGTGCGTGCGTGCAGCGTGCACAGTGCATGCGTGCAGTTTGCACAATGCGTGCGTGCCGTGTGCACAGTGCGTGCGTGCAGTGTGCACAGTGCGTGCGTCCAGTTTGCACAATGCGGGCGTGCAGCGTGCACAGTGCGTGCGTGCAGTTTGCACAATGCGGGCGTGCAGCGTGCACAGTGCGTGCGTGCACACTACAAACATTTTCATCAAGCCCCCATCCCCCATTTGGTTGCGTTAACGCCACCCTGCAATCGACGCTGCCGTAACCATTTGCCCAAATATCAAAAAAGCTGTCATAATGGTTGCCATGATAGCAACCACTGCCGCCATCGCTTTTCCTAGGGATGAAAAGTTGGAATGTGTTGTGAGAGGCGTTGAGGGACTCACTTACCGCCATGCCAGCGACCGCGCATCACAGGGGGTAGGTACCGAGGGTGGCAGAAACTGGATTCCTGCTTGCACAAAACAAAATTCAAAAAACAGTGAGACCCACAGACTGATCACTGTATTCTGTCATGTGTTGCGGCCATGCAACTTTTTCGCATGAAATGGAATCCCTGCATGCGGTGGCACTACGTATTCCTACTGCCTTGATAACCAATGCACAATGCAACAATGTACCGCTTCAATGATCGTAACCACAACATTTCCAATCCACTCAATGAGCCCAAGCTTTTCGAGACGTGCATGAGATGTGCATGAGCACAAAGAGTGCTGCAAAGAACAAGAGGGTGCCCCACTCAACGTGCTCCAGCAGGGGCTCCCTCTCTGTGTCTGCCAGCAGCACCAGTGTCATGAATCCAAGGATTGCAATCCAGAGAGCGTCAAATGCAGCGTGCACAGTGCGTGCGTGCAGCGTGCACAGTGCGTGCGTGCAGTGTCCACAATGCGTGCGTGCAGCGTGCACAATGCGGGCGTGCAGCGTGCACAATGCGTGCGTGCAGCGTGCACAATGCGTGCGTGCAGTGTGCACAATGCGTGCGTGCAGTGTGCACAATGCGGGCGTGCAGCGTGCACAATGCGGGCGTGCAGCGTGCACAATGCGTGCGTGCAGTGTGCACAGTGCGTGCGTGCAGTTTGCACAATGCGGGCGTGCAGCGTGCACAATGCGTGCGTGCACACTACAAACATTTTCATCAAGCCCCCATCCCCCATTTGGTTGCGTTAACGCCACCCTGCAATCGACGCTGCCGTAACCATTTGCCCAAATATCAAAAAAGCTGTCATAATGGTTGCCATGATAGCAACCACTGCCGCCATCGCTTTTCCTAGGGATGAAAAGTTGGAATGTGTTGTGAGAGGCGTTGAGGGACTCACTTACCGCCATGCCAGCGACCGCGCATCACAGGGGGTAGGTACCGAGGGTGGCAGAAACTGGATTCCTGCTTGCACAAAACAAAATTCAAAAAACAGTGAGACCCACAGACTGATCACTGTATTCTGTCATGTGTTGCGGCCATGCAACTTTTTCGCATGAAATGGAATCCCTGCATGCGGTGGCATTACGTATTCCTACTGCCTTGATAACCAATGCGCAATGCAACAACGTACCGCTTCAATGATCGTAACCACAACATTTCCAATCCACTCAATGAGCCCAAGCTTTTCGAGACCGTGCATGAGCACAAAGAGTGCTGCAAAGAACAAGAGGGTGCCCCACTCAACGTGCTCCAGCAGGGGCTCCCTCTCTGTGTCTGCCAGCAGCACCAGTGTCATGAATCCAAGGATTGCAATCCAGAGAGCGTCAAATGCAGCTTCAGCACATTCTTGATGTTACTGATTCCCATGAAACAGTACCCTTGTAGCCAGGTCCCAAAATAATGCGGTACATGCACATGCTGTATCTTGGACACGCGGCACCTTGAACAGGAGGGGGAGGAACGCCGCCAAGGCCTCTTGCATCCTCAATACCAAGGCGTCATCCGGCCTCAACGCCTCAACGGCGGCATATGAACCGACGGCAACATGTATCGGCGACTGGCCCTGTGTGATGCACAGAAGGGGATGCAAAGCTCATCAGCGTGTCTGTCACAATGCCGCCTTTCGCAATGAACAGACTTCAACTTTCCTTTTGCGCCAGCGCTCATTCGGGCAGGAGTGCTCACAGTGGGTCAGTTTTTGGAGGATGACTTGAACGAGTGTCTTCGCCCCCACGTGGCACCCTATTTATCGCAAAGCGATCGCAGAATTTGCTGCATCTGCAGTCCGGAACGCGCCGTTCCAGCATGCCTTGCATCGAGTCCACCCCACAAAAAAAAATGGGTTAAGAGGCGATGGCCAAGAGAATAAGATGCGCGCAGTGTGCACAATGCGTGCATGCAGTGTGCACCGTGCGTGCGTGCATACTTCGTGTACTCGAGGAAAGTTTTGGCTTCCTTAACCCATACCTAAAACCCTTTCCCATATCTCTCCATTTCAAGGTCGTGCAGGGCCACTTGGCTGGCGTCGTTCATGGCATCATTTCGGAATGCTTGGATACACACCCGCCCTGTGCCCCGAAGCCCCCCCAACATGCACAAAGCATGCACAGGGCACGCACAACGCATGCATGCCCCACCTCTGCCGCGTGCGTGCAGCGTGCACAATGTGTGCGTGCAGTGTGCACAGTGCAAAACGCAATGCCAAAGGCACGAGCAAAAGCTCCACGGTGTCAAAAAGACATAATCTGAGTCGGGAACGGACAAACAGCGAAGGTGTTCTGTCACCCAGACCCAGAGATTTTCGCTGAAACTCTTAGCAGACAGAAGGCACTAATATTGTGACACACTGATATTGTGCATGCGTGCGTGCATGCAGTGTGCACAATGCTTGCGCGCAGTGTGCACAGTTGGTGCGTGCGTGCAACATGGGATGTGCACGGGGCACACAGTGCATACCATCAAGAGCCGAGGCGTGATACGTTGCTACTTCTTGTTTTCTCTTGATGCGTTGGCTGCAAGCTCCAACATCTCATTGCTCAGGAACTCCAACACAGCAGCCACATGCACAGTTGCTCCCTTGCCAACACTGGAAGAGTACCGCCAATTTGCGGGATAGACAACATTGCTTTGAGAAGAGAAGTGGAGCATCATGCATCATGCATCATGGATTGCAACCGCAGCAGAATTATCAACCACCACAACGGCAAGCCAAACCACCACTTGAATGGAGAGATGGGACAGACGGGCAAAAAATGACCGACACAACTGTGATATTTCCTCTGCGATATTTCAACTATGATATTTCAAGCATGGACCCACAAGCTCCCTAACGGTTGCTTCTGTCCTCCACCACTGGGTCGAATTTAAGCATTCCCATACAATTCACCCAACATACCATCAATATGCAAATGCAAATGTGTGTGCATGCATGGAGTTATCTTGTTGGGTTCCACAAATCACTCAGGTTGGTAATCACGACGAAATCACAACGAAATCACTCTAATCCACATTTGTGGCTTCAAAAGTGCAAATATGGCTATTCAGGGGCACTTTTTGCACCCTCCGGAAGATTATCTTGAGTAAAAGGCATGTAGGGTCACAATTTGTTGCTTGGCAAGCCTAACCGAGCTCTAGGAAAAATTTCATCAATGCCAAATCACACGAAAGCACAGCGACAGCAATGAAATCAACCATTGTGGGTTCAAAAGTGCAAATACAGCTGTTTGGGAGATTGTTGCCACCAAGTGTTTCTAGGACATTGCCTAAGCCGGCTCTTTGGGTTGCCATGCAACGCGCGTTGCAATGCACATTGGTACATTCCACTGAGTGCGTGTGGTGTGTGTTGTGTGTGTGATATTTCATCTGCCCATAACGAGACACATGACATGGGCAACCATCCAATTTGAAACCGGATGAAATTTCCCCCATACCTCGTTAGGTCACAAACATGATATGAGTGCGATGTGGGCAATGAAGCAATGGCAGCGCAAACACAAAGCCAGGCAATGTTCTCAAACTGCCTCATCTACGTCAGCATAGGAGCCATTGCTTAGCCCTGTGGGTTGTACCAAAGGGAAATCACATTTGGTTGCCATGCATGCTCGCCATTCACTATTCCCTCACTGTCTTTTGACCATTCGTTCACCCTTAGTTCACTGTCTTTTCACCCTTTGCTCACCCTACCTAGGAAGGCGTAATACACAGGACAAGCCTCCTCTTGGCACAAAAAGCACGCAACAAGGGCATGAAGGCAGTGAGACAATCTTTGTATATTAGAATATGTGGTGTGGAGCAATGTCATGTTCGATCACCGTCTTTTCACCCTTCGCTCACCCTACCTCGGAAGGCGTAATACACAGGAAATACCTCCTCTTGGCACACAAAGCACGCAACAATGGCATGAAGGCAGTGGGACAATCTTTGTATATGATTGATTATATGTGGTGTGGAACAACGTCAGGTATGACAAGAAATTTGCAATACTTGTCCACCGTGGATATGGACCACAAAAGGTGCAAAAATGGGCCGAAAACACCTCAAATCTACATTGTTCAACCCACTCCTGTGCACATAGTATCATATTTCATTTATTACCTAGCATTCAAATACTTATAATACCATCTTATGCCCCAAACATGTGTGTGGACGGTGATAGGTGATCAAAACCCTACCTATGAACCATATGGATATGGAGCACAAATGGTGCAAAAACGGGCCAAAAACACCTCAAAACTACATTGTTCATCCCATGCTTGTGCCCGTAGTATCATATTTTATTTCTTACCCAGCATTCAAATGCTTACAATACCATCCTATGCCCCAAACATGTGTGTGGACGGTGATAGGTGATCAAAACCCTACCTATGAACCATATGGATATGGAGCGCAAAAGGTGCAAAAACGGGCCACAAACACCTCAAAGCTACATCAATCATCACATTCTTATGCCCGTAGTATCATAGTTTATGTAGTTCTTATCATTCAAATGCATACAGTACCAACCCAAGCCCCAAACATGTGTGTGGACGGTGATAGGTGATCAAAACCCTACCTATGAACCATATGGATATGGAGCACAAATGGTGCAAAAACGGGCCAAAAACACCTCAAAACTACATTGTTCATCCCATGCTTGTGCCCGTAGTATCATATTTTATTTCTTACCCAGCATTCAAATGCTTACAATACCATCCTATGCCCCAAACATGTGTGTGGACGGTGATAGGTGATCAAAACCCTACCTATGAACCATATGGATATGGAGCGCAAAAGGTGCAAAAACGGGCCACAAACACCTCAAATCTACATCGTTCATCCCATTCTTATGCCCGTAGTATCATAGTTTATGTAGTTCTTATCATTCAAATGCATACAATACCAACCCAAGCCCCAAACATGTGTGTGGACGGTGATAGTTGATCAAAACCCTACCTATGAACCATATGGATATTGGACCACAAACGGTGCAAAATAGGGCCAAAAACACCTCAAATGTTCATCGTTCATCCCATTCTCATGCACATACTATCATATTATATGTAGCACCTATCATACAAATGCTTACAATAACAACCTAAGCCCCAAACATGTGTGTGTACGGTGATAGGCACGCAAAAGCCTACCTATGAACCATATGGAAATGGACCACAAACGGTGCAAAATAGGGCCAAAAACACCTCAAATGTTCATTGTTCATCCCATTCTTATGCACATAGTATCATATTTTATGTAGTTCTTATCATTCAAATGCATACAATACCAACCCAAGCCCCAAACATGTGTGTGGACGGTGATAGGTGATCAAAACCCTACCTATGAACCATATGGATATTGGGCCCCATGGTGCATGAGAAAGGGATGAATAGCCTAGAATAAAGGCAAAACATCGCTTGTCATGTAGGCTTCTACCAATGGTGATGACAATTTGTTCATATATCACCTCTATACCACCTCTTCCAGCCCTGTAAGGCCCTCTACATGGCCTCCATAGAGCCTGAAACCATGAAAAAGAGTGGTTTTTGGCTAGAAAAGTGTGAATTTCTCAAAATCTGTGCCTGCCAATCTGGATTTTTTTAGGTGAGCAGCCAGGTATTGATCTCGGGGACACGCTCATGCCTTTACTTTGCTTCCAACTGCGAAAAAAAGTGGACTTTTTGGCGATTTTCTATTGCGCACGGCGGTCGGGAATCTGAAACTCGCGTACGCGGCAGTTGTTGACAGTTGATCTGCGGCTCCAGCTCCAGCGACAGCGACATTGTGTTAAAATTTTGAGAAAACACAAAAACAACAGTACTACTGTGTGCAGTTTGATATCGCCGTGCTGAAAATGCATGACTTTGAATTTTGGGAAAAAACAGCTGCTAAAATCATAGGTGCAGGGTCGTCGTCCTCCGAGGGCGAAGCAGAAGTCATCGACGCCGGCTCATCATCGGAGGGGTCTCTGCCTAGATCAGTAGAACCATAGGGCTCCACGTGAACCATTGCCCTCAGGGCTGTCAGCCCCAGCCGGTCCAGCTCGCCTCTCGTAGAATTCCCCACGTGGCTGTAGGGCGGCTGGGCCGTTCTCGGTACAAAAGGGCTTCTCGGTATCGCTGCAGGGGTCGTCATCGGTCGGCTCCTCAGGCTCCCCAGGGTGTTTGTCAAACCCTGCCACCAGGTGCTTAGCCTGTACTCGATTGGGTGAAATTCCCACCATGATAGGTGACGCTTGGGGCGGAATCAGGGGCTCTAGTTTAGCCCGAATCTCTTGAGTGAGATCGCCCACAAGTTCAGAGGTGGCTCCTCGGAGAGGCTCTTTTATCTCTGATCGCGTCAGGGACCTGTTGGAGGATCTCCCCGATCCTCAGCTCCTGCTCCCGCATGAGTCAGGTCCTCTCCTCAGCCCACTCAGGGTTGCATACCCAGGAACATCCACATAGGCTCCCGTAGCGGGTAGAGGATGGTGATAGTCAGCCGCATACCATCGCGGCGCAGAACTGGAGGCCACCGGCTCACTGGTAGTAGTTGCCTCTGGAAACGCAGTGGTAGGTGGGTTCACACCATAGGCAGGGTAGGTAGGCATACTAGTAAAGCCTGTGCCCTCAGCCATAGGCGGGTCGGTTATGGGTGTGGATGTTGCAGCGGCTGGGTCTGTAGTTGGGAGTGTGGTGGTTGTAGGAGAGGGTGATGTTTGGAGGCCAGAAGCGCTTGGTGCGCCCTCGAAGGTCGGATCACTCGTCGGGTCGTGCCCATGGTCTACTCCTTCGTCTGCCATGCTTTCTGCAGCATCCTTCTCTCTCTCTCTCTTTCTCTTCACAGGATTGGTGTCCACCTCCTCGACTGAGAGAGCCCGGAAGGCTGACTGAAGTCCTTCCAGCGAATCATCCGCCACGTCCACTGGCCCATGTAAGGGCACCGAAGGTACAGCGCTAGGTCCAGGTCCAGGTTCACCAGGTGCTGGCTTTGCTGATGCCTCAGGCGCCGTCCTCACGTCGGTATCCTCCTTCTTTGTGTCCATATTCGCCATTCTTGCTTATATATGACAGATCTTGGCGCACTGGATGTACGGCACGGGGTTGTTGCCGGTACGCAGAGACTGTCTGCCTCTTGCTACCAGAAGGTTTTATAGTGATTTCAACACTGCGTGTTTGTTGTGCCTCTCCTGCTGCTTGCTGCTGGTGTAGGGTTCCTGCTGTTTTTTTCTAATGAGGAAAATGTTTTATTGTGGAAATACAACCCATCCAGGATAACCCAAGGCAGAGATAAGCAAGTAGAAGAAGATCAGGATCAAAGCATGAAAGGCTGCAGTCACAAAGAGTTAGATAAAGACAACTATCAACAAAAAGACCACAGCAATTAGCATACATTGCAACTCAGGAGGAAATATTTTACATGTTTGAGAAATACTGATTGAAAAACTGCCCCAAGCGCTCACTCTCATCCACAGTGCCATCTTGAGGTGTGCACTCTTTGTTTTTGGGTCCCATAGGTGCTGAGGTGGCATGGCTTGTGGCCATGAGGTCACTACCATGTCACATGGGATATTCCTACTTAGCTAGGCTGACTGGGTATTGAACCCAGGACCTCTCAAAAAGAGGTGCCCCAGCCCCCTAGGGTGCATACCACTAGGATAGCTAAGAATTCATGAAAAAACATAGATAAGTTTATGGGCTCTGCCTTCAGTATATCAGTGCCTCAGCAACCCAGGAAAAGATGTTTTAGTGCCTATAGCTTGGGGATAAAGGGGTCCACATCGCATCCTGATTTACTGTTTGGTTCCATAGGTCAAAATGTGTTATCACCCCTTTTGGTTGGGCCAATACTAAGATAAAAATGCATGAGTGCTTAGAGCACCTCTTATACAACTAAAGTATACCCTAAAGCATTGGAAAAGCACTTCTTCTTACTCCACCACGAGCACCACCAACCCGAATCCAACGACGCCGGCTGCGAGGCGGCACACACGACGACAACCCAAGCGAAGCACCACCACACCACGCACAACCACCCCGGCAGAAAGGCAGCAACAAAGTACGCGCAAACAACACAAACGCGGCCGCAACCCAACCGCCGACCAAAGCCACCCTAACACGCCGACCGAAAGGAGTCGAAGACGACGCCGAAACAACAAAACAAGCCGCGCATGGCGCTGGCAAAAAACACCACGAGCCCCAAACAAACCATGCCCGCCGGCAGGGGACCCAGACGACGACAACCTAAGCCAAGCACCGACCGGCTGAGGCGACGGCACACCAACACAATGCGCTGGGCACACCCCGATCACAGCACAACGAAACACACGCTTGACAGGCCGCCCTCAACGAGACCCAAACAACAGCGACTCAACGCAACCGGCTGCGCACGTGTGGGCCTTCCCACGGTGCAGCTAACTCAGCACACAGCAACTACACGGCGCCAGACGACAACAGGTAACGTAACACGACGTGTCGTACAAAGGCCGACCCGGGCACAACCAACCAACACTGAAACAGGCATGACAACTACACGAACAACGTCCGACCGCGCAAGCGACCGCTGAAGCGCCAAGGAACCAACGCCGAACAAGCCAACCATGAGGTGGCTAAGACAACCGTGCACCAACAAAACCGCTGCAGCAGCCACGACATGACCATAAACAGACCACACGCAAGCGAACCAACACCAAAGTAGCCAGGCATGCATGGGTCGAAACGGGAACGGCGTCCAACGGGTTGGCGATACCGTGGTGCGCCACGCCCGCCGACCACCATATCCAGGAACACGACAGAACATCGCAACTCTACAATTACGAACCCAACCAACCAACATTAACCAACTACACTACACTACACTTGGACATACCAAGACGCAACTAACCAGCAACGAAACGGACGTGCCGGCTACACAAACAACATTCGGCCATACGACCTGCGGCAGCAGCGCGACAGCACCCACGCAAACCAAGCCGACCATGAGGCGGCCAAGACAACCGCGCACCAACCACACGGCAGCTGCAGCGGCGACCAGACCGTAAACAGACCACCCGCAAGCCGGCCAACATCCAACCAGCCAGGCGTGCACGGGTCGAAACGGGAACAGCGTCCAATGGGTTGCCAACACCATGGTGCGCCATGCCCGCGGACGACCATAGCCACGAACAAAACAGAACATCGCACCTCTAGGTTTACGAACTCGACCAACCAATTAAACAAATACACTACACTACACCACGACATACCAAGACGCAACTAACCAGCAACGAAACGGACGTGCCGGCTACACAAACAACATTCGGCTATATGACCACCAGCAGTAGTGCGACGGAACCCACGCAAACCAAGCCCACCATGAGGCGGCCAAGACAACCGTGCCCCAGGCGGTAGCACACGGTAGCTGCAGCCGCAACCTGACTGTAAACAGACCACACGCAAGCCGGCCAACATCAAACCAGCCAGGCATGCACGGGTCGAAACGGGAATGGCTTCCAATGGGTTGGCCACACCATGGTGCGCCACTCCCGTCGACGACCATACCCACGAACAGAAGAGACCATCGAAACCTTACCATCACGCAGCCCACCAACCAACATTAACAAACTACACCAAACCATTAACCGACCGACCAACCAACCACAACGACCTACTTCGAACCCGCGGCCCCCCGGGAGAGCGCAAGCTCGACCGAGTCAGGAGGCGTGAGTGTGCGCCACGGCATGCGAGTCCCGCCTACTGAAAACCAACCCAGGTGGGGGTGCCTGCAGGACAGGGCCTTTGGCCTGGCTCCCGGCCCCTGGGCCCCATAATCCGGAGGTTGATGGGGATGTGCGATGGCACCCTCTTCCACGTATCATCCGCCCTAAGGAGAGGAATGTGAGACTTCGGTCGAATATGGGTTACCTCTCTGGGCAGAACCCGCTGTAGGGTACTGCTCGCGGCGACCGCGCCCTTCTGCCATGTGGGGGAGCCGCTTTGTGGGGGCACGTGCAGTAGGGCCGCGGGTGGGTGAGCAAAAGCCCCTTGGTCAGACCCCCCTCGGGGGAAACCCCAGTTCCGGGATGACCTACCTACCTACCTATTGTATTATATGCCATGAGTTATTGTTTGTTATTCCATTGTTTCTTCTCCGAACACTATTTGTAATATAGCACAACATGGGTGTTGGCCTTTGCTTTATCCCTTTTATTTTGGCTAGTCTCATTGAGACTGAACTGTTCAGTAATCTGCATTTTTCTCCAACATATGGTCGTTTCACAGAAAGAGAATATGATTCTCAGACTCGGGATAAAATTCCGCATCTATATAGTGGTCATAAGACTATTTCAATTTTTTTGACCATTATTGCCCCGTGAGCGCGCCGCTTCCACTATGGGCGATTCCTACTGAGTTCTGAGGTCATCAGGGAAGTTCCTACTGAGTTCTGCAGACATGAATCAATTATTTCCTGAGCTACAAAAAATTCCTGGAAGACATTTAAAGTGATTTTCTATCTTTTTCATCATTCGGAAACCATTTTTCCTTCGTCTGTTTGACTATCTTTGCAGGAAGCCTGATTTCTGAGATACACCATTTTTTGCCCTGGTCTGAAGTCACTGTTCACTGTTGCAGAGTGCAGAATGAAGTCCTGAGTGGTCCTGATGCATACATGCATGCATATGAGCAAGCACAAGGCCAACCATCACCCATTGTTTGTCTGTTCATTGTACAGCCCCATCAAGTTCTTTATTATTTTATTGATCCCAGTTCTGCTCGTCTTGGAGTCTTGGTCTGGTTTTATTTTCCACTGAAATTTTTGAGTACCTGAAATGGAGCATGGAGCGAACATCAAAGCAAGTGCAACCAGAGGATACTGAGGCTATTCAAAAAGAGGAACAAGACGCAAAGCGGGAATATAACAGTGGTAGCAGAGGTATGGATGCTACTGTGCACAATATGGATTCCACACGTCGAAGCGTCGATCTCGCGATTTCTAGCAACGTCGACGATCAGCAAGCGTCACTGGGGTCTTTCGTTCACGGAGCACAAGAGGACGATGGGGCGAATCAAGAAAGGCAACCTTTATCTCCATCATATGAAAGTTATCAACCCATGGGAAAACAAGAATTGGATTCTTTTGGTGATCCTTATGCTTTATTATTGGCTGGCTTGGTTGAACGCGAGCGTGTTTTACGCGTCGAAGAAGAGAACATGGCGGATTTCTTTTATTTACAAGAGACGCTGGTTTTCAACAAGACCGCAACTTCAATTTGAGAGAGCGAAGCGCGCAGACGCTTGATCAGTTCCATTCCAGGTATGAGTCCGCCGAGTTTCCTGTCAGAATCTACTACGACACCTGTTCCTTTCAGTCCGCCGACCATTATTCTGGGACCTACGTCGACGCTGAAGCATTACTGTTCAGGAGACGATCACAGAGTACCTGTTTGGACGTCGAGTTCCGAAGTTGGGCATGATTTCTCCGAAGGTTGTTATGAATTACCTGAGACAAAAATTGCGAAGGGGCCAAAAGATGAAATTGGCGAGTTGACGGAGGAACAGCACGAAGAAATGAGCGGCTGGCTGGAAGACTATTTTTTGACGGATCTCAAGGAGAAAATGAAGCACAAAGCTACCGAAGTACGAGAGAAGCGAACGCGTAAGACACTTAAGGGAAAATCCAAAGTTGAGTTTCACAAGAGTCTCTCCGGCGAATCTGAGGAAGAAATCCTGGAGACAGATGACCCACTTCTTTCGAAGGTGCTCCAGGGCACTGATCGGATGAAGGAGAAGATCTCCAAGACGTCCGAAGACGTTCGGCGCATGCCTACCTCCAGTTGTTCACCACCTACTAAAAAAAGTACGTTTGTTACGAGAGAATCTTACGGCTTTTGCCACGCTCACAGAAGTATGTGGAGGTGTGAACAAATATGAGTGGTCGGTGAAGAGGATGAGACTAACGTGCTCAAAATGGAACTACCACCATTCGATGGGCGCAACGTCGAGAACTATGCAGAAAAATTTGGAAGATACCTGGTGCTCACTGGCAAGGCCAAAGCCAAAGATCGGGTGAAAGCTAACCTCATCACTCAGGGTATCAAGGATCCTGAACTTCAAGAAAGAGTCTCCGAATTGCTCAAAACGGCCACAAGCTTTGAGGACTTTCTGAACAAACTGCAAGACCTCTATCCTACGCTTGAGACGGACCTCTCAATTCTAGGGGAGATTTCGAAGGTGTCCCATTTACCCTACCACCCAAAACCGGAGCAAGTGGTCAAATTGTTGGAAACACTGGAAAGGCTGTTTGATAAGTTGAACCCGGGAGTTACGACGGAGGAGCGCAAGCTTATGGAACTGTCCTCGAAAACAAATGATAAGGTTTTCGTTGAATGGACGAAGGACGATACCCATTTTGCAAGGATGCACTCTTATGGTTCATTGAAGGATCTCATGAAGGAGCGCGCACAACTTTCTGTCGTTTTGGAACATCTTGCCGCTTCTCGTGGTTCTGCATCCGGGCGAGTTGCTTCGGGTCGATACCAGGAAAAGCAGAGAGATAAGGAAAAGGACACCCCTTTCTCTGGAGGACCATCGTCTGGAAGTTCAGCTCCCAAGGCGGACATCTCCGAACTCCTCTCCCAATGCCACTCGATGATTGCAGAGCTAAGAGTCTCTGAGGGAGACGGCCAGGGTGACAAAGGAGGAAAAGGCTCTGGCAAAGGAAAAGGTCGGGGAACAGGAAAAGGCCAAGGAGGCAGAGGAGGCAAAGACCCCAACGCGTTGATCGCCGAATTCAAGGCCCGCATACAGTGTAAACACTGTGGCAAAACGAACCATTATAGCGATCATTGCTTTGAGATCCAAAGAAAAAAGAAAGAGGATCGACGTAAGACCTTCCTGATCCAATCCGGTCTCTCTGAGGAGGCAGCCCAAAAGGCGGTGGAAGACGCCAAGAAGAAAAGGCAGGACCAGAAGCAAAAGGGACCAAAAGCTGGCCCAAGAATGAAAGATGCATCTGGCCCCTCCGCAGCAAGTGCTGGTGCTGGCGCCCCCTCAGCAGAGACCAAACCGATGCAGGAGAACACTGAGAGTCAAGCCAAGAAGAGGAAGAGAGATCTGGCATTTTCAGAGGTTGAGAAAATCGTGGACCTGCTTCGAGCTGCTGTCAAGGACGCCCTCACGTTGTGACTACCCGTTGTTGTGGAGGAGGAGATGTGTGACGCTGTTTTGGATACTGGTGCAAGCGATTCCGTTGTGGCTTCATCATTGGTGTTAGATCCGAATCGCAGGGGTTACTGTGCAGTCAAGGGGGGAGATGGGCAATACACGTACAGTGAAGGAGAGAAATCCGCGGATGTGTGCATGGGCAATTTCAATCTTCTGCATGTTTGTATTGTTATGGAGACTTCAGCTTTTAAGGTATGCCTGGGCATGAATTTCATCCGTCAAAACGCCAAGACATTTCTGAGTTTGATTTTTACTCCATCGAGGCTCATTATCAAGAATCCAGAGACTGATGAATTGTGCTTGGTATCGTTATCTGAGAAGTCCTGTCAGAAGGAAGGAGGAAACGCATTGCCACCTGCTCAATCATCTTTTAGAATTTCACAAAGAGAAGCCTACAGTTTGTTACCTTCACTGAGGGAGCAAGTCCTCATCGACCTTGGTGATTTGAGACCCACCGTGGACTTGTACGCCAACCCCAAAAATCATACCGAACCGTTGTATTGCACTCCTCTCAATTCATGTTATGCCTACAACTGGCACGACGTTCAGTTATGCTGGGCCAACCCACCATGGCCACACCTCGAGAGAATGGTCACCAAGGTATTCCTCGACCGAGCGCAAGTTGTGGTTATTTGTCCTGATTGGGGCCAAACCGGGGAAGCTGCCGCATGGCGACCATTGTTGGACCGCATGACGAAGGTTCGTGTACCTATCCCAGATGTACCCCTCTATCTACCAGATGACGCGACCAGCCCATTACCAGCCCCACACAGGGGAAGCATCGCATCCCTCATCGATGGCAATGACTGTGATATTTCGTTGGATGAACTGAATCCCGGAGTGGTCAAGTTTCTCCATCCGGTGAACCGTGGTTCAACCTGGTCTGATTTACTGAAACCATACGGGCACGATACACCTGCAACAACACCGAAGGACGAGTCTGAAATCCCAGAAGTTCAGGCTCCAACGGAATCGGATGTAGAACAGGACGCTGGCGTTCGGGATGCTGAAGTTGACAAGGTCGGCATTCAGTGGGAAGAGGTCAGTGAAGAACCTGCAGAAGTGCAATGGAATGAAGTCAGTGAAGACGGCTATCTGGCGGATCTCAATATCGCCCAGCCTCTGAAGTACGACCCATTTCCAAGCATACACGAAGATTATTCCGACCGAATCGAGGATTTACTGAACGAAGTCGATCTCGAAGATTCAGTTCTGGGAGGAGTACAAAATTTTACCATGTCGTGTCTCGCCCTACATGCTATGCAAGAGTATGGCGTGACCATGCAAGTCGAGGAGGACAAGGCAAGAATTGCCAGCCCACACGGATGGTCGGTCTCAAAGAAGGACGTACGCTCTTTGAAGGAGGACATTGAGCTCCGAACCTTCCAGATATCTGAGGAACAACAAAGGCTAGAGCTCAAGGACAGATGGAAGAGCCATTACACCAAGTTCACGGGCAGGAGTGTTGACGGAGATGAAACAGATTCGTTCCACCAATATCTGGATGACGACAGCTTTATCGTGGATGGCAATGACGTTTATCTGAATGTCTCGGCCCTACTCACTGAGTGTTACTCTGTATCCATGGATGAGTATGGGAAATCAAAATTGGCAGCCGCAGACGATTGTGACGAGAAGATCAAAAAATTGCCTTCCAAAATTCAAGAAGTCCTACGTCGAAGGAAGGTTGCTTTTGGACCGTTGATGGCACATGGTTCATGTGAGAAGTTGGTTACCATTGATTTCGAATTGATGGATGAGCACAAAAATACCACAGTGCGTTCAAAGCCATTTCCAGCTAGCAAGGACGACAGTGAGGAGATAATGCGTCAAATCACTGAATGCATTGCAGCCGACCTCGCAGAAAAATATGAGCAAGCAGAGTATCCAAAACACTGCTCCCCATGCTTCTTGGTAGACAAACCAGGGAGCGACGCAACAAGACTGGTTGTCCATTACAGGAAGTTGAACAAACTCACGAAAAAACATTCAGTGAGTCTACCAAGTTTGGAACAGGCGCTGCAAAGAGCTGCTCATTGCCGTTTCAGATCCAAATTCGATAAGCGCAATGGTTTCTGGCAAGTGGAGTTAACAAAACGAGCGCAGGATCTATCAGCTTTTGTTGCTCCTAATGGTCAAGTGTTCAAATGAAAAGTTATGCCGTTTGTGTTGACGAATGCTCCGGCAACGTTCCAGGAGCTCATGAGCCAGCCCGTGGCCCGTATGAAGCTGAATCCTAGGGTGCAGGCATTACTGAAAAAGGGGGCAGTCATTGAGGTCTATATAGATGATGTCCTATTGGGGACCGATGACGCTGATGACCATTTACGTTTGGTGGAGGAGTTTTTACGCACTTGTGAAGAATGCAATACCCGCGTGAAGTTGGAAAAATGTGACTTCATGCAGGAGGAAATTGAATATTTGGGTTTCCAAGTTGGATGGAGATGGTAGCGACCGGTGAAGGAAAAAGTTGCCCCAACTTTGAAGGCTTCTATCAGTGATGACAAGACCCGTGGCGTCAAGGACGTCAGAGCTTTGCTGGGATCCTGTAATTTTTACAGGAGGCACATCCCCACTTTCACGTACAGTAGCCACCTTCTCACGGACTTGACTAAGAAGACTGTACCTTGAAAGTCGACACCAGAGCATGAAGCTCAGTTTCAGGAGATCAAGGAAAAACTCAGTTCACTGAGACTGTTGGGCACACCTGCGTCCGATTGCGAGTTTGTTGTCATCACTGATGCTTCTCTTGTCGGAGGCGGAGGTACGCTTCTGCAGTGGCAACGAAGTCCAGGAGCAGCTGCAAGGAGAATAGCGGATGAAGTGAGGACAGTCGTAGTCAATCGTGACGGCTCACTCAAGCACAACTACGATTCGCAGGAATTCCATCTCGTACCCATTGGCCACTGGAATTGGAAATCGTCCTCAACTAGAGCTAACTACAGCACGTATGAACTTGAATTACGCTCTGGAATTTTGCTTGTCTCTGGGACAAAGCCGAGTGTTTGGCAGCAATTCCCTGGTGTGGTTATGTGATCAGGATTCCAGGGAGACGTCTCTCAAGGGGGCCCCTTCCTGAAAACCGAAAGCTCAGACGTTGGTGGACGTTTCTGGCTCAGCTGAAGCTCAACATCTACAGGGTACCGGGTCGGAAAAATGAGCCATGTGATTGGCTATCACGTGAAAATTTGGATGAGAAAATTTCGGCAAGCTCTGAAGCTCTCTCTCGAGAAGCTTTCGAGGAAATGGATGTCCATTTGGATCTCACTATGAGCAAAGCGGAAGTACTCAGTTCTCTACGGAAGTCTGACTATGTGGAGGAGTAATGAGATAATTTGAAAGCCCTAGGGGATGGATTCTATGCACTGGGGGACAAGGAGCTGTGGTCGCTATCCTCAAGTGGTATTCTAAGGAAGGAAGTGCAAACATGCATACCCAAGAAGGCGCTGGGCGCAGCCCTACAGTGGACCCAGAATGTTGTCGCTCATCCTGGACCGGATTCCTCGCTCTGAGCTTTCGCGAAGATGTTCCACACTCGCGTACCTGACGCAGAGTTGACACAGAAAATTGAGGACATGCACAGGTCATGCTAGGAGTGTGTCACGAGCAAGCAGAACTGACCCAGTGACCGAGGCCTACTTGGCGTCCTGCCACTGCCACACGTGGTCAATGCACTGCTACATGTGGATTTCATTGACAGACCCAAGTGTCATAACTACGACTATGCCTTGATAATTGTGGACGCTCTGAGTGCTTTCTGCCAAGTTGTACCATGCAGGTAGGTAGGTAGGACAAAAATAAAAAGGTGAGACGACTCCTTTTGTAACTTGCTAACAATCTAAAATAAATTGACATATTCCCCAAAATGGAAAAAGGGTGTCAAAACGTGAGTGTTCCTTGCACGTATATCGTGTGTGTATGTAAACATGTATTCATATATTTTGGGAGTGGGTTTGGTAGCACACAAGTAAAATAAGTTTCTCCTGAAAATGTATTAACAAACGATCAAGCAAACAACAAACAAAGCAAAGCAACAATCAAGAGCAACCATCCCACATTCAGGCAATGCACTCCTCAGTCCGGCATAAGTGCATCTTTATTCTCTATGCCGTACCTGGTGGAACCTCGAGTCATCCATATCTACACCAAGAGGCCCCCGTGCCTCGTATCCATGATGTTGCCCCATGCATGGGCGAGGCTCACCTCCGCCTCCATGCCTATAAAGAGATAAGGGAAGCAACAAAGAGAAACATATAACAATTGGGATACATGAACACCAATATTATGCATATACTATTTGTATGCATGTGAGGAGAACATGCATGAATGAAAGAATGCATGCCTGGACCAAACCATCCCGCTCATATGCTTAACCAATCACCAAACTCTGCACGCATGACACGGAACATTCCTAATAATGCGCATCGAATGAATGTACATGAATGAGATGCGCACAGCACTGAAATACCGCCCTGCAAATCTACATTCGGGCACCAGATAATTCTATTGATAAAAAGACGTTCGGAAATTGATAAATCACGATGATAATTCCACAAACTCTCATCAGCATTAAATGTCTCTGGAAGAACTGAGACGTCAGCGATGGCGACGGCGACAGGCCAGCCAGCCAACGATAACAGACCACCGGCATTATCTACAGACAAGAATTAGAAGACAGCATCGCAGATGTAACCAGAGCGCCCTAAACACTGTACCTGCAGTTCTTATGACTCCCCCCCAGACGACGCACCAAAGGTAAGGATGTCTTAGGGGGCGCTCTGGTCAGGGGCACAGGGCTGTGCAAACTCTAAGCACTGTGCCCGGGCAAAAACCACGGCAAACTAGAAAACAACATGACAGTTGGAACAAATTCGCCCGCATAACAAGCTCCTGAGCCTCGCACCACGCCAATGGCAATCAAAGCAATCCACCAAAGGTTCTGCACTTCTCGCAGACTCTGAGAATATTGGAGCTCACACCCCAGGGGGTTCAGAACACAAGTCTCTAGGCACATGGTCCCCCTTGAAATATCAGGAATCCTCTTCCTTGGAGGCCCTGCAACTAAAAGTCTTAGGCAAGCCGACAACCAACGGCAGCGGCTGCCAGTACATTTGCAGAGGGAATAACTGGAAACAGAACATTCGGAGGGGTCATGCCCCAGTAGGAGGCTCTGGCGAAACTCTCAGGCATAGGGGTACCCGGGGCTGCAAGCACTGCAAAGCGGCTGTCTTTTTAAATCTGCCTTGCAAAATCACATCATCATGTAAGGTCTCTGCATTCTGGAGACCATCAGATGGGTTACAAAATCCAGTAAGCCTTTGGATATCTGGCATCTGCAGAATGAACACAGGCGTCCCTGTCACAGAGGCACAGACCAATGAGGCACAACCTGGAGAGAGTCGTGCAGGTCTTCTTTGAAGTAACAGAAAAATGACCCTGTCATTGTACCCCAATGAGCTTCCCTTTCCAGGAACATGCAGCAATCTGTACTCAATTGATCAGTCAAGCTGAATGAAACGTCAACCTTTACGTCCTCAAGGTGAGCATGCAGCACCCTGTGGGAAAGCATGCTATGAGACTGGCTCTCCGCCAACACACCTGACATCAGTCGGGACCAGATAGCACAAAAATTGAATACAGACGGAAGTATGCATACAGTGCATGAAGCAGCTGATATACTACTATCAACGCGGACAGCGGTTATTCTGAGGCAGCGCACCAATTAAACTTACAACCATACACTCCACATCAGGTGACGCAAATGAATTACTTCTCATGAGCAAATTCATAGATTTTCTGAGACGCAAGTCAAACACCAGAGGAGGACTACTAACCTTGAAGAGGCTGGGTTTGCTCCTGATACACTACCCACAGGCCCAATTCTGACATCAGTATACCGATACACCATCAGAAATTAGCCCTGTTTACATTTGTACACAAATTACACAAACGCTCGACTCATACAACACAACCTTGCCGAACTGCCTGGCAAACACAAAACAGGTCCTTTAACTTCAAAAGCTAAATTGCAAAAAATAGGCGACAAAGCAACACTCAAAGAAGTCAGAAACTTGGCCTTGGCAGACGGAGGCAGTAATGCATCTATAATACCGCATCGTCTCACCAAGAAACTCTAAGGGTTTGTTCGGTATCCTATTTTCAGAGGCCATAGAGGTCAGCTGAGGTTCACATTAAAACACACCATGCAAATTCTATAGACCATCAGAGCCAGAAAAGGACAGCACAACATCCGGTCTCGTAGGCATCGTGCATGCACTGAAGTGCAGCCAGAGCCAAGACTGTAGCTGAAAATTCTAGACAGGAGAATTACTACCACTCTCCGGAGATAGCTCGGCAGGTGCGGGGATGGGAACCCACACTAAAATGAACCTCCCTTAGCAAGACCCAAGGGAACACTATAGAACACTGAATCATTGTCGTCAGCGAAACCAGGCATAGGCAAATGCCTCAAGGCCAATTCCTGGAACACCATACCCGGGGAGCATAAACACAACAAGGCGCGTGGTACACTCAATGAACATCCCCTCACAGTACATTCCAGTTAAATGACAAGCAAAGCACATCCTGCTCTCAAAAGACCTGTCCGTGGACTCGTTGCTAGAGGACTGTACTGTGAATGGCGTCATGTTTGCAAGAAAGGCTCTGCGGCAGTTCTCCAAGATGTTAATGTGTTTTGTGGGGAACACCAACATGCTGGGCAAAGCATTGGTTGGCCTTGTCTGATCTTTACGGAGGTGAGGCCGCGTAATGAAGACACTGTTCTCGGGCACCTCGTCAAAAATGCTCATATGGCTTGCCCCAACATCAAAAATTTCATCCACCAGACAAACACAGTCCCATTTCTGACCAGCCTGATGACAGTTGAGGATGAACTCCTCAATTTGAGTCTTGGCCAGCTGTGCTGCCTGAAGCATCAATCCAGGCAGTGGACAGCGCAGAGAGAGACGAAGCAGATCCGCAGAATTGGCAGCAGCAAATTTCGAAAACTGTGCGCGAAGGTGGCCACTTGTATTTGACTGGACGGCATATGGTCCTAAGGCCATCACGATGACCAAGCGTTCTGAAACGGGAGCCTTCTCAAAATTTGCTTGGAAAGGCGGAAGCCCAGCAACTATGTCTACCACCCTGGTAAGCTGCTCGACATGCGCTGTTGCGCGCTGACACACAACGAACAAACAGACAGCGCGCTGACACCCAAAAGACACAGAAATGACACACAGACAGCGCCGACTCACAAACGACACACAGACAGCGCGCTCATCAATACCATGGATAGCTTTTGCTCTGCTTCGCGCCTCAACTGCACGTCAGTCATATCCACGTCAGCAGCTGGACGCTGGTTGTGTGCCTTATCCATTTCGACGTCGTGCCTCCTTTGCTCTTCTTGCGTCAGCAAACGTTCTAAGTCACGTCGCATCTTTTTTCCAGTTTCCTGCCAGATTGAGGCTTGAGATTCTGCGGCTTGTCTCATTTCCTTTGCCCTGTCACGCCCTGTAACTGTTACTGCTCCTCCTCCGTCAGTTGGGCCTGTAATGTCGCACAACAAAACGGCAGGAGTGAACGAGGTTTCCGAGAGCACCGGTGTAATAGATATGATTCGCTCCTGGACTAACGCAGGACAATCTGATCACGGGTAAATTGTGACCTCATGCTTGACCTGAATGAACTTCTTCCCACTTTTTCGACTTCTTCACTCCTCCTCCCTCATGAAGTTCCTGACTGTAGCAATGATGGGCGTTGTGTATAAATGGCAGGGACATAATCTGTGAAAAGTTGTAAATTGCATACCTGTGAACAATTTTCTTGTAAACCATTTTCTTCTTTTCGGGATTCGCTGCCGTCGTACCCGCTGCCCGCTATTCACTTCAACCACCTTAATCTCACCAAGGAAAGATATTTTTCTGTTCAAAGAACAATTTTCGGCATTTCCTGCCATAAAGCCATCTAAAAGATGTTCAAAATATCTCATTAGGTTTGTACCCTGTACAACATTTTGTCTTTTATGTGTAATCTATTTCTGGTAAGTATCAACCCTGGAGGCCTGATTGACAACCTGAGATGCCAGCAGGTCCTGGTTGAGCCATCCTGACGCTATCCTGACGCTATCCTGACGCTATCGTGACGCCATCCTGACGCCACCATAATATCCTGACGCCACCCTGACGCCATCCTGACGCCACCCTGACGCTCCCTGACGCCATCCTGACACTATTTTGGCGTTTTCCTGACGCCATCCTGACGCATCCTGATGCAACCTGGCGCCATCCTGACGCCAGACTACCCATCATCCTGACGGCATCCTGACGGCCATCCTGCACATCCTGATGCCATCCTGACGCCATCCTGACGCCATCCTGACGCCATCCTGACGCCATCCTGACGCCATCCAGACGCTATCCTGACGCCATCCTGACGCCATCCTGACGTCTTTACGTCGCAGGGCCTGAATCCAGTAGGAACAGGTAAATCAAGGGTGCCTTGGTGGCTTCCCTTATACATTTGTAAAGCAAGTCACGTGCCATCTCAGTCAGTCCCAATGGACCATTATTGACGGCCGTCATCACTTGCTTTCAGGCGGTCAGGCATAGCTCACACAAAAAAAAACAGAAGGTATCACCGGGGGCAGGGACCTGAAACAAGCTGAAAACAGCACGTTGGATACATGACTTAATGGTCATTCACCCCCGAGGTGCAGTGGTGATCAATCACTGCTGGGCAAAGGGTATTTTTCTCACTGGCTGTGTGATATGCTGGTCTTGACGCCCCAACTTGATTACCCTTGCTCCTCCCTTCCTTCGTCATCCCGGACCTGCAGAAGGCATTCTACGGTAATGGCAGTAGCTAGGGCTGGTCTTGTGCGTACCTCATGGGTCGTTACTGTTGCACAGACTGATTACATCCAGCCCTTAGCTCTGGGTATGACAGGGGATTTCCAGGGTTGTTAAACGCACAGTGGTTTCAGACCTGTACAGTAAGAAAAAGTGCTTTTCCAATGCTTTGAGGCATACTCTAGTTGTATTGGGGATGCACTGAGCATCCAGGCATTTCTATCTTAGTATTGGCCCCATCAAAAGTGGTGATAACACATTTTGACCTATGGAACCAAACACCCAATCAGGATATGGAGTGGACCCCTTAATCCCCTTTTAATGTGAGGCAAATCATCTTTTCCTGAGTTGACTGAGTACTGACATATCCAGGGCACAGCCTATGAATTTATCTATGTTTTTCCATGAATTCCTAGCTGTCCTAGTGGTATGCACCCTAGGGGGCTGGGCACCTCTTTTTGAGAGGTCCTGGGTTCAATTCCCGGTCAGCCTAGCTAAGTAGGAAGATCCCATGTGACATGGCAGTGACCTCATGGCCACATGCCCTGCCACCTCAGCACATATGGGACCCAAAACAAAGAGTGCACATCTCCTGAGATGGCACTATGGAGATAGAGTGACCATGGGGCAGTTTTCCAACTCTTTTCCAAAGCAATTCAGCTATCTTTGTGAATATGCAGTCCGATTTGACCTGAATTGCAGTTTCTGTGAATATCCTTTCATCTTTCACTGTTTACACTGCAGCCCTTCATGCTTTGATCCTGATTCTCTTCTCCGTGCACACCTCTGGCTTGGGCTATCCTGGATTGACTGTATTTCAGCAAACAAAAGCTTTTCATCTTCAAAAACAAGCAGCAGGAAACCCTACACCAGCAGCAGGCAGCAGGAGAGACAAAAACACAGTGTTGAAACCACTATAAACCTTTCTGGTAGCAAGAGGCAGACTGTCTCTGCGTACCGGCAGCAACCCCGCGCCGTACATCCAGTGCGCCGAGCAGTCACATATAAGCAGAAGGGCGAACGAAGATGGATACAAGGAAAGAGGACGCCGACGTGAAGACAGCGCCTGAGGCACCGGCAAGGCCAGCACCTGGTGAACCTGGACCTGGACCTCGCGCTGTACCTTCGGAGCCCTTACATTGGCCAGTGGAAGTGGCTGAGGACTCGTTGGATGGACTCCAGACGGCCTTCAGGGCCATCTCAGTCGAGGAGGTGGTCACTCAGCCTGTGGAGAGGAAGAGAGAGAGCGAGAAGGATGCTGGAGACGAAGCAGACGAAGGAGAGGAACAAGGGCAAGACCTGACGAATGACCCTACCTTCGAAGGCGCACCAAGCGCTTCTGGCCTCCACGCATCACCCTCTCCTATAACCACCACACTCCAAATTCCAGACCCAGCCGCTGCAACATCCACTCCCATATCCAACCCGCCTACGGCAGAGGGCACAGGCTTTACTGGCATGCCTCCCTACCCCGCCTATGGTATGGGCCCACCTACCACTGCGCTCCCTGAGGCAACTACTGCCAGTGAGCCGGTGGCTTCCAGCTCTGCGCCGCGATGGTATGCGCCTGAATATCACCATCCACTACCCGCTACTGGAACCTATGTGGATGTTCCTGGGTATGCACCTTGGTATGCAACCTTGAGTGGGTTGAGGAGAGGACCTGAGTCTCTTGGAGGCAGGAGTAGAGGATCGGGGAGATCCTCCAACAGGTCCCTGACGCGGTCGGAGATCAACGAGGTGCTCCGAGGAGCCACTTCAAAAATCGTGGGCGACCTCACTCAAGAGATCCGAGAGAAATTGGAGCCCCTGATGATACCGCCCCAAGCGTCACCAACCACGGTGGGAATGTCACCCCACCGAGTACACGCCAACCACCTGGCGGCAGGGTTGACATACACCCTGGGGAGCCTGAGGAGCCGACCGATGCCGACTCCTGCAGCTATACCGAGAAGTCCTTTCGTACCGAGAACGGCCCAGCCGCCCTACAGCCACGTGACGAACTCTACGAGGGCCGAGCTGGACCGGCTGGGGCTGACATCCTTGAGGGCAATGGTGGACGTGGAGCCTTATGGCTCTAGTGATCTAGGCGGAGATCCCTCCGATGATGAGCCGCCGTCGATGACTTCTACCTCACCCTCGGAGGACGATGACCCGGAGGACCCCGAGGACCCAAGGGGGAAGAAGAAGAAGAAGAAGAAGAAGAAGAAGACCCGACGCCCTGAGGGACGCAGGTGTCAGGAGGCGAAGGCTATTGCCACCTCCAAGATCGCCGTAGACCTGCCTGAGTTCACAGGCAAGGACCTCAGCGAGTTCGCTGAGAATTTTGGCCGGTTTCTCCGATTGACCGGCCAAACCCACGCTAGTGGGCGAGTCAAGTGCGATCTGCTCCTGCAGTGCTGCAAGACCAAGTACCTGGAGAAGCGGGTCAGGCAGATAGTGACTAACTCCGCCACTTTTGCGGATGTGTTGGTTGCCCTGGAGAGGCAGTACCCGACCTACGAAACCGACCTCTCCATCAGGGCCGACATCCAGAACCTGCCTGTGCTGCCCAACAACCCCAAACTTGGCAGGGTCTCTGAGCTGTTGGCTGACCTGGATCACTGGGCTGAACGACTGACGCCCGGTTCCCACAGCAGCGACGACCTGCTGTTCTGGTTGGTGGCCAAGCTCCCTCGAGAGCTATGGGACGAGTGCCGTTCGACGGCGGAGCGCAAGGCTAGATCCCTCCGCTACGAGGATCTATGCGTGCTACTCCTGGAGCTGGCGCTGGAGAAGGAGAGCGACCAGCACTTGAACAATTACCGTCCTGGAGGAGGAGGTTCTGGAGGTCATGGCAAAGGGTACCAAGGGTCCCGACCTGGGCAGGGGACTACCCCCAAACACGCCCACGCCCGTATCATGGAGAACGTTAAGGAGCTATTCTGGTGTGATGCCAGGGACGAGCAGGGCCACCTGCAGCACGCCCCTCACTGCGAGCAGCGAGACTGCTTCGTAGTCCAGGGGAAGCAGCAGGAGAAGAACACCGGCGCCAAAGCGAAGCTGCGGGATCATTACAGGTGCACCATCACGTGTGCATTCTGCGGGAAGCGAAGGCACTACGAGAATGAATGCTACCATAAGCAACGCCTATCGGCGAAGCTTAAGGGTGAAGATCCTGGCAAAGGCTCAGGCAAAGGTGGAGGCAAAGGCAAAGGCAACGACTCCGGCAAGGGCAAGTCGAAAGGACGTGGTGAAGGGCAAGACAAGGGTCAAGGTGGACGAGGAGGAGGCGCTAACCGCCAGCCCGACAACAAGAACAAGGACAAGAACGGAGGCAACCCCAACCCTAATCCAGGGGAAAACTCCGAGCCCTCTGGAGGGCAGTCTGGTCCTACCATACGCTCACAAATGCAAGCCCAGCAAGAACAAGGAGCCAAGCGTGAGCATGAAGGTGGTGATGACGGCAACGCTAAGAAGAGGAGCCGTTTCATGAGGATGGCCCGCAAATTGCGGAACAAGGGGTTCGAGGTGACCTGTCCCGCGGAGTTCTGACTGGGACGCTCTGGTGGCACCCAAGACCTGGTGTTTTGGGTACGTATCCGACTAGGGGGACGCGACTACCTGGGGGTATTGGATACTGGCGCCACAATATCTATAGTGGCCAAGAAAACCTTACCTTGCGGGAGCCTGAAGAACACCATGACCACCGCTGCTATACGCATGGGGGATGGACATGTGGTGCACAGCTGCGGGGACTGTGAAGTGGAGGTACCTATGGGCTCCCGGACTATCGCTCATCGGTTCTATGTGATGGACACTGAGGCCTTCGACTTTGTACTGGGGACTGACTTCTTTGTACAGCACTCCCAGATACAATCCCCGACGCTGCAAGCGCCCTACCTCCTCTACGTGGACAACGGCAGTGGCAGAGAGTCTGTTCCACTGGAGCAGCCGGAACATACCTCGAGTTACCTGAGGCTATCGAAGGAGGAGCCCTCGAACATGTTGGCGGCCTCCAAAACTGAGTACTATCAACTATTGGGGGAAGTGCTAGACCAAGGTCTGAAGGAGTTGGGTTACTCTCGAGAAGACCTGAGTGTGGAGTTGTTCGCCAGCGACAAGCAGCATGTACTGGACCTTTACTGCAGCAAGGGGAAGAACTGCAGCTACAAACGTTACTGGCCCTCTTTCAGGATGGCCTACGGGAACCCCAGGTTCAGTGAACTGGGGAAGGTGCTGACCAAGGTGGCCTTGGAACGTTCCCGTATGGTCCTTTGGTCTCCCGATTGGGGAGCCCATGGGGGCAACGAATACTGGCGAAACCTCCTGGACAGGCTGACTATCAGTTCTGTTCGTTTGCCTGATGAGGCCATCTACATACCTCCGGGACGCAAGACGCCTATTGGGAAGCCCGGATGGGGGAGTATGCTCAGCGTGGTGGACGGAGGTCTTACCTCCATTCCCTGGGAGGATCTGGACCCGCCTCTGGTCCAGGCTATACAACGAGAAAGCGATGGACTCGCCTTGGGTGACTTGAAGGATCGCCTACGACCTCAAGATGCTATTGACACTACACCCGGAGGAGATGAGTACGTCGTGACTGACACCAACGCTGCCAACTCTCCCTGCCATGTACCTGTTCCTGATGGAGTCTCTGAGTGTGGATTATCTGAGCTACCTAGCTCTATCCACTCAGACGACGAAACTGAGCACGACGCCTTCTTCGTGCAGACCTGTGTGGAGGAAGTGGAGAACGCCGAGTACGTCGCCCCACTGAAACCCCTACTCTCCATGAGGGTGGAAGACCCCGTGGAGGAGGAGCTGGACCCTCGATCCAGGCTCAGGGAGTATGTGGATTCCAAGAGGAAGTTGGTGGCGAAAAAGCTATGATACGCGAAGCCTACCCGCAGCTCATGGCCACTGAAGCAAGGACGTATGGGAGACCTATCCCAATTGAAGGAGGACCTCGAACAGAAGATCACCACCTGGCAAAGGGAGGTAGATCTTAAGCTCATGAAGAGTGTGTGGGGCGCCCAGGTGAGGACCCCAGAGGAGGACGACCTCTCGGAGGAATGTGTATGTGAACCCCCTCGAGCGTGCCTATGTTGCCATCGTCCACCGGAGATGGTTGAACAAGACCTTCTATATGCCTACCAAGGGCTGAAGGACACTACCACAGGCGAAGAGTCGGTGGAGGACCACCTCCCCACGTCTAGTACTCAGCGGGCAAGCAACTTACACTCTGACGAGGACATGGAGGACAAGATCAAGGTATTGGACCCGCGGGTACAGAAGCTTATAAGGACCTATCTGGAGGTGTTCGGAGAACTACCCCCTCCAGCCTCATGTGACAAGCTGGTACAGATGGACCTCAAGCTGAAACCCAAGTTCGTGGGTCACAAGATCCGGAGGAGACCCTATCCAGCTCCTAAAGAGCAGGCCGACGAGATTGAGCGACAGATACAAGAATGTATAGACGCTGGCCTAATCCTGGAGTACAAGGACGGGGACTGCCCCCTACACTGCAGCCCCTGTTTCCTGGTGGATAAACCTGGGTCTACAGCCAAACGGCTGGTAGTGGACTACAGATATCTGAACAAGAAAACGCTGAACCACTCAGGGTCCATTCCCAATATGGAGTCTACCCTGGAGAAGATAGCCTCCTGTCGCTACAAGACCAAAATGGACAAGAGGAGCGGACTCTGGCAAGTGGACCTGACGCCCAACGCACAGGAACTACTGGCCTTCATCACCCCTCAGGGGAGGGTGTTCCAGTGGAAGGTCATGTCGTTTGGCGTGGCTAACGAACCCGCTCTATTCCAAGAGCTGATGAACAAGATCTTGTCCATCCTACGAAGGAGACCTAAGGTGCAGGAGCTCATATCCCGTGGTGCCCAGATGGAGGCTCACATCGACGATGTATGCCTCGGGACCAATACCCAGGTGGATCACCTAATCCTCTTGGGTGAGTTCTTTGCGGTCTGCCAGGAGAACCACACACGACTCAAGCTGGAGAAGCGTGAGTTCATGCAGGAGACCATGCAGTACCTGGGGTTTGACGTTGGCTATGGGTGGTGGACCCCAGCGGCCTCTAAGGCCAAACCCCTGATGGATGCCAAGGTACGACACGAAGACCCCAGGAAAGGACTTCATGATGTACGCAGTTTCATTGGGGCGTGCAACTTCTATCGCCGCCATATCAAACGCTTCACCTACACCAGCGCGATTCTGACGGACTTGATCAAGAAGAGTACTACTTGGCGCTGGGGCCCACTAGAGCAACAAGCGTTTGACGAGCTCAAAGACAAGGTAGCCAACGCTAAGTGCTTGGGCGTGCCTAGGGCACAAGGGGACATTATCCTGGTGACCGACGCCAGCAATGTGGGCGGTGGTGGAACGTTGTTCCAATGGCAAGCACTAGAGAAGGAGGAGTTCGACTCGGCCATTTCCCAATGGGGGACGGAAGGTCTCAACCGAGATGGAACCCTCAAGCACAGCTACCCTGACGACAAGAGGGTCCTAGTACCTCTGGGCCACTGGAACTGGAAGTGGAACCAGGCCAGGGGGAACTACTCCACCTATGAGCAGGAATTGCTCGCGGGTATGCTGGTGCTATCCTCACAAGCACGACTGTTGGGGAGTAACCCTGTGGTCTGGCTGTGCGACCAAGAACCAGTCCGCAGTTTCCAGAAGGGCCCCCCACCTGAGAAGGCCAAGCTACGACGCTGGTGGACCTACCTCAGTCAACTACGGCTGACGGTACACCATATCCAGGGAGTGGAGAACGAGTGTGCCGATCACATTAGCCGCAACAACTTCGACGCCCTGATTGGTACCCGGTCTGAAGCTCTGGCTAAGGAGGCGGTCAGCCGTATGGACGTCAACTTGGACCTCAACATGACGATGATACGCCCCCTGGATGGACTCCAACAATCGGAGTACCTGAAGGAGTTTGGGGATATCTACAAGCGCCTGGAGAAACGCCTTGAACCCCTCCTGGTCAACCAAGACAAGTGGAAGAGGGACAAGAGCCACCTCTGGCACGAGGACCGCATTGTGGTGCCTAGTGGCAGAGTCCCAGCGCTGCTGAAGTGTACCCATGAGTCCAGCGGTCATGTGGGTGCAGACCGTACCCTGACGCTGTTCAAGCAGTGGTTCCACACTACATGGACTGACAACCAACTGCGGAAAACCCTCCAGCCCATCGTGGACAAGTGCCCGTGCAGGTCCTGTAAACCAGGGGATATCAGGGACAGAGGTGTCTACTCGACCCTGCCCATCCCTCACTGTGCTAACAGTGTTGTATACGTGGACTACACAGAGATGCCAAAGTTCGGGGGCTATGACTTCGCCCTCGTGGTAACCTGTGGGTTGACCAGGTTTACCAGGGTGTTCCCATGTACCAAGCACATTACCGGGGAGGAAACTATCAAGATATTCCTGGGGGAGTGGTTTTGTGTCTATGGGGCGCCCAAGGAGATCAACTCCGATGAGGACGTACCAGTACGCTCAGATACTGGCTGGTACAAGAGGGTCCTGAGATCCCTCAATGTCCAGGTGTCTACGGGGATTCCCTACTCTCACACGAGAAACCCCCTATGTGAGCGACAGATCCGTGTCCTCAAGGAGAATGTAAGGATATGGTGCAAACCCGAACGCACCAGAGACTGGGTGAGACTACTCCCCGTCATATCCTTGATGATGAACTCCCAAGAGAGTTCAGCTACTGGCTACTCGCCCCATGAGCTATTCCTAGGTCGCCCGGCATGGTTCCTACATGCCCCCTATCCAGAGGACACCCATTCTTCTGTGGGTGAATGGGTCCAAGAGCAACAAGCGAAGGTGGACAAGGCCAAGGCTATGCTCCAGAGAGTGAGGGAGCGTCAGTGGAACAAGAAGAACAAGCACCGAGTACCGGCCACCTACCAAGAGGGGGACTGGGTGCTGGTGCACCACAGCCGACTACCCGCCTGGCCACGCTCTACCAGCGATGACCCATACTTCGGGCCCTACAAGATTCTATCAGTGGATGGACACCGTATCACCGTGCGGTGTTCTCCCCGTCTAGGGGGGACCCTGGTGTGCGCTGCTCAACACCTGAAGCGCTACTATGATCCTGAAGACCTCTGTGGGGAGGAGTGGGAGCTGAACGACAAGGAAATCGCCGCTCTGGACCTACAAGGGGCTGCCAGCCCTATGGAAGTTGAAGGTGAACTCCCCGACATGAACGCCGAGGAGACGGCTAAGGAGGGCTTCTACCTGGTGAAGTCTGTCCTACGCCACCGCTATCGCCAGGGTTGACGCTTCCTCACCCTCTTGGAAGGGTTTGGAGTCGAAGAGGCCACTTGGGCGCCCTTCTCTGCGTTTGTTCTACCTGAGGGACGCCTAAACTCAGTTCTGGTGGACTACTTGTCCCAGAACAACCTTGGTGAGTTGCTGAGGCTCGCTGAGACGCTTGCCTCCAAGACTAAAGCTAGGGACTGAACCTTACCCTTACCTGCCAAAGCGTATGTGTGAGTGTGCTATTCCTAAGGTCCTGAGAGCAAGCCGCAGAAGTAGTGTCCTAATTATACCGGAGTCTGCACGCTTGCTAGACCTGGAGGGTTGGCTTATTGATGCCACGGGGTACGCCCCGGGTCTCCCCTCCCCTAAGCGCCCAATTTCTGTGCTGGCGCAAAACCTTTGGGGAATACCCAGCGTACTAATCCAGGTATTGTTTTCCCTACCGATCTGTCTACTACAGGGAGGGGTGGCGACAAGCTATGAAGGCTTGAAAACGCCGTTTTGCTAAGTGGCCAAAACACTGACCTAACCACTGCCACAGCCCACCAACCCTGCTAAAATTGCAGGAAACGGGTGGGACAGTGACACACGCACTACAGGTCCTACACACCCTACAGTGGCACCATCCTGGTGGGCGAGCACTGCTGCAACTGGCTCAAGCCCCCACTCAGGACTACCACTCCTACACGCACACTCTACTGGGTGTTGTTGAAGAACATGTCGTGGGTCCTAGCGACCCTCCTGTGAAGAAGACAAGAGAACACAGCGCTGCTAAGCAACTGTGGCCTAACAGGGGACGCCACAACGCGTTTCCCCTGCTAGGGCTTGGAGGGAAGAGGTGCTGTTTTTGCGTGCACGGCGCAGATGTCGATGAAGTCGGACTCCCTGCTCTGCCACAGGCAGAGGCGGAGTTACTTGTTTGTGTGATCTGCGCCCTTGTTTGGCAGGGCATGAAAAAATGGTATGCTGCTGCACCAATTACCCTACCTGCCCACCTGTAAAGCAAAGGCAAATGAAGGGGTGTTTGCGGCGGAGGAACCAAGCCACACTCGTCGTATTATACGGTTCTCAGTGTGACCTATAATACACTGTCCGCAAATGCGCTGAAGGATCAGCTCCCCTGTCAAGCAAGCAAGCGTTAAGGGACTCCTCAGGTTCTCTTAAAGAACGTACCGAGGAGCCCCTGGGTAGCCTAAACAAGGTTTACCGTGCGCACTTCGTGTGGCCTACCCTTTAATGCGTGTGTGAATGCGCGAGCATGCACGAGTATTTTGGGCAAACCTGCCCATCACAACCTCAATCACGAACTCCACCAGGGGGTGGCCCCACCTGGGCTTACTCGTCTTACCTACCGCTGGAGAGTGAAGCAAGGTGAGGCGGAAAACGAAGCGCAAGCGAAATCGTCGCTATGCATCGGTGTGTATGTTCTAATCAATGCAACAAAAAGGGAGGTTGGTGCTGTAAGAGCAGTTGTCACAGTTGTCCCGCATTGCACCGCAGGGCAGGACCGGTAGCCCCCCGTGACAACCACTCCCTGGCCGAAGGCCATCTGTTTTTTCCCTAATCTCACCTCTAATCATCTGCAATCTTTCTAATCTAGCCCTCTATCGTTTGTTAGCGCAGCTACAAGACTCGTTCACGGAGACACGAGACGAGCAATGTGTATGCGGCATACGAGACGAGCATACCTGTAGTTTATACCTGATTCATTGAAGTCTTTTCGTTGATTTTCGAATTCTTGAATTTTTGATACTTCTATTAGTGTAGGTGGAATCTGTATGTTTATTTATTAATGTGTGTCTCGTCAATTTCAAGACTACGTGAGACATACGTTTATAATGCCATTATTTCTCCATTTTCCGGCGCTTCGCTAGGAGCCGCTCCTGCGCGCCGCCTTTTTATGCGTAGGAATTTCTTGATTTAAAAAATCTAGAGATGACTATAATTTTTATAAAAATGTGCTTCTGATGCACAATTGGATTCTGCTCAGGTGTGTTGTCTTAGAAAAGATCTAGGCCGTCATTTGACGGATTTTGGTGTCGTCGCTTCGCTTTTGCGTGGATTCGTCCATAATTCTCCCATTCCTGCCTCTGCAGATACCCACGCGCAGCCTCGCTGAGTAGGCCGTGTTCGGGCCGAAACGCAGCAGCCTGGAGAGACTGAGCAGAACCCAAGACCCCACCAAGAAGCAATTTAATTTTTTTGTACGACTCCCTTCGCCCCAAGACAGGTCACAGGTCGCCAGCAGGTTTACGAGAACCCATGCGAGTGTGTATATTGTGTCTTGCATTGGGTTTGTGTCGCGCTGCGTCTTGGAGGGAGGGATGCACATGCACATTTTTTGGCATGCTCCCAAACTAACCCAACCAAGCCACAAGAGCCCCGACAGCGCCATGAGCGCTGAGTCTTCTGTAGGAAATGTTACAAACAGAGCAGCAAAAGAGCGCCAGCCATGGTGAGCGCCCATTTTTTCTGTGTGAGGGAAACTATAGGTATTTTAAAGTAGATGTGGAAACCAAGGAAAGGCCAAGAAAAAATCCCTTTTTCCTAAAATGCGACAGTGGTGGCCACCACAGCACAAGGGGGGAGTAAGAAAAAGTGCTTTTCCAATGCTTTGAGGCATACTCTAGTTGTATTAGGGATGCACTGAGCATCCAGGCATTTCTATCTTAGTATTGGCCCCACCAAAGGTGGTGATAACACATTTTTACCTATGGAACCAAACACCCAATCAGGATATGGAGTGGACCCCTTAATCCCCTTTTAATGTGAGGCAAATCATCTTTTCCTGAGTTGACTGATTAGTGACATATCCAGGGCAGAGCCTATGAATTTATCTATGTTTTTCCATGAATTCTTAGCTGTCCTAGTGGTATGCACCCTAGGGGGCTGGGCACCTCTTTTTGAGAGGTCCTGGGTTCAATTCCCGGTCAGCCTAGCGAAGTAGGAAGATCCCATGTGACATGGCAGTGACCTCATCGCCACATGCCCTGCCACCTCAGCACATATGGGACCCAAAACAAAGAGTGCACATCTCCTGAGATGGCACTATGGAGATAGAGTGACCATGGGGCAGTTTTCCAACTCTTTTCCAAAACAATTCAGCTATCTTTGTGAATATGCAGTCCGATTTGACCTGAGTTGCAGTTTCTGTGAATATCCTTTCATCTTTCAGTGTTTACACTGCAGCCCTTCATGCTTTGATCCTGATTCTCCTCTCCTTCCACACCTCTGGCTTGTGCTATCCTTGATTGACTGTATTTCAGCAAACAAAAGCTTTTCATCTTCAAAAACAAGCAGCAGGAAACCCTACACCAGCAGCAAGCAGCAGGAGAGACAAAAACACAGTGTTGAAACCACTATAAACCTTTCTTGTACTCACACCTCCTACGCCTATGATAACTGGCAACTCAGAGGTTCTCATGGATTTAACTTGAGAAGGTTACCTAGTTCGCCGAGTGGCCAGAACAGTCATAGCAGACTTACAATCCTGGCTATCTCAACCATGTCCAGACATAGTTATTCGTCAAGTGGCCAGAATAGTCCCTCCAGACTTACACTTCTGGCTATCTCGACAATGTCCAGACGTAATCCCCACACCCTGCATCCTCAGAGGTCTCCACGACTTGAGTTGTGCACTTCCGGGTAGGGATGGGGTTACTGAAAAATTGTTGTCATGCTCATGGCATCGGGGAGCCCCCAGGGATCGGTATCCCACCGTAGTAGTCACATACGACGTCTGCAGCAGGAAAACCTCAGAGGTGGACGCTTAACATGGGTTTCGGCGGGTGTCCTCCGTAACCAACCAGAGGTGATAGCTTAACATGGATGGTCGTCAGGGCACCTCAGCGTACACGATACCGAAAGGAGATTAATGTTTGGTTAACCGGAACAAACAAGGCAGGACTTCAACAAGAAAACAGGCCGTGTCCGTGGCGACCGATTGAAGAAGGTGATGTCCTGCCCAAGACTGTGTCTTGACCTTTAAGTACAAAACAAAGTACCACTGGCAGACAATTCAGGACTGTCCTGTACACGTCACTTACCTCGAATACGGAGAGACGTACGCTCAGGGTGTCACAAAGTACCAGTGAAGAATCAGACATTGGCGAGAGTAATAACTAGGAAATGAACTAGGAGGAAAGAAACTGCTCTGCACGGTAGACGGGGTCAACCTCCACATAACAGAACCAGACGTCCAGTTGTACATGTGGTCTGGACCCACAACTGTGATAAAAACATGCAGACAAACAAAGTTGCACAACAGGGACAAGTCGGCGCCCTCCCAGTGGGAGAAGAGAAACCAGTGCGTATGAGATTGACGCATTTTCTGAAGAGAGAAAACTGTGGGCTATTCAGCCGGTAAAACCCAAACGTACTAAGCACAACACCTTGTGGTCGAATCATGGGCTTCAGGTCGTCAGGCCTGGAACATCCAAACTGGGTACCAATGCGCAGCAACTGCTACTTCTCACAGGCCCGCCAAACTCCAGTCTTTTGGGATGAGGCACTCACAGTGGTGCTGTACTGAAAATACACACTGAATAGCGAACAAGAGTACAGCAGAAGACATGCTGGCCTGGGCGTTATCACCCTGGCAACGCCTAGTACTAAGGTCCTTCAGGCATCCAACAGGAGGTACTGCCTGGACGTTGGTTCAGAGCAAGGAGTCCTAGACACAGTCACCATAAATCAGGTTCAGACAACAGTCGATCCCCTATCTGGACAAAACAGCAGCAATTTCCCCCCCGCATTCTGAAAGAGATAAGGGGGCTGTCCGGAAGCCATTGAACCAACGTTACAGACAAAGCAGTACAAGTAAACACAGCACAAGAACATGGTTTGGTGGATCCCTGTAAATGAACGTAAGTAAGTGAGCGCAATGTAGATCACACTCATCTCAACCCCTGTAAGCATTATCCAGAGTAGACTCTCGCTCAAACACAGTACTCAGTGAGAGGAAACAAAGAGGTAACTGAGCAACAAGAAAGGTTGGTTACTTCAGTCAATGTCAGAAACAACACAAAATTCTGGCTAGACGGAACTCCCACTTCCATACAGGAAGGGTCCACTTGCCAAAGGCGTATATGAAAATAGAAAAGCATCAGGACAGCAGTCCATACATAACACACATCACAGGATAACATACATGCAGGCTCAAGCAGACCCACAACGAGACAAGCGTAGGCCGTAACCAGTCAACTAAACCCAAAATACTGTAGACTCTACCTCAAAAGGAGAGGGGCTGGTTCACTCATGCAGTGCCAGCAACCTGAGCTGATGTTCACCAACCACATGTTGAGTTACGGGCGCTGTGCCATGAAGCCAAATTGTGAGACACACGACCACAGGCAGTCAGCATAGCCATAGGGGTACCCAGCAGGGAACGACACTGACCGCTGGTGCTGTATCGGGCAGTAAAATGGGGGGTTCTCAACTCCTCCCTCACTGATCACAATAGCCTGCTTGTAATAGAACGACGAGAAGAACATTCCCAAACGGCTGATCTTAGTCTCAATATCCTTCAGTTAGGCGAAGGTGTCAGGTTCGTCAGTCGAACCCAGCTGGTAGTAAGTCCCATCCGGGTCAGCCTGATTGGCCTCACAGGTGTCACTGTCACCCCTCAGGAACACTAGGCACGCCAGATTGAGGGAGAATCAGCACTGTGCCCAAGCGCAACACTGGCAAGTTTCCGAAACCCTTACAGCATTACCAGGTTCTGCTTGAAAAAGCATTGCGCTGCAGTGTAGCTGCAGTTCGTACCAGCAACACATCTTTGCGAATGTGAACTTTCATAAGTTCCTACACATAAACTTCTACAGGCAAACCCTTCTGTGCCGTAACCTACAGAGCTATACTGTGCTGCTGCCTCGCAAGTGTAACGAGCTGCGCTGCTGCTTTGGCAGTGCACCAAGCTGCATCGTACGTTGTATACGTACAGCTGGAAATCACAGGCAGCACTAACCATCAAAGTAGGGGGCAAGGCAAGAGAGTAAGAGTAAATAAAGCAGAGTAATTAGGCATACTAGAGGGGGGCTCAGGCCTCTAGGTCCTTTGGGCAGTATGTTTGTAACAGAACTGCGTAAAATGCGTAAAGTAAAACACAGAAGGAAAAGTAGCATGGGTGGCCAGGGTAAGACAAAAACTCAGGATGTACCCTCTTCGTCGGCCCCCTCAACGACCGTTTCCCACCTCGGAGGTTGGATGTCTCCGTGAACAAACGAGCAAAGAGAACCACAGATAGGCAAGACTAGAACACGTAGTAGCAAGGCCAGCTCATAATGCAACCAAAACTGCGGTGCACCACCGCTGACCGAGGGACCACAAATAACCACGACAAACAAACACCCTGTCAACCCAATCGTTCAGGCGGCGACTGAAATCAAACCAGACTGGACTGGAGATAGGATCGTTTGTTCACACTTTACGGATGCTGGCGAAGAGGCCTTTGCCCTGGGAATACCACGGGAGCAAAAGGCTTTCAGGTGCTTTCCGGATGATGGCGAAGAGACCGTACCCCTGGTAATACCACGGGAGCAAAAGGCCCTCAGGAGCTGGTACTTGAACACAGTAAGGTAGCTTCGTTGAGGCGCATCCTGTGAACAGTTTGCATGGGTAACGTGAACAAAGACATCCACGTCAGCAAAGCTCAGTTCCGCTGAGCCACTGGTAACATGTAGGGGTCTGACACAGTTCTCAAAACTGGGTTAGCAAGCACACTCTTGCTGTTTTATGGATAGCGCCAAGGTGAAGCGCTGGGGTAGGACAGTGGGCCAGATTAGGCGTGCATGCATTGCGGCATGTATGTAGCCATGCGTGTGGTGCAAAAGAAAATTCTCTTCTTTCCCTTCTTGTTTTTGCCTTCCCCACCGCCCGGCGTCTGGGCTAAAACTGCCTGACGCAAAATCATCTTTCGACCTGTCAAGATAAGGTCAAACGAGATAGGGCAAAAGGGTCAAACAAAATTTTCTGAACCAAAATCTGGTTCACGCAGGCATGGAAACGTGGCAAAGTGTACCCACATGGGTACCAAGCTCAGGACGACGGTTCCCTGTGGTTCTCTGTCCATGATGATGTATAGGCGTCAGGGTCGGAGATGGAGGGAATTGGAAAGACTCGCACGGGGTTTCTGACTGCAACTAGAAGTGAGACTGCCACTCTCTCATTCATGTGCATACATTCAGGTCCCGGCTGCCGCAGCCAGCGGCCACGGCGCCAGGCCCTGTAGGCATGGGAGGACTGAGTATGGCATTTCAATCAGAACCACATTAGCCCAGGGTTGGAAAAGACAGCGTATATATACGCGTAACATATATATACGCGTACTGTATCGCGAGAATACAATACAGTACGTGTCTTCTGGGCCGGCCGCCGATTGGCGCCAGAAGCGCGTGCCGCCGCAGAGCAAACAAACGTTGCCAAGGATTAACGGTGCAAATGCAAGGTATTTTATAGAATTTGCAATGAATTTGATTTAAATTTCGTTTGATTACGATTGGTGGTTGAATTTTTCTGCTTCTTCTGCGTGTGCAGGGCGACACAAGAAGCAAGTGAAGCAGAAGGAGAAGAAGAACAGGAGGGAAGAATATGCAGAGCGAAAGAACAGAAGAAGGAGCGGAAGAGGCGAAGGAGATCAAAGGGACGTCAAGAAGAAGACAGAAGAAGATCGAGAAGCTGCAGAAGAGAAGAAGACTGAGGAGTGAAGACAAAGAAGATGAAGAAGGAGCACAAGAGGAAGAAGGTGCTGTCAGTGTCACCTGAGTGTTCGCACGTGCTGTGAGTGTCGTTGAGTGTTCGCGCCTGCTGTGCGTGTCATTTGAGTGCCGCTACTGCTGCTGAAGCTGCCGCTGCCGCCGTGCTGCTGGATCTGCTGCTGCTTGCTGCAAGCGCTGCTACTGCTCATACTGTACATACTGCGATCTGGACCCAGAGGAGGTAGGTGAAACCACAAGTACACGCGCCAGGCATCGCGCAGCTACACGTAGCTTCTCCACCCGATGGAGGCCACAGTCGGCGCTACGAAACTGCATCAGCCCCCTATACATACCATTGTGTATTTCATCGAACCCAAAAGAACCCGCAGAGATGTTGACATGTGTTAAAAAGCGCTGCTACTGCTCGCTGGTGGTGCTGCTTGCTGGTGCTACTGCTTGCTGCTGCTGAGGCTGCTGCCTGCTATGTATGTCATTTGAGTGTTCCCGCGTGCTGTGAGTGTCATTTGCGTATCGGCGCCTGCTGTCAGTGTCATTTGAGTGTCCGCGCGTGCTGTGAGTGTCACGTGAGTGTTTGCGCGTGCTGTGAGTGTCATGTGAGTGTCGGTGCGTGCTGTGAGTGTCACTTGAGTGTTGGTGCGTGCTGTGAGTGTCATGTGAGTGTCGGCGCGTGCTGTGAGTGTCACTTGAGTGTTCGCGCGTGCTGTGAGTTTCATGTGATTGTCGGCGCGTGCTGTGAGTGTCACTTAAGTGTTTGCGCGTACTGTCGGTGTCATTTGAGTGTTGGCGCGTACTGTGGGTGTCATTTGAGTGTCGCTGCGTTCTGCGGGTGCCATTTGAGTGTTCGCGCGTGCTGCTCACCAAGATGCACTATAAATGTTTGAATCTGAAATGGTGGGTGCCTCAGCCAGCCCTGAAGATTTTAACAGGGCTTTGTACTGACCTGCTGAGGTGCAAACTTGCTTTTGTTTTCCCATTTGAGAGGTTAATTGTGCCCCTCCAAGGGGTGTTGATGAACTTGCCCGAGGTGAGCGAGGTCTTACTGGTTTTCAGAAAATACAAGTGTGTAACTGTTTTCTTTGTGCAAAGTTTGCCAGGGTTGACCCTGTCCCTAAAAGGCGTTGTTGTTTGTGTATATTTCTTTATTGGGAAATTTTGGTTTTCAGTTTTGAGGTGGAATTTCAATCACCAGTTTTGCACCTCACTAACTACATTTGCACTCGTATTCCACACAAACACACCACTCATTCACAACTACAAGCACAAGCACACTACACCGCAGGTTTTTAAAACGAATGCAGAATTTTCCCCTAGGTTAAGAGACATTTTGCAGGTTTTTCAAACTTGTTTGAAGAGAGTGTTCTAAAATTGCTTTGCAGTTTTGGGAAAAGTAGCCTGAGCTATGGATGCGGTCTGTTTGAGAGGAATGGGATTGTTCTAGGAAAGACAAGTCATGCTTATCGCAAGCACTTGCAGGGTGTAGACTAAAAGACAATAGCTGCAAAGTAAAGAAACATAGCTTCTGTGAGCAAACAGTACTTTGCCAGAAAAACCTGAGATACAATGCATTACATTACAGTACTGTATCGGAAAGATACAATACATTACAAGTACTGTATTGTACCGACCCTGCATTAGCCCAAGTTAATCGCTCCATCTCGGTCACACGCGTGATCCCCTAGCTCAAACCGTGTTAGTTGTCTGGCGCAGGCTTGGTATCCCTTTCGGGCCTCGGACACGGACCATCAGGGCAAGGGCCGCAGACTCAATCCTAAAATGGATGGTCAGAGTGATAGGGATTAACCAAGTTCCTGGCATAACCAACCCACAGTGCTCAATGCGTCAACCGGGAGAGGAGAGAGAGCGTGCGTTCTCTTGATGACCTCAAAACATCCTGGAACATCCCTGACTTACTTCCTGGACGGGGATTCCTGGATTCCTGGACAGACCGGGGTCTCTGCAGCGCAAGCATGGTACTGTCCCCCTGAAATTCTCTTCCTAGAATAAGAACCGGAATTCCAGGGTCTTACAGCTTCCCATACATCGCACTCGGGTGGTTCCCTGGTTCTCAGATGGTCACCAAATGCTGCGCTGCTCGTATCAGAATCTGAAAGAAGGTTAAGCACATGAAGACTGCCACACTGTACATTCCCCTTAATGCCCGTAGCAGATCCACTGCAGTTTTAATGAATTCTGACGAAAGGAAGAGAGCAAAGAGTCATATGCCGAATTTTTTTGGATAGCGCCCCCGCCAGCGCTTGCGTAAAAGAATGCAAGGTTAAGTTCAGGAGTGTATATGTGTGCGTGTGTGTGCGTATGCGTGGCGGAAAACGAAGAATTCTGTTTGGTAACTCCCACCACCCATTTCCGGCCTTGCTTCCAAAGGCAAGTAAAACGCTTTTTGGGCTCTGAAAAATTGGCCATCAAATAGAGGACAAAAACAGCCTCCTAAAATTTTGGTGCCTTAAAATTTGGCTGGTGAGGGCGTGGGGACCCAGGGGTTACCGACAGGGGTGCCCGGGTGAGACCGCCGGTTCCCTGGGGTCATCCACATAGTCGGTTGAGAGCTCAGGAATTCCACGCCGTACTCATAGGGCTCGCTCACTTCTAAAGGGCCGGCCAAGCTAGGCGCTCTAGGCTTGCCAATCCTGGCAGCCACGCCAAGGCAACCGCTATGCCAGGGTGGCAGTAGATGAGGTCAGCCGCCTCAACCTTGATGAATCAATCGGTTTGACCTCAATTCGTACTGAGCAAGGGAATCGTCTCACCCCTTGTCCAAGGCAGCGAACATGGCAACCACAACTACCCGCACAGCCGCGGCTGTAGAGATCCACGGCGCCACGGTGCACGGAGGAGGTTGTCCGCAGACATGCCATCACAAGGACACAAGCCACACACAGAACATTGACACTTCATGACAGGTTGAGACTCGGTCAGCGTAGCAAATCCCGGGATTTGCAACAGAACGACGTACAAAAAGGAAAGACAAAACAACTAAAACAAACCAACGACAAAACTGACCAATGGACCAAAAAGGTAGTAAGAAAGGAGACGGAAATTCGCCCGCTGCCCGTCCTGCAGGCTAATCTCCTTCCCGACCTTGCCGGTCAGAAACCGGTCTCGTTTCCATTGAATATGAACAAACCTCTAATTATCCCAACTCGTCATATTCTTCAAAAGTGGGATACTTCTAAGTCATGAGACGATGGAACAACCCAATCACGAAGGGAACTCATCACGATCGTCCTTTATGGCGACGGACCCCAACGTGTATACAAGTATGGCCTTCAATGGTCGCCATATGATTCAAAGAAATTATTCGGAAGCGGTTGGGCTTTCACAATAGGTTTGAGTTTGTTGAATATGCAGCCTCACAAGATTTTCCCCATGTTTGCACTCATCAGTTCTTGGAAGGGGCAAAAGCGTAGGCTTTGTCAAAGGCTTGATCCTCTGATTGGCCTCCATAGCTCAAGATTTAACATCAGGTTGCCACCGAAGGACACCGCCATTGCCAATCTGGGATGAGACGCCTCCGCCTCAAGAGCGGCCTTCAGCACGATGGATTCTCACATATACAGGAAGAGATTCTGTGTTCTTCATCCAAGCGATGGAGTGGTCTTCACCGATCAAAGCTTCAATCTCGTTTCCGCATTTTCAACTCAGCAAGGGCATTCCGATGGTTGCGCAACTCGGAGTCCAAGTGGGAGTAAATCTCGATGACAACGGCAAGCAAACTTCATAACGAACACACAAGCAAGCCCAAAAAGAACGAAACCAACTCAGAAATGGAGGGTTGAGCAGAAGATCCAAAATGTTTCTCTCCTAGGGACAAAGCTGAACACCAACAAGAAACAAGCAGGTTTGGGAACCTCGGGATTAGTCTCGAAGGTGCGCGGGTGATACCCCCGGTCCTTAGAGACTCTCGATAATCTCAAAGCCAACGACGGGGACTTGGTTTTTTCTTGTGCCCAAGTGCAAGCACATCTGGAGACTTGCCATGCGCCCAAGAGGAAGTGCTACACTCGCCGAGCACGAAGAGGTTGTGCAAGAAAGATAACCAACAATACAACGAAACCTCAACCAAAGATCCCAAACTCAAAACGGAGTGTTTTGGTAAGGAAAGGAGTCGGCAGAAGAAAGACCAAAATTTCGGCTTTGACAAATCAAAGTTTCAAAAATGGGCAAACCAAAGATTTGGCAAACCTCTGCTACCACAAAGATAAAAAGGGTAGACGACTCTTTTTGTAACTTGCTAACAATCTAAAATAAATTGGCATATTCCCCAAAATGGAAGAAGGGTGTCAAAACGTGAGTGTTCCTTGCACGTATATCCTGTGTGTATGTAAACATGTGTTCATATATTTTCGGAGTGGGTTTGGTAGCACACGAGCGAAATAAGTTTGGGTTGAAAATTTATTAATAAAGGATCAAGCAATCAACAAACAAAGCGAAGCAACAATCCAGAGCAACAATCCCTCATTGAGGCAATGCAGTCCTCAGTCCGGCATGAGTGCATCTTTATTCTCTATGCCGTACCTGGTTGAACCTCGAGTCATCCATATCTACACCAAGAGGCCCCCGTGCCTTGTATCCATGGTGTTGCCCCATGCATGGGCGAAGCTTACCTCCGCCTACATGCCTATAAAGAGAGATATATATATAAAGGAAGCAACAAAGGGAAACATATAACAATTGGGATACCTGAACACCAATACTATGCATATACTATTTGTATGCATGTGAGGAGAACATGCATGAATGAAAGAATGCATGCTTCCACCAAACCATTCCACTCGTATGCTTAACCAATCACCAAACTCAGCACGCATGACACGGAACATTGCTAATAATGCGCATGGAATGAATGTACATGAATGAGGTGCGCACAGCACTGAAATACCGCCCTGAAAATCTACATTCGGGCACCAGATAATTCTATTGATCAAAAGACATTCGGAAATTGATAAATGAGGACGATAATTCCACAAACTCTCATCAGCATTAAAAGTCTCCTGAAGAACTGAGACGTCGGTGATGGCGACGGCGACAGGCCAGCCAGCCAACGATAACAGACCACTGGCATTATCTACAGACAAGAATGAGAAGACATCATCGCAGATGTAACCAGAGTGCCCTAAACACTGTACCTGCAGTTTTTATAACTGTAGGTCGACTCGGAACTGGTGTTGCCCCGCTGGGGGGTCTTACCAAGGGGCTTTTGCTGACCCACCCACGGCCCTACTGTACGTGCCCCCACAAAGCGGCTCCCCCACATGGAGGAAGGGCGCGGTCGCCGCCAGCAGTACCCTACAGCGGCTTCTGCCCAGAGAGGTAACCCATGTTTGCCCGAAGTCTCACACTCCTCTCCTTCGGGCAGATGATACGTGGAGGAGGGTCCCATCGCACATCCTCATCAACCTCCTGATTCTGGGGCCCAGGGGCCGAAAGCCAGGCCATAGGCCCTGTCCTGCAGGAACCCCCACCTGGGTTGGTTTTCAGTAGGCGTGAGGCGACTTGAAGAAGCACGTGCTACGGGACTCGCATGCCGTGGCGCACACTCACGCCTCCTGACTCGGTCGAGCTTGTGCTCTCCCGGGGGGCCGGGGGTTCGAAGTAGGTCGTTGTGGTTGGTCGGTCGGTCGTTTAATGGTTCAGCGTAGTTTGTTAATGTCGGTCGGTTGCGTGATGGCACAGTCACGATGTTCTGGTTTGTTCGCGGGTATGGTCGTCGGCGGGCGTGGCGCACTACGGTGTCGCCAACCCGGAGGACGCTGTTCCCGTTGCGACCCGTGCACGCCTGGCCGGTTAGGTATTGGCCGGCTTGCGTGTGGTCTGTTTACCGTCAAGTCACGCTGGAAGCTGCGGTCTGGTTGGTGCGTAGTTGTCTTGGCTGCCTCATTGTCGGCTTGGTTTGCGTGGGTTCCGTCGCGCTGCTGCCGCTGGTTGCATCGCCGAACGTTGTTTGTGTAGCCGGCACGTCCGTGTCGGTGCTGGTTAGTTGTGTCTTGGTTTGTCCAAGTGTGGCGTACTGTAGTTTGTTAATGGCGGTTGGTCGGGCAATTAACGGTTCGGCGTAGGTGGTTAATGTTGGTCGGTCGGTTGCGTGATGGCAGAGTCACGATGTTCTGTTTTGTTCGTGGGTATGGTCGTCGACGGGCGTGGCGCACCACGGTGTCACCAACCCGTCGGACGCCGTTCCCGTTGCGACCCGTGCACCCCTGGCTGGTTAGGTGTTGGCCGGCTTGCGTGTGGTCTGTTTACGGTCAAGTCGGGGCTGCAGCTGCGGTCTGGTTGGTGATTGGTGTGGTTGCCCGGGGCCGCTTTGTTGGGGGCCAGCAGTCAGGTCTAGCGGGATGTAAGCCGCCTCCCCTCTTCACGCGCGGAGCCTCTTTCTGTTCGTCACAGGGGCGACGCCAGAGGGAACCATGGGGCGCCTCTCCACGACCGAGTGCACCTACCTACCTACCTACCTACCTGCGGTGTGGTTGGTGCGCGGTTGTCTTGGCCGCCTCATGGTCAGCTTGGTTTGCGTGGCTTCCGTCGCGCTGCTGCCGCTGGTTGCATCGCCGAACGCTGTTTGTGTAGCCGGCACGTCCGTGTCGGTGCTGGTTAGTTGTGTCTTGGCTTGTCCAAGTGTGGTGTAGTGTAGTTTGTTAACGTTGGTTGGTCGGGTTCATAATGGCAGAGTTGTGGTGTTCTGTTGTGTTCGTGGGTATGGTTGTCGGCGGGCGCGGCGCACCATGGTGTCGCCAACCGTTCCCGTTTCGACCCATGCATGCCTGGCTAGTTTGGTGTTGGCCGGCTCGCGTGTGGTCTGTTTATGGTCACGTTGTGGCCGCTCAGTGGTTTTGTTGGTGCACGGTCGTGTTATCCGCCTCATGGTCGGCTTTTTCGGCGTTGGTTACTTGGCGCTGCAGCAGGCGCCTGTGCGGTCGGATGTTGTTCGCATAGTTGCCATGCCTGTTTCGCTGTTGGTTGGTTCCAGTTGCCTGGGGCCGGCCTGGTTCGTTTTGACTGTGCGCCGTCCCCTCATCTTAGGGGAGAAAAGTAACGACAGGTCGTCTGACCGCTGCGAAATGTTTCCAAATTCGGTGCTACATTCCCTGTCCCGCCCTGGCAGGGGTACATGCACAACTCATCATCCGGTACTTCGCAGTGCCCTTCGGCCGTCCTTTCAGCTTCGCCTGTGCCATGCATATGTACACCCCCGTCGGTGGCCAGGCCCTGTCGGTCCCCCTTGGTGCATCCCCGTGCTCCCCATGGGAGCCCCAGGGTGCTGCTCCAGCTCGGTGGTGCGGTGCTCGTGTTCGTGTCTGCCTGCCTGTCGTGTGCCGTATCGTGCCGTGTCTCGCGGGCTATGTGGCTGGCGTGTCGGTGTCGCAGTGCGGTGTTTGGCGGTTAGGGTGGCTCGGCTCGTGCTCTGGTGTTGGGACGCTCCGTCCGGTGTGGCGGGCTGGGTCCAGCATAACACACCCGTGCTCGCCGGCAGGAGCCGGCGGGTTCGCGGGTCCCGTGTGGCGAGCCTTTGGTCCCTTGCCTGCCCCTGGTGGGGGTCCGGAGGAAAGGAATACTGGTCAGTGTCGAAGGTAGGTAGGTAGGTGCACTCGGTCGTGGAGAGGCGCCCCATGGTTCCCCCTGGCGTCGCCCCTGTGACGAACAGGAAGAGGCTCCGCGTGTGAAGAGGGGAGGCGGCTTACATCCCGCTAGACCTGACTGTTGGCCCCGAGCAAAGCAGCCCCGGGCAACTCCAGGAGGGCTGATCGCCGCCGGCGTGACGTGCTTATCTTGCCGGGAGGGTGCGCCCCCGTGCTTGCGCACGTCCCCTCCTTTGGGCGGAACTCTACAGGTTCACCGGACTTCCTGGCGTATCCCGTTCCCAAGGCATCCATTACGTTCTTGGTACTAGGGTTCCGAGGCGCTTGGGTGTCGCACGCTCCGCCTCGAGTCCCAAAGCAGCGCAGGCCTTAGGATGCAGCCTTACCCCCGGTCTCCGGATCTCGTTTGGCCGGTTCAGCTGCATGGCGCGGGCTGGCTCAGTGCCCGGGCTGTGGACACTGGGCTTCCTACTGTTGTGCGGTGTTTGTGTTTGGGTCCGGGTTGCGGTTGGGTGTTGGTTTAGTTAACCCCGCCTGTCCTGGCTGGGGTCTTGGGCGGGTGTGTTCGGGTACGTTTTTTGGTGTTGTCCCTCTTTTGCCAGCTGTTTGTGGTGTTCGTGGTTGGGCTTAGGTTTCAGCCTGCATATGGGACGTGTGTGGTTGCGTGCGCGCTCTCTCTGCCCCCCGCCGTTTCCGGTTCCGGTGTGCGGTGTGGGGGTGCGTGCTGCGGTTTGGGTTTCAGCTGCGCCCCGCCTTCCCTTGGGGGGGTGTTGGGGTGTGTGTGTGCTCGTGCGCCCGTCCCGCCTGGTCTCCTGCACCTCCTGGTTGGGGTTGCTGTGCGGGGGTGCGTATTTGTGCGCGCGCCCCGCTTGTTCCCCGCCTTTCCTGGCTGGGGTGCGGTGTGTGGGCGTGCGCTGGGCCCGGGTCTCGGCTGTGCCCCGCCTTTCTTGGGTGGGTTGTCGGGGTGTGTTTTTTGCGCTTTCTTTTTTTGGGCGTGTCTTAATTTGGCTTTGTGGTGTCCGTTGCTGGCTGTCCCTGCCCCGGGCCTTGTGGTACCTGTCCCCCCATCCCCTTTCTTTCGGGCTTGGCTGCTGGCTCTTTTTTTTTTCCAGCGTGGTGTGTGTCTGCATGTTTCGGTGTCCCTTTTCCCGGGGGGCCGCTGTTCCTGGCTCCGTGTTGCCGGTTTTGGCTGGGTGGTCCCACTGTGCCTCTTTGTGGGTCCTATCTTCGGTGCCTTCTGGGTGGGGGGTTGGGCCGCCTCTTGTGGTGTTGGCGGGCGGTTTGGTGGCTGTGGGCTGTTTTCTCGCCCCCCCCATTCCCCCCCTGTTTTTTTGTTGTTTTCTGGGGGGGGGCCTGCCTGCTCCTCCCTCTGCCTTCCCTGGGCTGGCGCACGCACTGGCCCGCATTCACTGTGGTCTTCCGGGCTGCTGTTGGCGGTTGTGTTCTGCTTGGCCGTGTCCCGGCCCCATGGGTCCGATGGGCTATGTACACGTTGGCCTCGGCGCCCCTTCCTGCCGGGTTAGGTCCTGGCTCTGCTGGCTGGGGGGCTGCGCCAGGCGGCTGAGTGTGGCTCTGGGTTAGGGGGCTGGGGTTGTCCGTGTCCTTTCTCCTCTGCGGTGCCGGTTTTAACCTTCTGCATGGTCCGCCACCGTTGTTGCCGGGCGCGCGGTGGCCCCGTGTGTGGCCCGCGGTGCCCGTGTGTGGCGTGCTGGTGCGGCGCCTTCCGGGGTGTGCGGTGGCTTGTTTCGGTTAGTCCTTCAGGTCAGGGTCTGCCGTGCCGTGTTGTGCCTCTCTGTGCCGCGTCGCGTCGCGTCGTGCTGTGGCGCGTTGCTCTGTGGCGCGCTGTGGTGCGGTGTGCCGTGCTGTCTCGCGTTGTGCCGTGGTGGGTCAGTGGGAGTCAGCCTGGCCTGTGTCGTGGTGCGGAGTGCGGGCCGGAGTGTGGCTGGCTAGTGGCTGGGGGGTGCGGTTAGGTGTGGGTGTCTCGCTGGGTCTGTGCTGTTGGGGCCTGGGGGTGCCGCTCGGGCTGGTGGGTCGGGTAGGTGTCCGTGGGGTTGCCCTCCCTGGGGGCCTGTGCCTTCGTCCCGTGTCCTCTGGGGGTCCCGGTCCCTAGCCCTGGTTGCTGTGGCCGTGCCTTCATCCTCTTCCGGTGCCTGTGAGGTGGCCCTTGTGGCAGCCGGGGTCGTCGCCTGCGGTGAGGGCGTGGTGGTGCGCCCCGCGGCGGCGTTCCCTGCGGCTTCCTCTGTGGGTGTAGCCCGTTCTCCCTGTGTAGGTGTGCCCTCCATCCCCCGTGTGGTTTCCGGTGGCTGGTGGGTGTGCGCTGGTGTGATACGTACGGCGTCAGATGCTTGCTTCGGCGGTGTGTGTAGGGGGGTGCGCCACTGGGAGTCATGCGGCGTTTGGTGGGGGTGGGGCGGCGCTGGTCGCCCCGTCGTGGTATACCCTTCCTGGGTGTGGGTCGTGGCGTCTGCCGTTGAAGCAGGTCACAACCCTACCCTGGCATTTTACCCCTAAGGGAGCATTATTTGGCCCTATATATGGGATATATGTGGGATAGGGTATATCATATTCCATTTCCTTGTTAGGAACATAGGATGTGGGATAGATAAGGCAATCTTGGATGTTTAGTAGTTATATCAATTAGTGGATGATAGGGTGGATTTCTCATATGTGCATATCAGGTATTTCATTGGCTATGTGTACCATATCTGTTTGCAGGATACTATTCAGTCAACACTATCGTTATGTCTTCTGTGCCAAGCAATGTTGCTGCCCATGCCACTGCGACCTCTGCTCCTTACCACCCGGTCTGGTTTCATGGTAGCAGAGGCGAAAATTTTTCGTCTCTGTTGGGCGTTTGGCATCGCGGAAAGCGATCGGTCCAAGACATCGTGGACCAAATTCAAATTAAAATCTCTTCCCCGGGAGGGATAGCTGAGGGTGTCCAGGTCCCCACTCTCAGGACCTCCTCGGCCCTGACCCCATCGACCGGGCAGGGGCCGCAAAAACGGGCCAAGCCCCAAGTGGCTACAAATCCTAAGTTTCCGAAATCCCCGAATGTTCCCATCGGGGCCCCCCATCCTCGAAATCCAGCTGGTGTACCTGGGATGGTTGGGGGGGAAATAGACGGCCACCCTCAGGGAGCGATAAGAGGACCACAATCGCCTATTATGGGCTCGGGAACCGTTACTAGCGCCGAGAATCGGGCAGTAATCGACCTATCTACTGGGGTGATCGAGCGTACGAACGCTGCCCCCTCACGCGCTGCCGACTGGAATACGATGGCTTCGCCAATGGGGACTATCGTGGTCGACTCTGGCACTCCTCCGTTGCCAGAGCCTCAGGTCAGAGGAAACCTGTTTGCGGCAGGGCCCATCAGCCCCATTGTTGACCAACTCGACGCTGAAAACCGTCGAGTCCTCGCGCTCACGCCTGATCCCCATGGCCATCTGGGTCCGGCTCGAGAGGCCGTGGCCCTGATCCAGCAAGCCCTGTCGGGGACTAGGCAGAACCCCACTGTGGTGGAATCGTCGCCCACTCCAATGAGTGGATCGCGGCGGTTTCCCTCCCTGGTGGAGGAATCTCCTGCGTTGGGAGCGTATCCCAATCCCCCGAGCGGATCCAGGCTAAATCCTACGATCATCGAGGAATCCCCCACGCAAATCGAGGAGGATGAGTGTGACCAGTGGTTCCCCCTGGCGGTGGAGCAGGGGAGCGACGATGAGGAGGAGGAGATTGGAGTGTTGGAACGTCATGAACTCCATCATTCCCCTATTTCCGTTGCCTCGTCGCCTGCACCTCCTGCACCTATGTCAGGGACCAGGGATCGCCCCACGCTGGTGGGAGAATCCCCGGCCCCCCACTACATAACGGTGGAGGACTCTCCGGCCCCTCAGTTCATTGCAGTGGAAGAGTCTCCGGTGCCTATGAGCGGCGTCAAAAACCGCCCGTGTCTTGTCGTGGAATCTCCGGAGCCTACGGAGGACCGGGCCGGTACTATATCTCCAGTGCCTATGAGTGGCACGAAAGATCGTCCATCCCTAGTGGATGATTCTCCGGCAATGCCGAAGGTCAACAATCTGTGCTGGGGGGGAGGGAATCCGGTGGAGGGAGGTTCAGCAACCCTCCCAATAAATTTGGTCTCTCCCCCCACAAATACATCTCCTACGGAGGACCCGCAACTGCCCAATTCGGGGGGGGATCCAGAGGTTGCAACGGGATCGGAGCCTGTTTTTGCTTACCATCCGAGAACTCGATCGGCTATGGTGGTTCATGAGTCATCACAGTATATTCTGGTCGACGATTCCCCACCCCCCCCGCCGCGACCGAATACTGCTGGTCATGTTCCCCCTCCGCCGTCACCCCGCCACCGCCAGGTGGCTTACATCGAGCACGTGCAGGGAATCCCGCACCTGGTTCGTCCATCTAGTGGTGGGGGTTCGGGGGGGGGACATCCCTCTAGTGGGGGGGCGCCAGCACCTGTTGCTGCGCGCCCCACACCCCCGTCTCGCCCTGCGGGGGGGCCCTCTGGTCCCTCCGTGGCAGGGGGGGCTGCTGGGGGGGGCGGTGGTGGGTCATCTCCTCCTCGTGGAGGGGGGGGTCTATCTTTTCGACATTCTGGGGGCCCCCTCCTACACGGGGGGAGGAAGACCTACAGCACACCTGTGGCTGTCCCCGGTGTGTGGTGCACTACGAAACGTGCATCCAATCTCTGATGGCGCAGGTGAAGGACCTGCGAACCCAGAATCTAGAGTTGCAGCGATCCCATCAGGAACTTTCTCAGGCAGTAGCCTCTACGGTGGGCATCAGTCAGTCCTACGGGGACCGGATGACCCAAATCTTGTCTACATTGGCTAAATTTGACGCGGCGGTTCAGGGCTACCGTTGGGATTCTAAAGTGGTGGAGGCTAGCGTGGCAGATCATCTTAAGATGTCCAACGGCAACACGGCTAAGTGCTTTAGCTCAGTGGAGTCGCTCGCTACACTTTACGCCGCCGTAGCATCTAGGATCCATGCGTGGGACCACTGGTACTCCACGCCTGCGGAACCCGTTACGGTGGTCCTACCCCCGCCATCGGCGCCTCCACCCGTTCCTGATCCTACACCGGCGGCGCCTACAGCGCCCATGGGCGCGCCATCCGGTTCATCCGGTGGTGGGTGTGTACTTTTTTTCTCCGTCCACCCATCCCACGATTGCATCTACCATCCGAACGCTTGTCCGAATTCGGGGTGGCCGAGGGGGGGGGGAAGAACACCACGAACACCCCCACCCCCAAGAACCTACATCGTGGAGGGGAATCGCGGAGAAGCAGAAGGAACGTGCTGTTCCCGAGTGGAGGGCGACGCCTAAGGGCGAAGAACACCCCACGGAGCCTACGGCCCCGTGGGCTAATGAAGAGGAGAACACCTCTTCGTTGGGGAACATTAATCCCCTCACGAAAAATGTTTTCACTTCCCCTGGGAAACCTTCGTACACGCCCTCTCATCCTACGGATACGTGTACAGTCTCTCCAGTGAAGGTTGCACCAAATGCAAGTGGAGGTGCACCCCCAACCATGGCTCCCCCTGCTTACCACCCGTACAAAATGCCTATGGTGCAAAATAGTTACACCAAAGCGGTGGAGGATAGTGATATGCCTAAACCGCAATTTAATGGGCAGCTAGAGTGCTACGACGAGTGGGTGGAGAAGCTTCAACAATGGTTGGGGGGGTGTGATCCCATGTACCGAAAGGCCAACGAGGCAAAAATGATTTTGAGTACCTTGCCCCCATGGCTAAAGGCGATCATCAACGCCCGGGTTGCCGAGGCCACCCACCACACACGCACGGCCCCCACCCTCAAAGAGTTGTGGGACTTTTTGGAACAACGTTTCCACGAGTATGACCCCTCAAGGGCTGATGAAAGGTGGCGAGCCCTCACCCCCAGGGTGGTTAAAGGGCAGGTGACCCTCATCGACCTTGAAGATTTCTATGCTCGTTGGCAACGTTTGTTGCCTCTGAGCAATGAGACTCGTCCCCACGTGATCCGGGAGCAGCTCCTAAGCAAGCTCCCGTGGATCAAGGAGAAGGTCGTCAAGCAAGAGGCTAAGAATAGCCCAGACAGCTATGTGGTGGATGTTAGTGGCCTTGACCCTTCGCCGGGTCGCGCCCCATTCGAAAAAGAACTCAGGAAATGTAGCGCTCAAGCTTGCACTACGGTTCCTGAGATTGTTTCCTATTCGGGGCCGGGGGTGATAGTTGACTGCAAAGACCCGGCTCTCCAGGAGTGGATCTTGAAACTCAACAACACACCTCACACACGCGGCTACACTATGAAAGTGGAGCAACATAGGCCTCGTTTGAAGCCTGCGGAAATCTACGCCCTTGCCCATAAAAGTGTATCGGAGAGGGAAGCTCTCGAACGCCTCAATAAAGGAGACAAGACGACGGTGACGTACACTCATCGCCCTTCTCACAATAAAACCACGCTGAATGCGGTTAATGCGGAGGCTACGGCGGACCTTGACACCTCCGAACCCGCTGACACCTCCGTCAACGCCGTGGGTCACTCTAAACCTCCGGCGAAGAAACCCGTCAACCCCGGGGCTAAACCGCCACCTACCTTTTGGGTTCCGTGTTCCAAACATTGGAAAACACGTAAACAAACGGAGATGGACATGTCTTGGATTCATTGGGGTGCCACCAATACCACCCTTTGGACGTGTAAGCCTAATTCTCCGTGCAATGACACTCATTGGAACATTGCGGGTAAGTCTAAAGGTGGTAAGCCTAAGGGTGGCGATAAGGGTGGCGGTGGTGATAGGGGTGGTGGTGGTTATAAGGGTGGCGGCAGCAAGGGTGATAAAGGAGGCAAGGGAGCGCCGAACGGGCGCGGACGTTGGTAGGAGTGCCCAGAGGCGCCCCCTTCGAAAGAAGAAAACCTCGGGCACCCCTGTGACACTACCGTGGCTCTCGTTCCATCGAGAGTCATGAAGGGGCATATAGTGACTAGTGAGATTCAAACCGAACTTTCCGTTCAGGTTGTTTTGCCCAATGGAGAACGCAAGGCCCTCCGTATTTTGGTGGATTTTGGGTGCCAAGCGGTCGCTTTGGCCAACCCCAATGTTTTTGGAGACCAACTCTCCGAAAAATATGAATCCCCCCAACAGAGGCGCCTACTCCAAGCCGATAATGAGACGCCTTTGCCGGGGGGGACGAGCAAATAGACATCAAAATTCAATTTGCGGGGGTTGTGGATGGTAGTGTTTCACTTCCTCGTGTTGCCCAGTATGGCGTGTCCCCGTACCTTGTCCCGAATTTACCTTGTGATATGGTTTTGGGGCACCCATGGGGTTACGAACATTGTGTGAGCCATTTTGCCCGTTTCAATTGTTTGTACTCTCACCATCCAGTGCACGCCCGTTTTTGGATTGAGGACTTCCGTGAGGCTCCACGAACCGGCAAATCATTTTTGGTGAAACCCATTCATGGTAAGGTGTCACGTCAGTCCGTGTGGGGCCTAACCGTTCCAGTCATTGGGGCGGTCACTCCTACGCACCCTGCCCCGGCCATTGTGGTTACGCCCCCTGGTGGCGAACCGCCTAACCGTGTTGAGGCCGAGAAACACATATCCTATGCCTTGACCGCTTCCTCCGTGGCCCCCGTACAGGACCGGGCTTGTGCTTTGGAGCTCGTCCAATTTGCTCCCGAAGCCCTTGCCCGTGATGTTCTACCTACGCGGCGTGATGGGTCCATGTGGACCCAGTCTGACTATGGTCTCACGCCATATTGGGCCGCACGTGTCAAAAAACAATTTGGCAAAGACCCCGACGTGGACGCCTTCCATAGGGTCCCGGGTATGGCCCAGGCTACCCGTTGGGTTTCGCCGCTTGAAGATTTCTTTTCCACTCCCGCGGACCCCTCCAAATTGTATTGGATGTGCCCTCCCTATCATCGGTTTTCCGATTGTGTTCGGAAAATTCGGCAAGAAAAACTACGAGCCATCGTCGTAGGGCCGAAGTGGACGCATAGGGAGTGGTGGAAACCCCTTATGGAAATTACTTTGCAAGGGTACCACCTTCCTGGGCCAGAGACTAAAGCCTGTCTCTATCAGAATGACCACCTCACGCCCCTTCCTCAACGGGGTTGGTCCACGGTGGCGCTATACGTGGACGGTGGTGTTGCGGAGGAAAATTTGGCGGCCACTAAATGTCATGTGGCCTCCGTTTTGGCACCGGCCGTCTCTAACCCCAACACGGATGGCGAGCCGGGCATGACCTCGGAGGAAGAGTCGGAGGATGAAACGGTGCCTAACCATTTGGTTTCGGTGCGCACCCTCACATATCAGGCGACCCATAAAAAACTCCTCGCGCCCGTTACTCTTGACCCTACCCCCGAAGATTTGGAGGCACAAGAATGCGAAAATTCAACGAGAGTTATTGGGTGGGAGGGGCACTACCGTTAAGCGTTACCGAAAACGTAAAGGCGCCACACGATTGTTGGCGGCTTCTCGTGTGGGTGGCGTTGTCACCACCCAAGAACCTATTGTGTCTCCGGAGGTGGAGCTCATGAGGAGGCGCATCCTCGCGGACTATGAGCGGGATGTTTTTAGTGGGGAGGTTCGTCTCTGTCCGGGCCAGGAACACCCTAAGGTCCGTGGTACGGAGCGGTTGGGGTTTGCTAAACTTGACCTATACCCGAACGCCAAACCCAAGTCCGTGGAACCCATACGGTTGGTGGGGGAGCGTGCCGCGGCGGAGCAAGAAATAGTGGAGGACTTTTTGGCTCGTGGCTGGATTGAGCCGTGCCCTGCCTCCGAATGGGCGTCCAACGGTTTTGTTGTGCCCAAGAAAGAGAAAGGAAAATGGCGCCTCGTGGTGGACTACCGCCAACTTAATGAGGCTACCTTGCCCGACGCACACACCCTCCCCCTCATAGAAAACATGTTGGAAAATCAATCCAAACACAAGATTTTCACTATTGTGGACTTGAGTAAAGGGTTTCATCAAATTCCCCTTCACCCTGAATCCCGGGCTAAGACCGCCATGAATTTGGCGGGTAAGCGATACCAATGGCGTGTTATGCCTATGGGTATCAAGAATGGGCCCGCTATTTTTCAACGGGTCATGGACCATGTTTTGCAGGGTTTGGATTGTGCGGACGTATATATTGATGATATTATTATTGGTTCCTCCGGTGCGACGGAGGAGGAGCTATTGGCTAACCACGACCGCGACGTGCGTGCCGTGTTGGATAGGCTACGAAAAGAGGAGTTGGTTGCTTCGGTTAGCAAAACCAATTTCTTTGTTCGTTCGGTTGAGTTTGGTGGCCATGTGTTGGAAAATGCCACACGTCGGCCGGCGCCAGGGAAAATGTTGGCGCTTGAGCGTTGGGACAAACCGGATAATGTTCGGGAGCTCCGGGGGTTCTTGGGGCTCGCCAACTATTATTCGGGCTATGTCCAAAACTACGCCTCCATAGCTACCCCTTTGATTAATATGTTGAAGGATTTGCCTAAGCATAAGAATGGCAAAAAGATAGGCCTAACATGGAATGCTTCGGCTAACGAGGCCTTTTTGAAGCTCAAGCGTGCTATTACGGATATTGTTCCCCTCCAACTAGCCGATGGGGATAAGGACTTTGTCCTCACCCCGGACGCTAGTAATTGGGCGGTGGGAGCGGCCCTACAGCAGGAAGGTCCCGATGGTGCCCTACGCCCCCTTGCCTTTTTCTCCCGCAAATTGTCAGGCAGCCAATTGAATTGGAGCCCTCTGGAGAAAGAATGCTACGCCATAGTGACGGCGCTTTTAAAATGGCATGGTTGGGTGGGGAACAAGCGCGTGGAGGTCCGTACGGACCACCGTAGCCTTCAAAATTGGGCTAAGGAGGACCTCAAAACCGTGGGGGGTCCCTCTCCACGCCAAGCACGTTGGCATGAATTGTTCTCTAAATTCGACCTCAATGTGGTTTACACTCCGGGGCCAGTGAACCCCGTGGGTGATTTCTTGTCCCGTTGGGCTTACCCTGCTAACCCGGCGTTGGGTGATGTGTCCATACATGGGACGGCCCAAGCGGCCGGAGATGTGCGGAACATGGTGGCGGCCGAGAAGGAGGAACTTCTCGCCCGCCCCCTTGTATTTAGGGCGGTTGTGGCGCCCGTTGTTACTAGGTCTAAAGCGGCGCCTCGGGCTCAAGGGGCACCCGCGTGTGATCCACCCCCTCTGGCTTCGCCTCCAGTGGGGGGGGGGACGAAGCAAAAGAGAAAGCTTCGGAGACTGGAGCGAATTGTCAAGATAAAAAAATCTTGGAAATCCCACAAGAAGGCAACTCCTATACATGGGGAGGATGCTCCCAATGTTTTTGAGATAAATTGGGCTAAACACTACCCAAATTGTCAACGCTACAAAAAAATGTGGCAAGATGCCTTGAATGGGAGCTTCCAAGATGGAGTGAGGTTGGTGGATAACAAGCTCGTCCGTAATGGACGGTGGTGTGTTCCTACGCCGCTAGTGCATCGTTTAGTGGCCGAATACCATGATGCACTTCACTTAACTACCTCCAGTGTGGAAAAACACTGGAAGGAAATGAACCATGGCGTGGAAGGTGAGGGGTTGTACAAAGCAGTGGAACTGCAATGTCAAACGTGTCCCTCATGTGCCATTCACACGCATGACACCAAGCGCAAGCAAGGGTACATGACCCCTATGCCTATACCTATGGAGCCCATGGACTCCATAGCGCTTGATGTGTTTCACTACCCTTCCACCTCCCACGATGGAGAGGTGTATGACCGAATGCTCCTATGTGTATGCCGGCTTTCCGGCTACCTCATCGCGATCCCTATTCCTAAACCCGGTCATGAAGACAAGGATGAAGGGCTAACGGGGAGAAGAGCGGCCCATTTGGTAATGGTGCGCTGGGTGGATAGGTTCGGAGCCCCTCGTGAAATATGCTCCGACCGTGGGCCACAATTTGTGAGCCAATATTTCCAAACCCTTTGTTCTAAGATTGGTGCCCGCTCGACTATGTGTCTCGCGGGTAGGCACCAAGGTAATGGCAAGGCCGAAAATACTGGCAAGCAGCTAAGGCGTGCCGCTGCTAAAGCCATTACCTTGAAGAAAAAGAAAACTAATTGGGTAGAGGTTTTGCCCGCCGTTGTACGAGCGTGGCATGAGACTACAGGTCCTTCAGGTTATACACCTAACGAGATTGTGTTTGGTAAACATAACCGTACTAAGGGGCCTCCTCTTGCTGAGCCTAAGGGGGTGGCCCAAGACGCCGCTCACTACTTCCAACGGCGTGAGGAGCTTATTGCTCTTGCACGGAGGGCTATGATTCAAGTGCAAGAGACAATGGCTCGTAAGTATAATAAGAGTAGGAGGATGTCCCCCAATTTCTCAAAAGGGGACCGCGTATGGGTCCGTCGCCAACGCAAAAATCTTGGCGATAAGACTTGTCCCTATTGGGATGGGCCCTATGAGGTTGTGGCCAAGAAGGCGCACGACCTCTATGTTATTCAAGTGGACCAACGGAGGTTAGTTGACGTCCACGTTGATTGTTTAATGAAAACGGTCAACTCCCCTCGCTCCCCCGTGCCTCTAAATTACACGGAGGAGGTTGCTAGAGTGCCCTCCCAGTTTGAGGAGGACACCTATAATGTCAAGAAAATATTAAGTCACCGTACTTACCGCAAGAGACTTCTCTTCAAGGTGCGGTGGGTGGGTTATACCAAAGATTGGGATACCGAGGAACCCGTTGAAACCTTCTTACCATCCTACAACAAAGTTTGGAGAGATTACTTGCAGAAACAGAATCTCACCCAAACCGTTGACATCCTTGCCCACCTTGGTGGACCGCTCTCATGAGCGTGCCACGAAAAGAAAACCCTAACCAATATGGATATATTATTGTTTGGGGAAGGGAGGAGAGAGCGAGAAGCGGTGGGAGACAGGAAAGAAGATGTGCATGCACGGCGCGCTCCTCGGTTACAAAAATCCCCACCAGAGCAGGGCGGTGGGTACCGCAGGTTTACCCCACCGTCTACCTCTCTCACCGCTAAAGGCTTGAGAGTCCTTGGGGTGGGGTGGCGTGGCATATAGCCTGGGGCGGAAGTGGGACGTGTTCTTTCGGGGGTCTTAATGCCATTCAAACCCCTTTCCTTGGGTCTTACTGGAGCACTCCTACCACCACCAGGACTACTGCCACAAGTCCTGCCCACGATGACGCCCCCCGTCAAGGCCGCTAACAACGTGGCAAGCACTTCCCGAAGACTCTACCGGGTTGTGCGCATGGTGGTGTTTGCAAGGTTTCGGAGTGCCGCCCCGTACCGAAACCACGACCCCACGACCGTCCCTGACCCGTGACCCAAGCCAACGAGCTAAATCATTTGCTCCAAATGGCGAAGGCTTGAAAACTTCGTTGGGTTGGCGGGTACAACCCATTTTCCCTTTTGTGTTGGGCGTGATGGTTTACCACCGATCTGCCCTTGTCCACACGAGGGTAGGTATACAAGGTACGAAGTACTCGTGTGGCTCACATTACGTGGAAAAAATTTCGTGGCGTGCAAAATTGCCACTACATACGGCGAGGACTTGAGCCTAGAGGGAGGGGTTGTCCTCTACAATACAAGTATTCTAATATGAATTGCAATGGGTGCCTTTGCCCCGTCACTCTATGAGTGGGTGGGGTCTTCAAAGGCAAAGAGTGGCGTTGCGGATTTGGGCCGTCTCCGCCGCCTGGGTATTCGTCCCCGGTCGCTATGCGTGCCCGGGTTGGGAGTGGGTACCCTCCATTGCCATTGCATGGGGCCGCATGCTGGCTGGGTGTCCTCTTCATGTCCTTGATGATTTTCGCGGGGGAATTCCTGCCTGCAACGAGAGGGAACAAACAATATGATGAAAAGGGCGAGTGTGCACATGCATATGTTTATGAGAGAATATGTATATTAATGTTTTCTCTAGAGTTCCCCACGAGTGGACTTGGATTTCCACAACACCCGAGGGGTCCTCTATCCCAACACCCAACCAAACGGGTTGGGATATGGGCGTGGCATTTTTCTTTATAGAGACCCGTGCGTGGACTTGGATTTCCACAACACACACGAGTCTCTCTGTCCGAGACACACCAAAACCGGGTGTGCCCGTGGCCAATGGTAGCGTGTGTGTGCGCATGCCATTAATTTAGTTACGGGATTATATGGTTGCCTATTACGTTGGTCATCACCCGCCCCCCAAACAAGCAAGACCTAGGTTGACACCTACCTTTGGGGTTTTGTAGCTGTGTACACCAGCCCAAGTTTACACACGGAAGTGTAAACATGAACCGTCATGCACGGTGTAGAGGGGTTGGGGGAGTAAAACTCCTTCGGGGCGTGTCATCGTGCCTCCAGGGAGTAGGGTGGGCTGATACACCAGCGGGACCGTACGGGCGACCTCCCCAATTTGCAACCTGGAGGTGACCCCCTGCGCTACGGCCCGCCGGTGGCACACCCACCGACAAAGGTAACACGCAAGCTAACCTAAGTGTTTATACGCACACCCCCAAGACACACACGAACACCAAGCAACAAGGTGGCGTATCTATACACGTGTTCTATTGTGGATATGCTTACTGTTTGTTGTGTGTACGTGAGTAGTTTGTGGAAGCTCTTGCACGTGCCGTATGTGTGGAGTGCCCCCATCACGTGCCCCAAGGCCGCTACCGCAGGACCCACACTCTGTGATGCCCTCCCGGCGAGTGTGTGCCCCCGGGCCCTGCCAATGGGTGTGCGCGCACAAGTGTGTCTTGTGTTTGTCGGTGTGCATCGCTCTATTATGTGTATATATGATATATATACGTAGTATGGCTCCTAGGTGAGAGGTTAGCAGTGAGGTCAGGTTATTATTACATGGTTATGAGGTTTGTCTATTTAAGTGTGTCTACTCACACCCTCATCCCATCTCCGTACCTCCTCCTTTACCCTCTATGTGGTGCATCACGTGTGACACACATGCTAAGTTAGACATCCACACGGACACGACCCTTGGCTGAGCCGTGCCCGTATCGTACAGTCACAACCGTGACTGGTTCATTCATCCTGGTCCGTTCCACACGATCATTTTTCTTTGGTGTCTGGTCTGTTTGACAAGTGGGCCTTTGGCTAGGCCTTGTCTCGGTCTTTTACAAGCAAGTAATCAAGCAAGTTTACATCTTATAAGCAAGAGCTCACTCATTACTACAAGCGTTACGGGCAAGCGCATCAAGAACATCAAGCACATCAAGCCCTCGTAAACGATCTAAAGCACGTGGGTGCAAGGTGTGGGCATCGTACCCGTGTTTTGGTTTGTGCCTAAATGATCGTCGATCGTTTACCCTGAGGCCATCGTGGCCTCTTTCCTCTACTTAGTGAGCTACCGCGCGCACTGTGGGGCCATCGTGGCCGTGTTTATTAGTGGGCCTAAGCATGCACAAGACAGAGGCAGGCACAAGACGGTGATGCATCGCAAGGCAACAATATGGCAAGATCACGGTGTTCACTGTTCCAAAGTGTGAAAAGAGGGCTGTGGTGGCTGTAAGGACTGTTACCGCGGTTGCCCCACGTTGCACTGCGAGACAGGACCGTTAGCCCCCCGTGGTAGCAGTCCCCTGGCCGAAGGCCATCAGGTTTTGTTGTGTCCCTTGTGAATGTTTCCCTGGCCTCTATCTCTTTTATCCCTCGTGCTCCCTTGTGCAGGCAAGGTCCTACGTTGCTGTTTGACACTCCCGTCAATTCTCCTGGCAGTTTATTCAAAAAGTGAAATTTTTGCACTTTCGCGTCGCATCACTTCGCATGTACCATTACCTTCAGTTTTGTTTAAAAGTGTGATTTCACTTTGCCTTTAGTTTTAGTTCTTTGACAAACTACCTGCCCTTACCTGCTGGACCCCACATGCCTCATGCGACACGCAGGGACCAGACTCTACGCGCAACAGCACGCAATTTCGCCTACTACTTATTGCGGGACCTGCGGGATCCCGTTCGTCAATTTGTGTATTCCGGCAGTGGTTCGATTCCCACCGATCGGAGCTACTTCAGCGGCTCTGCGGGCGGCTCCGAGATTGCCTGCGTAGGTTCGATTCCCTATGGGAGCGAATATGCTAACCTGTGATTTGCTGCTGTTTGTGACTGCTACGTTCCTCTTGGGCATGTAGTTCCTGCCCGTGGCAGTCGTTTTAAGTGGGGGGGTGAAGCAGGTCACAACCCTACCCTGGCATTTTACCCCTAAGGGAGCATTATTTGGCCCTATGTATGGGATATATGTGGGATAGGGTATATCATATTCCATTTCCTTGTTAGGAACATAGGATGTGGGATAGATAAGGCAATCTTGGATGTTTAGTAGTTATATCAATTAGTGGATGATAGGGTGGATTTCTCATATGTGCATATCAGGTATTTCATTGGCTATGTGTACCATATCTGTTTGCAGGATACTATTCAGTCAACACTATCGTTATGTCTTCTGTGCCAAGCAATGTTGCTGCCCATGCCACTGCGACCTCTGCTCCTGACCACCCGGTCTGGTTTCACCGTGGTGCCCTTTTCCTCTGTGCCTCGGTCCCCGCTCCTGCCCCTTCCTTGTTCTTGGGTGGTTTCCTGCCCCCATGTTGTGTCCCTTCCAGTGCCTTGTCCCTATGGGTGCCTGCCCTCACTTGGGGCCCCTCCGTGCCCTCCTGCCTGAGTGCCCCTTGCTGTCCCTTACCCTCCCCTTGCCCTTGTCCTTCCCTTTCCCGGTGCGGTGGTGGCAGGGTGCGGAGGGGGCGCCGATGGCCCGGGCCTGGGGGTGGGTGGCATGGAGCCATTGGCGGAGGGCTTGGGGGGTGTAGGGGGGGCGGAGGCCCTGGACCGCATCGCGGAGGAGGGCCTCCCATGCCGCTTGCGGCATGATGGCCTCCGGGGCGGCCTCGTTTGGGTCGGTGGGGGTGCGGGTGCGCATCTCCTCGAAGGTGTGCACCATGTGCAGCCCTTCTCGCCTTTTCGCTCCCCCGGCCCACTTCACCCAGCGGCGGAGCTCCTGCAAAGCGGGGGCAGACCACCAGGCAAGGTGGGCGGGGGCCCGGGGGGGGAAGGGGTCCGTGCTCTGGGTTCTGGAGCGGCGGGGGGAGGACGTGGACCTGCGGTGGTGGCGGGGGTGGCGGTGCCTGCGAGAGCGGGAGCGGCGGTGGCGGGGGCTTGGGGTGGAAGACGGGTACGGGCGGAGGGGGGAACAGGAGGGGGAGGTGGACATGGGGCGGCCGTGGTGCGCTTGGTGGCGCCTGGGGGAGCAGGAGCGGTTGTGGCGGGGGCTGGGGGTGGTGGATGGGTATGGGCGGCGGGGGGAGCGGGGAGCGCGGCGGGGCCTGTGGGAGGAGGGGGAGGTGGACGTGGGGCGGCGGTGGCGTGCCTGGCGGCGCCGGGGGGAGCGGGAGCGGTGGCGGCGGGAGCTGCGGGTGGGGGTCCTGTACGGCCTGAGGGGGGAGGGGGAGGTAGACATGGGGCGGCGGTGGCGCTCGTGGTGGCGCCCGGGGGAGCGGGAGCGGCGGGAGCGGGGTCCCGGGGGGTCGCGGTGGCGCCTGGGGGAGCGGGAGCGGCGCGAGTGGGTGGTTGAGGCGCGGTGGCGGTGTGGGGAGTGTGGGCGCCGGGGGCGAGTGTGCCGTGCGGGGGGGGAGCGGGAGCGCCGCCGTTTGCGGGACCGGGCCTCGTCGCTCGAGTCAGGCCAGTCAGGAGGCGTCGGTAGGTCCTGGGGGGCCTTGCGTGGTGCCGCCTGGTACTGAGGGGGGGGGGGGAGGTCCCCCGTCGTCCATGGATCCGCCACATTGGGGTGTGGGGCGGCAGCGGCTGGTGGTGTGGGTCGAGTGACTGTCCCTGGGAGGGTTGGGCCCGGGGGGCCCCTTCGGCGTGGACGTTCCGGCCGGGGGGATACGGTTCCTGGTACGGGGGGGGGTGGCTGGTAAGGGGGGGGTGGCCCCTGGTGGTAGGTGGGGTATGCGGGTGAAGCGCTCGGTGGCTGCTGTCCCATTCGCTGGTGCTGTTCGTGCACAGGGGGTTGTGGCCCGGTGGGGTAGGGTGGTGGGCAGTGGTAGTGGTTGGGGTGGTGTTGGTGGTGCTGGTGGTGGGGCCGCTGGTGGTGGTGGCGTTGGCAGTAGTGGGGTTGGTGTTGCGGGTACGGCCCTTGGACCCCTTGTGGGTATTCCGGTCCCCCTTGTGGGGGTGGGGGGTCAGGCATCGTGCGCAGCCCCTGGGGCTGTACCATGTGATGGGCAGGGGGGGCGGGTCGGGGGCCGGGCTTGACGGTGACGGTGGTCGAGGGGTCCCACGTCCCTGGGTCGGTTTGGCCGGCGGTGGTGGTGGTTTGTGGGGGATGGATGACGGGGCGCTTGGAGATGGGGATGTTGACGAGGGTTTGGACGGGGTCGTGTTGGGTGGCGGCCTTTGCGGTGGCCGTGGCTGCTGGTGGGAGGGGGGCGTGGGTTGTGGTGGGTGGGGGGTCCTGGCTTGGGTTAGGGTTTGGGTTAGGGTGGTGTCGCTTGGGTTTGTGTCGTTGCGTTTGTGGTGTTGTATGTGCTCGCTTGGGTGCTGGCTTGGGTTTGGGGTTCGGTTTGGGGTCAGGGTCCGGTTCCAGGTTGAGGAGGACCTCTGTCCGGAGGTGTGAGGACGCCAATGTCGGGTCGGGGGTCTTCCCGGTGCGCTGCCGGGGTGCCTGAGTCGCCTGTGTGGGGGTCGGAGGGTCGGTGCGTGCGGCCGCGGCTTTGGCTTTTGCCGTGGCCTTAAGGATGAGGCCGTTGGGAGGGGGTGGTCGGAGGATGAGGTGGAGGAGGTGGATGAGGCTGAGGATGAGGAGGAGGTGGTGGACGTGGGTTGGGCCGTGATGCGGGCTGGCTTGTGGGCGGCGGCTTCTGCTGCGGCCACGGCGGGGAGGATGGCAGGCATGTCCTCAGGCTGTAGGTTGGGGGCGGGCGGCTGGGGGGGCCCGGTCGTGACCTGGCGGCCCGGCGGGCCGATCTGGTCGGCAGCGGCGGGGGAGGGAGGCGCGGGGCTGTGGCCTTCTCTTTCCGCGCTTGGCTCGGCCGGGGTCCTGCAATGTGTGAGGTTGTGTGGGTTGGCGTCCGCGGGGGGGGAACAGTTCGCGTGGGCTGCATTCAGGGGCCAGGGGGGGGATGGGCCTGGGTCTTCTGGGGTGTGCGCGGGGGGCGTGTTGGGGCCACTGGGTGGGATGGGCGTGCTGCGGGGCGCGGGGCTCCTCTCGGCGGGTGTGTGCGGGTTGTCGAGTGTGGGGGCTGGTGAGGGGTGTCCGGCGGGTGGGTCTGTGGCGGGCGTGTGCTGGTGTTCCGGCGGGTGGGGGAGGCCCGTGTCGCGGGGCCCGGGGGTGCGCGTGATGGTGGCCGTGTGTGGGTCTCCGGCAGAGCAGCGAGAGGGGAGGGGCATGGGCGGGGATGGGTGTGTTGTGTCGGTGTATGTGTCCGCTTGCCGCGGCGCGCTCGCGTGGTCAGTTGTAGGCCGGGCGGTTTGGAGGAGAAGCTTGCCGTCTTCTGCTGCTGTGGCAAGGATTTCGCAGACGAGCTTGCGTATCTGGTGGACCTCTTGGTCAGTGGTGGGAAGGGGGTATGCTAGCTCTGGGCTAAGACCCACGCGGCTGAGGACCCTGTGGATGGCGTGGTACCCGCAGGTGAGGGAGTGCTGCGGTCTGGGGGGGGGGATGGGCCGCTTGTCGGGGCCCGCACTCGATTTGTGTGTCGGCGGCGGGGATGGCCAAAATCCAGGGCACGGTCCCCGTGGGTGGCCAGCGGCGCTGGATCCAGTGGGTCAGGCAGAGCATGGCCAGTCCCAGGTGGTAGCCCGCCTTCCCTGAGGTCATTTGGGCCAGGGCGCGGGCTGGGGGCTTGTCCCCTTGGCTGGAGGACGCCCGTGAGGACCCTGTGCGGGGTGGTGGGGTCCCCTACTGCCCCTGGTGGGGCGGCCACTGGGGCGAGCATGGTGTCTGTCCCTTTGAGGAGCCATTGCGGGCCAGGGGACGTAGCCGTAGAGGCTATCACGTAGTAGTGCCCGCACTCGAGAATCGTACACCAGACCTCCGGCGGAGGGTGGTCACTGTCTGTAGGTGGGGGGGAAGGTCGTCGTCTGGGGTGCGGAGGCCGGCGGCGCGGAGGGCGGTGTCGCCGGTTGGAGCGGTGGCCTGTTTCCACTGCTCTGGGCGGTTCGGGTCCGCTGGGAGGTCCCTCTCCGCTGGGGCCTGTCGTAGGCGTACGGTCCCTCGACGTGTGACGTTGATGTCGGTGTCGTGTGTCAGGGCCTGGCCCCACTCGATGGGGGGGATCCAGACGTGCTGGCCCTGGGTGTGTTTGCGGGCTCGCCAGAGTACAAGGTCTACGATGGCCTCGTGGAGGCCTTTGCCTGGGGTGGTCAGGTCCCGGAGGGCTTTGACGTTGGCAGTCCTCTTGTAGGTGGTACCAGCCCACGGGGGTGGTCGGGGACCTGCCTTGGAGGGTTGCTCGGAGGAGGTCGGGGTCGCGGATGGTGGCCGGTGTGAGGGGGGGGGTCCCCCGGGTGCGGGGGGGTTGGGCTTGACATTCGTCTGACCGCTGCGAAAAGTTTCCAAATTTGGTGCCACATTCCCTGTCCCGCCCTGGCAGGGTTACATGCACAATTCATCATCCGGTACTTCGCAGTGCCCTTCGGGCGTCCTTTCAGCTTCGCCTGTGCCATTCATATGTACACCCCCGCCGGTGGCAAGGCCCCGTCGGTCCCCCTTGGTGCATCCCGGTGCTTCCAATCGGAGCCCCAGGGTGCTGCTCCAGCTCGGTGGTGCGGTGCTCGTGTTCGTGTCTGCCTGCCTTCCGTGTGCCGTATCGTGCCGTGGCTCGCGGGCTATGTGGCTGGCGTGTCGGAGTCGCAGTGCGGTGTTTGGCGGTTAGGGTGGCTCGGCTCGTGCTCTGGTGTTAGAACGCTCCGTTTGGTGTGGCGGGCTGGGTCCGGCATAACACACCCGTGCTCGCCGGCAGGAGCCGGCGGGTTCGCGGGTCCCGTGTGGCGAGCCTTTGGTCCCTTGCGTGCCCCTCGTAGGGGTCAGGAGGAAAAGAATACTGGTCAGTGTCGAAGCCCCCCCCCTCGCTCCTTGACGCTGTTAACTTTCTGAGCTGCGGGGAACGTGTCCCTCGTACCATTCTTGCAGGCTACAAGTGCCGAATCCGCCCCAGCGTCCCAGGCGTTTAAATTTCCCGTACAAGGTGCGCGCCGGTCCCATCGGCGCACGTATCCCTTGATTCTCGCCTTGGAAGGTAACATTCTGGACGATTGCTCGATAACATTCCCATGGTCATCGGCCCGGCCGTGGGTCCCGCGTGTTTGGCTGGCCCCTTGGCCCGGCCCCTTGTGGGTCCGGTTCGCGGGAGAGGAGGGTTACGTGGAAGGACAGGTCCGTTTTGGGAGCCTTCCCTTTCTCTGTCGCGGGCGGGTTGCGGGGGTCCGGAAAGGGTGGCCCCCGCCCGGGGGATGTGGGAGGAATTCGTTGGGTTTTGGTTCGTGTTCGACACCATGGGCTGCTAAGGCTAGCCCCTATTCTTTGGGTGTCCGTTGCACGCGCCGGGCAGGTCGACGTCTTTCCCGCTGGTGTCCCCGACCGATAGGCGTTGGTGGGGTGTGTTGCGCGGTCGCGCTTTGTCGGATTGTACCAGGGGGTCCTCCTGGGCAAGGTCGGCTCGCCCGGGGTCGTCGCGGTTGACGGCTGATTCCGCAGCCGTTGGTATGACCTCCATCTTCGGGTCCTCTGGCGAGAGGGGGTGATCTCGCGGCCGCCGTGCCGTCTCCTGCCTTGCGTATGGCCGGTGCGGGATTCACGCCGCGCGTGCGTGGCGGTGCGTCGTCACTGCAGGTCCCGTGGCCGGCTGCAGTGGGCAGGGCACGTGTGTGCCACGTCCGGTGGGGCGGGGCAGTCCCGCATGTTCATGAGGGTGCGTTCCCGGTTTCGGCCCGCGGCGGCTCAGGGTTCTGGGGGGTTTCCCACGCGTCGTACAAGGGCGCTGCGGAGGGCACTGAAGATCTCGTGCACAAGGGCCGCGCGTGCCGCCTGGGCCTCCGTCTCAGTGTGGATGATGGACTGCAGTTGCTCACCCAGCGCCAGCGGCCGGATGTGGTGGATCGCGAAGACGGGGCACGGGCAAAGTTGGGCGCAGTGGGGGTCTCTGCCGTCCGTTTGCGCTGGGGGATGGCCTCCAGCTGCTGCCGGCCGTCGAGGTAGAACCTCCATGTCGCTGACCATAGCGGTGCCGCGCCCACCGCCAGAGGCAGTAGAGGGCATGGCCTGGGTGCCAGGTGCCGGCCGTCCCCGATACGATGGCCGTCAGGGGGTCCGGGGGCTGGTCGTTGCACAGGGGGGTGGGGCTGTCCGGCAGGGCCATGGTCGCCGGGAGCATGGAGCCGATGGCCTCCAAGCTCCAGTGGCTCTCCTGCGGGTGCGGGGGTATACGCACTTGGTAGTAGTGGCCATTTTCCAACACGATCATGGCATGGTGCTGGGGTCACGTTCGCGCGGCGGGGGCGCTGCGCGTGCCGTCTCCGGGTACCGCGCCGCCAGGCTCGTGAGGTTGCTGTACAGTTGCGCCCCCTGTCACGGGCTGTCCCGCTTTCCCATGCCGCCAGGACTTCGTGCCGAGGGATGTGGAGGGTTTCGGGTCTCGGCGGCGGGGATGCCCGCTTCCGGCCTCCAGTGCTGGGCGCGGGCCTGGGGTCTGTCGGCGGTGCTATGAGCGTGTGTACCCAGCCCAGGTGTGGGACCCATACGCCTCCCTGGGCTGGCTGGTGGGTGTTGAACCACCAGATCCACGCTTCAACAAGGTCATCTGAGATCTGTGTCCCGGGGGTGACGAGCGCCTGGAGCTGCCGCACAAAGATTGCTGTTGTTGGGGCGTGTGGCAGGGGGACCACGGCGAAGAGCCTGTTCCGGTTGACATCATGGAGGTGTTCCTGGAGGGCTGCCACCAGCTCGCTCGAGGGTGTGGTAGCGTGGATGCCCTAGAGCGCCCTCAGTTCTGCATCGTCGAAGGGACCCGTGCCCCCTGCTGCGGTGGCCGGGGGATGGGAAGGGAATGGTCACCCGGTCCTGGTCCAACGTGGCGCTAGTCGCGGAGGGGTGCCGCGAGCTGGTGCCAGGGTGTCCCCCAGGCGCGTACTCCCTGGAGGGCTCCCGTTGCCCGGGCATCGAGCAGGTCGTGGCAGCGGGCAGTTGGGTCATCGGACTCCGGGGTGCCGGAGGTCTCTGTCATTTCGGCGTCTGCCCCTCGGCCGCTCGCGTCGTGCTTTCGTTGTTGCGATGCGCGCTCCGCGCCTTGGCGGTTGGGCTGTGTTTCAGCTGGGCTGGGGAACGCCGTGGCGCATGGGTCCGGTCGGTCGGGTGGTCGGTGCCCGTGTCCGGGACCGGTGTCATCGCCCCTCGCTTGCGGGGGGGCTGTGTGGGGGGGGCTGTCGCCCCAGCCTTTGCGCAGGCCTTGGGTCGGCCGCGGGCTCCCTTGGCCACGTGTCCGTGGCCTGTGGTGCCACCGGCAGCGGGTCGGCCGCCGACCCTGGGAGGAAGGCGGCGGATGAGCTGGATGCTCCGTCTGCCGCCCGGCGGGGGCCCGCTTCCTGTCGCTCGCGCTCGACTGGCGTGAGAGCTTTTGCCCTGAACGGCGCCTTTTGTGGCTGGCCAGGCCGGGGAGAAAGGCTCTTGCGCGCCAAGCTTTTTCAGGGAGGGGCAGGAGCCTGAAACCAAGTTCAATCGCGGGCTGAGTACCGCTGCACGTTGCTGTCCTCCTCTGCCTTATCTCAATGAGACCTGGCAGCCCCGTTATAGACAACAGCAGAGCCGGGGTCTCTGCCTGATTCCCGAAGGCTGTACGGTTGCGGTTTGGGGGTTAGAGCATGACGGCTTGAGCACGGGGGGTGGCTTGGGAGAGGGATTCATTTGCAGAAGTGACCCGTGAGTGCCAGTGTGGTAATACTGATTGGTTGTGCCGTGTTAGGGCTGTTGAGGGCTGGCGTGAGAGAAACGTGTAAGTGTGGCTTTTTCAAAGAGATGACACGTTGGACGAAGATAAGGATGAATGTGAGCTTGTGCTCGCGGCAGAGGGGGGGGCTGGTGCGAAGTACCTTGTTATGCGGGGAGAAAGGGCGGAAACAGGGGCGGAGGCGGCGAGGGGAGGTGCTGGTCGAGGGGAGGGGGGGGAGGTTGAACATGTCCCGGATGGTGAGCGGCCGTTTGGGGGGCGGGGGCTCTGGCTCAGGTTGGCTCGCGGTATTGTGTTTCAGCGATAGAGGCCAGACAGGTCTTGGGGGCTGGCGGGCGTGTTTCCGAGCTTTGGCGTGTGCCGCAGGGGATGGGGGACGGGGGCGCTTTGGAGGCTTGTGTGCCACTTTGTCCGGGAGGGCGGGGGGAGGGTGGTAGGCGGGGGGGGGGGCGCTGTAGGGCGGTGTGTGACGTGCTGTAAGGCGACTAGGGGCGTCCCCATTGAAGCGGTACCCAGAACCCCATGGCCAGGTTAGGGCATACAACCGGTCTCCGGTCCACTAACCCCATGTTCCGTGCCGTTCCGCGCCGTGAAGCCCCGCATCGGCAACCGATGCACCGCCAGCGGAGATTTGTATATCAGAATATCAGGAATCAACAGGGTTTTATTTTCATATTGTTTCCGTCAATTTTTACGCTTCCGTTCTGATATTCACTGTTTTGACTGCTGGCGGTTGGATCGCGACTTTACCGTAACCGCCAGTTTAACTGTTTATAATGGAAATTTTAACGCAATCCGTCACGAAGGCTCCAAAGCCTTCAGGAACTGCATGGACGCTTCTGCAATTTTCATAATTAACACTCGCAACCTTAATCCGAATTTTTCAGGATGTCGAAATCGGATTTTCGACTTCGACATCCCCGCACTTGATTTGACCTCCTTCGAGTGGACCTACGTGCTTCCCGATGCACGAATCAACTTCCCTTTTCTCTTGCCCCCCATTTGTCTTAAAGATATGGGCAAAACAAAGTTGATTCGTGAGGCCACTTGTGAAGGTCATATCTCGTGTTGCTTGCGAGGATTTACGATAAGGAAACGTGGGATGTATTTACAATACTCCCGACGTAATTTAGGAAGCATTATATGCCTTGCGTTTCCACACGTGCGCGCTAGTGTAATGGATCATGGTCAAGAGGGTAGAGTTTGCGTTATAACTCATTGGCCATGACATTGCGTGCGTCAAGATAACTTTCGAGTGTAGCGCGCAAGTGTTGGTGTTGCATAGGAACTCTCCTTGAGTTCCTATGAGCGATTGACGCAAAGTTATGCCCTTGGAGGGGCATGACATATCGTGGTGGGAGCTGCCTTTTTGGGCAATATGTGGTATGTGCCATGTGTTGTGTTGCGTGCCCATTTGGCGGGTCCATTGCTCCAAGACAAGCCCGCCAATGGACCTCATATTGTGCAAGCCCCTTCTCCATACTCCCTACGATCAATTGCAAGCCTAACCTTCTTGAAGGGAGGCTTGTGTGGTGAACCCGAAGCGATGCGTTGGGAGCAAAGTGTGTATTTTGCAATTTTCCATATTTTCATGTGCCCACTTGGGAAGTAGCGCTCGTAACCTTTCAAGGCGCCCCAAGTGGAGCACATATGTGGGATCGAAGGTCATTGGTGTCAAGTCATTGTGTTTAGAAGGATTAGTTGATTGCACGATCCAAGCCAAAGATATTATAATATAATTGTGCGCCTTTCAAGGCACTTTGGTTTGTCTTTGTGCCAATTTTGCCGTTTTTGGCCCGTCATGATGTCAAGTGGCGACCTTGTATCTCAACGTTGCGCTCAATTGACATCATGACCTAAGTATGTATTGAGGGTACATACTTCGGTGCCCAACATATCTTGGACCCGGCGAATAACTCCTCTTAGGCTTGGCATACCGTGGCCGCCATGTTGGCGATTTGGGACTATCCCAAATCATGGGCTCACTTGGCGACCCTGCCATTCCCAAAACCGGAGGAGTTGGGCGACGCCCAAAAGATATGTTGGACACACATGACTTGATACCAATCCTATGGCACACTCTGGTCCAAGTCGGGCATGTGCCTCATTTGCCCCAACCATGAGTGTGCGCATTTTAGGCCATTTTGAGCAATTTTCCACTTTTGCTGCCCGCCGTGCACTATGTTCTAACCCTCGTGCACGCCGGACGCATGGACCAATGGACCATATATGACATGGGTGTTATGGGTAATGGTCCCCATGGTCGACACACCACGTGGGCGAAGCGGAGCCACCTTCGTTAAGGCGCTAGCCCGAAGTGAGTGTGGGCAATTTTGCAATTTTGGCATTTGTGGACCCAATTGGGATCGTCACCACGCCGGGTGGCATGGAGATCTTTGAGAGCCAAGGGCATGGGAGTCTCTGTTGGACTCCCGGTGGATCGTGTATGGAGTAACTGATCCGATCTCCAAGCCGGCGTGGAGATATACTATTGGGAACACCCTCGAATTTTGGCTCATTTCGGCAGCCAAAATGACCCCATTTTGGGACCCCAATTTCCCCCTTCCGTGTGGTCAATTGGCGGCCCCATTTCTCTCTGCCCACAGGGAGCCCGGACCCAAATCCAGGTTGTACACTCAGATAAAAGTCCTAGGTCCTGCCTCCTAACCTATGAGCCATTGGCCTTACCTTGGCTGGGCGAGCCACGCGTGGGAATGACGCCAATTTTGGTGATTTTGGCATCATGACCCCACATGACTCATCCGTGTTGCCCTGATGCCAGGACCTCAGAGGGAACCAGGTTGGGTGAGGGCTCCAGGGAGTTCCTACTCAAAGGGCATAGGGTCAGTTGCTTCGTCCCTACCTCTGGCGGGTCCAGACGAGGGGTCAATTTTGGGGATTTTTGACTTAATTTCAGTTTGGGCTGAAACAGCCCATTTTCAGCTACCAACTCCTGGGTGATAATGGCGGGGCCATATCTCTGGCTCAGAGTGGAGTTGGGACCTGCCATTAAGGGAGCATAGGGAGCCACTGTCAGTTGGCCTTGGAGCACCTTGGTTCTCAGGAACTCGTCTGTGGCTGGGCGAGACACCTCCCCCATTGGCAGGGTTTCAGGGTCCGGACTGAGCAGGGCATGGGTTGTGTTTGAGCCCCCGCCCCCATCAGCCACTGAGAGGGTCGGACCTGGGATTGGGATACGAGTTGGGACTGAGTGTCTATGGTCCTGTGATGCCCTTACCCCAGTCCAGTCCCAACCCCATGTGTACATATCCTGATGTGTTGTTGTACATACTTTTGTTCCCTCTTTGCAGAGTGGCAAGGATTCTGAAACGCTTTGTCACATGACACGAGCGTATTGATGCCCTTGTGAGCGTAGTGCCTTGCCTGCCTGCTCACCTGTGCGTGTCACCGCAGCGTCCCGTGGCCGGCCCCCCACGGGAACACGTCAAAAGCGTTTCACCGCCGCGGGGTTACCCAGCCCTCGCGTGCCACTCGGGGCCACCCACCCCGAGCAGCGCGGCGCAGCCCGCAGCTCGCAGCGCAGCGCAGCAACTCGCAGCGCAGCGCAGCAGCTCGTAGCGCCGCCCAGCGACAGCGCCGAGTTCGTCACGGAGCCAGCAGCGCCGTCCAGAGCTTCGCCCTGACCGCGCAGCAGCCTTGAAAGAGGTGCACAGACCAGGACTCCTGCATCAGCCCCATCGGCCGACCCGGAGTCCCATCGACCGACCAGCAAGGCCGCGTCAACCACCTCCACAACCACCGGCTGACCAGCACCAGCCGCACTTCCAATCCAGTGCTGCAGCACCCTCCTCAACAACCACAACCAGTTCGTTGAGTTGAACGAGTGCACATCAAGGACGTCAAGACCAACTACGCCCCCGCTGCCATGGTGAATTGGCAAGAAGCGGGTAGGAGGACGCCGCAGCCCCACCCCCATGTGGCGCGCCTGCTGCGCGGATTGCTGTGGGACCAGCAGTACCGCTACAGCAATCCCCAGTGCGAAGGCGGCATGCCCGGGAGCTTCGAGCTCCGCGAGGACATGGGGGAGGACCGCCTGCGGGCAGTGGAGGAGTGGCTGCGGGCAGAAGGGTACGAGTACCGCTTCCGCCGCAAGCGCTGGAGGACGTGGACCCGGCCGGACAGGCCCGGCGAAGGGCTGCGCCCCGACAGGATTGAGGAGCACGAGGACCTCAACGCCTACCGGTCGGGCGCCTCGATCAACGTCTCCCTGTGGGACGTGATCGAGAAGAACTTCCCGGAACAGGGGAGCGAGCGCAGGCTGCAGGGCAGCAGCAGCGCGTCTCCGGGGAAGGAGAAGCGGTCCGCCGGGGACAAGAAGAGGGACCGGAGGTGGCGGGAGTACCAGGAGTCCCTGGCCGCCGAAGCCGCCCAAGGCGCCAAGGGCGGAACCCCAGCCCCCAGTCCCCAACGGGCCAATGGTGGTCACCACCCCGGCTCCACCACCCTTGGCGACTACATCCAAGTCGCCAAGCAGACCCAGGCCAAGCCCCGTCCGCTGCTCCTGAGGGCCAGGCAGGCCCCAGCAGGCCCCAGCAGCGACGTGGAGTCGGCCCACCGCGGGAGGATGCCGGCCGACGGGGCCAGCTCCAGCAGCAGCGTCGCTCCCGAAAGGGACGTGGCGCGCGCCTGTGAGCGCGCCTGTGGGGTGCCCTGCAACCGTCGGGTTGCCTGGCAACGGGCCAGGCAGTACAGCGCTGCCGTGGAGGGCGCCGCCGGCATCGCTGAGGAGGAGGCTGCGGAGTGGGCGCATGGCATGGCCATCCACGCCCAGACCGTGGCGGCCATTGCGGCCGGACTCACGGCCGTAGCCGCCCATGGGGCAGCGACTGCCCAGGTCAACGGTGAGTTGGCGGCAGCCGACGAGGAAGCCCGCCTGACGCAGGAGGCCATTGCCTGCAAGGAGGCCGAGGTGAAGGCGCTGGAAGAGGCGCTTGCCCAAGAGAGGGCAAAGAAGGAGGCGGAGGAAAGGGCCCACGCCGAAGCGACGGCTAAGGCCCAGGAGGACGCCGCCAAGAAGGAAGCCATCGAGGCCGCGCGACGGAAGGTCGCTGAGGAGAAGGCCAAGACGGAGGCGGAGCTGGCAGCGTTGGAAGCGCAGAAGGCGCGGCTGCAGCAGGCCCGGGTAGCCGAGGCGGCTCGTGCTCGGGAGGAAGCCGAAGCGCGAGCTGCCGCAGCCACCGCCGCCGCAATGGAGGAGGCAGAGGCCAAACTCCGCCGCGAGACTCCCCCGGGAGCATCACGAGTGGAGACCCTTCGAAAGCTTTTCGAAGGGGACGCCTCCTCCAGGATGGCGCTGGATGAGGCCGACACGGGCAGCAGTCAGAGCGGTGGCACCACCGCCCGTCGACGGAGGAAGGGCAAGGGGAAGACCCCCGAGAGGCCGCGGAGGCCAGCGGGTGGGCACCCCCACGACAGTGACCCCTTCTTCACCGCCAGTGACGGGGATGAACGAGGCCGTCGACATCGCCAAGTGGTGGCTTGGACGGGCGGAGGCGGCGGAGACGTCCCCATGGAACCGGAAGGTGAGGATGAGGATCTCCCTCCTCCCTACCGGAGCTCGGAGTCCTCCGAGACCGAGACGCCCAGGTGGGGCGACATGGGCGAGGATGACGACATGGACTTCGGCATCACGAGGAAGCGCCAATCCTCGGACCCACCGAGGCGACCCGGCGGAGACCCACCGGGACCCCCTGGCGGAGGACCATCAGGACCCCCTGGAGGACGCCCACCAAGTGGACCCCCTGGAGGCGGACCACCGGGCGGGGGAGGACCCCCTGGACCGGGCGGACCCGGCGGAGGCCCTCCTGGAGGACCCCCTGGGGACCCCAACGACCCACCAGGGAACGGCGACCCGGATACCACCTGGCGGTGGATTGTCTACCTCCGCAGGAGAGTCCAGTTGCTCGAGCTGGAGGTAGACACGGGCAAGAGCGAGATGGCTCGCATCTCCACGGTCGCCGCGCGCGCGCAGAAGGACCTGGACATCGCCAGGGCCGAGACCAAGTCGCTGACCAACGTCGTCAGCGGCCTGCAGGAGAGGCTGGACGCGCTGGAAGCCCGTGGGAGCGTCGGCAGCGACCACCCACCCCTGGAGTCTGGCTCGTCGGACGACGGCTGGGGACCCGGACCAGGTCCGGGCAGACCCTACGCCCCCGGCGGAGCCCCCAGGAGTCGCCCCAGCGCCAGTGCCCCCTCCCTCACCGCCCCCTCTCACCACAGCGCGGGCCGCCGCAACGAGCGCGTGCCGCCCGGCAGTGGCAGTGAGGAATGGCGTGATGAGTGGCTCAGCGCGGAGTACCGCAACCGCCGTGCTCCACCGCGGACACTGGTACGCCCCCGGCGCCCCGCACCACCACCTGGACCACCACCTGGCCCGGTGCCAATCCCAACGGCTGGAGGACGTTATGGTGGACTCAGGGACGAGGTCCCCAGAGGAGACGTGGAGTGGGATGTCGGCGAAGGTGAGGACCTGGACCTGGACCTGGAGGAGTTCGACATCAGCCCGCCGCGTGGTGTACGACGGGAGGCCGCTGAACTCAGCCGCCGGCGCCGTGATGAAGATGCGTACATGGAAAGAGTACGGCGTGAACATTTTGGTTCAGCGTACGTGGAGGAACCGCGGCGTAGCCACAGGGATTCCATGGAGGAGATGGACGTGGCGGCCGTGGGAGTCCGTGGGCGAGGCCGATGGGAACCTCGGTCGACCTCGCGGCCGGCGTTCATGGTCTCTAAGGCCGCGGACGCCGCCGTGTGGGAAGACTTGAAGGACATCAAGCCCCCCATGTACGATGGCAACCCCCTCAACCTCGACCGCTTCTTGGAGAAGCTGGACGATTGGGGGCTGACCGTCACTGAAGACCTGCCTCCCGCGGATGCGGAGAGATACGTCTTCAAACGGTTCAGGTACCGCCTGCCGGAAGTGCTCGGCGAGCTATACTTCGTGGCGACCAAGGAGGGGAGAATCAAGACCCTCAAGGAAGCCAAGAAGTGGCTCAACGAGCAGGAGCGGGTGGACGCTCCGCAGGTGGCTGCCAAGCGCTGAAAGTCCATCAAGCTTGAGCATGATGGACGGGAGATCCGCCTACGAGATTGGCGGGACTTCCGAGGGAAATACACCCTCTTCCGCCGCAACGTGGAGGATTGGAACGAGGGTGACGAGCAGGCTCGCCTGCTCTCCATGCTGCCGGAAGCATGGATCAAGAGGGTCACCAAGGAGGAATCCAAGCGGGCCAAGTCCAACCACACGGTCAAGATGATGCTCCCCAAAGAGTATCATACGAACGTGGTGGCTTGGGCGAAGAAGAACGTGGCCCGGGATGTCAAACGGCACTCCCTGCGGAACGCTGTTCTCATCACCGTCTCGGGCGATCGCGAGAAGACCGCGATGTGGCGCCTTGACGATTGTGAGTTGAGCGGCCAGACCATCCGTCTGCAGCCCATCCCGGCGCGGATGAGCTGCGACGAGATCCTGGAGTGGGTTGGCGAGGAAGTACTCAAGGAGTACCGAAACCTCCACCACACCCGCGGGTTGAGGCCCGGCGACCGCGACGTCAACTACGTTGGCGAGGGACCTGGCGGGGAAGATGCCATGGACCCAGCGGGAGCCGGCGGCGATGAGACTCTCGTCGACGATGACGACGACGATGAGCCCGCCGAGGTGGCCGTTTGTGCCTTCGTGGCCAGGAACCTGAGCGCGGGGAGCAAGCCGGGAAACTGGAAGCCCCTGCAGCAGGGTTGGAGGAAGCAGCAGAAGAGGTACCCTCGCCGCATTGGCGACCCTCCGCTGTCCTTTGGGGAGTTCATACGAGCTCACCCGCAGGGCTGTTTCGTGTGTTATGGGAGGAAGAAAGGCTTCAACCATGACCACCGAACATGCCCCGTCCACAAGGCCGACACGGAGGCTTACAAGAAGGCGCACGGGTCGAAGAAGCGTGCGCCCGCGGGTATCCGGGAAGCCAAGATGGAGGTGGACAAGGACGAGCTGGCCAAGCTGATGTCGTCGGTGGGAACCGAGTTGGCCAAGGAGATCCAGGAGATCAAGCGGAACTGGGTCCCCAGGTCTGATAACAAGAACAAGGAGAACAACCAGAATGACCAGAACAAGGACAAGGACAAGAACAAGGGTAAGAAAGGGGGAAGGAAGAAGGGCGTCAACGACGTTGAGGCCGAGGAGAACACCCCCTCTTCCACAACCGACGCCCCCTAGCGGAGCCCCTGCAGCCAAGGGCCCCAGCTAGGGCGGTCGCAGGATGGTGACGTGGGAAGCGCCGAACCATCCCAGTCGGGAGTCGATAAGCACAAGGGGACTGCCGCGGGCGGAAGGCCCGGTCCGGCGCCCAGTCGCGGAGGCGGGGTGAGGGCAAGTGAAGGCACGAACCCTTGCACCCGTCCGTCCTTCGCGACCAAGAATGTGTTTGATGTACTACAGGATCTATCCGAGAGTATCGGAGGATCACCCGGACCGCAGCTGGATGCTGCAGATGGGCAGCCTGAGCCCATTGTCCACGACCTGCACCAGTCGCTTGTGGAGCTTCTGGAACGGCCGGAGATCCTGAGTTTGCACGCCGTGCGCCGTGTCGGTCGCGAGCGGCAGTTGCATCTTAAGGTCCGTGCCTTATGCGGGGAAGTGGAAAAGGTTTTCGACGTGTTGGTCGACACGGGAGCTCAGGTCAGCTTGGTCAAGGCTGGCCTACTTTCACCAGAGTGTCTGACCGACAGTCGGAAACCTGTCAGGCTGAAGGTGGCGAACGGCCAGTATATGGTGGGAGGCACGAAGGAAGCGGCCATTGGGCTGCAGTTCGTGAACCATCGTGAGCTGAGCCGCCCAGACCTCGGCAAGGAAATCCTCCTGCACGGTAGCTTCTACGAGGCCGAGATGGACTGGGACATGATCGTCGGGTACGACTTCATGATGGAGACGGACTCCGGCGTCCTCCCGGCCCAGGCTTCCATGACCCTGTACCAGGACGACCAACTCTCGTGGCTTTCGTCACCTGAGCACCATGTGGAATGCCAATGGATCCACCCCGAACGCAATCAGCTCGAAGTGGCCGCGCTGGACACTGAGCCAACTGGTCCTGCAAACCAGGAGTACGGCGTAAGGCCGGAAGTGGCGAGCCGAGTTGTCGCGGACTTGGGAGCTTCGGATCTGGCCCTGGATGCGTTCTCTTCAGGAACCTCCGCCCAGCTGCGGGTGTGTGAGAAGTACTGGAGCGCACAGGACTCCGCGTGGAAGAAGCACTGGGGTCCGCATCAGGGATTGATGTGGATCCATTGCCCCCGTTGGGACATTCCAAGAGCGATAGCGACGATTCGCAAGGACCGCTCCAAGGCAGTGCTGGTTGTTCCTATGGGATGCACCGAGGAGGAAAGTACCCGACATTGGGTAGCCTCATTGACCAACATGACCTTAAACAAGGTCGTCGTACCGGCTGGAGAGAGTGTCTATCAGGACGCTAAGGGACAGCCCATGCCACCCCAGAGATGGCCAACGGAATTCCACTATGTGGATGGGGGCCTTGATCAGGCCGACACCACGGACTTCGTGTGTGTCAACCGTATCATAGCAGAGCCTTGGAGGCAATGCTTTGCGGTTCCCCCTGTTGACATCGAAGAATCGGACTCCGAAGACCCCCTCACTGAAGAGGAGTGGGATCTGGTTCAGGGGTATATGGATCAGCCCTTTCACGACTGGGGAAACCAGCGTGAGGGCAAAGGCCAGGACAAAGCCTGGTGGGAAGTGGACTCAATCGTCTCTGGTTCCTATGACGGGAATACCTTCGTACAGAGGGTGCTGGATCACATGTCCAGCCAAGACGAGCCGCCTGGCGGTAACCCACCCACCTACGGCGATCTGTTCCGAGGCAAGACCAGAGATGGCCCTTTGGGCCACCTGGGAAGACCACCTGAACCGAAAGCGAGCGGAGTAGCTACCCCTCAAGTAAGCTCCGTGGTTCAAGTGCCCGGAAAAGCCAAGGCGGAGTCCGATGACTGCCCCAAGATCCAGGCGTTGAGGGCCAGGCTGAAGCAGAAGTATGGCGAGACCTTCTTCAGCGGTAAGCCTGTGTTTCCTCCACCGGTACGTGGACCGTATGGCGAGGCCAAGATACGACTGAAGCAGGACCCCCGTGTGTATCGGCACCGGGAGTTTGCCCTGAGGGGCGAGAGGAAAGAGGCCATGGAGAAGATCCTCCGTGACTTCATCCAGAGAGGCTGGCTTGAGCCGTGCCACTCCGAGTGGGCCTCTCCCTGTTTCGTCGTTCCCAAGAAGGTTGCCGGTGAGTGGCGGCTCGTGGTCGACTACCGCGGCCTGAACGCCCAAACGCAGCACGACAGCTATACGCTGCCCCTCATTGAGGACATGCTGCAAAAGCAACACCGGCGGAGGATCTTCACGGTGATTGACCTGAAACATGGTTATCATCAGATGCCTCTCGCCGAAGAGTCCCGTGCCTGCACAGCCATGAGCACCCCACTTGGACCTCTCCAGTGGAAGGTGATGCCTATGGGCGTTACCAACGGCAATGCGGCTTTTCAGCGGATGCTGGAGAACCTGCTTGAGCCGGTGCGCGACTGTGCGGACCCCTTCGTGGACGACGTGATCATCGCGTCCGAGGACCCCAGCATGAGCTACGAGGAGCTCCTGGAGGCACACGAGAGGGACGTCACTCGAGTGCTGGACCTTCTGGTTCGGCACAAACTCACGGCCAGCAGTGACAAGGCCACCATTGCGGTAAGCGAGGTGGTCTTCGCTGGCCACGTGGTCGGGAACGGGCAGCGAAAGCCCATACCTGGCAAGGTGGCTGCGATTGAGCACTGGGAAAAGCCCAAGACGGTCTCTGAGCTACGGGCGTATTTGGGGTTCTGCAACTACTACTCGGATTATATAAAGATGTATGCCGAGTATGCAGCCCCCATGACGACCATGCTCAAGGGCAACCGAGAGGAGACCAAGAAGGGGTCCAAAAAGGCTCTGGTCTGGACTGAAGAGTCCGACCGTGCCTTTGAGGGGATGAAGCAGGCGCTGCTATCCGCAGTGGGTCTGCACCTCGTGGATCCCGACCGAGGGTTCGTCCTGCGCACCGACGCTTCCGACTACGCCATTGGCGCTGTGTTCGAGCAAGTGCTTGACGACGGGAGGCACGTGCCCGTGGCCTTCTGGAGCCGAGTCCTGGCGGAAGGCCAGAGACGGACGTGGACGCCCCGTGAAAAGGAGGCGTATGCCATCGTCATGGCTCTCAGGAAATGGGCTGGGTACATAGCCCTCCATCCCGTCACCGTCTGCACCGACCATCAGAGTCTGCAGTCGTGGCACAAGGAGCACGTGGACACCCCCTCAGGTCCCGCCTCTCGACGGGCAAGATGGCATGAGACCTTGGCCAAGTTCGACCTAACGGTTGTGTATATTCCTGGAAAGGATAACACCGTGGCGGACTGTCTCAGTAGGTGGGCCTATCCCGCCAGCAAGGGCATGACGGACATCTCTGCCCATGGCGATGAGGCTGAGACCGCTGAAGCCAAGAGGATCATCGAAATGGAGCGCCTGATGGAGGAGGAGGGTGCCAAATGCTTCGTCGTCATGGCCGCAGATGCCCCCCTCGCGTCGAGGGTGAGCAGAGCGGTCAGTGTACTCGCCCCTGAGGGGTCTGAGTCCGACAAGCACCTCTTCCCAAAGTCTTGCCTCCAGGACGACTGGACCGACGATTACGCCAAGTCTGAGGCCTTTGCGGCCGAGTATAGGGCTGTGACCGACCCTGACGACGGGCAGAAGTGGCCAAAGGGGCTGACTGAGGAAGATGGCAAGCTCTACCGGAATGGTAAGCTGCTAGTACCAGAGTCCCGGGTGCTCGAGCTGTGTGAAGCTTGGCACCACCACATGCTGCACCCAGGGGTCAAGAAGCAAGCTCTTGACATGCAGCGTCGGTTCGAGATCGACCATATCGTTCTCTACACTGCCATCAAGAAGGTCAGGAAGGGTTGCTCGGTCTGTCAGGCCTGCAATCCCGATAACCGGAACGTCAAGGGGGAAGCCCAATGGACCCCGATTCCTGACCAGCCCATGGAGAGCGTCGCCATGGACGTCTTCTCCATGCCCGAAGTGCACATTGGCAAGGAGACCTTTGACTGTGTGGTTCTCTGTGTGGACCGCCACAGCGGCTACGTTGTAGCCGTTCCGGCACGCAAAAAGGGGTTGCTTGCCAAGGAAGTGGCAGTCATGATGATTCGTCATTGGCTGACCGTCTTTGACATCCCCCGCACCATTTGCAGTGACCGAGGGCCCCAGTTTACTGGTGGCTGGTTCAAGGCTATGTGTTCCCTCATGGGGATACGTCATGCCAAGAGCGTCGCCTATCTCAGCCGGTCTAACGGCCGTGCTGAAGTGGCTGGACGGCAGCTGTTCGAGAAGCTGCGCAAGATGCACATCACCAATCCACGGCGGAACTGGTTTGAGGAGATGTGGCCTGCTCTGAAGGCCCATCATGACACCCCCACTCCGGGCGGTTTGTCCCCTCACCAGATTCTGTTCGGCAGGGACCCCCTGGGTAGGGGACTTCCCTTGTCCGGTGATGGCATGGCTATGGATGCCAAGGAATTCTTCGCGCGGCAAGAGCAGACGGCGCGGGACATCCGCCAGCAGCTCGAGAAGGAGCATGCTGAGCGTCAGAAGTCCGCCCCGAGCTCGACAGCGCAGAACTTCAGGGTGGGAGACCCGGTGTGGGTGATCAGACCCCGCCCCATGGGCACCCACCGCACCAAGACCTGGTTCACACCTGGAGAGGTGGTCCGCAGGATTGGTGAGGACACCTACCGCATCAAGGTGGGTCACGGACAGTTCCGGGAGCGCCACGAGAGTCAACTCCGTGAGCGGGAACCCGACCTCCGTGGCCGACATGTGTCCCTGGACTACGCCAAACATGAGGCCGACTCGGACGACGACTATGCCGAGCAGGACGACTATACAGTCGAGAAGATCCTGGCTCAGCGTCCGAAAGCCTCGGCACCTGGAGGTCTGGAGTTCAAGGTTCGTTGGCGAGGCTATGGGCCGTCCCACGACACCTGGGAACCCGTCTCCTCATTCGTGCCGCGGGTCAATACTCCCTTCATGGAGTACATCCGCAAGCACAAGACCAAGATCCACGTTTCGGACTTGGCAGCACTCACCCGGGCGATTGCAGCCAGGGGTGCCTGATCAGCGCCCTGGGCTCTCCCCTGATGTGTTGTGAGCGCTTGTGAGGCCGACGAATCGTCCCTTACTTGCTTGCTCTCTTCCATCTTTCGGTGACAGAGTGGCCATATACCCCCCCCTGCTGAATCCAGAGGAGGATGGGCCCTCTCTTCTTCTACTCGTCACTCCCCCCCCTGCTGAATCCTTGGGAAACCAGATGGCGACTGACTTTCATAATTCTGAGCTCTTGGGGCCTTGAAGCCCATACGACGTTGCGCAACGGATGCCGCTGTCATCGGCATTGCGATTTTTGAGTGTGTGGTCTGGTTCCATGGCATTTGCGGAATCCAGACCAGTGGACGTGTGTCTCGAGACTATATATGGCCTGAACTCAGGCGTTTTCCTGTCCACCCTCCTGCATTGCCTTATCCTTACCGTGGCGTGGTTCGGCGCTCTGTCTAGAGCATGTTTACACGCCTATTTACCCAGATTATTGCTTGCTTTTCTGCCCTCCAGGATATGTGCATCTGTATGTTAAGTGTCATCAGCCCATCGCTGAGGGATGGACTGCTTTTCACCACGAATCGGGATACAGAGGCGCCTTGAGTCGCCGTATACATATTCTTACAGCCTGGTCCAGCCTGGACCAGTACCTGATTACATGTTCTTCTGTTTGAGTGCCTGTGATACCGTGTTGCCCTATTCGCTGTGATGTGTGGAGATCCTGATGGCGCCAGGCGGGAAGCCCAGTTGCCTGACTACACTCCCAGCGGTCCGCCACTGTCAGTCCCAGTGTGAGCCTACCGATTCGCAGACGCACTTGCATTCGGATGGCGGCCTCCGGTGCTCCTGACCTCGGTCAGTCTGCCTGGGAAACTGGTGGTTTGAGGAGTCGACGCCTCCGCCCACACTGCATGAGGACTCCCTCATGTATGGCCTTCGTGGCAGTAGGGCGAGGGAAAAGACGGCCTTGATGCCCGATCCCTTCAGGAGGAGTTCCCTTAAGATCTGGGGTTCTTAAGGAGTTCGACTATGGCACTCTGGACTCGCGTCGTATGGATATGGACATGGTGCGCCCGAGGAAGGACCCGTGGGGACTCTCCCCAGTCGGCGGGCCTTGGGAAGCTTGGGGTAGCCTGATGGATCTTTGTGGTCGCTCTCGACTTGTGGGACCACCTCGGTCGTCGTGTGTCGCCTATGTTGGCCGTGTATGCCACTGCCACTGTGGTGGTGACCGTAGCAGCCGGCACCCGGTGCGCCTGGTATGGGTTAACGGGTCCTTTGGATGCCGAACAATCGCCGCCAGGACCCGGGACTTGATACTTGATACTGTACATGTGCTACGTGCTTATACAGCATCATACCTATCTTACTGTGACTTACTGAAGTGAGGATGTGACACCCCTCCCCTTTCAGGAAGTGGTCCTGCGTACCCGCTGCCATGCGTGGGTGTTATCGAGCCCCCCCCAGGGTTTGCTCTAAGGAGGGGGGTGAAGCGGTACCCAGAACCCCATGTCCAGGTTAGGGCATACAACCGGTCTCCGGTCCACTAACCCCATGTTCCGTGCCGTTCCGCGCCGTGAAGCCCCGCATCGGCAACCGATGCACCGCCAGCGGAGATTTGTATATCGGAATATCAGGAATCAACAGGGTTTTATTTTCATATTGTTTCCGTCAATTTTTACGCTTCCGTTCTGATATTCACTGTTTTGACTGCTGGCGGTTGGATCGCGACTTTACCGTAACCGCCAGTTTAACTGTTTATAATGGAAATTTTAACGCAATCCGTCACGAAGGCTCCAAAGCCTTCAGGAACTGCATGGACGCTTCCGCAATTTTCATAATTAATACTCGCAACCTTAATCCGAATTTTTCAGGATGTCGAAATCGGATTTTCGACTTCGACATCCCCGCACTTGATTTGACCTCCTTCGAGTGGACCTACGTGCTTCCCGATGCACGAATCAACTTCCCTTTTCTCTTGCCCCCCATTTGTCTTAAAGATATGGGCAAAACAAAGTTGATTCGTGAGGCCACTTGTGAAGGTCATATCTCGTGTTGCTTGCGAGGATTTACGATAAGGAAACGTGGGATGTATTCACAATACTCCCGACGTAATTTAGGAAGCATTATATGCCTTGCGTTTCCACACGTGCGCGCTAGTGTAATGGATCATGGTCAAGAGGGTAGAGTTTGCGTTATAACTCATTGGCCATGACATTGCGTGCGTTAAGATAACTTTCGAGTGTAGCGCGCAAGTGTTGGTGTTGCATAGGAACTCTCCTTGAGTTCCTATGAGCGATTGACACAAAGTTATGCCCTTGGAGGGGCATGACATATCGTGGTGGGAGCTGCCTTTTTGGGCAATATGTGGTATGTGCCATGTGTTGTGTTGCGTGCCCATTTGGCGGGTCCATTGCTCCAAGACAAGCCCGCCAATGGACCTCATTTTGTGCAAGCCCCTTCTCCATACTCCCTACGATCAATTGCAAGCCTAACCTTCGTGAAGGGAGGCTTGTGTGGTGAACCCGAAGCGATGCGTTGGGAGCAAAGTGTGTATTTTGCAATTTTCCATATTTTCATGTGCCCACTTGGGAAGTAGCGCTCGTAACCTTTCAAGGCGCCCCAAGTGGAGCACATATGTGGGATCGAAGGTCATTGGTGTCAAGTCATTGTGTTTAGAAGGATTAGTTGATTGCACGATCCAAGCCAAAGATATTATAATATAATTGTGCGCCTTCCAAGGCACTTTGGTTTGTCTTTGTGCCAATTTTGCCGTTTTTGGCCCGTCATGATGTCAAGTGGCGACCTTGTATCTCAACGTTGCACTCAATTGACATCATGACCCAAGTATGTTATGAGGATACATACTTCGGTGCCCAACATATCTTGGACCCGGCGGATAACTCCTCTTAGGCTTGGCATACCGTGGCCGCCATGTTGGCGATTTGGGACTATCCCAAATCATGGGCTCACTTGGCGACCCTGCCATTCCCAATACCGGAGGAGTTGGGCCACGCCCAAAAGATATGTTGGACACACATGACTTGATACCAATCCTATGGCACACTCTGGTCCAAGTCGGGCATGTGTCTCATTGGCCCCAACCATGAGTGTGCGCATTTTAGGCCATTTTGAGCAATTTTCCACTTTTGCTGCCCGCCGTGCACTATGTTCTAACCCTCGTGCACGCCGGACGCATGGACCAATGGACCATATATGACATGGGTGTTATGGGTAATGGTCCCCATGGTCCACACACCACGTGGGCGAAGCGGAGCCACCTTCGTTAAGGCGCTAGTCCGAAGTGAGTGTGGGCAATTTTGCAATTTTGGCATTTGTGGACCCAATTGGGATCGTCACCACGCCGAGTGGCATGGAGATCTTTGAGAGCCAAGGGCATGGGAGTCTCTGTTTGACTCCCGGTGGATCGTGTATGGAGTAACTGATCCGATCTCCAAGCCGGCGTGGAGATATACTATTGGGAACACCCTCGAATTTTGGCTCATTTCGGCAGCCAAAATGACCCCATTTTGGGACCCCAATTTCCCCCTTCCGTGTGGTCAATTGGCGGGCCCATTTCTCTATGCCCACAGGGAGCCCGGACCTAAATTCAGGTTGTACACTCAGATAAAAGTCCTAGGTCCTGCCTCCTAACCTATGAGCCATTGGCCTTACCTTGGCTGGGGGAGCCACGCGTGGGAATGACGCCAATTTTGGTGATTTTGGCATCATGACCCCACATGACTCATCCGTGTTGCCCTGATGCCAGGACCTCAGAGGGAACCAGGTTGGGTGAGGGCTCCAGGGAGTTCCTACTCAAAGGGCATAGGGTCAGTTGCCTCGTCCCTACCTCTGGCGGGTCCAGACGAGGGGTCAATTTTGGGGATGTTTGAGTTAATTTCAGTTTGGGCTGAAACAGCCCATTTTCAGCTACCAACTCCTGGGTGATAATGGCGGGGCCATATCTCTGGCTCAGAGTGGAGTTGGGACCTGCCATTGCAGGATCATAGGGAGCCACTGTCGGCTGTCCTTGGAGCCGCTTGGTTCCCAGGAACTCGCCTGTGGCTGGGCGAGACACCTCCCCCATTGGCAGGGTTTCAGGGTCCGGACTGAGCAGGGCATGGGTTGTGTTTGAGCCCCCGCCCCCATCAGCCACTGAGAGGGTCGGACCTGGGATTGGGATACGAGTTGGGACTGAGTGTCTATGGTCCTGTGATGCCCTTACCCCAGTCCAGTCCTAACCCCATGTGTACATATCCTGATGTGTTGTTGTACATACTTTTGTTCCCTCTTTGCAGAGTGGCAAGGATTCTGAAACGCTTTGTCACATGACACGAGCGTATTGATGCCCTTGTGAGCGTAGTGCCTTGCCTGCCTGCTCACCTGTGCGTGTCACCGCAGCGTCCCGTGGCCGGCCCCCCACGGGAATGCGTCACCATGAGTTGGGGCCCGTGGGGGGGGTGAGCGGGGCTGGGGAAGGGTTGTCCTTTAGCCATTCCAGCGTGCGGTATAGGGCATTGAGGAGCAGGGGAACACGGGCCTTCAGGGCGAGTTTTAAGTCATGACAGTGTGCTGGTTTTCTTCGGCCGGAGGGGGGGTTTGTGAGTTTGGTATACAGGGACACGGGGAAAAGCCCCCGGACGAAATTGCGTCTCTCCCCGACGTGTGTGGTCGCGGACCACCATTGGGACACCACCGTGGTGAAGGGGGGGCGCCAGCACTGAATGTAGGTTTGCACCAGGTGTTCGCACGTTGGGCAGTGTGAGACGAAAGAGATAACATCCATTGAGTGCGGGTCGGGGCAAGCGTGGCAATGGCAAGGGCGCAAGTAGTCGTGGAAATCAAACGGCGCCATGTTGAAATTTCGGAGGACCATTTGAAAGGGAGGCCTTGGAACCATGAAGTGTGGTTGTAAAAATGGAAGCTCGACGGTACGTGGATGTTTTCGTGTTTGTGGCAAGGGAGGAGGTGCTTGATTGAGGTGGTGGTCAGTTTGTGTATGACGGGGGGGGGCCTCTGGATATGAACCCTATCGGGGGGGGGGGGAGGAGGGAGGGGTCCCAGATCATCACGTGGGCGGCCCACTTTGAGTAAGCATCCGAGACTTCATTCCCCACAAACCCGGCGTGCCCCTTGATCCACCCCCAACCCTGGATCATCCCTGGGCGTAGGGAGGCCTGGATGGACTGAAGAGAGGATTCGCACGTGCCGGCTGGCGAGCGTGACGGGAGGTTTCGGGGGGTGTTTGGAGAGAGAACAGTGATAACGTGGAGGCTGTCCCCTAGCACGGCAAAGGTGAGGTGCGGGTGAGATGCAAGGGCCCACCGTAGGAACATAATAGCCGCCCAGAACTCCGATCCCTCTGAGGACTGGTATGGGGACGTTTGGCACAGCACCCATCTGGAGCCATTTGGGAAAAACAGGGTGGCTGCAGACCCGTAGCCCAAGGCGCACGCTGAGCCATCCAAGTACACCCATGTCGTGCCGGGGGACGATGTGAGGAGGAGGGCAAGGGCTGCTTCACAACCCCATCCTTTGAGGTCATCGGGGTCAAGGGAGTGAGGTTCATCTGGGAGCCGGTACAGCTCGCCATGCAGTGACGAATCGAGCAGGACCCCGCCGTGTGGCCCGGGGGGGTAGTTCAGGATGTACTCTTGGGGGTGGAGAAGGGGGGGGGTAAGCAGTTCGTGGTGCCCCGCTAGTTGGGGGCGGACAGAAATGGCTGGGTTTTGAAAGGTGTATTCTTTTTCGTTGCGGCCGATTCTGTGTGCACCCCCGTGACTGTTCCTAGGTGGAACCCTAGGTCTTGGGGTGTTCGCTTCAACCTGTTGCCGAACTCGCTGTATTGTGGTGCTGGTTTGGTGGCTAGGAACCGGACTTGGACTTTCTCTTTCGGGAGGAAGAGGGAGGGGGGGCAGCAGGCCCAGAGGCCGGTGCTGTGGTACCGGAGGCCTATGGTGTGGCACGCGTCCATGACGGTGTCTTGGATTGGGTTGCGTGTGGTGGAGAGCATCGCTTCGGAAAAGGATTCGTTTGTTGAGGCTGGGCCGTCTCCGTTGAGGTATCCGATTGGGGTGTTCACCAGGGCCATGCAAATGCAAAAAGTGATGTGGCGGAGTCCTAAGCCTCCCTGGTGGCGGGGGGTGTAGCGATTCTTAGGAGAGACGAGGCGGGAAATCCTGTTGGCCTTGTCCGGGGAGGGGTCATGTGCAATATTTTGCCAGATCATGGCCTGGAGGGCGCCCAACTCGTTCAGGGCTAGGGGGTGTGCCATGAGGCGGTAGGAAAGAATAGGGATGAGTTGGACGTTTACTAAGAGAATGTACTCCGAAAGGGTGAGCCGGAGGGGTTGGAGGGTTGTGAAAAAGGAGGGTATTTCCGACTTGGCCAATGTCAGTGTTTGTGCCTCGTGGTTGGCGGTGAGGATGTACACCCCTAGGTATTTGTAGCAGTTGTGCGGTTGCCCCGTCTTCTGGTTGGTTGTTGACAGAGGGGTGCCCGAGGGGGAGGTGAAAGTTCTGGGGGGGGCTGTTCCGATAGCATGGATCTCGGTTTTGCTGAGGTTTAAGTCTAGACCCCACTCCCTGGCAACCGTGTCGAAGAAATTCAAATTTTGTTGTATGCGGTCCCCATCCTCTGATCGATAGAGGAGGTCGTCAACGAAGGCGTGCCCCGACTCGTGTGGGGAGGGGGGTGCCGTGACGTGAGACGGCAGGGCGAAGAGGATAACATTCAGGTATAGGCAGAAAAGGATGGGTGACATGGGGCATCCCTGCCGAACACCTCTGGTTTGCAAGTGGGAGGATTGGGTGTGCCCTGACACCACCAGGAAGTCACGGGGGCATGGTACAAGGATTGAATGAGGTTTACTAGGGGCATTGGAAAGTTCAGGCGAGACAGCACTGTGAAGAGGGTGTCGTGGGGGACGGAGTTGAAAGCCTTATTGAAATCAATGTAGAGGCTGTAGCTGCCGACTGATTCCCGAAACGTGGAAAAGAGGTTGAAAATGTGGTCTTGGCACCTGCGGTTGGGAAGCCCGCCGAACTGGGTGGGGTGTATGATGGAGTGTTCGATGGCCGCTGTCAGTAGCTCACGGTTCACGTGTGTTGCAATTATTTTGTAAACGCTGTTCAGCAAGGCTATAGGCCTGTAGTTTACAGGGTTCGTCACGTCCCCTTTCTTAAAAAGCAGGATACCGTTGGCTTCAAGCCATTTCTCGGGCAACGGCTGGTGGAGGTAGTGGTTACATACCCTCCAAATGAATTGTTGGATAGGGGGGGGGGAGATGTGCAAAGTGTAGTTGTTTGTGAAGTCCCGCCCACCCGCCTTGTTGGGCTTTGACCTCTTGAGCGTGTTGCGGAATGATTCCCAGGTAATGTCAGGGAGAGGGCTGTGTTTTGTGGGTTCAGGGCAGGTGGAGGAGTGTGTGAGCAGGCGATCCACGAGTGTGCTCGGCGGTGCGTACTCGAGGCTGCCCCCCAGGGTGAGGAGTGTGGAAGAAAAAATGGAGCTCACTTCTTTAGGGGTGGAGACGAGCTGTGTGGTGCCCGGGCGCTTCAGCGTTATTTCACCGCGTTCCACGGTTTTGAGCGCCTCGTTGATGGTGCGCTTGATCCTAGTTTTCCTCACAAGGCACCGATGGATTTTGGTGGTTGCGGCCCTGTTCACTTTGGTTTCCCACTCCTTGGCGAGTTTGTTGAGCGTGTCCATGGAAGCGGGGTAGGTGGGATGGTTGGGGGGGGGCAGGGTTTGCAGGGACGCTTTGATCTTCTTAACCAGAGCCGAGGATGTGGAGTGTGACGGTGTAGTGATATTGTGGTAGCTGGTCGCTACTTCCTCCAGTACCACATCTGTGAAGAGCTCTATGTCTGCCGAGGATAAAGACTCAAAGCGGGGGAGGGTAGACTCGCACCATCGCGCCAGGGGGGCGAGGGAGTCGTGGTGCTTGGAGCGCTCCCGCTCTGTCAGTTTGCGGAAAACATTTCTCTTAGTGGTGGGTGTTTCGGAGAAGGGGTGGGAGGGGACTTGAGAGATGTACGTGACTGGGTGGTGGTCCGACGTTTTGTTGTCGGTTTGGATGGTGGCAGAGGTGAAGGCAAAAAACTCCGAGGCTGCTGGGGAGAGCAAAATATGGTCGAGTCGGCTGCTGCTTGCCCTGTACGGGGTGGGGTATCGGGAGAAAGACCGCTCGGTCGGGTGAAAGTGCCGGAAGGTATTGATGAGGCGTGGCGGGTCGCTCGTGACCTGCCTGCGGAGCCATGGCCACTCGTTGTCCGTTTGGAGGTTCGCTCCGTCCAGCTCAGGGCACATTATGCAGTTGGTGTCGCCGCTCAGGACGTGGTTGGGATACTGATGCATGAGCGGCAGCAGGATGTTTTCAATTTTTGAGCGGTGGACGTCCGCGCTCGGGGCGTATACGGAGACCAACAAGGTGGGCGGGGCCCACGGGAGGGTGAGAACGGCTGCCGCCAGCAGCCCTTCCGTATTAGTGACGCGTTCCCGTGGGGGGCCGGCCACGGGACGCTGCGGTGACACGCACAGGTGAGCAGGCAGGCAAGGCACTACGCTCACAAGGGCATCAATACGCCTGTGTCATGTGACAAAGCGTTTCAGAATCCTTGCCACTCTGCAAAGAGGGAACAAAAGTATGTACAACAACACATCAGGATATGTACACATGGGGTTAAGACTGGACTGGGGTAAGGGCATCAAGGGACAATAGACACTCAGTCCCAACTCATATTCCAATCCCAGGTCCGACCCTCTCAGTGGCTGGTAGGGGCGGGGGCTCAAACACAACCCATGCCCTGCTCAGTCCGGACCCTGAAACCCTGCCAATGGGAGATGTATCCCGCACAGCCACAGGCGAGTTCCTGGGAACAAAGGGGCTCCAAGGACAACCGACAGTGGCTCCCTATGCTCCCTTAACGGCAGGTCCCAACTCCCCTCTGAGCCAGATATATGGCCCCGCTATTATCACCCAGGAGTTGGTAGCTGAAAATGGGCTGTTTCAGCCCAAACTGAAATTAACTCAAAAATCTCCAAAATTGACCCCTCGTCTGGACCCGCCAGAGGTAGGGACGAGGCAACTGACCCTATGCCCTTCGAGTACGAACCCCCTGGAGCCCTCACCCAACCTGGTTCCCTCTGAGGTCCCGGCATCAGGGCAACACGGATGAGTCATGTGGGGTCATGATGCCAAAATCACCAAAATTGGCGTCATTCCCACGCGCGGCTCGCTCGGCCAAGGTGAGGCCAATGGCTCACAGGGTAGGAGGCAGGACCTAGGACTTATATCTGAGTGTACAACTTGAATTTAGGTCCGGGCTCCCAATGGGCTTAGAGAAATGGGGCCGCCAATTGACCACACGGAAGGGGGAAATTGGGGTCCCAGAATTGGGTCATTTTGGCTGCTTGAAATGAGCCAAAATTCGGTGTGCTCCCAATAGTATTTCTCCACGCCGGCTTGGAGACCGGATCCGCCATTCCATATGCGATCCACTGGGAGTCCAACAGAGACTCCCATGCCCTTGGCTCTCAAAGATCTCCATGCTGCTTGGCGTGGTGAAGATCCCAATTGGGTCCACAAATGCAAAAATGGCAAAATTGCCCATACTCAATTTGGCCTAGCGCCTTAACGAAGGCGGCTCCGCTTCGCCCACGTGGTGTGTGGACCATGGGGACCATTACCCATAACACCCATGTCATATATGGTCCATTGGTCCATGCGTCCGGCGTGCACGAAGGTTAGAACATGGGGCACGGCGGGCAGCAAAAGTGGTAAAATGCTCAAAATGGCCAAAAATGCGCACACTCATGGTTGGGGCAAATGAGGCACATGCCCGACTCGGACCGGAGTAAGGCCTTGGGATTGGTGTCAAGTCATATTGGTCCAACATATCTTTTGGGCGTCGCCCAACTCCTCCGATATTGGGAATGGCAGGGTCGCCAAGTGAGCCCATGATTTGGGATAGTCCCAGATCGCCAACATGGCGGCCACGGTATGCCAAGCCTAAGAGGAGTTATTCGCCGGGTCTAAGATATGTTGGGCACCGAAGTATGTACCCTCATATCGTACCTGGGTCATGATGTCAATTGAGCGCAACGTTGAGATACACGGTCGCCACTTGACATCATGACGGGCCAAAAATGGCAAAATTGGCACAAGCACACACAAAAGTGCCTTGAAAGGTTCATAATTATTATCTTCGGCTTGGATCGTGCAATCACTTAATCCTTCTACACACAATGTCTTGACACCAATGACCTTCGTTCCCACATATGTGCTCCACTTGGGGCGCCTTGAAAGGTTACGAGCGCTGCTTCCCAAGTGGGCACGTGAAAATATGGAAAATTGTAAAACACACACCTTGCTCCCAACGCATCGCTTCGGGATCACCACACAAGCTTCCCTTCACAAAGGTTAGGCTTGCAATTGACCGTAGGGAGTATGGAGAAGGGGCTTGCACAATATGAGGTCCATTGGCGGGTTCGACTTGGAGCAATGGACCCGCCAAATGGGCACGCAACACAACACATGGCACATACCACATATTGCCCCAAAAAGTGGCTCCCACCACGATATGTCATGCCCCTCCAAGGGCATAACTTTGTGTCAATCGCTCATAGGAACTCAAGGAGAGTTCCTATGCAACACCAACACTTGCGCGCTACACTCGAAAGCTATCTTAACGCACGCAATATCATGGCCAATGAATTGTAACGCAAACTCTACCCTCTTGACCATGATCCATTACACTAGCGCGCACGTGTGGAGACGCAAGGCATATAATGCTTCCTAAATTACGTCGGGAGTATTGTGAATACATCCCACGTTTCCTTATCGTCAATACTCGCAAGCGGCACGAGATATGACCCTCACAAGTGGCCTCACGAATCAACTTTGTTTTGCCCATATCTCTGAGTCAAACGGAGGGCAAGATAAAAGGGAAGTTGATTCGTGCATAGGGAAGCACGTACGTCCACTCGAAAGAGGTCAAATCAAGTGCGGGGATGTCGAAGTCGAAAATCCGATTTCGACATCCTGAAAAATTCGGATTAATGTTGCGAGTATTAATTATGAAAATTGCGGAAGCATCCATGCAGTTCCTGGCGACTTTGGAGCCTTCGTGACGGATAGCGTTAAAATTTCCATTATAAACAGTTAAACTGGCGGTTACGGTAAAGTCGCGAACCAACCGCCAGCAGTCAAAACAGTGAGTATCGGAACGGAAGCGTAAAAATTGACGGAAACAATATGAAAATAAAACCCTGTTGATTCCTGATATTCTGATACACAAATCTCCGCTGGCGGTGCATCGGTTGCCGATGCGGGGCTTCACGGCACGGAACACGCCGTGCATGGGGTTAGTGGACCGGAGACCGGTTGTATGCCGTAACCTGGCCATGGGGTTCTGGGTACCGCTTCACCCCCCTCCTTAGAGCAAACCCTGGGGGGGCTCGATAACACCCACGCATGGCAGCGGGTACCCAGGACCATCCCTGAAAGGGGCGGGGGGTGTCACATCCTCACTTCAGTAAGTCACAGTAAGATAGGTATCCCACAGTGGGATAGGTATGCTGCTGTAACAGCTCGTAGCACATGTATAGTATCAAGTATCAAGTCCCGGGTCCTGGCGGCGATTGTTCGGCATCCAAGGGACCCGTTAACCCATACCAGGCGCACCGGGTGCCGGCTGCTACGGTCACCACCACAGTGGCAGTGGCATACACGGCCAACATAGGCGACACACGACGGCCGAGGTGGCCCCACAAGTCGAGAGCGACCACAAAGATCCATCAGGCTACCCCAAGCTTCCCAAGGCCCGCCGACTGGGGAGAGTCCCCACGGGTCCTTCCTCGGGCGCACCATGTCCATATCCATACGACGCGAGTCCAGAGTGCCATAGTCGAACTCCTTACGAACCCCAAATCGTAAGAGAACTCCTCCTGAAGGGATCGGGCATCAAGGCCGTCTTTTCCCTCGCCCTACTGCCACGAAGGCCATACATGAGGGAGTCCTCATGCAGTGTGGGCGGAGGCGTCGACTCCTCAAACCACCAGTTTCCCAGGCAGACTGATCGAGGTCAGGAGCACCGGAGGCCGCCATCCGAATGCAAGTGCGTCTGCAAATCGGTAGGCTTACACTGGGACTGACAGTGGCGGACCGCTGGGAGTGTAGTCAGGCAACTGGGCTTCCCGCCTGGCGCCATCAGGATCTCCACACATCACAGCGAATAGGGCAACACGGTATCACGGGCACTCAAACAGTAGAATCTGTAATCAAGTACTGGTTCAGGCTGGACCAGGCTGTAAGGATATGTACACGGCGACTCAAGGCGCCTCTGTATCCCGATTCGTGGTGAAAAACAGTCCATCCCTCAGCGATGGGCTGATGACACTTAACATACAGATGCACATATCCTGGAGGGCAGAAAAACAAGCAACAATTTAGGTAAATAGGCGTGTAAACACACTCAGAGCAGAGTGCCAAACCACGCCACGGTCAGGATAAGGCAAATGCAGGAGGATGGACAGGATAACGCCTGAGTTCAGGCATATATAGTCTCGAGACACACGTCGACTGGCCTGGATTCCGCAAATGCCATGGAATCAGACCACACACTCAAAAAAATCGCAATGCCGATGACAGCGGCATCCGTTGCGCAACGTCGTATGGGCTTCAAGGCCCCAAGAGCTCAGAATTATGAAGGTCAGTCGCCCTACCTGGTTTCCCAAGGATTCAGCAGGGGGGGGAGTGACGAGTAGAAGAAGAGAGGGGCCATCCTCCTCTGGATTCAGCAGGGGGGGTATATGGCCACTTGGTCACCGAAAGATGGAAGAGAGCAAGCAAGTAAGGGACGATTCGTCGGCCTCACAAGCGCTCACAACACATCAGGGGAGAGCCCAGGGCGCTGATCAGGCCCCCCTCGCTGCAATCGCCCGGGTGAGTGCTGCCAAGTCCGAAACGTGGATCTTGGTCTTGTGCTTGCGGATGTACTCCATGAAAGGAGTATTGACCCGCGGCACAAACGAGGAGACGGGTTCCCAGGTGTCGTGGGACGGCCCATAGCCTCGCCAACGAACCTTGAACTCCAGACCTCCGGGTGCCGAGGCCTTCGGACGCTGAGCCAGGATCTTCTCGACAGTATAGTCGTTCTGCTCAGCATAGTCGTCGTCCGAATCGGCCTCATGTTTGGCGTAGTCCAGGGACACATGTCGGCCACGGAGGTCGGGTTCCCGCACACGGAGTTGACTCTCGTGGCGCTCCCGGAACTGTCCGTGACCCACCTTGATGCGGTAAGTGTCCTCACCAATCCTGCGGACCACCTCGCCGGGTGTGAACCAGGTTTTGGTGCGGTGGGTGCCCATGGGGCGGGGTCTGATCACCGACACCGGGTCTCCCACCCTGAACTTCTGCGCTGTTGAGCTTGGGGCGGACTTCTGACGCTCAGCATGCTCCTTCTCAAGCTGCTGGCGGATGTCCCGCGCCGTTTGCTCTTGCCGCGCGAAGAACTCCTTGGCATCCATAGCCATGCCATCACCAGACAAGGGAAGTCCCCTACCCAGGGGGTCCCTGCCAAACAGAATCTGGTGAGGGGACAAACCGCCCGGAGTGGGGGTGTCGTGATGGGCCTTGAGAGCAGGCCACATCTCCTCGAACCAGTTCCGCCGTGGATTGGTGATGTGGATCTTGCGCAGCTTCTCGAACAGCTGCCGTCCAGCCACTTCAGCACGGCCGTTAGACCGGCTGAGATAGGCGACGCTCTTGGCATGACGTATCCCCATGAGGGAACACATGGCCTTGAACCAGCCACCAGTAAACTGGGGCCCTCAGTCACTGCAAATGGTGCGGGGGATGTCAAAGACGGTCAGCCAATGACGAATCATCATGACTGCCACTTCCTTGGCAAGCAACCCCTTTTTGCGTGCCGGAACAGCTACAACGTAGCCGCTGTGGCGGTCCACACAGAGAACCACACAGTCAAAGGTCTCCTTGCCAATGTGCACTTCGGGCATGGAGAAGACGTCCATGGCCACGCTCTCCATGGGCTGGTCAGGAACCCGGGTCCATTGGGGTTCCCCCTTGACGTTCCAGTTATCGGGATTGCAGGCCTGACAGACCGAACAACCCTTCCTGACCTTCTTGATGGCGGTGTAGAGAACGATATGGTCGATCTCGAACCGACGCTGCATGTCAAGAGCTTGCTTCTTGACCCCTGGGTGCAGCATGTGGTGGTGCCAAGCTTCACACAGCTGGAGCACCCGGGACTCCGGGACTAGCAGCTTACCATTCCGGTAGAGCTTGCCATCTTCCTCGGTCAGCCCCTTTGGCCACTTCTGCCCGTCGTCAGGGTCGGTCACAGCCCTATACTCGGCCGCAAAGGCCTCAGACTTGGCGTAATCGTCGGTCCAGTCGTCCTGGAGGCAAGACTCTGGGAAGAGGTGCTTGTCGGACTCAGTTCCCACAGGGGGCGCCGGACCGGGCCTTCCGCCCGCGGCACCCACAGGGGCGAGTACACTGACCGTTCTGCTCACCCTCGAGGCGAGGGGGGCATCTGCGGCCATGACGACGAAGCATTTGGCACCCTCCTCCTCCATCAGGCGCTCCATCTCAATGATCCTCTTGGCTTCAGCGGTCTCAGCCTCATCGCCATGGGCAGAGATATCCTGCATGCCCTTGCTGGCGGGATAGGCCCACCTACTGAGACAGTCCGCCACGGTGTTATCCTTTCCAGGAATATATACAACCGTGAGGTCGAACTTGGCCAAGGTCTCATGCCATCTTGCCCGTCGGGAGGGGGGACCTGAGGGGGTGTGCACGTGCTCCTTGTGCCACGACTGCAGACTCTGATGGTCGGTGCAGACGGTGACGGGATGGAGGGCTATGTACCCAGCCCATTTTCTGAGAGCCATGACAATGGCATACGCCTCCTTTTCACGGGGCGTCCACGTCCGTCTCTGGCTTTCCGCCAGGACTCGGCTCCAGAAGGCCACGGGCACGTGCCTCCCATCGTCAAGCACTTGCTCCAACACAGCGCCAATGGCGTAGTCGGAAGCGTCGGTGCGCAGGACGAACCCTCGGTCGGGATCCACGAGGTGCAGACCCACTGCGGATAGCAGCGCCTGCTTCATCCCCTCAAAGGCACGGTCAGACTCTTCAGTCCAGACCAGAGCCTTCTTGGACCCCTTCTTGGTCTCCTCTCGGTTGCCCTTGAGCATGGTCGTCATGGGGGCTGCATACTCGGCATACATTTTGATATACCCCGAGTAGTAGTTGCAGAACCCCAGATACGCCCGTAGCTCAGAGACCGTTTTGGGCTTTTCCCAGTGCGCGATCACAGCCACCTTGCCAGGTATGGGCTTTCGCTGCCCGTTCCCGACTACGTGGCCAGCGAAGACCACCTCGCTTACCGCAATAGTGGCCTTGTCACTGCTGCCCGTGAGCTTGTGCCGAACCAGAAGGTCCAGCACTCGAGTGACGTCCCTCTCGTGTGCCTCCAGGAGCTCCTCGTAGCTCATGCTGGGGTCCCCGGACGCGATGATCACGTCGTCCACGAAGGGTTCCGCACAGTCACGCACCGGCTCAAGCAGGTTCTCCAGCATCCGCTGAAAAGCCGCATTGCCGTTGGTAACGCCCATAGGCATCACCTTCCACTGGAGAGGTCCAAGTGGGGTGCTCATGGCTGTGCAGGCACGGGACTCTTCGGCGAGAGGCATCTGATGAAAACCATGTTTCAGGTCAATCACCGTGAAGATCCTCCGCCGGTGTTGCTTTTGCAGCATGTCCTCAATGAGGGGCAGCGTATAGCTGTCGTGCTGCGTTTGGGCGTTCAGGCCGCGGTAGTCGACCACGAGCCGCCACTCACCGGCAACCTTCTTGGGGACGACGAAGCAGGGAGAGGCCCACTCGGAGTGGCACGGCTCAAGCCAGCCTCTCTGGATGAAGTCACGGAGGATCTTCTCCATGGCCTCTTTCCTCTCGCCCCTCAGGGCAAACTCCCGGTGACGATACACACGGGGGTCCTGCTTCAGTCGTATCTTGGCCTCGCCATACGGTCCACGCACCGGTGGGGGAAACACAGGCTTACCGCTGAAGAAGGTCTCGCCATACTTCTGCTTCAGCCTGGCCCTCAACGCCTGGATCTCGGGGCAGTCATCGGACTCCGCCTTGGCTTTTCCGGGCACTTGAACCACGGAGCTTACTTGAGGAGTAGCTACTCCGCTCGCTTTCAGCTCAGGTGGTCTTCCCAGGTGGCCCAAAGGGCCATCTCTGGTCTTGCCTCGGAACAGATCGCCGTAGGTGGGTGGGTTACCGCCAGGCGGCTCGTCTTGGCTGGACATGTGATCCAGCACCCTCTGTACGAAGGTATTCCCGTCATAGGAACCAGAGACGATTGAGTCCACTTCCCACCAGGCTTTGTCCTGGCCTTTGCCCTCACGCTGGTTTCCCCAGTCGTGAAAGGGCTGATCCATATACCCCTGAACCAGATCCCACTCCTCTTCAGTGAGGGGGTCTTCGGAGTCCGATTCTTCGATGTCAACAGGGGGAACCGCAAAGCATTGCCGCCATGGCTCTGCTATGATGCGGTTGACACACACGAAGTCCGTGGTGTCGGCCTGATCAAGGCCCCCATCCACATAGTGGAATTCTGTTGGCCATCTCTGGGGCGGCATGGGCTGTCCCTTAGCATCCTGATAGACACTCTCTCCAGCCGGTAGGACGACCTTGTTCAAGGTCATGTTGGTCAATGAGGCTACCCAATGTCGGGTACTTTCCTCCTCGGTGCATCCCATAGGAACAACCAGCACTGCCTTGGAGCGGTCCTTGCGAATCTTCGCTATCGCTCTTGGAATGTCCCAACGGGGGCAATGGATCCACATCAATCCCTGATGCGGACCCCAGTGCTTCTTCCACGCGGAGTCCTGGGCGCTCCAGTGCTTCTCACATACCCGCAGATGGGCGGAGGTTCCTGAAGAGAACGCGTCCAGGGCCAGATCCGACGCTCCCAGGTCCGCGACCACTCGGTACGCCACTTCCGGCCTTACGCCGTACTCCTGGTTCGCTGGCCCAGTAGGCTCAGTGTCCAGCGCGGCCAATTCGAGCTGATTGCGTTCGGGGTGGATCCATTGGCATTCCACATGGTGCTCAGGTGACGAAAGCCACGAGAGCTGGTCGTCCTGGTACAGGGTCATGGAGGCCTGGGCCGGGAGGACGCCGGAGTCCGTCTCCATCATGAAGTCGTACCCGACGATCATGTCCCAGTCCATCTCGGCCTCGTAGAAGCTACCGTGCAGGAGGATTTCCTTGCCGAGGTCTGGGCGGCTCAGCTCACGATGGTTCACGAACTGCAGCCCAATGGCCGCTTCCTTCGTGCCTCCCACCATGTACTGGCCGTTCGCCACCTTCAGCCTGACAGGTTTCCGACTGTCGGTCAGACACTCTGGTGGAAGTAGGCCAGCCTTGACCAAGCTGACTTGAGCTCCCGTGTCGACCAACACGTCGAAAACCTTTTCCACTTCCCCGCATAGGGCACGGACCTTAAGATGCAACTGCCGCTCGCGACCGACACGGCGCACGGCGTGCAAACTCAGGATCTCCGGCCGTTCCAGAAGCTCAACAAGCGACTGGTGCAGGTCGTGGACAATGGGCTCAGGCTGCCCATCTGCAGCATCCAGCTGCGGTCCGGGTGATCCTCCGATACTCTCGGATAGATCCTGTAGTACATCAAACACGTTCTTGGTCGCGAAGGACGGACGGGTGCAAGGGTTCGTGCCTTCACTTGCCCTCACCCCGCCTCCGCGACTGGGCGCCGGACCGGGCCTTCCGCCCGCGGCAGTCCCCTTGTGCTTATCGACTCCCGACTGGGATGGATCGGCGCTTCCCACGTCACCATCCTGCGACCGCCCTAGCTGGGGCCCTTGGCTGCAGGGGCTCCGCTAGGGGGCGTCGGTTGTGGAAGAGGGGGTGTTATCCTCGGCCTCAACGTCTTTGACGCCCTTCTTTCTTCCCCCTTTACCTCCTCCTTTACCCTTCTTGTCCTTGTCCTTGTTCTGGTCATTCTGGTTGTTCTCCTTGTTCTTGTTGTCCGACCTGGGGACCCAGTTCCTCTTGATCTCCTGGATCCCCTTGGCCAACTCGGTCCCCACCGACGACATCAGCTTGGCCAGCTCGTCCTTGTCCACCTCCATCTTGGCTTCCCGGATACCCGCGGGCGCACGCTTCTTCGACCCGTGCGCCTTCTTGTAAGCCTCCGTGTCGGCCTTGTGGACGGGGCATGTTCGGTGGTCATGGTTGAAGCCTTTCTTCCTCCCATAACACACGAAACAGCCCTGCGGGTGAGCTCGTATGAACTCCCCAAAGGACAGCGGAGGGTCGCCAATGCGGCGAGGGTCCCTCTTCTCCTGCTTCCTCCAACCCTGCTGCAGGGGCTTCCAGTTTCCCGGCTTGCTCCCCGTGCTCAGGTTCCTGGCCACGAAGGCACAGACGGCCACCTCGGCGGGCTCATCGTCGTCGTCATCGTCGACGAGAGTCTCATCGCCGCCGGCTCCCGCTGGGTCCATGGCGTCTTCCCCGCCAGGTCCCTCGCCAACGTAGTTGACGTCGCGGTCGCCGGGCCTCAACCCGCGGGTGTGGTGGAGGTTTCGGTACTCCTTGAGTACCTCCTCGCCAACCCACTCCAGGATCTCGTCGCAGCTCATCCGCGCCGGGATGGGCTGCAGACGGATGGTCTGGCCGCTCAACTCACAGTCGTCAAGGCGCCACATCGCGGTCTTCTCGCGATCGCCCGAGACGGTGATGAGAAGAGCGTTCCGAAGGGAGTGCCGTTTGACATCCCGGGCCACGTTCTTCTTCGCCCAAGACACCACGTTCGTATGATACTCCTTGGGGAGCATCATCTTGACCGTGTGGTTGGACTTGGCCCTCTTGGATTCCTCCTTGGTGACCCTCTTGATCCATGCTTCCGGCAGCATGGAGAGCAGGCGAGCCTGCTCGTCACCCTCGTTCCAATCCTCCACATTGCGGCGGAAGAGGGTGTATTTCCCTCGGAAGTCACGCCAGTCCCGTAGGCGGATCTCCCGTCCATCATGCTCAAGCTTGATGGACTTCCAGCGCTTGGCAGCCACCTGCGGAGCGTCCACCCGCTCCTGCTCGTTGAGCCACTTCTTGGCGTCCTTGAGGGTCTTGATTTTCCCCTCCTTGGTCGCCACGAAGTATAGCTCGCCGAGCACTTCCGGCAGGCGGTACCTGAACCGTTTGAAGACATATCTCTCCGCATCCGCGGGAGGTAGGTCTTCAGTGACGGTCAGCCCCCAATCGTCCAGCTTCTCCAAGAAGCGGTCGAGGTTGAGGGGGTTGCCGTCGTACATGGGGGGCTTGATGTCCTTCAAGTCTTCCGAAACGGCGGCGTCCGCGGCCTTAGAGACCATGAACGCCGGCCGCGAGGTCGACCGAGGTTCCCATCGGCCTCGCCCACGGACTCCCACGGCCGCCACGTCCATCTCCTCCATGGAATCCCTGTGGCTACGCCGCGGTTCCTCCACGTACGCTGAACCGAAGTGTTCACGCCGTACTGCATCCATGTACGCATCCTCATCACGGCGCCGGCGGCTGCGTTCAGCGGCCTCCCGTCGTACACCACGCGGCGGGCTGATGTCGAACTCCTCCAGGTCCAGGTCCAGGTCCAGGTCCTCACCTTCGCCGACATCCCACTCCACGTCTCCTCTGGGGACCTCATCCCTGAGTCCACCATAACGTCCTCCAGCCCTGGGGATTGGCACCGGGGCTGGTGGCGGGCGTCGGGGGCGTACAGGCGTCCGCGGTGGAGCACGGCGGTTGTGGTAGTCCGCGCTGAGCCACTCATCGCGCCATTCCTCACTGCCACTGCCGGGCGGCACGCGCTCGTTGCGGCGGCCCGCGCTGTGGTGAGAGGGGGCGGTGAGAGAGGGGGCACTGGCGCTGGGGCGACTCCTGGGGGCTCCGCCGGGGGCGTGGGGTCTGCCTGGACCTGGTCCGGGTCCCCAGCCGTCGTCCGACGAGCCTGACTCCAGGGGTGGGTGGTCGCTGCCGACTCTCCCACGGGCTTCCAGCGCATCCAGCCTCTCCTGCAGGCCGCTGACGACGTTGGTCAGCGACTTGGTCTCGGCTCTGGCGATGTCCAGGTCCTTCTGCGCGCGCGCGGCGACCCCGGAGATGCGAGCCATCTCGACCTTGCCCGTGTCTACCCCGCACTCGAGGGCAAAGACCCTCCTGCGGAGGTAGACAATCCACCGCCAGGTGGTGTCCGGGTCGCCGTTCCCTGGTGGGTCGTCGGGGTCCCCAGGGGGTCCTCCAGGAGGGCCTCCGCCGGGTCCGCCCGGTCCAGGGGGTCCTCCCCCGCCCGGTGGTCCGCCTCCAGGGGGTCCACTCGGTGGGCGTCCTCCAGGGGGTCCTGATGGTCCTCCGCCAGGGGGTCCCGGTGGGTCTCGGCCGGGTCGCCTCGGTGAATCCGAGGATGGGCGCTTCCTCGTGATGCCGAACTCCATGTCGTCATCCTCGTCCATGTCGCCCCACCTGGGCGTCTCGGTCACGGAGGACACCGAGCTCCGGTAGGGAGGAGGGGGATCCTCATCCTCACCTTCCGGTTCCATGGGGACATCTCCGCCGCCTCCGCCCGTCCAAGCCACCACTTGGCGATGTCGACGGCCTCGTTCATCCCCGTCACTGGCGGTGAAGAAGGGGTCACTGTCGTGGGGGTGCCCACCCGCTGGCCTCCGCGGTCTCTCGGGGGTCTTCCCCTTGCCCTTCCTCCGCCGACGGGCGGTGGTGCTACCGCTCCCACTGCTGCCCGTGTCCGCCTCATCCAGCTTCATCCTGGAGGAGGCGTCCCCTTCGAAAAGCCTTCGAAGGGTCTCCACTCGCGATCCTCCCGGGGGAGTCTCGTGGCGGAGTTTGGCCTCTGCCTCCTCCATTGCGGCGGCGGTGGCTGCGGCAGCTCGCGCTTCGGCTTCTTCCCGAGCACGAGCCGCCTCAGCTTCCCGGGCCTGCAGCAGCTGCGCCTTCTGCGCCTCCAACGCCGCCAGCTCCGCCTCCGTCTTGGCCTTCTCCTCAGCGACCTTCCGTCGCGCGGCCTCGATGGCTTCCTTCTTGGCGGCGTCCTCCTGGGCCTTAGCCGTCGCTTCGGCGTGGGCCCTTTCCTCCGCCTCCTTCTTTGCCCTCCCTTGGGCAAGCGCCTCTTCCAGCGCCTTCACCTCGGCCTCCTTGCAGGCAATGGCCTCCTGCGTCAGGCGGGCTTCCTCGTCGGCTGCCGCCAACTCACCGTTGACCCAGGCGGTCGCTGCCCCATGGGCGGCTGCGGCCGTGAGTCCGGCCGCAATGGCCGCCACGGTCTGGGCGCCGATGGCCATGCCATGCGCCCACTGCGCAGCCTCCTCCTGGGCGATGCCGGTGGTGCCCTCCACGGCAGCGCTGTACTGCCGGGCCCGTTGCCGGGCAACCCGACGGTTGCAGGGCACCCCACAGGCGCGCTCACATGCGCGCGCCACGTCCCTTTCGGGAGCGACGCTGCTGCTGGAGCTGGCCTGGTCGGCCGGCATCCTCCCGCGGTGGGCCGACTCCACGTCGCTGCTGGGGCCTGCTGGGGCCTGCCGGGCCCTCAGGAGCAGCGGACGGGACTTGCCCTGGGTCTGCTTGGCGACCTGGATGTAGTCGCCAAGGGTGGTGGAGCCGGGGTGGTGACCACCATTGGGCCGTTGGGGACTGGGGGCTGGGGTTCCGCCCTTGGCGCCTTGGGCGGCTTCGGCGGCCAGGGACTCCTGGTACTCCCGCCACTTCCGGTCCCGCTTCCTGTCCCCGGCGGACCGTTTCTCCGTCGCCGGAGACGCGCTGCTGCTGCCCTGCAGCCTGCGCTCGCTCCCCGGTTCCGGTTCGATCACGTCCCACAGGGAGACGTTGATCGAGGCGCCCGACGGGTAGGCGTTGGGGTCCTCGTCCTCCTCAATCCCGTCGGGGCGCAGCCCTTCCCCGGGCCTGTCCGGCCGGGTCCACGCCCTCCAGCGCCTCTGCTGGTGGCGGTACTCGTACCCTTCCGCCCGTAGCCAGTCCTCCACGGCCTGCAGGCGGTCGGGGGCGATGTCCGTGCGGAGCTCGAAGCTCCTGGGCATGCCGCCTTCGCACTGGGGGTGGCTGTGGCGGTAATGCTGGTCCCAAACCAACCCACGCAGCAGGCGTGCTGCATGGGGGTGGGGCCGCGGCCACGTCCTGCCCGCTTCCTGCCAATTCACCATGGCAGCGGGGGCGTAGATGATCTTGAAGTCCTTGATGTGCACTCGTTCAACTCAACGAACTGGTTGTGGTTGTTGAGGAGGGTGCTGCAGCACTGGATTGGAAGTGCGGCTGGTGCTGGTCAGCCGGTGGTTGTGGAGGTGGTTGACGCGGCCTTGCTGGTCGGCCGTTGGGACTCCGGGTCGGCCGATGGGGCTGATGCAGGAGTCCTGGTCTGTGCACCTCTTCCACGGGCGCTGCGGGCTCCGTGACGAACTCGGCGCTGTCGCTGAGTGGCGCTGCGAGCTGCTGCGCTGCGCTGCGAGACGCTGCGCTGCGCTGCGAGCTGCGAGCTGCGCCGCGCTGCTGCGACGCGCTGCTCGGGGTTGGTGGCCCCGAGTGGCACGCGAGGGTTGGGTAACCCCGCAGCGGTGAAACGCTTTTGACGGGTTCCCGTGGGGGGCCGGCCACGGGACGCTGCGGTGACACGCACAGGTGAGCAGGCAGGCAAGGCACTACGCTCACAAGGGCATCAATACGCCTGTGTCATGTGACAAAGCGTTTCAGAATCCTTGCCACTCTGCAAAGAGGGAACAAAAGTATGTACAACAACACATCAGGATATGTACACATGGGGTTAAGACTGGACTGGGGTAAGGGCATCAAGGGACAATAGACACTCAGTCCCAACTCATATTCCAATCCCAGGTCCGACCCTCTCAGTGGCTGGTAGGGGCGGGGGCTCAAACACAACCCATGCCCTGCTCAGTCCGGACCCTGAAACCCTGCCAATGGGAGAGGTATCCCGCACAGCCACAGGCGAGTTCCTGGGAACCAAGGGGCTCCAAGGACAACCGACAGTCACTCCCTATGCTCCCTCCACGGCCGGTCCCAACTCCCCTCTGAGCCAGATATATGGCCCCGCTATTATCCCCCAGGAGTTGGTAGCTGAAAATGGGCTGTTTCAGCCCAAACTGAAATTAACTCAAAAATCTCCAAGAATTGACCCCTCGTCCGGACCCGCCAGAGGTAGGAACGAGGCAACTGACCCTATGCCCTTCGAGTACGAACCCCCTGAAGCCCTCACCCAACCTGGTTCCCTCTGAGGTCCCGGCATCAGGGCAACACGGATGAGTCTCGTGGGGTCATGATGCCAAAATCACCAAAATTGGCGTCATTCCCACGCGCGGCTCGCTCGGCCAAGGTGAGGCCAATGGCTCACAGGGTAGGAGGCAGGACCTAGGACTTATATCTGAGTGTACAACTTGAATTTAGGTCCAGGCTCCCCATGGGCTTAGAGAAATGGGGCCGCCAATTGACCACACGGAAGGGGGAAATTGGGGTCCCAGAATTGGGTCATTTTGGCTGCTTGAAATGAGCCAAAATTCGGTGTGCTCCCAATAGTATATCTCCACGCCGGCTTGGAGACCGGATCCGCCATTCCATATGCGATCCACTGGGAGTCCAACGGAGACTCCCATGCCCTTGGCTCTCAAAGATCTCCATGCTGCTTGGCGTGATGACGATCCCAATTGGGTCCACAAATGCAAAAATGGCAAAATTGCCCATACTCAATTTGGCCTAGCGCCTTAACGAAGGCGGCTCCGCTTCGCCCACGTGGTGTGTGGACCATGGGGACCATTACCCATAACACCCATGTCATATATGGTCCATTGGTCCATGCGTCCGGCGTGCACGAAGGTTAGAACATGGGGCACGGCGGGCAGCAAAAGTGGTAAAATGCTCAAAATGGCCAAAAATGCGCACACTCATGGTTGGGGCAAATGAGGCACATGCCCGACTCGGACCGGAGTGTGCCATAGGATTGGTGTCAAGTCATATTGGTCCAACATATCTTTTGGGCGTCGCCCAACTCCTCCGATATTGGGAATGGCAGGGTCGCCAAGTGAGCCCATGATTTGGGATAGTCCCAAATCGCCAACATGGCGGCCACGGTATGCCAAGCCTAAGAGGAGTTATTCGCCGGGTCCAAGATATGTTGGGCACCGAAGTATGTATCCTCATATCATACTTGGGTCATGATGTCAATTGAGCGCAACGTTGAGATACACGGTCGCCACTTGACATCATGACGGGCCAAAAATGGCAAAATTGGCACAAGCACACACAAAAGTGCCTTGAAAGGTTCATAATTATATTATAATATCTTCGGCTTGGATCGTGCAATCACTTAATCCTTCTACACACAATGTCTTGACACCAATGACCTTCGTTCCCACATATGTGCTCCACTTGGGGCGCCTTGAAAGGTTACGAGCGCTGCTTCCCAAGTGGGCACGTGAAAATATGGAAAATTGTAAAACACACACCTTGCTCCCAACGCATCGCTTCGGGATCACCACACAAGCTTCCCTTCACGAAGGTTAGGCTTGCAATTGACCGTAGGGAGTATGGAGAAGGGGCTTGCACAATATGAGGTCCATTGGCGGGTTCGACTTGGAGCAATGGACCCGCCAAATGGGCACGCAACACAACACATGGCACATACCACATATTGCCCCAAAAAGTGGCTCCCACCACGATATGTCATGCCCCTCCAAGGGCATAACTTTGTGTCAATCGCTCATAGGAACTCAAGGAGAGTTCCTATGCAACACCAACACTTGCGCGCTACACTCGAAAGCTATCTTAACGCACGCAATATCATGGCCAATGAATTGTAACGCAAACTCTACCCTCTTGACCATGATCCATTACACTAGCGCGCACGTGTGGAGACGCAAGGCATATAATGCTTCCTAAATTACGTCGGGAGTATTGTGAATACATCCCACGTTTCCTTGTCGTCAATACTCGCAAGCGGCACGAGATATGACCCTCACAAGTGGCCTCACGAATCAACTTTGTTTTGCCCATATCTCTGAGTCAAACGGAGGGCAAGATAAAAGGGAAGTTGATTCGTGCATAGGGAAGCACGTAGGTCCACTCGAAAGAGGTCAAATCAAGTGCGGGGATGTCGAAGTCGAAAATCCGATTTCGACATCCTGAAAAATTCGGATTAATGTTGCGAGTATTAATTATGAAAATTGCGGAAGCATCCATGCAGTTCCTGGCGACTTTGGAGCCTTCGTGACGGATAGCGTTAAAATTTCCATTATAAACAGTTAAACTGGCGGTTACGGTAAAGTCGCGAACCAACCGCCAGCAGTCAAAACAGTGAGTATCGGAACGGAAGCGTAAAAATTGACGGAAACAATATGAAAATAAAACCCTGTTGATTCCTGATATTCTGATACACAAATCTCCGCTGGCGGTGCATCGGTTGCCGATGCGGGGCTTCACGGCACGGAACACGCCGTGCATGGGGTTAGTGGACCGGAGACCGGTTGTATGCCGTAACCTGGCCATGGGGTTCTGGGTACCGCTTCATTAGGTCGTGGGACGGGGGTAACGAACCGGGAGAGCCGGGGGGAGCAAACCAAAACGGACCCGTGCTCGCCTCTGGAGTGTTTGTCCTGGCTGATGTTCGAAACAATGGTGGCTTTAGTGCCCGAACCGTAGGCGTATACGTGGGGGAGGATGGGGGCGTGATTGATTTCTTGGAGGAAGAGGATGTCGAAGTCGTTCTTGAGGTGTCGGAGAATTTGGCTGCTCACTATAGGTTTCTTCTGCAAGTTGTGGGACAGAAAACGCAGTTCTGAAGGTAGGGGTATGGGGGGGCGGTGAGGCCGTTGGTACCCCTTCCTTAGGCGCGTACCGGACTTCGGGGGGGGCGGGATAGGGGAAGACTGGGGGGGTGCTGAGGGGTCAGGCTGGCTGGGCCGGCTAAGGCAACAGAAATGCTGAATTTGGTCGGCCGCTACTCCGGCCGAGGCGAGCTCTTCATCTAGCCCCTTGCCGGTGACAGAGGAAGCCGTGACTGGGCCGGTGTTTCACCGAATCTTGACCCTTGTGTCTTCAGGCAGAGGGGGCTGGAGAGTGCAGGAGGCGGGTATCCGGCCCTCTTTCGTGGGTTAGCTTGCCTGTGGGATGTGGCGGAGGACTAGAGCGAGCCGAGGGATGGTACGCGGGACAGTGAGCCTAAACACTTCGTCTTCCCTGCGTCGGGGTATCCCGTGGTGCCACTCGTGGCGTGCTGCCCCCGTGAGGACCAGAAGACAGCGGGCAAAGAGGCGGATAGAAAAAGAGTCCCCGTTGGAGGGGTTTTTAAAGAACATTGTGGTGTCCGACTGGGAACCAAAAATGGACACCGGGTCGCCTAGCAAGGGGTCGTCCCTGTGGTAGCCGATGCCCTCTGCCGGGAGATACATTGTGCCCGTGATTTGGTTGGGGGAGGGGTGCGAGAGGCCTAGTCGCTCCGGCGCGGCATTGTAGGTTTGGATGATAGAGGAAAACTCTTCCGGGATATGGGACGTGGCGGTGACTTTACTCAGGCCTAGGTATGCGTGGCCGAAGTGTTGGACTGAGCGCCCGTGGTATTTCTCCCACTTGTGGTCGTGGAGAACCTTTTTTACCGTTTCCTCTTGGCTCTCGGAAAATACGTCGCGGACGTAATAAAAACCAGTAGGGAGGCGGGGGTCGTTTTGTATCTCCGAGGCGGGGGTGGGGGCATCGTGGTCGGGGGGTAGGAGGGTGGTCGCCTCGCCTCCCAGCGGAGCAAGCAGCGGGACGCTGGTTTCGGACATCTCTTCGATGCGGTTTGGTCCCGGCAATGGCGTAGCGGCGTCGGTGTCGTCCGGTGCCGCGTTCCACTCGCTGATGCGCTCAGTCAGCCCCGTCGCGGGCCTATCAGGAAGGGCGGAGACAAGCTGGGACACGAAGGCCGTGGACCCCAAGGCGGCGCCCGCTTGGAGGCGCTGCACGATGGGTTGCTCGTGCTCGGCCACATCCGGGTCTTGAGCGGGGAGTATCTTCTCGAGGGCGAGGAGGTTGCGGTGTAGTGGGGCAAAAGCAGCGTCTCCATATTTGAAATCATGCGCTAGCAGCGCGGATTCCTCCTTTTCGTAGACGACGAGGTGGGCTTGTTGGTGCTCGTAGGGAGGTCACGTGGGTTCGAACGACACGTATGGGCCAAGGTACCCCGCTTGGACGCGCAAGTCGAGAGCATGCGCCGATCTTGGGGCCACTAGGAGCACGGCGGTCTTCGGGGCCTTAGACGAGTCGTATGAGGGCGGAGCCGGCGTTGCGTGGGCTCGCTCGTGGGGGCCCTGGAGGCGTGGACCTCGTATTGCCCTCGGATCTTGACGAAAACCGCACCAATTGCCCATCTATGCCATGAAGTAGACCAATGCCGCATGAGTGGAAGAAGCGGGTAGCTAGCGTTTGGACCCTGGTTTTCATGACGTCGCACGGCGCGTGTGTGGTGTCAATCGCCACGACCAAGGAGTCTTTCGACCGAAACATCGCTCCTAAGGGCGGTGAGGCGCCCCGTCCTCGCGGCAAGTTGGCGATCATCATGGTGAGCATTTCCGGGGCTTGTAGGTCTTTGTTTCTTTCTTTCCGGTCCCTAGCGATAACGGCTCGATACACTTCGGTAGTTGGCGAAGCATGCATGTCCATCGCAAGGAGTTCTCCGGTGAGGAATGGGGCGCACTCGCGGACTTTAAACATGAGCTCGTCGGCAAAGCGGGATGGGAGTTCCCAATCAAACCGGTAGTAGGCCCAATGCGGGCTCTCGGAAGGAACTATGTGACCAAACGGGTAGTAGGCATTCTTGGTGTTCACCGATACGTTTGCTAGCGCGGGGACAAACATTTCACGGGCGTCTCCAATTTTGCGTTGTTTTGGTTGAGACTTGTCTCTCTCCTCCGGCGGCGAAGGCTCAATGTGATCAAGGAACTCTATGCTCACCTCAAAAGGCAGTGTTTTGTGCAACCGGAGGTCACGCACCGTTGGATGGGCGTGCTTGGCGGCGAAGCGGAAAGGTTCAAACTTAAAATTGATGTCTTCATATCGGCACCCGCCAAAGGAAGAGGTGTTTAGGAGTAAGGCAACATACGGCATCGTTTGATGGCCGCTTCTGCGGAACTCGTAGGAGTCTTTTCCGTCCTTTTTGACCTCTGTAGGCGTCCCGAAGTTGTGCTCTGTGCATACATATCACGCTAGAAATGTAGGGAAGGAGAGGAAAAAGGGCGGAAGTTGAGCCTAGCATGCAAAAGGTGGCGGCAACCACTTGAGCGTCCCACGGCGGAATAACGAACCATCCTTTGAGGTCTTTGTTCTCTTCTTTGGCTTTATCTAGCACGGTTCTGAATTGTTTAGCCCACGGGGTGGCGGTAGGCGGAGACTTCTTGGCTTCGGTTTGAGAATAGTCCAACTCATACGGCTTTAGGTAGAAACGCTTGTGCTTGAACAAAAGCTTTTCAAGCTCGTTGGAGTTATTGTGTGCAACGGAAAAGACCCTGCCTCGGTCTAGAATTTCCGTGGAGTTGCTCCCAACAAAGGCGGATTGAATATCGGTGCTATCCACATCCAGGTAGAACTCGGAGTATTCTTGTAGACGGCGGTAAACTTCGGGAATGAAAATGCGTTGGCGTGTGTCAAAACTTTGCCTTCAACGGCTCCAAATTGGCGTGACGGAAAGCGTGTTTGTAACGGGGAATTTGAGGCTTGGTGTTCTTGAAAGAGGTGTGACGGAGAATAGTTAAATAGCGTTGAAAGGCCATCATCGGCGGCTTTGGAGCTTCCAAATAGGGTGAAATTCATGGTGTTCTCGGGATGACCGAAAAGGCGACTTGGCGTCAATTGAAAGGTTGCGAGCGTGGATTTGGACTCGGGAATTGAGATGATGATTTGAAAACTGCGGGAAAAGGCTCCAGAACTCGGACAGCCCAGGATTTTCACCAATCACCGAATAGCCTGGACTACTGGTGGATCCATCAACAAAATGCGGAGGGTCAATCGAAAAAAAATAGACACTCAGAAAGTGACGACTGGCGTGAGAATGGTGGGCATGTGCGCCCGTTCTGTGCCGGGCCTCCTGGATTGGCGTCGGGGATCAGTGGTAGATGATGTCCGTATGGCGTGGGGGTCGTAGGGGCCCCCATGGTCCCTGTCCATACCCTCATGGAAGACGACTCGCCTTCCCGCGGGAGGTGGCGTGCAGCTGCGGCGGCGGGGGCGGCCAGGGTTCCTTGTCTCCTGGCGCTGTTCCAGCGTGCCGCCTTGCAGCCCTGAGGTGTGAGGACTGCCTTGGCCCCTCCGCGGGGCGAACAGTTGTAGGGGGCTTCTGTACGTGCCAGCGGGAGAAACCCGTTCCGGGTCGTGGCCCCCGTGGGCGTTCTGGGGAATTACGGCGCGCCGCCTGCCAGGAAGGCTCCGGGACGTCTTGGGACCGCAGCTGCCGGTGGCCTGAGGCCTGCCCTTGGTAGCCCGGGGATCCAGGGATGTCCCAGATCTTGTGCTCCTGCATGGTCGCGCGCGCCACTTCCTGGGGCGCCGCGCTCGTCCGTGGTCTGGTCCGCTGCTCCGCTCGCGGCCGCGTGCCGGTCACCGGCAGCAGTAGCATGCCCGATGTGCTCCAGGGCGGTGTAATCGCGCTGGAGGTGTGCCTGGCGTGATATCGTGAGGGGTGTGTCCTCCGCATGGTCGCGTCGTTGCTCCGGGCGGACGTGTGGTGCCGCCGGCGCTGGGACCGTGTGAGGGTCACCCATGCAGGACTCCATGAAGGCATCGAAAGAGTCTTCGTCGCGGTTGTGTCCGCTCCGCGACGTTTCCCTGCCGGCCGCGCGCTGGGGCGTGTCGGTTGTGGTTTCCCGGGTCTCTGACTTCGCGCGGGTTTCCAGTGGGTCCCGTGGCGGCGCCTCCCCCGGAGCGCTTGCGTCGGCGTGATGCGCTGGGTTCCCCAAGGGGGCGGCGCCCGCGCGACCTGCGGGTTGCGCCCCACGGGCTGATGGTGGGCGGAGGCCGTCCTCAGACTCGGTGTCCGGCATTGGTCCTTCAGGTGCCGTATCAGGTTGGCCAGTGGTTGATGCTTCGCCGCTTCCGTGTGCCGCCATGTTCGGTGGGTCGGCATGCTGTATTGCTGGCCGGTCTGCTCACCCGCTAGGTTCCCCTACTGGTGTTGGTGTTGCTGTCCGTTGTGGGGGTCCCCGCATTTCCTCCGCGTCCACCGTGAGCTCCTCGCGTTGCGGTTGGGTTGGCGGTGCGGGCGGCGCGGCTGCATCATCCGCCGGTTGCGCCGCCTCTCGGGCGTGGCCTTCCTACACGGGCGGCGGCACGGGTCGGCTTCCCGGGCCTGCGGACCGTGGGGCGTCAGCCGGGACGGTCATGCGTGCCGGGTCTGGGCCGGGGTCCGGCCATGCAAGAAGACTATTGATGGAGAAGGCGTGCTGAAGCTCATCAAACACCATTGGATTCGTTTCTCTGACCCACCAGTTCGCATCCACAGTGATAAGGATATTCGCTTCAAGGGAGACTATGGCTGGTATCGCAACGTATTTGCTGCAATGGGCGTGGAGGTATCGTTCTCACAACCTTACGGCCCACAATCAAACGGACTATGCGAGCGTATGAATGATGAGTACCAGGAAGAGCTCCGTATTCTGAGGCAGAGTATTGAAACCAACAATTGGGTCCAGTTGAACGACTACGTGGTCATTTGTATGAACCACAAGCAGACAGGAAAATCTGGCTATTCACGAGGAGACGTTTTCCATGGAAGACCTACTCTACGTTTGGACCTACCCTTTCCACACAAAGGCAACGTTCAAGTGCAGGACTGGGTCAAAGAACAAAGCCAGATTGCCCAAGTTGTTCAAGCCCACTTGCGGAAAGGACGAGCGAGTCGGTTTGAATGCGTCAATAGAAGGAGGAAACCTGCAGTTTTCAATGTTGGCGACTACGTGCTTGTGAGCAGAAAGGGGTTCAAGCAGTTGGAGGTACCTAAGGGTGCCACGAAGGATGTTATGTGGTATGGTCTCTACTATGTTACTGGAGTCAGGAGCGGCGGTATTACGGCGCGTTGCAGTCCTACTTTGGGCGCAAAGTACCTGTTGCCTTTGGGTTCGTGAAGCGCTTCCCATTTGAGCTGGTGGATCACTGTGGCGAAGACACGATCGAAGAAGGAGACACAGACATGCTGAATGACGACGAGCGAGCAGCGTTAGCGGATGAACAGGACATCATGGCGAATGAGCAGGATATACCATTCTATAATCAGACTGAGATGGAGAGAATTGGAGCTTATCACGTCGAACAGATCCTGAGAGGACAATATAGGCAAGGCTGGCTCTTTTTGACGAAGTGGGAATGTCGCATGACCGAGAGCACTTGGGAACCAGTTCGTGCATTCGTGCATGATGATGGAAAGCTGAATCATGTTTTTGTGGATTACTGTTTGGCACACACACCTCCCTTTGACACAGCGCTGAGGCAGGCTCGGCGGATCAGCAGCACGCTGAAGAGAAGTCCAGCGCGGAGGAACCCAACGAAGAGACTGCCATGGAAAACAAGGAACCAGGAGAGGTCAGTACCAAGAAGGTCTCACAGCAGCGCGGAGGCAAACGGCGACGTACAGAAGAGCCTACAGTTGGTGATATGGCAGAAGACTGGTTACTTTGATTGATTTCCCAGAGCCTGAGTAGGAAAGAGTACGTTGAAGTCTGTTTTCATGCTTTTTGTGCTTCCACTGGCGGACCAAGGTGAAATCCTGCAGAACTTCACTTCATTCTGCAGAGCAATCATTGAAGTTCAGGAGATATCCGGAAAAGCACACTTTAAGGCATGGAGAAGCCCACACCTTATTTGGTCTCCACTACTCCTCGTGGGAATTTTGGAGGGACTGCCGGCTTTCTGCGCTCTGAGCCGCTCGCGCCGCCAGCAAGGTCAGCAGCACAATTTTGGGAACCAGAAAGAAGGGAGTTGGAAGAAGTTTCAAGGTCAAATATTGAACAGTTCTAGAAGGCGGATATGACTGGCATAATGCAAGTACTGGAGTTACAACAAGTTCTGGACGGAGTTGAGTTGCAGGGAGCCAAGTATACAGAAACCTGGGGTTATTGAGGTTCCCAAAATCTTTTGGTTAGTTCATGGTTGGAAAGTACTTTGAATATTACTTGGTCCTGGTTTAACTTCGCAGCGACCTATGGTCAACTTGAAGCCAAGTTTAAGTAACTACAAGTTGAGCTTTGGGGTTTTGGAGGGAGTTATTCCCAGGGCACCTACCTGACTTGATCCAGTGGTCTACATGTTGAGGCAAACACGTAAAGCAACGCGTTAGAAGCCTGGACGCGCCGTTGTACACGTGCAGCGAGGAGCTGAGTCCTCGTGCCCTGGCATTTGTTGACAGGCTGATTCATGTGGCTGGATTGGGGCATCCTGGTACATTTATGATGTGGGATCTGGAGCTCAAGTTCATATGCTGGAGTTTCATGGCTGCGAGTGCAGGCCCCCAGCAACACCTACGACCACCTGACAGCTGAGGTACTGGCCTGATATCTAGGGTGCCTAATTCACAGAATTTATGGCTCAACTACTGTGTTCATCTGCCCAGATTGAAGGTCTTTGGTGACATTTATTGGGTCAAGCGTCTGGATCAGAGTTGGATTTCTGACTACTGTGACCAGGAACATCGTTCACGACTACTAGAGTGTACGAGGACGACACTGGAGTATCCAGAGACCGTTTGAAGGGCTCATCTTGGTTTATGGTTGGTTCTACTCCGAATTTTTTGTCAGATTGGACCCCATTGACGCCGGATTGAGGTGAAATCTGTTGGTCACGTGGTACATGGGAGTCATTCTTGGACGGCGCCTTCACACACAGCGTGTATTCAGGCTGGGAGGGGTGTTGAAAGTCCATGAATGCATTCGAGCAACAAATTCTGGAAATATTGGTTTCATATGGAGCAATGGTATTCTTCTTTATTGGAGTTTAGTTGGGACATTGGGGAAATTGTTATCCATGGAGCTTGATCACTTCCAATATGGGTGAAAGACACTTAATGGCTTAACTTTAATTCAAAGAGAGTTTATCTATTGTATAATATGCCATGAGTTATTGGTTTGGTATTCCATTGTCTCTTCTTTGACCAATATTTGTAATACAGCACAACATGGGTGTTGGCCTTTGCTTTATATTCTTTTATTTGGCTAAACTCATTGAGAGTGAGCTGTTCAGTAATCTGCATTTTTCTCCAAAATATGGTTGGTTCACAGAAAAAGAATATGGTTTTAAGACTCAGCATAAAATTCCGCAGCTATATAGTGGTCATAAGACTTTTTCATTTTTTCTGAGCATTTTTGCCCCGTGAGCGCGCCGCTTCCACTATGGGCGATTCCTACTGAGTTCTCAGGTCATCAGGAAAGTTCCTACTGAGTTCTGCAGACATGAATTAATTATTTCCTGAGCTACAGAAAATTCCTGGAAGACATTTGAAGTGCTTTTCTATGTTTTTTTATCATTGGGAAACCATTTTTCTTTCGTCTGTTTGACTATCTTTGCAGGAAGCCTGATTTCTGAGATACACCATTTTTTGCGCTGATCTGAAGTCACTGTTCACTGTTGCAGAGTGCAGACTGAAGTCCCGAGTGGTCCTGATGCATACATGCATGCATACGAGCAGGCCCAAGGCCCACAATCACCAATTGTTTGTCTGTTCATTGTACAGCCCCATCAAGTTCTTTTTTATCTTATTGATCCCAGTTCTGCTCGTCTTGGAGTCTTGGTCTGGTTTTATTTTCCACTGAAATCTTTGAGTACCTGAAATGGAGGAGGAGCAAACACCAAAGCAAGTGCAACCAGAGGATACTGAGACTATTCAAATAGAGGAACGGGATGCAAAGCAGGAATTTAACAGTGCGAGGGGGATCTTTGGGGAGGCCAATACATTGCTTCATATTGAAGGGCATACACACACGTCATGAATTCCGGGGTGAACCTATCCGGAAAGAGTGCAAATAAAGCATTGGAGCCGGATTGATAGTGCCGAAGCACCACCTCCTTGTTGGCTTCCTCGCTTGGACTATTTAGGATGACATCAAAGTGATCCTTTTCCCGTATTGACACTTGGTCCAGGGATAAACCCATGAAGGAATTATGGGCCGAATGGAGTTACCGTTACCACAATATTCGAAAGAAACATAACAAAAATGGACGACGACCACAAGCGACTCAAGCCCTCAATCTCATGGGAGAAGGAGTAAACCGGTATCCTTGAGAGGACTAGACTAAAGCCATTTCCCCCCGGGCACTAGACTAAAGCTAAGTATCCATATCCCTTGGAGAAAGGGAGAGTAGGGATATTCGGAAGGACTAGTCTAAAGCCAATTCTCCCCGGGCACTAGACTATAGCTAAGTATCCATATCCCTTGGGAAAAGGGGTAGTAGGGATATTCAAGAGGACTAGTCTAAAGCCAAGTCTCCCCGGGCACTAGACTAAAGCTAAGTATCCATATCCCTTGGGAAAACGGGGAATAGGGATATTCGGGAGGACTAGTATAAAGCCAAGCCTCCTCGGGCACTAGACTAAAGCTAAGTATCCATATCCCTTGGGAAAAAGGGGGGGTTTCTCGGGGAACTCAAGGGGGGGGGCGTAGATGGAGGTAATGCTCCCTATTCCTTCGGATGGTTGGTGCATAGACCCTCAGTATGCCTCTCGGAGTCGCGAGGAGTGGAGCCCTTAAGTCCCAAATCAAGGGTGAGGGCATTCCTTAGGTAGATGGCATTATACTTAGTGATCCCGCCCTCAAGTTCAAAGTACAAAGAATGCCTCACACGAAGTTGGTGATACAAGTAAAGAACCTCGAAATTAATGGGCCGAATTTAGGGTTCGGGACCCAATAATTCATTCCAAGTTTCAGGTTTATTCTTGCCTCGAATTTTCAGCCATACCTTAGTCCTATGAAGAACCTCTCTTGAAATTTCGGGCTCCGTTACATGAGTTTCAACGGGCGGAGAATAGTCGGGGTGAAAGGGCCTTAGAGTCTCGGTTTCCCTTGACTCATTTGAAGCATGAAGCTCCTCACCGGCATCATCCCCATCCTCGGTCCTTATGGCACCGTCAAACCCCATATCATCCGGGTCTCCTAAGGGTCCTACCGGAATGGGAGGGGGACGATCCATATCAGCTTTGGTCAAGCCATGCGTGGAGTGACGGAGGGAATAGGGGGAGATGACAACACACCCCGGGGGTAGTAATATCCCGCCTATGGCCTTTTTACCATCCCAAAAAGAAATCCACCCAAACCCTTTGATATTACAAAGGATGACAACCCTACACGGCAACCCGAGGGACAATTTGACCGGTATGAACCACAAAGACGCATGGTCTACATGAGGGTTAAGGAAGTGGCCATCTTCACAAGACCCTTGGAATTGGTTAAAAGTTGTGTTGGCCCAAATGGTTCCGAATGGCAATTTGGAAAGAAAGGACAACATAAAGTCTTGAAGTGCTTTAGGGGGTGGGGGACTCTTTGGTGTTGCTAGGACTACTTGATAAGAACCAAGGTCATATTGTTTCCCCAATTGCCATACCTTGCGATGGGGGGGTCCCCCTGGAGATTGGGAAACCAACTCCTGGGCCAACGTAAGCTCGTGAGCCCCGGTTAGGAGAGAGGACTCGTCACCCACTCATTATTGCCTAATATATACACCTGGAGGGAAGAACAGGAAGTACCCTCACTTTCTGAGTGTCTATTTTTTTTCGATATCAGAAATTAAATGCAGAATTAGGGATCGGATAAACAGAAATCGTCCATTCCAATCCATCACACAAAAGGGCGTGCTGATCCCATTCGACCAATTAATCAACCATCAATTCACCCACTTCACCGTCCTCTTCCTATCCGTCCATTTATTCGACCATTCCGCCTATCACCGTCAAATTGTCGTACTTGCTGTCACTATGTCTTGGTTTACGTCAAAGCCCGCAAACAACCCAGAAAAGTCATCCGAGAAAAAGCCCTTGGCTATAGACCTCAATCTCCAAAGTCCTTCAACGTCCCAACTCGCAACGTGGGTCAACAACTCCAATGAGAAAGACATCCGCAACGACTTTAAATACTTTGCCTTGAACGACGAGAAAACACGTGCCTTCAACCGAAAGGCCATATCACTACCGACCCAAGCGCGCCAAGACCTCTACAAATTGGCGCCGTGGAAAGTGGGACTACATGATGATGACCTGCACGTATCCCTAGGTGACCTTCAACTACAACAAGGAACAAAACGCTACTCGGTAACGGAAGCCCACGAACCAATCAAAAACATCAAGGAGATCCTCAAAACGTACAGGGAATTCTATGTATTCCCTCCCAACGACAAACGAGAACCACCGCCCAACTACCTATCCTCTAATGTGTGGTCCAAGGCAATCAAAAATGCCATAATTGAGTTGAAAAAAGAGGACGACGAGAAAATATACTCGGGATGGATTACCATGGGGAGTTGGGAACGGCACACAACAGCCAAGAACGATCTATTGTTCGCGGCCGGACCCCTTATCGACCTAAAACCTTGGGTCGATAAGGTAGTGGTACATCACGGAGCACGACCTCACATCCCAACGAGAGCCTTTTCCTTAAAGGAAGGCTATATTCCTCAACGCCCGTATGTATCCATCCACATCAACTCCACCAAAAAACTCGAAGACCCTATTCAATACGAGGACTACAACGACCATGGACAAGACCTACAACGAGCACTCAATGCCATCCAAGTTCAAAAGTCTATTGCCTCGGTTGAGGTAACACTAAGGATTGATATTCATAAGGAAGTGCTTTTCAAATACTATAACGAAAGGCATATCATTGATGTGTCCAACGGTAAAAATCCTTCCCCGGTGACGGAAAAGACCCTCACAGATGTCCGCGGGTTTCAAAAGTTCCTCAATAGAACATTTGAACCCGGACAAGACGACATCTCTCTTAATTCGAGGGATGCCTTCTACCAATTGGGGGGTGGGGTAATTCTACGTGGAGCACATGAGCGCACCATGCGTTTTGAATGGACACTAGCGGCTCAAAGAGGTGAAAGACTCTCGATCAGGTTACTTGTTCGCCATCCGAGTAGCGGACTTAGAAGGCGGCAATTTGTACCAATTACAAGCATCCCGAGACACGTTGGCCGCCCACCGCGAAATGGACGCACTTGAGGTGTGGTCCACGTTAAACAAAAACCCGTATGCAAAGCCACCATACATGTACACCAAAGGAAGCACAATAAGGTCCCTCAAAAGCGTGCTCACCAATCTGGACTTGGGAGGCTTCCCATGCGACGGTGGTCGCAACCCGATCCAATCATTTGCATGGAGTTTGTTTCACAATGAGGGTTTTGTTCTTTTCTACGGCCCGGATGCATCCTTGGTTCGTTTTTGGGGCCCTACGGGCTCCACGGAACCCAAAGACACCGCCCCACGCCTCAACCTCATTGTACATAGTGCTTGGGCACAACCTCCCGACCAGCTCTCCTTCGAAATTAGGACCCCCTCGTCCGAACGGGCTTTGCATGCCCAAGTAGTCGCCGGATTGCTAGGACCATTCAAAAACTGGAGAAAGGCGGCGGATCCCAATTACGAAGGAAACGTCTATAGGGCGGAGTATCTTCGGGAAGAGTCAGCTATCCTCGCTCATCAATTTTGCATGGGAGCCACTTCTATTGTCAGCGCTTACCCGAATGACATCAAGAAAAACTCCCTTCTCGAAACTGAGGACACCAGCCTTTCCTTGCACAATAAAGTCGTAATGGCAGGCACCAAGCTCGGATCACAGTCTTTTGTCTCGGCCTTAATTGAAGAGGACGAAAGGCTAGCCGCTCCTCCCGTCATTGGTGAAGATAAAATCCAATTCCTCTCCGAAGTTACTGCCACGACGGATACCGACGCCCTCTCAGGAGCACTCGTGCACCCAGGTATCATAGATAACGAGCAAGAGGCTGATCTTGTGAAGGCCATCGAAACGCTTGAGGCATGGGACACTAGCACCCGTCGTAAGCTAAAACACTTCGGATTTTCCCACGACCACAAGGGCGGCAATGTGCAACCCACCGACCCCATTCCAGCGTTTCTCGAAACGGCACGAAATTTGGCACATCAATTTCTGAAGGAGAACGATATTGAAGAGCCCATTAACCAGTGTTCTATTGCCGATTACCCCCCAGGGGTGGGTGTGGGAGAACATTTTGAGAACTTCATGCTCGGTAAAGTGGTGGTTACCCTCCATCTGTTGAGCACAGTCCCCATGATCCTCACTCCAAAAGAAAAAGGACAGCCCACTACCATCCTGCTTGAACGGCTCTCTATGACAGCCTTGACGGGTGTCTCGAGGTTTGGGTACAAGCACGGAATCCCGTCTAACACTCACGATGTCATCAATGGAGAAACCATCCTAAGGGGCAGGCGAATTGCTGTGGTGTTCAGGAGCGTACCTGACGTATTCCACGATGCAGCTGAGTAATTTCCTGTACTATTGCTGCACAACACCCTGTTTTCTCAACCCACATGGCCCCGTGCTGTCCCACTTATGGGTACAAATCCCTGTGGCTGGTTGGGGCAGCACTCCGTGCTCCTTTCTTTTCCCTCCAGTTTTCTTCTCCAACGAATGGATGATAGTGAATTCCTACCCGAACCTCAGTAGTGGTCGTGCTTCGCTGCTCCGAGTCAGCGAAGTATGTTACCCACCTCCTCTTGCCCATCCATACACGTCTCGCTTTTCGCATCGCCGGAATTTCCGTGGTGTTGATATGTGCATTTGGAGTGTACCCGTCTCGAATGTATTCGATTCTCTTTTCAAAGATGGCTTCCATCATACCACGCGCACACGCACGAACACACGCGTTGTGTTTCTCACAGTGCAAGTACTTGGTGGTTTTATAAAAATGAATTCGTGTCCAACTCACGACTATGGATGCACTTTGCTGCTCAGTGGTGGCGAAGTATGTTCCCTCCCCCCTGTTGGGACCTACGATGCGTCCTGCAGTGCCCATCGACGGAATTTGCATCACGCCTCGCTGCACACACTACGCACATCCAGTGACGATAACAGCGTGGCGTGGCGAAAACGTCCCGTCTGCAGCAGGTTTATCACAGCCTGCGCTGATTCTCACACAGTGCCTCTTTTCGAGCTGGTAATAGTCGTCTGCTGCGCCTTTTGGTCTTGGAGCTTGCGCGCTTCGATGATTCGCTGGAATTTCCGCGATGCCACTGAATGCACCTGCTGCGCCACCGCCCTGCATGTTTTCGAATTTCTTTTCATCATTGGTCCCCATCATAGCAAGAACACACACGAAAACACACTCCTTGTGTCTCCCCCAGTGCAAGTTTTCGCCGGTTAGTTGATTGAGAATCCATGTCCTATCCATCGGGATGGTAGTGCTTCGCTTCACAGCGACAGCGAAGTATGTTTCTCATTCGTCACACCTCCGTCAACTGATGTAACAGTCAGCAAGTCGTTTCGGCAACACCCTGTTTGCACCAGGACTGTCGCAACCCACACTGCCGTCCACACTGGACCCCCTGCTGGACTGATGGTTATCACCTCTGGTGTTACTTGGCCGTGGGGCTTGCACACTTCGCTGCCTGGTACCGGCGAAGTATGTTCCTGTGCCTTTTGGTCTTGGAGCTTGCGCGCTTCGATGATTCGCAGGAATTCCCGTGATGCCACTGAATGCGCCTGCTGCGCCACCGCCCTGCATGTTTTCGAGTTTCTTTTCATCATTGGTCCCCATCATAGCAAGAACACACACGAAAACACACTCCTTGTGTCTCCCCCAGTGCGAGTTTTCGCCGGTTATATGATTGAGAATCCATGTCCTATCCATCGGGATGGTAGTGCTTCGCTTCACAGCGACAGCGAAGTATGCTTCTCATTCGTCACACCTCCGTCAACTGATGTAGTAGTCAGCAAGTCGTTTCGGCAGCACCCTGTTTGCACCAGGACTGTCGCAACCCACACTGCCGTCCACACTGGGCCCCCTGCTGGACAAATGGTTATCACCTCTGGTGTTACTTGGCCGTGGGGCTTGCACACTTCGCTGCCTGGTACCGGCGAAGTATGTTCCTGTGCCTTTTGGTCTTGGAGCTTGCGCGCTTCGATGATTCGCAGGAATTCCCGTGATGCCACTGAATGTGCCTGCTGCGCCACCGCCCTGCATGTTTTCGAATTTCTTTTCATCATTGGTCCCCATCATAGCAAGAACACACACGAAAACACACTCCTTGTGTCTCCCCCAGTGCAAGTTTTCGCCGGTTATATGATTGAGAATCCATGTCCTATCCATCGGGATGGTAGTGCTTCGCTACACAGCGACAGCGAAGTATGTTTCTCATTCGTCACAGCTCCGTCAACTGATGTAATAGTCAGCATGTCGTTTCGGCAACACCCTGTTTGCACCAGGACTGTCACAACCCACAATGCCGTCCACACTGGGCCCCCTGCTGGACTAATGGTTATCACCTCTTGTGTTACTTGGTCGTGGGGCTTGCACACTTCGCTGCCTGGTACCGGCGAAGTATGTTCCCCGCCCCCTCCGGTCGTGCCGTTAGCGGTACCTGCTTCCAGTACGAGCGCCCCCCCCTGTGTTACGTATTCGCCTCTCACATGTGACAGCGAGGATGACAGAAAAGTGTGTTGCCCAATCCTGGGTGCCAAATGCGGTCACGCTACTTCGATTGTGTGTGGCACCCTTTTACGCGCGAGCACTCCCAGTCGCCTGCCACCCCCCAGCGGAAAACATGCATTTTACACATACCTCTTCAGACCTATTGAGAATCCTCTGGGCAGATCCAATGCAGATCCTCTTACACCCTGCCGCATCAACCCAACTTTGCTGAGTGTCACTGGCGGAGTATGTTCCTCTCCCTACCACAACCAGATACAGGACTCCAGAGCCCCACCCTACCCTATACCCAGGTTATGATCTAAGGGAGGCGCTGCAAAATATAGGGGTGCAGGACCCCCTTATCAACAGACTTCTGGGTGAGCCTGCGCTGGATGATCCACCACCGGAAATCCGCTCCCAGCCCCCCCGCACTCCCCAAGCCCCATCCCCCGTTGGCAACCCCCCGGCAAACCCCCTGCGCGACCCTGACCAGCGAAACCCCTTCCCTCCCCCGCCCGACCTCCCCCGCCGTAAAAAACCCCCGCACTCCCCTCCTCTGACAGCCACCACCCTACGCTTCAAATCCCACAACCTCAATAAACACAGACCTGAGGCGTTCGTCCATGCAGACCTATATGAGGAGTGGGACGTACTGTTTCACCAGGAACTCCCGGCGGAGCCTGTGCTCCCTTTCGGATGGCACACCAAACATTCCCGCCCCAAGGTCCTAACTTCCTTGCTCCCCAATGGAGCGGAGGGAGCATGCATTGTGGTAGCCAGCCACTAGGCTGACTTTGTCACCCCTATTAACTCCCCATGCCCAGGGGCTCTCTGCGCAGCCACCCTTCAGCTCCCTGGGCACCCCCCCATCCTTCTTCTTTCTGTGTACGCACAACCCCCCCGCCGGGTAGAGTTGGAACGGGCCCTTAACTCACTGCTTTCCCGACACAGTTTGTGGGTAATGGGAGGAGACTTTAATGCCCAGCTCTCATCCCTAGACACGAATGGCAAAACAGTGAACAAATGGAATTGGCTTACGTCCCTGATTGAAGAAAAGAAACATGGAATTGACTCCTTTCACCTTCTGCACCACAACAACATCGCGTTTACCCGCTACCGGAACCAGCTACTTAACTGCGACACCCGCATTGATTTCTTTTTGATTTCCCGCCCCCTCATCTCCACTCCGCATTTATCTGTAGAGGATGCTAGCATCCTTGAGCATGATAAGTCATCCGACCACCACCCGATCACGCTCATTTTAAATCTCCCTTACACCCCAGCACAGCCCCCACCCCCACCAACAACTCTTTTTCGTCGCCGCACGGCGCAAGAAGAAACCCGATTCCTCGCGAGCTTACAACCTCTGGAACACTGGGCTTCCCAGTTATCTTCTCACTCACTGCCCCCTGCAATGCTGGTGGAATACGTCAACGATGTAATCCCCCAAATATCCTCACTCTATCACTCCGTGACACGGCCGCATGTTGAGCATCAGGAAACCTCCATTGAACGTGAGTTCAAAAAACTGCTTCAACAGCTTCCCCGTCATAGAACCACACGATATAACACACTGAGCCGGTTGCAGCGACTGAATAAGCGATGGCGTGAGAAACAGCGGAAACGAGAAAAAAAGAAGCTGCACTACGCCATGGTTAAGGGCTCTAAGATTAAGGCGGCCATCAATCGCGCCCTCAACCCCACTCAGTCACATCCTGTACACCTCCTGGACCACAGTGTCGACCCCCCCGTCCTGCAAACTGACACGGCCAGGGTAGGGGAACTCTTCTGAAACTGCCTCACCCACCTTGGAGGGGATCCCCATTTCCAAGTAGATGAACAGTTGCTACAGGATTTCATACACCGCCTGCCCAAGTGCCCAGACGGCGTGGCCTCAGCCCCTCTGGAGCTGCCGGATATTGCATGGCTTCAGGACATCACCCAACGAGCGAGCCCTGCAAAGGCCACGGGAGAAGATGAAATTAATTACTATGTTATCCACCTCCTCCCCACCTCCCTACAGGCTTTCCTGCTGCGTGCTGTCCACCACATTCTTATTAATGCCCCCCCCCCTGCATGGTCCAAAGCGCGTGTGTGCCTTTTATACAAGAAAGGGGATATACGGGAGCCATATAATTATAGACCCATCTGCCTTATTCAGTCGTTGTTCAAACTCTCAGGGGCGTGGCAATGCCAGCAACTCACGGCACTCACACACAAACACCACCTCCTTCACCTCTGCCAACACGGGGGTCTCAAAAACCATCGGTGTGGTGATCACATATATGACGTGGTTGCCAGAATGTTGCTCTCTAAGGGTCGCCTTTATCATTTATACATTGATTTTAATAAGGCGTTTAACTCGGTCCCTCTGCAGGCGCTATGGACCACCCTGCGAGGTTACGGTCTCCCGGAGGGCCTCATCGCGTCCATCCAACGCCTATACGACGATGCGACCGAGCAACCCATAGTCCACGGCGTCCCCACAGCAGGTCACGCACAGGTGCGTGGGGTACGTCAAGGGTGTCCCCTGAGCCCCCTTCTTTTTATTCTTTATTTAAACCTTATGTTTTTTTACTTAGACGGCAAAATTGACTGGGGGTTGGAGAAAAGCATTCATGCTTTTGTCGATGATAACCTCTTTCGCGCCAGGTCGCTGGAGGATATCAAAACTGTGTATGAAGCATTTGACGGCCCGGCGCGCCAACTAGGGCTCGACATGAACCTCGGTAAAACTGAGCTTCATGTTATGCGTGGAATGGGACATACCGTCATCCACTCCCGTCATGGAGGGGTCATATCCACCCGGGACCCACAAGGTAACCCGCACCAAGTCTATAAATACCTTGGTGTCTATTTTTACACTGCAGACCACGCCACACGTGTGTATGACTTCATTAAAACAGAGATCAATGCATTCTACGCGCGCCTGGCCCCCCTCCACCTCACTGCCTCGGAGCTAGTAATGCTCACTAACAAGCAGCTTTTACCTACCGTATGCTACCGCCTTTTAGCTGGTCCAGTCACTGAAAAGCAGCTACACACACTTCAGCAATTGGTGTGGAGCAACATTGCCAGCTACGGCAAACTACCGCGCATTCTTTCCCCTAAAGACCGCTATGTTTCTAAGACTGTCGGTGGGTTACAGCTTTCCCCCCTGCTCTCTTTTATGCGCACACAAATATACAATTACAGCATGCGCTACCTGAATTTTGACGGCCCCACGCAGTGCAACAATTTTATGCGCCAAGCCCTTACTGCCCCGCAGCCGAACTGGTTGCAGGTCGCCTTTGTGGACTCTGTGCACGGTTTAGGGGGGCGCTGCCACGGGTTCGGGCCCTGGAACCCATGCCCTGTGAACAGCCTGGAGCCCGGTGAGGAGATTCATGTGGAGTTCAACGGGGGCTGGTTCACTGGGACTGTCATGCAGTACGAACCACAGTGCCAGTCCTCTCTCATTCGCTTTCATTCGGACTCCACTGAGTTCCACATTAACGACAAACACCACACCTTCACGACCCATATGCCGGATTTGTTTGGACCCCCGACCCGTGCGCCACGGCTCCACGAGTCTCTGGCCCCAGCTCTTTGTTCTCTGCCCCCCCCTCTCCCCCCATACCCGCCTCCCTTCTCTTCACAGCTCGTTGAAGGAAACCAGTATGGTTATCTATTCCATTACAAGGGGCAGTTCACCGGGCTACAGGTCTCCGATCTGCTTTCGTGGGGATGCACTAGTGTCTTAGATGCCCTCGACCACCCCGACAGAAACTCTTGGCTCTGGGTGTACCTGGACGGGTCCTGGGATGCCCCACTGGCCGGCTCTGCGGCAGTCATGCACTGGCCCGACGGCACTACACTGGTACTCGCGATCCCGTGCCCGTATGCAGGCAGTAAAGATGCAGAATTCTGGTCCTTTGTTCAATGTTGTAGATACTTAAAGTCCGTGGGTTTCACAGGATCTGCCTTCTTTTGTATCGATAACTCCCAGCTTGTGGGATGTGTTGACTGGTGCCTCTCTCAAGCCCCCCTCCTCCCCCCAAGCTCCAGCACTCAGGGAACCTGGCAAACGGTTGTCAAAGACCTGCTTCAGGACATCCGGTTGAATGCGGGGGCAGGTTGGTTGAAGTCGCATGTAGGCTTCCATGGAAACGAAATCGCTGATGGATTCGCTAAATATACGTCTTATGCCATGGTGGTCTGTTCTCAACATAGACAGCCCCCCTCAAAATTATCAGTTACCTTTCATGGTAACCCGTGCATACACAACCTTGGTGGCGCCATCCGGCACAAACTGGTTGAACGTCATGACCACACAGGCATCGTGGCCACAATTAGTTTTGATTGGGCGAGCCATTATTCGTGGTTCAGCTCTTTTGCCACCAAGTGGAGCCTAGAAGTCAAGGGCATCCAAGGCAACCACCCTTTCTGGGACCTCTTCGACCGAAAGTGCCCTGCGTGTGATGAGGCCCATCCCCTAGACGTCATTTCCACAGTGGCGCTGTGCCCCGCCATGTCACAACACCTCGGGCGACTGGCAGACGCATGGGGACCCAACCTCAGCCCCAGGGTACATGGCTGGTTGGCTGGGAACCGGTCCCGAGGTGAACTTCGCAATTTCGCCCGGACTCTTGTCCCAAAGTCTCTTTTCGACGTTCTAGCCTCTGACAAAGAGCAAAGGGCTTTCCTCAAGTCAATTCTCCCTGAACGCCGGCGTCGGCTAACAGCCGCAATTAAAGACATATGCTTGTATCGCCGCGAACACCCAGCTCCTGATCCCCTTCCCCCGCCCCTGACTGCCAATACATTCTTTGACTCCTGGGGCCCCTACAGCACCTCTGATGGCCCGGCTGCTCGCCGTCAACACATCTACCACCCTCCTGCCCCTCTCCCCCAAACGGTCAAATCCCGTTCGGGTGGCCACAAACGTCAGGCTCGCCCCCCCCCCGTCCAGTCATCCTACCAAACGACATCAGAACGCCGCCCCCTCGTGCGCTCGCCGTCAGTCCTCCATTTCCCATTTCCTTTCTGCCATCTGAACCTCAGGTGTCAAGCCAACGTTACGACCAAGAATGAGCCTAATTCCGTAAGTTTCCTTTACAGTCACAGACTACCGCTCTTCAACGCCGATTTACTGCTGCAGACGTTGCATGTGTCATCACTTTTCAGTTTCTTTGCTTCTCAGTGGATTCGAGCCCTTGCCTCTGTGCAATTGCCACACACTATGACTCACGTCCCCTCTTCCTGCTACCCCCCCCCCCCCCTCGCTGCGCTTTCCCTCTACACTCGGCCCCGCTCGCTACACTCGGCCTCGGCCCCGCTCGCCCCCTCCCACCCCAAAGCCCTGGTGTCCCTCTTCTGGACCCCCCGCCCTCAACTCTGGACCCCCCCCCCCCCCACAAGAGATGAATGCCCCGGTGCCTCCTTGACAGTATAGTAGGTAGTATAGGATCTCCCTCCCTCCTACAGTTGCGCCGCCACAGCACAACATACGGCCCTTGCCTGTGGTACTGCCCCACCCCGGTGGTTTTCTGGCGTCTCCCACGCCAGGCAGTCAGTGCACATCTGTTCTCCCTCCCCAGGGAACCTTTATACCGTGTCTCTTCGTACAGTTTTGCACGTCAGCTGGCACAGCGTTTTCTTTTCTTTTTTTTTCAAAACCTGTGTTCTCCTCACACCCCTCCAGCGGCCCCCTCACGGGGTGGGGTGACAGTACTTTTGTCTGCTCACCTTGTTCAATAGTACTGTACATACTTCAGGTTCAGCCTCGGGTATTTTAGCAGAGGTGCACTGTGTATGCGCTGGGCATATAGTATCACTCCCGAAGGGGGTAGTCGGCCGTTTCCGGCACGAGCGAGCCGCGCCAGCCCCAGGGGGCCGTGCCAGCCGCAATCAGCCAGGGAGGCCCACACCAGCCCACAGGCAGCCATACTCAGCCCCCTACACTGTCCATAGTGTCATCGCATGCGAACTACACGAGACTCTGAAGATGTTGAAATGGAAAAAGAACAGGAAGTACCCGAATGCACAACTCCTGGGGAAGGAGTGGCTTTTAGGAAACATTCATCAGGTAAAAGAGCAAAGGCACGATAAGAAATACTCTCTCTCACATCAACAACGGGCATCCTTAGGGAGAAGCAGACAAAAAGAGACAAGCTCAAGAAGAACGACAACCGACGACAAGAAACTAGCCACACCCACCCCTACTTGCTTCGTTCAAAGTAAAGGCAATAACCAACAACTTGGCTAGCCCACTACTCATGCCATGCAATTTTAGGAGGTATTGGGGACAAGATTGGGTCAACTCCCGAAGGGCTACCCAATCAATTTCATGCCATAAAAATTTGGCAAAAGAAAAGTCCATCCATTGTCCTCCAGAAACCAGCGAGTCCTTTCGTCCATTTTGGAGAAGGCGAAGCGTTGTTGGTTTGATCCTAAGGAGTAAGGTACTATGACTGGACGTTGGGGGTATGTGAGTCAATGTGTGTGTGTGTGTGTGTGCGAGTGTGTGTGCGTGTTCGTGAGAGACGGAAGGGCTGAGGTGTGCGTGCCGGAAGGCTACACTAGGGCTAGGCGCTAACCTTGGGTCAAACATCCTACATAGAGAGGGGCTACCTTTTAGGAGATCTGAGCCGGGAGTACGGCGAGTTGGCGTACCGATGGAGGCACGTAGAGGAGGAGGCCCTCGTCCACGGTCGTGAGCCGCTGCACCTCCTGACTCCGGAACTCCAGCGGGAGCTCCAGCTGGAATATCCGGCTCCGCAGACACGCTGTTTGTTCATTTTCATTGGTTCGGAGATAGTGTACTGGGTTCCGCTGGCGTTCTCGGGAGGCCTGCTTATACCCCTGGTTCTGTTCGCGCCGTTCCCTCCTCTGGTGCTCCTCCGGAGTCTCCTCCACCTCGTCAATCTTGCGTTTTCTGCTAGACGATGAGGAAGAGGGCTCCTGGGGGCCCGCTGCTGAGGAGGGGCCCGACCTGGCTTCCATGGGGAAGGCTCCAGTGGGCTCTGTGCTGGCATCCTGGATGGTGAGCCAGACCAGGTTCAAGGACTCCTCCTTTTGGGAAGGCCGGTCCCAGGCCTGCTCAAATTCCATGGTTGACTAGAGAAAGGCCATGAATTAGAAGCTGCAGTGTATCGGGAAGACTATGGGGGGGTGCCCTACATCTACCACAAATGAAGTGAGAAGGGAGGGGGGTATTGGTAAAAAGAGGGGGAAAGCCGAGAAAGGGGGGGGGAAGCCGGAGATGAAGGAGTGACTTGATTAGTCTTTTCTTCGGGCTGCTAGCCTCTTGGCTTCCCTGAGAGCTGATTGTAAGTCGTGCTTTTCACAATATTTCACAAATTCGCCATTAACCCTATCCCTCCCCAGTATGAAGGCACGTACAGGTTCCCACCTGGCTTCTGTAAGATTGAAGCCCTTCCACTTAACAAGAAACTTCCAACCTTGACGATACTCATGCTTGAGTCCGTAATGGACCACATAGTACCCCTTATGTGCCATCGCTTCTGCATTCATATCCGGCAACACGTCAGGGCCCGAAATCTTGCTTGGAGGGTCGGACCGGGTGTTGGCTCTTGACCTCGTCATAGGAGCTTCTGGCTCTTCGGGTTCGGATACATCCAAGATACCTTCTTCTCCCCCTTCTTCTTCTTCTCTCTCCGCTATTTCTAACTAACTCTCCTTCTCAGCGTCAAGCGGAAACCATTCTTCGTGATCTTCGAGCTCCAGTGAAAACTTCCTTAGAAACGAGTGGGCCACTCTGATTTCTCCTCCGAGGGTAGGGCTCAGCCGGACCAGGACACTACCAGGGCCCACTTGGGTAATCTTGTACGGACCCAAGTGAGGAGCATGAAACTTGCCTACTTGAAGTTGGGGGAATCAGTTCTTGTGAACGAGCACATGGTCCCCCACTTGATAGTTAGCGGGCACTCTCTTCCAATTAGTCCGGGAAAGGGACTTCTCTCTGAAAGCCCTCAGAGTGTCCTTGGCCAGATCACATAAGCGCTGCTCCCCCTCCAGCCAGTCCTCTACAGGGACACTAAGCCCCGAAGGCACCGGAAGGTCCAAAATCCATTGGAGTCTCACAAGGAAGAGTTCATGGGGTGAGTAACCAGTCCTCATGGACTGTTTTGAATTCAAAATCCAGTTGGCGTAAGGCAGTAGTCTTAGCCAATCCTTGCCCCTTTTTTTGTCTCCTTAGAACCCGCATAATGTTGATAAAGGACTCATTCAGCCTTTCGCACAGTCCATTACTTGAAGGCTTGTAAGGGATACTAAAGTGGACTCGCACAGCCATACGGGATAGCAGACCACGCCAATACCCCTTTTCGGAAGTAAATTGGACGTCATTATCCGAGTACACCTCAACCGGACGACCGTAGACCTGGATCCATTCTTTGAAAAGAATCTCAAAATGCTTGCTCACCGTCAATCCTCTTAGTGCACGGATACACCCTACAAAAGCGGGTCAAGGCACAGCAAACCATAAGGATGCAGTTAAATCCTCCGAATTTGGGGACTTCAACAAAATCCACGTACAACATTTGGTTTCCCAACTCCGTGATAGGAAGGGCTCCTACAAGTCCACGATCAGCGCATGTATTCTGCTTGCATTCAATGCAGATGCGGCAAGGTTTGGTAATGTCCTGGATCAGTTTGCGGATATTTGTCTTGGACACGTGGGGGAAGAACAACTGTTCAAAGAACCACAGACTTCGGGCCCCGCCCGCATGCTGTTGTGCCGTTGTATGACACCATACTAGGGCAGTACGAAGACAGTGGTCAGGAATGACCACTTACTTTTGCTTATGGAGCTTGTTGGCTTTGATCACCCACATGAGCTGGTCTTGAAAAAAAATGGGTTTGTTCCTCAAGGCTACCATGATGCCATGGTAGTATTCATCCGAGGAGTAGTCATCCAAGTTCCAAGAACCGGTGGGAAGATCTAGAACCTTTTCCATTCCTAAGTCCAATTGGGTGTCCATCTTTTGAAGTGCCTCTCTTGCAAGTTCCTCCGTGTCCACTTGATAGAGGGAGTTAAACTTGTTCCGAGACAAATAGTCACATAGTTCATTCTTGACTCCTGGCAGGTGATAAATATTTAAGTTGAACTGGCTTAGGAAGGTCCACCAGCGCCTCATACGCTTTTTTTCTGGAGGAGGGTTATTCAAGAAGGTGGCAGCGGGCACTTGGTCACAGAACCATACTAGACGCGGGCCACATAGGATCCTGTATTGGGAACCCATCAGAAGAATCCCTGATAGGAGTTCTTACGAGCTGGGTTCCATTTCAAGTTCCAATATCCTATTGGAATAAGAATCCAATTCTCCTCATACGTATGTTCTAGCTTTCCTTCCTTGTTGGCCCCGGTAGTACAACCAGGGGTTTTATCCAACTGACCCTGCTCAGGCTTTTGCCATTGGTACAAACTTCCCCCTCCGCCGATTTCACTGGCATCGGAAATGAGGACAAACTCTCCTCCTCGAGGGCCGTACAATAAGACCCCAAGTGAGGAAGCTTGAGGGAGTTTTTCTTTGAGTTGGGACATATGAAACTCATGCTCATGTGTCCAGACAAAGATGGCATTCTTGCGAGTGAGGTCTGAGAGTATCGAGGCATCGTAGGTGAAATTCTTAATGTGGCGCCGGTGGAAGTTACAGGCCTCTAAGAATTGCCTCACATTCTTCACCTCCCTAATGGTAGCTTCCAATATAGGAGCCACCTTGGAGGAAGAAGGTCTCCACCACCCATAGCCACCCTCAAAACCCAAATATTCCACGTTGTGAACGAGGAATTGGCTCTTGTCATATCGGAGCTTGAGGTGGTTCCTATGACACACTTTGAGGAAGGCTTCCAACAAGATCCGATGGTCTCCAAATGTACGGGTGCCCAACATGACATCGTCAATGTGACACTCTAATTCGCCTGCACGTGTAAACAGTCTTTGGGCCTTGGAATGGGACCTGGCTTGAACCATTACTTGGTTCATAATCTCCTGAAAGACGGCCGATGCATTAGGCAACCCAAATGGCATCACTTTCCACCCAAAATTCCCTCCTTCAGGCGTGACAAAGGCCGTCAGGTAGGTAGGTAGGTAGGTGCACTCGGTCGTGAAGAGGCGCCCCATGGTTGCCCCTGGCGTCGCCCCTGTGATGAACAGGAAGAGGTTCCGCGTGTGAAGAGGGGAGGCGGCTTACATCCCGCTAGACCTGACCGGTGGCCCCAAACGAAGCGGCCCCGGGCAACACCGGGAGGGCTGATCGCCGTTAGCGTGACTGCTTGTCATGCCGGGAGGGTGGGCCCCCGTGCTTGCGCACGTCCCCTCCTTTGGGGGGAACCCTAGGGGTTCACCGGACTTCCTGGCGTATCCCGTTCCCAAGGCATGCATGCATGTTCTTGGTACTGGGGTTCCGAGGTGCTTGGGTGTCGCACGCTCCGCCTCGAGTCCCAAAGCAGCGCAGGCCTTAGGATGCAGCCTTACCCCCGGTCTCCGGATCTCGTTTGGCCGGCTCACCCGCATGGCACGGGCTGCCTCAGTGCCCGGGCTATGGACACTGGGTTTCCTACTGTTGCGTGGCGCTTGTGGTTGGGTCTGGGCTGTGGTTGGGTTCACGTTTTGGCTGCGCCCCGCCACTTCTGGCTGGGGTGTTGGGGTGTGTGTGCGCTGGTGTGTGCGCTCCGCTTGTACCCTGCCACCCCTGGCTGGTGTGTGCGGTGTGGGTCTGTGTGGTTTGGTTCGGGTTCCGGCTGCGCCCCGCCACTCCTGGCTGGGGTGTCAGGGTTTGTGTCTGCTTGTGTGCGCGCTCCGCTTGCACCCCGCCACTCCTGGCTGGGGTGTGCGGCGTGGGTGTGTGTGCTTCGGCTCGGGTTTCGGCTGCGCCCCGCCACTCCTGGCTGGGGTGTTGGGGTGTGTGTGTGCTTGTGTGCGTGCTCCGCTTGTACCCTGCCCCTCCTGGCTGGGGCGTGCGGCCTGGGTGTGTGTGCTTGGGCTCGGGTTTCGGTTGCGCCCCGCCACTCCTGGCTGGGGTGTTGGGGTGCGTTTGTGTTTGTCGGCGCGCTCTACTTGTACCCCGCCACTCCTGCCTGGCGTGTGCGGTGCGGGTGTGTGTGTTTGGGCTCGGGTTTCAGCTGCACCCCGCCACTCCTAGCCGGGATGTTCGGGTGTGTGGGGGCTGGTGTGGGCGCTCCGCTTGCACCCCGCCACTCCTGGCTGGGGTGCGCGCCGTGGGTGTGTGTGCTTGGGCTCGGGATTCGGCTGCGCCCCGCCACTCCTGGCTGGGGTGTTGGGCTGTGTGTGTGCTGGTGTGGGCGCTCCGCCTGCACCCCGCCACTCCTGGCTGGGGTGCGCGCCGTGGGTGTGTGTGTTTGGGCTCGGGTTTCGGCTGCACCCCGCCACTCCTGGCCTGGGGTGTTGGGCTGTGTGTGTGCTGGTGCGGGCGCTCTGCTTGCACCCCGACACTCCGGGCTGGGGTGCGCGCGTGGCTGTGTGTGTTTGGGCTCGGGTTTCGGCTGCGCCCCGCCACTCCTAGCTGGGGTGTTGGGGTGTGTGTGTGCTGGTGTGGGCGCTCTGCTTGCACCCCGCCACTCCTGGCTGGGGTGCGCGCCGTGGGTGTGTGTGCTTGGGCTCGGGATTCGGCTGCGCCCCGCCACTCCTGGCTGGGGTGTTGGGCTGTGTGTGTGCTGGTGTGGGCGCTCCGCTTGCACCCCGCCACTCCTGGCTTGGGTGCGCACGTGGCTGTGTGTGTTTGGGCTCGGGTTTCGGCTGCGCCCCGCCACTCCTGGCTGGGGTGTTGGGGTGTGTGTGTGCTCCTGTGCGTACCCCCCCTGTACCCCGCCACTCCTGGCTGGGGTGTGTGGTGTGGGTGTGTGTGTTTGGGCTCGATTTCGGCTGCGCCCCGCCACTCCTGGCTGGGGTGTTGGGGTGTGTGTGTGCTGGTGTGCGTGCTCCTCCTGTACCCCGCCTCTCCTGGCTGGGGTGTGCGGCTTGCGTGTGTGTGCTTGGGCTCGGGTTTCAGCTGCGCCCCGCCACTCCTGACTGGGGTGTTGGGGTGTGTGTGTGCTCGTGTGCGCGCTCCGCTTGCACCCTGCTGAAGCATTTTCGGCGGGGGTGATGTCCGTGCGTCCACAGAAAAATCGAAAATCCTTCAACCCATCACCCCAACCTCTTCAAGTACTACATGAAGTCTATTCCAAACTTCGATTCCATTCGAGTTGCGTAAATGGTCTTGGAATCCTTGCTCACCCCACGGGGAGCGTCCGCGGACACAATCTGGCGTCTATGGACAAAGAGATGGTATATGTAACATAATAAATGCGTTGACATGTACAATGTATATGTATCACCTCTAAACTATAAAATAGCTTAGAAAAAGGGGCGAAATGAAGGCGACGGCGTCGCCGCCATCAGAAAATCTGACGGCTACGAGGCGTCGCCATCAGGATCTCCACTGAGATCCTGCCCAAACTGGGCCAAGCAGTGGTTTTTGGGCGAAAAACAATGAAATAAAGTGATTTTTGAGTCAAAAACACTCCTTTCGCGCGTCTCCCCCCAACGCGTCGCGTAGCCGACACGACGCGTTTCTGTGGCAATTCAACCTACATATGAAAAGGCCCACTGTTGGGCTACGCCATAGGCGTCTGGGCGATTCCTGGAATCGCCTCAGCATTTTTTGAAAAATGCGTGAACGCGCCACTTTTCGCAAAAATGGACCTTCGCGGAACGCCGCGAAAAGGGTCACGCTATAATCTTTTAGTTCTAAAAACGATAAAACAATAATAAAATTGCCTAAAATCTTTAGAAATCGAGAGTTAAATTCTCGATCTGGGGCTGCGTCGCGCAGGCAACGACTGTCGTCGCCAGCCCAAAAAAGACGTAAAATAACGATTTCTGGGGTATTTTACAGAAATCCCACAGAAATCAAGATGCCGTAGCATCAACAGGAAAATTCCTGATCTGGCCTGGCGAAGAGCGCCACAGGCTGGGCAGCGGGTATGGGTGAAGCACCCCATACCGCTTCACCCCCCTCCTTAAAAGCCTTGCCTATATCCAAAGGAAGGCAAGGCCAAGGAGGCGCTCTGACCCCTGCACTGAACTGGTTTCACACTGATGCAGCAGGACAGTGGGGGGGGGGGGGGCTTCGTGAGAAAAATACATGCCACATACATGTATTTTCTTTTTTGATCTTGATATATTCATAGGGCAATTGCCCCCCAGGCGACCACACTGGTCCCTGGCACTCCTCGTAGCCTCTGGTGACCAAACCAGGGGCGCTGCAGGGCCTTCCGCCCTGACTGATGGCGCTTAGGCGCACTTATTGGCCCTTTTTCTCCATGGGCATGGAAATCAATAATTCAAAAAATTCGGAAAAAATTATTTAGGGTCAAACCCAAGGCAACGACTTCCTCGCGCCTGAATTTAGGGCCTTTTCCTGCCCAAGGCGACGAAATCCTCGTGCCTTTTAGGGTCGATTCCCAACCCAGGGCGACGAATTAACGCGCCTAATTTGGGAGATTTAGGGTCATTTCCTACCCAAGGCGCCCCACGCCGATTTAGGAAGGGACCTCCCGGAGGGTCAACCAACCCAGGGCGACGAATTAACGCGCCTGATTTGGTTACTGGTGGACGAGCAGCGCCTTCCGCGCAGCATGCTGTCGTCGCTTCAAGGATCAACCATCATAGAAGTCCACGCCACTTGTCAAGCTGCTGCAGGGTCCAGAATTCCTCAAGACCTCTGCTGGGATCGTCGTCGTCACCGCAGGAGCTCTTGGAGCTGATCTCAGGGCTGTTGTCGTCCCTGCTGTTGCCTTGGGGGCCAGTCTTGGCCCAGGCGTCCCTTCTTGCACTGTATTTCCACCAGTGCAATACCTTAGGCTGCAGTCTGTTGCGCTGTGGGAGTTGTCGAAAACCAGGCAGCAGGATACCACCTCAACGTTGTGGGAGCTCATCGACAGGTCCGCCAGTGAACCACGCGGACAGCGGCAAGACCATTTTGAAGCATTTTCGGCGGGGGTGATGTCCGTGCGTCCACAGAAAAATCGAAAATCCTTCAACCCATCACCCCAACCTCTTCAAGTACAAAATGAAGTCTATTCCAAACTACGATTCCATTGGAGTTGCGTAAATGGTCTTGGAATCCTTGCTCACCCCACGGGGAGCGTCCGCGGACACAATCTGGCGTCTATGGACAAAGAGATGGTATATGTAACATAATAAATGCGTTGACATGTACAATGTATATGTATCACCTCTAAACTATAAAATAGCTTAGAAAAAGGGGCGAAATGAAGGCGACGGGGTCGCCGCCATCAGAAAATCTGACGGCTACGAGGCGTCGCCATCAGGATCTCCACTGAGATCCTGCCCAAACTGGGCCAAGCAGTGGTTTTTGGGCGAAAAACAATGAAATAAAGTGATTTTTGAGTCAAAAACACTCCTTTCGCTCGTCTCCCCCCAACGCATCGCGTAGCCGACACGACGCGTTTCTGTGGCAATTCAACCTACATATGAAAAGGCCCACTGTTGGGCTACGCCATAGGCGTCTGGGCGATTCCTGGAATCGCCTCAGCATTTTTTGAAAAATGCCTGAACGCGCCACTTTTTGCAAAAATGGACCTTCGCAGAACGCCGCGAAAAGGGTCACGCTATAATCTTTTAGTTCTAAAAACGATAAAACAATAATAAAATTGCCTAAAATCTTTAGAAATCGAGAGTTAAATTCTCGATCTGGGGCTGCGTCGCGCAGGCGACGACTGTCGTCGCCAGCCCAAAAAAGACGTAAAATGACGAATTCTGGGGTATTTTACAGAAATCCCACAGAAATCAAGATGCAGTAGCATCAACAGGAAAATTCCTGATCTGGCCTGGCGAAGAGCGCCACAGGCTGGGCAGCGGGTATGGGTGAAGCACCCCATACCGCTTCACTGCCACTCCTGGCTGGGATGCGAGGTGTGGGTGTCTGTGTTTGGGCTCGGGTTTGGGCTGCGCCCCGCCACTCCTGGCTGCGGTGTTCAGGTGTGCGTGTCTGTATGCCTGCTCCCCCTGTGACCCGCCAGTTTTGGCCGGGGTGCGCGGCGTGGCTGTGTGTGCTTGGGCTCGGGTTTTGGCTGCGCCCCGCCTGTTCTCCTGGCTGGGGTGTTGCCTGTATGAGTGTGTGTGTGCGTGCCCCCCTTGTACCCCACCACTCCTGGCTGGGGTGTGCGGTGGGGGTGTGTGTGTTCCGAATCGGGTTTCAGCTGCACCCCGCCACTCCTGGCTGAGGTGTTGGGCTGTATGTGTGCTGGTGTCGGCGCTCCGCTTGCACCCTGCCACTCCTGGCTGGGGTGCGCGCCGTGGGTGTGTGTGTTTGGGCTCGGGTTTTGGATGTGCCCCGCCACTCCTGGCTGGGGTGTTTGGCTGTGTGTGTGCTGGTGTGGGCGCTCCGCTTGCACCCCGCCACTCCTGGCTGGAGTGCGCGCCGTGGGTGTGTGTGTTTGGGCTCGGGTCTCGGCTGCGCCCCGCCTCTCTTGGCTGGGGTGTTCGGGTGTGTGTGTGCTGGTGTGGGCGCTCCGCTTGCACCCCGCAACTCCGGGCTGGGGTGCGCGCCGAGGGTGTGTGTGTTTGGGCTCGTGTTTCGGCTGCACGCCGCCACTCTGGCTGGGGTTTTGGGGTGTGTGTGTGCTGGTGTGGGCGCTCCGCTTGCACCCCGCCACCCCTTGGTGGGTTGCGCGCCGTGGGTGTGTGTGTTTGGGCCCGGGTTTCGGCTGCACCCCGCCACTCCTGGCTGGGCTGTCGGGCTGTGTGTGTGCTGGTTTGGGCGCTCCACTTGCAGCCACTCCTGGCTGGGGTGTGCGGTGTGGGTCCGTGTGTTTGGGCTCGGGTTTCGGCTGCGCGCCGCCACTCCTTGCTGGGGTGTTGGGGTGTGTGTATGCTGGTGTGCGTACTCCTCCTGTACCCCGCCTCTCCTGGCTGGGGTGTGTGGCTTGGGTGTTTGTGCTTGGACTCGAGTTTCGGCTGCGCCCCGCCACTCCTGGCTGGGCTGTTGGGCTATGTGTGTGCTCGTGTGCGCGCTCCGCTTGCACCCTGCCACTCCTGACTGGGGTGCGGTCTGGGCCTGTGTGTTTGGGCTCGGGTTTCGGCTGCGCCCCGCCACTCCTGGCTGGGGTTTTGGGGTGTGTGTATGCTGGTGTGCGTGCTGCTCCTGTACCCCGCCTCTCCTGGCTGGGGTGTGCGGCTTGGGTGTGTGTGCTCGGGCTCCGGTTTCGGCTGCGCCCCGCCACTCCTGGCTGGGGTGTTGGGCTGTGTGTGTGCTCCTGTGCGCGCTCCGCTTGCACCCTGCCACTCCTGGCAGGGGTCCGCGTCGTGGGTTTGTGTGTTCGGGCTCGGGTTTCGGCTGCGCCCCGCCACTCCTGGCTGGGCTGTGGGGTTGTGGGTGTGTGTGCTCGGGCTCGGGTTTCGGCTGCGCCCCGCCACTCCTGGCTGGGTTTTGTGGTCTGTGGGTTGGCTGTTGCCTGGCACCTGTTCGTGTGCCGTGGTTCGTTGCGTGTTGTGCGCGCTCTCCGGGTTTTTGGCACGCGGCGGCCGTCGCTGCTTGGCACCTGTTCGTGTGCCTTCGTTGTGGCCAGCGGCGTGCCTCTCTGGCGTGCCTCGTGGCCCCGTGTGGTGCGCTGCGCCTTGTCCGGTCCGGTCGCTCTCGGTGCTCCGGTTGGCTTTCCCGTCGCCGTGGTGCCTTTCCCCAACCCGGGGGCTTGCGCCCCCGGCTTTACTGGGCGGCTGCGCGGGGCACGCGGAGGCCGGCCGAGAACCGGGCTCCTTGTGCCTGCCGCTGGCCCCTGCCGAGGCAGGGGCGCTGGGCTCGCTCCGCGTCGTACCCGTTCGGGGCGCCGCGATGGGGTTGTCCCTGGCGGGTCCCTCCGGCGCTGGTCTTGGGCTGCGTGCGCTGCGGTGGTAGGCGTGTGTGGACCTGGTCACTGACGCATTCCGTTTCCCAGACCGTCCGTTGTTCGACGGGGGACTCGGCCGGTGCACCGGAGCTGATTTTTGTGGACGCCAACACCGCCCCTTGCGGGTCGGAGGGCGCCACGTCCGGGTCCCGTGCGTGTGTGCGTGTGCTTGCTCTTCTTGGCCGGGTCGGGCGCGTCAGCCTCCGGGGCGCGTTCTGGTGCGCCTCACCTTTTCTTTTGGCCGCTTTGGGTTTCTGCTTTGCTTGCCCCCCTCCGGGCTGGGGTTGCCCCCGTCTTGGTCCTTTTTTTTTTCTTTTCCGTAGCCATCTTCTGCGCACCCCCTTTGTGTCCTGCTTTCTTTGGTTTCCGGCCCCGGGTGCCCTGGGCCTTGGCGCTGTGTGTTGTTTGTCTTGTTGGCCTTGTCGCTGTGTGTTGTTTGTCTTGTTGGCCTCGCGCTTCTCGGCCCTCCGTGCGCCTTCGCTCCTTTTGTGTTGCCTGCCTGGCTGTTGGTTGTTGCCCGGTGGTTGCCGCCCCCCCCCCCCTTTTGTGTCTCGCGGTTTTTCTTTCCGCCGCTCTGTTCCTTGTGTTTTTTTTCCTTGTCCGCGCCCCCGTTGTCTCTCGCTTTCTCTGCTTTCCGGCCCCTGGGTGCTTTGGGCCTTGGCGCTGTGCTTTGCGTTTTTCTTTCCTCCCGCCTCTCGGCTCTCCGTGAGCTCTCGCTTTTTTTTCCCTGCTTGGCCGTTGGCTGCTCCTTGGTGTTTGGTGCCCCCCCCCCCCTTCCTTTGTGTCTGGCTGGTTCTGTCGCTGCCGCTCGGTGCCCCCCCCCCTTTTTTTTTCTTTCCCTGTGTGCGCCCCCGTTGTCTTTGGCTTTCTCTGGTTTTTGGCCCCGGGTGCCCTCGGCCTTGGCGCTGTGTTTTGTTTGCTTTGTGGGCCTCCCGCTTCTCGGCTCTCCGTGCGCTCTCTTCTTTTTCTGTGTTACGCCTGGCCGTTGGTTGCTCCCTGGTGGTTGCTAACCCCCCCCCCCCCTGCTGCTTGGTGCTCCGTTCTTTTTTTTTTGCATTGTGCGCCCCCGTTGTCTCCGCCTTTCTCTGGTTTCCCTGCCTCGGGTGCCTTGGTCCTCGGCGCTGCGCGTTGTTTACTTTGTTGGCCTCCCGCTTCACGGCTCCCCATGCGTTCTCGCCTCTTTCGTGCCTCCCGTCTGGCCGTTGACTCCTCCCCGGTGGTTGCTGCCCCCCCCCCCCCACCCCTTTTTGTGTCTCGCGGTTTTCGTCGCTTCCGCTCGGTGCTGTGTGCCGTGTGTTGTGCTGTGCTGTGTGTCCCGGGTTGCGGTGCTGCGCTGCGCTGCTGCGCGTTGTGTCGCCCGGTGTTGTGCTGTTGTGTGCTGTGTTGTTTTGCTGCGCTCCGTTGGTGCCGCTGCTCGTCGTGCCGTGCCCTCTGGTTCTCCCCGCCGCCCTGGGGCCCTGTGCTTTGCGGCGCTGTGTTTTGCGGTGTTCCCCCGCGCCGTGTGTGTTTTGTCGTTGCGTGGTGGTGTGTGCTGTTGTTCGCCGCTCTGCTTTGTGCTGTGTGTGTCCTGGGGTGCTGTGCTGTGTGCTCCCTGTCCTCTCCGCTCTGTGCGGTGCTGTGGTTCACTGTGCTCGTGCGCTTGCGTTGTGCTGCTCGTGTGGTGCGTGCTGTTGCTGGCGCCCGGTGCTGTGGTGCGCTGCCGTGTGTTGTGCTGTTTCCTTTGGTGTGCTATGGTGCGGTGCTGGGTCTGGTGGCCCGTTGTTGTCTGCTGGTGCCGTGCTGTGGCGCCCTGCTGTCAATTTTCCTTTGCTGGTGGTGTTGGTTTGTGTCTTTTCCCTGTGTGTGCGGTGCTGTGTTGCGCTGCGCGTTGTGTTGTTCTGTTCCGGTTGAGTCTGCGCTGTTGTCCGTGCCTCGTGCTGTGGCGTGTCCCTGTGTGTTGTGGTGTCTTTCTGGGCGTTCTGCGGTGTGGTGTTGCTGCTCTGGTGTGTCACGGTGTCTTGCATTGCTGTGCGTTGTCCTGTGGTGTCCTGTGCCCTGTGCTGTGTCATGCGGTGCTGTGCTGCCTTGCGGTGTAGTGCTGGTGGGCTGTGCTGTGCGGTTGTCTGCGCTGCTGGTGTTTGTCTTTCCTTTTGTCCTCTTTTCCTTTGCTAAAAACCCCTGCTGTTTTTCCGTGCCTTTGAAAACTTTCTGAAAATCAAAAATTAAAATGTTTCTCCTTAGAAAATCAAACTCTACGCAACTCACGCACGCAGGCAAGCAGCACTACCAACGTGAAATTTCTGACTTACGTGTTGCCACGCGGCCGCGAAGATGGTGGTCTTGCTTGCAAGGGGTTGACCCCTTTTCCCTCAGGGCCGGTCGCCTAAGCTGACGAAAATGAGTGAGGGGGGGCACGAGGTAAGGGAGGTGGGTGCATGGAGAAGGAAAGAAAAGGAAGGGAAGCAGGGCAAAGGGACGCGGCGGCTTAGAAAAACTTCTTTCGAGCTTTACGCGCTGCTCGCGACTTGTTTTTCTTTGCGCCTACGGCTGGTTAGACGTCGTGAGGGAGGGCGTTAGGGTCCTACGAGTGTTTCGGTGTTTATGGCGCTAACTATTCACCTATTTTACGTCGAAAAATGTTTTGTCGCGTTTTTACGCGTTTCGCAGCGCGCTTTTTGGCCCCACCGTTTTTTATGCTAATTAGCTTTATTTTCTGCTATTCAGATAATTTTTTCCGTCGTGTTTTACCTATCTTTTTATTTCGTTCTGGGACAGGGCCCCAGCGCGCCCGTCAGCCTTTGAGCTTCAGGTGTTAGCTCCACTTGCCAGAGGCCTGACCGCATGTCAATCTTGGACTTGAACTTGGGCCGGGCCATGCATTCTAACGTCGGTTCCATTTTCGGTAACGACCCAGCATGCAGGTAGGTGGGTTTGTTCAGTTGCCCATAATCTACCCCCAAACGTAAGGCGGTACTGCCATGCTTCGGCACTAAGAAGCATGGAGAGCAATGAGTAGGGGTTTCCCCATGTTGCAATTGTTCAACCACATTGCGCTTCACACGTTCTTCAACTTGCTTCTGGATCTCTGTCATGTGTGCCTCACTGCAAGAGTATGGCCTGCACTTGAGGTTTTTGTTTGCAAATTCAGGTTTCAGGCGCAAATCCATTTGAATAAGTTTCTCCACACTACCTGGTTCAGGAAGATCCCTGAAGGCCTGTATATACTTCAAAAGAATACCTTGGAACTCTAGAGGTAGGTTGGAACTGAGAATGTGTTCCTTGGTGGCCTTGACGTCACTTGTGAGGTTTGTACCCCCTCCTACCTTTGTACTTGGGGAACGGTGTTCAACGTGCAAAGGTACTTCACACAAGTGAGCCTCATCACCAGGTTCCCCCAGAAGGGCCATGATGCCAATATCTTCATAGTCACCCGGTAGTGGGTGGTGAGTATTGAGTTGTGTGTCTACCCCAAACTGAGCAATCTGGGCCTTGAGAATACACAGGTCTTGGTAGCTCATAGGCTCCGACTTACTGGGCTTAGCCAGAGTATGCTCATCTGGAAGAGGCATCAGCACTTCTTCATCCAATTGGGAACATTGGGATGTTATCCCCCACTCATGGACTAAGTCAACTTCTTCGATTGAAATTTCAATCAAAACAGACATAGCATCAGTAAGGCCATCTAAGCAACCTCCGAAATGCTCAACTTCATCAGTTGAGGGGGGCAATTCACTTACCCCCTCTGAATCTTGCCCTAGATCCTTACCGTACCAGTTGGTCCCTCAAATAGGTGCTCAATTGTACGAAATTGCACTACGCGTTATGCATGAAAAAAAAACGAACCTCACCCATGGGGGTGTTTATTGGACCTTGTGCTCCTGCGGGGCCCCTGCAACATTCTTTGCTATCTACTCAACACGTACATAGCAGATTTTGCCAAGAACGCAAACTCGTTTTTGGTCCTAAAAATATCCCTTCTCCTGCAAATAGAACACATTGTACAGAAATTTGTTTTTTGACAGATTTGGTGACCATTTGAGTACTCCGGCAATGGTCACTGCAATGTAATGTGCTTTGGATGCAGTTTTCCCTCACTGAAATCATATCCCTGCAGCTCTGCATCATTGTGATTCCAAAAATGTTTTTTGCCACAGAATTCTGACAAACATGCACAAAGGTTTGAGCACTGCAAGAAAGCGGAATACATCCACAGTTGATGTGCGAAGCGGCAGTGCATGGTGCATGAACTGTTCGACTCGTTGAAATGCCCGTGGCAGAAACTGTGACAGGCTGCAAAAGAAAAGTATATCAACACAAACGGAGAGGGCAAAGACATTCAAACTGCATTCAAACAGTAACAGGCTGTTGCACATCAGACCATTTCTTCAGTGGGGGCCACTGCTTGCATTCCTGCTGGTATTGCATGATCAATGGTCGATTGCCAGATTTTCCCAGGGAGCTGTGTGGCTCCCACGTATCATGTGCAGGCCCATAGCCCCCCCAACGCACACAGTAGCAGAAGCTTTTACCGCGTGTGCAGCTGTCCGCTATCTTGGCTGTAAAAAACAGTTCCTCACTCTGTTCACTGTCAGAGTGCTCACCATCTGACTGCTGACCTGCAGATACAACAGAGCTTTCACTGCCGCTGTCAGAATGACTGTCACTGACTGCAGAAATTGACTGGGGTAGGGGAACCCTGTCAACGCTACCCTCTAACTGAAGTCCCTGTACCTGTTCAAGCAGTCCAGGCTTTGTTTTGGCACATTGTAGGCCACAGGCAATCAGCAGTGCCGACAACTGCTTGCAGCTTAACTGTGAAAGTCGTGTGCCCTGCTGCAACAGTGAAAGGACACGACTGTTTTCTTGCAGTGCCTGCTCCCTCTTTGCAGAAGACACCTCCTCCCTTTTCCTTTTTCTGTCCTGTTTCGCCTGTTCCTTCTGTTCCCTTGCAACAACAATTTCCTTGATCTTATCATACACGACTGTTTCTGTTACTGGTCTGCGGTTCCAGAACATTCCAGAGTGCAGGCGAACAGAGCTGCCTTCAGCCTGTGCAAGGGAGTCAGCAACAGGCTGGGCAGGAAACATGGCACTGACCAGAGATTCTGGATGTTCCTCCACAGAGGGGTGCACCAGCAGATCGCCTGCAACAGCCCTGTCCCCAACCTCTGCCAGCAACCTTTTTTCAATGCGCCGCGTGAAAGGCGCCAGACCGGTAGCCCGCCAACCGGCAGCATTGACCTGTTTGGTTTGAAGACCAGATGGATAAAACCCTATTTTGACGCTCCAACTTGCTTGCCCTAACTGTCAATGAGCCTGCAGCCTGCACTGAACTTGACCTTGAGGTTGCAAAAGGCGAAAGAACAGGAAACCAAAACTTGCTGCATTGTTGCTCGCAGTGCCTCAGACTTACAGACTCGCAGAAAGCAAGAAACCAAAACTACGTCCATGGTTGCTACCTGCAACTTACAGACTCGCTGTGGTCTGCCAGCAGCTTCTGCTTCTTCATCATCACTGAGTTCCGTGAGCGCAGGCATGATGTCCGAACTGTTCTGTGAACTCTCCTGTGGCACGCAGGGGAGCATATACATGACTGATCATGGCATTCCCTGTCTGCAGCTCACCTTGCGCATCATGTCATACCAGTGTGGGCATGGGTGTACTTGGCTGAGGCGCTTGTTGTGAGGCTCCACTTCCTTCTTGCAGCACTTCTCCCCTGTGTTGCTGAGAGAAACATACGGGAGGCAGAGGTACGAGAGGCAGTCCTTGCAAATGCAACATCGCTGGTGCAGCTAACCTGGGCTGCTGTGTCCAAACCTGTTGCGCGTCGCGTGTTTCTGGTGCTTCCTCATTCCTGTCGTCGCGTGAATTTTGCGCTTCCTCATTCCTGTCGTCGCGTGCCTTTGGCGCTCTCTCACTCCTGTCGTTGCGTGATCTTGGCGCTTCCTCACTCCTGTGCTTCTGTGCCTTTGGCGCTTCCTCACTCTTGTCGTCGCGTGACTTTGGCGCCTCCTCATTCATGTCGTCGCCTGACTTCGGCGCTTCCTCCATCGTGGCGTTGCCTCCTGTTTGCTGTGCAACACACAAAGAAAAGTGATTACTTGGTCACAGGCAAGTGGAAGCGTTCGCGTTCTTCTGATCACACCTTCATAAGCTTGTCGCCACGCTTCACCACCACTCCGGCGGCCTCCCCACACACCACCATCCTTGAAAGCAGGCAAGAGGCAAGGCGTTCAACAAATAGTCATGGGCGGCGTCTGATTGGAGGACACTGCAATTTCACCGTATCACGCGCTGTGCGTCATGATTCCTTGTTTAGCTGACGAAAACATACCTTCGGCAAACTGCGACACATAGTAAGACTACTTGGCAGCAGGAGAAACCGTCACATAGCGCCAATTTTGTACGACCAGCGGGAAGCTCACTAACTATAACAGCGGTGATTTTTTGGGTATTTTCATTGATTTAGATGATTGAAATATTGATTTTGCTTTTGTAACAGGAACAGGACACATTTTCCTTTACGACCCTTGCGGCAGCGCTTCTGTGCATCCGCGATGCGGGCGCCAGGGCCTGTTCTGTACAATTGCGTCAACTTGGGGTGCAGCATAAGAGTGCGGGACCAACTGGTACTGGAGGGAAGCGCTTGGCTCCACAATAGGGCGAGCTTGTTGCAAATCTTGTGTACAACAACACTCTTGGTGCCAGGGTCGCCTGACTTTGGGAAAGAAATTTAAGAGTTGCACTAGTGACTTGTGCATGTGCCGAACTAGGACCCACTTGCGAAGACTTGAAGGAACATCTTGTCTTGATATCCGTGAGCCTTCAAGCACAGAGATAATGGTTACCCAAGGGGGTTTGGGTAAGACTTCACAAGAACCATCCCGTATCCATAAAGGTATGTTCGGAAGGGTAACTCTCTGAATGGTCAGTGCATCCAACATGGGTCTCCATTTTCCGGCACTCTCACTCACTGACCAATCAGGAGTGCATATGAGGAGGTGGGCCTTATCCAAAATGACCTTGCAAAGTACATGATGGATTTTAGAGAAAGGGGGATTGGCCCACGGGCATACCTTGACGGGAGAGCACCCATCGGTCAAAGTAGCCCAGTCGTACCGTCACGCCGACTGGCCTCCACGGCTCTTTCCACACCAAAGGGGGGAGGTATGGTTGAGCGCATTGGCAAACAAATCAACCAACAGTTCTTTTCCAAGCTCGGAGAGGGCAGCGTTCTGAACCCTAGGGTCCAATCGGTAGTTTTCAGTTTTGAACCTTGACGCGTGGAGGAAGCCAAAAGCTGATGGCGTGGGTGTAGTGGGAACCGTGAGGGTAATCCTAAGCTCTTTCTTCGAGGCATTCTCAAAGATGAGAGCCGGTGGGTCCAGTTCTAAAGCCTTGAACTTAGCCCACGCAAACTGCATCCTGTTTTACGCGCCGAACGCGCAGAAAAGGACTGGTTCGCAACAGGGCAAAAAAACTATTTTTTTGGATGTTTGATGAACGTGATTTTGAGCAGAGTGAACTAAATTGCTTTTTCAGTATTGTGCAACTCCGTGTTCCTCAATGTGACGTTTTTTATATTTCTCTGGCCTTCTGAGTGCGCGAGGCCTCGCGCACTCAAGATATTCGAAGTAGAGTTTATTAAGAAACCTAAAAACACATAAGGAGTGGCGTTTGCGGAAATACACAGCTCCCACACGGTATTAAAACTAGGATTCTGTTGACCAAGGAGCATTGGAAGTGTATGATTGTCGGACTTGCCATGTTAGGGGAAAGACATATACTCTAAAGTAAAAATAAAATACAAATTTCGGATTCCGGAGTGCGCGAGGCCTCGCGCACTCAGGTCACGTTATGTATTGATTGGGCAGAATGGAGGTGACGCGTACAATTGCAGGTACAGTACCGGATGGACAAACACATTTGATTTTTCTGGTGTATGTGTGTGTAGACACCGTGTTGGTCAGATGTAACACAATAAAGAACAGTGTCGCACAGAAACAATCAGTGCGCGAGGCCTTGCGCACTTAAACCACGCAAGAAAATGAAAAAGCAGGCAGGTCAGGCTACGCCGGTATTTACGTTCCCTTTCACGGCTACCACCTGTGACAGTCGATTATACATCGGTAACCTTCGTCATATCTTTCAGGGGATCAGGGGAATGATTTGCTTTGTTCCAACAGCCACTCAATGGCAGTTGTGTCCAGTTCTAATAGCGGCCGTAGCCTTCGCTGCCCGATAGATAGATTTTTTGTTTCCAACTGGGTTTAAAGACGGAAACAGAACAGAAAATCGTGGTTGCGAAAACGGTTTACGGTTGCTGGGAACGGAGCGCACGCATACACCAAATACAAATTGCGGCGGCAGCATGCGCACCAGAAATGACGACAGGAAAAGGCCAAATGTTTTCAAAGACACTTTTTTTAAACATCGCTGTGCGAAAGGATAATTAAAATATGTGCGCAAATTTAATTCAACAGAGAAAGATGCAAAATGCCACTTCGAGCCAGAAAATCCGTAACGCAACGAATGTTTGCAGAAGTAAGCAAAGGAGCAGCAGCTCTAAGAGAGGCATGGGCGGCAGAACCAGCATACCAAACAGCAGACCACCTGTGGAAAGGACTGAAACGGAACGACCTGGCGGCGCAACTGGTGTTAACATCTGCACAACGACTCAGGTTCATCAAAAGAACGCGCCAGAGTATACCAGCAGCTAAAAGGCAAGAGGACAAGCGCTGGGTGCGCAGTTTGCGACAGGAGGGCCGGAACCTGTACCTGTTGATGCGTCAACGGGCAGTACCAAACAGGAAAAAACCGGGAAACACAACAGGGTACCTAACACAAACAGAAAGACGAACAAAAGTACGACTTGGACAAGCAGACGCCGCCGCAGATACAGTGGACGAACAGGTAGCAGCAGCACTTAAAGAAAGGTGGTCACTGGTGCTTGCATCGTGTTGCGTGCTGTGGATGGACAACTGGTACCGGGCACAATACAGGACACACCCGGACGAAAGTGACCGGTCGCCAAACTGTACTGCAATGGCAGTACTTCAACTGAAACCAAGGCCCACATATTGGGCAGGATATCCAGCCATTCGGGACCTGGCAGCACGGATAACGACAGTCGCAAGGGCTCTGCAATAGCGTGAACGGAGGATCCCCCAGACTCTGCTTGACATGGGGTATGCGGATGGGTGTGTACCAGACACGGGAAACGTGAGACCACCGTTAGATCTGGGGAGGGATGCAAGGACTCTGCAGGCACCGGTGTGGCGCTCGTTTGCCCTGTCAAATAAAAAGGTAACTGGTGGTGTTGGTAACACCCGAAAAGTGTGAGTAACAACAAACTTGTACGCATGCCAAACACCGTAAACTAAAGGTACATAGCGCAGGTAAGCAGGCATGTTCCATAGTTGCTTCTTGGCACCGTACAAAAACTTTGGTATCCTGTAGTGTATGTTTTCGTCAACCAACAGCGGTAGAACTCTGTTTGTCTGTTGTGCTGTGTCCTTTGCAAAATGCAATAAGTTCAACAGTCTGGCCTATTCTAACCTACCTACGGAAAGGTCTGCCACGCCCTGGTTCAACCATACTATCGTACCCCAAACTGATAGTTACGGAAAAAACTATTGCTGCGCTGATGCTTGCCATACCCAGAATACTATGCCCGTATCGTCGCAAGGCACAAGCTGCAACTGCAATCTGAGGTTGTGACACGGCGCATGCCAACAGGGCAGCAGTGGCAAACGCAGTCTTGCATTTTTTGTCAGAATGGTGCCCATTGTTGTTATACTTGGGTCACCTGGTACGGGAATGCAACTGGTCGGGGGAGGACAACAGTACAGGGTCACGAGCTGGGGAGGTGTTGCAGTTGAGTTTGAGTCTGTTTAGGAGGCTGCGTCCAGGACCGTGTGACACCGTACTGAAGTATGAACGCACAATCATGAGCACACTGTTGTACAACAGCAAGTGGCACCAGGACCTGCCCGGTCAGGCACACTCAGATGAGTTTGGAGAAGGGATGTTGAGCAAGTTGGTGCGGGACAAGGCTAAGAACACCGGTTCCGTTACTGTTGAGGAGGTGGAAAACCATTACTTGTTACTAAAATATGGTCCTGGTGGCAAACGCGTGTGTGTGCAAAACGTTCTGCAGAACCTGGTACACAGGATGCGACAACAACTGACAAGATATTTGGCGACAGACCGGATTTGCATGGCCTATGTAGAAGGGGAGTCCAACCGAGTCAGCACCGTTGCAACTTCGTGGCCGCGGAGGTTACCGAGATTTCCACCCTCACCAACACATCCCCTTGGTTACGACCACTACCGGCTACTTGGTCACAGTGTACTGGATGCCCTCATTGACCAGAAAACAAATCCCACCAACCAACTGAAACGGAAACTGGATGCTGTTGTGGGGCAGAGAACGGATATGGATGCCGACAGACAGAAAGCAGCAACACACAACGTGCGGCAACACTTGCGGTAACTGGTACCCGCAGTGCGCGAGGCCTCGCGCACTAAGCGATACAAAAAACAGGTCTGTAATGCGATGTCCGGTGGATTGGTCACAACAAAGACGGTTTCGGACCAGATTTGCGAAAACGACCTGCAAAATACCGTTTCGACTGATTTCAGAGTTCAAATGACCGTGTTTCATGTCATGCCATTCGCTGCGGCCGTGAGGCGGTTACTGGTATGAAGAACCTCCAGACTAAGAGCAAGAAAGGGGACGTTACAAGGAATGCCTTCAAGAAGCTGGAGGGGCTGCATCTACCAAGTTTATTGCAGAAAGTCTGTGCGCCCATGAACCTGAAGGACTCGACCTTACGCACCACCCAGAACCATATTGACGCGCTGATTACGGAACAATGGGTTACTTTCCATCTTTACCATCCGGACAATAAGCAGTATGTCAATCAGAACGCAGGTATGCGTCAGCTTTGCAGCTTCAGTGCGCCAGGGCTCGCGCAGTCACCCACCTTTTTCACACCTGTACAGCTGCCGATGCGAAGATCCGAGCAGCAGTCGCAGCGCTTGGCACGACGCAACTGAAGATTGGGCTGGGAAATTGTGGTTATTGCAAAGAACGCAAAAAGTACGAGGTACCGGTCGCCGTGGTCAAAGTGGAAGACGACACACTTTCTATGTGTCTATTTTTTTTCGATGTCAGCTTTTACCGATGACTGAAAGGCCTGTAGTCCTGGCTACAGAGCTTGCTGACAAATCCAGGGCAGGATTCAACCTGCGATGCAGCTGAGCGATAGCGCCATGAACCAGCCGACAGGGACTCCAGCCCCAGCACAATCGAGCGTGCCGCAGTTCCTCCAGGACCCTGCCAGCGTCAACTGGCTGGCACTTCAACTGCAGCTCACACTCACGGCAATTGTACCGTCAATTCTACAAGCGATCAACCAGTGCGCCTGTAACTCTCGTCCACGCGCCGTCTGCCGTTATCAAGCTGCTTGCCGCTACCACCCCTTCTGTCGCTACTACCACTTTCCAGAACAAAGCCAATGGCCCCGGCCAGCTCAACAATTCTACGGTCCGCCGCCTGCAGGAGTCCCTCTCGGCACTAACGACAGCCGTCTTCATCCACACTTCACTCCCGGCCCTGCATGTCCAATATGTCCAGAAACGACGCACGCTGCTACAGACGCCTGCGTCCACCCACCGTACGCTAGCGCAGGTAACACGCCTAGCGACCAACAGGACTCGGAGAATCTTGACAGGTCTGATGCCACGGAAGCGACGCAACCCACCGCAGCCGCGTTTGGCAGCAACAAAGCCGGTTTTGCGCCTCTAGTAGACACAAAGCTCCATACCAATGTTCGCCGTTGTATGAGCCAAACCAACATCGAACAGGTTCCTACGCAATCCGCAGTTCCAGAAAGTGCCGAGCAGAATATCCCAAAGACACAGCAAGTCGTGCCCAAGATCCCTGGTTCCCCCAAATCACCCTCGTTACGCTCCTCTATTACAGTGTCTCCTACGCCGTGGAACGTTTTGAGTGACCACGCACAATATTCGTCCGACGATGATGATGCCTCCTCTTTGGAAAAGGATATCTGGACTACCGTACGCAAGCTGCAGAAAACGAAGCCACCGCCCCGAGTGAAAAGGGACAGCTGTGAGTTACTGAAATGCTCTGAGTGTACGTCCTTATGGAGATTGCCAAGCTCCACGAAAGAGTGGTATGAAAACCGCCACTTATGCATGCCTAAGCGTTGCGCTGCCTGCCCAAAGAGAAAACAGCCAAAGACACCCGAGCGACAACCAGCGCAACTAACGCAGATCAATGAATATCTCCATGAGACGCCAAGGACATGGAAACGCCTCCCTGGGCACCTCCATGAGAATTTCAACCATGTCCCACAAAACGCACCACAGTCTGCTGATGGTGTATCACGCAGCACACAAGCTGAGTCATCTCGCTCCACGATGAACACAGAGCCGGGGATTGCGGCCGATGGTGACCACGAGTTACCAACGCTGTCGACAGTAAGGATCTGGACCTTGAAAGCCCCGTCACTCTCTGTGAGGAACGAAGTAGACTCCCCGAACGATGGTGGTGAACGCATCCATGGCCGCGGTATTCTCTTCCCGCTGCAGACGATAGCGCCTCACCCACCGAAGGCACTACCGTCTACTGCATTACCACCGGCCAAGCATGAACAGCAATCTGATAGTGATAACTGGTGGTATGAAGACGATGGAAATACTGCCACCTGACAGGGAGAACCCCACCAGAGTGAACGAGAATTGGTCCAAGATCTTTTTTGCTCGAGTGTGTCATCAACAGTCACCAGCAAGGCGTTGCATAACTCGGAAAACTTGACACGGGAGATTGATGAGGGCCATGGGTACACTCACTCATCGTTAAGTCCGCCCAGTATGGAATCGTCGAGTACCACAGCTTCAACGCCGCCGCGCCACGACAAATCACCGGTGAACTTCTTGAGTGACGATCAATGGAGAATCTGCTCGTTGATTTGCGACGAGTTCAAATCACAATGGGAATCCTTCCTCCAACAGGGAAATTACAAGCCAAAAAAAACACCGGAACTTCAGATGGGACAACTTCACACATCCTGCAAACTATGTATCTGTCGTGTCTCTCAGGTTTTGCAAGCTCAATTCCATCAAGTGACAGTAAGTCCACCTTTCTTTCTGTGCAGGCTTCTGCAGCATTGTAGAACAGGGGTACGACCCCAATCCTGTCTAGCACAATCTGGTACACTCTGCGCAGCACTGCAATTATGGTGACTGCCCATATTTCTATCTTTTTCTGTCTTTTTTCGTATATATCTACTTGATCAGCATACTGCCAGCACTGTGCATTGCCAGGGCCAGCACACCCAGATTGGAGATCAGTGTACTCTTTGACTGTTAAGTTAACAGATCATCGTCGACTGTGCCAGTGCCTGCACTTTTGCTTCGGCAAAGCTTGTCAGCAGTGATCATCTTTCTGATTTCCATCCTGTTTCGCCAGCCAACAGTCTTTTTCCACACAGTCAAGCAATCAACAGTCACTCACACCAACCATTCCCAGTCAACCCAACCAGCCATCTTTTCACTACATTGCAGTAACATCTGTCAATTCTTTTACCATTACACCTTTTCTATTTTTGGAGATGGAAACATTTCCCTGGCAGCTGGGTTGCTTTTCTTTTGAAAGGTAAAGATTTAGCTGAAAAGAGTCACACTCCGCCCAGAATCTCTGGTTACCCCAGAGGGGAGTGACAAAGGCCCACATGGGCTTTTGTACATACTTCAGGTTGCAGGACTGTTGTAGTTAGCAGAGGTGCGTTGTGTACGCGCTGGACTATAGTATGCCACATATAGGTGAGGCAAAGCCACGTGGGGCCTGAATGTGCCACACCCAGCCCACCTAAGAAAATGGTAGGCCACAAACAGCCACATGGAGCAGCACCACCCACATGTAGGATACCAATGGCCCCCTACACTGTAAATAGCGCAGCCACAAGCGAACACAATGGAGCTCTGAAGGTGTTGAGACGATTTAAAAAGTGGAAGACGTTGACCGGTGCACCTCTGTGGCGGACTGGGGACAAGGGCGCACCTCCATTACCGCAGACGCTGGCCGTGCGGAAACAACTGCAAAAGAAGACTTAGGCACCATCATCGGCACCGCCACAGACACAGTTGAGTACTGGCGACGTGATCAATGTGTCCAAGCAGGACGAACAAGGGAGCAAATTCGCTTTGACGGCATGCCGTATTGAGGATATCAAAGAGACACCATCAGCCTGTTTCTTGGATTTGCAGTACCCGGTGTGGGTCATCAACGCTGACCTTTTCGTGGAACACGACTCTGCAGTATTTGTTCCGAAGTGGCTGTTCGATGTGATGATGCTGGGGAAGGACGTCATTTTCTATGGCGAAGCTGATGTTGTGCACCGTATTGGCCGCGACATGCAGAGGCTGTCGCATATGGAGAGGGACAAGGATCCAACCACAGCGCCTTTCTACCATGCCCGGTTGCCGGTATAGGTAGGTAGGTAGGTATCTTTGGGAGCTCGGGATGCCTCCTTTGACAATGCAGGAAGAGGGTCTTACCAAGGGGAGGTCCTGTCCCTCCCACTGCCCTATGTCAGGTGCCTCTTGAGCCGCTCCCGCATGTGCTTGGGAAGGCATTGTCGCGGCCACCCGGTCCATGTGTCCCGGGTGGGAGGCTGTCCCCACATGTGTCCATGAATAGGGCCACATGCCCCCTCCTTTGGGCGGCAGCTCTGGGGGCTGCCCAGCTGTGTGGAGTATCTGTCACCACAAGGGGTATTGCTCCCGCTTGTCTACGGTACGACTGCCTCACCCTTGTGGCTTGAGTTGCGGGGCCACTCTGCCTGGCAGGCGACCCCCTCCTTGACTGTGTACCGGCTCGACTGTCACCGGTTGCTTCCATGGCTCCGGGTGACGTTTGCCATGGTTTCCAATGCAGCCTGGCCGGGCTTGGACCAGTGGCCTTGGAGTACCGCTCCTGCCCCTGGCCCGCTGGGTCGGCAGGGTCGCCCCGGTATGTCCAACCCATGGGGTGTTGGTTCTTTCCTGTCCCTCGGCTGCCCTACTTGTGCGCGGTGTCCCGGGCCTCTTGGCTCCTGTCCACCGGTGTGCTCGCGTGGTTCGTTGTATTGTGTCTGCGGTGTCCCGGGCCACTTGGCTCCTGTTCACCGGTGCGCCCGCTCGGTGTGGTGTGTTGCGTGTGCGGCGTCCGGGCCCCCTTGGCTCCCGTTCACCGGTGTGCCCGCTGGGTGTGTTGTGTTGCGTGTGCCGTGTCGTGGGCCACTTGGCTCCTGTGCACCGGTGCACCCGCTCTGTGTGTTGCTCTGCGTGCGTGGTGTCCTGGGTCACTTGGCTCCTGTTCACCGGTGTGGCTGCTCTGTCTTTTGTCTTGTTTGTGCGGTATCCTGGGCCATTTGGCTCCTGTTCACCGGTGTGCCCGCGACGTTTGTTGTGTTGGGTGTGCGGTGTCCTGGGCCACTTGACTCCTGTTCACCGGTGTGCCCGCTCGGTGTGTTGTGTTGCGTGTGCGGTGTCCTGGGCCCCTTGGCCCCCGTTCAGCGGTGTGCCCGCCGGGTGTGTTGTGTTGTGTGTGCGATGTCCTTGGCCACTTGGCTCCTGTTCACCGGTGCGCCCGCTCGGTGTGATTCTTTGCGTGCGCGGTGTCCTGGGCCACTTCGCCCCTGTTCACGGGTGTGCCTGCTCTGTATTTTGTTTCGTTTGTGCGGTGTCCTGGGCCACTTGGCTCCTGTTCACCGGTGTGCCTGCTCGCTGTGCTGTTTTGTGTGTGCGGTGTCCTGGGCCTCTTGGCTCCTGTTCACCGGTGTGCCAGGCTGTGGTGTCCCGTCCCTTTGTTGCCCTCTGTGCACGCGCGTGTGCGATGACCTGGCCCTTGTATCGCCTGTTCACCGGTGTGCACGCTGTGTGCGGTGCGCGTGTGCCGTTGGTGGTTGTGTCCCTCTTCCCCCCCCTAATTTTTGTTTTTTTTCTCTGTTTTGTTTTTCTTCTTTTTTTGAAATCGAAAAAAAAAGGGCGCGCGTACACTGCAGGCACAGGCACGGGCAGCTGGTGCAGCGGTGCAATAGTGTTGTGTCCTCTGGCGTGTGTCGTCGGTGCTCTGGCGGCGGTCGCGCCCCAGGGGTGCGCCTTGCGCGTCCTGATGTACACGGGTATGGGTCAGGGTGAGTTTGGTTAGGTGCCTCTTTGTTTCTGGTGCTGGCTGGTTAGGCGGCTGTGTGGGCTGTGGGTGTGGGCGGTGGCAACGTTGCTCCCTCGGCGAGGCTGGTTAGGAGTCAAGGGTTAGCGGTTTTTGGGGTGTGGCTCGGGTTTGATTTGTGTTGGGGCTTTGGCTCGGTTAGGCGGTTGTGACGGTTGCGGGCCTTGGTTCGGTGCCTTTGGGCGTAGCGGTGCCCGTTGTCGTGTGCGTTGGCGTCCTTCGGCTTCCGGTTTGCTTGGTGTCTTCTGGCCGGGGCCTGGCGTGGCGCCCCGCGGCGGTGGTCTGCTGGGTAAGGGGGTTAGGTGGCGGCGCCGCTGGCTGGGGGGTTAGGCGCGTCGTGCTGTGTAGCGCGCAGGGCTCCTGGGGTGCTGTGAATGCCGCCGGTGTCGGTGCACCGACGCTTGTGGGTCGGTGAGGGGGTGTGTGTGTGCGGGGTTGAGCTTTGGGCGATGTCCCACAGGCGGATGCCGTCTCACTGTGTCTCCTGGAGGCCCTCCCGCAAGCGCCTGAGGACATACGTGTGGTCCTGGGGCGCGGGGAGGTTGCGGGGGTGGACTCCCAGGGGGTCGAGCGCATCGGCCAGCATGGCTTCCCATGCGGCCTGCGGCATCCGTCCCCCCGCCGGCGGGAGGCGGCAGTTCTCCACCGACCCCTTGCGGGGCCCGTGGACAAGGCCCTTGAGGGAGGGCTCTGCCCGGGCCCACTTTGGCAGCTTCCAGAGCTGCGTGTGGGTCCAGCGCCGACAGCACTGTCCCTGGGCGGGGCCGCGGTCTGGGGCGGAGGAGTGAGCGTAGGTGGGTGTGACGGGGTCGTGGGGACTGGTGGCGGTGGCGGGCCTGGGGGATTCCTCCTAGTCCTGTGCCATGGGGGTACGCGGGGAGTGGGGGGGCGAGCGGATGTGGACTCGCGGGTATGTGCGCACGGTCTCTGCCTCGGGGTTGGGTTGGGACTCGCGGCAGCGGCGGTAGCGGGGCATGCGCTGTATGTGGGCTGACATCGAGGGTTGGTAGGGGGGCGGGGACACTGCTGGCGGACCCTGGCGTCGTTCTGGTCCGGTCGGGGGCGGTCCGTGGGACTGGGGTGCAGGCTTTGAGAGGTGACTGGACGAGGTGCGTCGCGCTTCGGCTGCGGCGCGCTCCGCCATGAAGGTTTGACGTTTGAGGTTTGATTTTGCGGGTACTAGACGCCTTTCGGCCCCGGGGGGCCACCTGGTCGGGCCAGGTGATATCCTCCCCACCGGGTCCTAGTGGGGGGCCCTCCAAGACGCACCTCCTGCCTGGTCGCGGAGTCCCCCGGGTTCACAGAGCTCGGAGCCCCGTCCCTCCCCGGCTTCCCCATTTCGACACTCCCCGGTCAGTGCATCAATTCGCAGCCGTGGCTGCGGGCGCTTAGCCACTGCGTCGCCCCCCTAATGCGTGGTCGCCCGGGGCGCCGGCGCTGCCAGGCCCGTGCTACTGGCTTGTCGCCAGTGGGACCCCCTTGGGCTGGCGCGGAGGCTGCCTAGCCTAGGGGCTGGGGCGTGGCGCAGTGCGCCACTACTGCCTTGGCGGATGCAGTGCCCCGTCTGTGTGTGCGCGGTGCTCGCGGCCGGTTCTGAGGGCTCGGGCCGGTACCTGGTGTTGTGTCTCTACCGTTTCCCCCTGTAAAGGGAAGCTCAGGACAGGACAGAACAAGATTGGTTTCTTCTGCGGACCTCTGCATTTGGCAGGGTTAGGATTACAGCAATTATGTCTAATTTTTGTTTGTTGTGCATGACATAGCCCCATATAAGTTATTTGCTGTGGTGCGTCGCAGATGCCGCTATTTGGGCACTGCAGGGCACGCGTGCGCACTGACGTGTGCATTGTTTTCTTTCTGAGAAGCACTGATTTTTATTATAAAAAGATCTGATTTTGTAGGATTTTAGCATGTTTACAGTGTATGTATTGTGCTGAGCGTCCATTATTGTTTAGGCCATGAAACGGCTTATCTGTTGAATCACTCCGTATCACCAAGTCAAGATTGATCAACTCATTTGATTTATTGCGTGCGGCAATTACAAGAAGGGCGTCGTTTCAAGGTTTTCAAAATGGGACTGCAGGAGATTCAAAATGAGAGGTTTGAAAATTCTGAGTACTGGCCGAAACAAGACTCGGAGGTCTTGAAATATTCAACAGATAAACACGACGTTTCTTTGCCTTTGCCTGTAGCTGCAGATGAGATCAATAAGAGTGAGGAGTGCAATCACAGGAGTCTACGGCCCGGCCGAGCCGTCAATCAAGACACCATCAAGGCGCCGTCCAGACCAGCGCCAGCCCCGCCCAGGACAACACCGCCGCCGCAGCGCCTTTCAAGTGGAGTAACAGAAGTGCCACGATGTACTGAAGCCGCCGCCATCACAGCAGTGCAACGACTCGTCGCAGAGGAAGAACGAATAAGGCAAAGTCTCAGGTATGAGCAACAAGTCATCTGCGCGAAGAGGTACGCGAACTTTGGCCACGTTTTTCAGAAGCTCTATTGTCGGTTGTTCCAGCCTTCGTTGAATTCGGGGCAGACAAGTACGCCGCTGAACGAACTGAAGGAACCACGGGAGCGCTCATTGAAGGAGCTGGCGGATTCCAGCAAGGCAACGCCAAAGAAGAACACCGCAAAATCGAATGCGCCGCCGAACAAGAACAAAGCGTCTGAGTACTCAGGTGTGTTGGCGAAGTTGGAGACGTCGTTGGAAAATTCCTTGAAGCGATCCTTAAGTGACCTCCGACAAGTTGTGGAACTGTTGGGTAACTGTTCGCCCTCTGTGTCCGTCAGAACGAACAAATGGAACAAGTTCGTCGATAAGCAAGAACCAAGGCCCGTTTCAAGTGTGACGAAGCGCCGGCAGAACGAATCCCAAGTGACTGAGCGCCGAACGGACGAGTTACAAGCGAGTTTGGATGATTTTGACGCGTGGACAGTAACTTCGGGAGATCCTGGTGGAGTTCAGCAGCGAAGGAGCTCCACAAATGAGTCGTCGAACGTTGCGAGGCCCAAACAAAGGGGACAGCGAGCAGGACGAGCTGTGCAGCGTCGCCGCGCTATAGCCAAGTTCTTTGAGGTATTAAACTCAATCCAAGGTCGCGCACGCCGAGGTACAAGCGAGAAGAAGACCGAGTGCCCTACGCGAGACATGTGGGGGCAGTCTGTGGTGAACTCCAAGGAGAACCAAGGGAATCCCTTCTTGGACTGAGCAGTGTTCCTTAAAGCGCGCTGCTTTTGCCGTTGGCGCGCTGGATGAAGCGCAATGCCTTTGGTGTGCTCAACGAAGGGAGAGGCCTCCGGAAAATAGTGGATCATAACCATCAACAAAATGATCAACAAGTTCGGAAACTTCACCAAGACCTCATGGGGTTTCATACTTCGTTGAAGCAATCATACGACAGACTTGTGGAATGCGCAAGCAATATGGGAGTGCAACCGTGAGCGTTTTTCAATTTGCGAGCGCTTGCAGCGCTTTCTTTGTCAGTTTTTGGCGCTGTGAGCGCCTTGTGGTATATATCTGCCACAGATGGCAGAATGTGATGTAAATTACAATGCATCCAAAAGTTGACTTTGTCAACGAGGTCTGTTTTGGCCTTTACTTGGGCGCCAAGCGCCTTGTGTGCTGGCACTGACATGTGCCTTTGCTTTCTTTTTCGTTGTAGATACTATTTTGGATCTGCAATGAGCAGTGGTGGGATACACCCTGCTTTACACTTTGAGTGAACTCTGGTTTACTCAGTTTGGCAATTCTGTTTTGCTTTGCACTTGCCTGCTTGTGAGCAGTGTGTCTTTTTTTCTTTTTTAGCTGCTTCTGTCTTGGAGAAAAAGCAGAGTGGTTTTCCCGTTTGTTTTTCTGCTTTTGTTTAAAAAAGCAGGGGTTTTCTTTCTGTATTTTTATACTAAATTTTCTCTGTGCCATGAGCACTTCAGGTTGTGTGCCATGAGCACTTATCAGGTTTTTACACCCTGTGAGGAGTTTGAGTGGGTATAGGTTGAAACACCACTTCACCACTTCCCTAGGGCACTGTTTGGTGACAGAAATCCCTTTCAGGAGGGTAAAGCTATCTGTGGTATCAGTGGTATTCCACTAGCATGATCTGCACATAGATAGTAGCTGTTTTTACCTGGAATGAGTAGAAATAGCCAGATCACAGACAATAATATCTGTATTGTATTGTAGGTAAATGCCTGCATGTTTTGCTATTTTTTTGTCTCGGGTCAGCAACTCATTTGGGGAGTGCTGAGCCTGGGGGGGGAGTGTAAACATGCAAGGCAGCCTTTTGGGTGCTTGCGTTTTACACCCACCCAGCTCTGTCTGAGCTTTTCCCAGCCCTATGGTCAAACCCTTCGCACCCTTTTGTTTTGGGGTCTCAGCCACACATCAGGGTATGTGTGGGCTTGGGGGGGGAGTGTAAAGGGAAGCTCAGGACAGGACAGAACAAGATTGGTTTCTTCTGCGGACCTCTGCATTTGGCAGGGTTAGGATTACAGCAATTATGTCTAATTTTTGTTTGTTGTGCATGACATAGCCCCATATAAGTTATTTGCTGTGGTGCGTCGCAGATGCCGCTATTTGGGCACTGCAGGGCACGCGTGCGCACTGACGTGTGCATTGTTTTCTTTCTGAGAAGCACTGATTTTTATTATAAAAAGATCTGATTTTGTAGGATTTTAGCATGTTTACAGTGTATGTATTGTGCTGAGCGTCCATTATTGTTTAGGCCATGAAACGGCTTATCTGTTGAATCACTCCGTATCACCAAGTCAAGATTGATCAACTCATTTGATTTATTGCGTGCGGCAATTACAAGAAGGGCGTCGTTTCAAGGTTTTCAAAATGGGACTGCAGGAGATTCAAAATGAGAGGTTTGAAAATTCTGAGTACTGGCCGAAACAAGACTCGGAGGTCTTGAAATGCATGAATGCATGAATCATGCAAGGCAGCCTTTTGGGTGCTTGCGTTTTACACCCCCTTCCCGCCCCGCGTGTCCCGCTGTAAGTGCAGCTAACCCCCATCTGCTCAGATTTTCACAGTTCTGCCCCAGATTGGCTACATTTTGGCCATTTTCTCTGCTTCGGCGGAATCGCCGCCCCGCAGCTCAGTCTCAGGATCAGACCTATATATTTCTGATGTGCCGGATCTGATTCCGCGGTCCATTCATCGTAAATCCGCCGCTTTCCGATCATTTACCCGGAATCGCCAATTGCCGCTGACGCGCGCGCGCGAGCCAAATGGGCCAGATATTTTTTCACAATCGGATTTTTAAAAATATCTTTTCAGATAGATATGGACACTCAGATGTACTTAGGAATATCCGCATCAATTTTCTTCATAGACTGGGATTTTTTGCCGGATAACAATCAGCATGGATCTTGCCTCCGTTGTCGCCGCTCTTGCCTCCGTTGGTGCCCGTGTATCCGGTTCTGCCCCCAACAGCAGCGTTCGGGTCGACTCCTCGCGTGCCTGCCCCCCTGGTCTTGCCGGCCCTGAGCCCTCCGGCACCATCAACGACCTAGGGCAGCACTTTCATGGTAGCAGAGGCTACCTGAATGCTGCTTCAGTGACATCCCATCCACAGCCCGCTCCCCAGTACGGCCCCGTAGACCCCGCCGCTTCTGGAGAAGTAATGATTACGATGCCATGGTGCTGTGCGAACGAGGCCTTGAGAGGAATGCCTTGCGCAAGTCCAAGCTGCCCAAGAAGGGCGCACATCAGCAGCTGTGGGGACCCAGATTACCATCATCCCAGTCGAAACTGGCCATCGAGCAGCTGGAATCCGCCGGCCTACGACGATGGCAATGCTCCGATGGAGCTTACGGAGCTGGCAGGTACCAACATTCCTTACGGATGTCCAACATTTGAGACCATGGACGCCGATCTGAATGACATTGAGATGGGCGGTCTAGGTGAGGTACCTAGCTATAATCGACCAGCCTCTTGGGCACACTGGGACGACCATTTGTCCCCAGCAGTGACCCGTAGCCTTGAGGCCCTTGAGGCCCTTTGTTACTTAGCCTCGTCTAAGCTGATCGAACAAGAAAGAATCGCCTCTGATTTTTTAACGGAATACTTTTTCCTCCTTCAGAACGAAATTAATACCAGGATGTGGTGGCGTTCTCAAGAAGATGACTCTTTTGCCATTTTTTCGCAGATCTGGGAGGCAAGCCCCTTCCCGAAGGAGAAGGTCCGGGCACCTGTTCCCGGGCCCTCCGCCCCTCATCCCCCTGTTTCCATCCGCGACGATCTAGCCGCCGCGGTTGAGGAGGGAATTTTAGAGGCGGCCAGGCAGGCAAGCCTGGAAATCAGGGCTGAAGGAGCTCCCCAAGTGGACTCCTGGCTGCGGACCACCGAGATCAGCGGTCCGACAGCCTGCTCAGGCCCTTCAGGACACGGCATGTACTGTCCTGCCGACTGCTCCTGCAGATTCCAGCGAGATGCTGAGCTCCAAGAGCTCAAAGATCAAATGCGCCTCATCATTCAAACGCTGGGAATAAAAAATCTTTTCAAGACGCACATGCGGTCTGAGGGCGCCTCATCGGTGGGACAAGCAACAGAGCCATCGGAAGAGGCGACAGAAATTTTTTCAATTGCTCCTTCGGTGGACTCCAGGACCACCGATGCAAGGATCAGCAGGACCAAGCTAAAGGAAAGGGTTAAAATCTCTCGTTCTGAGAGTAGGACGGCGAAGGCTAGGACTGAGGCTCAGAATGCCAAGCGAACTGCCTCCCGTACTGCCCCTCCTGCTGCTGATTCCAATACCTTAGCCCAGCTGTTGCTCGCCCAGACCCTCGCCGGAGCTGGTGTGGCGAATGATGCCGCCAAGGTGTCTGCCATTACGGCCGGTGTTGGGCTGGATTCGCTTCTTAACCCTACTTCCTTGCGACTTCGTCAGGTTGCCAAGCAACCGAAGTATAATGGGAACCCCCGACGTTGGCCTCAGTTCCAACGGGAATTTGAACTGTGGGTTAAGACTCAAAAACTCCAAGATGATCAGTTCCTGATGGCCCTCTTGGATTGCCTTGAGGGACCGCCGGCCAACACTTGGCTCAGGACTTGGAGTGATCGCGAGGATACAAGTTCCCCCCTTACCTTTGATGAGGTGTGGGAACAGTTGGAGGTACGTCGATCCCGGCTGCCAGAGGACCACTACCACCAAATGTTGAAGAATTTTCCTTCATTCTGGCGATTAATTTTGCACAAAGTGCAAGACAAAAAACAGCGCTTCTGGAATTTAGTGGAGAAAGCTGAACATTCAGGCGAAAAATTTTCTAGTAACGAGCTGAAAAGTCTGATTTTTGACAAGATCCCCTCAGCAACTGCCGCCACCCTTCGGAACAAACAGTCCGAAGAAAAGGTCAAGACCTGGTGGGCGGAGGTGGAAGGCTTCGATGCCTCTGCCAACAAGTTTTCCGTCAGGGAGGCACTTCAAAAGTGCTCCCCCACGTCCTTTTCTAAGGTGAAATTCACCGAAGAGACGTGGAAAATAAAGTTTCATGAGCACGAGGATCGGGACTTGTTTTTCCAAGTCCTCAACAGGGGAGTCAGCTTCCATGGCCATCGCCTGAGGGCCAAAAACTGGGTGTTTTCGTACACCCCGAAGGAACTCTGGGAGGAGGTTGAGCGGCTCGCCGACACCGCCAACCAGAATTTCCATGAGGGTCTTGGGGGAAACAAGAATACCCAGCAAAACACCCAAAATGGGGCCCAAAAGGGCAACAAAAAGGTGAATGACACCCGGAATGTTCAGCAGCACTGTAGCATCTGCCTTCTTTTAGGTTCTACGAACCGAGCTAAGTCGCATTCTACTGATAATCACCGATGGTCTCCTTACGATCACAAGGTGATTGGTGAAAATATCAGTAATTCGCAGAATTCAGACAGGAATGACAGACAGGTGCACGGTGGGAAGGCTGGAAAAGGGAATCCGACCCCCTCCGGTGGAAACAAAAATCCTGGAGGCGCTGGCGGGTCCCAAGGCACAGGAAATCGGACTCCATCCGGCTCCGGTGGGCAGCCGAACGGCCAGAAAAATTCCAATAGCAACGCCGGAGGCGGAAATCGAAATCCAGGCCAAACCCCTCAATCCGGTGCAAACAAGGGAAATGCTCTAGGATTCCAGGGTAAAGGGAAGGGAAATCCTTCGGGAACCCCTTTCTCTGGTAAGGGCAGAGGGCGTGGCGAGGGTGGAGGTCCATCATCCGGCGGCCGTGGCCGTGGACGTGGAAAGGGCAACCATCGTGTGGATCAGGTCTCAGGTGCAGATCAGGTGTCCGATGCGGACCGAGATTATGAATTAAATGCCTTGAATTCAGCAGATGATCCGCTCCAAGATGAGTGGGTCGACGAATCAGGGTGTGTCCATAATGTTAACGCAGCCACTGGAGGTCAGAACGCCTAGGGGAGCCACGAAAATTGCCCCTCCCCAGGCGATTTCAGGCATGATCCCCAGATTCCTTCTCGACCACTACTTGATGTAGGGTCGCTTGTCTCCTCTCCCCTGGATCCGGCAGCGGATCCTTCTGTTGTAGTGGACGAGGTTGGTGTACAGTCCAAGCACAGGGCCCGTCAGTTTGTCACAAAGCTGTGGGTCTCTGATTGCAAGGGCAATTTCCACCTCGCCACTTGTTTGTGTGACAATGGATCGGAGGTAAATCTCCAATCCAATTATTTTTTGCCTGACGACTGCGTGTTTGATTCGCCTCATCCTGTTACCCTCGAGGGAGTTTCTGGACATTCTCTCGCAGGTGGGCAACGCGGTTGTTATATATCAACTCATTTGGTCGCTCAAGACCTTTGGGAAGCTGGCAATGTGGAGGAAGTTATCCTTAAGGATGACTACTTCTATCGTGCCGACATAAAGTATGACCTTTACTTGGGCCATCCTTGGCTTCGCAAGAACAGGGTGGCGCCCGTAGGTCATCGGCGTTGTTTTTTGCTGGAGTCAGGTCCCTTGGAGCGTCCTGAATTTCGTTTTTTGCACGCAGGGTTTAAAAGTGCAGAAGAATTTTTGAAGCAAAAGTTTACACCAAAGTTTGGCGAAGATGTCACCATTGCAGAGGTGAATGGGAGTGCCGATTACTCCCGAGAGTTAGAATGTCTTCGTAGGGACTCCCAGCCACGACGCCCTTCGCGCTGGCACTCTTCATCCTACAGAGTTGTCGACAAATGGCGCGATACAATTTGTGAATATTTTTATGAACACCATTCCTTTTTGCCACAGTGTGATGCCTTTGCTAACCGCGACAACAAGCGCTTTGACAAGCACTTTCGCGACGCTTGGACCCACAAATGGGACAAGAAGTTATGGATTAATCCTCCGTTTCACTTCATCCAGCAGGTCATCCACAAAAGCAAGCAAGATAAAACCCAGGCGATTTTAGTTGTGCCCTTGTGGGACGACAAGCCTTGGTTTCAGGAATTGCAAGACATTTGTGTAGATTACATCGAACTTCCCAGGAAGATTAAGCTGTATGCCAGGGACGACACAGGTCCCCTGCCACAGCGGCCCTGGAATTCGCTTGCATTCCTGGTGGATGGAAAGCTTTCTGACTCTGATTCTGCTGATTCTAGTACTGATTCCTGTTTTGGGTCTGAATCTGAGGTTGAGCGTGGTACTGATGATGAATCTATTTTTTCTGATTTTTGTCCGTCAGATGCCGAAGGTGATCCAACGTCAAATGGATCCGCCTCGTCTCCCCCTTCCCCAATACGATCTACATCCAAAAGAATCTACGGCGCACGGACGACAAAAACATTTTCTTCGCGCCGCAAATTCAAAGTTTTTTATGAAAAACCCCGTGTGGAAGCTTTCATAGATCCTTTCGAGGAGCTGGATCACGAACTGAATCTCTGGAATGTCGACACTCGACCCACCTATCTTCAAGAGGCAGTTGATACGGACCTTTTTAGGGACATCCGTAAGAAGATTCTTCCTGCCAAGGCCGAAGAAATCGCCAAAGTTTTTTCGACAGTAATTCCTGGCGATCAGGTGGACACTGAGTTGTGTTCCAAGAAAAGAGAAAAGATTTTTGAGGAACGGAAGGACACAACCCTTTCGGGGAAGTTGATCAAAAACTCCCCTGTCCGTGGGCAGTTCGGTGAAGCCTTCATCGAGCTTCGTGAAGGGTACAAGGCGAAGAAACAGCGTCCTTATGAGAACCATGGACAGAAACATGAGATACTCAGAAAAATAATCGAGAGAAATCTCAGGGAATTTGGTTGGCTTGAGAGTTGTATGACCAGCGAGTGGTGCTGTGCACCCTTCACAGTCCCGAAGCCGCCGCCTGCAGACCAGAACACTATTGATGGTTGGTGAATGACCAAGGCGGATTCACACCCCCTGCCCCTCATTGAGGAGGAAATCGCCAAGACGGCAAGAGGTCGTTTGTTTTCTGTGCTGGATCTCCGTCACGGCTTTCACCAAATGCCGTTGAGGAAGGACAGCCGACCTCTCACCTGTATGTGCACGCCATGTGGCCCAGTCCAGTGGACGGTCATGCCCATGGGCCTGAAGAACGCCCCTTCGCTTTTTCAAAGAATGATGGAGGATGTGCTTTTTACAGCTCATCCTGAGCTTCGTGCCTTCGTGAGTGTGTACATAGATGACATAATCATCGCGACAGAGGGGGAGGGACTGACCGAAGCCGAGCAGGTGGCCCTACATGAAAAGCAGCTGAACCAGGTTTTGGACATTCTTGATGCCAATCAGCTGATTTGTGGGCCAAAAAAGGGCAAACTATTTTTAAAATCAGTCGAATTTTGTGGTTCTCTCCTTGAGAATGGCACCCGACGACCCAGTCCAGGGAAGCTCGTCGCTATTCAGAAGTGGAAGCGCCCTGAGACGATCACGGAATTGAGAGGATTCCTGGGTTGTTGCAATTTTTACCACACTTTTGTGCCCAATTATGCCAAATTTGCTGCCCCCCTCACTGAACTATTGAAGGTAGGGAGAGATGCGGGCAAGGCAGGTTCAAAGGTTCGTGTCAAGTGGACTGACGAGTGCGAGGAGGCCTTCCATCACTTGAAGGCGGCCCTCTGCGAAGTCGCCACGTTGCATGTGCCGAAATTCGACCGACCCTTCTACATAAGAACCGACGCTTCTAGGTACGCGATCGGAGCTGTCCTTGAACAGGTTGATGAAGCCACAGGTGATCATTACCCTCTTGCATTTTGGTCTCCGAAGCTAGCTCCACGCCAGATGCAATGGTCACCGCGTGAGCAAGAGACTTATGCCATAATCTGCGCTCCGAAGAAGTACCGATCGTGGGTTGGCACCAATCGAGTCGAGATCCTGACGGATCATCGATCTCTGGAGTATTGGGCCACCGAACACATTGATACTATCGCGAGCCCAGCTGGTCGACGGGCCAGATGGCATGAATTTCTCAGTCTGTTTGACCTCCATGTGTCGTATTTGCCTGGAAAACACAACACGGTAGCGGATGCTCTGAGCCGATGGGCTTACCCCGCTTCAGAGGGGCTGCAAAGTACCAACATCCATGGTACGGAGCAGGACCGCCACGTCGTAATCGAGTGGGATCAAGAAGAAAAAAAGCTCATTCGACGTGAATGCATGCAATGCTCTGTTAAACAGCACGCATTACCGTGTCATGATATCACGGCCTTCTCAGATCCGGCGCATGCCCATGAGATTATCACCAAATCACTGAAAGTCGTGGAGAAAGTCACCGATCCCTCCTCAGGGAGTGTGAAACGGTTCGAGTATACCCGACCTGTAAGTGGATTTCGGTTGATTCAGGGCATTAAGCGTCGAGATCCGGCCAAAACTCCACCCCTGCCGAAAGATTCCCTTATCATCCGTGACTGGACGAACGATTATCTGCATGATTCCATGTTTAAAGAGATCTTTGAGAATCTCAAATCCAAAGATGCTCACAAGGATGGAATTTATTCTGAATATTCGTTGGATGGGGGGAAGCTGTGGATGGAGGGTAAATTGTGCGTACCAGACGCCCTGGCCCCCCGAGTGTTAAACTGGTGGCACAAATGGGAGTCCCCCCACGCACATGGCCGTAGATTATGGTCGATGATTAAACATAGGTTGTTCGGCTCACGGCCATATACTCATTGTATGAAAGTAGCCGCCGGATGTGCCCAATGTGCTGTCTCGACGCCCCCCAGAGTGAAGAAGCACGGCCATCTAAGGCCACACCCTATTCCGGAGCGCCTCTTTAACAGAGTCACCAGTCATTTTTTCCATCTTGGTGAAATCGACGACGAAGAGTGCCATTGGACCAACAAAAAGGTCAATGGAGTGCTCCTTATACAATGCCGTCATTCTGGCTACATTCAGGTGGTGCCTTGCAACGTCGAGTCAATGACTGGCAAAGCTGCCGCCAAATGGTGCGCGCAGACCTGGATGGGAGGTTGGGACGTCCCATCCGAGGTGGTTACGGACTCAGGCAAAGAGTACACCTCCGAATGGTGGAAGGAATTATGTGCTCGCCTTGGAATCCACCACCTGAGATGTGAAATCCACTCACATCGAGCGCTGCCTGGCGAAAGAGCCGGCCGCTCTATTATAAATATGCTTCGTAAGGAGCTCGCCAGTGAGAAAGACTTCCATTGGCTTGAAGTTCTCTTCGCATTGCTTCGCCGTTACCACAACACGCCATTGTACCATGGCCTTTCTCCAAATGAAATTGTCTTTGGACGAAAGAAGTGTTGGTGGAACATGCCGTTGAATAATCCTCGCCCTTGTAAAGATGCTTCGTTGTTTTTGGACGAAATCCAACGAGCAGAAAAAACTGTCTCGAAATTAATCGATAAGCATCAAGCTGACTGGCTTTGGGTCCAGAATCAAGGCCGAAAAAACCCCCACAATTTTGAAGTCGATGATCGAGTTTGGCTTCGAAAATCCGAAACCACCCTGGACGGAGATGATAAGCTTCTTCCCTTGTGGGAGGGGCCATTCGCTGTTACAGCGCGTCTAGGTGAGAACAGGTGGAGGATTCGTGTGGATGTCAGCAAGGAAATTGAAGTTTCGGGCGATCGCCTCAAGAGAGAGATCCCCTCCCCCAAGGATCGGGTTAAACCCCTCTTTTGGACTTCGAAATTTATGTCCGATCGGGTCATCGAAGGGGGGAAGTACGAACTCAAGAGGATTTTAGAGGCAAGACGTGACGAAAAGGGCGAATGGGAATTTCTATGTGAGTGGAAGGGCTTTGATTCCAGTCACAACAACTGGGAACCAGCCCATTCTTTTGTCCATGGGTACACCAAGGGGTTCATCGACTTCCTCAAGAAGCACCCCGAAATTGGCGTACTCCTGACAGACTGTCTGTCGAAACCCGACAGACAGGTGGAGAGCGACGGAAAAAGACCTGTGGTGAATCGAGATCCAGCCTTCTACGGCCCTCAGCAGCCACCTTCCAGGGCTGATCCGTCGATCTCCCCTCCTGCGGTCAGGCCAGCCCAGGAGCCAAATGAGGACCAAGCTTCGAGTTTGGCCGCTGATTTACAGCGCCCAAGCCGTACGAGGGCCCCATCAGACAGGTTGGTGGTCACATGTATTCGTGCTTGGCCGAATTGAGGGAGACCCGTCGTGACTTGAGTCGCCGACGCCATAATCTGGGTAACAGTCGTCTATCCAGGGCGTCATGGCACTCGTCGCTAGGGCTCAAGGGTGTAGGTTCGAAACCCTCCTACATGTCCCACTCCTACAAAAGCTCCAGCCTCGCCACGTCGACCACTTATTCCAATGTCAGTGTTCTGACGACTTGTATAAACCACATTCTGCTCAATCCACTGTTCATTCTTCCCTGATTACGACATGATGTGGAGAACTGCGAATGTTTGATAATTTGACGTCAATCAACTTTTCTTTGGTCTCCGTTCGGCAGAGAAGGCGTAGATACGCTGCCGAAAGCCACGGAGTGTGCTGCCGTGTCCAGAAAAAACCAAACTCAGGCTTATTTCAGGCAGATCCGGGGTAATCTTGTCTCTCTTGGTCTGTGCATCTTTGGAATTTGGCTACTCGTGCAGATGGAAGCAAATGTACATAGTAAAAACGCTGGCCAGCGACATTCACCCCTACAGGCACCCCCTGTAGTAGAACTCAGATCTTACCTTCATTTGCCGTGATGCTGAAGCCAAAGTCCAGATTCAGATCCAGATTCCTTGAATTTACCTTGAATTCCTCAGGTTTGTCCATCATTCTGCCACTGTTGCGCAAAACCCCGACGTCAATTGTTCAGACAACCTTCAGATAGGAGCTCTAGGGACTTCTAACAGCAACCTCTGAGGTCCGTAAGCTTCGGTGTATTTTTGGCACACGCCAATGTGAGCTCAATCCGACCTGAAACTGTCTAAAAAGGTGAATCCAAGTGTCTTGTGGGACTCAAACGAAAGATGGGCCTTGTCCAAGTCGATTGACACCGCCGCCACTGTAAATAAAGGACTATTCGGTGTCTCTCAGTTATATACTGTCAGTAAAGCGCCTTCAGCGAACCTTCGGCGCGTTACGTGCCAAGGATCCAGGGCCATCATGTCCCATCATGATGCATCATCACATGATCCACATTTTCATGGAATCTGTTGGATGCTCGCGAACCAACGTGCCGGAAAGCACAATTCAGCTGAATAAACGACAATATATATTAACTCTAGTCTAAACGAAGGTGTTAGTAGTTTCAGTTATCGACATTCCGCTTCATTTCACCTTCATTTTAGGGAATTTGCCCATTTTAGGACAGTTTAGGTTGATTTCCTTGTCATCTCCTCTCATTCCTCGAAGATCTGTTTACGGCTTTGCCTAACTTCGTTGACGCTGATGTTTTTCTGTTCACTTAGGGCCTGCAGACTACATTTGTATTTGTTTTCCCTCTCTGTGATTGTTTCATCTCCTTCATCTCTGCTCAAATTGATTCTCAATCTTGCTGAATCTTGTGATCATCCACCAGATGCGCCAAATCTGAGGCACATGCTGCACTTTTCAGAACGAGAAAAGCGGGAGTAACACCATGTAGAGTACGTGGAGGACACCGTAGCGTGCCCGCGACAGCTAAACTGTGCCAGAGCGCCGAGATGTCACTCCATTTCTTGATTCTCCCACTCAATCCACCAATAATCTACCTCATTCTCAACCAGGGCATGGTTTGGTATCGATTCTCGATACGTTTACATGCTTTTTAGCCCTTAACCTAATGTTTTACTGCCCGGAGGACTGTTCGTCACTCCTCGTTCTGTCTCATTTCAGGTTCATCCATCCTGATTCAGTGCCAATTCAGCCCAAATCAGGTCAGATCAAGCAGATTTCGCCCCATCGAGGCTACATTTCTGTTTTTTTCTGGGACTTACCCGCACTACGTTCTTCGTTGACGTAAAGACACACCCCAGTGTGTTTTTGGAGGGGGAGTGTAAGTGCAGCTAACCCCCATCTGCTCAGATTTTCACAGATCTGCCCCAGATTGGCTACATTTTGGCCATTTTCTCTGCTTCGGCGGAATCGCCGCCCCGCAGCTCAGTCTCAGGATCAGACCTATATATTTATGATGTGCCGGATCTGATTCCGCGGTCCATTCATCGTAAATCCGCCGCGTTCCGATCATTTACCCGGAATCGCCAATTGCCGCTGACGCGCGCGCGCGAGCCAAATGGGCCAGATATTTTTTCACAATCGGATTTTTATAAATCTTTTCAGATAGATATGGACACTCAGATGTACTTAGGAATATCCGCATCAATTTTCTTCATAGACTGGGATTTTTTGCCGGATAACAATCAGCATGGATCTTGCCTCCGTTGTCGCCGCTCTTGCCTCCGTTGGTGCCCGTGTATCCGGTTCTGCCCCCAACAGCAGCGTTCGGGTCGACTCCTAGCGTCCCTGCCCCCCTGGTCTTGCCGGCCCTGAGCCCTCCGGCACCATCCACGACCTAGGGCAGCACTTTCACCCGCACTGCTTGTGGCGGGCTGTCCCGTCCGGGTGTCCCTTACCCTCGCTCGCTGGTACGCCATTCCACGCGGTCTGTGCGTTCCGCGAGCTCGGTCCGGTTGCCCTTCTGGTAGTCCCCGCGTGCCCCTTGCGTGTGTGTGCGCTCGCCCTCCCGCGGCATCTGCCCCCCCCCCCCCTGGGTGGTGCGGCGTGCGCACCTCGCGCGGTCCCGGCACTGGGCGCGGGTAGGGCCATTCCACGTGGTCCGTGCCCCTCCGCGTGTCCTGCCCCGGTCCCTTGCTCCGTCTGGCGTGCCTCGGGGGGGGCGGTCCGGTCCCGGTTCCCCCCTACCTGACTTGGCCTGCACGCCCTGTGGCGGCTGCGTGCCGCGGGGGTGGTGGGGGCCGTCCCCGGGGGAGGGTGGCCTGCCACTGTTGTGAGGGGCGTCTGGTGTCAGGCGCCGTCCCTCCCCTGGCCGCCTGTCCTCTGGAGCGGGCAGCCAGGGTTCCGCGACCCGTGTGTTCTGGGTGCGGTCGGTGTGGGCGTGGGGACCCAGCACCGGCCCCACAGCCTGCGCCCTTGCGGGCCGGCGTTGCTAGCTGTGGGGGTGGCGGAAGGGCGTCCCCGGGGGGGGTGCCTTCCACCATTGTGAGGGGCGTCTGAGGTCAGGCGCTGTCCCTTTCCCGACTGCCCGCCCACTGGGCGGGCTGTTGGGGTCCGCCACGCACGTGCTGTGGGCGCGGATGTATTGGTGTGGGGGCCCAACACTGTCCCCTGGGCCTGCATGGCCTGTGGGGGCCGCGTGCCGCGGGGATGGTGGGGGTCCGTCCCTGGGGGGGCTGGCCTGCCACCGTTGCGCGGGGCGTCTGTTGTCAGGCGCTGTCCCTCCCCCGGCCGCCCGTCCTCTGGAGCGGGCGGCCGGTGCTCCGCGACCCGTGTGCCCCGGGTGCGGTCGGTGCGGGCGTGGGGACCCAGCACCGGCCCCACAGCGTGCGCCCTTGCGGGCCGGCGTTCCTCGCTGTGGGGGTGGCGGAAGGGCGTCCCCGGGGGGGGTGCCTTCTACCGCTGTGAGGGGCGTCTGGTGTCAGGCGCTGTCCCTCCCCCGGCCGCCCGTCCTCTGGAGCGGGCAGCCGGTGCTCCGCGACCCGTGTGCCCCGGGTGCGGTCGGTGCGGGCGTGGGGACCCAGCACCGGCCCCACAGCGTGCGCCCTTGCGGGCCGGCGTTCCTCGCTGTGGGGGTGGCGGAAGGGCGTCCCCGGGGGGGGTGCCTTCTACCGCTGTGAGGGGCGTCTGGTGTCAGGCGCTGTCCCTCCCCTGGCCGCCCGTCCTCTGGAGCGGGCAGCCGGTGCTCCGCGACCCGTGTGCCCCGGGTGCGGTCGGTGCGGGCGTGGGGACCCAGCACCGGCCCCACAGCGTGCGCCCTTGCGGGCCGGCGTTCCTCGCTGTGAGGGTGGCAGAAGGGCGTCCCCCGGGGGGGTGCCTTCTACCGCTGTGAGGGGCGTCTGGTGTCAGGCGCTGTCCCTCCCCCGGCCGCCCGTCCTCTGGAGCGGGCAGCCGGTGCTCCGCGACCCGTGTGCCCCGGGTGCGGTCGGTGCGGGCGTGGGGACCCAGCACCGGCCCCACAGCGTGCGCCCTTGCGGGCCGGCGTTCCTCGCTGTGGGGGTGGCGGAAGGGCGTCCCCGGGGGGGGTGCCTTCTACCGCTGTGAGGGGCGTCTGGTGTCAGGCGCTGTCCCTCCCCTGGCCGCCCGTCCTCTGGAGCGGGCAGCCAGGGTTCTGCGACCCCTGTGTCCCGGGTGCGGTCGATGCGGGCGTGGGGACCCTGCACCGGCCCCACAGCGTGCGCCCTTGCGGGCCGGCGTTGCTCGCTGTGGGTGTGGCAGAAGGGCGTCCCCGGGGGGGATGCCTTCCACCATTGTGAGGGGCGTCTGAGGTCAGGCGCTGTCCCTGCCCGCCCACTGGGCGGGCTGTTGGGGACCGCTCCCAACGTGCTGTGGGCGCGGGTGTGTCGGTGTGGGGGCCCAACACTGTGCCCTTGGCTTGCATGCCCTGTGGGGGCTGCGTGCCGCGGGGGTGGTGGGGGGGCCGTCCCCGGGGGGGGTGGACTGCCACCGTTGTGAGGGACGTCTGGTGTCAGGCGCTGTCCCTCCCCCGGCCGCCTGTCCTCTGGAGCGTGCGGCCAGGGTTCCGCGGCCCGTGTATTCCGGGTGCGGTCGGTGCGGGCGTGGGGACCCAGCACCGGCCCCAGAGCGTGCGCCCTTGCGGGCCGGCGTTGCTCGCTGTGGGGGTGGCGGAAAGGCGTCCCCGGGGGGGTTGCCTTCCAGCATTGTGAGGGGCGTCTGAGGTCAGGCGCTGTCCCTCCCCCAACTGCCCGCTTACTGGGCGGGCTGTCGGGGTCCGCCATCCACGTGCTGTGGGCGCGGGTGTGTGGGTGTGGGGGCTCAACGCTGTCCCCTTGGCCTGCATGCCCTGTGGGGGCTGCGTGCGGCGGGGGTGGTGGGGGGCCATCCCCAGGGGGGGTGCCCCGCCACCGTTGTGAGGGGCGTCTGGTGTCAGGCGCTGTCCCTCCCCCGGCCGCCCGTCCTCTGGAGCGTGCGGCCAGGGTTCCGCGACCCGTGTGTCCGGGGTGCGGTCGGTGCGGGCGTGGGGACCCAGCACCAGCCCCACAGCGTGCGCCCTTGCGGGCCGGCGTTGCTCGCTGTGCGGGTGGCGGAAGGGCGTCCCCGGGGGGGTTGCCTTCCACCATTGTGAGGGGCGTCTGAGGTCAGGCGCTGTCCCTCCCCCGACTGCCCGCCCACTGGGCGGGCTGTTGGGGTCCGCCACCCACGTGCTGTGGGCGCGGATGTGTGGGTGTGGGGGCCCAACACTGTCCCCTTGGCCTGCATGCCCTGTGGGGGCTGCGTGCCCCGGGGGTTGTGGGGGGCCGTCCCCGGGGGGGCTGGCCCGCCACCGTTGTGAGGGGCGTCTGGTGTCAGGCGCTGTCCCTCCCCCGGCCGCCCGTCCTCTGGAGCGTGCAGCCAGGGTTCCGCGACCCGTGTGTCCGGGGTGCGGTTGGTGCGGGCGTGGGGACCCAGCACCTGCCCCACAGCGTGCGCCCTTGCGGGCCGGCGTTGCTCGCTGTGCGGGTGGCGGAAGGGCGTCCCCGGGGGGGGTACCTTCCACCATTGTGAGGGGCGTCTGAGGTCAGGCGCTGTCCCTCCCCCGACTGCCCGCCCACTGGGCGGGCTGTTGGGGTCCGCCACCCACGTGCTGTGGGCGCGGCTGTGTGGGTGTGGGGGCCAAACACTGTCCCCTTGGCCTGCATGACCTGTGGGGGCTGCGTGCCGTGGGGGTGTTGGGGGGCCGTCCCCGGGGGGGTTGGCCCGCCACCGCTGTGAGGGGCGTCTGGTGTCAGGCGCTGTCTCTCCCCCGGCCGCCCGTCCTCTGGTGCGGGCAGCCAGAGTTCCGCGACCCGTGTGTCCGGGGTGCGGTCGGTGCGGGCGTGGGGACCCAGCACCGGCCCCACAGCGTGCGCCCTTGCGGGTCGGCGTTGCTCGCTGTGCGGCCGGCGGAAGGGCGTCTCCGGGGGGGTTGCCTTCCACCATTGTGAGGGGCGTCTGAGGTCAGGCGCTGTCCCTCCCCCGACTGCCCGCCCACTGGGCGGGCTGTCGGGGTCCGCCACCCACGTGCTGTGGGCGCGGGTGTGTGGGTGTGGGGGCCCAACACTGTCCCCTTGGCCTGCATGCCCTGTGGGGGCTGCGTGCCGCGGGGGTGGTGGGGGCCTGTCCCCGGGGGGGGTGGCCTGCCACCGTTGTGAGGGGCGTCTGGTGTCAGGCGCTGTCCCTCCCCCGGCCGCCCGTCCTCTGGGGCGGGCAGCCGGGGTTCCGCGACCCGTGTGTGTCCGGGGTGCGGTCGATGCGGGCGTGGGGACCGAGCACCGGCCCCACAGCGTGCGCCCTTGCTGGCCGGCGTTGCTCGCTGTGGGGGTGGCGAAAGGGCATTCCCGGGGGGGTGCCTTCCACCATTGTGAGGGGCGTCTGAGGTCAGGCGCTCCCCCTCCCCCGACTGCCCGCCCACTGGGCGGGCTGTTGGGGTCCGTCACCCACGTGCTGTGGGCGCGAGTGTGTGGCTGTGGGGGCCCAACACTGCCACCTTGGCCTGCATGCCCTGTGGGGGCTGCGTGCCGCGGGGGTGTCGGGGAGCTGTCCCCGGGGGGGGTGGCCTGCCACCGTTGTGAGGGGCGTCTGGTGTCAGGCGCTGTCCCTCCCCCGGCCGCCCGTCCTCTGGAGCGGGCAGCCGGGGCTCCGCGACCCGTGTGTCCCGGGTGCGGTCGGTGCGGGTGTCGGAACCCAGCACCGGCCCCACAGCGTGCGCCCTTGCAGGCCGGCGTTGCTCCTTGTGGGGTCAGCGGAAGGGCGTCCCCAGGGGGGGTGCCTTCCACCATTGTGAGGGGCGTCTCAGGTCAGGGGCTGTCCCTCCCCCGACTGCCCGCCCACCGGGTGGGCTGTTGGGGTCTGCCACCCACGTGCCTCGGGCGCGGGTGTGTGGGTGTGGGGGCCCAACACAGTCCCCTTGGCCTGAATGCCCCGTGGGGGCTGCGTGCCGCGGGGGTGGTGGGGGGCCGTCCCCGGGGGGGGTGGCCCGCCACCGTTGTGAGGGGCGTCTGGTGTCAGGCGCTGTCTCTCCCCCGGCCGCCCGTCCTCTGGAGCGGGCAGCCAGGGTTCCGCGACCCGTGTGTCCCGGGTGCGGTCGGTGCGGGCGTGGGGACCCAGCACCGGCCCCACAGCGTGCGCCTGTGCGAGCCGGCGTTGCTCGCTGTGGGGGTGGCGGAAGGGCGCCCCAGGGGGGGGTGCCTTCCACCATTGTGAGGGGCGTCTGAGGTCAGGCGCTCCCCCTCCCCCGACTGCCCGCCCACTGGGCGGGCTGTTGGGGTCCGTCACCCACGTGCTGTGGGCGCGAGTGTGTGGCTGTGGGGGCCCAACACTGTCCCCTTGGCCTGCATGCCCTATGGGGGCTGCGTGCCGCGGGGGTGGTGGGGGGCCGTCCCCGGGGGGGGTGGCCTGCGACCGTTGGGAGGGACGTCTGGTGTCAGGCGCTGTCCCTCCCCCGGCCGCCCGTCCTCTGGAGCGGGCAGCCGGGGCTCCGCGACCCGTGTGTCCCGGGTGCGGTCGGTGCGAGTGTGGGGACCCAGCACCGGCCCCACAGCGTGCGCCCTTGCGGGCCGGCGTTGCTCCTTGTGGGGTTGGCGGAAGGGCGTCCCCAGGGGGGGTGCCTTCCACCATTATGAGGGGAGTCTCAGGTCAGGCGCTGTCCCTCCCCCGACTGCCCGCCCACCGGGTGGGCTGTTGGGGTCCGCCACCCACGTGCCGTGGGCGTGGGTGTGTGGATGTGGGGGCCCAACACTATCCCCTTGGCCTGAATGCCCCGTGGGGGCTGCGTGCCGCGGGGGTGGTGGGGGGGCCGTCCCCGGGGGGGGTGGCCTGCCACCGTTGTGAGGGGCGTCTGGTATCAGGCGCTGTCCCTCCCCCGGCCGCCCGTCGTCTGGAGCGGGCAGCCAGGGTTCCGCTACCCGTGTGTCCCGGGTGCGGTCGGTGCGTGCGTGGGGACCCAGCAGCGGCCCCACAGCGTGCGCCCTTGCGGGCCGGCGTTGCTCGCTGTGGGGGTGGCGGAGGGGCATCCCTGGGGGGGGCGTCTTCCACCATTGTGAGGGGCATCTGAGGTCAGGCGCTGTCCCTCCCCCGACAGCCCGCCCACTGGGCGGGCTGCCGGATTCTGCAACCCACGTGCTGTGGGTGCGGGTGTGTGGGTGTGGGGGCCCAACACTGTCTCCTTGGCCTGCATGCCCTGTGGGGGCTGCGTGCCGCGGGGGTGGTGGGGAGCCGTCCCCGGGGGGGGTGGCCTGCCACTGTTGTGAGGGGCATCTAGTGTCAGGCGCTGTCCCTCCCCCAGCCGCCCGTCCTCTGGAGCGGGCAGCCAGGGTTCCACGACCCGTGTGTCCCGGGTGCGGTCGGTGCGGGCGTGGGGACCCAGCACCGGCCCCACAGCGTGCGCCCTTGCGGGCCGGCGTTGCTCGCTGTGGGGGTGGCGGCAGCACCTTCCCGGGGGGGGTGCCTTCCACCATTGTGAGGGGCGTCTGAGGTCAGGCGCTGTCCCTCCCCCGACTGCCCCCCCACTGGGCAGGCTGTTGGGGTCCGCCACCCACGTGCTGTGGGCGAGGGTGTGTGGGTGCGGGGGCCCAACACTTTCCCCTTGGCCTGCATGCCCTGTGGGGGCTGCGTGCCGCGGGGGTGGTGGGGGGCCGTCCCCGGGGGGGTGGCCTGCCACCATTGTGAGGGGCGTCTGGTGTCAGGCGCTGTCCCTCTGCCGGGCGCCCGTCCTCTGGAGCGGGCAGCCAGGGTTCCGCGACCCGTGTGTCCCGGGTGCGGTCGTTGCGGGCGTGGGGAACAAGCACCGGCCCGACAGCGTGCGCTGGCGGGCCGGCGTTGCTCGCTATGAGGGTGGCGGAAGGGCGTCCGTGGGGGGGGTGTCTTCCACCATTGTGAGGGGCGTCTGAGGTCAGGCGCTGTCCCTCCACCGACTGCCCGCCCACTGGGCGGGCTGCCGCGGTCCGCCACCCACGTGCTGTGGGCGCGGGTGTGTGGTAGTGGGGGCCCAACACTGTCCCCTTGGCCTGCATGCCCTGTGGGGGCCGCGTGCCGCGGGGGTGGTGGGGGGCTGTCCCCGGGGGGGGTGGCCTGCCACCGTTGTGAGGGGCGTCTGATGTCAGGCGCTGTCCCTCCCCCGGCCGTCCGTCCTCTGGAGCGGGCAGCCAGGGTTCCACGACCCGTGTGTCCCGGGTGCGGTCGGTGCGGGCGTGGGGACCCAGCACCGGCCCCACAGCGTGCGCCCTTGCGGGCCGGCGTTGCTCGCTGTGGGGGTGGCGGAAGCACGTCCCCGGGGAGGGTGCCTTCCACCATTGTGAGGGGCGTCTGAGGTCAGGCGCTGTCCCTCCCCCGACTGCCCCCCCACTGGGCGGGCTGTTGGGGTCCGCCACCCACTTGCTGTGGGCGCGGGTGTGTGGGTGTTGGGGCCCAACACTGTCCCCTTGGCCTGCATGCCCTGTGGGGGCTGCGTGCCGCGGGGGTGGGCGGGGGCCGTCCCCGGGGGGGGTGGCCTGCCACCGTTGTGAGGGGCGTCTGGTGTCAGGCGCTGTTCCTCCCCCGGCCGCCCGTCCTCTGGAGCGGGCAGCCAGGGTTCCGCGACCCGTGTGTCCCAGGTGCGGTCGATGCGGGCGTGGGGACCCTGCACCGGCCCCACGGCGCGCGCCCTTGCGGGCCGGCATTGCACGCCGTGGGGGTGGCGGTAGGGCGTCCCCGGTGGGGTTGCCGTCCGCCGTTGTGACGGACATCTGAGGTCAGGCGCTCCCCCTCCCCCGGCTGCCCGCCCTCTGGGCGGGCTGCCGGGGCTTGCTGGCCACCTGCTGTGGGCGCGGGTGTGGGTGTGTGCGGTGTGTGTGGTGTCTGTGCGGTGCGTGTCGTGGTGCGCGGTGCCGCTTTTCTCTTGTCCCTCTGGTGCTCCCCTCTCCGGTGCTTTCGTGCGGTGTTGTGCTCGCCATGTGCCTGCGGTGCCCCCTTCCCTGCGCGCATCCCTTGCTCGGCTGCTGGCTACCCCCTGTTTCTTTCGTGGCTTCGTTGCTCTTTACCCTTTCCTGTACCCTTCTCCCTGGCATGCACTTTTTCCCTGCCTCCGCTCTGGTGCGTGTCTCGGTCTTTTTCCTTGCCGGCTCGTCGTTCTCTCTCGTTGGGCCCTGTGAGACAAAGGAAGGATGGGGGTATGTGGGCCTTCGGCGGCTGCGCGCGATCATCATGTAACATACCGTACCCACGTTGGCACCATGTTCGTTGCGGCTGCGTTCTCCGTTGCGCGGCATATAACATACCTGTCTTCGCACTTGTGTCTACGTGTGTGCGCACTGTCCTCACCCTTCGTGCCATACCATGGTGTGCTTGTCCGCGGCGGTGGCGGTTGCATTGCGCTTGCAGGGACAGACCTGTTTGTTGTGTTCCCACTCCTTAACCCGCGTTGATGGCCTATAGAGAGAGGGAGGAGGGTGGCGTTGTGTACTTCGCTCTCGTTGTCCATCCTTGGTCCTCCCTTCCTCGTGGCGTTTGCGGCGGCTTGTTCGTGCTCCTTCGCCATACCTCCATACCTTGCTTATGTATGCTTGCGCGTGTGGGCATCCATACCATTCATACCATCCTCATTTCTTTTCGTTTGGGCTGCCCCTGGGTATTCCCTCATACCAGTCTTGCTCCGCGGCGGTGGCGGCCTCTTGTTCTTCATTTGGTCGTTGGCGGTGTCCACGTTTTGGCGTTGGCGGCTTCCGCTCTTGTTGTTGGCCTACAGAGCGAGGGAGGAGGGTGGTTTTCATGACATTTGTTCGGTCGGCGTGTGCGCTGGCGTGGCGGCGTTGTGCGCTTCGTTCTTTTAGTCCGTCCATTGGCCCTTCCTTCCTTGTGTCGTTTGCGGCGGCGGGCTCGGGTCGCTCCATGCCTTGCTTGTGCTTGCTTGCGCGTGTGGGCGTACCACTTGCCCTTTTTGTGCCCTCGGGCTTGTGGTTTGTGTGTTCGGTGGCGGTGGTGTGTCCTCCCTGGTAGCGTGTGGCTCCCTTCTTCCGGTTTCGTGGTTTCCCGGTTTCATACCATCACTTCTTTCCGCTTGGGCTGCCCATTAGGTATTCCCTCATACCACTCATGTTCCGTTCCGCGGTGTTGGCGGCCTTTTGCTCTTTGTGTGTTCTTTGGCGATGTCCACATTTTCCTCGGCGCCGGCAGCCTATAGAGTGAGATAGGAGGAGAAGGGGGTGGTTGCCTCGTTGCTTGGTCGGTGGGCGCGTTGGCGCCGCGGTTCCCTTGCGTCTCCATTAGCAGCGGCCCTTTGCGTGTACTTTTTTTTTTTTTTTTACCCATACCTTTTGGCGCTTGCGACGTTTGTCGGGCCCTTGCGTGTGCAGGTATACCTCTTGCTCTTCGTGTGCCCTTGGGTTTGTGGTATGTGTGTTTGTGGTGGCGGTGGTTTGCTCTCCGGCAGCGTGTGGTTCCCTCCTTTCAGTTCCATGCGGGTGTCCCTCATACCATGCTTCTTTTCGTGCGGGCGGCCTAGTGTAAAGAGAGTATAGAATGCATACGTGGGCGGTTGGACGGCGGCGCGGTGCTCGTGGCGTCGGTTTGCTCGGCGGCGGGTTGTTTATACCTTGGCGTCCTTGCGGTGGCTCTCAAGGCATGTGCGTCCATGGGCATACCTCTTGTGTGTGTTTCATGGTGTTTCATGGTTTCCCTGTTTTTTCGTGTGGCGCTTTGCCTTTTGGGGGGTCTCTTCCCCTTGATGCTTTCACACACCTTGACCTTGCTTGTCTCATGGCGTCCTCGTCCTATGCGTGCGGGGGATGTAAGCGGGCGTGCCTTTTTGTTGGTGGCGGTTTGGCCGTTGTGTCCTTTCCCTCGTGCGTTGCGCACCTCGGCTCCCTTTCGTCGTGCCGCAGCGTGGCACATCGTATAGCATATAACATACTTGTTTCCGCGGCCGGCATGTTCACGTGGCGCCTACCCTATGTTGTCTCGTTGTTTTGTTTTTCTTATTGGTGTTTGGGGCGCGCACAAGTCCCCTATTCCTACTGCATGCACTTTGCTATGTGATCTGGGGCATGCAACGTTCCGCTTTCCCGTCTTCTCGCCTGTAATCATCTTCTTTGTTGTTGGAGCGCGCACAAGTCCCTAGCGCCTAGGACACGCACTTTGCTAGGTGTTTTGGGGCAAGCAACGCTCAACTTCGTCGCCGTCGCGACTCTGTTGTTCTTCTTTTTCTGTGAGTGTCCTAAATTTTGCGACCTCGCCAAACAGCGGCGTAAAATTTTTTGGGGGTTTCTGAGGTCGGGAAAATCGATTTTGTGCTTTATTTTTTCTGGTTGTGCGTCTTTTTCTTGGTTTTTTTTTTCTTCTGCTGCGATCGCGCGACAGGACCATTCTCTCGTGCGTTGCGCACCTCGGCTCCCTTTCGTCGTGTGGCAGTGTGGCGCATCATATAGCATATAACATACTTGTTTCGGCGGCCGGCATGTTCACGTAGCGCCTACTCTATGTTGTCTCGTTGTTTTGTTTTTCTTATTGGTGTTGGGGCGCACACAAGTCCCCTATTCCTACTGCATGCACTTTGCTATGTGATTTGGGGCACGCAACGTTCCGCTTTCCCGTCTTCTCGCCTCTAATTATCTTCTTTGTTGTTGGAGCGCGCAGAAGTCCCTAGCGCCTATAGCAGAAGAAAAATAAAATACCGAGAAAATGACGCACCGCCAGCAGAAATAGAGCAAAAAATCGTCTTTTCCGACCTCAGAAACCCCCCCAACAGTTTTACGCCGCTGTTTGGCGAGGTCGCAAAATTTAGGACACACACCAAAAAAGACGAACAATAGAGTCGCGACGGCGAAGAAGCTGAGCGTTGCTTGCCCCAAACCACCTAGCAAAGTGCGTGCCCTAGGCGCTAGGGACTTGTGCGCGCCCCAAAACAAACCACACATAGACAACAACAACGCCACCGGCCGCCGACAAGCAAGTATGTTATGTGCCGCGCACCGCTAGAAACCAACGAAACAAGCACAACGCGGAAAGAGGTAGACAAGGAGAATAAATGGGTACCGAACCGCACCACGGTGGAGATATACCACAAGTACACGACCAAGCAATGCAAGCCCGCTCATGTAGGAAATACGACGACGCCGTAACACGCGAAGGGGATCACAACAAAAAGAAAAAGAGGCCGCACATGTACCCAAGTATGTTGCATGTCGTGCATGAAAAATACACACAAGCAACAACAACGCCACCGGCAGCCGGAAAGCAAATATGTTATGTGCCATATGTTGTGTGCATAACGCCGTAACAAGCGCAAAACAAGTAACGTGTCAAGCAACGCCAAAGTGCGCCGCCACGAAAAGCGCAACGAAAACCGCACCGGCAAGGAAAACCAACAAGAGGTGGCACCGAAAGAATGCCTATGCTCACCCCCGCTCACATAGGGAAAGAAAGGTATGCCCGCACGCGCATGCCCGGAACGCCGCAAGGCCATCACCGCCACGGACGAGCAACATGGTATGAAGGGACAAGCGAGGAGGAACAAAAAGACCACCGAGGTAAAGCACAACACAAAAAAAAAAGAAAAAAAAAAAAAAAAAAACCAAGCATACACACGTGACTAGTCGGGTCCAAGTATGTTGCATGCCACGCTACGCTACGCAACGGACACGAGACGAGAACGGCAACCACGCCAACAAAAGTAAAAGGTGACCACGAAGCGTAACCGAGACGTGCCCACCGCCCACCCGCACGCCCGCTTATGTAGGAGACGAAAGGGAGCGAAAGGGGACAAAAGGTATGCCGCCGCATGCAAACGAATAATAGGCAAGCCACACACCGCCACCAAGAACGCAAGTATGTTACCATGTCGTGCCACGTCGCCAACCGCGGAGTTGCGTGGGTTAGAACACACAAATAGCCAGGGAGGGGGACACGAGGAGCAAACACACAAATAGCATAGCGCCGACGTGTGCCGGGTCCCAACACACACGTGCACGCACCCATGTTCTCTTCCCCTCACAGGTCCCGAGGAGAAGCGTATGCTCGTGTCTGCGTCGTCCGGGCGTTAAAGTAGGGTTGTCTTAGACGCTCAGGCAAGTATTGCGTCGTGCCGTCGTCACTCATAAGCGAACGCCCGGCAAGGCGGGAGGACTAGGCCACGTTAACGTAGTGGGGAAAGAAGCAGGTATGTTGCATGTCGCGCCGCGCGCGCGGAACGGGCAACGAGAAAAGGTAGCGACCAAAGGGGGGTGGAGACAAGACGGGAGCAAGTGGGGCGATAAACCTACGCGCAAGCCGGTCGCACACGCATGTCGCATGACGTATCAGCCAGCTCGAGGTGCCGTGTCGCGACAAAACCGCCGCCGCCGCACGCTCGTTTACGCTCCCTCCTCTCCCTACGCAGGTTCAAAGGAGGAAGCCCGGGCCGACAAGGAAAAAGACAGAGACACACAACAAAGCGGAGGCAGGGAAAAAGTGCATGCCAGGGAGAGGGGTAGAGGAAAGGGTAAAGAGCAACGAAGCCGCGAAAGGAACAAGGGGTAGCCAGCGAACGAGCAAGGGGCGCACACAGAGGAGGGGACACGGCGGGCACACGGCGAGCACAACACCGCACCGAGACACCGGAGAGGGGAGCACCGAAGGACCAAGGGAAGAGCAGCACCACGCACCACGACACGCACGGCACGGACACCACACACACCGCACACACCCAACGAACCCCGGCAACCCACCCGGCAGTGGGCGGGCAGACGGGAGAGGGACAGCGCCTGACCCCAAGCGCCCCTCACCATGGTGGAAGGCACCTCCCCCGGGGACGCCCTTCCGCCACCCCCACAGCGAGCAACGCCGGCCCGCAAGGGCGCACGCTGTGGGGCTGGTGCTGGGTCCCCACGCCCACACCGACCGCGCCCGGGACACGCGGGTCGCGGAACCCTGGCTGCACGCTCCGGAGGACGGGCGGCCGGGGGAGGGACAGCGCCTGGCACCAAGCGCCCCTCACAACGGTGGAAGGCAGCCCCCCCCGGGGACGCCCTTCCGCCAACCCCACAGCGAGCAACGCCGGCCCGCAAGGGCGCACGCTGTGGGGCCTGTGCTGGGTCCACACGCCCGCATCGACCGCACCCGGGACACACGGGTCGCGGAACCCTGGCTGCACGCTCCGGAGGACGAGCGGCCGGGGGAGGGACAGCGCCTGACACCAGGCGCCCCTCACAACGGTGGAAGGCACCCCCCCCGGGGACGCCCTTCTGCCACTCCCACAGCGAGCAACGCCGGCCCGCAAGGGCGCACGCTGTGGGGCCGGTGCTGGGTCCACACGCCCGCATCGACCGCACCCGGGACACACGGGTCGCGGAACCCTGGCTGCACGCTCCGGAGGACGAGCGGCCGGGGGAGGGACAGCGCCTGACGCCAGGCGCCCCTCACAACGGTGGAAGGCACCCCCCCCAGGGACGCCCTTCTGCCACCCCCACAGCGAGCAACGCCGGCCCGCAAGGGCGCACGCTGTGGAGCCGGTGCTGGGTCCACACGCCCGCATCGACCGCACCCGGGACACACGGGTCGCGGAACCCTGGCTGCGCGCTCCGGAGGACGAGCGGCCGGGGGAGGGACAGCGCCTGACACCAGGCGCCCCTCACAACGCTGGAAGGCTACCCCCCCGGGGACGCCCTTCTGCCACCCCCACAGCGAGCAACGCCGGCCCGCAAGGGCGCACGCTGTGGGGCCGGTGCTGGGTCCACACGCCCGCATCGACCGCACCCGGGACACACGGGTCGCGGAACCCTGGCTGCACGCTCCGGAGGACGAGCGGCCGGGGGAGGGACAGCGCCTGACACCAGGCGCCCCTCACAACGGTGGAAGGCACCCCCCCCGGGGATGCCCTTCCGCCACCCCCACAGCGAGCAACGCCGGCCCGCAAGGGCGCACGCTGTGGGGCCGGTGCTGGGTCCACACGCCCGCATCGACCGCACCCGGGACACCCGGGTCGCGGAACCCTGGCTGCAGGCTCCGGAGGACGAGCGGCCGGGGGAGGGACAGCGCCTGACACCAGGCGCCCCTCACAACGGTGGAAGGCACCCCCCCCGGGGACGCCCTTCCGCCACCCCCACAGCGAGCAACGCCGGCCCGCAAGGGCGCACGCTGTGGGGCTGGTGCTGGGTCCACACGCCCGCATCGACCGCGCCCGGGACACGCGGGTCGCGGAACCCTGGCTGCACGCTCCAGAGGACGAGCGGCCGGGGGAGGGACAGCGCCTGACACCAGGCGCCCCTCACAACGGTGGAAGGCACCCCCCCCGGGGACGCCCTTCCGCCACCCCCACAGCGAGCAACGCCAGCCCGCAAGGGCGCACGCTGTGGGGCCGGTGCTGGGTCCACACGCCCGCATCGACCGCACCCGGGACACACGGGTCGCGGAACCCTGGCTGCACGCTCCGGAGGACGAGCAGCCGGGGAAGGGACAGCGCCTGACACCAGGCGCCCCTCACAACGGTGGAAGGCACCCCCCCCGGGGACGCCCTTCCGCCACCCCCACAGCGAGCAACGCCGGCCCGCAAGGGCGCACGCTGCGGGGCCGGTGCTGGGTCCACACGCCCGCATCGACCGCACCCGGGACACACGGGTCGCAGAACCCCGGCTGCACGCTCCGAAGAACGAGCGGCCGGGGGAGGGACAGCGCCTGACACCAGGCGCCCCTCACAACGGTGGTAGGCACCCCCCCCGGGGACGCCCCTCCGCCACCCCCACAGCGAGCAACGCCGGCCCGCAAGGGGGCACGCTGTGGGGCCAGTGCTGGGTCCACACGCCCGCACCGACCGCGCCCGGGACACGCGGGTCGCGGAACCCTGGCTGCACGCTCCGGAGGACGAGCGGCCGGGGGAGGGACAGCGCCTGACACCAGGCGCCCCTCACAACGGTGGAAGGCACCCCCCCCGGGGACGCCCTTCCGCCACCCCCACAGCGAGCAACGCCGGCCCGCAAGGGCGCACGCTGTGAGGCCGGTGCTGGGTCCACACGCCCGCATCGACCGCGCCCGGGACACGCGGGTCACGGAACCCTGGCTGCACGCTCCGGAGGACGAGCGGCCGGGGGAGGGACAGCGCCTGACACCAGGCGCCCCTCGCAACGGTGGAAGGCACCCCCCCCGGGGACGCCCTTCCGCCACCCCCACAGCGAGCAGCGTCGGCCCGCAAGGGCGCACGCTGTGGGGCCGGTGCTGGGTCCACACGCCCGCATCGACCGCGCCCGGGACACGCCGGTCGCGGAACCCTGGCTGCACGCTCCGAAGGACGAGCGGCCGGGGAAGGGACAGCGCCTGACACCAGGCGCCCCTCACAACGGTGGAAGGCACCCCCCCCGGGGACGCCCTTCCGCCGCCCCCACAGCGAGCAACGTCGGCCCGCAAGGGCACACGCTGTGGGGCCGGTGCTGGGTCCACACGCCCGCATCGACCGCACCCGGGACACCCGGGTCGCAGAACCCTGGCTGCACGCTCCGGAGGACGAGCGGCCGAGGGAGGGACAGCGCCTGCCACCAGGCGCCCCTCACAACGCTGGAAGGCAGCCCCCCCCGGGGACGCCCTTCCGCCACCCCCACAGCGAACAACGCCGGCCCGCAAGGGCGCACGCTGTGGGGCCGGTACTGGGTCCACACGCCCGCATCGACCGCACCCGGGACACACGGGTCGCGGAACCCTGGCTGCACGCTCCGGAGGACGAGCGGCCCGGGAAGGGACAGCGCCCGACACCAGGCGCCCCTCACAACGTTGGAAGGCACCCCCCCCGGGGACGCCATTCCGCCACCCCCACAGCGAGCAGTGTCGGCCCGCAAGGGCGCACGCTGTGGGACCGGTGCTGGGTCCACACGCCCGCATCGACCGCGCCCGGGACACCCCGGTCGCGGAACCCTGGCTGCACGCTCCGGAGGACGAGCGGCCGGGGGAGGGACAGCGCCTGACACCAGGCGCCCCTCACAACGGTGGAAGGCACCCCCCCCGGGGACGCCCTTCCGCCACCCCCACAGCGAGCAACGCCGGCCCGCAAGGGCGCACGCTGTGGGGCCGGTGCTGGGTCCACACGCCCGCATCGACCGCACCCGGGACACACGGGTCGCGGAACCCTGGCTGCCCGCTCCGGAGGACGAGCGGCCGGGGGAGGGACAGCGCCTGACACCAGGCGCCCCCCACAACGGTGGAAGGCACTCCCCCCGGGGACGCCCTTCCGCCACCCCCACAGCGAGCAACGCCGGCCCGCAAGGGCGCACGCTGTGGGGCCGGTGCTGGGCCCGCACGTCCGCATCGACCGCAACCGGGACACACGGGTCGCGGAACCCTGGCTGCCCGCTCCGGAGGACGGGCGACCGGGAGAGGAACAGCGCCTAACACCGGACGCCCCTCGCAACACTGGAATGGGGATGCCCATCCACCACCCCCACACCGAGCAACGCACCAACGCACCAACGCACCAGCCACGGGACATCCGCACCCCGCCCCCTGCTCTTAGACACAGCGACATAGCAATGGCGGAACCCGCGGCACCACGCAAGACACGCCCCCGATCTCCGACGCTGGACGAAGCACACGAGGTCATCAGGGCGCTGGGACTCAGAGATGGCGAAGGAGACCCTCCACAAGGGGACGCGGGCACAGACTCCGACCTGGAGGCATTGCCGGAGCCCCCCACGGGGGACGCGCCCGCGGAACCTGCGCCGCCGGCGGACAGCGTACCCGCGATCTGCCCCGCGTGGAAACGGGGCCATTGCACCGGCGAAGGCTGGTGCCCCAAACAGCACCCCCAGCCCGATGCCGACGACGGAGCATTGCCGGAGGTGAAACCCGCGGCCGCACGCGCCGCCCTACGCTACGGGGTGACGCAGGGCGGGATCCTGGATGAGACGGCGCGCGGCAGCGTGAACATCCAGGAGGCCGTCGACCGAGTCACCCACGCGGGACAGGCGGCAGTGGCCTTGCACACCCGGGGCCGCCACGGTGGACCCGCAGAGGGGATCATTGTGGATCCCTCGGGAATGGTGCTGGTCCTGGCGGCGGACATGGTCCGAGGGGTGCTCCACGCGTCCCGCGTGCGGCGGGCGTGCCCACAGTGGACCATCCAGGTGTACACCCCCCCGCGGGCGTGGCCCTTTTCCACATGGGCGGTGCTCGCCGTCATGTGGCACCTGGCACCGGTGGACGCCCCCACAGGGACCGCGGAGGACATCGCCCGGGACCTCCACACCTGGCCGGCCGACCAGGAATACCCCTGGCGCAGGCCCCGGGGCGGCCTCCCGGTGGCACCAGCGGCAGAGGGGCTCAGCCTCGCGGCAACCCTCCAACGGCACCCCGACAAGCAGGCGCGCCACTTCCTGCAGACGGGCACGGTCCCGGCCACCCCGCCAGACTCCGAGTGGCGATGGGACGCAGGGGTGGCGCAACCACTGCCGGGCCCCTGGACCCTCCCGTTGTGGTACTTGCCCATGGGCACCTTGGCCCACGCCACCCAGGCCGTCAAGGGGGCTTTTCCGCAGCCGCTCCTCCCCGGCGTGGCCCTGCTCCGCAGCCTGCAGGCGGGGGCCGCCTGGGTACGGTGGAAGGAAGGGAAGGGGCGCTCGAGCCCCTATTTCCCCATGGTCCAAGGCCAGGCGCTGATCCATGCCGAGGGCATGGGGACCGTGGAATGGGGGGCGATCGTGCCCGGCACGGCGTGCAGGTGGATCACGGCGGCCGCCCCACAGCCCATGCGATCGCCGCCGGCGTGCCACCGCCTCCTACGGATGGTCCCCTCATTGGCCCCCCAGCACGCCTTTACAAGGGACGTGTGGAAGGCCGTACTGAGCCACACCAGGGAGTGGCTAACGAACCCGGGTACGCGGTACCCGCCGGGACCGGTGCTCGAACAGCTCACGGCCCCCACACCCGGGGTCCTCCACGCCCTACACAGGGCGTCGGCCCTCACGAAGCAGCTCAACGACGAAGTGCTGGACCTGGCGCTGGAGCCGCTGCGGGTGCTCTACCCGCAAGCGCACATCCCACCCGCGGGCACGTCCAACCGCCTAGGCCGCCTGGGGTTGCAGCGCCGCGTCGAGGCCGCGCACCCAGGACGCGTGGTGGAACAGTGGCTAACGCTCCGCAATCCGTCCACCGCGGAGGGCCACTGGTACCTGCACCAACTCCTCTTCCAGCCACGGGCAGCCCCGGAACACCGCCGGCAGAACCCGTACCACACGCACCCGGAGCGCCGGGGTGCGCAAAACTACCCGCAGCCAATCCCGCCCGCCCTCCCGCCGGGGCAGGGCCCGGAGGCGCTACAGCGGGGCCCCCCGCTCGACACCGCCACCACGGTACAGCAATGGGGAGGCGACGATGCGAGCGGTGCCGAACCCGACTGCACGAACTGCGGAGCGGTGGCCTGGATGGCAGCCTGCAGGCACCTCACCCGAGATACCACGGGACTCCGGCAGTACAGACCCACGGACCGCACGGCGCTGGCGTCCACGGTCGCGGCCGTCACCATGGGTCCAGTGGCGGCGTGGCCGGCGCAGCTGCTGCCCCACGTCCCCTGCCGTGACACGCGGCCCCGACGGCCGGCCGCGACGCACGAGCCGACGGCACCCCTCACGGCGGAGCAACTATACGTCGTCGCGGCGGCGTTGCTAGCAGACGGCGGGGAGAGCTTCGTCCACCACCACGGCCCGGCGCAAATTGCGGGATGCATACAAGGGCCCCAGCGCGATGCACCAGACCCGTGGCATGCCACACTCCGCGGGCGCACCCGCGTCTGGGGTGCGGGCGATGGCGCACCCCCGCCCGGGCCTAAGCAGGGGGAGGCACTGGTACTGCAGACGGCAGGCTACCAAGCCATCATACACGGCCACGCCGGAGGGTACCGGTCGCACATCCTGGCCGGAGGCCGATGGACGGTCTGGCACAGCACCGCCAGGCAGGGGGCTTTCCCGCCCCTGCCCCACGTCGACTGGCGACAGGGGCCCACCCAGGCCTACTATATGTCGGCGGACCCCTGGCCGCTGGCGGTCCTGCTACACACTGTCAGTGCCCCCAACAAGAGGCAGGAACCGGGGTGGGTCAACCCCCCCACACTGGTGTGGAGCCCCGACCAGGAGGAGCATCTACGGGCCGCGTGGCAGGGAGACGCCATCAGGGCCACGGACGTCCCGGACCTCCACGCGGGGCCCATCACGCACGCCCGCCCAGCGGCTACCCTGGCGGTGGCCCAACGGGGGCAGCAGAACCCACAGTGGGTGGTCTGCATGTTCAGCCCGGCGGACGCGCACATCGTCGTCTGCGACCCCGAACGCCTGCCGGAGCCCGAAGCCGTGATCCGCGTGGCAGACTGCAACCGCATGATCATCAAGGCGCTGCGGGAGGGGGAACACCACGCCCTCCTGCTCCAGGTCAGGCTGAAGGACAACGCCCGGGCGGCGAGGCCGGGAGTGTGGCCGGCAGCAGCGCACCCCGCCGACCTGGAGCTCCAGCTGGCGGTCCCGACCACGGTGTACCACTGGCTACAGGCCTTCCACGACCTGCGATGGAGGAGCAAACCCGACCGCCAAATCGGCTCCACGCACTGGCAAACGTGGCTGCAAGCAGACGCGCAGCGCGATGCCGCCCGAGACCTCGGGCCCGCGCCCGCGACGCGAGCCCTCAATGCGGCGGCCCCGGGCCGCGCGCTGGCACCACACACGGTGCCGCTGGCCAACCTGCCCTTCGAACCAGCGGCGGAGGGCGCCATTCGGAAGTCAGTGCAGCTCCCCCCGGCGCGAGGGGCCACGGAGCCGACGAAATGCCCCCTGTGTGCGGACAAGTACTACACCAGCAGGGCAATGCTGGAACACCTGGCGTGGCACGCGGTGCACGCTGCGGCCCCGGCGGACGACAAGGAGGCGGCCGCCAACATCCTGCAGGGGAGAGCACGGAGGTCCCCGTGGCACGCCCCGTACACCCGGCGCCCCCCGCCCCAGGCAGCCGACCACGCAGATGGAGGTGAGGAGGCACCCGGAGCGGCCCCGGGGGCCGGCGGTGCGGCCCCACCAGGGTCCATGTCCATCCCCGCGGGGCTGGCCCCCCTGGCCCCCCTGGCTCCCCCGGTCCCCCGGGCCCCCCTGTGGGCCCCGCTGGGAACGGGCTCAGCGGATGCGGCGCACCCAGATGCCCTGGCGGCGCCAGCGAACCCGGCGGCGATGCCGATGCGGGATAGCTGACTCCAGGAGGACACGACGGGCGACGCCCTGTGGCTCCTCTCGTGGAACCTGCGCAACGGTCTCGTGCCGCCAGACCGGTCCCTCCGGGACACACTCCGGCGGCGCCGGGGGCCGGCGGCCTGCACCGACAAGGAGCACCTCATCACCGGCATGCTGCCCCAGGAGGGGGGCTTTGCCATCATGCTCCAGGAAACGGGGATCGCCACCAGGGCGCAGGAGATGCACGTGGCCGCGGCGCTCCGGGACAAGGGGTACACCGCCTACTTCAGCAGCCGGCTGGCGGAGACGGGGGCCACCTCCACCTCGAGAGGGAGGGGCCTCCTCACCGCGGTCAGCAGCAAGTACGTGGCGGAGCACGAGGTGCTCAGCTTCACAGAAATTGTCCCCGGGAAGGCCGCGGCCCTGGAGATCCGCACGGACGGGGGAGGCCTCACCCTCATCAACGTCCACGGGCCGCAAGCAGGTTGCTCTCCGTGGGCGGGACGGGCGGCGTTCTGGGCCGACATACAAATGTATGCCACGGCACGCAGCCTCGGCGGGAGGCACCCGGTGGTCATCGCCGGCGACACCAACATCTACATGGATGTCCCCGCCAACCCGGCCACGGAGCATTTCCGAGCGGGCTGGGAAGCCTGCGGCTTCCGAAGAGCCGCGGCAGGCGGCGAGGAGGACATGACCCCCACGCTCCACCCGTCCCAGCACAGGGTGGACACCTTCCTGGTCAACGAGCCCCTCCTGCCGTGGTCCCTGCGGGAGAGCGTCTGGGCTCGCGGCATGGCACACCCCCAGGTGGTCGGCTCGGACCACCTCCCGGTCCGCCTGGCCCTGCCGCGCCTCCTCAGCGCAGCGGGACGCGCGGCGATACCCACCCCCTACAGCCACACGGAGGGCCGCCTCCTCCCGTACGACGCCGAGGCCGCGCCCGTCCAACACTGCCTGTGGGCGGCGGTCACCGCCGCGCAGGATGAACCCTCCCCTGCGCCCTGGCTGGGTCCCGCAGAGCAGCAAGACTACGGGTCCATGCCCGCGGCTGCGGTGGACAAGGTGTTCGAACACCTCCACGCGACGCATGACGCCCTGGCGCGCGTGGTGGGACGCCGGCAGCCGTCTCCGGCGGGAACGGACCCGGCGGAGGGGGACCTCCCGGAGAGCGGAAAGCAGCTCCAGGCAGCGGTCCTCCGCTATGACACCCTGGCAGCGCGCACCCCGGCAGCGTACCAGGCGGACGCGGCCAGGCATGGCATCCGGTCCGAGGCGGCGCTCCGGCTCACGGAGGAACTGCAGGGTGTGTCGCCCGGGTTCCGCCTGACCACGCAGGGCCAGCTGCAGGAGGAGCTGGAGAGGCAAGCAGCCGCCCTCGAGGAGGACATTCGCCAGCTCCGCGCCCTCCTGGCGGCAGACCGCAAGCGCGCCATCAAGGACTTCTGGCGCCGCCACGCCCCCGACATCGCCCAGCGATGGAAAGCCGTGCGGGGAGCCATAGAGGTAGAGGCCCCAGGCCCGTCAGGCCTCTGGAACGTGCGGGTTCCCAACACCCAAACGCTCCTCACGGAGGCCCACGACGTGATGTTCGCAGTTCGCGCCTTCTGGCGAGAACTGTATGACAAACGCCCGGTGGACCTCCCGGGTTTCCAGGCGGTCCTCGGCCGCCACGTCCCCCGGGTCTCTGAGGGAGCCTGGACACAGGTCCAGCAGTACTCCATGCTGGACCTGAAGTCCGCCCTGGACAAGGCCGATGGCAAGGCCCCAGGTCCTAACCACGTGGAGGCCCGCTTCATCAAGGCCCTCCCGGCACCCGCCCAGTGGCTCCTGGTCCACTCCTACCGGGCCATCCTCCGCGGCGCCCCGCCACCGATGCACTGGAGGGACGCACACATCTGGCTCAGCCCCAAGGTACCGGGCTCTGCCAGACTGGACGACTACAGACCCATAGCCCTGGGCCAGCTGGACATGAAGCTGCTCACGGGCCCACTCACCCAGCGCATCACGGAGGTGCTCACACGGCACGGGGTGGTCAGCGACTGGCAGCAGGGGGCCCTCCCTGGCTCCAACACAGGCCCCCCGCTGTTCATGGCGCAGCGGCAGCTCCAGCGGGGAAGGCCCAACTACGTCTTCTCCTTCGACGCCCGCAAGGCCTTCGACACCGCCCCACACGGCGCCCTCCACCTCATCCTGCGCCACCTCTCCGTGCCGCCGGACGTCATTGACCTCCTGCTCTTCCTCCACACGTGCGCCAGGCTGCGCATCGTCACAGCACACGGGCTAACGCAGCCCGTCTACATGCTACGCGGCGTCCGGCAGGGCAACCCCGAGAGCCCCCTGCTGTACGCGCTCCTCCTGGAGCCCCTGCTCAGGGCACAGGGGCACCGCCTGCGCCCGCCGGGAGGGGCCGAGCACGGCCTCATCCAGGCCTATATCGACGACCTGCTGGTGGTGGCCCACACGCTGCAGCACTTCGTCGAGGGCGTGGAGGCGGTGGCCGCGTACCTGGGGATGATGGGCATGGAGCTCAACCCCCGCAAGTGCGCCATGGCCACCACGGAGGGGGTCCCGGGCCTGCAGCTGCGCCTCTGCCCCCACCTGGAAAACCCGTGGTACTGGGTACCGGCGGCGGACTCCGTCCCCTACCTGGGACTCCAGCTGCAGCCGGACGGGGAGTTCTCCCTGCAACGCAAGCTCCGGCTACGCCTGGCGGCAGTGCACCACTGGTGCCTTAACACCCTCGCGCCACCGAAAGTGGTGCAGGACGTCATCCTGGCGATCCTCGGAGGGGTGACGCAGTACGTCGCCCCTTTCATCGCCGACGACTCCGACACTGCACGCCGCCTGGACCACATCACGGTCCAGGTCGCGAAGGACAGGGCACGGTACGCCTTCGACGCCTCGCGGGACAGCCTGCAGGATGACCGGACCCTGGGGCTCACACGGGTGCCCACGCGGTGCCAGCAGGCAGCGGTGGCCCTCGTGGGTACACTCGTCCACCACCGCGCAACCTCCGTGCGCGCCGAGGTCACCAAGATGTTCTGGGAGATAGCCGGCGCGCACGGAATATGCCCCGAGGTACACTACCCCGTCCCGGAGTTCGCAACTCTGGCGGGAGGCGACTGGGTCCACCGCATACCCCGGGCCCTGGCCGCCCTGGGAGTGGGGATGTACAACCCCATCGCGTGCCCCAGGGCGGCTCATGTCCAACTACAGTCCCCGCCGGGCAAAATCGTCACGCTGCGCACCGCCAAGCTGCGACACCGCGACACGTGCCGCCTGACGGTGCCACACGCAACGCCGTGGCATGGGCACCACGGGCCACGCCACCCCTTCCCCGACAACGACGATCCGTGGCCGACGGCGGTGCGGGAGTGCCTCAACCAATGCGCCGATGAACACCTCCATTATTGCCGCCGTGAGCAAGGGCCCACCAACCACCCCGGGTGGCGCGATGCCCTGGCCCACCTCTTCCACACCACCGGCACACGGGACCCCCGCCTGAGACTCGTCCACCCCACGAGGGCTAAGCAGGACGCCCACACCGGCCCACGGGTGACCCCGGACGGCCTGCACCTCCACGTCGGGGGCTACCGCCGCCGGGACGGCCTGTCCCCCCCCACGCGGGGGGCGGCGTACCACCCGCCACCGGCCCTCATGTACATCCTCCGCGACGTACTCGCGGAAAGCGAGCACCAAGAGCCTAACGCGGACGTGGCGTGGCCAGAGCCCTTACGCCCCCGGCCCCACGCGCCGACGCCGTTGTGGCTGGTGACCACAGACGACCAATGCACCCAAGCGACGGGACAAGCGCAGCTCCGGGCCGAGTGGGTGATAGTGCAAGTGGGGGCAGGCCAGCCCAAACCCCGTGGGCTCCCCCGTGGCACCGCCCTACTGGTGGCTACGGGGGTGCCGCACAACCCACACATGGAGGTGCACGCGCTGGAGGACCGTCCGGAGGACACAGGACACCTGGTGGTACACCAGCGCGGGGGCCCGGCGTGGCTCAAGGAACATGTGACGGCGCTACGGTCCTGGGCAAGCACGGTCGCCGGAGCGGAGATCCGGCTGCACGACCACCCGGCGATCAGCCCAGGCGACACCAGGGCGCTGAGCGTGGACCAACTGACCCACAGCCACCCCGACGTCCGGTGGCACTCCACCGACCTCAACGCGGGGTGGCTCAGCCGCACCGGATACTACTGGATCGCGGAGGCCTGGGGACACACCTCCTCTGACGCGTCCGGGGGCAGACCCTGCAAACACGCCACCAGCGTCGCTCTCGCCGCCGACCTCACCCGCACGTGGGCGGTGGCCATCTCGGGCACGGTGCCCGACGGAGAGGGGGTGGCCGCCTCCCTCCCCCTACATTACGGTGCACACAGACCATGGGTCCACAAGGTGGACGCCGAAGTCATCCTCCACCTCCTGCGACACGCAGATCGCGAGCGAACCACGGGGGTCCCCGCGGGCGCAGCGAAGGTGGTCAACCAGATGCCCCTGAGGTGGCTCCGGGACGGCCTGTGCGCGCGGGGGCAACACGTCGGGCACCCGTTCTGGTACGTCCGAGCCACCTCGCACCACAGTGACGCCCTACTGCACAAGGCGGACTGGGCGGCGTCCCAGGACACCAACTTGCAGAACACGCCCTCGGACCCTGGCCACGCCCAACTCATCGTCGCCGGCCGTGACGGCCATCTCGATCTACGGCCCCCCACGATGCGGGTGCTCGGCGAGGTCGCGCAACGGGCGCAGACGGACCATGCGCTGACGCACCGGGGACACACACCCTTGGGCGCGGCCCACGCCACGGCCTACGTCCACGCCCGGGACCTCACCGTGGCGGCCACCAACCGCCGGGCGCTGCGGGCCCGAGACGGCCACACGCCGGTGCAGCGCAGGCTCCGCGTCCGGAAGGATCGGCTCTCCGGCGTCGCCATCGTCCCGCAACCGTGCCTTTTTTGCGGCGGCCCGGAAGAGACCCCGGTGCACATGCACGTGGGCTGCACCCACTCGCGGCTCCTCTGGCCCCACTACCGCCAGGCGGTACACGAGGCGGCCCGCCACCTCCCACCTGGGGACAAGGCCCTGTGGGTGGCCTCGTGGCGCTCCGCAGGCGCCACGTGGACGGAGGTGTTCTGCTCCGGACTGGTGCCCGAGGACGCGGAGGCGCAGCTCCGCGCCATAACCCGATACAACCCGCGGGGAGAGACCTCAGTGGACGATTTCCTCCACCACATGCTCCGGCTGGGGGACTTCGCGTGGGAGCTTCGCAACCACCGGCTGGAGCAACTCCTCCACGAGCCCCTAAGCGCGGCGGCCCGGGCGCACCGGTGGCTCACTGCGGCGGAGGGCGACCACCCTCCCCCTCCCCCGCGCCCTGACAAGGACTTCGTAGCCTCCCTCCGTGTTGTGAATGGCACTCTGGAGTGCCCACTCCAAGAGAGCCCCCACCCGTATCAGGACCTGCCGGGGGGGTTCTCGAGGCACCTACAAGACGCCCTTTTCCCACCATGGATCATCGGGCGCGGCTCCATGACCGCATGGGAGGCGCGCATCGTGGGGGAGGAGTGGGCGCGGTAGTGGGGCCGGTGGTGCGCCGCCACGCGCGCCCCGGAGACCCCTGCGCAACGATACGCCGCCATCCCGCTCCGGGGGTGGGGGCCGGACACCCGGCCGAGACCCACCATGATCCGCGGGGCGGGGCCTGACCACCCGTGGGACGCGGCGACGGGGGAATGGCTGCAGGCGGCCCCGGGGCCGCAAACGGGATGAACTGGGGACGTATCCTCACTCGTCAGGACGCCCGTCCCGCCCCGCATCGTCCTTCACACCGCCAACGTGCTCCGGGCCACGGAGATACGCACGTGGGGACACGCTGCGGCCGCCGTCCGGTGGCACCCCCCAGAGGACGGGGCCGCCCAAGTCACCGTGGCGCACTTCAAAGCTGGGGGGCCGGTATACGACGACGCCCTGTCCCGGCTGGGCGACACCCAGGGGCCCTTGCTCCTCATGCTCCCCACCGGTATCGCAGCCGCGCTGCGCCAGGAGCTAGACGGCTGCGAAGGGCTGCGAGTGGGGTGGGAGGCAGTCGCGGACGGCACCCTGCTGGCCCTCCTCCACAGAGACACCGCGAACGGGTGCCAATGGGACGCGCTGACGCCCCACCTCACCGGGCGCCACGTGTACATGGCGAGCCCCCCCCAGGGGCACCCCCGCCCGGCGTGGGACGACCTCATCGCCGCCTTCCACGACCACGGGATCCTCCCCAGCGACACGTGGCAGGAGGTCCAGCGGAAGACGCTTGGCAAGGACTACCGGCGCCGCGTCCGCGCCCGCTTGCTGGAGACCCGGGACCCCCTCCGACAGAGGTGGGACGACCTCTGGCTCCGCCATCTCGACCCTTGGTCGCCGCCCTCCCACCTCCCACACACCTGCCGACTCTGCGGAGAGTGTGACACGGTGTCCTCCGCAGCAGCGACAGGCGCCAACAGGTGCGCGCGGTGCACCCAGGGAGCCGCGTGCCCCTGGCCCGAACCTCCCGCAGGCCCGCGCAGGCGCACAGAGGAGGAGGCCTTGCGCCGGCGCATCGAGGGGGCACACACCCCCTCGCACGAACGCGCGGGCCCCGCGGGCGCTGCCCTTCTGTGGATCCACGTGCACCTGCGGGACCCCACATCCGTTGCGCACCTGTCGCACGTGTTCGCCCCCTAACCCCCACCCGCCGCCGCCCTTTGCAGAGCCCGCAGCACCATGCCACGCCGACGGGGGGATGGGCCGGGGCACACCAGGGCCCACCGCAGAGCGCAGGAGGCGGCCGTCCGGGGCCTGGTGGCGGACGCGGTGGCGGAGGCAAAAGAAGCGCACGCTGCCGCACGGTGCGACCTGGAGGGCAGTGCGAGGGCCTTCCTCAACGAGACCGCCCTCCCGGCCGTCCGCGCCCTGAACGGAGCGGGGGCCCCTACGCTGCTCCCGGCAATGCACCGGATCGTGAACGCCGTCCGGCCGGGGCTCATCAGCCCGGAAGCGGCCCTCTACGGGCACTGGATGGAGTGGCGCGAGTCCAATCGGTCGGGCCGGCCCCTGTCCATGGGGGACACCCTCCGGCTGACGGGAGCGGGGTCTGCCATGTCCCTCCGCAGTAGCGCCCCAGCCCTGCTGCACGCCCTCAGGACGCGCTACCCCGGGGACGCGGCCCCGTACCTGAACCAGGCGCGGGCCACGTACCCGGGGGGAGTGTCCGAGCTGGATGCGGCGCTCCACCTTCTACAGCCGCCGGACGAGGACCTGGAGGTGGGCGAGGTCACAGTGTTTGTGGAAGGCGCGGACGAGGCGTCCGCCCGCCCCCGGCCGACCAACCCGGTGTATGACGGCACCGGGCCTACCCCCCCGTACGCCGTCGTCTACGAGGCGTTCCCCAGGGAGCCCACTTTGTGCCCCGCCCTCCCACCGGCGACGCACGCGCCCCGCGGCTGGGCTAATCCTGACCTGTCCCCCCCCCTCTCCAGGACCAGGGGTGCCCACCACAGGGGGCAGGTCCTCTGGCAAGAGTGCCCCGGCACCCCCCTCCTCCTCCTCGTCGTCGCGACCCGCGGGGGCCCGGGGCGGATCCTGGGGATCACCCCCACCCACCTCTATGGGGCCACACCCGTACCCCGCCCCCCCCTCCCGGCGCCCGCGGCGCGGGACGGAGTACACACCTTCCTGCGCACAGAGGAGGTCACCGCCGTTACGGGGGTCCACCTGGTGCGGCTGCCCCCGACACCGCTCGACGACCCCCGGGGGCCCAGGGCCCTGAGCCCCGCCCCAGACTGGGAGCTGTGGCGCGACGCGTGGGCCGCGTGGCTCCCCCGCCTCCCCTCCCAATGCCGGTGGATGGCCGCGGACCCCCGGCCATGCGGGGCTGACGCCACAGCCGGCCCCTCAGCCCCTCCCCCCCTCCCCCCCGCAGAGCACCACACGGCACTGCCCACGGCACGGCACTGATGCACCAGGAGGTAGTGGGAAGGGCGCGCCTGCCACCACGCATGCCTACCAGAGTAACAGTGATGGCAGACTCCGATGGGTCCCTCGGGCGGGACGACCGCCACCACCGCCGGTCCCGCTCCCGCTCCCCCGTCTCCTCCCCAGAGTGGACGGGGGAGACCCTCGCGGAAAGCGAGGAGCGGAGGCTCGCGGAGGCGGCGGTGGTCGGGCCGCCGCCGCCGGCCCGGGAACCTGGGCCAGCCGAGACGGCCGCCCCCGCCGCCCAAGCGGCCAGCCCCGCCGCCCCGCCCCGCCCAGATGCGCAGGAGGCGGAGACCGCGGCGAGCCACGCCGCGGCCCCGGCCGCGGCCCCCGGCACGCCGCCGACAAGGGGGGCAGCCCCGGCGCAGGAGCCGGACGCGTCGCCGGGGGCTGCCTCAGCCGCGCAGGAGAGCAAGCAGGGCGCGCGAGGGGTTGCGACGGACCCCGCACGGGCCGTGGGCGCCTCGCCGGCGGCCGCCGCGGCAGCAGAGGAGACCGAGGAGGGCGTGCGAGGTTTTGCGGCCGCGGCCACGGGCGCCTCGTCGGCGGCCGCCGCGGCAGCGGAGGAGAGTGAGGAGGGCGCGCGAGGGGCTGCGGCCCCCGGCACGCCGCGCAAGCGGGGGAAGAACCCCGAACGGGCCGCGGACGCCTCGCCGGCGGCCGCCGCAGCAGCAGCAGTGGGCAGGGAGAGCGCGAAGTACCGCGCCCACGCCAACCCCGCCCACACCCACACCAGCCCCCCCAAGCCGTACCCCCCCAAGCCCTTCCCCCCGGGGCGGGAGCGGCACGTCCGCCCCCCGACGCGCGAGCGCTCGCCGCCGGGCGTCACGCTGCCGCAACTGCAAAGGCAGCGGGACGCCCGGCGAGTGGTCCAGGAAGGGCGCAGCGGCGGGGGGGAGGGGAGCAGCGGACGGCGTGACAGGCAGGGGGCAGGGGAGGGGTCAGGGCACGGGAAGGGCGCGCAGGGGCGCGGGCAGGGAGCCCAGGTGCAGGGGGCGGGGCGAGGGGAGGTGGGAGAGCGAGCGGGCCGGGGCGTGGTGGACGAGAGGCGGGACCCGCGACACGGGCAGGGGGTCGGGGAGGGGCCAGGGCACAGGAAGGGTGCTCAGGGGCGCGGGAAGGGTACCCAGGTGCAGGGGGCAGGACAAGGGGGGATGGGAGAGCGAGCGGGCCAGGGCGTGGGGGACGAGAGGCGGGACCCGCGACACGGGCGCGGGACTGGAAAGGGGCCCAAGGGCAAGGGCAAGGGCAAGGGCAAGGGCCCCAAGGGACAGGAGGGACGGGGCATGGGAGCCCAGGGAGGAGGGCGGGGCGAAGGGAGGGGGGCAGAGGGCGGAGCGCCCCCGCAGCCGGACGTGCAGCCGGTGAGGTGCATCCCCCCCGGCATCCAGCAGATGCCGGCACACCACACCCACCACCACCACCACCACCACCACCACCACCTCTACAACATCGACCCTGACGCCGGCGAGCTCGTCCCCCCCCAACCCCCACGACACCAGCACCAGCAAGCCCCCCCCGCGCCGAGGGCGGAGCCGGCGCGGATGGCCTCGGCGGAGGGGGGACGGGGCGCGGCATCGGCGCCGCAGGCGCAGGAGCAGCGAGGGGGGCCGGCACGGGGGGCGGAGGAGAGCCGGCCATGGGACCGGGACTGGGGCGCAGTCCCGGACCCGCTGGGGGGGGAGACCCTCCCCCTGGTGGGGCAAGTGTACGGGTGGTTGTGCTGGGCCAACCAGGGGACCTCCAGGAGGTCGCGGAACCGGCCCTTCGATGCCGTGCTCCTCCGGAGGGACGGAGGAAACCAAGAGGCACCCCCGGGGGGGTGGGCGGCCCCAGAGGACCACGAGAGGGTCCTCGGGTCAGTGATCCGGGCGGTCTGGCCCGACAGGGAGCCGACGTGGCCGGCCTTCCTGGAAGGAGGAGCGGTGCTCCGCATCACGGATGCGGACGCCAACAACTGGCTCCCCCGGGCTTTGCGTAGCGCCCTCGCCCACTGGCGCTACCGCCGGCACAACCCGCCGCCGCCGCAGCCCCAGCCCCCGCACAAGCGGCGGCGCAAGTGAAGGCCCAGACGGCGGGTACGGGAGGGTTGGGGGGGGGGGATGGGCCCCCTGACCCACGCCCCCCCCACGGTATGGCACGACGTGCGAGGGCGCGCCGCCTCCCGCGGGAGGGAGTGCGGAGGCAACGAGCGCGGGGAGGAACCGGCTGCCCCGCAACCTGCTAACCACTGACCGCTAACCCCAACGGCCACCCCCGGCCGGCCGGCGCCGCGCGACAACGGCCGGGGAGGTGAGGGCCCCGGCGAGGGCCTGCGCGAGCATCCGGCTCTCGATAGGGGGGGCGGGTGAAGGGCGCGACCCCCTGGCTGATGGCTGGCCCCCGGGACCAGGACCGCCATGCCGCCCCCGCCCCTCCCCCCCGGCCGACGAGAGGCATCGCCAGGGGGCCAAAGGGCCCCCCCCAACCCACCCCCCCCCCCCCCCCCCGCACAGACCCGAGGGCGGGCGGGGAGGCGGCCCCCCCACCCCCCCCCCCCCCCCCGCACCCACCACAGCAGGGGAGCCACAGGCGCGGCCCTCCGCCCCCCCAGGGCCGGGGGGGCGCCCCCCCTCAGGGGGAACGGCGGCGCGATGCGGGCAATGGCGGCTGGGCCTGCTCCCGCGAACCCACACCGGCGTGCCGGAGCAACGCGCACAACGGAGCAGGAAGGAGGCCGCGCCCCACATGACCCTCCCGTAACCGCAGCCCGCTCCGAGGTGACAGAGGGAGGGTTTCAAGTCAGATGGAGCCCCCAGGGGGGCGGTCCACGGGCCGCTCCTCACCCCCCCCACCCCGGGGCGGCACTTCAGCCCCGACCGCACGCGCGCGCCGGAAGGGAGCGCACCGGCGACACGGAGAGAGCCAGGAAGGAGCACCACAGGCCGCCGCCTGGAACGAGAGCAGGGAGGCCGCGGCGCGACACCCCCCCCCCCCCCTCCCGCCCCCCCACCGGCCCGCCAGCCACAGGGGCCCCGGCCCCCAGCCCCCGAGGCAGAAGGGATGGACCCCCCCCGCCCGAGAGGGGAGCCGGAGTGTGACCCGCCCCCACGCCCCAGCCGCCGGCTCAAATGGGGGCCGCGAAGAACGAGTGGGCCCACGCCTGCGCACCGGGACGCCGCGCAGATCGTGCCCAGAGAAGCCAGGTGGGCGCGAACCGGAATGGTATGGGTGGCCACGCCCCCCATGGACAGCACGACACCAAGGGACGCCCCCTTTGTTGCCTACCCAGGGAAAGCGGCCCCGCAACCCGCTAACCACTGACCGCTGACCCTCACGGCCACCCCCGGCCGGCCAGCGCCGCGCGGCAACGGCCGGGGGATGAGGGGCCCCAGAGAGGGACTGCGTGAGGGTCCGGCTCTCGGTAGAGGGGGGCGGGGGAAGGGCGCGACCCCCCTGGCCGATGGCTGGCCCCCGGGGCCGGGACCGCCAAGCCCCCCCCCCCCCCCCCCTTTGGCCGACAGGAGGCATCGCCAGGGGACCGAAGGCCCCCCCCACTCCCCCCCCCCCCCTCCCACACAGACCCGAGAGCGGGCGGGCCGGCGCCCCCCCCCCCCCCCCGCACCCACCCCAGCTGGGGAGCCACAGGCGCGGCCCTCCGCCCCCCCAGGGCCGGGGGGGCGCCCCCACCCACAGGAGGAACGGCGACACGGTAAGGGCAACGGCGGCTGGACCTGCTCCCGCGAACCCACACCGGCGTGCCGGAGCAACGCGCACAACGGAACACGAAGGAGGCCGCGCCCCGCATGACCCTCCCGTAACCACAGCGCACTCCGAGGGGACAGAGGGGGGGTTTGCAGGTCAGCTGGGACCCCCAGGGGAGCGGTCCACGGGCCGCCCCTCACCCCCCCCAACCCGGGGCGGCACTTCAGCCCCGGCCGCACGCGCGCGCCGGAAGGGAGCGCGCCAGCGACACGAAGAGAGCCAGAAAGGGGTACCGCAGGCCGCCGCCCGGAACGAGAGCGGGGAGGCCGCGGCGCGACACCCCCCCTGAGGCAAGGGGGATGGGCCCCCCCCACCCGAGAGGGGAGCCGGAGTGTGACCCGCCCCCCCGCTCCAGCCGTCGGCCCACATGGGGGCCGCGAAGAACAAGCGGGCCCACGCCTGCGCACCGGGACGCCGCACAGATCGTACCCGGAGAAGCTGGGTGAACACGAACCGGAGTGGTATGGGGGGCCACGCCCCCCATGGACAGCACAACGCCAGTGACGCCCGCTTTGTTGCCTGCCCAGGGAAGGCAGAGGGACGGAAAGAGGCAGAGCGACCCCCCGCCCTACAGTCAGTCGGCGACCCGGCGGTGCTACTGTCCGCCTCTTACCCCTGTGCACGTCAGTCGGCGATCCAACGCACCCCACCCAGCCCCCTCCCCCCCTGTCCCGACCCCGTGCACGTGGACTGGGGCCTCCCGGCACGCGCAACACGCTTCACAACGCACAGCCCCACCCTCAGGACTGGATTCATAGCCGACGACACCCCTAAGTGGCGTAAGAGACTCCCGCGGCCCAGTAGTGAGAGCGTAGGTCTTCAATCGTCCAGTGCGGGGGTTCGATCCCGGGCGTTGGTGCTGCTGGGATCCCTGCACGTAGAGCTCTCTAGTTGGCGACGTGGGAACCACCCCACCCTCCAGCAACTCGCGCCACCACCGATACCGGTGGATCGGGAGGAGGTCTCGTTCGTTTTACCCCCCACCCAAGAAAAACAAAACACATGGGAGCCACCCACCCCTGCAGTAGTGCGCACCGTCAGCTGTACTCAAACAGGTCGACGGGAGGCCTCGTCCGGTATTCGAAGGGATCGGTGGGAGACCACCGATCCCGGGGTTCGAACCAGCTCCTTCGCGGCGCGCGCCTGAAGCGCTACCTCCGGGGCGGCTGCCTTCTGAGATACACTGGCACCCGGGTCACAGAACAAACGCGCCCGCAACCCCCTCCCCCTGTGCTAAGAGTAAGCCCGCGGTAGGGGTGCTCTGCTGGGCCATGAACCGGAACATTGGTGCACCACTCCAGCCACGGTCACCCCAACCCCCCCACGCATCCCGCAGGGCGAAGCTCCGTGCGCATCAGGCTCGTCATGGGAATCCGGCGGGCCGGCGCCTGGACACCAAGACGACACCTCTCTCCCCCCCCGCAAGAACAGAGCGGGGCCCCCACAACCGCACGCCCGCAACGCAGACCCCGACAGCCCACCTAGTGGACGGGCAGTCGGGGGAAGAGGAGCGCAAGACCCAGAACGCCCCGCGCAACGGACGAAGGCACCCCCCCGGGGGCGCCCAGCCGCCGCCCCCGCAATCCCAAGCCAAGTAGGGGGGAACCGGGGCCGGACCGCCCCCCCCCAAGCACGCCAGACGGAGCACGGGACCAGGGCAGGACACGCGGAGGGGCACGGACCACATGGAACGGCCCTACCAGCGCCCAGTGCCGGGACCACGCGAGATGCGCGCGCCAGACCACCCGGCGAGGAGCGGACACCGCGAGAGCGCGAGCGCACACACACGAAAAGGACACGCGGGGACCACCAGAAGGGCAACCGGACCGAGCGCGCGGAACGCACAGACCACATGGAATGGCGTACCAGCGAGCGAGGACAAGGGACACCCGGACGGGACGGCCCGCCACACGCAGCGCGGGACACGCGGGGCGGGAAGGGGGGAGAAGGGGAGACACAACACCAGGTACCGGCCCGAACCCCCCCGAACCGGCCGCGAGTGCCGCGCACACACAGACGGGACACTGCACCCGCCAACACAGTAGTGGCGCACAGCGCCACGCCCCAACCCCTAGGCTAGGCAGCCTCCGCGCCAGCCCAAGGGGGTCCCACTGGCGACAAGCCAGTAGCACGGGCCCGGCGGCGCCGGTGCCCCGGGCGACCACGCATTAGGGGGGCGACGCAGTGGGTAAGCGCCCGCGGCCACGGCTGCGAATTGATGCACTGACCGGGGAGTGGCGAAACGGGGACGCCGGGGAAGGACGGGGCTCCGAGCTCTGTGAACCCGGGGGACTCCGCCACCAGGCAGGAGGTGCGTCTTGGAGGGCCCCCCACTAGGACCCGGTGGGGAGGATATCACCTGGCCCGACCAGGTGGCCCCCCGGGGCCGAAAGGCGTCTAGTACCCGCAAAATCAAACCTCAAACCTCAAACCCCTAGCGCCTATGACACGCACTTTGGTGGTGGCGGTGGCGTCGGTGACGGTGGGGGGGCGCCGTGCTGGGCGCTACCGCCTCCAGGCCTGGGATGGCCCGGGCTGAATGTCATAGAGGACGTCCTCGGGGGCTTGGGCTTGCGCTGCCGTCGTGGTGCCGGGCTTGGGCTTGGGCTTGGGCTTGGCTGCGGGTTGCGGCTGCGGCGCGCCGACGGGCTTGGGCGGCTGCTTGGCGGCGGTCTTGGGTTTCGGCCGGGCTGCAGGCGCAGGCCTCGTCGGGGTGTGGGCCTTGGCGGCGGCGGGGTTGCTTGCGGTGGGGACGGGTTTGGGGGCCCGTGTGGGAGGTTTCCCCCGCGGTTTTGGGGGGTGGAGTACTGGATGAGGACGTGGTGGTGGTGGTGGATGAGGTGGTTGTGGTGGTGGAGGTTGTGGAGTCGGAGGCGTGGGAGAGGGCCGTGGGGGACGGCGGAGGGCCCCGGGCTGCGGGGGCGGGCGTAGGATGCTGGGTCCTGCGAGTAGTGAGAACGAAGGTGCGGGTTCGGGCACCGGGCGTGTGCGCGCGCTTTCCCTGGTGACCTGTGCGTGCTCATGCCGGTGTAGGTGCATGTGGCGGTTTAGTGGCGTTGTCTCGGCTGTGTGGGCACGTGGATTACCCAGGGGGGTGTCCACATCTGCTCCAGGACGCGTGGGTTCGTTTCCTGGAGGCAGTCGAGGGTGCGGAAGAAGCATCGCTGGATGCCGGGCATGTCCTCCTCCGTGAGGAGGGCGTAGTTTTCGGTGGGGGTGTGGGAGCCCGGCGACAGCAGCGCCATGAGGCGGGCTGCCACCATGTATGGGCAGAGTTATAGGGAGGTGGCACGTGGGGGGGTGGGTCCCCTGCGGTTCGGGGGGGGCCCCCTCTGCTGGGGGCGCAGCGTGACCTTCCACAGCCACCGGTCCGCAGGGATCCCCCAGGTCCGTTGGGTCCACTTGGCAAGGCAATACATCGCCTTACCAAGGCTCTGGTGGCCGCTGCGGATGGAGAGCAGCGTGTCCAGGCTGTGATTTGCTTTCATTTGCTATCTCAGTCTCCATTTCATTTCGCCCATTGAACCGCTTACCCTACGCGGTGGAACATGCGCGCGCATATACACGCTGTCATGTTGAGTTTTGAGTTTCTGGTTGTATGGGTTTTGAGTATTGGTTACATCGATGAACGGGTGGAATGAGAGAACAAAATTCGTTATCTGCCGCACACGATTTCAGATGCTTGTAGCATTACATAGCTCAAGAATTTGTGTTCCTCACAAACACGCTTTCTACTGATTTCACGTGTTTCAGAATCGTACTTGATGAGTTCTCTTCCGTGATTTGCCTGTTGCTTTGCTTATCTACGTCAAACTCGCCCTCACAAGGAAAGGCCGAGTGTACCTCATTGATTGCACCTACTTGACAACTACTTGGCGACTACTTTGCGACAACTTTGACAATTTTGGTTGGTTTGGATTATTCGAAGTCTTGAACGCTATGTCTTATCGTGGTTCCCGAGATTCACATGATTACCGCTCCTATGGAGATGATTCCTACCGCCGGCGTGAGTATGATCGAGAGTAGGATCGTGAGAGAGACCATGACCGCCGCCATGGACATAACCGTGAGGGAGATTACGGATATGATGAACGCTTCCAAACTCCTCGGCGCTCCTACCGTTATGCTCGAAAGGATGATCGTGGGAACTGTGCTCTATTTTTAGGGTCTTCTCCCGTGAAAAGTGGTGGCAATGCCACGCTATAAAATTGCTGAATAGCCGCCTACCCCAGTTTTCTTCCAAAGACTGGGCCAGGTGGGGCCGGGGCAAATTATACCCACCCACTGTGTTGAGTATGACTGATTCCACTACAGTGGAGAAAGAGGTGTCGTGTTTCCGATCCTCCCTATACTTGGAGCAACAATTTTCTATCCTCCACGAATCGCAGGGTACGGTTGAACACCGTCTATGGGAACGCCTTTTCAGAAAGGTGAAGGCCCGGACACGGCGCGAGTGTGGCATCGTGCTGAGAGGCTTCCTGCTGTTAAAAATCAACAATACTTCAGCAGCATTTGCTGATTTTGTTCAGCAACGGATGCGCCAGCATTTGCTTGATTCAAAGTGTTTCACCCCCCTGAAATCCTTCTATGCGAATCGTATCAGAGTGGTTTGGTGTAAAACAAAAAAGGTGGCTGATTGGGTTTGAAATTTGAGGTTTGATTTTGCGGGTACTAGATGCCTTTCGACCCCGGGGGGCCACCTGGTCGGGGCAGGTGATATCCTCCCCACTGGGTCCTAGTGGGGGGCCCTCCAAGACGCACCTCCTGCATGGTCGCGGAGTCCCCCGGGTTCACAGGGCTCGGGGCCTCATCCCTCCCCGGCTTCCCCGTTTCGCCACTCCCCGGTCAGTGCATCAATTCGCAGCCGTGGCTGCGGGCGCTTACCCACCGCGTCGCCCCCCTAATGCGTGGTCGCCCGGGGCGCCGGCGCCGCCGAGCCCGTGCTACTGGCTTGTCGCCAGTGGGACCCCCTTGGACTGGCGCGGAGGCTGCCTAGCCTAGGGGTTGGGGTGTGGCGCAGTGCGCCACTACTGCCTTGGCGGGTGCAGTGCCCCGTCCGTGTGTGCGCGGCGCTCGCGGCCGGTTCGGGGGGTTCGGGCCGGTACCTGGTGTTGTGTCTCTCCCGTTTCCCCCTTCCCGCCCCGCGTGTCCTTTACCCTCGCTCGCTGGTACGCCATTCCACGCGGTCTGTGCGTTCCGCGAGCTCGGTCCGGTTGCCCTTCTGGTAGTCACCACGTGCCCTTTGCGTGTGTTTGCGCTCGCGCTCCTGCGGCGTCCGCTCCCCCCCCCCCTGGGTGGTGTGGCGTGCGCACCTCGCGCGGTCCCGGCACTGGGCGCTGGTAGGGCCGTTCCACGTGGTCCCTGCCCCTCCGCGTGTCCTGCCCCGGTCCCTTGCTCCGTCTGGCGTGCTTGGGGGGGGGGGGCAGTCCGGTCCCGGTTCCCCCCTACCTGGCTTGGGGCTGTGCGCCCCCCGTGGGGGTGGCGGAAGGGCGTCCCCGGGGGGGTGCCTTCCACTGTTGCGAGGGGCGTCTGACGTCAGGCGCTCCCCCTCCCCCGACTGCCCGCCCACTGGGCGGGCTGTTGGGGTCCACTACCCACGTGCTGTGGGCACGGGCGTGTGGGTGTGGGGGCCCAACACCATCCCCTTGGCCTGCATGCCCTGTGGGGGCTGCGTGCCGTGGGGATGTTGGGGGGCCGTCCCCGGGGGTGGTGCCTTCCACCGTTGTGAGGGGCGTCTGAGGTCAGGCGCTCCCCCTCCCCCGACTGCCCGCCCACTGGGCGGGCTGTTGTGGTCCGCCACCCACGTGCTGCGGGCGCTGGCGTGTGGGTGTGGGGGCCCATCACGGTCCCCTTTGGCCTGCATGCCCTGTGGTAGCTGCGTGCCGTGGGGGTGGTGGGGGGCCGTCCCCGGGGGGGCTGGCCTGCCACCGTTGTGAGGGGCGTCTGGTGTCAGGCGCTGTCCCTCCCCCGGCCGCCCGCCCTCCGGGGCGGCCGGCCGGGGTTCCGCGACCCGTGTGTCCCGGGTGCGGTCGGTGCGGGCGTGGGACCCAGCACCGGCCCCACAGCGTGCGCCCTTGCGGGCCGGCGTTGCTCGCTGTGGGGGTGGCGGAAGGGCGTTCCCCGGGGGTGCCTTCCACCGTTGTGAGGGGTGTCTGCGGTCAGGCACTCCCCCTCCCCAAACTGCCCGCCCACTGTGCGGGCTGTTGGGGTCTGCCAACCACATGCTGTGGGCGCGGGTGTGCGGCCATGGGGGCCCAACACTGTACCCTTGGCCTGCATACCCTGTGGGGGCTGCGTGCCGCGGGGTCGTTGGGGGGCTGTCCCCGGGGGGGGTGGCCTGCCACCGTTGTGAGGGGCGTCTGGTGTCAGCCGCTGTCCCTTCCCCAGCCACCCGTCCTCTGCGGCGGGCAGCCGGGTTTCTGCGACCCGTGTGCCCCAATGCGGTCGGTGCGGGCGTCGGGACCCAGCACCGGCCCCCCAGCGTGCGCCCTTGCGGGCCGGCGTTGCTCGCTGTGGGGGCAGCGGAAGGGCGTCCCCGGGGGGGGTGCCTTCCACTGTTGTGAGGGGCGTCTGAGGTCAGGCGCTCCCCCTCCCCCGACTGCCCGCCCACTGGGCGGGCCGTTGGAGTCCGCCACCCACGTGCTGTGGGCGCGGGTGTGTGGGTGTGGGGGCCCAACACCATCTCCTTGGCCTGCATGCCCTGTGGGGGCTGCGTGCCGCGGGGGTGATGGGGGGCCTTCCCCGGGGGGGGTGGCCTGCCACCGTTGTGAGGGGCGTCTCGTGTCAGGCGCTGTCCCTCCCCCAGCCGCCCGTCCCCTGGGGCGGGCGGCCGGGGTTCCCCGACCCGTTTGTCCTGGGTGCGGTCGGTGCGGGCGTGGGGACCCAGCACCGGCCCCACAGCAAGCGCCCTTGCGGGCCGGCGTTGCTCGCAGTGGGGGTGGCGGAAGGGCGTCCCCGGGGGGGGTGCCTTCCACCATTGTGAGGGGCGTCTGAGCTCAGGCGCTCCCCCCCCCCCGACTGCCCGCCCACTGGGCGGGCTGTTGTGGTCCGCCACCCACGTGCTGTGGGCGCGGGCGTGTGGGTGTGGGGGCCCATCACGGTCCCCTTGGCCTGCATGCCCTGTGGGGGCTGCGTACCGTGGGGGTGGTGGGGGGCCGTCCCCGGGGGGGGTGGCCTGCCACCGTTGTGAGGGGCGTCTGGTGTCAGCCGCTGTCCCTCCCCCGGCCGCCCGCCCTCTGGGGCGGGCGGCCAGGGTTCCACGACCCGTGTGTCCCGGGTGCGGTCGGTGCGGGCGTGGGACCCAGCACCGGCCCCACAGCCTGCGCCCTTGCGGGCCGGCGTTGCTCGCTGTGGGGGTGGCGGAAGGGCGTTCCCAGGGGGGTGCCTTCCACCGTTGTGAGGGGCGTCTGGGAACAGCGCTCCCCCTCCCCAAACTGCCCGCCCACTGGGCGGGCTGTTGGGGTCCGCCACCCACATGCTGTGGGCGTGGGTGTGCGGGTGTGGGGGCCCAACACTGTCCCCTTGGCCTGCATGCCCTGTAGGGGCTGCATGCCGCGGGGGTGGTGGGGGTCGTCCCCGGGGGGGGTGGAGAAAGAGGTGTCGTGTTTGCAGTCCTCCCCGTCCTTGGAGCAACAATTTTCTATCCTCCATGAATCGCAGGGTACGGTTGAACACCGTCTATGGGAACGCCTTTTCAGAAAGATGAAGGCCCGGACACGGCGCGAGTGTGGCATCGTGCTGAGACGCTTCCTGCTGTTGAAAATCAACAATACTTCAGCAGCATTTGCTGATTTCGTTCAGCAACGGATGCGCCAGCATTTGCTTGATTCAAAGTTTTTCACCCCCCTGAATTCCTTCTATGCGAATCGTATCAAGGTGGTTCGGTGTAAAACAAAAAAGGTGGCTGATTGGGTTCTGAACTCGCAGTTCCGAGTCACTCCTGGATTACTGCAGCGCTGCCTGGAACAGGGATGCGCCTGTGTGGAGTCACCTTTGTGCTGCCCTCCTCCCATCGGCCATATTGTGTCCCGATCCACATGTGAGCACTTACGACTGATTCTGAGTGATTCAGCTGGATTGTTACGGCAGAATGCCCAAAATTCTACTGTTGCCCCCTTATTGTCAAGCGTCCATTGTTTGTCTTCCTCCGTGTATTCCACTATGCGACGATTGCCAGGAGTTCCTGAACACGAGGCTATGTCTGCATCTCGCTCAATGGCTGAGGCAGTTTTTGATGCCTTTTATGACGAGATACAATCGGTTGACCCTGGAGTGAATCCTGAGCACCTGCAGACATTACGTCAGCAGGACCATAACTTCCGTTTTTTACTCGCTGATAAAAACCCGGGGTTGCTGTTTGTTGTATGCACTGTCCATTGGACCCAGTTGTTCCAGACACACATATTACAAAATGTGAAGTACCAAGTCTTGCACGCTTTTGGCGCTGCCTTTATGGCACGAAACCTCCTGCGTAATACTATCATTGAACGGATGTATTCTTCTGGACTTATCCAAACGTGGCGCCCGATTCTCGGTGCCCGATGGAAACCCCCCAGTAAACATTCCAAGGGACGCAGTGCAAAAATCGTGATCAAGTCTAAATCTGTAATAGGACACAGAGTAAAGATCGCTAGTGCGATCGCGTGTGTCGCGCATGCGTAGCATAGGCCAGATCAGAATAAAGTAGGCACATCAGAAAGCATAAATTAGCTATCTATTTTACACTCAAAATGTTTGTACAGATTGACGGGATGATATTAAGTTTTGGTTATTGTTCTTGAGTGCTTCGCAGACATTAGAAGGAGATACCAAGACCAAGGACAAAAGCCATTACAAATCTCAGGAAGCCGACGGCATCCTGAAGATCAGAATTGTCATTTCCCATTTCAGTCATCCGGCTTCAAAAATTGGCAAACTTGCATCACGGGCACTCTCCCTTCTGTGTCGACGCGTGGGTGACATGGATATCAATTTTGAGATTTTCAATATGTATGACGCAAAAGATTTATTTGTTTCTGCTTTGTCAGCCGTGGATAAGGATTCTGTCCCATGGACTGGCTTGGAGCTTGATATGGTTGATATGTATTCAGAGATCCTGAAGGATCGTGTGCTCGACAGTGTGATGTACTGTGTGTCCGTGCTGAGAGATAACCGTAAGCGTAGGAATCCCATCACCTGGTTTGCCATTTCTACTATCTGTAAATCCCTTGACCGGTTGGGCACAGGAACCTCCAGAGATTTCATGAACCTCAGTATTGAAATGATTACCTCGTTTGTTAATTTCGAACTGTGGGCTAATGCTGACTTTATTGCGGGTGGTTATGTGCTCAGTCAGCTCATTGATTTACCAATGGGTGGACCCATCAGTGCCTAACTTGCTGTGCTGTATCTTATGAGTGCAGAAATGCGTGCTACACGATCGGCGTTGTCCGTTCACAAATTCATCCATGGGAGATACCGTGACAATTTTGACATATTTGGCCCGAAATCTGCTTCAAAGGACCTCCAGCTGACCATGAAAATCCAGCTGGAGTCTACATATGCAATGCCCATGACAGTCCAACAGTTCGGGACGAAGGTCCAGGTTCTTGAGGTGATTGTTGACTTTGACAGTCAATCCAGGGGCCTGCGACTGAGTTCCAGAGCGCTGGACGTCCACACTGGTGCGGTGTCAGGGGTGGTCTGATGGCCCGACCGTGGGTCTACCAACACGACTGTTTGGCGTTCCTTCGTGCCAGGCCTATGTGTGAAATGTGGATATTGGTCGTGGTCCCATGGCGATATTTATGGAAACGCCGTTCTGATTGTGGCTGAGTTGAGTTATAAGAATGTCCCTCGGAGACACTGGCGAACCCGAGTCCTGAACCTCTGCAAGGAAAACCAGATCCCAGTTGGCCCTTCTGATTTGATGGTGATCTACGAATATGGTAACTTCATAAGGTGGGGATAACTATTCCGTCTCATATATTTTGACACCCATGGGCCACTGTCGGGGGGTGGGTGGGTCAATGACAGTGGCTGTGATTTGCTTTGATTTGCTATCTCAGTCTCCATTTCATTTCGCCCATTGAACCGCTTGCCCTACGCGGTGGAACATGCGCGCGCATATACACGCTGTCATTTTGAGTTTTGATTTTCTGGTTGTATGGGTTTTGAGTATTGGTTACATCGATGAACAGGTGGAATGAGAGAACGAAATTCGTTATCTGCCGCACACGATTTCAGTTGCTTGCAGCATTACATAGCTCAAGAATTTGTGTTCCTCACAAACACGCTTTCTACTGATTTCACGTGTTTCAGAATCGTACTTGATGAGTTCTCTTCCGTGATTTGCCTGTTGCTTTGCTTATCTGCGTTCCCACGTGCCCCAGAGGTGGGGGTCGTCCGGCTGGTCCCCCCTGGTGTACGTGTCCAAGCCTGGGTTGTGTGGGGGGGGGGGGGTGTAGTCGGCGGGGAGGAGGGAGTCGGTGCCGTGCACCACCCAGTGGTCAGTTGGTGCGTGGTAGTGGGTGATGGAGAGGGTGTAGTGCAGATTGTACATGAGGGTCATGTACGTGGAGGGGGCTGGCTGCTGGCCGTCGGGGGTGGGGACGTCCCCGGGGACGTGGTGCCGGAAGTTGCTCAGGGAAGTCATCCGGGCTACCCATGTTTCCCGCTCCCACTCTTTGGTGTCGCTGGGCGTGGCGCTGGGTGGGGGGCGGGCCATGTCGGGCTCGCGGTAGCGGGTGCGGCCCTGGGTGTCCACCCGCTCCGGCACGGGGTGTCCGACTAGGTGTCGCCCCCAGTCGATGGGGGGAAGGGTTTCCACCAAGGGCTACTTCCAGTCCTCGACGGAAAGTGCAATTCAAGCTGCTGTAAGCGAACTTTGATGCGTAGAGCATGAATTGTCGCAAGGTTATGCCCTGCTGAAGGAATTTGTACGAGTTTCGAGCCAACAACCTTCGAAGAACTTCCAGTTTCCACAACCACAACCACAGCTACAACCACAACCACCGTCTTCTTCGAACCAACCGCTGTATGCACCGCCGAGCAGTTCACCTCACCCTCCACAAAAACCACCTCCACAACCACCTGTCTTCCACCCACATCCAGCGCATCAATTTGCAGTCCAGCGTGCTCCAACACAAGAGATTCTGGGACGTCGTGTCGAACGCTTGAATAAGCTGGTTAAAAAGTTCTCTGGGAGACCTGGATCTGGAGAGTTTCGAACATGGAAGGAGGATTTGTTACGAGCCTTCATCCTGTCGGATATCACCTCACCCGTCGATCAGGTGACAACCATATCATTGCTCCTTGAAGGTGATGCTGCCGAGTATTATCATAGTTTGACGAAAGCTGTACAGGATGACTGGTTCGAGCTCATGCGTGTGTTGGGCCAACGTTTCGATGGCATATCCCATGAGCCAGTGTATTTATCGAGCATGTTGAGCTTGAAAGAAAGCAAGTTTCCTCCACATGCGGACTACGTGAGAGAATTTCGTACTTGCGTTATCAAGTCGAAGGTTAACACCAGTGACCTCCAGATGGGCTACCTCGTCAACTCTCGATTTGTTGAAGGTTTGTCGAATGACGCTGTTCGTCGGCAGTACATCGTTGAAGTCCGTTCGAGATGGCGTTCTAGTAGACCATTTGGGTTTGATACCTTGGTAGAGACCATCGCGGAAGCCTACGTTGCGGCGGGATATCAGCTGGAAGACGTACAGAACGCATCGAGAACGACATCAGATACCCAGGGTCCTGCGATGTCAAGACCCCCGCCTATGATGGTTCCACCAACTTCGACTTCCACGTTCCCATCCAACCCTATGCCAACGCGCACGTCAACCCCATGCTGACTCCAGCTGCAGCCCCCATGGCTTCGACCGTGCCAGAGCCGATGAACCTCAATGCAATTGCCAAGCTCCGAGAAGAACTACATGCCTACATTGGTGAACGTCGTAATGAACGGTTCGGACGCCAAGATGGTGGACGCCAAGATGGTCGAGAAAGTAGGCGTTGCTACAATTGTGTTGAACAAGGCCACTTGGCCCGTGACTGTCCAAAGCATCGACCGCCATCTCGAGGACGAGAGCGTCGGGAATCGAGGTCGAACACGCCGAGACGAGATCAAAATCAGGATAGCAAGGGACGATTTCGATCCCGGGCCAAAAGCAGAGAAAGGCCCACAACGGCCTAGAAAACATTTCCTAAGACCGGGTGGTGGACGTCCTTGAGAAGAGCTGAACACCACCACCGGCACCGATAAACCCGAAAAAAATTCGACACTTGGAGGTGTCAACGTCGAAGGAACCGAACTTGAGCATGCGTCTCTGTTCACCGTTTGAGGGCGCATTTGCGCATGTCCTGAAGACTCCTTTGACTCCACCGTAGAATTATTGGTCGACTGTGAAGCGACCAGCGACTTCATGTCAATGCAGACTGCAAAGAGGGCGCCACTTCCCCTCTATAAACTGAGATACCCTGGACACGTCTTGACAGCCGGAGGTGTCCAAGTCGAAGTACGGTATTACACGAGAGTATATGTAGAGCTTGTATTTCGTCATCACTTCAAGGTCTTGGAAATTTTGCCGGATGTGGTACTTGGACTACCATGGCTTCGAAGCTACAATCCAACTGTCAACCGGAAGGAACGGTACGCCGACATCCAACATGGTTCGAATTCGTACCGGTTGTCTTTTGGCGAATCAAGGCGTTCCACCAAGCTACAGTTTCAAGCCGCTTCAAAGCTAGACCTTTTTCTGATACTTTCATCCAGTTCCTCTAAAGCAAGTCCGGTTGGGAATCCTACCCCACATGCCAAGGAACGCCTCGACCTACACTCGTCGACACACCTTCGGCACGATGCTGACATGTACGATGAGTCTGAAACGGAAGATGGTATCACCGATTAGGAGTGCAGCGATATGGAGATTGAGTACATTTCGTTGCCGAAACTCAAAAGAGAGATCCGTCGAGCTGATCTCACGGGAGATCAAGTATTTCTGTGCTGCATGCCTCGACCAGCAGTGCCGGTCGATCAAATGTACAAGATGCAAGCCAGCAATGACAATGACGGGCTTGACCCCGTTCGACGCAAACTGCCGATTCGATTACACAAGTGGGTGGACCTCTACGACCGGGAGAAAGCGGAGTATGGAGACCTACCTCCGTATCGACCTGGTAGAGATCATCGAATACACCTCGATTCGGAAGACAATCCACCGTGGGTACACCTTTACAAAATGGATCCGAGCCAACTAGATGAACTTCGACGACAATTGGACAAGTTGCATCGATCTGGTTGGATCAGACCATCCCTGAGTCCATACAGAGCGGGTTGTCTGCTGGTGAAGAAAGCGAATGGTAAATGGCGCATGTGCGTCGACTACTGAGCGTTGAATACACGAACTGTCCGAAATCGGTATCCTTTGCCATCGATCCAATCCATCTTTAGTACACTGGGGGGTTCCACCGTATTTTGGAAAATTGACCCTGTTGTTGGGTTCCACCAGATCCGAATCCACGACGAAGATATCGAGAAAACCGCCTTCAACACGCAATTTGGCGCCTTCGAGTGGATTGTTATGCCCTTTGGCCTCTGTAATGCGCCATCGACGTTCCAACGCGTTTTGAATGATGTCCTTCGAGAGCATTTGGGGATCTTTGTATGGGTGTACATCGACGACATCCTCGTCTTCTCGAAGGATGCGGATGAACACCAACGACATCCGGACTTGGTACATGAACTACTCCGTCAACACCAGCTCTTTCCCTGCATCGATAAATCCACATTCTTCCAGAGTCGAGTACCCTTCTGTGGATACATCATCGACAAAGATGGAGTACACATGGACCCCGAAAAGTTCAAGGTCATTCAAGGTTGGCCTCTGCCAACGACGGTTCATGAAGTTCAACAATTCATTGGATTGTGTGAATTTTACCAGCAGTTTGTCGAAGGGTTCCAAGCTGTCGCAGTCACTCTGACCGCGGTGTTTGGGGCAGACTTCGAGTGGGAATGGACAGCCGTACATCAAGCTTCCTTCGACAAGCTGAAGCAGGCGATGATCAATGCGACACATCTCAGTGCTATCGACCCCCGACAGCCGTATCACATGTACACAGACGCTTCGAAAGACTGTGTGGGTGCTACGCTAGCGCAACGATGTGCGCATGGAAAGTACAAGGGAAATCTTCGACCTATTGCCTTCATGTCGCGGAAAATGCAACCTGCCGAACACCCTCGAGAGCAGGAGCTGTTGGCCATCGTATTAGCCTTTAAACAGTGGTTTCATCTACTTCCACGACCACAGCAGGTGCCCTCCTATTCCACACTGAGCCCGCCGTCGAACTAGAGGACCTGGAGCCGCTACCATCAGACGCGACAACTGTCGAGCCGGAGGACTTGCAGCCAGTACCATCGGACAAAGTCATGGCTGAGGATTCACACCACCAGACATGCATGTCGATGATGCTGGCAACGAGCTGGACATGCCTGCCGACACCGACGACGTTCCCGATGTAAGCATGGACCGCCCTCTTGAAGTCACTTTTGGCAAAGAACTTCGATATGCTCCGACCATGGCGGAACTGATTTGCTGTCGACGCCACCGTGACGGCACGTTACAATCAGTTCCTTTGCCTAAGGTTGGGCCGAACACGCCGTACCCATCGAGTCTTAAAGGTACACACCGCCGAGTACATCAAGCTCATCAGTGCAACGACTTGACTTCGACAGCTGTGTGGGCAGCAGCCCATCGAGACGACCCTGGCACGAAGCACATCTACGAAGTCGCGGTTCGAAGCCCTGCGGCACGACACCAACTCCGCGATGCCAAGTTGTTCTTCGATGATGGCAAATTCTTCCATTTGTCAACGATGGGCAAGCGTGTGCTTGTCCCTCGAACACTCGTGACCTCAATTGTGGCTGTGTATCACGAGTCCCAGTTCTATGGCCATTCGGGTGTACTTCGAACCATGGCACTGATCAAGCGCGACTATGTTTGTTCGCACCTCCGACATTACGTCGAGCGGTACATCCTAAGTTGTGATGTGTGTCAAGCGGCGAAATCAAGGCGAGTCGACACCGCCACAGTGCCCAGACCATTACCGGTGCCCGACACCAAATGGCACACTGTGTCCATCGATTGGGTTTCAGGATTGCCGCCGACCACAAGGGGCCATGACGCCATCATGACTGTGGTGAACGGATCCTCCAAGCGTGGAATGTTCATCCCTTGTCGCAAGGATATGACAGCCGACGACCTTATCTATGTGTTTCTGCGTGAAGTGGTTCGACTGAAAGGATGCCCTCGACAAATTGTTTCCGATCGAGACAAGCTGTTCGAGTCCCAAGCGTGGAAGGAGTTGGCTCAGCCCTTCAAGATCGAGATGCACCAAACGGTAGCCAACCGTCCTCGAGGCAATGTCCTGGCGGAGCGCAGCAACCAGTCGATCCTTCAGCGCCTGCATAGACACGGCATCTTCGGTAACAACGAGTGGGCTGTGGACCTACTGTTCGCCGAGATTCAGTTTAACAACCTGACATCCAATAGCCTTCCGCTATCCCTGTTCGAGATAGATGAAGAACAAACACCCCATTTTCCATTGGATTTTCCCTGAATGACTTCTCATGCACATGAGCCATCGACCGTGAATCATTACATGCAAGGAGCGGAACGTACCTTCGATTCTGTGCGTGCAATGCTTGCCGAGGAACGTCGACGCCAGATGCATGTGGTCCTGCAAATGGACCGACAGGTTCGAGTGCCTAAAGTGGGTGAACGATGGGGGGTGTTGGTACCGGAACATCGGCATAAAGGGAAACTCGGTGTTGTCTGGTGCGGCCCTTACAAAGTTCTCGAGGCACTGAGCAAGGGCGAGAATGTTAAACTTGACACCCCTGCCCCCTGCGATGGGTTGCGAGTTTTCAATCGAGACAGCATAAAGCCCTACATCCATCAAGAGGGACACCCAGTGTGGGAGTTCTCGATGCCCCCTGTCAAAACCGGAGAATCTCCTCGATTTGTCAAGATCCTGGCTGGACGTGGAGTGGGATCTGAAAAGCGCCGCAATTCCTGTACCGTTGTGAATGGGATGACTACACATGGTCTTGGGAGTCGAGCAAAGCTTTAAAGAGGATCCTCTGTACCTTGAGTTTCTTCAACTCCACCCTGAGTAACCTTACTCTTCTCTGCAGCGTGGTTTTTTGAAAGGCTCATGCGAGGTTCCGGGTCGACCGCCGGAGCCTCCGCCTACGGTACTACATCCCGGACGCCCCGAACTTCCTCTCGACCTCCACCTCCTCGAGCATCACCGTCGGAAGTCATCGATGTTGACGTGATCAATGACAACGATGGTGCCAAAGCCCCAGCGACGTCGACTTCAGCTCGCCGCTGTCGGTCGGTAGCATCAGCGCCAACTCGCCCGAGTCGACCTCTCGATCCATTCGAAGCACCGAACTACAGTCAATCGGCATATGCTGGGAGCGCGAAAGGAAAACGAGGCCCCTCGTCGAAAGGAGGCAAGGGGGGTGTGTCCTCTCACGAGGAATTTGCAGCAAAAGCACCGAGTGGGCGAGTCGTTATATCAGGAGCCACAACAGGCTTGGAAGTGCTCGAGCGAGCCCTGGCCGGCTGGCCTGTTCCGGAATCGACCACACGAGGGAGGACTCCACCCCGCATGCATCGAGAGATCTCAGGAACCGACGATCTGATGCACATCGCCGATGGAATCGACCTAATCTTCAGGTACCAACGCCTCTGGACCGAGGACAAGATGAAAAGAGTAGCACGCATTGCCGTTTCGATCTTTGCAGTTATTCGCGATCTCTAGAAGGTTTGCCAGACGAACGACTAGCTCTTCGAGGATCGAGCCCCCTTTTTTGCGTACAAAGTCGATTCGCTTCTTCGCCGACACCAACTGCGAGGTCTACGAGGTACCTCTCGACTTGGGTACAAACGATATGGGTGGGACTCGGAGAACAGACCGAACCTTATGCGTACAACGCCGTCGCACCAGGTGCCCCCATCGACCTTGTCCAGCTGGCGACGATTTACCAGACTGGTCCTCGACGACTCGGATACCACGACTTCGATAAGGCAATCCGACGAGTTGCTAGCCTTCACTCGACCAGTAAGGAGTATGTCAACCTCTTTCCTTTCGTGGATGCCGCCGATTTGGTTCGACGCATGGGTACCTCGAAATACCTCATGTCCCCCTTCGAAGCCGGATACGAAGGTGGACGACGTTGGCGTCGGGCGGTCCAGTTCCGAAGGGATGTCTATGCTGATGAACGGGAGGAGATCGAGTCCAAAGACTCGCCTGCGAGCGACCCGTTCTACCCGGACCCCGTCGACCACCGGTTTTTGCCGGCAGAGTCGAATGTCTATCAGCACCACTTCGACATTCCGTTCTTCAAGTACCTCACGCCGATCCATGATGACTTCAAGTCTGCCCATAGACGCAAGGTCAGCTACCGAGACCAAGTCCTCGAAGCGGTCATTGTCGACACGGCTTCGAGCCTTGTGACTGCAGAAGCGGTTCGATTCGCTCTGCAAAGTTCTCTCGCTGATGGTCCGTATGTACATCAACACCTCGGTCGACTCCAAGAGGTAGGTCCTCGAACCGACATGCTTCAGGTCATTGACCGATATGCCCTCGGCCCTGAAGTCGATGACGTCAGTGCCATCATTGTCGTTCGACGAGTTTCGATTGCTGACACGCCATGGTGGCGAGTCGATACGCGAACTGGTCAGTTCTACCACAGTATGGCCGCTGGTACTGGTTCGAAGGAAACATATCGATGGTCCACTGGTCGACATGACGCGTTCTCCTTAGAAGTCACCAATCGGACTGATTTGTGGAGCGAGGACGCTTGGAAACAGTCGAACCTTTGGGATTTCTATTCAACCAAGGCACAAACATTGAGACCTGGACGATTCCGAGCGCTTGCCCGTGAACATGTCTTCGTATCCCAGTACAAGTGCCCCGTCGACGGCCGACCTGGTGATCCCAACCTTCGATTGCTGAACCATCGATCTGGTATCGTGATTCAGAAACGTGCCCTCGAAAGTGACATCCGTCGACACTACACGGGTCATGACACCTTCAAAGTCATGGCTGGCGTCGAGACACTGAAGGAAGTGCACGAAGTGTGTCGGCTCCAGGTGGATCCTGCATCCATATTCACGTGGGGCACGGACTGCTGATTCGACAAGTCTGGATGCCAAGTAATGGCTGATTCGACAAGTCTGGATGCCAAGTAATGGCTGATTCGACAGTCTGGATGCCATTAATGGTGTCGACTGCCTTAATATGTCCTGTCGAATTGACAGATGTGTAGGCCTGTTGGTTGTTTGTCTGCTGGGCATCCAGCTTCGATAGCTGTGCCCAATGTTATGGTATGTTATGGTTCAACGTGCCCACAGCCTTGCTGTGGGTACAGTGCCCGTGCACTGTGCCTGGCGAATGTGTCTTCTGCAGCTTCCGCCAAGACACAGCCGTGGCAGAGTCGAACACGGCGTATGAATGAGACGCTGACGACAGGTATACCATGACTTGCACCTTAGTGTGTGAGTTCGACCACTATTATGCTTCTGTAGCCAGCACATGTCGAGGTCCACAAAAAAAACTTTTTTCGTGGGCCTGCTCTTCGGATGCGACCATGTGACACCCACCCAGAGGATGAGACCTCTTCGATGTCTCAAGGGGGGGGTAGTGTTATGGCTTCGAACAGCAGCAGCGCAGCGAGCGCGCAAGTCGCGGTCGCAATCGCACTGCAGTCTGTGAATACTTAAGAAGCATCGAATGCCAACTGTGTGAATGAGGCGCTGTAAGATACTTCGATCTGTGGACAGGGTTTTTGTCTTCGAATTTGTGCTATGTATTGGTGCCCCGTCTAAACATCCTGCGAGGTTTGTCGATTTGGGATTTGGGATTTTGAGAAACAAAAGGCACAGCAGTACAAGAGAGTTCCCAAGAAACAAACCACAACATTACCTTCTAGTGCTACTATGGGATCCCATACTACTCCTACCGTGGTTACCACAAGTGTCCCTGCTAAGGGGCATGTTCCCGCTCTACTAGTAGCCCAGGATCGTACGGGGGAGAGACTCAGCAGGAACTACCTGTGGGGTCCTTGGACTTGACGGATGTTAATGACCACCTCACAGAAGACTCTGGAGGAGTGGGCCACCACATCCTACGGGGGACATTGCCCGTCCCTCCGCCAGACAACATGTCCGCCACTTGTGGGTGCGCTAGAAGAAATAGCACTTCCCCTACATTAGTTAGCCAAGGCGGGGTGCGTGAGAGCTTAGCACTTCCCGTAACACTTGACTCATCAGCTACCGAAGAACTTAGGGGCACCTCCAATACGTCTGGTTTGCCCGAAGAAGAGCCCCAAGGGACTGGCTACGAAAGAAGCCATTCCCCCGGTGCTGACTTCTCAATGGCTGTAGAGGACAATGTTGACTCCCACGGTGATCCCAAGGAATTAGCACGACCCTTAGGCGGAAAGGTAAAGGTGAAGACTGTGGTAGACACTCTCAAGAAGCAGGCTGCCCAAATGAACCAATTGAGGCTTGAAATGCTCAACGAGAAGGAGGAGGTACACGCCACCCTCCAGAGATTGGCTTTGAGGCTAGAAGCCTTGGCCTCTCCAACCAAGACCGGAGCTCTTCAAGCTCAATTGCAGGGCCTCCTAGAACAGCAGCAAGAGCTAAGAAACAACCAGGAGACCACAAAGGCTCACCTAGAGTACCGCCTACAAGGGTTGTACAGTGACGTGCAGAGCATGGGGCACTTGCCAGAGGAATTGCCGGTGCTGTATGAGGATATGAAAAAGCTCATCATGAAGCGGATGGCTAGGGGTCACGCTAGACACCCTCCTTGGTACCGCCCGCCTTTTCACCTTTTGCCCGAGCTTCGCTGCTTTTTATCAACCGATCGAAAAACCCATTGCTTTTGCGATGTCGATTGTTGATCAAATGCTCCTTTTCCGTTTTCTCCGAAACTCGTGAACCAGTCCAGTTTCTCGAAAACCCCGCAATGCTGTCCTCCGTCAGCACAAAACACGGAACATGAAGACCCTTTTACGCATATGTTGCTCAGTGTTGCACAAATTGTTGTACGGGCCTTGTCCACCCTGACACATTCCGAGCTGTAAATTCAGAGAGGACAGAATGTAATGAACCTGCTGCTTGGTAATGGTGCTAGAGTTGACAGAGACTCGAGTCATTGATGTGCCTTAGCCTGTTTACCATGCCATGCTGCTCACTTGTCCATCTCACCTGCTTTGATCAGGGCCAGGTCAGAGTGCACCATCTCATGGCACAGCTGTTCCAGTGTTGTATTGGCTACCCAGCGCAGCTGGCGGCGCGCCTTGGATGCATCACCGAGCAGGATGTTGACCTCAGCTGGCCGGTAATATGCTTCATCAATTCGCACAAGCGTCCTCTTGCTTGGTTCGTTGGCAGCAAAACCCACCTCATGCGTGCCTTCCCCCTGCCAGCCAATTTCGGTACCAACAACGCGGAATGCAATCTCTACAAAGTGCCGCACAGTTGTGGTGCGTCCTGTTGCGAGCACGTAGTCATCAGGGACATCCTGCTGGAGCATGAGGTACATGCCATAGACATAGTCGCGTGCGTGGCCCCAGTCACGCTTTGCGTCAATGTTTCCCAAATACAGCACATCCTGCAGGCCAGCATGGATGCGCGCAACAGCGCGTGTCACCTTGCGTGTGATGAATGTTGGTCCGCGCCGTGGCGACTCGTGGTTGAAAAGGATGCCATTTGAAGCGTGTATGCCATATGCCTCACGGTAATTGACCACAATCCAATACCCATACAGCTTCGCCACGCCATATGGTGATCGTGGGTGGAAAGGCGTTTTCTCTGACTGGGGCACCTCCTGGACAAGTCCAAACAGCTCCGACGTTGACGCTTGGTAGAAACGTGTTTTGTTGCCAAGGCCATTCTGGAGGACTGCTTCCAGGAGGCGCAGCACTCCCAGCGCGTCAACGTCGCCGGTGTAAAGAGATGTCTCAAAGGAAACCCTGACATGACTCTGCGCTGCCAGATTGTACACCTCGTCTGGTTGGACAGTAGCCACAATGCTGTGGAGGTTGTGTGCATCATTGAGGTCACCATAGTGGAGATGCAGCTTACTGGCAAATGAAGCAATCCGGGGCGCATTGAAGGATGATGAGCGGCGCACGATGCCATGGACCTCATAGCCCAGACTCAGCAGCAGTTCCGCTAGGTATGAGCCGTCCTGCCCAGTAATCCCGGTCACCAGGGCCACTTTGGGCCGGCTGCATGCCGCTTTGTTTGGATCAGATGAGTGCTGCGGTGTTGTGGTGTTGCAGTGCCTCACAGAGTGTCGCCCTCTTACTTTTCTCAGCGGCTGTAATCCTACAACTCGCCCCCCCCTTCGTCTTCCTCCTCCAACTTCCAGCAAGTCCACAGGAAAAAGCCATGTGCCGCATACCAACAACACAGTCAGCACCCCAAGAATATGCCACTGTTGGTGAGCTCCATTCTGCGTAGACATCATCCTCATGTGTGGTCTGACAGGGTACAAAGATCTGAGAATTGTGGCAATAAGGGCTATGCGGCGGCTTGGGAACAAGTAGGCATGAAATTGAAGCAAAATGTGTGCCACAATGGCACCTTGTGATGCGCTATTGTGCTTTGCTCTGATGCGGCAAAACATGCAAGATTTGCAAGCCTCCCAACTTCCACACTTCGCACAGGTCCGCCATCATCTCAAGGATGGGACATGGTTGTTGAATTGTTCATATTCAAGGGGTTGGGGTATCATGTTGTCCAACTTTGTTTTTTGTTCAAATAGGCCAACAGTAATGTGCCACGGGCTGCAAGGGCAGGTTCATGCTGAATAAAGATTTCAGCAGTGGCTGGGTGAGCATGGGAAGCAGCTCATGGATGTTGCCCCATGGTATCCCTGTGAATTTCAGCGTCCCCGAATCAGAATCAGTCACCAAACCCATGTGTTATGTGGCTGCACTACATTTGTATCGAATTAAAATTAGGTACCAAATTAATACGGTCCCTACACCTACTGTAGCTTGGACAAGGGCTTGGCTATTACAAGGGGGGCCATGAGGCAACGGATACTGGGCTCGCATACGCCCCCGTGTCACAGACGCATGGTCATCACCACATAGTTCAGTGTTATTCTTGCTGCACTGCACGCAGACTAGTTCTGAACCACTCCAGGTGGCTGCCGACTGTGCTTTGGCCTTGGCCATCTGTACACTGAGGTCAGCTCGCACCCACCACCCGCCCACAGTGCCGGTTAGTCTCTAACCCTTGCTCTGCGGGTCTTGCTCTTGCTGCACCTGTCTTGCTCTTGCTCTCTGGCACGTGAAGACATGCCATATCCGAACTCCGGGGGCGCAAAGGCGTCTCAACATTTCACCAACAGATTTTTCTGCTTGACGCTTCAACAGGTGCCTTGCTGTACTGTGGCGCTTACCTGCTCAGTACCACTCCATGTGTGCGCTGGCCGCCCACATATCCAATTCAGCTCGCACCCACCACCCTCCTGTGGGCCGCACTCTCGCTGCCCCTGTCGTGCTCAGGCTTTCTGACACGTCATGACGTGTCATGCCCGTGCTTTGGGGGCGCAAAGGCGTCCCGATGTTTCACCAGAGTAAGAGGCGAAAGCTCAGGAAAAGCAGGAACCCTGGACAGGGTCGTTAGCAGCAGAGCCTGTAACCCCTGCATTCTGATGCGGAACTCTCACAGGTTTCAAGCCCAACAATGCCTGCATGTCCGAAACCTGCGTTCTGACGCAGGAGCTTTTTGACACGAGAACCGCGTCCTGTCGCGGAAGGCTTAAGACGGTCCCTACACCTACTGTAGCTGGGACAAGGGCGTAGCTATTACAAGGGGGGGCGGGGGGGTAGTGGGGTGGAAGAGCCAAACTAATCAGAATCTGTCACAGGCGTGTGGCAGCTTGAAGAAAAGCAGAATCGAGGGCTGTTCCGACCAAATTGAGAGCTAACTTCAGTGCTGAGGGTGTTCAGCTGTCGGTGCTGTTGCGGCCGAGCTGGAGTGTCCAAGGCAACGAGTCCCAAGGCATCCCAGGTGTTGTGCGGGTCGTCCATGATGTCAGAATGATGCAAGCTGGCTGTAGAGGCCGTGTCTGTTGAACTTGAACTGATTGTGCTGTGAGAGTCGCATTGACTGATAGTGGAAGCTGGGGCGAGCTTGCTCCCAAGCTAACTGACTCCGTAGAAGAAGCAGTGTCCGCATTTAGATTGAGATCATGTTGTGATAAGCTATGGGGGCGTTTTCGCACAGCGCGTGGACAGCGCGCGCACAGCACCAATTGTTACGGTGTTTACCCCGGTAACAGCCCTGAAAACCTGCCACCTCTAGAAGCATGCATGAGCAATTCAATTACTTGGGGGCTTGACTTTGGCTTGCCCACCATTCTTGGGGTTGTGTCATGGGTTTCACATGTCGCTCAAACGCAAAGCGTAGAATTTTTATTTTGGGACCGAAAATCTTGGCATGATTCCCAGCGTTGCTGACGATCGACCTGTAAATTTTCCAGCCGACATGCCAGGCAATCGCTCCTGGAATCCCTAGGGATGCGAAAATATCGGAAGTGTTTTTCCGACTGGAACCCCGACCGGAACCCCGACCGAAACCCCGACCAAAACCCCGGCCGAAGCCGGGAGGGAGCCTTCCGAAATCCCTAGGGATGAAAAAATATCGGAAGCGTTTTCGGGGCGATTTCCGACCAAAACGCCAAGGATGAAGAAACAATCGACCCCGCCCCCCCCACACACGTATTTGAGCATTTTTGGGCAATTTGACCCATATATAGTGAGGACATGTACAATGCTCCGCCAATCCTCAAAGAGAAGCTGCCCTGGCTACCATGGCCATGCGTGGCCAATCACAAGCCCCCGATGCTGGGGCTGACTCACGGAGCGCCGGGTTCCCCCCCACCCCCAGCCCCACCCATCCCCTACCACCATACACGATAGTAATGTACACTGCTCCGCCACTCCTCAAAGAGAAGCTGCCCCGGCTACCATGGCCAGGCGTGGCCAATCACAAGCCACCGATCCTGGGGCTGACCCACGGAGCGCCGGGTTCCCCCCCACCCCCAGCCCCATCCCGCACCCCCCGATTAGCCCGGTTAGCCCCCCATCGCGAACATCACAGTCAACACTGTTCCTTGCCCTCTTGTTTAAGTGCCGCCTCCGTGTCTGTCGGAAAAAAATCCCCCTCACTCAAGAGATGGGGTACTGGGGCAGAACTGGATTCTGCATCAACAGCAATGGCGGGGGGAGGCAGTGCCCAAGTTGCGCATTGGCTTGGGCGCACTCCTGTCCGGCGAAATTTTTTCTTAGCTGGTGGAGGGGCAGCGGCTGCCGCCACATCGGAACTGCTATTTTTTTTGTATCAAATAGGCCAGTTCATAATGTGCCAGGGGCCGCTGTGGGCCAAGTTCGATGCAGAGTACAGATTTCGGCAAAGCCAGGGTGTGCATACGGGCTGCAGCTCATGACTGCACCCCCATGGTTTCCCGTTGGGGTGGTTGTGGTCATGTCATTGGGATTTCCCACTCGTTTGGATCCCAGTGCGTTTTGTGGCGTTTTGGTAGGGGCTGCATCGGGACTTCCCACAAGGTGGGGTCCCAATGCTCTCGCGGCCGTTTCCGTATGAGGTATATCGTTTGTCGTGCTTGTCGGGTTGTTTGCCAGTATTGTGTCGTTTTATGTTTGCAGGCGTCATGGTAGCACTGTGTCATGTTTGCTAAGTGCTTCTGCTGGCACCACATGTAGAGCGCCTGTCGTAGGTGAAGGTCCAGCAGCTTATCGTTATCTGCCAGCGCGCATCTTCTGGTACCGCCCTCAGATCATTATCAGCATTTTTGCATCTGCATACCACATCCCTGTGTCGTACTTTGCTTGTTCATACCATTGCCTGCGTATTTGGCACATGTGTGCGTGTGTGTCGTGCAGTCGTTGTGCTGTCATCTGGTCTTTGATCAGTTTTGTGACAAGCCTGTGATAGTCCGTTTTGGCTGTTAGTGTGTTGGTGTAGTACGTGTGCAGGGTGCGTAGGTGCTGCCGTGCTACCTCAGCGGCGTGTGCCCTATGGTATATGTCGTGTGTTTGCTGTGCGTGTTCTTGTGCCAACCTGTCAGCCGTCGTTTTGTACTGTTCCCATCGCTGTGCGTCAACGCTGAGACGCCAACGCTTCTGGATAGGTTCGTCTTGTGCTGCGTTCGTTGTTCGTATTCTTGCTAGCCATGCCACTGCCTCGTCGTTGTTTGCGGCGCGCGCATCACGTACCCATTGGTCGGGGTCGATGGGTTCCGCCGTCGCGACCTCAGTCCTACGTTTGCGTTTCGTGCCGCTCCGCATGGGCGCCCCGACGTGGTTTCGTAGGTTTTGCGGCGTTTCTCGCGGTGGAAGCGCCTGAGCGACGTAGTTTGTCAGCCATAGGGGCGACGGTGGCTGGTGAGGTGTAGGGTCTGCGTATTGCCGTCTTAGTGTTTGGACAGACTGAATCATGCGAAAATGAAAAAGGCCCACCTCCGTCCGTAGTTTATGCCGTTCTGTGGTGGGTATGGCGTCGATGAGAGACAGTGGTACGAGCAGCCTGGCACAGAGCCAGAGTTCCTGGCTGTTGGCCGTTTGCTGCCATTGGTAGGTGTGTTGGGCCCAATCAGTCCAGCTCCTGCGCCACAGGTCCCAGAAATCTCCCCAGGCGGGACAGTAAGCCAATCTCGACTGCACTGATGCTCCGTGTTGCTGGCCACACTGGGAGCATAGGGTGGGTGTTCGTTCCCAAGGGGCACCTACTCCCCACCACCTTACCTGCCCCCTCAGCCATGGTGTCCACGCATTTCGTCTGTAGTGTTTCATGGGGAGCCAGCTCACCCAGTGCACCTCTGGTGTTTGTTTTTGTCTACGCACTTGCATAATCCATGCCTTGGCAGGCGTGGGCATGATTTGTCCGGTGATGACAATATCATGGGGTTGTGGTCGTTGGCTGGCATAGAGACGGATACTTGGCTAACCGGGTACCCCCGCTCACAGGATCCGCACAAATCAGTTCACAGTGGCTGCAACCAAACAATGTGCTGAGGCCCAAGCCAACGGCTTTTGCCCACATACTACTACGACGTGTCCGTGCCACATATAACCGGTTAGGCACACTTGGTTTCTTATAGATGGCGCCCAAACAAAGCGCGGTGTGGGAAGGTTGGGTAAGGCTGGGTACCCCTCCTCCAGCCCCTCACGCGTCCTTGTACAGTTGCAGCGCCGCGTGCCTCAGTGGAAGCACCTTGGACGCCAGCGCCGCTGGCCCCTGGTTCGATTCCCGCTGCCCGAGCCGCCCGAGCAGCGGCTCGGGCAAAGGCAAGCAACGGGTGGGGTGGCAGCCTCCCATCGAGCGGGGGCGGTGGTGGGGCGCACTGCAGCAGGTGGCCGGGTTCCTTTTTGCCCTTCGCATATGTGACCATACTCCTGTGTTCTGTAGTGGCCCGTCGGGGAGTGGTGAAAAGAATCAAAAGCGGGAGGGGTCCCAGTCCCCAGTCGGACGGGGCCGGTGGGAGGAAGCACTGCTACAGGCCAGGCTCCAACCAGCGATCTATGCGACGACTGTCAACGATGGTAACCACTACACCACTCTGCCTCCCTTGCACGTTGCCCAGTTACATGGCGTATCCACAGGACTTTTCCCTCACTCTATAACTTATGCGCTCTGGACCTCCCCCCATTGTGTCCCTCTCTTTCTCCCGGCCTTTCACAAAAGGGGGCGTTCGGGACGTCCGGTGCGTCTCAACCCCCCTCTGCGGGTTGGAAGAATCGTGGCTTCCCGCTATGCTATGAAGAGGTGGGTCTCGTTGCCTAACACGTACATTCAACACACCAACAAAGTGCTGCCTCACGCGTCGCCCTTGCGCCGCTTGGGGCTCAGGAATTGGGCCAGGAGGGCCTCGTACTCGTCAACCGGGGGTTCGTCCCCGGACTCGGACGAATGCTCGCATGCCCCCCCCCCCCCCCCCTCCTCGTCCTCCGATATCTTAGGCGGCCCTATACGCACGTAGCAAAATTGCCACAGTTCCCAAATGGGTACCACCCCAAAACGGGGGCTGAAAAACCACTTTGAAAAATTGCACAATTGTGCTTTGCAGGGAACACCCCCAAAAACCTGTGAATTATCCAAAATGACTGTGTGTAGGGGGTACAACATGTGCCAGTCAAAAGTCATGTATCCCCTTCAATTTTGGGCACTGCAGTGTCCATCCGAAGAAAAATCCAATTGTTCCAAATCATCCGCTGCTGCATTTCAAACCACACCGTAAAATGCAACCTAAAAAATGAAGCAAGGAGGATGACAGGCAAACACATGCAAAACTCTGGTTTGCTTTTTGTTACCGCGTCTGCTGACCTAGTCACTGTGATTGTATGCGAAGCGTGACAAACAATGCACCACCAGTGCAGCCAACAAACAACGGAGGCGCCGCCAGTGCAGCCAATGCAATAATAAACGACGGCAACAATGCCTGCAAAAGAAATGGCGCAGCGAGGGTAAAAAAATGGCGAGTCGTTGAATTTGGGCACTGCAGCGCCCAAAATCACCAAAACATGAAAAAGGGCACCAGTCTCACACCTGCATAGAACAGGACGCGCGACAGTGTGCAAATCGAGGCGAAAAAACTACTGACATGGACACAGGCAGTGCCAACCGCACAACGCAGTCTACTTCTTCTTTGGTGGAGCCTTCTTACCCTTGGCCTGACCTACTTTGGCGTGAAACATATTGAGGGGGGTACTATCCTTGGCCTTTTTGGCTGGCCTTTTGGGGGGACCATCAACCTCATCCCCACTGTCGTCGGAGGACGGCTTCTTCTTGCTGGGGGTGCTCGTCTTCTTGCTGTCACCACCTCCGACCAGCACGATCTCGTCATCCTCCTCTTCCTCCACATCGTCCCCCCCCTCCTCATCTTCCCCGTTCCCAGGCCGCTGCACCACAACTGGCATACAGTCCCTACTCCTTGGCATCCAAGCGTCCCAGTTGGCCAAGTAGACACAGTCCATCTCCTGCACATACGCCGCTAGCTGTTCACAGAACTCGTTAAACAAACCGTGGCGCCCAGTGAAACAAGCTGGAGACAGGGGGACTCAGGAAGGCAGGACAGGAGCTGTGCTGGCAATACAGCCGATGCTGTCAAAAGCAGGAGCCACACTTCATCCTCGGACTGTCTGTCGCGTCGGGGAACAATACCAAGCACACGCAGGAGCCAACCAGCCGCTGCCAGACCAATGGAGCTGCCGTATGCACCCTAATCGCAAATGAAAATACTCGGGACCTTCACCCTAAACTTGTCTGGGACACAGAAGCAAATAGTCCTCTCCTCGAACCGATTGGTCGGGTGACCGACTGCCTGATCAAAAAAAGAGGTCATAATATACTGCCAGGCTCCACACTCCTCAGAGTCGCGCAACTGATTAACCAGGAACTTAACGTCGGCCGCCATTCCACCAATAGCCACAGGTACCAACTTCCCAGCAACCTTCAGCACCAGCGGATGGATATCGTCCATTTGTTCCTTCGTACACTCAATGAAGACCTGTTGTCAAAAGCACATTTCATTACAGATGGGCACTGCAGTGCCTAAAGTGACCAGCAATGCGAAATCGATCCCATTTTTATGCCTAACGGTTGCATACCGCTTTGTACTCCCTCAATGCAATCGTATACAGGATAGCCTTGCCAGGAACCAACGCAATTGCCTCTGCCCGAGCTCCAGTTGCTTCAGTCCCATCCTGCGGCTTGTTGAGCCAGATAGTTGTTGATTTCTCCCCATCAGTCGCTGTCACTACAGTTTCCTTGACAGGCCTCGCCAGCGCAATCCTCAGGTCGGCCCATTCCTCATCCTACCACAGCGATGCTTTCTGGATGGTGTCCCAGCTTGGTAAGGGATTTTCGGCACTCCAGGTCCATTTCCCCAGTGACAATTTGGCGGCCCTCGGCGACTTTGCAAGCAGTTTGCGGACTCTTTGCATTTCATGCACGTTCACTGTTAGAACAGGAGACCACTGGTACCACTGGGATCGAAACAGCCTTACGTCGTGTGTCGGGGGGGGGGGGGTCAACAGCGATCGCGCCAGACCCTGCCGCCCCATAAACATACGTCGAGAAGGATGGATGAGCGTGTTGTCCGGGTGAAGGTACAGCATCTCCCACAGGCGGTCCCGCTTCAACAGTCTGGCCTTGGCATGTAGTCCTGCGATCTTGGCCCCATCTCCAGCCATGTACAGCAGTATTTCATCCATCTGGTCGCCATGCAGTCCCGTCAACGGCCGCAGAGTGTAGGGGTTGAGCACTGCAGTGCAAAAATTAGGGTCGCATCGAATTTGGGCACTGCAGTTCCCATGAACACCAAAAGACGACAAAAAGAGGTACTCAGAGGACACAATACCTTCACCGGCAGTCTTCTCAAAGGTGTTAATAAACTCAGCCACGCGGCCACAAGATATCTGCAGTAATGAAACCAACGGTCTCCAATTCTTCCAGATTGAGTCCTGGCAGGCATACAGTGTTGGACAGGCCACAGGTACACAAAGGACTGACAACGGTGGTCTCATCGTGCATCTCTCATACCACAGATGTTTTCTCACCCAGCCGGCCACACTTCCGCAGAGCCACCAGCAGCATCTCTTTCGCTTTGCCCTTCTGCACTTCAGTCCAAATTCGAGCGGCCACTTGTCCCATACTCAGCTTGGTCACTGAGTGTTGTACCGCGTTGTGATCGCCTCCACAGCTATGGGTATAAAGTCTGAAGTCTGAAGTCTGATTTGGCATGTCGTGTTGCGGACCCACATTAGAGCACATCCAAGCAAAAGTCTGATAAAAGTGCAAAAGTGCAGCCCCCCCCCCCCCCACACACACAGGAACTTGAGTTCAGGAAAATGGTTATAACAGTGCAGACCCCCCCCCCAAGACACATAGCAATTTCACAGGAAAATGGGGATAAAAGTGCAATACCCCACCCCCCATAGACACAGAGGAACTTCACCTCGGGAAAATTGTGCGTCAGGGAAAATAGGTTGGAATGGAAAATGTGGAGAAGGGAACACTAGGAAAAGTCTGATACAAGGCCCCGCCCCCAAAACACACAACCATTCAGTTCAAGAAAATGATGGGATGGGTTGGGGGGAAAACGGGGTTTGAAAATGCGGAAAAGGCAATTCTGGGAACAATGTAGCACAAGTACCCCCCCCCCCAAAAAAAAACACCCATACCTCTTGGAAAATGGGGCGTTGGGGAAAATGTGGGAAAAGGGAAAACCAAGGGAACTGGGAAAACGTTACATACTGATGCTTGCTAATGTATCAATGGACCTGCAGAGAAGGAGAACGTGGGGATTGGCACAGCAGGCATGCAAAAGCACAATACCACTGCAACCCCAACACTGTCATTCATCAATGAGTCCGTCCATGTCATCCACCGGCACTTGGGTACATGGTTGTGAGCTGCTGGGAGGTGCAGCAGAACGGGTAACACGATCCGTTGGGGGGACCCAGTCACAGTCCATCTGGGCTAGCAAAGGCAACAACTCTTGCATAGCAAGTTCTCGGGCTTCTCCCCGGGTCTTGCTATTTGGCACCTTCACACCCATGCTTGCCAAGCAATCACAGATGCGAGCGCGTGTCCAGTCACGCAATGTGCCTGATTTTGCAGCACATACCAACTTGGCCTGTGCACGGGCCAAGGCACGCTTTGGGTCGGACTTCCGTGGTGCCACTGCCTCCTCTTCACTATTGTTTTCAGCAGCCTCAGCTGCATCATCCACAACCTGCACCACTGCCTCACCACACGGTCTTGGATCCTTGACGAAGCATGTATGGCAAACCAGACATGTGTTGCACCAGATGCGCACAGATTGCCTGCACATTGCACAGTCCATGCCCCTTCGGAAAGTGAAGAAGTCATGGTTGCCACCATGCTGAGCAGGACTACCATCTGGTTCGACCAAAGTGCCCTCAGTGTGCTCAGACGGGGCTTGTCGGTCAGCGCGTCTGCGTGTTGCGCCTTGACAAGCCAGTGGCACTTCCGACCCCCCAAAAGATGGCAAAATGTCACCATCGTCTGCCACTGCAGCCTCCCCTTCTAGGCACTGCAACATGGCCGCTTCCACTGATGTACGTGGATCAATGCGATGCGAAACCCTATGCCGGGGACGCACATCGAAGCGTGCATTGGCTGCCAGCTTGCTCGCTACCTCGACACCCTGCCCCTTCGCCCACTGCCGCAAAGGTGGCAGATTACAATGCAAAGCCATGCACATGCTAAGGACATGTGTGTCCTCCATATCATGCATACTGTTGGTGAACCTCCCACGCAACGAAATGGCACGCTCAACAGCAGCCTCAGCAGGGCAATATGTGCGCAGCAATGCCAAAACACGCCAAACATTCACCCATTGGACATGCTCCCGCTCCGGCGTCAAGGCCTCCCACATCCGGGACATGGGGGTCTTGGCGAAGGTCCGCACGACATGCTCCTTGAAGGATTCCCACTCTTCCAATGCACGAGCAGCATTAACATGCGCAGCTGCCAGTTCAGCATGGTGTGTGCCCATGAACTGCTTCAGCAGATCCACTCCAATTGTGGCTCGATCAGCCGCTGGTAGAGCGAGCCAACGGCCGTGGTCAAGCAACACAGCACACTCAAGAACACCCCGGGGGTCAATGGTACCCTGTCCCTCCCTGATGCCAGCAAGCAGTGTGTCTGTGACTGCCCGTGCCTCTGTGGCTGAAAAAGGGGGGCTGGTTGTGCACCTCTGGCCATCGGCATCAAACCGGACCAATTCAACGCCATGCCATGCACCTGTCACAGTTTGCTCTTTGAATTGAGTCCACCCTGGCCCCTCCTTCCTCGCCACCTTTTCCACCCGTGCCTGTAACATTTCGGTTGCCTTGGTCCAGTGGGCAACTGTTGGTGCATGCAACTGTGCAACGTTGTTGAAGCTGCGCGTACCATGTAGTATGTCCCCATATACCACTGCCCATGACAGCAAACCTGCATCATGGCAATCCTCCCACACATCCTCCTCCTTGGTGGTGAGGTGCGTTTTGGAATCCAAATGCCTCGCCACCCATGGCACATTGGCCAAGAACACCTTGTTGCGACGGGCATTTGCCTCGGACCACCGGATACGGTGACTAGTAGGGATCAAACGCAACCCGCTGCGTGTATCTGGTCTTGTGTTCTCTTGGACACACCTCTCGAGGTCCTTCCACTGGCGCGCACCGTTGTACAATGCACGTTGGCGACCCACGGCTGCCAGGTAGTCAGCATGCACTTGGCCGGCAGCCTCCAAGGCAAGGCCTAGCTTGCGCTGGACCACGTGGCATGGCTCACCCAAGGGGGTTAGCAAGGACAGCCACTTCGCAAGCATGGCAAACACATTGTGCTCCATTGCCGACACATCAACAGCTTGCCTTGCAGTGGCACCACGCACACCAAGGTTAGAGGCACCATCCACCGCAAAAGCCACAACCTTCTGAGCCCACCAGGCACGATCAGGCATCCAGGACAGCAGCACTGCCTCCACCTGTGCCGTCACCTCTTGTGCCTCCCCTGAAGCTACATCCACCACACCAAGGAACACCTCACACATTCCCCCCGGCCTAGTGCCTGGAAAGAGGAGCAGGATGGCATACTCATTGATGCGATGCCGTTGCCGGTCAGATCCATCCAACAACAAGGCAATGAACAATGCTCTTTGCAAGGTCTCTGACACACCATCTTGCATGGCGCCATGCATTGCGACCATGGCCCTCTCAACTATCCATCGCCGAGAGGCATGATGGCCCGGTTCGGAGGTAAACGCACAATGCAGAAGAATGCGTTCACTGATTGCACGTATGGATGTGCACATGCGGAGGCCAATGTACACCTCCACCAAGCGCGACAAAATGGCTGCCACCGCATCGCTCATAGGTACACCGAGGTCCACGCCCTCACCCCTAATGAACACAGTGCTCCTCTCTGCCACATTGACTGCACATGCAGATGCAGATGCACTGGGGCACAGTGCCCAAAAACGTTCTGCACAATGCACCCGGAAACTCTCCTCAGCGGCCAAGTGGTGGCGGCCAGGATTATCAATTTTCTTGCGGCTGCTGGTCGTGCCACGTGACACACCAAGGTGACCCTCCAGGACATCTTTACGCCATCCCTTTGGTGTGGCAATCATCATACGCATGCCCATGCCATATGTCCCATTCACCAAGGCTGCAGCAGCCTTCGGTGGCCGCTTCACCCCAGGACAATCCGTTTCAGCAGCCCATGAACAACATATGCACATTACACCCCCTTGAACAGTGAACTGCAACTGCCAATGCTCATCCACAAACGCTTGCAGTGTCTTTGGCCCTGCTGTCTGTTGCCTGGGGGCCGCCATCATCATCACCGAAAAAGCATTGCTCCCCGTTGCTGCCGATGCAGCAGATCGGGCTCTATCCTGTTCTATGGACTCGGAAACAGACCGGTGTGACATGCCCTGACCTGCATGCCTCTCATCCCACTCCTTCTCATGACGTGCCCGGAGATGAGCCTGGTGGGCTTGCACACGGACCTGCAAATGCTGTTTCACCCGTACCCTTTGCTTTTGTACAAGCTTTGCCACAGCTTCAATAAACTCGGGGGTGGGCTGCACATCCCCCACATGTGTGGCATATCCGGGGTCACCCGTTGGCAGCGCCATGGCTGGCAACCGGGTGTTACTTGGCACGCTCGGGGCATGCCTGTTGACAGTTGGTGTTGCAAACTGTGAGGGGGAGGGTTGTGCGTCCCCAATGTGGTTGGTAGACTCTGGGTCACCTGTTGCCAGCGCCATGGCTCGCAACGGGGTGATACTTGGCATGCTCCGGGCATGCCTGTCGACAGTTGTTGCTGCAAACTGAGAGGGGCCATCACGTACACCACGATTGCTTTGTGAACCGCCCTGTGACAGACCCACCATCTCCGTGGGAGTACGCTCATACAATAGGAATGTCACCTTTCGTGAAGTGGCTGGGGGCCGTCCCCTGCTCACGGACGCATCATCACACAACCACCACACATCGCGAAGTAAAATGTGAGCAATAAAGTGCCCTTGCTCCCTAATTGGTCCAACATGTAGCACCATGGCGCGCAGGGACCAATGGTACCCATTGATATCCACAAACTCATGATCCACCGTCAAGCTATGAAGCTGTTGATTGTGGACATGGAGTGGAGCCCACTTGTTGAACACTAGTGACGATAGTACAATGGCCTCCTGGAGATCCCCCCCACAGCCACATGGGGGGGCGTTTGAAGGGCGGCCCAACGAACGGCCCCTCATTCCCTCCCTCATTCGCACCCGCACGCTCTGGCCCTGGTTAGTAACATGGAGGACTTGGGCGGGCATTCCCAACTCACCTCCAGCCTGGTGGACTTTCACGTCACACACTGGGCACCGCTGCCACCATTGCTCATGAGACAAGCATTCCGACAGAGAACGAACACCAGCACGAACCAGTTTCGGTACCATGTGCTTCCAACACTCAGCCATCTCGGATTGCTGCATCCACTCAAACTTGGGAGCCCTCCTGACACATTGACACCGACCACTACACTGGCACAGAGTAACAGTTGGTTGTCCCTCATCCGCCAGCAGGCGCGCAACGGCATGTGGACGGTACACAGCACCTGTCATACCTGCCACAATGTCACCCCAACATGTAGCCCACACCGCCACATCATCTGGGCACTCATCATGGAAGGCCTCCTGTCCCCCAGAGGCTAACAGGAGGCATTGCAACGTTGTACCAAGCCAACACCAATTGTGACTTGGGGGGTTCGCCATGCCACATGGCCGTTGCCGTGCTCCACCTTGCGGACCGCCACTAACCTGCAGGCAGGCGGAAGGCATGTTGCTGCAAGAACTTGCGGTGTGAAGCAGGCAAACTCTGCCACTCTCCACGGCCGTAAAGCACCACCAATCGCCTATCCCCCTTCCATGGGCAAGTAGCATGCCATGCCGCAGTGCGGACCACTACAGGTTGCCTATCGACACGGTACCTATGCCCCGGACGGCTAATGCCATCTGGGCACTGCCTTCTCCCTGGTCTGCCATGTGGACCACTGCCAACGCCTCCCTCTTCCACCCAGATCTCACCACCCACGTGCCGCCCCGTGGAGAACACTACTGACCACGGGGTACTATCAAAACGATGTTGATGCGGAGTTGTCGTCTCATTGCATGACAGCTGTATTGTAGTCCATGTGAACCACTTTGGTACCAACTTCCTTGCAATGCGGTTCACCATCATCACAAGGGGGCCATGCTCCTGTGTCCCTTGCACAAGCCGCGACCGGCGGCAATCTCCTTTCGCTGTATGTCCTTTGCTCCCACCGACACCCAACTGCAACCTTCGCAAGGATAACTGCCCTAACGTCTCTCTAGTGTACAGCAGTGTCCCCATTATGCCATGCAAGACACACAAAGGTGCTACCTGCAACGAGCGGTCGTAGCTGGCGCCCCGGTAATGTCCTCCCGGCCGCAGCCCATCACGTTCGGCCTCACCAACGACGATCACGCATGCTTGTTCACAGGCTTCCTCCATCTCCTGGATCGTATGGTACACTTTGGCTTCTCCCATACCCGGACTCCAAACTGCAGCAGACGTCACAGCAGTGTCCGGGCCAAACCTTGAGTCCATTATTTTGTGTGTGTTTGTACGCAACAACACAACCTTCCCATCGATGTGGTGGGCGAGATGTCGAAAATGGTCGGGCTTTCCCCCCCAGGGCTTCCCTTCCCAATTATTCGCTTCCAGGGCCCTACAAACACTTAGAGCACTCTCCTTAACCTCTATCCCACACCGTTCCCTCTACATTGTGGTTGCCTGAACTCGGAGGTCCACTCCAGTTAAGGGGGTCTCACTGCGGAGCGCATGGAGGCTGAGGGCAGTTGCATAAAAAAAACATGCACCGGCGACATACTCATCACGTGCCAACTGTAACTTCAGTTGCCGGATGGTAGGCACCTCCCTACTGGCAGGAGCCTTGATTTTATCCTCCTCAACCTTCTGGTTACGATTGTCACAGTCAATTGCTGCGGCCCCATCCGCCCCTAGCCGCACACGCTTTGCAGCAGGCATGGGGTTGGGATCCCTAGGCATTGCTTTCTTGCCTGAGGGGGGGATGTTACATGGCTCTGAGCCATCCGTGCTGGACTGACTAGGTGCCACGACAGTGCATGCCGTCCCCATACTGCTATCCATATCTGGGGACGCCATTTCACTATCTTGCCCACTCAATGAAACCTGTGGTGGGCGCTGTGCTAGGGGCACAGGGGATCCCTGATCAGAGAGTGACTCAGCACCGCAACCGGGGTGTGGGGTGAGGCATTCTTCTGCAGCACCTGGCCCTATGTTCTCCATTACCTCTCGGCCCTGGTTCTCATTGTCAGCATGCACACCACCTGCAACTTCGGGTGCACCTGGGGGTCCACATCGCAGCGCACAGGCTGGGACGTTGGACGCACTTGGATCACCTCTGCGGGGATCCTGGTCATCAGTCATAGGAGTGGAGGCAGGGGGGGGTGGGGGGGGGGGGGGTTGCTGTGCTTCACCAAGGGTGCCAGCTGTGCCTATGGCCTCCTTTGTGCCCCCTTCCAGGTGCATAGCACATGCATCGTTGGGCGTACCGTTGTCATCAGGGACACCGACAGATGCATCTTGGGATCCGAGTCGCAGCGCACAGGCTGGGACGTCGGACTGGCTTGGATCGCCTCTGGGGGGATCTTGGTCAGGTGTCGGGGGTCCTGGGGGGGGGGGGGTTGCACCCCAGCGTCTGCCATGGCTTCCAATAGAAGCTCCATGGCCTCCTCCCCTGCATCATCTGTCCATGCATTATTCACCACACGGACACCAGCATGCAGGTATCCCAAGTGGTTGAAGGGAAGGGGTGCACCTCAGTATCACATCGCTACTCTCTTGCATGGGAATCCGCATGGACTCTGCAAAGTGGCGTCCCACCGTATAGGCAGCCACCAGGCTCTCCTCTGACAGGAGCTCCCGCCGTTGCTCCCCCAAGCCTTGCATCGCAATGCGGACACACCGGGCAATGCCATGGCACGTTGTCATCAGTGCTTGGTCGAACTGTTGCTGTCTCGTCAGCCGCACCGTCATAGGTGCTGGATTGGGTGGGATGCAGGGTTGAGGTCCGGGATTGCAAGTGGACGTTGAGCTTTCGGGCAACAGGGAGCTCCGTCGACTACCCCCGGATCCAGGGGTCCCCTGGCCAGGGGGACCTGTGCCACCGACTGGCGCTGACACTCTTTGTCGACCACCCCCGGATCCTGGGGTCCCCTGTGCTTTCGATCCCTCCCCGTTGGCCGGCAACAGTGAGTTCCGGCGGCTCACAGATGCCACCAAATCACTTGTGAATGGCCGTGCTGCACTTCCTGCCTGTGGCCAAAAGTACTGCATCCTGCCCAAGGGTACTCTCCGTACTTTCCCCACATACATCCTCTCCACAGTGGGTGTGGGGTACTTGGTCTCCCCTCTCCAGAAAGGCCATGAGTCCACAAGTGGCAAGGCATACACAATGTCATTCCATGCCTCTAGCCAAGCAACTTTGCTAACGCTCATGGGGTGTCCACCAATGGCCCCTCGTCGACTCCCCACTTTCCCACGGTCTTCCTCATACTTTTTTATCCGGTCCCAGAGGCCTGAGGCTACCTTCTGGTACTCCACAACAACACCTCCATCCTCCCGCGTGCACTTTGGACTGCCCTCTTGGCTGTACATCAGGCGGCACAGTGCTGCAAGTCCATGGGTATGCACGACATCAAGGGAACATGTCCCCATGTACATTGCCAACTTCCTGTCATAGATGGCCTCCTGTTCTGGTGGGGCATGCCACCCTGCCTCGCCGAGGGCTAGACGGAATCCCATTTTCATCTGGGCAGCTTCCATGGTGTCCCATGGGGGCCATTCACGATGCTGGGCCATTTGTAGGAGGCTGCCTTAGCATGGTTAAAGGTTGTGGCCTCTTGCGTGGTCCACAAGGTGCAGTTCGATGGGCACTTGTTGGTGACCACAACTCAGGAGGACAATCTGGTCCCGGACCCCGATACTCGAAGTGGTAGGCTGCTTCCTCCTTGGGTTCCTGCGCGGGCCCACTTGATGCCACCGCGTGGTATGAACGTAGACCCTGGTCGAGGCGCAACGGCCGGGGACCAAGGGCAGACTTCTGCGCCTCAAGGGCTAGCAGTAGCTGGGGAGGGGTGAGGGATGGACGACGACCGAGGTCGAGGCGCGGCGGCCAAGGACCAAGGGCGAACTCCTGCGGCTCGGCGGCCTGCACTGGTTGTGGTGGGGTATGGACGACGACCGAGGTCGAGGCGCGGCGGCCAAGGACCAAGGGCGAACTCCTGCGGCTCGGCGGCCTGCAGTGGTTGTGGTGGGGTATGGACGACGACCGAGGTCGAGGCGCGGCGGCCAAGGACCAATGGCCAACTCCTGCGGCTCGGTGGCCTGCAGTGTGTGGGTGCGGGGACGGCTAATGACCGTGGTCGCGGCGCTGTGGCCAGGGACCAAGGGCCAACTTCTGTGCCTCAAGGGCAAGCAGTAGGTGGGTTGGGGGATGCGGGATGCCCCTGGTTGAGGCGCTGCGGCCAGAGACCGAGGGGCAACTCCTCCGGCTCGGAGGCTAGCACAGGTGAGGTACAGGTATCTGGGTCGTAGACGCTATGGTCAAGACCACAGACAACTTCTTCACCTGACTGGTGAAGTTAGTGGCAGAAAGGTCGTAACAAAGTCTGCACGAAGAGGGGTGAAATATTTCACGGAGGCCTCAAATAATTCACGGAAGGGCATAAATAATTCACGGAGGGGTCAAATAATTCACGGAGAGGCATAAATAATTCACGGAGGGGTGAAATAATTCACGGAGAGGCATAAATAATTCACGGAGGGGTCAAATAATTCACGGAGAGGCATAAAAAATTCACGGAGGGGTCAAATAATACACGGAGGGGGGTAAATAATTCACGGAGGGGTGAAATAATTCACGGAGAGGCATAAATAATTCACGGAGGGGTCAAATAATTCACGGAGAGGCATAAATAATTCACGGAGGGGTCAAATAATTCACGGAGGGGGGTAAATAATTCACGGAGGGGTCAAACAATTCACGGAGAGGCATAAATAATTGACGGAGGGGTCAAATAATTCACGGAGAGGCAAAAATAATTCACGGAGGGGTCAAATAATTCACGGAGGGGGGTAAATAATTCACGGAGGGGTCAAATAATTCACGGAGGGGGGTAAATAATTCACGGAGGGGTCAAATAATTCACGGAGAGGCATAAATAATTCACGGAGGGGGTAAATAATTCACGGAGGGCTCAAATAATTCACGGAGAGGCATAAATAATTCACGGAGGGGGTAAATGATTCACGGAGGGGCATAAATACTACACGGAGGGGTCAAACAATTCACGGAGAGGCATAAATAATTCACGGAGGGGGTACATAATTCACGGAGGGGGGTAAATAATTCACGGAGGGGTCAAATAATTCACGGAGGGGGGTAAATAATTCACTGAGGGGTCAAATAATTCACGGAGAGGCAAAAATAATTCACGGAGGGGTCAAATAATTCACGGAGAGGCATAAATAATTCACGGTGGGGGTAAATAATTCACGGAGAGGCATAAATAATTCACGGAGGGGTCAAATAATTCACGGAGAGGCATAAATAATTCACGGAGGGGGTAAATAATTCACGGAGGGGCATAAATAATACACGGAGGGGTCAAATAATTCACGGAGAGGCGGAAATAATTCACGGAGGGGCGTAAATAATTCACGGAGAGGCATAAATAATTCACAGAGGGGTCAAATAATTCACGGAGAGGCATAAATAATTCACGGAGGGGGTAAATAATTCACGGAGGGGTCAGATAATTCACGGAGAGGCATAAATAATTCACGGAGGGGGTAAATAATTCACGGAGGGGCATGAATACTTCGCGGAGGGGTCAAATAATTCGAGGAGAGGCATAAATAATTCACGGAGGGGGGTAAATAATTCACGGAGGGGTTAAATAATTCACGGAAGGGGGGTAAATAATTCACGGAGGGGTCAAATAATTCACGGAGAGGCAGAAATAATTCACGGAGGGGTCAAATAATTCACGGAGAGGCATAAATAATTCACGGAGGGGGTAAATAATTCACGGAGAGGCATAAATAATTCACGGAGGGGGTAAATAATTCACGGAGGGGTCAAATAATTCACGGAGAGGCATAAATAATTCACGGAGGGGGTAAATAATTCACGGAGAGGCATAAATAATTCACGGAGGGGGTAAAAAATTCACGGAGGGGCATAAATAATTCACGGAGGGGTCAAATAATTCACGGAGAGGCAGAAATAATTCACGGAGGGGTCAAATAATTCACGGAGGGGCGTAAATAATTCACGGAGGGGTGAAATAATTCATGGAGGGGCATAAATAATTCACGGAGGGGTCAAATAATTCACGGAGAGGCATAAATAATTCACGGAGGGGTCAAATAATTCACCGAGAGGCATAAATAATTCACGGAGGGGTCAAATAATTCACGGAGAGGCATAAATAATTCACGGAGGGGTCAAATAATTCACGGAGAGGCATAAATAATTCACGGTGGGGGTAAATAATTCACGGAGAGGCATAAATAATTCACGGAGGGGTCAAATAATTCACGGAGAGGCATAAATAATACACGGAGGGGTGAAATAATTCACGGAGGGGGGTAAATAATTCACGGAGGGGTCAAATAATTCACGGAGGGGGGTAAATAATTCATGGAGGGGTCAAAGAATTCACGGAGAGGCATAAATAATTCACGGAGGGGTGAAATAATTCACGGAGGGGGGTAAATAATTCACGGAGGGGTCAAATAATTCACGGAGAGGCATAAATAATTCACGGAGGGGTCAAATAATTCACGGAGAGGCATAAATAATTCACGGAGGGGTCAAATAATTCACGGAGGGGGGTAAATAATTCACGGAGGGGTCAAATAATTCACGGAGAGGCATAAATAATTCACGGAGGGGGTACATAATTCACGGAGGGGGGTAAATAATTCACGGAGGGGTCAAATAATTCACGGAGGGGGGTAAATAATTCACGGAGAGGCCAAATAATTCACGGAGAGGCAAAAATAATTCACGGAGGGGTCAAATAATTCACGGAGAGGCATAAATAATTCACGGTGGGGGTAAATAATTCACGGAGAGGCATAAATAATTCACGGAGGGGTCAAATAATTCACGGAGAGGCATAAATAATTCACGGAGGGGGTAAATAATTCACGGAGGGGCATAAATAATACACGGAGGGGTCAAATAATTCACGGAGAGGCGGAAATACTTCACGGAGGGGCGTAAATAATTCACGGAGGGGGGTAAATAATTCCCGGAGGGGTTAAATAATTCACGGAAGGGGGGTAAATAATTCACGGAGGGGTCAAATAATTCACGGAGAGGCAGAAATAATTCACGGAGGGGTCAAATAATTCACGGAGAGGCATAAATAATTCACGGAGGGGGTAAATAATTCACGGAGAGGCATAAATAATTCACGGAGGGGGTAAATAATTCACGGAGGGGTCAAATAATTCACGGAGAGGCATAAATAATTCACGGAGGGGGTAAAAAATTCACGGAGGGGCATAAATAATTCACGGAGGAATCAAATAATTCACGGAGAGGCAGAAATAATTCACGGAGGGGTCAAATAATTCACGGAGGGGCGTAAATAATTCACGGAGGGGTGAAATAATTCATGGAGGGGCATAAATAATTCACGGAGGGGTCAAATAATTCACGGAGAGGCATAAACAATTCACGGAGGGGTCAAATAATTCACCGAGAGGCATAAATAATTCACGGAGGGGTGAAATAATTCACGGAGAGGCATAAATAATACACGGAGGGGTGAAATAATTCACGGAGGGGGGTAAATAATTCACGGAGGGGTCAAATAATTCACGGAGGGGGGTAAATAATTCATGGAGGGGTCAAAGAATTCACGGAGAGGCATAAATAATTCACGGAGGGGTGAAATAATTCACGGAGGGGGGTAAATAATTCACGGAGGGGTCAAATAATTCACGGAGAGGCATAAATAATTCACGGAGGGGTCAAATAATTCACGGAGAGGCATAAATAATTCACGGAGGGGTCAAATAATTCACGGAGGGGGGTAAATAATTCACGGAGGGGTCAAATAATTCACGGAGAGGCATAAATAATTCACGGAGGGGGTACATAATTCACGGAGGGGGGTAAATAATTCACGGAGGGGTCAAATAATTCACGGAGGGGGGTAAATAATTCACGGAGGGGTCAAATAATTCACGGAGAGGCAAAAATAATTCACGGAGGGGTCAAATAATTCACGGAGAGGCATAAATAATTCACGGTGGGGGTAAATAATTCACGGAGAGGCATAAATAATTCACGGAGGGGTCAAATAATTCACGGAGAGGCATAAATAATTCACGGAGGGGGTAAATAATTCACGGAGGGGCATAAATAATACACGGAGGGGTCAAATAATTCACGGAGAGGCGGAAATACTTCACAGAGGGGCGTAAATAATTCACGGAGAGGCATAAATAATTCACAGAGGAGTCAAATAATTCACGGAGAGGCAAAAATAATTCACGGAGGGGGTAATGATTCACGGAGGGGCATAAATACTTCGCGGAGGGGTCAAATAATTCGAGGAGAGGCATAAATAATTCACGGAGGGGGGTAAATAATTCACGGAGGGGTTAGATAATTCACGGAGGGGGGTAAATAATTCACGGAGGGGTCAAATAATTCACGGAGAGGCAGAAATAATTCACGGAGGGGTCAAATAATTCACGGAGAGGCATAAATAATTCACGGAGGGGGTAAATAATTCACGGAGAGGCATAAATAATTCACGGAGGGGGTAAATAATTCACGGAGGGGTCAAATAATTCACGGAGAGGCATAAATAATTCACGGAGGGGGTAAAAAATTCACGGAGGGGCATAAATAATTCACGGAGGGGTCAAATAATTCACGGAGAGGCAGAAATAATTCACGGAGGGGTCAAATAATTCACGGAGGGGCGTAAATAATTCACGGAGGGGTGAAATAATTCATGGAGGGGCATAAATAATTCACGGAGGGGTCAAATAATTCACGGAGAGGCAAAAATAATTCACGGAGGGGTCAAATAATTCACGGAGGGGGGTAAATAATTCACGGAGGGGTCAAATAATTCACGGAGAGGCATAAATAATTCACGGAGGGGGTAAATAATTCACGGAGGGCTCAAATAATTCACGGAGAGGCATAAATAATTCACGGAGGGGGTAAATGATTCACGGAGGGGCATAAATACTTCACGGAGGGGGTAAATAATTCACGGAGGGCTCAAATAATTCACGGAGAGGCATAAATAATTCACGGAGGGGGTAAATGATTCACGGAGGGGCATAAATACTTCACGGAGGGGTCAAACAATTCACGGAGAGGCATAAATAATTCACGGAGGGGGTACATAATTCACGGAGGGGGGTAAATAATTCACGGAGGGGTCAAATAATTCACGGAGGGGGGTAAATAATTCACGGAGGGGTCAAATAATTCACGGAGAGGCAAAAATAATTCACGGAGGGGTCAAATAATTCATGGAGAGGCATAAATAATTCACGGTGGGGGTAAATAATTCACGGAGAGGCATAAATAATTCACGGAGGGGTCAAATAATTCACGGAGAGGCATAAATAATTCACGGAGGGGGTAAATAATTCACGGAGGGGCATAAATAATACACGGAGGGGTCAAATAATTCACGGAGAGGCGGAAATAATTCACGGAGGGGCGTAAATAATTCACGGAGAGGCATAAATAATTCACAGAGGAGTCAAATAATTCACGGAGAGGCATAAATAATTCACGGAGGGGGTAAGTAATTCACGGAGGGGCATAAATACTTCGCGGAGGGGTCAAATAATTCGAGGAGAGGCATAAATAATTCACGGAGGGGGGTAAATAATTCACGGAGGGGTTAAATAATTCACGGAGGGGGGTAAATAATTCACGGAGGGGTCAAATGATTCACGGAGAGGCAGAAATAATTCACGGAGGGGTCAAATAATTCACGGAGAGGCATAAATAATTCACGGAGGGGGTAAATAATTCACGGAGAGGCATAAATAATTCACGGAGGGGGTAAATAATTCACGGAGGGGTCAAATAATTCACGGAGAGGCATAAATAATTCACGGAGGGGGTAAAAAATTCACGCAGGGGCATAAATAATTCACGGAGGGGTCAAATAATTCACGGAGAGGCAGAAATAATTCACGGAGGTGTCAAATAATTCACGGAGGGGCGTAAATAATTCACGGAGGGGTGAAATAATTCATGGAGGGGCATAAATAATTCACGGAGGGGTCAAATAATTCACGGAGAGGCATAAATAATTCACGGAGGGGTGAAATAATTCACGGAGAGGCAGAAATAATTCACGGAGGGGTCAAATAATTCACGGAGAGGCATAAATAATTCACGGAGGGGTCAAATACTTCAGGGAGAGGCATAAATAATTCACGGAGGGGTCAAATAATTCACGGAGAGGCATAAATAATTCACGGAGGGGTCAAATAATTCACCGAGAGGCATAAATAATTCACGGAGGGGTGAAATAATTCACGGAGAGGCATAAATAATACACGGAGGGGTGAAATAATTCACGGAGGGGGGTAAATAATTCACGGAGGGGTCAAATAATTCACGGAGGGGGGTAAATAATTCACGGAGGGGTCAAAGAATTCACGGAGAGGCATAAATAATTCACGGAGGGGTGAAATAATTCACGGAGGGGGGTAAATAATTCACGGAGGGGTCAAATAATTCACGGAGAGGCATAAATAATTCACGGAGGGGTCAAATAATTCACGGAGAGGCATAAATAATTCACGGAGGGGTCAAATAATTCACGGAGGGGGGTAAATAATTCACGGAGGGGTCAAATAATTCACGGAGAGGCATAAATAATTCACGGAGGGGTGAAATAATTCACCCAGAGACGCGTAAAAAATTCACGGAGGGGTCAAAGAATTCACGGAGAGGCATAAAAAATTCACGGAGGGGTGAAATAATTCACGGACGGGGGTAAATAATTCACGGAGGGGTCAAATAATTCACGGAGAGGCATAAATAATTCACGGAGGGGCATAAATAATTCACGGAGGGCTCAAATAATTCACGGAGACGCAGAAATAATTCATGGAGGGGTGAAATAATTCACGGAGGGGGGTAAATAATTCACGGAGGGGTTAAATAATTCACGGAGGGGGGTAAATAATTCACGGAGGGGTCAAATAATTCACGGAGAGGCAGAAATAATTCACGGAGGGGTCAAATAATTCACGGAGAGGCATAAATAATTCACGGAGGGGGTAAATAATTCACGGAGAGGCATAAATAATTCACGGAGGGGGTAAATAATTCACGGAGGGGTCAAATAATTCACGGAGAGGCATAAATAATTCACGGAGGGGGTAAAAAATTCACGCAGGGGCATAAATAATTCACGGAGGGGTCAAATAATTCACGGAGAGGCAGAAATAATTCACGGAGGGGTCAAATAATTCACGGAGGGGCGTAAATAATTCACGGAGGGGTGAAATAATTCATGGAGGGGCATAAATAATGCACGGAGGGGTCAAATAATTCACGGAGAGGCATAAATAATTCACGGAGGGGTGAAATAATTCACGGAGAGGCAGAAATAATTCACGGAGGGGTCAAATAATTCACGGAGAGGCATAAATAATTCACGGAGGGGTCAAATACTTCAGGGAGAGGCATAAATAATTCACGGAGGGGTCAAATAATTCACGGAGAGGCATAAATAATTCACGGAGGGGTCAAATAATTCACCGAGAGGCATAAATAATTCACGGAGGGGTGAAATAATTCACGGAGAGGCATAAATAATACACGGAGGGGTGAAATAATTCACGGAGGGGGGTAAATAATTCACGGAGGAGTCAAATAATTCACGGAGGGGGGTAAATAATTCACGGAGGGGTCAAAGAATTCACGGAGAGGCATAAATAATTCACGGAGGGGTGAAATAATTCACGGAGGGGGGTAAATAATTCACGGAGGGGTCAAATAATTCACGGAGAGGCATAAATAATTCACGGAGGGGTCAAATAATTCACGGAGAGGCATAAATAATTCACGGAGGGGTCAAATAATTCAGGGAGGGGGGTAAATAATTCACGGAGGGGTCAAATAATTCACGGAGAGGCATAAATAATTCACGGAGGGGTGAAATAATTCACCCAGAGACGCGTAAATAATTCACGGAGGGGTCAAAGAATTCACGGAGAGGCATAAAAAATTCACGGAGGGGTGAAATAATTCACGGACGGGGGTAAATAATTCACGGAGGGGTCAAATAATTCACGGAGAGGCATAAATAATTCACGGAGGGGCATAAATAATTCACGGAGGGCTCAAATAATTCACGGAGAGGCATAAATAATTCACGGAGGGGTCAAATAATTCACGGAGACGCAGAAATAATTCATGGAGGGGTGAAATAATTCACGGAGGGGGGTAAATATTTCACGGAGGGGTCAAATAATTCACGGAGAGGCATAAATTTTCTGTAGAGCCCCTGACTTGGTTGATGACACCCTGAAGCACGGAAGCAAACACTGCACCTAGACGAGGGGCGGACAATAGAGACCCTCAGATTGTGGCCGGCAACCCATGACGTTCCATGTACCATCCAAAGTCTATGTTCTAGGGGTGCAAGTCGTTGCGCCAAGGCAAGGACATCACACCAACTTGGGTCACCTCATGGGGACCCTGGTTATGTCAGGAAGCGGGGCAGGGGGGGGGGGTTTCTGTAAAGCCCCTGACTTGGTTCATGACACCCTGAAGCACGGAAGCAAACACTGCACATAGACGAGAGGTGGACAATAGAGACCCTCAGATTGTGGCCGGCAACCCATGACGTTCCATGAACCATCCATTCTCAAAGTCCGATGTCCCACGCACACCTCCACATGCGCCAGACTTGGTTAGGGTTAGGGTTAGGGTTACCGAGCTGGTGGAACCAGCCTTGGTTTTATAACCCTTTTTAGGGTCTAGGGTGGACCTACCAGGTTTAGCAGCAGCAGCAGCAAGCAGCAAGCAGCAGCAAGCAGCACGCGCGAAATGGGGAAAAATCAGAACTCTGTCGTGGTGTTTTGGATTTGGTTGAAATTTTGGTGCATGATACCTATGGGTGTGAAGTACAATCACACAAAGTTTGAGCGAGAAACTCAACAGTGGCGGCCGGGAACGGGATCCGCAAGTGGCGGACCTCTGTTTAGAAAACTGCAGTTTAGGGCCAAAAACAGCCACTTTTGGGCCAAAAAAGCCCCGGAACACATTCAAAACGGCCAAACGAAGGGAAACGGTGGGTACACTTCACGTGCGGCTTGACTTCCCCGTGTCAACGAGCTGTTTGCGGCCCTCTAACTCCATGATATGTCCCGGAAGCGGCCCAAAAAGGCCCCCACAAGCTCCAAATGCCAACCGCCACAAACCAAGAATAGGCCATATCTTGGGCTACATGGCTCGAAATGCGATTCCGAGGGCACCTACTCCACCCACAACCCCCCACTTTTTGTGGTTTCCACCCCTCAGAATTGCCCAAACGGACGCCTAGACCCCAATACCTAGGCCCACTAGGCTGCGGCAAGCTGCAAGCTGAAGCCCAAACAGGTGGGTGCCCAAATGGGTCAACAGGGTCCAGTAGGGGCAAAAAGATGACTTTTCTCAAAAATGATCCTAGACCATGTGCAACGCTAAAACAAGTGTTTTTGGACCGTTTTGAGCTTGTGGTGGCCCATTTTGTTCCTCCGAAAATCCCCAAATGCCTTGAAAATGGGCTGTTTCGGGACCAAAAATGGGTCAAAAATGAGTCAAAAACGCATTTTTCCAAACCTCATCCTAGACCATTTGGGGTGCACAAACGGGTGAAATGAGCCCATTTTGAGCCCATTTTGGGGCATTTTGGCCCCTCAAAAGTCCAAAAAGCCTTGAAAGTGGGCCTCGTGGTGATGGGGTTCACTTGCAAGCTGATTTCACTTTGTCAAGAGCCATCAATGTGTGAATCATTCTTGATGTCCCTCACCAATCATAGCTGATGTTCCCTCCCCCACCGGCTCGGTCCCAATATTCAGTCTTGATTAGGGTTAGGGTTAGGGTTAGGGTTAGGGTTAGGGTTAGGGTTAGGGTTAGGCTGTCCAATGTTCCACAGAGCCGGGGTCATGTCATGATTTCCGAACCGAAAGAGGGATGCCAGGTGAAAATGTAGGCTTCTCTGCCGGTGCGACCATGCCAAGGACATACCGCTTCACACGATCCGGCAATGGCTTCCAACCACAGTGCTGGGCATGTCCACGGTGAACAGCATGTGGGGCACACACATCGTGCCCCCCCTCACACTCTCTCACCCCATGGAGCAAAGACGCCACATACACCCCCAAGGGTGTGCAGAAGTCATCGCCCAGGAAGCCTACCATGTCCACGTGTAGGCATCCTGCCACACAGGCAGAGACACAGTGCGGTAGCCAGATGACCGGGGGGGCTGGGAATAGGTTTCGGCCTCGCGGAAGGGCTTGGTCAGCAGAAACTGCACCGGCCTTTGCTCGTGGTCCGCCAAATCCTGTGTGTGGCACACTCTCTCCAACCCCTCAATGTCGTGCCACCTTGCCCAACCTGTGTCCTCATCCCTGAGGAGGATGTAGGGCAATGCCCACTCCGAGAAATCGGGGAGGGTCACCCCAAGATGCTGGGGTTCTACGTCCCCCGCTTACAGGCGCACCCACATCTCCAGTGTCCCAACCCTCTTGTTGGCCATGATCCGCTCCCAGTCCAACAATTGGTCACTCTGGGGGGGGGAGAATCCCCAGGGGTCAAAGGCTTTGGCATGCTTCCTCCACGGTTTCCAAAGCCACTGCCCCACCACCCCCAACCCCCCCTCCCTTGAACTTGTAGATGACGCCCACCTCTTTTTTGGCAAGGGTGGGCTGTTGGTACATAACCCCCGGGAGGTGCACCTTCTGTACGTCGGCTGGGGAAGGAAAATTCTGCAGCTCGGCAGCCATCACCCTCAGCCTACTCAACCAACCCGCAGTGAGGGGGGACTCCTCCCAACCGAGAAAGGCCTCGAAAAGATGCAGCTCGGATTGGGCCCTGCTGGTTAGTGTGTTTGCCCGCACCACGTCCTTCATGATCCCCGGCTCCAAGGACACCAGGGAGGCAAGGACAACCGGAGCCTGCAGACCCTGGTACCGGTCCAGGGTGGCGATCATCTGCACACACTCATATGCCTGGTCCCCATGCATCTGGCGCCCTGCCTCCCGCACACAGTGCTGCAGCCATAGCATCTGCGCATAGTGTGTGGTGACGATTGCCACTGACTTGGGGGGGTACACATTTGCATTGTGTGCATGCTCCAGAAAGTGCAACACGAGCAAGGCCTCGTCCCTGCTCGTGTCCCCCTGATTGCGCATGGCCTCGTCCATGACAAGGCTCTCCCATGCTCTGCCAACTTCCCTTCTTAGTAACCGCACCCGGGCGTCCGACATCCCGTACCGTGTAAGCTCCGATCTCCACTCAGGATCGTTTGTGCTGACTATGCGGATGCGTTGCCCTGCCAACACCGCGGGGGGTAATGGTGGGGCCGAGGCGGGGTACCAGCCCAAGGACCCCCCCGTGAACAGCCCACGCACCACCGTTGCCAAAGGCACGTCCATGCGGAATTGCTGGGTTAGGACACACGCAGTACACCTTGTACGGTACAGGACAAACTGCAACACACTACTTGTGGCGAAGCGCTACAAGTCACCATACTGCATCCCTGGTCCCTGGTCAAGGTGCACATTGAGGTTAGCAAAATGCTCGGACTGCGGCCATGCAATATGTTTATCCGTCACCTTGGCCCCTTTCCCCTTTTTATCCCCTTCCGCTGCAGCTGCTTTCGCTGCGGCTGCAGCTGCAAGAAGAGTGATGGCACTGCATGGGCGCAGTTGACCGGCATCCCCACAAAACATGCACTGTGCCCCAAAAGCTGCCAAGTCCAGACCAACTGGGATGCTATGCCTCGAGGACTCAACCACAAAGCTGAATGCGAACCGAGTTTGTGGGTCACCCGCAAGCAACAACTTCCGCCGTGTGGCGACCATACCGGCTGTTGCAAAGAGAACCCGGCAGCTGTTGAGGGCACACTGCAATGTGCCATTGCAGTCCGGATGATCGGCCAACGTCTCTTGGACTGTTGCTTGGTTGTACGGCTCCAAACCTGGGGGGGTCCGGCCCCTTGCAGCTCGGAACCGCATCCAGGGCACGGGGTGGTCCTTCAAGACCGCCTTTGAGAAGACAAGATCCTGGTCTGCCGATTGGATCACCCGCAGCATCAGGTTGTCGACCTGTGCGTTTGTTGGGGCCGTGACCAAGATGCATGCCCGAGGGGGGTTGTCGGTTGCCCCCCCCCCCCCTTTCCTGCCAGTGTGTATCGAATCTGGCGCCTTGGGATTCGGGATGCATGGGTCCAAGTGCCCCTGCTGCCACATCACTGCCTTGATGCAGGCCACCAGGGTCTCCGACTTCCCCGTGCCGGCCCCCCCAGTCATGGAGGAGACAACAGCACCCTCATCCAGACATTGCCGGACAGCCAAGGCTTGGGAGGGGTTCAGGTTATGATGCTCCACAAGGTGACGCAGGATCTGCTGGTCCTCGGCAGGGAGGCTGTTAGACAGCCGTGGTTCTTGCCGGGTGGCATTGAGCAACGCGTTCCAGGCCGCCCCCGTCCGTATCTCCTCACGCAACGACCGGAACGCTGCCTCGTCAGGCAGGACACAGCACCACCACTTGCGGATGTGCAAGATGGGCGGTTTGTTCGCACAAACAATGGTCACCATGTCGCCAGAGGTGCCATCACCTTGCACCTTGCCAATCCAGTCCGGGTTTGGTGCCACGTCAAGGGTGGCGACATCTGACCGCTTCATGTCCCATCCATGGATGAGATCCCCATTGGTCAGCTCGTAGATGCCGCAAACTTCGAGCTCAGCAGCCCATTCTATTACCTTGACCATGTTGCCATGCTTGTCCTCCTTCAGCATCTCAACCCTCTCAAACCACAGCTCCCTCTGGGCACCTTGGTCCCATGCCCACCTCCGGGCAGCGGCAATCTCATGCACGGTGTGCACCAAGGATGCCTTGTGGACATACGCATCGCGATCAGCCCAACGGGTGGTGAATCCCTCGGTTGGGTTCGTGTCCATGTCATAGTCCACGTGGGCAAGGGTTTCCGCAAAGGTCCGGGCCTTGTCTTTGGCTTGCGGCGGGCCTTGGCCTGTGCCTTGTGGTGGGGCCTGACCTTTGTCTCGCGGCGGGCCTTGGCCTGTGCCTTGTGGGGGGGGCCGACCTTTGCCTCGTGGGGGGCCATGGCCTTTGCCTTGTGGATGGGCTTGGCCTGTGCCTGTGCCTTGCTGGGGGGCTTTGCCTTGCGCAGGGCCATGCCCTTTGCCTTGCTGTGTGCCTTTGCCTTGTGCAGGGCCATGCCCTTTGCCTTGCTGAGGGCCATGGCCTTTGCCTTGCTGAGGGCCTTTGCCTTGGGCAAGGCCATACCCTTTGCCATGCTGTGGGCCTTTGCCTTTGCCGTGCTCAGGGCCTTTGCCTTGCCAATGGCCATGGGGCTGTGTTTGCCCTCCGTTTGGCATGTTGTCTGGGTCGGGGCGCTGTGGCCGGGGACCGAGAGCGAGCTCCTGCGGCTCAGAGGCCTGCAGTAGGTGAGTTGGGGGTTGAAAGACGACCCTGGTCGGGGCGCTGTGGCCGGGGACCGAGGGCGAACTCCTGCGGCTCGGCGGCCCGCAGTGGGTGGGTACGGAGGGGAACGACGACCCTGGTCGGGGCGCTGTGGCCGGGGACCGAGGGCGAACTCCTGCGGCTCAGCGGCCCGCAGTGGGTGAGAGAGGGGGCAGGCCCAACTCAGATGTCTAGGTCAGAGACGCAACGGTCTAGACCCAAGACGCACTTCCTCGCCTCAAGGGAGAGGTTGGAAATAAAAGAGTGCCCTATGTGTAAGAGACGCCCGGTGCACACTTGCCGAAGAGCTGGAAATTGGAACGTTTCGCCGAAGTCTGTGGACGTTGCGGGGGGGCCTGCGCAGGCAGCAATGACCCAAACTGCGGCCTCTCCGGCGGGGGGGCGGGCTGAGACGCACGGCGCTGGAGCAAAGAACCGTACTGCGGGGTGGGGCACGGCCGCTTCGGGGCGGGAGCCAATGGGAGGAGGGAGGAGCGGCGGTGCCTGCTATACTGGGTCAGTGTCACCTGATCACTTGCTTGAGGGGGCAGTGGCCGACGAGGCACAGGTTGTGGGGCTGGCTTGGGGATACGGGGGGGTTTTGGGGTAGCACACAGGATGTCAAGCACCACTGCTGCATGCTCCTCGTCCCTGGAAAGGAAACACATGGTGCTGGGACGCACAGCATAGAAGGTAAAAAATGGTAGGAAAATGCTGAGCATATTGCTCAGGATATTTGGGGATGCTCAGCATTCATGCTCAGCAAATGGGACTCATATTGCAGGGTTGATCTCGGAAGTCCCAGCCAAAATTTCTTCCGAGCTCCCCCGGCACGGTCGGCTGGGGAGCCCATGGAACATTCCTACCGATATCGGTTGCGTTTTGGGACCCGATTTGGCTGCCAAAACTTCCGAGCATCTTTCCGAGGGATTTAAAAAACTTCCAAGCGTTTTTCCATCAGCTTTTTGTACAATGACCTACACCGTTCTTGGTTCCCAAATCCCACACCTCAGCAAAGAAACACACAAAAAGACAAGCATGACCGTTCACTTACGCTTGAAATGTGAATGCTCAGTGCCTTGCCTGTTCATTTCAGCTTGAACTGTGAATGCTGTAATCTCCTTCGCTGAGCATCTGCACAGGACAGCCATCGCTTGACATGGCATCCACATCCACCACCACACGGCGATACTTCTTGGGTTGAGGTTGGGGTTCAGGGTTGTCACTGGATGATGAGGAAGAATCTGAGGCACTTACTGTGGAGGCACCAGATAGGTGCACAGCATCATCATCCGAATCATTATCCTCGGGACTGCTACTGCTCCCACTATCACTGCTGCTGCTGCTGCTGCTGCTGCTGCTGCTGTTGCTACTGTTACTGCTGCTACTGCCACTGCCACGAGGGCACACAAGTTGCTGCTCAATGTCGCTATCAACAATGGGTACACGCGCCAACTTCGTACGCCTCATGGGTTGAACACGCTGCTGCTCGTTCAAACCCGTAGGACCTTGAAATGAAGCAGCACTGTCCTCGCCCTCCGAAGGGGGTACAATATCAACTGTCGCAGGGTTAGAAACTCGGCTTTGAGGGATGGGCCCCACACGTCCCTTACCCTTTCCCTTGTCCTTCAGCGCCTTACGGCGTGCAGCACAGGACTTAAATGTGGCACGGCTCTTCAAACCCAGTTTGGGCCACTTGCAGACAGCTTCCCTGTCCAGTGGTACCCATTGACGGACACCACGCTTTGAGCCACAGGTCCCACACACACATACCACATCACTCTCGGGATTTGCACCTGGAAAGGCGCATTTCACCGAACGGGTGTCTGGGTGCATATATAGGGAGCAACCACCTCCCTCCTGGAAATCCAGCAAATGCTCTAAGAGGCGTTGGAAGACCACATGCCACACGGCATTGGCAGCAACCATGCACGCTTCAAGAACAACGTTTCGTTGCACGGGCGCCCAAATTTTGGCACAGGGGATCTTCTTTTTTTTCTGCATGAACTTCTCATACAGCTCATGCTTCAAACTTTCACTAATACTGGCATCTTGCCTGGTACTAGTGACGGGGGCATATCTCTTGGCCACCCTCAGATCCCGCTCGCCGGCCTCATCGGAATACAGCATGGGTGTCCGTGGATTAAACCATGTGTGGGACCACCCATGCATATATAAGGTTGCAGTGCAACCTTCTTCAGCAAACTCGGGGATGATGTGCACAATATATGTGTACAACATCCCCATAGCTTGCCATGTGACAGTTGCCAGGTTATTACAACCATAGCATAGATGCACCATGTGGCAAAATGCCACCACCAAGGAATGGAAAGGCAGGGGGAGCACCATACCCCCTGCTAGTCTGCCCATGACTGTGCGGGCCTCGCGACCTGTGAGGCTAATGCCTGCCTGAAATCTACCTCGTACGTGACGCATGTGCTGCCTGCTATCAGGTGGCAAAGATCCAGGATCATACCTCCTTGCCACATGTGCTATGACCTGGAGTAGCTCATGGTTGTAGGGCGCTGGTAGTGTTCGACCTATGACACCCAGGATCCTGGAGGCTGCTCCTTTGGTGTTGTGCAATACAGGTTGCACAATATATACCTCTTCCAGGTTAGAAACCCCCTGAAACTTATGGGACCCACGCACACCATTGAGACATCCCCCTTTGTGCAAAAAGAGTTCTCCCGCCCCATCCTTATTCACCCAGGGACACGCCACACAGCCCTTTTGCCGGCACTCAGACCACAAATGGTGGTGATCGGCAGTGATTGCCCCGAGCCTTATCTGCAGGGTGGTGTTGTACACTGCACCAGCATACTTCATTCGTTGCTTAAATTTACAAGAAGGCAGGCCTTGTAAGGCCTCTGCACGTTTGGGTAGCCACTGGCAATCACTGACCTTGGGAAGCTCTTGCCAGGTCAACATGTCTGTGCACCTAGGCACATTGCCAGACATTGGGAACCAGTGTCCCTGGAAATCAATTATACTGATTTTTGTGTTAATATTTGGACGGCCCCGGGGCTGGTAACCGTCGGCGTAGAGGCCTAAGGTCAGGGTGGCATGGGGTGGTGGGGGTTTCTGCCGGCCTTGGGCAGCCAATGAGCCACACTTCTGTAGAAGTAGGTGGCACAGCTGTGGTAACAACTTCCTGTTGTCCAGGGAGTAGTCCACTGCAGGAAGATGCAGGTCCTCCTGTTGCCTTAAAGCAACCATTGACCAACCAACCCCTGGTTGGAGATGGTCTAAGGTGCGCAAGACAGCGGCTGGCACCACATGCTCATGGCGAAGGCGAAGTGCAGCGGCCTGGCACTCTGGTGCTTGGGTGACTGATGTGGCCTGTGTGGTAGGCAAAGGGCCAAGGGACCTACGCACAACTGTGAAGGTGCCACTTGGGGGGCGCTGTAGCTGGTCTAGGTCCTTGGCCTGCAAGGGGGTGGCCGTGGGGAAGTTCATGGCAAAGGCTGACACCATGAATTGATCAGCTGGAATAGGGCATATGCTGGCAAATGCCTCCAGCTTGGAGATCTCCCCCTTCACCCATATAGCATGGTTGTTCACAACAAAGTCATGGTGAAACATGGTGCCTGGAAAACAGAAGATTGCAGTGGGCCACTGTTTTGGTTGGTTTCAAAGGAACCATGTATGGAAAGCCCCAACCAATACCTGTCACCAGAACCTTTTTTTGCCAGGATTGCTCCAACCAGTTTCGAGATCCAAGGGTCCAAAGTGTGCTCGACTATCCGCCCCCTCCCTCTGCGCCACTGTTTTGGTTGGTTTCAAGGAAACCATGTATGGAAAGCCCCAACCAGTACCTTTCACCATAACCTTTTTTTGCCAGGATTGCTCCAACCAGTTTCGAGATCCAAGGGTCCAAAGTGTGCTCGACTATCCGCCCCCTCCCTCTGCGCCACTGTTTTGGTTGGTTTCAAGGAAACCATGTATGGAAAGCCCCAACCAGTACCTTTCACCAGAACCTTTTTTTGCCAGGATTGCTCCAACCAGTTTCGAGATCCAAGGGTCCAAAGTGTGCTCGACTATCCGCCCCCTCCCTCTGCGCCACTGTTTTGGTTGGCTTCAAGGAAACCATGTATGGAAAGCCCCAACCAGTACCTTTCACCAGAACCTTTTTTTGCCGGGATTGCTCCAACCAGTTTCGAGATCCAAGGGTCCAAAGTGTGCTCGACTATCCGCCCCCTCCCTCTGCGCCACTGTTTTGGTTGGTTTCAAGGAAACCATGTATGGAAAGCCCCAACCAGTACCTTTCACCAGAACCTTTTTTTGCCAGGATTGCTCCAACCAGTTTCGAGATCCAAGGGTCCAAAGTGTGCTCGACTATCCGCCCCCTCCCTCTGCACCACTGTTTTGGTTGGTTTCAAAGGAACCATCTATGGAAAGCCCCAACCAGTACCTTTCACCAGAACCTTTTTTTGCCAGGATTGCTCCAACCAGTTTCGAGATCCAGGGGTCCAAAGTGTGCTCGACTATCCGCCCCCTCCCTCTGCGCCACTGTTTTGGTTGGTTTCAAAGGAACCATGTATGGAAAGCCCCAACCAGTACTTTTCACCAGAACCTTTTTTTGCCAGGATTGCTCCAACCAGTTTCGAGATCCAAGGGTCCAAAGTGTGCTCGACTATCCGCCCCCTCACTCTGCGCCACTGTTTTGGTTGGTTTCAAGGAAACCATGTATGGAAAGCCCCAACCAGTTCCTGTCACCAGAACCTTTTTTTGCCAGGATTGCTCCAACCAGTTTCGAGATCCAAGGGTCCAAAGTGTGCTCGACTATCCGCCCCCTCACTGTGCGCCACTGTTTTGGTTGGTTTCAAGGAAACCATGTATGGAAAGCCCCAACCAGTACCTTTCACCGGAACCTTCATTTGCTAGGATTGCTTCAACCAGCTTCGAGATCCAAGGGTCCAAAGTGTGCTCGACTATCCGCCCCCTCACTCTGCGCCACTGTTTTGGTAGGTTTCGAGGAAACCATGTATGGAAAGCCCCAACCAGTACCTTTCACCAGAACCTTTTTTTGCCAGGATTGCTCCAACCAGTTTCGAGATCCAAGGGTCCAAAGTGTGCTCGACTATCCGCCCCCTCCCTGTGCGCCACTGTTTTGGTAGGTTTCGAGGAAACCATGTATGGAAAGCCCCAACCAGTACCTTTCACCATAACCTTTTTTTGCCAGGATTGCTCCAACCAGTTTCGAGATCCAAAGGTCCAAAGTGTGCTCGACTATCCGCCCCCTCACTCGGCGCCACTGTTTTGGTAGGTTTCAAGGAAACCATGTATGGAAAGCCCCAACCAGTACCTTTCACCAGAACCTTTTTTTGCCAGGATTGCTCCAACCAGTTTCGAGATCCAAGGGTCCAAAGTGTGCTCGACTATCCGCCCCCTCACTCTGCGCCACTGTTTTGGTAGGTTTCAAGGAAACCATGTATGGAAAGCCCCAACCAATACCTTTCACCAGAACCTTTTTTTGCCAGGATTGCTCCAACCAGTTTCGAGATCCAAGGGTCCAAAGTGTGCTCGACTATCCGCCCCCTGCCACAGGCACAACAAGCACAAGCTGGGCTGGAAGCATGAATGGATGCCAACAGGCAGTTCAGGTGCAGCTGCAGTTCATTTCAGTGCCTTGAATGGGAATATATACCTCCCTCTCAGTCCTCCCCCTCAGACTCAGGCTCAGGCTGAGGCTGTGCCTTGTGAGAAGCCTCCGCCTTGGCCTTAGGGGGCACAATGAGGAGAATCAACTCCCCTGGCCCGGAATCACCCCCATGGATGAGGGGGAAGGACCTCATCCAATTGCGAGGTCGGTGGGCAGACCCCTTCACATAGTCAATGACAGTCCTGACCTGTGTGACTATGCGAAGGGGCAGTGACCCCTGGTCCCCTGGTGCCCCTCCACTCCAGCCTACATATGGGCTGCGGCTGATCTTCTTCCTCCTCTTACCTGAAGGGGCCCCAGAGTCAGGGGCCGCCCGCCCTCTCTTCACGCCTGTGGAGGAAACAGGCACCTTGGAATCTGAGTCAGATGACTCAGGGGCCACCTGCCCTCTCCTCACCCCTGTCGAGGAAATAGGCACGTCTGAGTCAGATGACTCAGAGTCTGAAACCACCACCTCCTCCTTCCCCTTCTCCTTCCCCTTCCCCTTACCCACTGCAATCTCTGGGGCAGAGTCTGAAGAGTCTGAATCACCCCCCCCCTTCCCCTTACCCTTACCCTCCTCCTTCCCCTTCCCCTTACCCACTGCAATCTCTGGGGCAGAGTCTGAAGAGTCTGAATCCCCCCCCCCTTCCGCTTCCGCTTCCCCTTCCCTTTCCCCTTACCCACACCAGGGATAGCAGGGCCACAGTCAGGGTTCGCGATGCAAAAAAGTACCACAATGGGTACCATGTTGCCGGAGAGGGGGGCAAAGGGGACAGGCCCTTTGCCCCCCCCAACTGGGGCCAGCTGCCCGGAGACTTCTTTCATCTCCTTCAGGGCCGCAGGGCCCCAGCCAGTGCGGCGGCACTTCCAGCTCCCCTTCACCTGAGCCCATGCCAGGGTGTTGTCCAGCAACTCCCGGCACTGCCGCCCCCACATGGCAAAATGGCTCAGGGCGGGGGGGGTGTCCCAAACACCCACAGGGTGGCTCATGTGCCACAAAATTATTTTAACCGCCACATACATGCAGTTGTGGCGCTTGCAAGAGTCGGGGGCGGTGTGCATCCTCACCGAAACCCCCCTGTCCCTCAGCTTCTGGGTGCACGACCTTGAAACAGCCGTAGCTGCAAGGTCGTACACCTCCCAACCCCGAGGAGTCCCTGCAAAAACCACCCCATGCAGGAGCTCCTCCTGGTGTCCCCCTGTCACCTCCCATTTCCCAAAGGGGGGGAGGGTGCTGGGGGGCATCTTGGGGAGGGGGGCCTTAAGGAGGCGGCGTTTCTTTCCCTCCTCCCAAGCCCCCCGCATCTGCCCCAGCAGATCCTCTGCCCTTCCCTGCTGGGCAGTAGCTGCCGCCCGTAGCTTTCCCTCCCTGCTCTTCACCCCCTGCCCCCCCTGCCTCTTCCCCCCCACCCCCTCCCGGACAGCCTGTTCAGCCTTCTTGAAGGACTGGCAGGCCTGCTCAAAGTGCCCTCTCAACTTGGAGTACCGATCGGCTGGTGATCGGTACTCCTTGAGGACCAGTTTCCTCAACTGGTCCGGAACCCCCAACTCCCCACACACTGCCACACTCGGGTCAGAAATGGCCAGGTCCAGAACCACCTTGGCCACGTTTGGGGGCGTCTGCCCAATTGGAGCACGATGCTCCACTTGCCTGCGGGAGGTCACGGCCCCCCGAGTCACCCACACCACCACCCCCTCCCCCTCTGGCCAGTAGCGTGCCCCGTCCGCGAACCAGCACACTGTCTTCTTACTCAGCTGTGCAAGCACCATCTGGACTTGCACAGCTGCAACAGCCGCCAACAAAGCTGCGCAGTGGGCAGCCCGCATGCCCTTGGGGTCCTCCGCATCTTCTGCTGCGGCGGCGGGCTCTGCTGCTGCTGCTCCTGCTGCTCCTCCGACTGCTGGCGCCTCCCACAAAGCGGGGGTGGCTGGCGAAGGGTTGCTGGCACCGGCACTGCTATCGGCGCTGGGGTTCCCACTCCCAAGTTCAGCCAGTCGACCCGAGGAGATGGGGACGGCGGCAGGAGCTGGTGGCTGGGCGCGGGCAGCCAGGGCAGCAGAGATGGAAGACATCAGAGCGAAAAAGAGGGCTGATGAAGACCCAACACAGTGCATCCCCAGCTTAGGCAGGGGGGGGGGGCTTCTGCGGTCCCAACCTGGCCCTGGCCCTCACCCTTGGCCTGCAACCATGCACCTAAGATGGTAAGTCGCTGCCGCTTTGGTGCGCCCTCGGAAGAAGGTTTGGGGGCTGGGGCCAAAAGAAACTCAATGCCCCACAAGACACCGTGCGCATGGTACGTGGGTTGCTGGTCTGTTCTGAAAACCTCACCGTCGGGGGGGGTAACCACCTTTTCCCACGTGCCTGAGGGGGCTTGGTCCCACACCCGCCAGCCGTCCTTTTCCCCGAAAACCTCTACCACATGTGCACCTGTGATGGTGGCTCTGAGGGCGCTGTGAATCGTTGCATGTGGGGACTCGCAGAAGGCATCGTTTATGATAACCCTCAAAACCTCGAACGGAACATGAATAAATGAGAGGGGGGGGAACTGCACGTTGCAGGAAACTACTTTTTTGGACCGCTTCTTGATCTTGGCCTCTTTGAACCAAGTAACTACATCGCTCTGGGTCCACTTTAACTCGCGAATGGTACTGTCCGGGTGTGTGGACATTATTGATTTCAAGTACATGTAATGTACACGCAGCCTCTCTTCAGATTCCTCTGCAAAGGTCCGGTCCGTGTTGTATTTCGGATCCGGACCAACAATGCAGAGGTTTCTGTATTGTACACCGTACGAGGTCTCATGTTTGCTGGGGCTTGTCTTGCCCACAGCCTCCCGTGTCGTCAAGACAGGGATTGAAAAATGCTTATGCATAAGCATAGCCAGCAAGGTATCCTTGGGCTGGATGCGGTATGCATCAGGGACGACCCTGTCCAAAAAAACCCTTAGCATTCTGGGTTCAATGGTCTCTGACGGCTTATGCCGCAGGCACAGTGCTGCTAGGGCGTGTTGGAGGCGCGATTGTGTATCACCCGGTTCGGGAACTTCGGTATTGGCTGTGTCCGCGTCAATGAGCTCACCCTCAAGCTCCAAATCTTGTTCCGGGAGCTGCTGAACGGGCTGGGGGGGCTGAGCGGACGAAGACGAGGCACTAGCGGCACTGCCTTGACTACCAGACATGTCTGTTGCAGGTGACAAACAGTGTTCTGAGCACAAAAAGGGAATACATTAGTGAGTCTACTCAAAGGGGCCTAGGTGAGAAAGCGACACACATGCAAAAAGAAAACCACAAAAGCAGGCACAAAGCATCACAAGGCACAAAGGGCAAACATTCAGAAGCTTGAGTACAGTGTTCTCGATGCAAGTTTGTAGGCAAAGCAGCCACCAAGGATCAAACTGGCGTTGCACATGTCAAAAGCAAAAGTCCAAATTCACAAAGGAGCACAAAGGGGAAGCAATCATAAGCTTGAGCAGAGTGTTCTCCATGCAGTTTTGTATGCAAAGCAGACAAAGGGTAGACAAACATTAGCTTCAACATGCTGTTCTCCATGGCATCTTGCAGGCAAGGTAGGCACCAAGCATCCAACCAAAATTCCACTGGGTTCGGGCTGAAAAATTTCTTCCGAGCTCCCCCGGCACGGTCGGCTGGGAAGCCCATGGAACATTCCTATCAATATTGGTTACGTTTTGGGACCCGATCTGGCTGCCAAAACTTCCGAGCATCTTTCCACCAAGCATCCAACCAAAATTCCACTGGGTTCGGGCTGAAAATTTCTTCCGAGCTCCCCCGGCACGGTCGGCTGGGAAGCCCATGGAACATTCCTACCGATATCGGTTGCGTTTTGGGGGGCCGATCTGGCTGCCAAAACTTCCGAGCATCTTTCCAAGGGTTTTCGAAAACTTCCAAGCGACGGACCGAAGCATATCGCATGCACGTCGGTACAGAGTTCCTAAAATTGCCACCGGTAACCGGACAATATTGGTCTCTCTTTCAATGTTCTATGCTGGGCACCGGTGGTACATGTGATGCGAACGACTAATTGGCATGCCCTCCTGCCACACCCGCAAGGGGTTTTTCTTGGGCTGCTGAACCGCAAACCGGTACATCGCACGGCGGTTCAGCACCCCGTCCACGAAATACTGAACCGCACCCCCGTGATTCTCCCGGATGAGCTGCAATGTTTTGGCACTGTAGGGCCCGTGAGCAGTGGGTTTGGGGGGGGTGGGGGGGTCCTTGGGTACGTACTTGGGGGGTTGTGGGGGGGATGGCGGTGGAACGGCAGTGCACATCAGGGCCTCCTCCACGGCTTCCAGGGCTACCAGGTATGGGGTTGAGGTAACGTGGGGTCTCGGTGGAGGACTTACTGGCGTTGGAGAGGTTGCTGGTGAAGGGGGAGAGGGGGGCGGTGTTGGCAATGGAGGCTGGGGCGAGGCCAGTTCGCTGCGACACTTCTCAGCGTCAGAGTCCCACGGTGGCGAGGGGGGTTGGTCTCCAAACCGCAATAGCTCCGGCAGATCCCCCCAACCACATTCCGGGAACGAAGGGCTTGAGGGGACGGAAGAGGCCACGCTAAGGGGGCTAGACGACATGGCAAACTGCGGCGCGCAGCGGGTGGTGGGGCAGGCCCAACTCCAATGTTTGGGTCAGAGACGCAGTGCTCTAGACCCAAGACAGACTTCCTCGCCTCAAGGGGGAGGTAGGTAACAAAAGAGTGCCCTATGTGTAGAAGAGGCCCCGTGCACACGCGTCTCCAATGCAATACACGCATTTCCCATCAAATAAAATAAAAACAAAGCAAAACACCAAGCATCAGCAAAGCAGACCATCAAATAAAAAAAAACCAACCAAAACACAAACATCAGCAAAGCAGACCCCCCGTCTCAGTATTAGCAAAGTAACCGAAATGCGTTCTGCATAATGAGCACATTCAGATCGGATGCAGAAACAAACATGTCAAAACCCCTTCTCAGCTGTTGGCAGCATCATCACTGAAGGGGTATATGGTCGTGGGGGCCAAGGCCTAGACCACACACAACCTGAACACCTCCAGGGTGTTCTACATAATCACATTGAAAAAACGGCAAAATGTCTGTGTCAGTGTGCTAGCCTGAGGTCCTGGAGCAAGCTGCAGAAATGGTGTCCTAATTATACCCAAGTCTGCACCCTTGCTGAACCCGGCGGATGTCTTACCGGTGCCACGGGGTACGCCCCGGGTCTCTCCGCCCCTAGGTGCCCAATTTCTGTGCTGGCACCAAAAATGCTTGGGGGAATACCCAGCGATAACGCCAAGGTATTGGTTTTCCCTACCTGCCTGCCTACTACAGGGGAGGGGTGGCCAAAAGCTATGAGGCATGAAAACGCCTGTTTGCTGTGTGGCCAAAACCTAGGCTACCACTGCCACTGCCCACCGAAAACCCTGTTAAAATTCCAGGAAACTGGTAGGACAGTGACACACACACTGTAGGTCCTACACACCCTACTGTGGACCCAGCCTTCGAAGGATGACGTCATCCAGGCCTTCCACTCCTACACGCACACGCTACTTGGTGCTGCTGTCAACGAGGTCGTAGGCCCTACTGACCTTCCTGTGAGAGAAGCAAGCAACACACAGCGCTGCTAAGCTGCTGTGGCCTGACAGGGACGCCATTACGCGTACCCCTGCCAGGGCTTGGAGGGAAGGAGTGCACTGCGGCGCAGCGTGAGTACGTGTCGTTCATGGCGGAGTCGTTCAGCGTCTTCTTCGGTGGTTTCCCATTTCTTTGGTGTGATCCGCGCCCTTTTTGCTGGGCAAAAATTTGTGCTGTCGAAGACAGCAAAGTGCACCAATCACCCTGACCTACACCACCTGAGAGGTTCACATGCAGGCACTGTTTTGGGCTGAGGAACCTAACCACCCTCGCCGTATTATACGGGTCCTCGTGTGGAAAATAATACGCTGTCCCGAAACAGGTCCTTCCAAGAAAGCAAGCCTAAAGAACTCCGCCCGTTCTCTTATAGAACGTAGGGCGGAGCCCCTGGGTAACGTAAACAAGGGTTTACCGAGCGCACCACGCGTGGCCTACCCTTTAATGCGTCATGTGAATGCACAGGATACATAGCCGCAATGACTCTACCAGGGGGTGGCCCCTCCTGGGCGTACTCACCTTACCTACCACAATGTCAATCTGAAACATGATGACTCTACCAGGGGGTGGCCCCTCCTGGGCTTACTCACCTTACCTACCGCTGCAAGCGAAAGGAGAGCAAACACAATGACATGCACACATGCGGGCATATTTTCCCCAACCCACCATTTTCCTGAAGTGAAGTTCCCGTGTCTCTGTGGGGGTGGGGGGGGGGGGGGGTACTGCCCTTTTATCCCCATTTTCCTGAAGTGAAGTTCCTATGTGTCTGGTGGGGGGGGGGGGGGGGGCACTTTTATGATTCGAAACAGGCGGGGGGGGGGGGGGGGTACTATGCTTTCCCCCATGTTGAACGTTTTCCGAGGTTCCATATTTTCCCATTTTCCACTTGTCCACTAGTCTGATATTGGGGGGGGGGGAGGTCTATCATGGGGGGCTTGGGTGCTGGGGGTTGGGGGGGATGGTCCATAAAAGTCTGAAGTCTGAAGTCTGATAGCCCATTGGGTTACTATACCCATAGCTGCGCCTCCAATAATCTCTCTGATGTCAACAGGCCAGTCGTGTCTGATCTCCTCGCAGTAGACGTGTTGTAACCAGTCCGGCAGTGCCCGTGAGTTCGCACAGTATTCTCGGTGAAGTCTTTGGAGTGCCGTTAGGATATGAGCCCCGCCCAAGCAGTAGTGAATTTCAGCTGCTACAAAAATGCACCACAAGGAGATGGGAGATGGGAGATATCAGCGAGATGGGCACTGCAGTGCCCAAACGACCAGAATGTGTGAAAATTACAACGCGTGTGTCACAGGATGGTAGTGTACCTTCGTTTCGCCATATGAGAATGTTTGAGATAGGCCGGCAGGGTGGATTTGTCCTCAGGCTTGCGATCTGCGATAGTACTGAGTCCTCGTCCCTCTCTCTGGTCTGCCCACGCGTGAGGTCGGTGTCAAACTTTATCTTGGTCAGCTGTATCCTGACCAGTTCCTTTTTGATCCACGTTGTCCGGAATGTTTCCGTTGCCCGGTGTGTCCCCGTCCGCTTCACTGGAGCCTGCCCCGACTGCGCCCGTGTCTTCTCTGCTGTGTGAACGGCTTGCGATGCGGTCTGCTGCTCATCTCCTTCCGGCAGTTCGGTATCCGAAGGCATAGCTTAGCAAAAGGGGCTAACAAAGGGTCACACGGCACACTACAAAAGGCCACGGGGCTGCAAATTGTTGATTTACAGGCTTCTAATGTTGATGACTACTGGCAGCGCTCGACGATTGAACACAGATGGCAGAATAAGCATCACAGTCGGATGCACCTGGTAAAAATCGAGGGTCAAACTCATTCAGCTCCGAAAGGACAGCCACGGGGGCATCGGAATCATCACTGTGAACAGACACTGCTTCTGGAGGTGGGGGGTCCGGGTCCCATCCATCATCACCCACAAAATCAGCAGCCCTCAGGTCTGGATCTCCGGCTGCCCCAACAGCCGGGTGGGGGGGGGTCCTCATCACTAGCACTGTCGCCATCAGCATTGGGGGGGGCGGGTATCCGGGCGGGGTCCCTTTGCGCAAAAGCGCGTGCTGGCCGGCGTCGCTTGTACCGGTCTAGTGTATTACATGCGCGTAACATGTCCTGTGCTTGTGCTACTGTTGTGTCCATATAACCTGGAGGAAGTTGTGGCACGTGTCTACCCAGCTCTGTCATCACGTCAGCATCAACTTTAACAGGTTTAACAAGTGTTTGCAATGTCTTGGCACATAGATCTCGCTAATGCTCTACAGTGAGCACCGTATCTAGTGCGCAAGGAAAATCCATCTTGGCAGGATCCCACCTGTCTTGCACGATACTCGACTTCTGACTGGACCAGACCAGGGGGGGTATAACACCAACATCAAATCGCGCCATCAATCTGGTGAAACGACGATCAACCAGTTGTGGCAGTCCCTTGGGAACATTAACGTACTGCAGGTCCTTTGGGGTCTTGTCTGCAACGGGAGTGAGTATAAACAGGTCATGCACCTGTTGCAACGTACAGTTCCCAGGGTGTTGTGCCATTAAGTGCACAACACGGCTTAACAGGGCCTCACACGGTTCCTCACTGTGTGCCACCCCAGGTAAGCGGGCAAACCACTGGGACCACAACAGCCTAGCAACAACAATGGTGCGCACATATTCAACCTTGTCCTCATAACCTAGGGTGAGCCTCAGAAGGACGTGTAGGCAACGGCTTAGCAATGGCCCTAAAGCGTGCTGCTCTCCCTGTGCAGACCAATGACAATCCCTCACTTGCGACCCAATAATAAACAAGGCTGGAATGTAACCATACAGCAGCGTTACCAACCCTTGCACCTGTGTAAGAAGTGTGCGGTGATTAGCGTTACCCGGTCGGTGCAAACCCCTTAGAGTCTGTAACTTCTGTTCCAAAGGTTGGCGCCACTTATGGGCCAAGTGCAAGAGCACCAGAATCATACGCTCCATATAGATGAGTTTCGGAAAGTTGGGCACTGCAGTGCCCAAATTGAGTGAACCATAGGAAAAATAGATAAATAAAGGGAAGAATCTTCTGTAGCACAGTGTTACACAATATTTATATGGGCGCCATGTGCCATACACTACCGGGGTACGTGTCATGAACCGGGGCACGTTGTACCGAGCATAGCTGATGCTGTAAACGAGCTTATGGACACGGTAGTGAATATTTTCGTCGACCAACAGTGGAAGACGGTGCTGTGTGTGCTGCTGCACTTACTGGAGCCCGTGAATAATAGAGACAAGGTCGGGGGTAGCGGACACAGTTAGGTCTGTGAGAAAAAAGGGGGTCCAAGCTGGGCTGGTAACATTAGCTCGTCGTATGTCCAAGGGACAACGAACATGTTGAAGGCGGATGGGGTCGTCCATGAACCCTTGCAAGCCATCAATGAAGTTTTTATGGCTCTGCACCAACAAGTATGCAGTGTACCCAATCCTCTGCCGCAAAACCGAGAGGCTAGGAAAAGACGGCATAACGTCAACAGGTCGTTTCAAGAGTATGATAGCACCGGCTGTACAATTAAGGGACCGGTTCTCATTACCAGGCACAGGCCGGAAGTTACGTCCATAAAAATTATCGAACCATAGGACAGCGGGTTTACCTTCCAAGGTCTGCCAAACACTGGTGCACGCAGTTGCTCCTTGAACAGCAAAGGAGGGTACATGGTAAGAACATTGACCCATGTGAGCCAAACACCTACGTTGCACACGACTCTTGGGTTGAACACCTACAGCCCTCTTGGCACGTGGACGACACCTCTTGTGTAGAACACACCATATATTAAAAATCTCTTGCTCAGCAACACGGAACCATTGGTCCGGCAGACAATTAACGGTCCGCCTGTCCCTTTGTTGGATGTATTCACCAACGGACCGCCTACTTCTCGGCTCCAACCGGAGATCTAACACCCACGTACAAAACGCATCGGCACCCTTATCCCTACCCACAGCCTCAGATAGATCCTCCTTTGAAGCATATACCTTCGAACTAAGGAACTGCCGGAAGGGAGCCGCATCCATGGACAAAAGTCCTGTTCGCAGGCAGCAAAGGTAAGGGGACAAAGAAAACAGAGACACTATCACAAAACAAACCTGATGCGGCATAGACCAAAAGCAACTAGCGAAGATCCAAACAATGTATCCCCCAATGGACGTGGAACGTTCCAAAGCCTGGGTACACTCCAAGGTGGCAGTCAGACAACCGGCAGTATATTACCAATGAGCAGAGGATGAGTACCAACGTCCGATGATTCATACGTCCTTTGTCAGGTGTTACGCAATGGGAACCAATAGGAGTGAAATACGGAGTTTTAAATTTTTTGGACACTGCAGTGCCCAAAAGTACTGGAAGTCCATTTTCAAGTGCACATTTGGACAGGAATGGAAGTGATTGGGCAAGGTACATTGTACGTGGCCTTCCGAGTATAACACCGCGGTGCGATGACCCATTGATAACGGGTATGCCAAGTTTTGATGCCTGTTGCTGCAGTATGACATCACCTGTGGAGATGACTACAGAAGTGTACTGAAGAACCCACTGAAAAAAGCCATTTCAAATTTTTGGGCGCCGCAGTGCCCAAAAATTTTAAATGATACAATTTTCAGCCCGGAATAGGGGGTGTATATGTGCACCTCTGGAAGCAACAAAAGGCGAGGTTGTTGTATCCCACGATGAAAATACACGTGGGGTTGGCCGAAAAAATGATATGCTTTTTTTGGGTGCCAAAAACGGATGTTGAAATCGCCATGAATCTTGCCTTTTAGCAACGAAGTCTACGTGCGTAAAGGGCCGCCTAAGGATATTGTTATTACTGACAAGTCCCGCGGAAACTCCCCTGGTGCACCTGGAATATCCTCCTGCTCACTCTCCAACACAAAAGAGGCCTCGGACAGCAACCACGACGTGGCTTGTGGCAGCGGGGTCACCTCCCTCCCCCCCCTCCCCATGGCGCCTGAATCTGGCACGTCCGGCGGGCTCAGTCGTTGTCGCTTAGGCAGGGGCTGCAGATTGTACTCATGCAATAACCGTCCCTCCTCTGCCTGCCTATCTGCTCCCTCATTACCCTCTATGGATACGTGGGATGGCAGCCAGCAAAACTTATACTGCCTAGACGAATCCCGGGCCAGCCCCAAAATCTGCATCCACTGGTCAGAGTGGGAGATTCCCAGCCAATCCCTTCTCTCCCAAAGGAGGACATGTCTTGTCAGTCCACTAAAGCAGAACTCTGAGTCTGTCACTACTGCCATGGGGCGAGTCCCAGTGCACTTGCGCATAGACTCACAAGGGTCGGAAACTGAGCCGCTGGATGACCCCGCCCACAGCCATCGCAGCCATTGCATCCATCCATGTCCACGCCGTCTTGCATATCGTACTGGCGCATAGCAAACAGGACAGCGCGGACCTCTGTCTGCCATTGGTCTGTACCTCATGGGGGTCCAGGGGGCATGAAAAATTTCTCTCATCCCCCTCCCCGTAAAACCCCCCAAACCACGCCTGCTCCCACCCCCGTACCCGCTTGGAGGACCCATCCCTAAATACCACATCACAGCCCTGCTCTTGCAACAGTCGGAGCGCATTTAAGGTCTGCGCAATGTGCTGGGAGTATTTCTGCTTTTTCCACTCGGTTCTCAGCTCCGCTGTGAGGGACAGGATGGGCCTCGGCCCTTAGGGGGACCTCCAGTTTGCGCCCAGTCGGCGTGTGCGCTGCCACTCCAGCAAGTTGTCCAAATATGCTGGCAACTCTGCCCGCGGGAGGGAGGGGTTCTGCTTGTGGAGCCACACTCGTAGCTTACACACTAACACAGCCACAAACTAAAAAGCAGTAATCAATGTCCCCATGAACAGGTTGTGGTTGTTGGGAGTCCATGGGGCAGGTTGTCGCCCATATTGGCAAGGACATCGGAGTGGTTGTTCCCCTGTATGTCCTGGTAGTCTTTATACGTGGTGGCTTGTTCTAGGGTACGGTGTCCCGGAGTCCAGCGTATCGTTAGTCGTTTCGAGGAGGTGTTGGGATAACCTATGTCGCGGTAGTCCTGGTCCTTGACCACTCCTTTGCGTTTTATAGGTGTGGCTTTCACCACACTCTGGTTGTCAAGTATGATGTCGTCCCCTAGGCTGGCCGGTTCAGAGGCCAACGCGCACGCGATTGTCTTGTCTCGGCCGATACACTTGCTGAGGCCCATGTACCCGGAAAGATGCTCGGTAGGTCCCGTTGCATATACCCCCTCCCGCTCATCCGTGTCGTTTCGACCCGTCTGTATACCACCGCGTGGTGGTGGGTTCACCCGTGTAGTGTACGGTGATCCCGTGGATCTTCGGGTGGTGGGGTAGCGCCTGACAAACCTCGTGGGTTTCCGCAAGGGTTTGTTCGTCCGGCGGGTTCATTCAGCTGTAGTCCAGACGGTTGGTCGCCGGCCGTATCTTTCTTGCGTGTGTCTCTTGATCCTCCTCCGAGCTCTCCGAGTCGTATAGGCCCGCCGATAGGGGCTGATGTTGCCTGGGTTGGGATATGCGCTGACCCACCGTGCCCCCTAGGGCTCGGACAGCGTCAATGTATTTATATTGGGTTGCGGTGAGCTGTTGTGAAGGGCCGTTATTATGCAGTTCTTGCTGTCCTATTGTGACCCAACGGGTGATGTAGGACCACCATAACGGACGGAGGCCTAGTCCCCCGTGGTTGAGGTTGGTAGTCAGCCGGTGTTTGTTCATTTGTTGTTCTATCCCGGGTGTGTCCCTGATGTACTGAAGTAGTATGTCATCCCAGTGTGCCATCCGTGTCCTGTTTCCGAGGAAAAGCCCTCTGTAAGTCCATCGGGGGATGAGGACGGCGTTTATGATGGCCACCTTTTCGTGAGCATTTAGCGGTAAAGTCCTGTATGCTGCTACGTCGTGGTGCAGTTGTGTGGTGACCATGTCCCATGCTGTGTCTTCTTGTGTGGGGTGGGCGAGCACGTGCCCCACATACGTCATTATGGGTGGCCGCACAGGGATGAGCTGGTGCTGCCAAGTGATGGGTGTTAGGTTGTAGTCCTTAGCCCAGTGGTACACTTCAGTTTTGTCCTTGTTGAATCGTAGCCCCATTGTGTAAGCCACGTCGTGGAGTGCATCTAAGGTGTGTAGTAGTGCTTCCTCCGTGGGTGCATGCACTGCAATGTCCACATCGGAATGCTAACGGTGATGGCACTGCTTCTTGCATCGCTGCCACTACTAATGCCACTGCCACTGCCACTGCCACTCCCACTGCTCCTGCCACTGCCACTGCCACTGCCACCGTCACTGCCACTACCACTGCATGACCCTGCATCTGACTCGGGATCAGGATCTGCTGAATCCTGAGCATCAACAGGGATGCGCCGGTGCAACTTCGCTGCTCGTGCAGGCTGGGTGCGTTGGGTGGAACCCTCTGCCCCGGATACGTCGAGTGGTGGCACGTACTCCGCCGACAAGTCCAAATGGGTTGGGTCAGGTACAATTGCGACGCCAGACGAGCGGGGCACAACAACAACCCTCCCTTTTTTTCGCTCCTGTCTGCCTGCCTTGGCCTCTGCCTTGCGTTGGCGGCGGGGCAGAAAGGCCGCGACAGCAACGTACGAAAAAGTGGGCCACCCTTGCAGGATTTCAATGCTAAATGCAATCCACTGGCGTACCCCACTGCGTTTTGTGCCACAGCGCCCGCAGATGCAATGTATATCATGTTCCAACACAGTAGGATCCAGTTGCAGAAGAATGGATTGGGTCACAGGGTGACAGAGGACTCTGATGGAGGATTGGGCCACTAGACGACGTATGATACACTCAGCAATGACCCGCCACTCCGGTGATGCGCTGAGAACGCACTATTCTAAAACAACCCCCCGGCGAACAGGTTTCCATAGGCGTGCTTGTGACCGTCGAAGCTTCCGGTGTGTGAAGTTCATGTATAGTTCATGGCTGAGGGTTTCCCTGATACTGTGCTCCGGACAAGTGGTGGTAAGGGTGGCAAATGTCTTGCCCAGTCGCAAGTCATGTTCGCCGGCCTCATCGCGAAATTGGATCGGCAAATGCGGCTGAGCGAACGGGAGTGCGGGGGTAGGCGTTGTGTGGTGTGCCCTTGGAAACGGCACGAGGTTGTGCGTGCTATTTTTGGCTGCCACACAGAGTCACTGCAGCAAATGGGTAAGATGTTTGTTGGAGTTGAGGGTCTCGAGGAGGTATTTGTAGTCCAACCCTCGTTGCACAACCTAAAGGGGGGCATTAGCCGTGCGTGTGGGGTGGTTGGTCGCGTGTTACCGTTAGAAGATGCCTGTGAGCTCTATCGCTATGTTGCTACTGTGGCACCAAGGTATAAGGTGGCGGACATCCCTGTGTACAGTAAACAGTACTGCAGCCTCGTCCGACGGCGCTTTCGCAACGGCATTTCTTTTACTGGCCGGGAGGCACGGGAGTTTTCAGCTTTGGTGGCGCAATACTGTGTACTTCCCCTGCCTTTTCATTTGCTCTTTTTGTCGCATTGCCACATTGTTGTTCTTTTGTATGCCTCCGACACATGCCTACCACAGGGGGAATGGGGGGCATGGGGCAACCTCCATGTTTATTTGATCCACCTAATTTTGGAGTATGCTGAAAGTGGGTCCACAGCCACACTCTATCTCCATGGTCTATCCCACGCACCACAAATGGTGGTGGTCAGCTGTCAGCAAGCGAGGGTCACGCGGACCAAGGTGTTGGAAGTGTGCCCCTGCCACTTCACAGGCAGGTTAAATGGGGTCCGACACAATCTGTTGAGCTCTTGAGTGCGTCCCTCTCGAACCCACTGGTCGTATGTATTTTTCAGCATGTCCCTCCACGTCACAATGGTGCTGCATTGCGGCACATGGTTGACGTGCGGGAAGAGGGATCCCTCGATGTCAATGACACACACTTTGGTGTTTACGTTCCCCCTTCCCCGTGGTCTGTCACCATCGGCGTAAACACCCAACACAAAGTTAGCATTTGGGGGTGGGGGATCTTTGCGGCCAGTGGCAACCAGCTTACCACACGACCCCAAAAGAAATGCCACTATCTGGACGAGCAAAGACGTATTGGACAGCGCACGGTGAAAGGCAAGCAATGCCCTATCCTCGGCTTGGTGGAAGCATCCATCGACCAACCAGAGTCAGGTTGCAATCTGTGCAAAGCCCGCAGAACACGGGCAGAGGCCAGCCTTGTATGCCACAGATACAACAGGTCTTCCCCCTGTACCAGGGTTGGCTTCGGGGGCCCCGGGGTGGAAGGGTTAGGGGGGTTCAGCTTATGCGGGCCACCCGCACCCCGGCAGGGGCTGCCTTGCGCATACTATCCAATACTTGGACACTGGTGGGTGGCTCCTCGGGGAACAGGCGCCCATATGTCACAACCCAGTCCGCACTGACTGGTTGTGGGATGATGAAGGCAAACACCTCCAGTCGCGAAAGCTGCACGGAGCCGCGAACGTAGTACGCAAGGCCCTGCAACTCAAGCACAAATTCATGGTAACTCTTCATACCTGAGAACAAGAGCATGTCCAATGCCCACAATTGCATGGATCCACCCCAAACTCCCGACCCTTCGAAAATTCAATAGTCTTTGATGCATGCCAACTGCCTTGTGTGGTCCGACCCTTCGAAAATTCAATAGTCTTTGACCAATGCCAAGGACTTTGTGTGGTCCGATGTAATGGTTCCGAGCAGCAGCGGCGGAGCGAGCGCGCGAGTCGCAATCGCAGTCGCAATCGCACTGCAGTCTGTGAATACATCTCAAGCATCGAGATGCCAGTTGCTGTGAACGAAGTGCTGTATGATACTTCGATATCTTTGAACGGGGTTTTTGTCTTCGAATTTGTGAAGTGTGTATGAATTGGTGCTCCGCCTAAAGATCCTGTGCAGAAGAGGTTTGTCGTATTTTGGGATCTTCGAGAAACAGGACAGTTCCCAAGTCAAACCACAACAAGTGGTAGCCAGCTAGGTGGCAGGGAGATCAATATTGTCGACCTCTGCGTTACAATCTTCGACGCCGTCTCTGATTTCAACTTGAAATGGAGCGACCTTTCGTCGACGCAGCTATGCTGCACTTCATCAGAGATTGCCTGTTTCGATCCGACTCGCCGTTGCATCACGAGTTTTCTAGTTCGTTAGAAAAGTTCATCGCAGAGCGCATCGCAAGTCGAGAAAGCGAATGGTTTCCATGCATATCTCGTGACCTTCACAGCTTGTCGCAGAAGCTTGCAGATACTCAAGCCAAGGTCATCGAATTGGAACAACGCATCGATGCGTTGCAGACATCAGCAGCAAATGCTACTGCGGCAACTGATCACCGAGTCGACATTTTGCAGTCCGCGACGGAGAATGGAGCGCAAGCGGCAGTAAGCGAACTTGGACGCCTGGAACACGAGCTTTCGCAATGTTATGTCCTTCTCAACGAATTTGCACAAGTTTCGAGTCAACAACCTTCGAGTCACTTCCAGTTTCCACCACAACACCTTAAACCACAACCACAACCACAACCATCTCTTTCGAGCTATCCGCCGTATTCACCATCGAACAATCAGCCGCCTCAACATTATCAACCGCAACAACCACCCCTACAAGCACCTCCCTTTGATCCGTCGATGAGTCCAGCGAACCCAACGAATCAAGCCAATCCAGTGTATGCCATGACTCCTCGTGCTCCAACATTCGAGATCCTGGGACGCCGTGTTGAGCGCCTACGCAAGTTGATTCGATTATTTTCTGGGAAAGCAGGATCAGGAGAATTTCGCACTTGGAAGGAGGACCTTATGCGAGCCTTCGCTCTGTCGGATATCACTTCACCCGTCAATCAGGTCACCACCATACCGTTCCTCCTCGAAGGCGATGCTGTCGAGTATTACCACAGTTTGACGAAAGTTGTACAAGATGAGTGGTTCGAGCTCATGCGTGTGTTGGGTCAACGCTTGGATTGCATATCCCATGAGCCAGTGTACCTATCAAGAATGTTGACCTTGAGAGAAAGTGAGTTCCCTCGACATGCAGACTGCGTGAAGGAATTTCGGACTTGTGTCATCAAGTCGAAGGTTAGCTCACAAGGGTCGGAAACTAAGCCGCTGGATGACCCCGCCCACAGCCATCGCAGCCATTGCATCCTTCCATGTGCACGCCGTCTTGCATATCATACACTCGCCTTGCATATGTGTACAACAGCCAGCGTCCACGTCCAAGAGGGAAGCGCTGCTACTCTCCACCTGCCACCGGAAACCAACCCAACCAGGCTCCTCCGTGGCGAGTACTCACGGGGCTCAGACCCCAACCCAGCGACGCGCCGAAAGGCGCTCCATCAATACGCACGCGGCCGCAAACCGCACGCCACCACGCTGCATGCACCACCTACCCCTGGTTACTGCCTACACGGTGCGATCACACAAAGGTCACGCTGGCATTCATTCGGCCCCGTATCAGCTCAGGTCCATACTGACATAAAGAACGTTCAGAGTCATCTATTTACTGGCAGGGAGGGAGCTGCAGTCCCCGCCGGCGGCCAAGGGGAAAAAGGGGGGGGGGGCGGGGGGGAACCGCTCTGCTGTCGCAGTACGCCCTGAATTGAGCGGATATCGGGGGGGTACCTACGTACCCAAAACACTCTGGATACCTCAGAACCACTATCAGCCAAAGCCAGTCCACACCTGCGGGGCGCCGAAGCTCCCCAGGGCCAAGGCATTTGCTGCCGGCCAAAGGGGGATTGCCCCCCCCGAAAACTGAAACCCTAACGCAATGTCCGGACAAAAGTCAGCCACCATTGACCCGTGAAAACAAAAGCAAAGTGTCGGGCCATCTGCAAGTTCGCGGCCACCCAAGCACGGAATCCAGTCCAGGCAGCAATCTTGGTACCTACACTCCATCCCGTTGGCGACGAAGCACTTCCTGTAACCCCCAGAAAACGTAAAGTCCCCAACACGAAACATATCTACCCCATATCGCGGGAGTGACGCCAGGGCTTCCCACTCCAGACGGAGGGCCAACGTGCCCATGGTTGGAGAAAAAATCGAAATTCGGTGAGTGTCACCGAAGAGAGCAAACAGCCATCACTAAAGCGAGGTAGACCTTCAGCCGTACGGCACAAAGACGGGCCAGAGGCTACACCAAATCGCCATGAGAACTCCCCAAAAGGGGGTACTCAAATTCCAAGCCATCTGCCACATCGCGGCCACCCAGGAAGCTCGTGAGCCAGCGCAGGCCACTTTCTTGGAGGCTGCGAAAACGCTGGGCGGCCCACCAGACCCATGGAAACGCCAGTAACAGGGGGGCCGAAATCCCCCCGAGCCAAGGCATTTGCTGCCGACTAAAGTGGGACTGCCCCCCCGGAGCAAACTGAAACTGTGACGCAGCGCCCACGAGGAGACGCCAGCCACCAAAGACACGTGCACAAGAGAAAAGCGCCAAGCCATGTGCCACGCCACGGCCACACCAGAAAGCGTGGCGGCCGGTCCAGCCCGCCACCTTGGCGGACGCGAGGACCATGAGCGGCCCAACCAGACACCACGAAAAAGCCAAGAACAATCAGCAGCCAGTAGAACCAGACGGTTGGTCCTCATGTCCATGTGACAATTGCTGGGCCTTCTGCAAGTAGCGCAACTTGCGCTTCTTATGAACTTTCCCCATCAAATGCTCATTCCAGGCTCTCCGGTTATTCGTCACTTCTCAATCACAAACGAGGCACCGACCACCAATGTTTGGTTCAGTGACGAAGTATCTGGCATCGAGCTAATCCATAGTTACAGACATCGTAGTGATCCCTAAAAACGCCGGAGTCGGACCAGAACCACGGAAGACCAAGAACAGGCAAATGCAAATAAATGTGTCACGGAGCATCCGCAACTGTGGAGGTCTCCACAACCGTGGCGAAGAGTGTCACCATCTCAGGCCGGCCTTGCACCCAGAGCCGCATGCCCAGTTTGGGCCCTCTGTTGGGCTTCTGCACAGTGATCGCGGCCCGTACGCCGCGGGTGGATCCCGCCTGCTCAGGCACGAAGAAGACACGCTGCATGGCGTGTGCCGCGGCCTCGTCCTTGGCCCGCACTTGCCGGCCGGTGTGGCGCTCCAGGGCGTCCACGAATTCCCCGACCAGCTGGGCCACAACCGAGAACCTCTTGTTCTCGGGGACGGGCGGGGTGACCACCCAGGTGCGGTAGCCCGCCTGGCGCATCCCCTCCACCTCCCCGAAGGCATACTTGCGGAGCTGTCGGAGCTCCCTCCTTTGCCTTTTCGCCTTGCGCAAGTCGAAGGTTAATACCAGTGACCTCCAGATGGGTTACCTCGTTAACTCTCGATTTGTTGAAGGGTTGTCGAATGACGCCGTCCGCCGGCAGTACATCGTTGAGGTCCGTTCGGAATGGCGTTCTGGAAGACCATTCGGCTTCGATACGCTGGTGGAGACCATCGCAGAAGCCTACATGGCGGCCGGCTATCAACTCGAAGAGGTACAGAACGCGCTGAGAACGACAACAGATACCGCGGGTGCTGCGGTCTCGAGACCCCTGCCTATGATGGTTCCGCCAACTTCGACTTCTACAACGTTTTTTGCAAATCCTATGCCAACACCGCACGTCAACCCTATGCCGACCCCAGCTGCGGCTCCCATGACTTCGGCTGTGCCAGAGCCCATGAATCTCGACACAATTGCCAAGCTCCGAGAAGAACTACACGCCTACATTGGCGAACGTCGAAATGAGCGGTTCGGTCGCCAAGATGGTCGAGAAATCAGGCGCTGCTACAACTGTGGTGAACAAGGCCACTTGGCCCGCGTCTGTTCGAAGAATCGACCGCCATCTCGAGGAAGAGAACGTCGAGAATCGAGATCAGGCACGCCACGAAGAGATCTGAGTCGAGACAGTAAGGGACGCTTTCGATCCTGCTCCAAGAGCAGAGAACGGTCCACGACGGCCTAAAAAGCATCTTCGAGGACCTGTTGGTGGACATCCTCGAGAAGAGTTGAACTCCACCATCAGTACCAACAAACCCAAAAAGAATTCGACACTTAGGAGTGTCAACGTCGAAGGAACCGAACCTCAGCATGCGTCTCTGTTCACGGTTCGAGGGCGCATTAGCGCACGCCGTGATGACTCCTTTGAGTCTAGCGTGGAATTGTTAGTCGACTGTGGAGCGACGAGTGACTTCATGTCGATGCAGATTGCAGAGAGGGCGCGACTTCCCCTCTACAAACTGAAAAACCTTGGACATGTCTTAACAGGCGGAGGTGTCCAAGTCGAGGTGCGATACTACACGAGAGCTTATGTTCGAGTTGGAGACTCACAAGAGTCGGAAACTGAGCCGCTGGATGACCCCGCCCACAACCATCGCACCCATTGCATCCTTCCATGTCCACGCCGTCTTGCATATCGTACATTCGCCTTGCGAGTGTACGATGTGCCTGCCAAGTGTATTCCTTTCGCTGAATACGTGGGTCGCGCATCCACCTTGCATCCATCTGGACGTTTTTTTGTTTTGCCTGTATGCCATTGCTTTCTAGGAAGGTGAAGGTAATGTGAGTGTCCACAATAATGGATTTGATGGTTGCAACTCAATTTGGACCCATTTTGATGCTTTTTGTATTTTTCAATTTTGCATCCACCCCAGGAGCGTTCCGCACGTATTTCACGTTCGTATCATGCATCCGCGTTTTGCATCCACACGCCGTTTTGCATCCCCGCAGACGTTGGCAACGTCCGGACGGGCTCCCTTGTCTCTCCTACCAGCCCCTTTGTTCCATGCCTCCTCAAATGGCCGTATGGGTGCCGCCCATTCCCCCAGACTGGCGCCAAGACGACTGCTCCTTGTTCCCAGCGGATCCCTCAATTGTGAAGCCCGGTCACACTGTTGTTCTCTCGGTATCTGTTTTTGCGCGCACACAACGTTGCCAACGTGCATCCGCCTTTTGCATCCACCCGCCCTTTTGCATCCACCGTTTCTACGTCTTGACAACAGTGAGTTCGTTGCGTACAAAACGTGCATCCACTGTTTGCATCCACACGCCATTCTGCATCCTTGATTGCACCGTTTGTACCGGTCGCTTCGAGCAGTTGTGCATCCACCCAGCACTATGCGCATCCACCTTTTGCAGAAGCCTCGTAGCCGCAACGGCTTTATCTGCGGATGGGTGGACAAGAACAGGCCTGCCAAGAACGAACTGGTGCTGACAAAACCGAAATCATACAGTGTGACGGAGAATCGCAACAGGATTATGGCAGGCACGACGAGAAATTGTGGGGAGAAGACTTACAAGTATTCAAGCATTAGCAAGTTGTGGGCACTTTACAAAAACGACGATCCACCAAGCGTGGAAGACGAGGAAGAGGAGGATGCGCAGGACGAGGAGGAAGAGGACGCTGACGACGAAGATGACGACGACGCTGCCCTTTTCGCCCATTGGACGGTTGGGGATGCCGCTGCTGGGGACAACGATGACGAACTTGTGGACGACCCTGACGATGACGTTCCTTTGGCGCAGTCTCTCTCCAAGCCGAAGAAGGACACAGACGACAAGGGCAGGAACAAGGACAAGGCCATCAAGAACCCGGAGAAGGCAAAAGGAAAAGGTCCGAAGGTGCGCATTCAACTGGCAGGCACCGCAAAGAGCATCACCACAAAGCCCACGCGATCAGAGCAACGAGCGCAGTCGCAAGGGAACGTGGAGAAGATGGCGGCGTGTGGCAAGCAGCTGATCAAGGAGACTGGTATCACCCCAGCAAGGCTCAAGGCGCATTACAAGAGGTGCCACGATGGGCTGGATCCGCAGACAGCAGGATTCAAACGTCGGGAAATTGGGCTCTGCATTACTTGGTGACAGGCGGGGCACAGGACCAGTTGATGGAGTTGTTTGGGATGCGGGCAGACCACTGCAGAGCGTTCCCTACGGCAAGAATGCTGCTGCCGAACATGCACAAGACAAACGCCGTCTTTGGAGACGTTGATGCCTATGCAGGTACTTCACATGCGCACGAGACGTATAATACGTTTAGAACGTGCATCTGGGTTTTGCATCCACACGCCATTTTGCATCCCCGCTTATACCGCTGCGCACGAAACGTCCGTGACGTGCATCCACCGACTGCATCCACACGCCGTTTTGCATCCACCTGCACCTGTTTCCACAGTGCTGTTCCTCGGCAAGATCGCAAACTGCCCCACGTGTGCCAGCGCGCAAGGATCCGGTGTGTTGCCTAGTGCCCTCGGCTCAGCGAAGGAGGAGCACGCGCCCTATGGTGTACCCCTGGGTGCATTGCGCGGGTTTGGCGCTGAGAAGGCCCTGTTGTCTACGGGTGGTGTTCCGTCGGAAGCAGGCAGTTATCGTTCCATGGGTTCGCGCCCTAGCACTGTGGCCCTCTCCCCAGCAGACATCCTGAATATGCCGGACAAGGAGCTCGTTGACCAGTTTGATCGTGCCCTGGGTATGCTGTCCTACATCCACGCCGAGATCTGCGACCGTCGTGGGCTTGACCCCCCAACACAGCGTGGCTGTCACCGCCTTGTGGACAAGGACAGCCCCTGGCGCAGATGGAGAAGGCACACAAGAAGGCAGAGGACAGCAAAGTTCAGTGCCAACCGGTGGTCACAGTACACTACTTTTTGGCGATTCCATAATGAAAAATGGCTGTGTTGATCACTGCACTGTGATATGGTGGTGGTGAACGATGGTGAACGATGGTGATACTAAGCGTACACTGATTTTTGGCGATTCCAGAATGAAGATTGGCTGTGTTGCTGACTGCTGCGCATGCTTGCCTGCCCATGAACAGTGTGAATTACAATGAAACAGAGCCCAAAACGTTCGAAACGTAGAAAATGTAGAAAACGTGCATCCGCCTTTTGCATCCACCCGTCAAAATGCATCCCCGTTGGTTACGTATCCATTAAGACGTAGGAAACGTGCATCCCCAGTTTGCATCCACCCGTCAAATTGCATCCACAGTTACTTTACTAGGGCCCACACCAATGCCTGCACCTACGGTTGCCACCCGGGCACGCAGCTACAACACTGGACCTCTAGCTGGGACTGATGCTGCGTTGCACATCCCCCAGAAGTTCAGCGCAAGGAGCAGCACCCTACCCATGACGTCAACCATGAGTGAGGTCTTCCTACACATGCTGGAACCGTTGCTGGTGGCGCAGCACCGCTGCCTGGCCCGCGTGGGGAAGATGTACCTACAGGATAGCCTACTCAAATACAATGTGTTCAAGATTGGTTTAGGGATGGCTCGTTAACGCCGTGTTGACGACGTATGGCGGCCGAATGGGGTAGTAGCGGTCCCTCGCCTGAGAGCCCTCATGCCGCGGACGGAGTGGTACACGTTGAACCGTGTTCTAAACGTGGACGTCGCCGGGTTGCTGCAGGCATGCAATAGGCAATGGAGTAGTTCATGGAAACCCGGGACAGCCGTAACGGGGGACGAGACAATCGTCCCCCATAAAGGAAAGCGTGCGGGCAAACTGCGACAGTTTGTCCCACGCAAACCCCATAGTACGGGGTTAAAATTATATTGCATGTCGGACGCTGTCCGGCCTTTTATAATGGACATGTATCTTTTTGAGGGACGCCGAGGTGTTGTTCGCAACGCCACGAACGATCGTGTTGGGAAAAACACACCCACACAAATGGTCCAGCATTGGCAGGCCCTAGCCCCAAGCGAAAGCATTTTGGTAGGCGACTCGTATTTTGGTTCAGCGAACACTGCTGCATATTTGACCTGTGCAGGGCAGCCCTTTGTCCTACTCGCCAAGCGCAATGATCATGGGGTAGGTGAATTGGGTGCAAATTTGCGTGAAGGGGAGGAGGAGTGTGCGGTGGCCTCTGACCTCCCGTTTGCCTTGCATTGTTTCAAGAACCCGAAAGTAGGTGGCAAGGCTGCGCGCGTGGTGCCCATGTATACAAATTGTAGTGTAGACCCAGCGCTCTGGCAGCATCCCAGAGGCCATTGGCTACCTCCGTCGGTGGGTGCCTACCGTTCTCTAGCGGCCGGCGTAGACCAAGCCAATGCCCTAGCCTTGCATTTTCGGGAGATCCAAAGGTTTCAAACGTGGTCTAGAGCACTGCGTGCTTTTGTGCTTCGGTACGGAGTAGTGAACACTATTAGCACGTGCAAGGATCTGTGCCTGGTGCCAGAAGAGACTTCCCCTTGGGATTTCCAACGCATGTTGCTCGATGATTTTTTTCCGGAGGAACGGTTTGCCAAAAAAGAGGTGCATTGCATCAGGGCGACCGTGAAGCGGGAAGCTAGGATGTGATGAGAGCACACAAAGGGGCAAAAACTGATTACCTGCGCGCAGCAATCACCACTACCCAACATCAATAAACTGTCACTTCAAATGACATGGCTGCAGCAGGTCCCTTGGAGGGACATGGGTAGCTACCCCACACGCCAACTGCTATTTCACAGGTGCATTGAATCTCTACAAAACCAGCGATGCACTGCTCAACCAATTCATGGAAGTGGACATGCAAATGGGGCTGGTGCGGGCAACAATGGGCAATGTGTGCAAAAGGCTTGCTGTGCTGGTGACATGATTGCTACAGCCCACAGGAATTGGTGCTTGCGTTCGGCCGCCTCACTCAGATTCGCAATTGAAGGTGTTTGAAAGTGTGATGGTCATTTCAGCTTCACTAACTACAGCACCGCCGGAGGCGCAGCAGCCTGGACAGCGGCATCGCAGCATTACAGCGTCACTGTCCACGAACGGACCGCGGTAAATGCAGATACACCAAACTGGAGAGGCTCAGGCTCAGGTGCATTTCTGCATCTTATATCAATAGTTGTCTGCAAGACAACAGTTATGATGCACATTGACACGGAAACTGGACAATGCTTTCTCGAAATCAAGGCAAACTGTTCGGGGACTCCACACTGAGCGCCTACAAGAAAACCAAAAAAGATCTCGAAGCACAACGATTGGTTGTAAGAGCTATGGTGGAGCCTGAGTGTCAACATGCAGTGACAACTTCAGAATGATACAACGTATCACCAAACACACACATCCTCCACAACGCGCCCTGCCTTCTTCCTTGCGGCGATGCTGGACATGCGTCCAGTCGCCAGAGTCTCTTCAAGAGTGAAAACATCATTCATGCAAAAGGCCGGTTGTCAGCCTGCCGGGAAAACATTAACAAACGCAGCCGTACAGGCGCAACCAAAAGAAGGCACAGGGACAGACGCGCACACGCACACACCAACACAGAATCCTACAGGGTGACTTTCGTTGAAAGCCAGCCCACCCTGTGAAAAAGGGAAGTATTCCGCATCAATCAGCACACCAGGCGTCTGTACAACACGGTCTTCGGTGCCAATTGTCACAGGGCGGCAGAAAGACGGACTGCTTCGGAACTCATCGGATTCTTGCACCCGTGGCGCGCACTGCATACGACACGACAGCCCACAAAGCACTGTTCCTGTGTTGCTGCACGTCTTCGCAACTGTGCACAAGATGGCACACGTGTAGCCATCGCCAATCCCTTGCATCTGGCATGCTTCAACTTCTCTATGGTTGGATAGAGAGGGAGAGGGTATTGTGGAGAGAGAGTATTGCAGGCACGCCGGCACGAGTGTGTGAAACGTAACGCTACAACGCACTTGTAAATGATGCTGACCAGACTTGTGCGAACGGTTCTAAGTGTTTCGATCTGAGCCACGGATGCTTGGAAATGTGGCACGAGGGAGCTGGGTTGCAGCATGCCGGAGGTACATCAGGCCGAAGGGTAACGGGCGGGTGTTCTGATGGAGGGTTGCTTCCGACTGCTTGCTGTCCATGGTCGAAAAAGGTCCCCCGGGGGAAGACGTTTGCAGCAAATCTCAGAAACCCCCCTTGCTCCAGCAGTACACAACCTTGATTACAGCCGTGCCCGTGCGTGTGCCTGAACGATCCAGAAATTGGAGACACTGATTCTTTCGGCGCATATGACACGACACACCCAGCGCGCGCCGGACACACAATGACACACCCAGCGCGCGGCGAACACACTATCACACACGCAGCGCGCGGCAAACACACAGTGCGCTGACACACAAATCACACACACAGCGCGCTGACACACACACAGTGCGCTGACACACAAATCACACACACAGCGCGCTGACACACGAATGACACACACACAGCGCGCCAACACACAAAAGACACACACCCAGCGCTCGCCAGACACACGATCACACAACCAGCGCGCGCCGGACACACCATCACACACGCAGCGCGCGCCAACACACTATCACACACGCAGCGCGCGCCGGACACACAATCAAACACCCAGCGCGCGGCACGAACTCCAACGCGAAACCAAACCCCAACCGGGCACAAAGTAGTTGCTGAAGTGGCTCCTTTTCATGCTGTCCGACCTAGGACAACCAAAATGGAAAGTCACCTACCAAACCAAATCTGGAAACCCAAAGGTTCAAATTGCAAAGCACCCACCATTGACATACTGGGAATAATCTCCATCAGCGCAGCGACCTGACTTCCGGATCTGAATTGTCTCGATATTGTGGTTAGGGTTGTCTCGATATCGTGCTTCATACTTGACTCCAACAACAGGAAGTGGAAAAAGATGGCAACGGTAAGCAGACACCAGGTACAAACAGGCATTACAGAAGGGCAGGGAAATGTCTCGATATCGTGCTTCATACTTGACTCCAACAACAGGAAGTGGAAAAGATGGCAACGGTAAGCAGACACCAGGTACAAACAGGCATGACAGAAGGGCAGTGACGACCTGACGTTCAGAGGTTTTGTCCATACTCAAGTCTCATTCCAAACTCAAAGGTTTGGTCCAAACTCAAGTCTCATTCTAAATTCAAATTCTGTGGTGAACCAGGAACGGAAGGTCAGCCTTGATGCACTGCACAGCTGTGGTGAAAGGCACGTCGCACATACTCAGAACACAAGCACTTCCAGCAGCAATACAAACGCAATAAGTTGGACCCTGAATTCGTCAGAATTTATGCTGTCAGATAATATTGGTTCTACTATGGTGATACTTCCCAATATTTGCAATACTATTTCTGGGTACCCTCGTCAGCAGGACTTAAGCAAGCAGGATGTTAAAAGCAACAAAACAATAATGGCTTGCGCCCATAGCACTCTGTGAAGTACAATGTGACACATGCTTTCGGGAACCAGAAAATTGCTCATTTGAGCCACACACCATGTTGCATGCAATACACAAGTAGTCATGGACTTTGAGCCGTGCCGTGGCAGCGCGCAGCGCAACTGGCACGGCGAGGAGGCCATGAGAGGGGCTCATCATGAATACCCAAATACCTGTGTGTCACGCCCCATGGAATGTGCACATGGGCCTTTCAACAGGCCGGACAGGGAGGCCCGAATAGCTGGCATCCCCTCCATGACCGCGTCATCCACTCCCAGGTCCTGAAGTCGCCCTGGGGCCATGTGTAATACGCGGTATAGTTGCGGGACCCACCAGGAAGTGGGGTAACCCTTATAGGATAGTTCCTGGACAATATTATACAGATTACTGGTAACTCCCTGCATTGTGGAGGCGTAAAAAAGTGCCTTTTGGCAGAGAGCAGGTGCCAGTGATTGGAGTACAGCCCTAGCGTTAGGACTGCAGCAATCAGGAAAACGCAGAAGGCGTCGATGTTCAGGAACATCCCACGTCATTTTGGTTTTTAACCGCAAGTCAATCTGACTGTTATGTACAGACATGCATCCTTCCAGGTTGGTCCATGTTTTGCCCTCACCTTCCACCTGCAATTCCACGCCCAGCACACGTTGAAAGTACTGGCAGACAGACTGAATACTGGATTTTCCGGATCTAACTCCTACCATATTGTCACGGAAGCGATAGGGTCTGCAGTGGAGGGACAACGCCACTCGTCTTCGTCCCAGTGTGTTGGTGTCCTGGCACCATGGGACAGTCTTATCCTGCAAGTGGCGGTGCCAGAAGTCCTCCCGCTGCATGCAATATATACTCGCGCACTGAGCGCTGCAAAATCCACCTATCGCAACCCCCCGTTTCTGCCTGAGCACCTGACCCCCCAGAACGAAGATGTCATTAAAAAAGATATCGAACATCATGTAGTTCCTGACGTCAGTCCAAGACAAGTTGGAAAAATTATCATAACCCTTCCCTAACCGATCCCACTTGCGGGAATACTTGTTCAAGGCAATCCAGGGTGCCCCTGCAGTAAACCTACGCCCCTGGGCCTCCCAGGCCCTCAACCCTTGGAGTTGGAACGCCTCCCAGACACCCCATTCAGCACACCATGGGGTATCAGCAGAAGGTGGACGCTCAAAAACATTATGTACATTGCCTCTTGGGAGCCTCGGGAACATTTCACGCACATCCAGCTCCCAAAGCTTCAAGTTATCACGATCACGAATGTGTTTGTGACGCAGGCTGTGATTAGTTTCATGGACCCATGCTTTAAGGTCTGACGTTTTCAACATTTCAAAGGTATTCATGTTCGACTTACCCACAGAGATGCATACATTCAAAGCTCGCCCCACCTGTTTTCCTATAGCTCTCAACGGGTGACGTGCGTAAGAAAACAGGACGCGGCACTTCAGCTCACCATGAAACTCATCAGATTTGTTTTTGATGTAAATGAATGCTGATGGGGCCGCAGTCTTACCTGAACTCTTAAAGAAATGTTCAACGTCGCACCTCATAGCATTACGAAACAGTAAGTCTTTAGCCAAATTCATAGCATCAGTTTTTGAATTCAGTGAAGCAACAGGCTCAAATTGCACAGGGTCGTAGAAGATTTTTTCTAATAATTTGGCATACAGGGTTTTGCAGACCAGGAAACCTTTTCCAGGGTTCTTGTCAACCGGTATCCATTCCCATTGCTTACTGAGTTTTTCCCGGACCTGTTCAAGGTGATGTTGGTGCATATAGGTGGGGGTCTCAGACTCAGCGGTATCCAGCATATGGTCCATGGCCCGATGCAAAGCATTCCGGGTCCAGTATTTCCAATCGCTGGCAATACCAGGGAATGATTTATGTAAACGAGCACAGGCCTGGTTGCAAGCATCCTGAAAGTATTTCCTATTTCCCAGAGCAGCATTTTTCATGTTCTGGCAGAGAGTAGGTGCAAGTGCTGGCACCACACGCTTAAGCTGAGGACCAGACCGGACACAGACACACCCCTGAACGCGGGGCAGTGAATCAGGCAGTGATGCACACGCACACTGCATGGAAGCGCGCTTATGTAGTTGCTCCTTGGTTAGGGCTGTACCCTGGGTGAAAAGGGCACGTCCCACAGGTTGCTGACGGCGCGCCACGAAGCAGACAACTGTCTGGAGGTACGCTCGCACTAACTTAGGTATAGGCAAGTGATTGATGATGTCCCGCACTGTACTCTTTAAGCAGGACAAATCAACAGAATTGTGCACAGGATAGGGAATAGGGATTCTGGCAGGCAGATGCATGTGGACACGGGCCTTGGCAACTTCACGAAGCCGATGTCCAAGACGTTGTTTCAGTGGTTTGGAGACCCCACCTGCAGCCAACCAGAGCTGCAGTAGGTCATTGGGGGACTGTCCACGACGAGGCTTATTGAGCTGTTGATGAATCAATGCAGTGACTTCGCTAGTAGTGAGGGCATGTTTGGGTAGAGGTTCATCGCATAAGGAGTGCCAGCGTTTACCAGTACGCCATCGGGTGTGCTGGATATTGTAAACCTGGGAACCCCATTTCCGAATCCAGAGAATCTCCTTGGTGTCCCCTTCTCGCGGTTTGACGAACTGCAGAGGGACAATAATGAAATCCTCACGACCCAGATGACTTAAGGCCTCATAAAAACGCTCAGGGCTTTCATGGCGAAACCTCTTATATGACTTACCTCTGGCAAACAATGCAGCCCCATTTAAATGCTCACTGAACCGTTTAGCTAACGCTCTACGCCCAGTTCGACAACCAGTTTGACCAATGTACACTTTTGAGGAAGAGGGAGAAACACAGGCGTAAATGAAAGAGCCTTTCTGGTCCAGCGGGACATTCCAGGCTTTAGAAATCGCAAAAATGCGGCGAAGCCAGTTGAAGGGCGCAAATGGGATCAGACGTTTAGTTTGTTCCATATTCTGCACAAAGTCACGCCACTGCACACCTTCACTTAACATGCGAGCACGTTCTGCTTTCAGTATCATCCACAGATCAGTAAACAGTGCTCTCTCCATGAGGCGACCACGGGTACAAAGCCAGTGCATTGGTGGCATCGTCCATTTCCCTGCACCATGTTTGCTTAAATTACTAAGACAAGCAATCATATGGTGCACATCAATATCACAGCGGTTCACTACGTACCAATGCACAGTCACAGAAGGGTTAGCATGTACAGGCAGGCACACCACTCTTCCTCCAGATACATGCAGTAACAATTTATGGGCTCCAGGCTTATGTGCTGTAAAGGCACAAAAGGCCCCACCCTGATCACAGTAAGTATTTAACTGATGAATCCAGTCAGGCCTGTCATCTGGCACACCCAGCACCCATGTGCGGCTGGATTGTTGATGGTGATGTAAGAAATGATGCCATTGGTGATGGGGTTGCACTGCCCACAGGATTGGGCCTACATCTGAGGGGTTTAGGTTAGTACATCCGAATGGTTTTTCTTCACTTAAACCCAGACCCGCATGACATAAGCCATCAGAAACTGTGCACGGCGAAACACCAATGGTATGTTGTACCCCAAGAGAGACCTTCCAAGTTTGTAACCAAGATTCAGGCAACGACCAACAATCAGGATGCATGGACAACAGGGTTTGCATGCCATTTGTCAACTCTCGCACACAACGAACAAATTGTAGTGCATGATCGACGGACACACTTTCCCATGATAGGAGAGGCACAGTGGAAGCAAAGGCGGTCCACAAAGTGGATAAAACAGGGGATGCCAAAACTTCATCACGAAAAGGACGCAAAGAAGGCAACATGTCGGCAGTTGCCCACACATCCCATGGAACCGAAGAGGCAGTGGAATCAGAGCTCTTCGCAACGGAGTGGGGACATACCGGTGGGGAGTTTAGAGGTTCATCCGAGCGGAGTGGCGGTGGAGCGGGTGGAGGAGATGGGTGGGGATTATCGGTGGCATCATGATTTCCCGGCACAATGGTTTGTTTTCTTCGGCGAGCATGTTTTCTACGTGATTTTTTCCGACGGGAAGCACCAGCAGTAGTGATCTTAGGACGACACGAATGCAAGTCAAAACTGTTTGCTGCACCCAGTGCTTCCGGAATGTGCAAGCGTTCTGCATGTTGAATGAGGTCAACCCACGCGCGTGTTTCATGCAATTGACGCTCAAAAGGAACCGGTTCATTAGGTGTTGTTTCCACATCATGGACCCATTTTTCCAATCCCTCACCACGAACATGGATACAATTCCACAACGTTGGTTCATGACTATGCGCCAAATTAGCATCGTGGTCATGGCTCTCATTAGTATCACCATCATCATGTGACACAGGCATGTGGCGTCCTAATTTTTTATTTCGATTGTTTGCTCTCGCGCGTCGGCGTGTCACGGGTGTACTCCACAATGGTTTCCAATAGTTTGTTGGAAGAGGATGTTGCCGGAGACCGGCCTTCTTCCGAGTTTTGCACGACGTAGGTGTGGTACACGACGCATCCGGGTGTTGATCACGAATTTTCCGTTTGACCGCAATAACCGGTTGCCATCGATCCACCGATTGTTTGGGCCGCGAAGATACGCGGCGTGACTCCACGAATGAGTGTTCATGCACGGAGAGTGTTGGTGACGGGATATCATGTGCATCGGGAATATGTGAGGTCCAACGTTTCCGCTCAATCGCTCCCGTTCGGAGTCGGGTCTGGTATGAGTGCATTACTTAGTAACGTGCGTGCGCGTCCGCTTGGTGACAGTCGCACGTTGCAAAGTAGGCTTGGCTTCCTCGAAGGTGTCGAACATGTGGTCATTGTCCATGACAATATTCTCACTAGTGGGGACATCTTCATCGTTGACTTCCTGGATTTGAGCTCCTTGGGTACGCTTTCCACCCACATTTTGTTCCACGGTATGCATGACACGAGCCTTAATAACACGCGCCTCATCACCCACACCCACAACGGCCCAAACATGATCACCGGTGTCGCGGGTTTTAGATGTGCGTGTGTTCCATGCCTCGGTGACACGGCCCGTACCAGGAATACGTCCTTGAAGATCACAAATTGCATCGGCATTTTCCTTTTGTTTTTTCTCTTGCACCTCCATTCGGTTGTTCAAATTTTCCAACGATTTTTGAATGCCATCAAAGGATTTCGTGAGCTTCGTGGTTTGGTCATCCATAGCGATCTTCAAGCGAGACTCAAGGCGTCCATCCAATTTATCCAACAACGTGTCCATCGGGGAAGATGTAGATGCACTCGAACTTTCAACGGACGAAGGTTGCGTAAGTGCACGCACAAAAGAATCATGAGAAGGGAGTTGTGGAGGAAATTGAACGGAGAGAGTATCACCATTGGATGTTACGGATCCGGTAAGTAGAGAAGTGGCATTTTGCCGTGCCTCCACGGTGTCAAAACCCACCACAACGTTGCCATTCTCAATTGTGATGTTGGTGTAACCATCCGCTCGTTCTTTAATGTGCTCCATTTCAGTATTGTCCCAATCGGAAACACCACTAACAATGATAGACAAATCATTGACCATGGAAGCATCAACATTGACGTCTTCGTTAGGATTTCGCTTGTGTTTCTTTCGCAACTGAGAACTCGGCGGAAGCGGCGGTTCAATCCACGTTTTTCCATCACGCAATGCTTGGAAAAAATCCTTTCCCGTTTGGATAATGCGGCTCAACACCCATTCATAAGGGCAATCCTTGGGTTTACAACCACGGCGACCACAATTGAAGCAAACGCGCGCACGTGGCTTGAATTTCCCCGTTGCCTTGTCGACGTCAATACATTGGGTAACGAGAGGGCAATCTTTTAGGGAATGATCACCTTCACAAATGGCACAAGTACCTTTGTTGACGTCCTTGCCTTCTCGTTTCCGTTTGAGGACATAGCAATCGCGCGTAACATGGCTTGAATTGACGCCATGTTCTTCGCAGTAAAGGACCTTCTTCGCATTGGGTTTCGCGCTAGGTTTTGGCTTCGGCGGCATGTTAGTAATGTGGAAGAATGCCAATGAATGATCAAATTATTGACACGAAGAGATAGTGTCGGGCGGCGTTAGGACAAGCCTTTCGTGCGGGGCTTGAACTTGATGAATTCCCAATATTTGCAATACTATTTCTGGGTACCCTCGTCAGCAGGACTTAAGCAAGCAGGATGTTAAAAGCAACAAAACAATAATGGCTTGCGCCCATAGCACTCTGTGAAGTACAATGTGACACATGCTTTCGGGAACCAGAAAATTGCTCATTTGAGCCACACACCATGTTGCATGCAATACACAAGTAGTCATGGACTTTGAGCCGTGCCGTGGCAGCGCGCAGTGTAGTGTGAGTTACTGCCGTAGATGCTACTATGTGCCAATCGGTGATATGATAACATTATTATCCCGCTTTTTTCCCTTATTACCTGGATCCTGACGAAAAAGCCCCAAAATTACCAATGGATCCACATCTACTGCCACATCGGGACACATGGTCATTGAATCCATTGACACAGAGTCTTCAGACAAATCAGGTCTCGTGGTTTTCAGCCAACTTTGTGTTCTGGCCTTTGGGAGAGCGCGCCGATAAATGATGCTGGGTGCCTGTGCTGCAAAATAATGAATTTCTGGTAACGATTTCTTTGGATTTGGAGCCTCTGGCTTTGCTACAATACTCCTCGAGACTAGAACCTTGCTAGCGCACCTTCAGATCCGGATATGGCTAGGGTGATTTGCCGAACTCCGAGCGTTTTCCGCCCGTGGGTCACAGTCGCGTCGATTTCTCAGGATTTTTTTGGGATCTGCAGGACTTTTCAGGATAGATCTACAGATTGAGAGCCAGGCTCTCGATTGATGTAAAAAAATCCAGATTTGGTGGTAAAAATCGCCAGATATACCGCTGGCAACAGAGCGCCCTCAGGGGATGCGCTAAATGCGGCATTTGCCAAATGATCACAGTGACGGCTCGTTTGAGCGCTACATAGCACCAAATCTTGTAAATCGTGGTTCTACAGGTAGCTACGGACCCAGGCTAGGTAGGAGGGACGGATCCTGTGGGTTTTTTCTTGTTGGGCTCTTTTTCTGCCTTGGGCACTGGTGGTACCTCGTGCTTTTCACTACGGTTTTCTTGTTTTTCCCAAGGGTGTCCATGGAAAACAGCCACCTTGGTCTTGATGAAGGACAGTTTTCTTTGCCCTTCAAGTGGACAGATTCCACGAGTCTCTGGTTGCCGCATAGTATTGAGCAAGCATTGTTCGAGCATGTAGATGAGCACCGTTGGCGTGACAAAAAGGCCTAGTAAGAGCACCCATGCGCCGAAGGTATACCCTCCCTCCTTTAGTGTAGCAGACCCCATTTGTGGCAGCATGCAGATTTCAGCTATGTCTACATGCGCGCCTCATAGTTTGGGGTAGATGTGTCCATTTCATGAAAAATTGGTGTATATGAGTAGGGTGGATCGTCCTCTACAAGATGACCAACTTGGTTTTTGCGTGGTGAGCCAATGAACCCTCTCCCGAAGCGCGACCGTGATCGGTACTAAACAGAAATCAGCAAAAAGCTGCAGCTGGGCAGTGAACTCCTTAGCAAAACCCTCTCCCTCCATGGGGTAAATCGTGTCAAAACACACCAACGAAGGCAATTCTGAGTAGCCTGGGTCAAGCCCTACGCGTACATATGTTTAGATTTTGCCAACTCATCGGTGACATCACTCACTAAGCTTGACCGTGACCCGGGCAGTTCTGGACACGTCATTTGGCAACTGCTAGTTATCGGCAAATCACCCTAAGCAGATAAGGGAAAACCCCGCTAACTTGGACTGAACCGCGACGCGCAGAGTTTTGAGATTTTCTCGAAATTTTTGGCAGATGAAAGGTTGAGACGCTGGGAATGTCTTTTTCAGGTGTCTGTTTACCAGGTGAGCTATCTGTAATGTCGTCGAGTCGTCGATTTCGCAGTGTAATTTGGTCAAACTTTCAGACACTTAGAGGACCACTTTTTACCCCAACCCCACTAACTTGGACTGAGTTGTATGTAGACGCATTTGAATAACCACTGTTTGCGTTCGAAGTGGTGTTTTTTGCATTGGACAGCTTGCAGCTGTCTAGTCATGTCGAAAACGTGGTTTGAGTTGTCTTTTGGTTGGTCCCGTGTTGTACTTGTTGGGGGTTTGTTCCCTTAAAGTGAAACTTTGGTCATTGGTCATGTACTCTGAGCATGCCATGTTCTTGAGACATGATGGGTTGGATCTCGACATGTCCCATGTTTCGAGTTTAGAAGTTCGTTTTTGGGTGTTTGGCCACAGGGTGACGTACGTTTTATGGGTTTAACTCGCGGTTAGGGTCCCTTTCCATAGGTCACAAATTCGTGGTTCGGCCGTTGGGGTGTTTGGACCAATTCTGCACATGTTGGTTGGGAGGGAGATGTGCAATTGTGAAGATTGTTTGCTTTTGCCACCAAAATGTGGCTTGCATCTGCCTGCACAAGGTAAGTCATGGTCATTCAACACGTTTCTAAGTGCTTTTGACGTTTACAACACAAGGCTGGCTTGGGGATGTGTTGTAATTATAGCATTTGTTGGTTGCCTATCATCAAGGGTGGCAAATTGGTGTGGTACAATGTTGTAGTGACCAACTTTTGCTCCAACTTTTGTTGCAAAACCACTAGAAGCAGAGAGAATACACATTATTTGTTGACATACGTTGTGGGTTGTGGAGTGGTCTCACAGCACTTGTGGTGCTTTAGTGCTTGGGTGGCACACTATGCGGCGGTGTTGGGGTGCTACAAACCACCTCTAGGGGTGTCACTCCACGACCCCTCATAGAGTACAAGTTAGTGTCAACCTAACAAGTTAGTGTCAACGTATATTGGTTACCATTGCACTTCAATATCTCTGCATAATAGCTCACGGGGCTTCAAGCTCCAAGCTATCCTTTCCTTATGCACCCAAACACTTTTTATTGTAGGATATAGCTAGAGTTGGTACTCTAGGGTGCCACTTTTCTACCCCCCCACTCTTGTGGTAAGATGTACTCTTGTGGTAAGGTGTGATATGGGGTGTTCTTTTTGTGTTCAAGAGGTCTTTGTAGCACCAAAAGGCACCGGTGACCAAGGAAGGCTCACACTAAGGCCCACACAAAAGTCCTTGGAGGTCTTGGAGTGGCACACTTTGGGAACAACAAACCACCTCAAAAAGTGGCCACTCCGAGCTACACCAACGACTACAAACGAGTGCCAACCTTACTTGGTCACCATTTTTGTTTGATACCTTTCCTTGTTATGGAAAGGGGCGTCAATATGGAAAACAAGCTTTCCAAAGGTGCACACTATCCTTACTTTGTGTTGCCAAACACTTGTTGCCACCAAGAAGTAGCCATTCAAAAGAGGGTCACTTTTCTACCCCTCCACCCTTAGGCTAAGGTCTGACCATCCCTAGGGCCGTGACGGATAGGGTGTGTTCTTTTTGTGTTAAGAAGGTCTTCCGAACTCAAAAAAGTTCCAAGGAAAACTCACCTTTGGGGCAAAGTTTTGGCCCAAGCACCTCTTTGGCCCCTCCCTTCACCATTAGGCTCAATGATGGAAATGGGCCAATGATTGTGCACAATGTGACCGAAAGTGGTCAAGTTTGTAACTCAACCGAGGTGCCCGGGGGGCCCAGGGGCCGTCGACAACCTCGGCGCATGGCTGGGAAAAGCAAGCAGCCGCCGGCTTCGGCCGGTGGCTTGGTTTTTTTTAAAAAATTTCGTCGGAGGGACCAAATCCATAAATAATATTTTCGGATGATGTTGCAGGCGAACCAATGGCCCAACGGGTAAAGCCGGGCATATTATTCGTAGGAGGGAGCACTACGGCAGTTCGAGTCCGGCCCTGTTCCCTTTTTTCCGTTTGGGGGGACTGGCGCGCAGTCAGATTTCGGCGCGCATCGGCGCGCGCCAGTCCAACAGGCGGGGTAATCTAAGTCGCGGGGTTTTCCCTTACGGGCCCGCAGGCAGAGGGCTTTCCTTCACTACCAGCGGCTGTTAATAGATTTACAGCCGCGTTCAACTTTTGGGGTTTTCTCTAGGCTGCCGCCGAGTTTTGGGGTTGGACTTGGACGCCGTGGCAGTTGCAGTGATGGAGAATGGGATCCCAGGTGGGGGGGGAGAGGATTTGCCAGGGGACCCTAGATTTAGCTGCCTGAAGTAGACGCATTTTGGGGTTGCGTCAAATTTTCATTGTAAAAAACTTTACACTTTGTTCAAAAAATGAGAAAATCTCCGCGCCGGCGCCACCAATCGAGAGTGCCCGCAGTGGGGATGGAACCCACGCCTGCTGGCTGCGATTCCAGCGCTCAGACCGCTGGAGCAACGCCGCCGCTGCTTCCTGTGCTGGCGCTTTTGCTTATAGATTCGCCTTGGTATGTTCGAAAATTTAAAAAAAAACAAGGCCGGGGCGGGCGCCCCGGCTCGACAACCTTACCAATTTTCAATCAGTGTGCCCCGGGGCATCAATGGGCACATGCACGCATCAAAGATTGGGCCGGAAAGCCCACATAGGCGGCATAATACCACCAACTTACCTAAAACTCACCAAGTGCACACTTGCATACACAGTCACATGCGTCCACCCCCCAAAAATCATAACTTGGTGCCACCGTGACCGTTTCACAAACCGTTTTTTTTGTTTGAAAGCCCTTTCTGTGTAGAATACATCAATGTGTTTAAAAATGACTCATAATTAACAAGTTTGTAACCTTTCCGAGTTTTCTCTGGTTGGCTGTTTATTTAATGTCCAATATTGTTTCCCTGACACAGTACCCTGTCAACAAAGTTCACTGTAAGCATGCAAGCAGCAATACAATTCAATGATCAGCCCAAATCTCCGTCAGTACTCAGGTCTCCAGTGTCCTTGATTCCGTAACTCAGATCATATCATGTTAAAAACATTGCATCCTGCAAAACAGGAGCAACGAAAGTTCTCATGATTGAATCCAATGAACTCATTCATAGAAGGCCTATGTTTCTCAATCAAAACTTTTAAAGCTCAAAACTGCACGCGCTGCTGATCTGGCATTTTAAATGCGCGAATTCGGCGCGACATTAAAAAGCTGACACTCTAACCCTCGTCATATGAGTCCCCAATTACAAATGGCCGTCACTCTATTGAGCCAAGTAGTTTCTATTACACTCCCCTGCCAAGCTATGTGCTAGTGTTAACCACATGGACCCTTAGCACATGCTGATTAGGAAATAGATAGAACTGCTTGGCCAACCTCACACAAATAGACACTCAGAAAGTGTGGAACCATCCCTAGTACTAATCATGAGCTCAAAGTTATGTTGTTAGGTGGCGAAACAGGTAAATGAAGCTTCTATTGAACAATGCCACTCTTGAGCAAAGAATCACAAACTTGCTCATTCCAATGTGAAACCAAGTTAGGACACACAGCCAGATTAGTTTGGGTTGGGGGTCTCGGGCTGAGAAAAATTTTGCCCATCATGGGGGTCTTAAACAATGTCAACCGTAGAGAGGAAAGCATGGGGGCCAGCCAGGCCAAGTTGTCCAAGATAAAGCTGCAGAACAAAAATCATGAGGCAATGCTAAATAAACTTCAAAAGCATATATCAGGAGGGAAACTTAACAATATGTTCAGAAATTAGTCGTCCGGGGGGGGGGTTTATGCAAACATAAATGTTGTCCATGATCTCCGGTTGAATTATAGTAGCGTGTGTCTTCACTGTGTTTCCACATGACCACAAGAATTCTGTAAAATCATTCCCCAACGTTACAAGATTCAATATAAATGTTAAGAAAAGCAATAGGAGTGAAAATGTAGAAGTGTACTTGGACATATGCTCCACAGATTGCATAGTAACACAAAATCGGAGAGTAGTCCAGGTTGGACTACTCCCCTGCCAAAACCAATGCATGGTTTTGGGGGTGGGGGCCAAACTTTGATATCCATTCACTTGCCAGGATGGTGTCTTTTTGTCAGGCACGGGGGCCTACCCTCATGGGCAATGGCATTCCCTCCGGGTGTCCCCTTATTTCGATCCGACAGATATTTGCATCGGGTACGGGGGCCTACCCTCATGGCATGACATCCCCTTATTTCGATCTGACTCCGCACATCAAATTCAACCAAAACTTGACAGGTGGGGGTTCGATCATTTGTGCCTGAATGTTAACACAAATGCTCGGGATACAGGGGCTAGTCACAAATGACATGCTGGAAATCATAGGCATGGGTATAAACAAAGAGCAGACAATTTGGTCACCTAACCACACAACTCAACAACTGGGCATCTACCCAATTAATTTGGGGCCTACACTCCCTCACCACGTCTCCACAATCTTCCGGCCCTCAATGCTGGATTCACTCCATCCCGAAAACAATTTAGCCATGTCATTGCCTCCAGGAAAAGAAGAAACAGAGTTCCTTTGGCACACTCGGGCGAAGGCAACCCTCCAAATGTTCACCAGGGGGCGGGTCCCCTCATTATCTTGCTACATGTCGGAATAAAATGGCGCTTCTCTTCCTTGGGGCGGATCCCAGCCTATTGCATGTGTTAATGGAAACGTTCCTGGGGTATGGTAGATCAGCGGCCCGAAGCCGGCTCACACTCCTCCGGGGGTATTTCTGAGCCAGAGGCGAAGTCTTTATGTACGTGGGTATACGTAAAAAATTGGAATATGTGTATATTCGCTCTGGGAGGAGATAACCAGCGCAGCACAAGAGGCTTCTACGAAAAAACCGACAAGGTCGGAACCCCTGCAAGCAACATCTCCCACGTTGTTTCCGAAGTTATAGGCGACGGTGGCACGAGCGTTGGAGAACGTCGCGACGTGCATGCCATAGACGGGCTTTGTCCCAGCAACAAAGGCGTCGTAATTTGGCGTGTAGGCGCCCCAGTGCAATCTTGGTGGCGTAGAATACCTCCCTTGCACGTGGAATTCGAGAACGGGGGCAGCAGCACAATCGTCACCAGGAATGGATGTGAGGTGCTTTGGTGTGCGCTGCAATATGGGCACTGGTCCAAAAACCTAGCGCGTCCACAGGCTCGGATGAACTGGGCAGGCGCGTCGAACAGCATACTATCCATCAGGCACGGATACAATGTTTTGTAACCTTTCTGAGTTTTCTCTGGTTGGCTGTTTATTTAATGTCCATTTTCTTTCCCTGACACAGTACCCTGTCAACGAAGTTCACTGTAAGCATGCAAGCAGCAACACAATTCAATGATCAGCCCAAATCTCCGTCAGTACTCAGGTCTCCAGTGTCCTTGATTCCGTAACTCAGATCATATCATGTTAAAAACATTGCATCCTGCAAAACAGGTGCAATGAAAGTTCTCATGATTGAATCTAATGAACTCATTCATAGAAGGCCTATGCTTCTCAATCAAAACTTTTAAAGCTCAAAACTGCACGCGCTGCTGATCTGGCATTTTAAATGCGCGAATTCGGCGCGACATTAAAAAGCTGACACTCTAACCCTCGTCATATGAGTCCCCAATTACAAATGGCTGTCACTCTATTGAGCCAAGTAGTTTCTATTACATTTTGCAATGTTTCATTTTGACTTGGTAAAATTTGACCAAAAATTTCCCAGATTTTTAGGGGGACTTTTTTTCTCCCGGGACGTAACTTGGCGCCAGCGGTGATTTTTGTGGCGCTTTTTTTTTGACAATGTCCTTTGAAACATGTCTTAAAAGGATATGCTTGGCCGTGCTAGGCCGCCTCTTGCTCACTTTGAGCTATTTTGGTCGGGGGATGGGGCTTTCCAAGTTTGACCGTGACAGTGGCACAGAGTGTTTACGGGGGTGCACCGAATGTCCCGGGGGGGTAACTTGGCGCCACCGGTGAGTTTTGTGGCGCTTTTTTTTTGAGAATGTAGCTTGAAACATGTACTAAAAGGATATGCTTGGATGTGCTAGGCTGTCTTTTGCTCACTTTGAGCTATTTGGGGGGGGGTGGTAGGGGGGTGCGTATGTTTTGGGCAATTTTTGCCATGTTGCACGGTGGGTGCAACAAATGTCCCGGGGGGGTAACTTGGCGCCATCGGTGATTTTTGTGGCGCTTTTTTTTTTGACAAAGTCCTTTGAAACATGTCCTAAAAGGATATGCTTGGCCGTGCTAGGCCGTCTCTTGCTCACTTTGAGCTATTTTTGTCGGGGGCTGGAGCTCTCCAGGTTTGACCGCCACAGTGGCACACAGTATTTTTGGGGGTGCAACGAAAGTCCCGGGGGGGTAACTTGGCGCCACCGTTGAGTTTTGTGGCTTTTTTTTTTGACAATGTAGCTTGAAACACACATACCACCAATCTTGCAAGTAATGAATCAAATGAATGTATTGAAGAACACATCCTCAAAGGCATTAGCTTGTCGCCGGTGCAATGCCGGTGTCCGGCAAGCACAAGCCGCCCAAGCTGGCCAAAGCATACGGCAACCCAAGACAACCTACGACGGCTTCAACCATTGCGGCCTTCCCTTTTGGCTTTTTTTCGTTGCGTCTAAGAAGGATGGCTCCTAGTTGCTCTACTGTCAACTTGTGCACATCCTCCGCACAAGTCAATCCTGTGGTTAGCTCGGAGACAAGGACGCAAGCATCTTGTTTCTGTGATGCCATTTCATCCTCTCGGGCTTGCCTCTTCCTCGCATCCTCATCCTCCTTTGCCTTTGGCTTCTCCGCAGCAGTGCGCACCAAAGGTCCACAACCTCTTCTCTGTTGTCCGTTCCACATTTAACTTAGATGCATCAAGATCAACTTTGGCACATGCTTTATCCCGTGCCCGTTCCTTCTCCACAAGCTCCCAATACACCTTACGGCTAAAAGGGACCACGCCAATGGAATGCCATGCCCTATGATTATTGGCAATTGAAAAGCCCTCTTGCCACGGAGCACACAGGCAATTGCAAAAGTGGTCAAAGCCCATACGGTACAATCCCTTCGCGATCAACTCTGCCAACTTCCTATGCCGTGCAACCCTCCAACCTCCCTTTGCTAATTTGAAATTACGACGATCCTCACTCTGCAAAGCAGCGGTCGTGTAAGGGGGCCGCAACACCAACACAACACCCCTTTCGCGACAAAAAATGAGAAACTCATATGTCATGTGGGAGCCGTGACCATCATAAATCAACACAATGGGGTTGGAGGGGGAAACGGCTTGGGATCCTTGAAACAAAGGAAGGATGTTCCACTTAACGTAAGGTAAAATGACCAGTTTTCAGTCCAGTGACCAGTTCTGGGTCCAGTTGTTCCAATTATCAAAATAGACAAAAAAACAACACAAAAACCTTGCCTTTTTGTTTGCAAAATGTTTCTTGGCCCTGCAAAATGTTTTCTTTCCATTTTGATACAAAAACCTTGCTTTTTTTTGTTTTTGAAATATGTTTCTTGGCCCTGCATGATGTTTTCCTTGCCTTTCTTACCTTGCCCTGAAGCACCCACGCACTGAGACAAGCTGCAAGGCTGCAAAACTGTGTCGCAGTTTTTTTGTTTCTCTGGGATTGTCGTGTTGAGGAACACACTTCCCTTACACTTGTCCTTAAGAGCTTGAGCAATATGACACATAGACTGTGGGGACAAAGTCTCCATCGGAGTCGGAACTGTGTTCCACGTCCTGGGGGGGGGGTCTGGGGGTTCTGGGTCTGCGTGCGCCACTGCACTGTCATCTGGGGGGGGTCCTGCCGTGCCCTCTTTGCCCTTGGTTGTTGGTGCTGTGGCAAGGCCCGAAGAAAAGTTTATAGTGTTTTCAGCACTGTGTTTTTGCTTCTCCTGCTGCTTGTTGTTGCTGTAGGGTGTCCTGCTGCTGGTTTTGGATGATGAAAAGCTTTTGTTTGTTGAAATACAGTAAAGCCAACTCCATCCAGGATAGCCCAAGCCAATAGTATGCAAGGAGAAGGTAATTCAGGATCAAAGCATGAAGGGCTGCAGTGTAAACAGTGAAAGATGATTAGATATTCACAGAAACTGCAACTCAGGATACAAATGAATGCATATTCACAGAGATAGCTGAAATGTTTTGGGAAAAGAGTTAGAAAACTGCCTCAGGATCACTCTCTCTCCATAGTGCCATCTTAGGAGATGTGCACTCTTTGTTTTGGGTCCCATATGTGCTGAGGTGGCATGGTATGTGGCGATGAGGTCACTGCCATGTCACATGGGATCTTCCTACTTAGTTGGGATCTTCCTACTTAGTTAGGCTGACCAGGAATTGAACCCAGGACCTCTCAAAAAGAGGTGCCTAACCCCCTATGGTGCATACCACTAGGGCAGATAAGTATTCATGGAAAAACATAGATAAATTCATAGGCTCTACCTTAGGTATGTCAGTGCTCAGTCAACTCGGGAAAAGATGTTTTACTTCTGATTGAAAGGGGATTAAGGGGTCCACTCCATATCCTGATTGGGTGTTTGGTTCCATAGGTCAAAATGTGTTCTCACCACTTTTGGCTGGACCAATACTAAGATAAAAATGCATGGATGCTCAGTGCATCTCTAATACAACTAGAGTATGTCCCAAAGCAATGGAAAAGCACTTTTTCTTACTCCCCCCTTGTGCTGTGGTGGCCACCACTGTCGCATTTTAGGAAAAAGGGAATTTTTCTTGGCCTTTCCTTGGTTTCCACATCTACTTTAAAATACCTACAGTCTCCCTCACACCGAAAAATGGGCGCTCACCATGGCTGGCGTCCTTTTGCTGCTCTGATTGTACAGTTTCCTACAGAAGACTCAGCGCTCTTGGCGCTGCCGGGGCTCCTGTGGCTTGGTTGGGTTAGATTGGGAGCATGCCAAACATGTGCATATGCATCCCTTCCTCCAAGACGCAGCGTCGACACAACCCAAACGCAAGACACATTATACACACTCGCATGGGTTCTCGTAAACCTGCTGGCGACCTGTGACCTGTCTTAGGGCGTAGGGAGTCGAAAAAGAAATTAATTTGCCCCTTGGTGGGGTCTTGGTTCTGCTCAGTCTCTCCAGGCACCTGCGTTTCGGCCCGAACACGGCCTACTCAGCGAGGTTGCGCGTGGGTATCTGCAGAGGCAGGGATGGGAGAATTATGGACGAATCCACGCAAAAACGAAGCGACGACACCAAAATCCGTCAAATGACGGCGTAGAATTTTTCTGAAACGACACACCTGAGTAGAATCCAATTGTGCATCAAAGGCACATTTTTATAGAAATTATAGTCATCTCTGGATTTTTTAAGTCCAGAAATTCATACGCATAAAATGGCGGCGCGCGGGAGCGGCTCCTAGCGAAGCGCCGGAAAATGGAAAAATAATGGAATTATAAACGTATGTATCACGTAGTCTTGAAAATGACGAGACACACATTAATAAACAAACATACAGATTCCACCCACACTAATAGAAGCTTCAAAAATTCAAGAATTCGAAAATCAATTGAAAAGACTTCAATGAATCAGGTATAAACTACAGGTATGCTCGTCTTGCATGCCGCATACACATTGCTCGTCTCGAGTCCCCGTGACTGAGTCGTGTAGCAGCGTTAACAACGATAACCACGATAGAACGCGGTAGAGGGATTGATTAGAAAGATTGCAGATGATTAGCGGTCAGATCAGGGTGATTAGTCATACACACAAGTGCATAGCAACGTTCTTCGCGTGCGCCCCTTTTGTTTTCTCTCCTTGCTTCACTTCCCAGCGGTAGGTAAGGTAGGTACGCCCAGGCGGGGCCACCCCCTGGTGGAGTCAAGATTGTTGTGGAGATGGGCAGGTTTGCCCACGTGAATGTGCATAGTCGTGCATGCACACACGCATTAAAGGGTAGGCCACGCGAAGTGCGCACGGTAAACCTTGTTTAGGCTACCCAGGGGCTCCTCGGTACGTTCTTTAAGAGAACCTGAGGAGTCCCTTAACGCTTGCTTGCTTGACAAGGGTAGCTGCTCCATGCAGCGTGTTTGCGGACAGCGTATTATAGGGCACACTGAGAAGGGTATAGTACCTGGAGTGTGCCTTGGTTCCTCCGCCGCAAACGCCCTTTCATTTGCCTTTGTTTTACAGGTGGGCAGGTAGGGTGAGTGGTGCAGCAGCATTTTTTTATGCCCTGCTAAACAGGGGCGCAGATCACACAAACAAGTAACTCCGCTCCGCCTGCGGCAGAGCAGGGAGTCCGACTTCATCAACATCTGCGCCTTGCACACGAGAGCACTCCTTCCCTCCAAGCCCTTGCAGGGGAAACGCGTTGTGGCGTCCCCTGTGAGGCCACAGTTGCTTAGCAGCGCTGTATTCTCTTGTCATTTCACAGGTGGGTCGCTAGGACCCTCGAGAACTTCCTCTTCGCAACGCCAAGTAGAGTGTGCGTGTAGGAGTGGTAGTCCTGCGTGGGGGCTAGAGCCAGTTGCCCAGCGCTCGCCCACCAGGATGGTGCCACTGTAGGGTGTGTAGGACCTGTAGGGGGCGTGTCACTGTCCCACCCTTTTCCTGCAATTTTAGCTGGGTTGGTGGGCTGTGACAGTGGGTTAGGTTAGTGTTTTTGGCCACATAGCAAACAGGCGTTTTGCATGCCTTCATAGCTTTTGGCCACCCCTCCCTGTAGTAGACAGGTAGGTAGGGAAAACAATACCTGGATTGACACTCTGGGTATTCCCCCAAGGTTTTGCGCCAGCACAGAAATTGGGCGCATAGGGGAGGGGAGACCCGGGGCGTACCCCGTGGCATCAATAAGCCAACCCTCCAGGTTCAGCAAGGGCGCAGACTTGGGTATAATTAGGACACCACTTCTGCGGCTTGCTCTCAGGACCTTAGGACTAGCACACTCACACATACGCTTTGGCAGGTAAGGGTAAGGTTCAGTCTCTAGCTTTATTCTTGGAGGCAAGCATCTCAGCGAGCCTCAACAACTCACCAAGGTTGTTCTGGGACAAGTAGTCAACCAGAACTGAGTTTAGGCGTCCCTCAGGTAGAACAAATGCAGAGAAGGGCTCCCAGGTGGCCTCTTCGACTCCAAACCCTTCCCAGAGGGTGAGGAAGCGCCAACCCTGGCGATAGCGGTGGCGTAGGACAGACTTCACCAGGTAGAAGCCCTCCTTAGCCATCTCCTCGGCGTTCATGTCGGGGAGTTCACCTTCAACTTCCATAGGGCTGGCAGCCCCTTGTAGGTCCAGAGCGGCGATTTCCTCGTCGTTCAGCTCCCACTCCTCCCCACAGAGGTCTTCAGGATCATGGTAGCGCTTCAGGTGTTGAGCGGCGCACACCAGGGTCCCCCCTAGACGGGGAGAACACCGCACGGTGATACGGTGTCCATCCACAGATAGGATCTTGTACGGCCCGAAGTATGGGTCATCGCTGGTAGAGCGTGGCCAGGCGGGTAGTCGTCTGTGGTGCACCAGCACCCAGTCCCCTTCTTGGTAGGTGGCCGGTACACGGTGCTTGTTCTTCTTGTTCCACTGACGCTCCCTCACTCTCTGGAGCATAGCCTTGGCCTTGTCCACCTTCGCTTGTTGCTCTTGGACCCATTCACCCACAGAAGAATGGGTGTCCTCTGGATAGGGGGCATGTAGGAACCACGCCGGGCGCCCCATGAATAGCTCATGTGGCGAGTAGCCAGTAGCTGAACTCTCTTGGGAGTTCATCATCAAGGATATGACGGGGAGTAGTCTCACCCAGTCTCTGGTGCGTTCAGTTTTGCACCATAACCTGACGTTCTCCTTCAGGACACGAATCTGTCGCTCACATAGGGGGTTGCTCGTGTGAGAGTAGGGAATCCCCGTAGACACCTGGACATTGAGGGACCTCAGGACCCTCTTGTACCAGCCAGTATCTGAGCGTACTCGTACGTCCTCATCGGAGTTGATCTCCTTGGGCGCCCCATAGACACAAAACCACTCCTCCAGGAGTATCTTGATAGTCTCCTCTCCGGTAATGTGCTTGGTACATGGGAACACCCTGGTAAACCTGGTCAACCCACAGGTTACCACGAGGGCGAAGTCATAGCCCCCGAACTTCGGCATTTCCGTGTAGTCCACGTATAGAACACTGTTAGCACAGTGAGGGATGGGCAGGGTCGAGTAGAGACCCCTGTCCCTGATATCCCCTGGTTTACAGGACCTGCACGGGCACTTGTCCACGATAGGCAGGAGCGTCTTCCGCAGCTGGTTGTCAGTCCACGTAGTGTGGAACCACTGCTTGAACAGCCTCAGGGTACGGTCAGCACCCACATGACCACTGGACTCATGGGTCCACTTCAGCAGCGCTGGGACTCGGTCACTAGGCACCACGATGCGGTCCTCGTGCCAGAGGTAGCTCTTGTCCCGCTTCCACTGGTCTTGGTTGACCAGGAGGGGTTCAAGGCGTTTCTCCAGGCGCCGGTAGATATCCCCAAACTCCTGTAGGTACTCCGATTGTTGGAGTCCATCCAGCGGGCGTATCATGGTCATGTTCAGGTCCAGGTGTACGTCCATACGGCTGAACGCTTCCTTAGCCAGCGCTTCAGACCGGGCACCAATCAGGGCGTCGAAGTTGTTGCGGCTGATGTAGTCGGCACACTCGTTCTTCACTCCCTGGATATGGTGTACCGTCAGCCGTAGTTGACTGAGGTAGGTCCACCAGCGACGTAGCTTGGCCTTCTCAGGTGGGGGGCCCTTCTGGAAACTGCGGACCGGTTCTTGGTCGCATAGCCAGACCACAGGGTTACTCCCCAACAGTCGTGCTTGTGAGGATAGCACCAGCATACCCGCGAGCAGTTCCTGCTCATAGGTGGAGTAGTTCCCCCTGGCCTGGTTCCACTTCCAGTTCCAGTGGCCAAGAGGTACTAGGACCCACTTGTCGTCAGGGTAGCTGTGCTTGAGGGTTCCATCTCGGTTGAGACCTTCCGTCCCCCATTGGGAAATGGCCGAGTCGAACTCCTCCTTCTCTAGTGCTTGCCATTGGAACAACGTTCCACCACCGCCCACGTTGCTGGCGTCGGTCACCAGGATAATCTCCCCTTGTGCCCTAGGCACGCCCAAGCACTTAGCGTTGGCTACCTTGTCTTTGAGCTCGTCAAACGCTTGTTGCTCTTGTGGGCCCCAGCGCCAAGTAGTACTCTTCTTGATCAAGTCAGTCAGTACCGCGCTGGTGTAGGTGAAGTTTTTGATGTGGCGGCGATAGAAGTTGCACGCCCCAATGAAACTGCGTACATCATGAAGTCCTTTCTTGGGGTCTTCGTGTCGTACCTTGGCATCCATCAGGGGTTTGGCCTTAGAGGCCGCTGGGGTCCACCACCCATAGCCAACGTCAAACCCCAGGTACTGCATGGTCTCCTGCATGAACTCACACTTCTCCAGCTTGAGTCGTGTGTGGTTCTCCTGGCAGACCGCAAAGAACTCACCCAAGAGGATTAGGTGATCCTCCTGGGTATTGGTCCCGAGGCATACATCGTCGATGTGAGCCTCCATCTGGGCCCCACGGGATATGAGCTCCTGCACCTTAGGTCTCCTTCGTAGGATGGACAAGATCTTATTCATCAGCTCTTGGAATAGAGCGGGGGCGTTAGCCACGCCGAATGGCATGACCTTCCACTTGAATACCCTCCCCTGAGGGGTGATGAAGGCCAGTAGTTCCTGCGCGTTGGGCGTCAGGTCCACTTGCCAGAATCCACTTCGCTTGTCCATCTTGGTCTTGTAGCGACAGGAGGCTATCTTCTCCAGGGTAGACTCCATATTGGGAATGGACCCTGAGTGGTTCAGCGTCTTCTTGTTCAGCTCTCCATAGTCCACTACCAGCCGTTTGGCTGTAGACCCAGGTTTAGCCACCAGGAAACAGGGGCTGCAGTGTAGGGGGTAGTCCCCATCCTTGTACTCCAGGACTAGGCCAGCGTCGATACATTCTTGTATCTGTCGCTCAATCTCGTCGGCCTGCTCTTTAGGAGCTGGATAGGGTCTCCTCCGGATCTTGTGACCCACGAACTCGGGTTTCAGCTTGAGGTCCATCTGTACCAGCTTGTCGCATGAGGCTGGAGGGGGTAGTTCTCCGAACACCTCCAGATAGGTCCTTATCAGCTTTTCTACCCGCGGGTCCAGTACCTTGATCTTGTCCTCCATATCCTCGTCGGAGTGTAAGTTGCTTGCCCCTTGAATAGAAGTCGGGAGGTGGTCCTCCACCGATTCTTCGCCCGCGGTAGCATCCTTCAGCCCTTGGTAGGCATACAGAAGGTCTTGCTCAACCATCTCCGGTGGACGATGGCAACATAGGCACGCTTTGGGGGGTTCACATACACATTCCTCCGAGAGGTCGTCCTCATCTGGGGTCCTCACATGGGCACCCCATACGCTCTTCATGAGCTTGAGATCCACCTCCCTTTGCCAGGTGGTGATCTTCTGTTCGAGGTCCTCCTTCAGTTGGGATAGGTCTCCCATACGTCCTTGCTTCAGTGGCCACGAGCTGCGGGTAGGCTTCGCGTAGCATAGCTTTTTCGCCACCAACTTCCTCTTGGAATCCACGTACTCCCTGAGCCTGGATCGAGGGTCCAGCTCTTCATCCACGGGGTCTTCCACCCTCATGGAGAGTAGGGGTTTTAGTGGGGCGACGTACTCGGCGTTCTCCACTTCTTCCACCGCAGTCTGCACGAAGAAGGCGTCGTGCTCAGTTTCGTCGTCTGAGTGGATAGAGCTAGGTAGCTCAGATAGTCCACACTCAGAGACTCCATCAGGAACAGGTACATGACAGGGAGAGTTGGGGGCGTTGGTGTCAGTCACGACGTACTCATCTCCTCCGGGTGTAGTTTCAACAGCATCTTGAGGTCGTAGACGATCCTTCAAGTCACCCAAGGCGAGTCCATCGCTTTCTCGTTGTATAGCCTGGACCAGAGTAGGGTCCAGGTCTTCCCAGGGGATGGTGGTAAGACTTCCGTCCACCACGCTGAGCATACTCCCCCATCCGGGCTTCCCAATGGGCGTCTTGCGTCCCAGAGGCACGTAGATGGCCTCATCAGGTAACCGCACAGAGCTGATAGTCAGCTTGTCAAGGAGGGTTCGCCAGTACTCGTTGCCCCCATGGGCTCCCCAATCGGGGGAACACAGGACCATACGGGAACGTTCCAAGGCCACCTTGGTCAGCACCTTCCCCAGTTCACTGAATCTGGGGTTCCCGTAGGCCATCCCGAAAGACGGCCAGTAAAATTTGTAGCTGCAGTTCTTCCCCTTGCTGCAGTATAGGTCCAGTACATGCTGCTTGTCGCTGGCGAACAGTTCCACACTTAGGTCTTCTCGAGAGTAACCCAACTCCTTCAGACCTTGGTCTAGGACTTCCCCCAATAGTTGATAGTCCTCAGTTTTGGAGGCCGCCATCATGTTCGAGGGCTCCTCCTTCGATAGTCTCAGGTAACTCGAGGTATGTTCCGACTGCTCCAGTGGCACAGACTCTCTGCCACTGCCGTGGTCCACGTATAGGAGGTAGGGCGCTTGCAGCGTCAGGGATTGTATCTGGGAGTGCTGCACGAAGAAGTCAGTACCCAGTACAAAGTCGAAGGCCTCAGTGTCCATCACATGAAACCGATGGACGATAGTCTTGGAGCCCATAGGTACCTCCACTTCGCAGTCCCCGCAGCTGTGCACCACATGTCCATCCCCCATCCGTATAGCGGCGGTGGTCATGGTGTTCTTCAGGCTCCCACAAGGTAAAATTTTCTTGGCCACTATCGATATTGTGGCTCCAGTATCCAGTACCCCCAGGTATTCACGTCCCCCTAGTCGGATACGTACCCAAAACACCAGGTCTTGGGTGCCACCAGAGCGTCCCCGTCAGAACTCCGCGGGACAGGTCACCTCGAACCCCTTGTTCCGCAATTTGCCGGCCATCCTCATGAAACGGCTTCTCTTCTTGGCGTTGCCGTCGTCACCACCTTCATGCTCACGCTTGGCTCCTTGTTCTTGCTGGGCCTGCGTCTGTGAGCGTGTGGTAGGTCCAGACTGCCCTCCAGAGGGCTCGGAGTTCCCCCCTGGATTAGGGTTGGGGTTACCTCCGTTCTTGTCCTTGTTCTTGTTGCCGTTCTGGCGATTAGCGCCTCCTCCTCGTCCGCCTTGACCCTTGTCTTGACCACCTTGACCACGTCCTTTCGACTTGCCCTTGCCGGAGTCGTTGCCTTTGGCCTTGCCTCCACCTTTGCCTGAGCTTTTGCCAGGATCTTCCCCCTTAAGCTTCGCCGATAGGCGTTGCTTATGGTAGCACTCGTCCTCATAGTGCTTCCGCTTACCGCAGAATGCACACGTGATGGTGCAGCGGTAATGATCCGGCATCTTCACCTTGGCGCCGGTGATCTTTTCCTGCTGCTTCCCCTGGACAACAAAGCAGTCTCGCTGCTCGCAGTCGGAGGCATGCTGCAGGTGGCCCTGTTCATCTCTGGCATCACACCAGAATAGCTCCTTCACGTTCTCCATTAGGCGGGCGTGGGCGTGTTTGGGGGTAGTCCCCTGCCCAGGTCGGGACCCTTGGTACCCTTTGCCTCCAGAACCTCCACCACCAGGACGGTAGTGGTTCAGGTGTTGGTCGCTCTCCTTCTCCAGCGCCATCTCCAGGAGCAGCACGCATAAATCCTCGTAGCGGAGGGATCTAGCCTTGCGCTCAGCCGTCAGACGGCACTCGTCCCATAGCTCACGGGGGAGCTTGGAGCACAACCAAAACAGCAGGTCGTCGCTGCTGTAGGAACCGGGCGTCAGTCGTCCAGCCCAGTGGTCCAGGTCCGCCAACAGCTCGGAGACCCTGCCGGGTTTGGGGTTGTTGGGAAGGACGGGCAGGTTCTGGATCTCGGCCCTGATGGAGAGGTCGGTCTCGTAGGTTGGGTACTGCCTCTCCAGGGCAACCAACACGTCGGCAAAGGTGGCGGAGTTGGTGACGATCTGCCTGACCTGCTTCTCCAGGTACTTCGTCTTGCAGCACTGCAGGAGCAGGTCGCACTTCACTCGCCCACTCGCGTGGGTTTGGCCGGTCAGTCGTAGGAACCGGCCAAAGTTCTCAGCGAACTCGCTGAGGTCCTTGCCTGTGAATTCAGGCAGGTTCACCACTATCTTGGAGGTGGCAATAGCCTTCGCCTCCTGAGCTCGGCGTCCTTCAGGGCGTCGGGTCTTCTTCTTCTTCTTCTTCTTCTTCTTACCCTTGGAGTCCTCGGGGTCCTCAGGGTCTTCGTCATCCGATGGCGAAGAAGAAGTCATTGAAGGCGGCCCATCATCGGAGGGGTCTCCGCCTAGATCACTGGAGCCATAAGGCTCCACGTCCACCATAGCCCTTAGGGCTGTCAGCCCCAGCTGGTCCAGCTCGGCCCTCGTCGAGTTCGTCACGTGACTGTAGGGCGGCTGGGCTGTCCTCGGGACGAATGGGCTTCTTGGTACTGCTGCAGGAGTCGGCATCGGTCGGCTCCTCAGGCTCCCCAGGGTATTCGTCAACCCTGCCGCCAGGTGGTTAGCCTGTACTCGGTGGGGTGACATCCCCACTGTCGTAGGTGACGCATGGGACGGGATCATCAGGGGCTGCAGCTTCTCCCTGATCTCTTGCGTGAGGTCGCTCACGATTTTCGAAGTGGCTCCTTGGAGCACCTCGTTGATCTCCGACCGCGTCAGGGACCTGTTGGAGGATCTTCCCGATCCTCTACTCCTGCCTCCCAGAGACTCTGGTCCTCTCCTCAACCCACTCAGGGGTGCATACCCAGGTGCACACCCAGGAGCATACCCAGGAACTTCCATGTAGGTTCCAGTGGCGTGGAGTGGATGGGGATGGTCAGCCGCATACCAACGCGGCGCAGAGCTGGAAGCCACCGGCTCACTGGCAGTAGTTGCCTGAAGGAGCGCAGTGGTAGGTGGGCCCATGCCATAGGCGGGGTAGTGAGGCATGCCAGTAAAGCCTGTGCCCTCTGCCATAGGCTGGTTGGTTGTGGAAGTGGATGTAGCGGCGGCTGGGTGTGTGGTGGTTATGGGAGAGGGTGATGCTTGGAGGCCAGAAGCGCTTGGTGCGCCTTCGAAGGTAGGGATATCCGTCGGGTCTTGCCCTTGCTCCTCTCCTTCGTCTGCTCCTTCTCCAGCATCCTTCTCGCTCTCGTTTCCTCTCTTCCTCTTCACAGGCTGAGGCTGAGAGACCATTTCCTTCACCGACAGGGCCCCAAAGGCCGTCTGGAGGCCATCCAAGGAGTCCTCCGCCGTATCCATTGGCCCATGTAAGGGCTCCACCGAAGGTACAGCGTCAGGCGCCGGCCTTGCCGGTGTCTCTGGCGCTGGCGCTGTGTTCACCTCGGCGTCCACTCTTCCTGGATCCATCTTAATCCACCCTTCTGCTTATGTTTGCCTGTTCGGAGCACTGGTTGTACGGCGCGGGGTCGCTGCCGGTGCACAGAGACAGGCTGCCTCTGCTACCAGAAAAGTTTATAGTGTTTTCAGCACTGTGTTTTTGCTTCTCCTGCTGCTTGTTGTTGCTGTAGGGTGTCCTGCTGCTGGTTTTGGATGATGAAAAGCTTTTGTTTGTTGAAATACAGTAAAGCCAACTCAATCCAGGATAGCCCAAGCCAATAGTATGCAAGGAGAAGGTAATTCAGGATCAAAGCATGAAGGGCTGCAGTGTAAACAGTGAAAGATGATTAGATATTCACAGAAACTGCAACTCAGGATACAAATGAATGCATATTCACAGAGATAGCTGAAATGTTTTGGGAAAAGAGTTAGAAAACTGCCTCAGGATCACTCTCTCTCCATAGTGCCATCTTAGGAGATGTGCACTCTTTGTTTTGGGTCCCATATGTGCTGAGGTGGCATGGTATGTGGCGATGAGGTCACTGCCATGTCACATGGGATCTTCCTACTTAGTTGGGATCTTCCTACTTAGTTAGGCTGACCAGGAATTGAACCCAGGACCTCTCAAAAAGAGGTGCCTAACCCCCTATGGTGCATACCACTAGGGCAGATAAGTATTCATGGAAAAACATAGATAAATTCATAGGCTCTACCTTAGGTATGTCAGTGCTCAGTCAACTCAGGAAAAGATGTTTTACTTCTGATTGAAAGGGGATTAAGGGGTCCACTCCATATCCTGATTGGGTGTTTGGTTCCATAGGTCAAAATGTGTTCTCACCACTTTTGGCTGGACCAATACTAAGATAAAAATGCATGGATGCTCAGTGCATCTCTAATACAACTAGAGTATGTCCCAAAGCAATGGAAAAGCACTTTTTCTTACTCCCGAGGCCTTACACGTCCTGCTTGGCGCCTTGCTGCAGGCCTTTCCTTGTTCCTCTGCTGTTCTTTCTGATAATTGGCCGCAGCTTCGTTGAAAGACTGGGAAGTGACAAAACCACCAAGCCTCATGTTCCATGGGTCATGCCGAGTCGCCATGTTGATTGCTCGACTAGTGGCTTGGCACTGGAAATCTACCTCCTGAACTCTCTGGGGAGATGCTTCAAGTGAGGGTAGCACAGCTTCAGCAGCAGGTTCTGCAGCGGGTTCTGCAGCAGATGGAGGCGGTGCTTGATAGGCAAGACGACACGGATCCAAGCTGGCAAGAAAATTTTCCGGGGAGAATGGAGCGATGCCTGCCCTCCTGAACCTACTCATGATGACACTAGGGGTGACACACTGCATCCAAGACTCAGTGACAAATTTCACAAACAGAGAGGGTGTGATGCTCTTGCCTCTGTTCTTCGCGCGCCAGCCGCGCTGTCTTTTTTTCAGCGCTGCCTTGAAAGGCTTAAAAACACTCAGGTCCAGAAGTTGGACCACATCAGTCAAGTGGCTGGGGAGCGCCACAAGGTGCACTCCTAACTTTATAGCCTCCTCAATGATGGCTCTTGTTAAATGGGTTTTGCTGCCATCCACAATGAGGACCACAGCCTTATGGGGGTTTGCGGTTGGGCTGGTGAGGGAGGCAAACTCCCTCAGCCACTCGATAAAAAGGTCCTCTGAGGACCAGCCTGTTTTGGTGGCTTTCACTGAGATAGGGCAAGCCTCATGCTGAAACAGGTCTCCTCTGGTCAGCGCACTAGGCCACAACAGAGCAAGACGAACATAAAAGCCATCAGCGCGTACACATGCCACCAGGGTCACGTGGCGTCTGTCGTAGCCTCTCCTCCTAGCGCAAGTTTTAGTACCTCTTAGGACATACACTTTAAGGCTGCCTGTGTTGATGTCAATGAACATGCCTGACTCCTCTTCATTGAACACATACTGTGGGTCGTACCCCACTTTGGCGAGCGCTGGACTCAGGAACTCATTAAACCAAGTCGTCCACTCATCCTTCGTCAGCTTCTTGTCGAGGCGCACACTCTCAGCATGCTGCGCAAGGCGACCAGACACCTCAGGGTGGCGACGAAGGAAGAGGCGCCACCACTTGTCCATACTCTTCGGCGTCAGCGTCGTCGACGGCCTGTCATCTGTTCGCACGCTGTCATTGTACATCCTGGATGCCTCGCTGATGATGTTGTCCCTTGTGGGTGGCCTTCCTTGCTGGCGCTCTCGCTCCAACCATTCAACCAGCGCGCTCTCGTCCACCAAAGGCTTGGGCCCTCTGCGCTTGGGCTGCAAGGTGTCTCCCACACTGCAGAGTGTAAGGTCTTCGTGCAACCTATATTCTCGCTTTTTTCAGTGCAAAATCCTGATATATGTACACCCACAGAAAACCACGATCCCAGCACTGTTTTGGACAGTGTTGGTATCAGTGGATCAGGAATTTCTGTAGTTTTACATTGAAGGTGTTTTCATCAATTTCTGTACTATAAAACTGAGTTTGGGTCGGCGACGGCCAGTCCTGAGATCGCGCGCGCCGATCCAGAAATTGTCGATTTCTGACGATTTAAGATATTTCAATCAGTTTTATTGTTTAGATTAATTATATATCAGTTTTAGACATAAGCGAATGTTACGGCACTATCGCGGTGCCGATCCGTGCTAGTTTTTTTGGCCCAAGTAGGTCATGTTCGTGATTTTTTATAAAAACACAGGTTGCTCAGATACTGAATGTAAGCACACCAAATGAAAGCCCATCAGTTGGGCTTTGCATGCATATGCTGATTGGGCTTCCAAACGCTTCGGTGCACCGGCACCACGCGTTGGGGGGAGACCCGTGTTCATTGATGCATTGTTTTGGTCATATTTCATTGTTATATGTCCCCTTTTGTTCATATCTTCTCAGGACATGAAAGGGACCGTCTCGAAATCACTCTCCTGATTTCGTCGAACACGTAGTATGTTTCCGTTGCCTTTTGTGGTTGCATTTGGGGTGTATTTTTGGGTTTTTTGAAGGAAAACTTGGACAAGTTCTCAAGGAAACCAAGTTCAAAGTTGTTCCATACCAAAAATGAAAAGAATTTCGAAAAGCCCTCAACGACGACGACGACGACGACGACGACGACGTTGAAGACGACGACCACGACGACGCAAACATCGTCGACGAGATCTATGGAGCAATTGGTAAACCCCAAAATCATGTTCAAGAAGGTCCTTGGTGCCTACACCATTTGAGGACCATTTGATTATTTTGAGCCCTATTACAAGGACATTGACGACCAAGGAGACCTTCACCATCGCGCTGGGAGTGTGTAGCGCTGAAGAACAAGCTGCAGCGTGATTATCCCAATGGTGTTTGCAACTTGATAGTTTTCATTTGATTACTCTTTTGGTGCCATGGACAAAGTGCCATGGACCTTTGGATGGTTCTGAAGATTATATCATGATCATTGGTGAGTTCTCAACCTCCAGCAAGGACGACAGCGCTGCCCACATCCTGCAGATTACGAAGTGGTCAAGTTGGAAGTCAAAAATATGAAGATTTCAGAAAAAAAAATTTATGGTATGGGCCAAGAAGATTGGTGACCTTAATTGTAATCATAATAACTATGGGCCATGAGAAATGGTCTTATTGGTTACTTCTGTATTATATTATATGATCAGTGGATGATTTCACAAACTGTGAATTTTTCTGATTTGCTTTGTGTTGTCTTTGGTTTTAGGGTCAGGACATCTCAGAAGTGCATTTTTTTATTTTTTGTTTGTTCACTATTTTTTCTTCACTATTTTTCATTTTAAATTCTGTGCAGAGGTCATTTTTTTATGATTAATTTCTGTCCAGGATTGCAGAAATTTTACTGTGATTGAGCCTGGGGGTCAGAGGACCCTATGTGTGAGGCACTTGTGAGTGCCATGAGTAGTGTGTGTGTAGACATGTACATTACATGCGGGTACCGGAACCCAGCGGTGCCTCCTAAAATCCCTGGTCCGGGATCAAAGTAAAAATCTGTGTTTTTTTATTGCTCCTTGGATTATCTTCATAGATTCAGCCACAGAAGCACCCATTTTCTGTGGGTGTTTCTGAGCTTGGGAGGGGAGTGTTAACCCGTGGAGCAAAGAAGTTGCGTGGTTAACACCCGACCCAAATGCTTTGCATTTTCCCGCCCAATTTTGTTGTTGCACTGCACCTTCTTTGTGCTTTTCAGCCTGAGATGTGTCTCAGGACTTGGGAGGGGAGTGTAAGGTTTTCGTGCAACCTATATTCTCGGTTTTTTCAGTGCAAAATCCTGATATATGTACACCCACAGTAAACCACGATCCCAGCACTGTTTTGGACAGTGTTGGTATCAGTGGATCAGGAATTTCTGTAGTTTTACATTGATGGTGTTTTCACCATTTTCTGTACTATAAAACTGAGTTTGGGTCGGCGACGGCCAGTCCTGAGATCGCGCGCGCCGATCCAGAAATTGTTGATTTCTGACGATTTAAGATATTTCAATCAGTTTTATTGTTTAGATTAATTCTATATCAGTTTTAGACATAAGCGAATGTTACGGCACTATCGCGGTGCCGATCCGTGCTAGTTTTTTTGGCCCAAGTAGGTCATGTTCGTGATTTTTTATAAAAACACAGGTTGCTCAAATCCTGAATGTAAGCACACCAAATGAAAGCCCATCAGTTGGGCTTTGCATGCATATGCTGATTGGGTTTCCAAACGCATCGGTGCACCGGCACCACGCGTTGGGGGGAGACCCGTGTTCATGTTGTATTTATGCATTGTTTTGGTCATATTTCATTGTTATATGTCCCCTTTTGTTCATATCTTCTTAGGACATGAAAGAGACCGTTTCGAAATCACTCTCCTGATTTCGTCGAACACGTAGTATTTTTCCGTTGCCTTTTGTGGTTGCATTTGGGGTGTATTTTTGGGTTATTTGAAGGAAAACTTGGACAAGTTCTCAAGGAAACCAAGTTCAAAGTTGTTCCATACCAAAAATGAAAAGTTATGTTAACCCGTGGAGCAATTCAGTTGCGTGGTTAACACAGAGGCAGAAGATGAAGATGGCAGACAGCAATGCAAGGTTAGAGCGCAGATGACGAACAGGGCAGAGTGTGGTGTACCTGTGGCGTTCAACAGCGCGCTGTACATCTGAGCGGCTGACGGCGTGCTCCCTTGATGCTTGTCGCTGGCTCATCTGTCCAGCAATGGCAGCGGCGGCGGCCTTGGTAACCTCACAGGCGTCCTTGGGAAGCGGGTAGATGCAGCACGGGGCGGCCTTGGGGCGTGGCGGCATCCTTTGCTTCTGCTCAGGCGTTCGAGACCTCCTTCGCACCCTGTAATAGGACACGGTGTAAAGATCGCTAACGCGATGGGTCGCGCATGCGTAGCGAGTACGTGCAGATGCGTAACAGGGATCACAGCGATATGAAATAGACAATCAGAATGAATCCAGGTATTTTGCAGTGCATATGTGAATTTTATTGTTATACAGAGAACGGGATGACATTACGTTTTGGGACAGTCTTCTGTTGTGTTCGCTGAGGGATACTAAGAGGATGCAAGGAGTTCAACAATTTGAGTGATTTTGAAAAAGCATTGCAGGATACCGCAAATCAATAACAGAGGATCAGTACCATTACAATCCCGTCCTCGAAAAATTCAAAAATCGCCGTGGAGAATTTTGGTATGTCTGCTGTGCAAGGGGCGCCGTCGTCAAGGAGACCGTCATCCAATGGGGACAACGGCTTGTGTGAGAGCGATCTACCCAGTTCAGCGTCCATGGCAACATGTGAGGGCTTGACGGACGCCAAGGAGATGATCAGCCGATTACTTGAGGCGGCGCGCGCCCAGCACGCTGAGGAGCTGCGTACAGAGCGAAGGCGCGCTGACAAGGCCTGCAAGGGTCTTCATCGCAAAATACGGATTCTTACCGCGCGTATGCAGCAGCGTCAACAGGATGACCGAGTACGCGTCGAAGCCGCTGAAACGAAGGTCGCTGAGCAGAGCGCGAGGATAGTTTTGTTGGAACGACGTTTGGCGGCCAGGGATGATGAGAACGCCGTCTTGCGGAATCGTGTGGAAACTTTGTTGACGGCGGTAAAAGAGACTGGCGCCAAGGAGAGCGCCACAATGCAGCGTCAGGGTGACGCTGAACAAGGGTGAACAGTGCGATGCGTAAGTCGAAGCAACCAGAGAAGTAATGTAGGTAAATTTACGAGTGCGTTGTATATATTTTTTCTTGTTGTGAACGCGTTGCGCTTTGAATTTCAACGCGCTGCGCCTCGCTTCGTGACTTAGTATTTTAGAACTGCTGCTTTCCGTTTTGTCTTCTGCCCTGCCTTGCAGGTGGACGCAAAGAGCAGCAGCAACGGCACGACACATGAGTATGGTGAGCAACGACAAACACATTTTCGGTGTGTTGTTTGTTGCACGCCTGCTTGGTGCTTCTTTTTGGTGTGGATTTTTTGTCTCTTTTCTTTGTCTTTCTTTTCTTTTAAGTATTTTTGGATTGGTTGTCTTCCTGCCTCCTTTGGGCAAAGACACGACCCTTATTTCATTTTTGATTTTCACTTTGTATTTCAATCATTAGGGGTGCGACCTTCCATGGTGAGTTGGTAGGTGTTTCTGGCTTTCTATTTCTACATTTCCGGATGGGTGCTATTTTTCTGTTTCCTGCCTTCGGCGGCTGCTGCCCATCGTGGGCGACGATTAGAGGTACGGTAAACCCCCTACTGTCTAAGGAGCGTGAGGCTCAAAACCCCCAAACCCTAGGGTGTGCGCGTGATGCGCTTAGAGGTGTGTGAGGCACCCCGCCCGCGCTGCGTGATGCGGCGATTTTTTTTTGTGTGGCGTGCGAAGCGCCCAGTCCTTGGGGTTGCGCGATGCTTCCCCCGGACACCCCTCCCTGTGAATGGTTAGTTTTTCCAGGGTGATTTTATTTTCGGAGTGGTGCGTGTGTTTCGCCCCGCTCCCTGGCCGTGGTGCGAGATGCACAGGGCCTGGTCAGAGGTATATAGTTACTGTGGGTCAGTGAGCAGGGAATGTATGCCCGCTTTTGTATTATATCTTTTGTGACCCTGTGTGTGTTGGTGTCAGTTGTGTCATGAATTGTGAGTTTTCTTTGTTGTTTGTGTTTCAGTATACTTTTACTTCTACCTTTAATTCTTTTACATTTCAAAATATTTTGTCTGTGTTGGTCTTTTGCTTTTTCTTGCAAGTATGTGTGTGCATTTGTGCGTGCGCCAGGTGTGGCAAAGCGTTGGCGTAGGTTTGCGCAGTCCAGCTTGATTGGTTTTTGTTATAGATTTTACAGATACAGTTACGCGTTTGACCACAGGATACAATGATAAAAATGTTTCAGACTGCGGTTCCGTAGGCTTTCGTTTGCGTTTTTATACATCGTGTGCATTAGCATAGTTGTCGTGTGTGTGTAGTAGTGAACCTCTGTGTGTGTACAGGTCAAGGAGGAGATCAGTAACAGAAGATCGTATGGGAATACGGTCGTAGGAGGCGACACAGGTGTAATACTGTGTTTGTGTGGTGGTGACACTGTTGCGATTTTTTATTTGATAGTCGTGTATGTCTGTTTTGGTACAGACGGCGCACTGAAGGCGCGACGGCACCGGAGCGAACAGCAGCAATGCACTTCAGGTGTGTGTTTGTGGCTCTGCTACGCTGTGTCGTCGTCGCTGCGCGAGCGGTTGCGTTGCATCGCTTTTTCTGCGCTTTCCGTTGTTTTTATGTCTGTGCATGTCTTGGGTTTCTGTTTTGCTTCTGCAGCCAGCAAGTGGAGAATATCACAGGGTCCTGAATTCGGGGCAGGACCAGAGAAGATCATCGGAGTGTCCTGAACTCGGGGCAGGACAAGCGATCGAAGTGAATTGAAGATGAATTTTAAAACAGTGTAGGTTAATTGGATTTCTGTACATTATTACAGGTTTGCATTTTTTCCAACATTAAGCAGTACAAAGGAACACGAAACTCCACTTGCTGTGTGTGCTGCAGGGCAGGCAGGGATGCATTTTTGTAAAATATTCTAACCTTTTCAGGCAGGCAGAAAATTGTTACAGATTTTCTGACAGCCCCCCCCCCCCCCGCCTCCTCTGCACAACGTCTAGTGCAGTGTGATGCCTGCTTAGCCATTGCTGCAAGCAGTTAGCTGTTTGTAGGCAGGTTAGTATTGTAGGGTTGCTGTGCAACTTAGGCCACCCACACTTCTACCCCCACACCCACTCTAACCAGCATGTAGGGCTGCAGTGCACTCTTGCACTGCGGCACACCACAGTAAATTTTTGTTAGGGGTGTGTGTTTGATTTTTTTTGTTTGACACCCTGCTCTGGGCTGTCTACAGCAGCTCGCCCCCCCCCCCCCCCCACACTAGTGGAAGATCTGAGTGTCTATTTTCCTTAGTCAGCCATTTGCTGAGGTAAACCCCAGCAAATAGCTTGGGAAGGGAGTGTAATAGGACACGGTGTAAAGATCGCTAACGCGATGGGTCGCGCATGCGTAGCGAGTACGTGCAGATGCGTAACAGGGATCACAGCGATATGAAATAGACAATCAGAATTAATCCAGGTATTTTGCAGTGCATATGTGAATTTTATTGTTATACAGAGAACGGGATGACATTACGTTTTGGGACAGTCTTCTGTTGTGTTCGCTGAGGGATACTAAGAGGATGCAAGGAGTTCAACAATTTGAGTGATTTTGAAAAAGCATTGCAGGATACCGCAAATCAATAACAGAGGATCAGTACCATTGAGGTGACCTCCATGAGCCAGGCCTTGGCACGACCCTTCGCCGTCCGCATCTAAATAGTTGAAAATGGAATCCATTTTAAAAACAAACAAACCGGCACTAATTGTTAATAAAAGCGTGCAAATCAGCGTAACACATCTCTTCTTGCCTGGCCCTGCTTCGGTCACCACCCCGAATCCGGTGCGATTCCGGTGCCCGGCAGAAGTGAGATTTCCCCAGCCACTAATGAAATGCAAGTGAGGATGGATTTAAAATCAAAACTTTCATTGTTGATCTACCTACATGTCCAAATGTAAGTGCGGCTAGCCCCATCTGCTCAGATTTTCACAGATCTGCCCCAGATTGGTTACATTTTGGTCATTTTCTCTGCTTCGGCGGAATCGCCGCCTCGCAGCTCAGTCTCAGGATCAGACCTATATATTTCTGATATGCCGGATCTGATTCCGCGGTCCATTTTCCGTAAATCCGCCGCGTTCCGATCATTTACCTGGAATCGCCATTTGCCGCTGACGCGCGCTCGCGGGCCAGATCGGCCAAATATTTTTCACAATCGGATTTATATAAATCTTTTCAGACAGATATGGACACTCAGATGTACTTAGGATAATCCGCATCAATTTTCTTCATAGACTGGGATTTTCTGCCAGATAACAATCAACATGGATCTTGCTTCCGTTGTTGCTGCTCTCGCCTCTGTTGGTGTCCGAGTCTCCGGTTCTACCCCCAATAGCAGCGTTCAGGTCGACTCCTCGCGTGCCTGCCCCACTGGTCTTGCCGGCCCGGAGCCCTCCGGCACCATCAACGACCCAGGGCAGCACTTTCATGGTAGCAGAGCCTACCTGAATGTTGTTCCTTTGGTGTCCCAACCACAGCCCGCTCCCCAGTACGGCCCCGTAGACCCCGCCGCTTCTGGAGAAGTAACGATTACACTGCCTTGGTGCTGCGCGAACGAGGCCTTGAGAGGAATGCCTTGCGCGAGTCCAAACTGCCCAAGAAGGGCACAAATCAGCAGCTGTGGGGACCCAGATTACCACAATCCCAGTCGAAATTGGCCATCGAGCAGCTTGTAATGGGATTGAGCTGCAGTGCATGCGCACGTGGTCTCTGTAGATTATAGGTCGCGCGCGTGTGCGTAGTCTCCAGGATTGGTTACGACATTTAGTGCATGTATCACAGAGATTGTATTATAAAAAGCATTGTGTGTTATTATCTCATTTTTCAGATATATGATGTAGACCCGGACAAAGGATTTGTCGATCTGGGTTCATAATCAGTCATCCTCTTGGTGTACTTGTGGGATTGGGGTATACGGAGGTATGGCAGGTTACAAGATCGACTCCTAAGTTCCGGGTGCGATGGGGAGTGCTGCAAGGTTGGCCGAGGAGTTTCACAGTCACTTTACAGAGTATGAGAAGTTTGACGGCCACGCTGAAGTGTCAGTGCGCTTGATGCGGCGAGAGCTTCCTCAGAATCACTGGGTTGGATACGAAGGTCTTGGGTTTGATGTGTGTGAAACGCGCTTACGGTCGTTGACAGTGGCTCTGCCTGATGACAAAACTCGTGGAGAATTTTGCACTAAACACGCGAAGTATGGATTTTACTCCTTCAACCTGCCCGAATGTGTTGATGAGTGCTTGGATTCGAGGGGACGCGTGCGTGAGAGGACAGAGCGCGTTCTGGTGCGAGCCTTCAATGACAAAGTGCTGATGGATTTGTGTGCGCTGCATGAACTTGTCGCGGCCGAGCGCCATTACAGAGGAGAGCACGAGCGCGCTGAGAGCTACATGTTTCTTCGTTATTGTGGTATGGAGAGACAGGCAGCGACGCGACAGGCGACATCACTGGAAGAGCAGCGCCGAGCGGAGGCAGAGCGTGATACGCTACAGCAGCAACAGATGGGCTACGATGAAGAGGGTGCGAAGAGCAAGCGACGGCGCAAACGAGCTGGACGCAAACATTGAGTGGGGCATGGTGGCTGTACGTGCTGTCGACACGGGTGTACGTGCTGATCACTGCTGGTCGCTGTTATTTGTGTGTGACGCTGTTAGGACCATGTTCACTGTTGCCCCTGGCTGGGAAGCAACAGAAGTTGTGTCTATGCGAAGGAGAGGCGCTGGCGAGTGCGCTGTCGCAGGGGCTTTCTGAGTGTCTATTTTTTTTCGTATGTTACGTCGCCCACGTGTTTGTATCCTCTGTGGAGCAGCTGAGTTTGAGTGCGCTTTGGGAGTTTGGATTGTGGACAAGATCATCCAGTGCACGGATCTGGCGGACTTAGAAGCCTTTGAAGCGGAGCCGCGCACGGACTTTTTTGGAGTTTCTCGTGACGAGGAGCGTGCCTTTGTGGAGCTGCAGAACCAGTTTGCGCTTCGCTTTCAACAGCTTGTGCTTGAATCTAAAGCGTTTTCGTCAACGACAGAGCGTTTGGAGCGTCTGGAACGACAATTTGATGGTCCGCTGCTTGCGATCAGCTCTTTGAAGGCGCAGCGCATGACGGACGCGAGTACGAGTACAAATGGGGTGCAAATGGTAGAGGCTGGCACAGAGACCAGTTTTGAGCCTATTGCTTCCTTTAAGTCGCTAAGCGACGTCTGGAGTGTAAAATGTGTGTCTGCACCCTCAGCTCCCAGGGGTGCTCCTTTTTGTCAGGTGAATCCGATTTCAAATGAGTTGATGAGAAAAACAGGTATGTCACTGAGGCGCGAGCAGCCTCAGTCGCCAAGTGTTTTGCACTGGTTGGTGCATACATATTATCAGGCTTGCCTTACTTTTTTGAGACAGTGCCCTGGTGTGCCTTTGTGGCACCTGGGCTTTTTTTGGGGTTCGAGTTTTTTCAGTGGCTTATATATATATCAGCGATGGCGCTGCCGCTGCAGTTGCCCTTGGCGCTGAGCCTCCTGAGTTCAGGCCTGTTTTTTGGCTTTGCACCTAATTTTGTGGGGTGTCTTCTTTTGGTGAGACACTCCGTGGGCTCTGGTGAGTCCTTGCGCTGGCGTGTTTGCCCAGCTTTGGAATTCTGCACTGTTGGTGTGGAAGTATTTGCTCTTTTTTTTCTTTGTGTTTGGTCTTGCAGGGACCTGGCTTTTCACAGTGGTGCTGGTTGGAACCCGGGCCATTCTGCCCTTTTCGCGTGGGGCATGAAAACTGTTTTTATTGATCCTCTGAAAACAGTTTTGGTCTCTGGATGTGCACCCAGAGGACCATTGTTTTTGCATGAGTAGCCATACCACTGATGGCTCTTTTTTGTGAAAACTGTTTGGAAAAAATCCAGCAGTGGGTTTTTGGAGCAAAATATTTTGTGCACTGCAGCAGGAAAAGCCAAGCCACTGGAGACAATACAAAGCCCCCACTGATGTTGTAATTTATTTTATTGTGCCATATGGGCTGCCAGTTTTTTGTACAATTCAACACCAATTCTCAATCTAACTTAACAAGATATTGTATGATACACACTCAGGCCTAGACAGCTAGGGGTTGAGGCATAGCACTCTGGTCTATAGAAAGCTAAGGTCACTGAAGCATGTTGTAGATAAGTTTGGACAGCTAGGCCCTGAGGCAAGGTAGGCCCACCTTAGACAGCTAAGGACAGGGGTCCTGAGGCTTGGTAGGGGAGTGTGTAGGTATATTTAACCCCATGGTGTACTTGAACCAATTTCAGGGTTTACGGCACCCATCAGTTTTATATATGGCACAGCAACTCATCACATCATTTTTGTAGATTATCAAACCCTTCCATAGGTGTATGTCAGATTTTAGGAGGGGAGTGTAATGGGATTGAGCTGCAGTGCATGCGCACGTGGTCTCTGTAGATTATAGGTCGCGCGCGTGTGCGTAGTCTCCAGGATTTGTTACGACATTTAGTGCATGTATCACAGAGATTGTATTATAAAAAGCATTGTGTGTTATTATCTCATTTTGTAGATATATGATGTAGACCCGGACAAAGGATTTGTCGATCTGGGTTCATAATTAGTCATCCTCTTGGTGTACTTGTGGGATTGGGGTATACGGAGGTATGGCAGGGAATCAGCCGGCCTACGACGATGGCAACGCTCCGGTAGACCTTACGGAGCTGGCAGGTACCAACATTCCTTACCAATGTCCAACATTTGAGACCACGGACGCCGACATTGACGACATTGAGATGGGTGGTCCAGGTGAGGTACCTAGCTACAATCGACCAGCCTCTTGGGCACAATGGGGTGACCATTTATCCCCAGAAGTGACCCGTAACCTTGAGGCCCTTGAGGCCCTTTGTCTCTTAGCCACGTCTAAGCTGATCGGACAAGAAAGAATCGCCTCTGATTTTTTAATGGAATATTTTTTCCTCCTTCAGGACGAAATTAATACCAGGATGTGGTGGCGTTCTCAAGAAGATGACTCTTTTGCCATTTTTTTGCAGATCTGGGAGGCAAGTCCCTTCCCGAAGGAGAAGACCAAGGCACCTGTTGCCGGGCCCTCCGCCCCTCATCCCCCTGTTTCCATCCGCGACGATCTAGCCGCCGCGGTTGAGGAAGGAATTTTAGAGGCGGCCAGGCAGGCAAGCCTGGAAATCAGGGCTGAAGGAGCTCCCCAAGTGGACTCCTGGCTGCGGACCACTGAGATTAGCAGTCCGAAAGCCTGCTCAGGCCCTTCAGGACACGGTATGTACTGTCCTGCCGACTGCTCCTGCAGATTCCAGCGAGATGCTGAGCTCCAAACGCTCAAAGATCAAATGCACCTCATCATTGAAACGCTGGGAATAAAAAATCTTTTCAAGACGCACATGCGGTCTGAGGGCGCATCATCGGTGGAACAAGTAACAGAACCGTCGGAGGAGGCGACAGAAATTTTTTCAATTGCTCCTTCGGTGGACTCCAAGACCACTGATGCAAGGATCAGCAGGACCAAGCTAAAGGAAAGAGTTACAATCTCTCGATCTCAGAGTAGGACGGCGAAGGCTAGGACTGAGGCTCAGAATGCCAAGCGAACTGCCTCCCGTACTGCCCCTCCTGCTGCTGATTCCAATGCCTTAGCCCAGCTGTTGCTCGCCCAGACCCTCGCCGGAGCTGGTGTGGCGAATGATGCCGCCAAGGTGTCTGCCATTACGGCCGGTGTTGGGCTGGATTCGCTTCTTAATCCTACTTCATTGCGACTTCGTCAGGTTGCCAAGCAACCGAAGTATAATGGAAACCCCCGACGTTGGCCTCAGTTCCAACGGGAATTTAAATTGTGGGTTAAGACTCAAAAACTCCAAGATGATCAGTTCCTGATGGCCCTCTTGGACTGCCTTGAGGGAGCGCCGGCCAACACTTGGCTCAGGACCTGGAGTAATCGTGAGGATTCAAGTTCCCCCCTTACCTTTGATGAGGTGTGGGAACAGTTGGAGGTACGTGGATCCCGGCTGCCAGAGGATCATTACCACCAAATGTTGAAGAATTTTCCTTCATTCTCGCGATTAATCTTGCACGAAGTGCAAGATTAGAGACAGCGCTTCTGGAACTTAGTGGAAGAAGCTGAACATTCAGGCGAAAAATCTTCTAGTGCCGAGCTGAAAAACCTGATTTTTGACAAGATCCCCTCAGAAACTGCCGCCACCCTTCGGAACAAACAGTCCGAAGAAAAGGTCAAGACCTGGTGGGCGGAGGTCGAAGGCTTCGATGCCTCGGCCAACAGGTTTACCGTCAGGGAGGCACTTCAAAAGTGCTCCCCCACGTCGTTTTCCAAGGTGAAATTCACTGAAATCACGTGGAAAATCAAGTTTAATGAACACGAGGATCGGGACTTGTTTGTCCAAGTCCTCAACAAGGGAGTAAGCTTCCATGGCCATCGCCTGAAGGCCAAGAACTGGGTGTTTTCGTTCACCCCGAAGGAACTCTGGGAAGAGGTTGAGAGGCTCGCTGACGCCGCCAATCAAAATTTCCATGAGGGTCTTGGGGGAAACAAGAATACCCAGCAAAACACCCAAAATGGGGCCCAAAAGGGCAACAAAAAGGTGAATGACACCCGGAATGTTCAGGATCACTGTAGCATCTGCCTTCTTTTAGGTTCTACGAACCGAGCTAAGACGCATTCTACTGGTAATCACCGATGGTCTCCTTACGATCACAAGGTGATTGGTGAAAATATCAGTAATCCGCAGAATTCAGACAGGAATGACAGACAGGTGCATGGTGGAAAGGCTGGAAAAGGGAATCCGACCCCCTCCGGTGGAAACAAAAATACTGGAGGCCCTGGCGGGTCCCAAGGCAAAGGAAATCGGACTCCATCCGGCTCCGGTGGGCAGCCGAACGGCCAGACAAATCCCAATAGCAACGCCGGAGGCGGAAATCGAAATCCAGGCCAAACCCCTCAATCCGGTACAAACAAGGGAAATGCTCCAGGATTCCAGGGTAAAGGTAAGGGAAATCCTTCTGGGACCCCTTTCTCTGGTAAGGGCAGAGGGCGTGGCGACGGTGGAGGTCCATCATCCGGCGGCCGTGGCCGTGGACGTGGAAAGGGCAACCATCGTGTGGATCAGGTCCCAGGTGCAGATCAGGTGTCCGATGCGGATCGAGATTACGTTGAAAATGCCTTGAATCCAGCAGATGATCCGTTCCAAGATGAGTGGGTCGATGAATCAGGGTGTGTCCACAATGTTAACGCAGCTACTGGAGGTCAGAACGCCTAGGGGAGCCACGAAAATCGCCCCTCCCCAGGCGATTTCAGGCATGATCCCCAGATTCCTGATCGACCATTACTTGATTTAGGGTCGCTTGTCTCCTCTCCCCTGGATCCGGCAGCGGATCCTTCTGTTGTAGTAGACGAGGTTGGTGTACAGTCCAAGCACAGGGCCCGTCAGTTTGTCACAAAGCTGTGGGTCTCTGATCGCAAGGGAAATTTCCACCTCGCCACTTGTTTGTGTGACAATGGATCAGAGGTAAATCTCCAATCCAATTCTTTCTTACCCGACGACTGCGTGTTCGAGTCGCCTCATCCTGTTACCCTCGAGGGAGTTTCTGGACATTCTCTCGCTGGTGGGCAACGCGGTTGTTATATATCAACTCATTTGGTCGCTCAAGACCTTTGGGAAGAAGGTAATGTGGAGGAAGTTGTCCTTAAGGATGACTACTTCTATCGTGCCGACATAAAGTATGACCTTTACTTGGGCCATCCCTGGCTTAGCAAGAACAGGGTGGCGCTGTAAGTGCGGCTAACCCCCATCTGCTCAGATTTTCACTGATCTAACCCAGATTGGCTACATTTTGGTCATTTTCTTTGCTTCGGCGGAATCGCCGCCTCGCAGCTCAGTCTCAGGATCAGACCTATATATTTCTGATATGCCGGATCTGATTCCGCGGTCCATTCTCCGTAAATCCGCCGCGTTCCGATCATTTGCCTGGAATCGCCATTTGCCGCTAACGCGCGCTCGCGGGCCAGATCGGCCAAACATTTTTACATAATCGGATTTATTTAAATCTTTTCAGACAGATATGGACACTCAGATGTGCATAGAATAATCCGCATCAATTTTCTTCATAGACTGGGATTTTCTGCCGGACCACAATCAGCATGGACCTTGCTTCAGTTGTTGCTGCTCTCGCCTCCGTTGGTGTCCGAGTATCCGGTTCTACCCCCAATAGCAGCGTTCAGGGAGACTCCTCGCGTGCCTGCCCCACTGGTCTTGCCGGCCCCGAGCCCTCCGGCACCATCAACGACCCAGGGCAGCACTTTCATGGTAGCAGAGGCTACCTGAATGTTGTTCCTTTGGTGTCCCAACCACAGTTAGCTCCCCAGTACGGCCCCGTAGACTCCGCCGCCCCTGGAGAAGTAACGATTACGTTGCCCTGGTGCTGTGCGAACGAGGCCTTGAGAGGAATGCCTTGCGCAAGCCCAAGCTGCCCAAGAAGGGCACAAATCAGCAGCTGTGGAGGCCCAGATTACCATCAAGATCCCAGTCGAAATTGGCCATCAAGCAGCTGGAATCTCCCAGCCTACGCCGATGGCAACGCTCCGGTGGAGCTTACGGACCTGGCAGGTACCAATACTCCTTACCAATGTCCACATTTTGAGACCATCGACGCCGACATTGACGACATTGAGATGGGTGGTCCAGGTGAGGTACCTACCTATAATCGACCAGCCTCTTGGGCACAATGGGACAACCATTTGTCTTCAGAAGTGACCCGCAACCTTGAGGCGCTTGAGGCCCTTTGTCTCTTAGCCACGTCTAAGCTGATCGGACAAGAAAGAATCGCCTCTGATTTTTTATTCGAATATTTTTTCCTCCTTCAAGAAGAAATTAATACCAGGATGTGGTGGCGTTCTCAAGAAGATGACTCTTTTGCCATTTTTTTGCAGATCTGGGAGGCAAGCCCCTTCCCGAAGGAGAAGACCAAGGCACCTGTTGCCGGGCCCTCCGCCCCTCATCCCCCTGTTTCCATCCGCGACGATCTAGCCGCCGCGGTTGAGGAAGGAATTTTAGAGGCAGCCAGGCAGGCAAGCCTGGAAATTAGGGCTGAAGGAGCTCCCCAAGTGGACTCCTGGCTGCGAACCACTGAGATTAGTGGTCCGACAGCCTGCTCAGGCCCTTCAGGGCACGGTATGTACTGTCCTGCCGACTGCTCTTGCAGATCCCAGCGAGATACTGAGCTTCAATTGCTCAAAGATCAAATGCAACTCATCATTCAAACGCTGGGAATTAAAGATCTTTTCAAGACGCACATGCGGTCTGAGGGCGCATCATCGGTGGAACAAACAACAGAACCGTCGGAGGAGGCGACAGAAATTTTTTGAATTGCTCCTTCGGTGGACTCTAAGACCACCGATGCAAGGATCAGCAGGACCAAACTAAAGGAAAGGGTTACAATCTCTCGTTCTCAGAGTAGGACGGCGAAGGCTAGGACTGAGGCTCAGAATGCCAAACGAACTGCCTCCCGTACTGCCCCTCCTGCTGCTGATTCCAATGCCTTAGCCCAGCTATTGCTCGCCCAGACCCTCGCCGGAGCTGGTGTGGCGAATGATGCCGCCAAGGTGTCTGCCATTACGGCCGGTGTTGGGCTGGATTCACTTCTTAATCCCACTTCATTGCAACTTCGTCAGGTTGCCAAGCAACCAAAGTATAATGGGAACCCCAGACGTTGGCCTCAGTTCCAACGGGAATTTAAACTGTGGGTTAAGACTCAAAAACTCCAAGATGATCAGTTCCTGATGGCCCTCTTGGACTGCCTTGAGGGAGCGCCGGCCAACACTTGGCTCAGGACCTGGAGTGATCGTGAGGATTCAAGTTCCCCCCTTACCTTTGATGAGGTGTGGGAACAGTTGGAGGTACGTGGATCCCGGCTGCCAGAGGACCATTACCACCAGATGTTGAAGAATTTTCCTTCATTCTCTCGATTAATCTTGCACGAAGTGCAAGACAAGAGACAGCGCTTCTGGAATCTAGTGGAAGAATCTGAACATTCAGGCGAAAAATTTTCTAGTGCCGAGCTGAAAAGTCTGATTTTTGACAAGATCCCCTCAGAAACTGCCGCCACCCTTCGGAATAAACAGTCCGAAGAAAAGGTCAAGACCTGGTGGGCGGAGGTGGATGGCTTCGATGCCACTGCCAACCGGTTTACCGTCAGGGAGGCACTTCAAAAGTGCTCCCCCACGTCGTTTACCAAGGTGAAATTCACTGAAAACACGTGGAAAATCAAGTTTAATGAACACGAGGATCGGGACTTGTTTGTCCAAGTCCTCAACAGGGGAGTAAGTTTCCATGGCCATCGCCTGAAGGCCAAGAACTGGGTGTTTTCGTTCACCCCGCAGGAACTGTGGGAAGAGGTTGAGCGGCTCGCTGACGCCGCCAATCAAAATTTCCATGAGGGTCTTGGGGGAAACAAGAATACCCAGCAAAACACCCAAAATGGGGCCCAAAAGGGCAACAAAAAGGTGAATGACACCCGGAATGTTCAGGATCACTGTAGCATCTGTCTTCTTTTAGGTTCTACGAACCGAGCTAAGACGCATTCTACTGGTAATCACCGATGGTCTCCTTACGATCACAAGGTGATTGGTGAAAATATCAGTAATCCGCAGAATTCAGACAGGAATGACAGACAGGTGCATGGTGGAAAGGGGGGAAAAGGGAATCCGACCTCCTCCGGTGGAAACAAAAATACTGGAGGCCCTGGCGGGTCCCAAGGCACAGGAAATCGGACTCCATCCGGCTCCGGTGGGCAGCCGAACGGCCAGAAAAATCCCAATGGCAACGCCGGAGGCGGAAATCGAAATCCAGGCCAAACCCCTCAATCCGGTACAAACAAAGGAAATGCTCCAGGATCCCAGGGTAAAGGTAAGGGAAATCCTTCTGGGACCCCTTTCTCTGGTAAGGGCAGAGGGCGTGGCGACGGTGGAGGTCCATCATCCGGCGGCCGTGGCCGTGGACGTGGGAAGGGCAACCATCGTGTGGATCAGGTCTCAGGTGCAGATCAGGTGTCTGATGCGGATCGAGATTACGTTGAAAATGCCTTGAATCCAGCAGATGATCCGTTCCAAGATGAGTGGGTCGACGAATCAGGGTGTGTTCACAATGTTAACGCATCCACTGGAGGTCAGAACGCCTAGGGGAGCCACGAAAATCGCCCCTCCCCAGGCGATTTCAGGCATGATCCCCAGATTCCAGATCGACCATTACTTGATGTAGGGTCGCTTGTCTCCTCTCCCCTGGATCCGGCAGCGGATCCTTCTGTTGTAGTGGACGAGGTTGGTGTACAGTCCAAGCACAGGGCCCGTCAGTTTGTCACAAAGCTGTGGGTCTCTGATTGCAAGGGCAATTTCCACCTCGCCACTTGTTTGTGTGACAATGGATCAGAGGTAAATCTCCAATCCAATTCTTTCTTACCCGACGACTGCGTGTTTGAGTCGCCTCATCCTGTTACCCTCGAGGGAGTTTCTGGACATTCTCTCGCAGGTGGGCAACGCGGTTGTTATATATCAACTCATTTGGTCGCTCAAGACCTTTGGGAAGAAGGTAATGTGGAAGAAGTTGTCCTTAAGGATGACTACTTCTATCGTGCCGACATAAAGTATGACCTTTACTTGGGCCATCCTTGGCTTCGCAAGAACAGGGTGGCGCCCGTAGGTCATCGGCGTTGTTTTTTGCTGGAGTCAGGTCCCTTGGAGCGTCCTGAATTCCGTTTTTTGCACGCAGGGTTTAAAAGTGCAGAAGAATTTTTGAAGCAAAAAGTTACACCAAAATTTGGCGAAGATGTCACCATTGCAGAGGTGAATGGGAGTGCCGATTACTCCCGAGAGTTAGAATGTCTTCGTAGGGACTCCCAGCCACGACGTCCTTCGCGCTGGCACTCTTCATCCTACAGAGTTGTCGACAAATGGCGCGATGCAATTTGTGAATATTTTCATGATCACCATTCCTTTTGGCCACAGTATGATGCCTTTGCTAACCGCCAGAACAAGCGCTTTGACAAGCATTTTCGCGACGCTTGGACCCATAAATGGGACAAGAAGTTATGGATTAATCCTCCGTTTCACTTAATCCAGCAGGTCATCCACAAAATCAAGCAAGATAAAACCCAGGCGATTTTAGTTGTGCCCTTGTGGGACGACAAGCCTTGGTTTCAGGAATTACAAGACATTTGTGTAGATTACATCGAACTTCCCAGGAAGATTAAGCTGTATGCCAGGGACGACACAGGTCCCCTGCCACAGCGGTCCTGGAGTTCGCTTGCATTCCTGGTGGATGGAAAGCTTTCTGACTCTAATTCTGCTGATTCTGGTACTGATTCTTGTGTTGGGTCTGAATCTGAGGTTGAGCGTGGTACTGATGATGAATCTATTTTTTCTTATTTTTGTGCGTCAGATACCCAAGGTGATCCAACGTCAAATGGATCCGCCTCGTCTCCCTCTTCCCCAATACGATCGACATCGAAAAGAATCTTCAGTGCACGGGCGAAGAAAAATTTCAAATCGCGCCGCAAATTCAGAGTTTTTTATGAAAAACCCCCTGTGGAAGCTTTCATAGATCCTTTCGAGGAGCTGGATCACGAAAATAATCTCTGGAATGTCGACACTCGACCCACCTATCTTCAAGAGGCAGTTGATACGGACCTGTTTAGGGACATCCGTAAGAAGATTCTTCCTGCCAAAGCCGAAGAAGTCGCCAAAGTTTTTTCGACAGTAATTCCTGGCGATCAGGTGGACACTGAATTGTGTTCCAAGTCAAGAGAAAAGATTTTTGAGGAACGGAAGGACACAACCCTTTCGGGGAAGTTGATCAAAGACCCCCCTGTCCGTGGGCAGTTCGGAGAAGCCTTCATCGAGCTTCGTGAAGGGTACAAGGCAAAGAAACAGCGTCCCTATGAGAACCATGGACACAAACATGAGATCCTCAGAAAACTAATTGAGAGAAATCTCAGGGAATTTGGTTGGCTTGAGGGTTGTATGACCAGCGAATGGTGCTGTGCACCCTTCACAGTCCCGAAGCCGCCGCCTGCAGACCAAAACACTATTGATGGTTGGCGAATGGTTGTTGATTTTCGCAATCTCAACGCCGAAACCAAGGCGGATTCACACCCCCTGCCCCTCATTGAGGAGGAAATCGCCAAGAGGGCAAGAGGTCGTTTGTTTTCTGTGCTGGATCTCCGTCACGGCTTTCACCAAATGCCGTTGAGGAAGGACAGCCGACCTCTCACTTGTATGTGTACGCCATGTGGCCCAGTCCAGTGGACAGTCATGCCCATGGGCCTGAAGAACGCCCCTTCGTTTTTTCAAAGAATGATGGAAGATGTGCTTTTTTCAGCTCATCCTGAGCTTCGTGCCTTCGTGAGTGTGTACATAGATGACATAATCATCGCGACGGAAGGGGAGGGACTGACCGAAGCTGAGCTGGTGGCCCTACATGAAAAGCAGCTGAACCAAGTTTTGGACATTCTTGATGCCAATCAGCTGATTTGTGGGCCAAAGAAGGGAAAAATTTTTTTTAAAATCAGTCGAATTTTGTGGTTCTCTCCTTGAGAATGGCACCCGACGACCCAGTCCAGGGAAGCTCGTCGCTATTCAGAAGTGGAAGCGCCCTGAGACGATCACGGAGTTGAGAGGATTCCTGGGTTGTTGCAATTTTTACCATACTTTTGTGCCGAATTATGCCAAATTTGCTGCCCCCCTCACTGAATTATTGAAGGTAGGGAGAGATGCAGGCAAGGCAGGTTCAAAGGTTCGTGTCAAGTGGACTGACGAGTGCGAGGAGGCCTTCCATCACTTGAAGGCGGCCCTCTGCGAAGTCGCCACGTTGCATGTGCCCCAATTTGACCGACCCTTCTACATTAGAACCGACGCTTCTAGGTACGCGATTGGAGCTGTCCTTGAACAGGTTGATGAAGCCACAGGCGATCATTACCCTCTTGCATTTTGGTCTCGGAAGCTAGCCCCACGCCAAATGCAATGGTCGCTGCGTGAGCAAGAAACCTACGCCATAATCTGTGCTTTAAAAAAGTACCAATCGTGCGTTGGCACCAATCGAGTCGAGGTCCTGACGGATCATCGATCTCTGGAGTATTGGGCCACTGAACACATTGATACTGTCGCGAGCCCAGCTGGTCGACGGGCCAGATGGCACGAATTTCTCAGTCTGTTTGACCTCCATGTGTCGTATTTGCCTGGAAAACACAACACGGTAGCGGATGCTCTGAGCCGATGGGCTTACCCCGCTTCAGAGGGGCTGCAAAGTACCAACATCCATGGTACGGAGCAGGACCGCCATGTCATCATCGAATGGGATCAGGAAGAAAAAAAGCTCATTCGACGTGCATGCATGCAATGCGCTGTTAAACAGCACGCATTACCGTGCCATGACATCACGGCCATCTCAGATCCGGCGCATGCTCATGAGATCTGCACCAAAACACTGAAAGTCGTGGAAAAAGTCACCGACCCCTCCTCAGGGAGTGTGAAACGGTTTGACTATACCCGACGAGTAAGTCGATTTCGGTTGATCCAGGGCATTAAGCGTCGAGATCCGGCCAAAACTCCACCCCTGCCTAAAGATTCCCTTATCATCCGTGACTGGACGTCCGATTATCTGCAGGATCCCATGTTTAAAGAGGTCTTTGGAAATCTCAAATCCAAAGATGCTCACAAGGATGGGATTTTTTCTGAGTACTCGTTGGATGGGGGGAAGCTGTGGATGGAGGGTAAATTGTGCGTACCAGACGCCCTGGCCCCCCGAGTGTTAAACTGGTGGCATAAATGGGAGTCCCCCCAAGCTAATGGCCGTCGACTGTGGTCGATGATTAAACATAGGTTGTTTGGCTCACGGCTATATACTCACTGCATGAAAGTAGCCGCCGGATGTGCCCAATGTGCTGTCTCGACGCCCCCCAGCGCGAAGAAGCACGGCCATCTGAGGCCTCATCCTATTCCGGAGCGCCTCTTTAACAGAGTCACCAGTGATTTTTTCTATCTCGGTGAACTCGATGACGAAGAGTGCCATTGGACCAATAAAAAGGTCAATGGTGTGCCTCTTATTCAGTGCCGTCATTCCGGCTACATTCAGGTGTTGCCTTGCAACATCGAGTCGATGACTGGCAAGGCTGCCGCCAAATGGTGCGCGCAGACCTGGATGGGAGGTTGGGACGTCCCATCCGAGGTGGTGACGGATTCAGGCAAAGAGTACACCTCCGAATGGTGGAAGGAATTATGTGCTCGCCTTGGAATCCACCACCTACGATGTGAAATCCACTCGCATCGAGCGCTGCCTGGCGAAAGAGCCGGCCGCTCTATAATAAATATGCTTCGTAAGGAGCTCGCGAGTGAAAAGGATTTCCATTGGATGGAAGTTCTCTTCGCATTGCTTCGCCGGTACCACAACACGCCTTTGTATCATGGCCTTTCTCCAAATGAAATTGTCTTTGGACGAAAGAAGTGTTGGTGGAACATGCCGTTGAATAATCCTCGCCCTTGTAAGGATGCTTCGTTGTTTTTGGACGAAGTCCAAAGAGCAGATAAAACTGTCTCGAAATTAATCGAGAAGCATCAAGCTGACTGGCTTTGGGTTCAGAATCAAGGTCGGAAAAACCCCCACAATTTTGAAGGCGATGATCGAGTTTGGCTTCGAAAATCCGAAACCACCCTGGACGGAGATGACAAGCTTCTTCCCTTGTGGGAGGGGCCATTCGCTGTTACAGCGCGTCTTGGTGAGAACAGGTGGAGGATTCGTGTGGATGTCAGCAGGGAAATTGACGTTTCGGGCGATTGCCTCAAGAGAGAGATCCCCTCCCCCAAGGATCGGGTTAAACCCCTTTTTTGGACTGCGAACCATTTGTCTGATCGGGTCATCGAAGGGGGGAAGTACGAACTCAAGAGGATTGTTGAAGCAAGACGTGACGCCAAGGGCGAATGGGAATTTCTGTGTGAGTGGAGGGGCTTTGATTCCAGTCACAACAACTGGGAACCAGCCCATTCTTTTGTCCATGGATACACCAAGGGGTTCATCGACTTCCTCAAGAAGCACCCCGAAATTGGCGTACTCCTGACAGATTGTTTGTCGAAACCAGACAGACAAGTGGAGAGCGACGGAAAGGGACCTGTGGTGAATCGAGATCCAGCCTTTTATGGCCCTCATTCGTCACATTCCAGGGCTGATCCGTCGATCCCCCCTCCTGCGGTCAGGCCAGCCCAGGAGCCAAATGAGGACCAAGCTTCGAGTTCGGCCGCTGATTTGCAGCGCCCAAGCCGTACGAGGGCCCGACCAGACAGGTTGGTGGTCACATGTATTCGTGCTTGGCCGAATTCGACGACTTGAACAAACCACATTCTGCTCAATCCACTGTTCATTTTTCCTGATTACATCATGATGTGGAGAACTGTGAATGTTTGATAATTTGACGTCAATCAACTTTTCTTTGGTGTCCGTTCGGTAGCGTATCGAAAGTTGAAAGCCGAAAGCCACGGAGTGTGCTGCCGTGTTCAGAAAAAACCAATCTCAGGCTTAATTCAGGCAGATTCGGGGTAATCTTGTCTCTGTTGGTCTGTGCATCTTGGGAATTTGGCTACTCGTGCAGATGGAAGCAAATGTACATAGTAAAAACGCTGGCCAGCGACATTCACCCCTACAGGTACCCCCTGTAGTACTGGCTGCACCAGATGCGACGCCAGGAACTCAGATCTCACCTTCATTTGCCGTGATGCTGACGCCAAAGTCCAGATTCAGATCCAGGATCCTCAAATTTGCCTTGAATTTCTCAGGTTTGTCCATCATTCTGTGCAACAGTGGAACCAAAACACGAAACCCCGACGTCAATTGTTCAGACAACCTTCAGATAGGAGCTCTAGGGACTTCTAACAGCAACCTCTGAAGTCCGTAAGCTTCGTTGTATTTTTGGCACACGCCAATGTGAGCTCAATCCGACCTGAAACTGTCGAAAATGGTGAATCTAAGTGTCTTGTGGGACTCATTCGAAAGATTGGCCTTGTCCAAGTCGATTGACACCGCCGCCACTGTAAATAAAGGACTCTTCGGTGTCTCTCAGTTATATACTGTCAGTAAAGCGCCTTCAGCGAACCTTCGGCGCGTTACATGCCAAGGATCCATGGCTATCATGTCCCATCATGATGCATCATCACATGATTCACATTTTGATGGAATCTGTTGGATGCTCGCGAACCAACGTGCCGGAAAGCACAATTGAGCTGAATAAGCGACAATATATATTAACTTTAGTCTAAACGAAGGTGTTAGTAGTTTCAGTTCTAGACATTCCGCTTCATTTCACCTCCATCTCATGAATTTGCCTCATTTCAGGACAATTTAGGTTGATTTCCCTGTCATCTCCTCTCATTCCTCGAAGATCTGTTTAGATCTAAGTGCACAGAAAAACATCTCTACCTTCAATGGTGCACTTAGGGTCTGTAGACTACATCTGTATTTGTTTTCCTTCTCTGTGACTGTTTCATCTCCTTCATCCCTGCCCAAATTAATTCCCAATCTTCCTGAATCTTGTGATCATCCACCAGATGCGCCAAATCTGAAGCACATGCTGCACTTTTCAGAACGAGAAAAGCGGGAGTAACACGATGTAGAGTTCGGCGAGGACACCGTAGCGTGCCCGCGACAGCGAAACTGTGCCAGAGCGCTGAGATGTCACTCCATTTCTTGATTCCCCCACTCAATCCACCAATAATCTACCTCATTCTCAACCAGTGCATGGTTTGGTATCGATTCTCGATACGTTTACATGCTTTTTAGCCCTTAACCTAATGTTTTACTATACGGAGGACTGTTCGTCACTTCTCATTCTGTCTCATTTCAGGTTCATCCATCCTGATTCAGTGCCAATTCAGCCCAAATCAGGTCAGATCAAGCAGATTTCGCCCCATCGAGGCTACATTTCTATTTTTTTCTGGGACTTACCCGCACTACGTTCTTCGTTGATGTAGCGACACACCCCAGTGTGTTTTTGGAGGGGGAGTGTAAGTGCGGCTAACCCCCATCTGCTCAGATTTTCACTGATCTAACCCAGATTGGCTACATTTTGGTCATTTTCTTTGCTTCGGCGGAATCGCCGCCTCGCAGCTCAGTCTCAGGATCAGACCTATATATTTCTGATATGCCGGATCTGATTCCGCGGTCCATTCTCCGTAAATCCGCCGTGTTCCGATCATTTGCCTGGAATCGCCATTTGCCGCTAACGCGCGCTCGCGGGCCAGATCGGCCAAACATTTGTACATAATCGGATTTATTTAAATCTTTTCAGACAGATATGGACACTCAGATGTGCATAGAATAATCCGCATCAATTTTCTTCATAGACTGGTATTTTCTGCCGGACCACAATCAGCATGGACCTTGCTTCAGTTGTTGCTGCTCTCGCCTCCGTTGGTGTCCGAGTATCCGGTTCTACCCCCAATAGCAGCGTTCAGGGAGACTCCTCGCGTGCCTGCCCCACTGGTCTTGCCGGCCCCGAGCCCTCCGGCACCATCAACGACCCAGGGCAGCACTTTCAGGCGCCCGTAGGTCATCGGCGTTGTTTTTTGCTGGAGTCAGGTCCCTTGGAGCGTCCTGAATTTCGTTTTTTGCACGCAGGGTTTAAAAGTGCAGAAGAATTTTTGAAGCGAAAGGTTACACCAAAGTTTGGCGAAGATGTCACCATTGCAGAGGTGAATGGGAGTGCCGATTACTCCCGAGAGTTAGAATGTCTTCGTAGGGACTCCCAGCCACGACGCCCTTCGCGCTGGCACTCTTCATCCTACAGAGTTGTCGACAAATGGCGCGATGCAATTTGTGAATATTTTTATGAACACCATTCCTTTTGGCCACAGTATGATGCCTTTGCTAACCGCGAGAACAAGCGCTTTGACAAGCACTTTCGCGACGCTTGGACCCATAAATGGGACAAGAAGTTATGGATTAATCCTCCGTTTCACTTAATCCAGCAGGTCATCCACAAAATCAAGCAAGATAAAACCCAGGCGATTTTAGTTGTGCCCTTGTGGGACGACAAGCCTTGGTTTCAGGAATTACAAGACATTTGTGTAGATTACATCGAACTTCCCAGGAAGATTAAGCTGTATGCCAGGGACGACACAGGTCCCCTGCCACAGCGGTCCTGGAGTTCGCTTGCATTCCTGGTGGATGGAAAGCTTTCTGACTCTAATTCTGCTGATTCTGGTACTGATTCCTGTGTTGGGTCTGAATCTGAGGTTGAGCGTGGTACTGATGATGAATCTATTTTTTCTGATTTTTGTCCGTCAGATACCCAAGGTGATCCAACGTCAAATGGATCCGCCTCGTCTCCCTCTTCCCCAATACGATCGACATCGAAAAGAGTCTTCAGTGCACGGGCGAAGAAAAATTTTAAATCGCGCCGCAAATTCAGAGTTTTTTATGAAAAACCCCCTGTGGAAGCTTTCATAGATCCTTTCGAGGAGCTGGATCACGAAGATAATCTCTGGAATGTCGACACTCGACCCACCTATCTTCAAGAGGCAGTTGATACGGACCTTTTTAGGGACATCCGTAAGAAGATTCTTCCTGCCAAGGCCGAAGAAGTCGCCAAAGTTTTTTCGACAGTAACTCCTGGCGATCAGGTGGACACTGAGTTGTGTTCCAAGACAAGAGAAAAGATTTTTGAGGAACGGAAGGACACAACCCTTTCGGGGAAGTTGATCAAAGACCCCCCTGTCCGTGGACAGTTCAGTGAAGCCTTCATTGAGCTTCGTGAAGGTTACAAGGCGAAGAAACAACGTCCTTATGAGAACCATGGACATAAACATGAGATCCTCAGAAAAATAATCGAGAGAAATCTCAGGGAATTTGGTTGGCTTGAGGGTTGTATGACCAGCGAATGGTGCTGTGCACCCTTCACAGTCCCGAAGCCGCCGCCTGCAGACCAGAACACTATTGATGGTTGGCGAATGGTTGTTGATTTTCGCAATCTCAACGCCGAAACCAAGGCGGATTCACACCCCCTGCCCCTCATTGAGGAGGAAATCGCCAAGAGGGCAAGAGGTCGTTTGTTTTCTGTGCTGGATCTCCGTCACGGCTTTCACCAAATGCCGTTGAGGAAGGACAGCCGACCTCTCACCTGTATGTGCACGCCATGTGGCCCAGTCCAGTGGACGGTCATGCCCATGGGCCTGAAGAACGCCCCTTCGTTTTTTCAAAGAATGATGGAGGATGTACTTTTTACAGCTCATCCTGAGCTTCGTGCCTTCGTGAGTGTGTACATAGATGACATAATCATCGCGACGGAGGGGGAGGGACTGACCGAAGCCGAGCTGGTGGCCCTACATGAAAAGCAGCTGAACCAGGTTTTGGACATTCTTGATGCCAATCAGCTGATTTGTGGGCCAAAGAAGGGAAAATTATTTTTAAAATCAGTCGAATTTTGTGGTTCTCTCCTTGAGAATGGCACCCGACGACCCAGTCCAGGGAAGCTCGTCGCTATTCAGAAGTGGAAGCGCCCTGAGACGATCACGGAATTGAGAGGATTCCCGGGTTGTTGTAATCTTTACCACACTTTTGTGCCGAATTATGCCAAATTTGCTGCCCCCCTCACTGAATTTTTGAAGGTAGGGAGAGATGCGGGCAAGGCAGGTTCAAAGGTTCGTGTCAAGTGGACTGACGAGTGCGAGGAGGCCTTCCATCACTTGAAGGCGGGCCTCTGCGAAGTCGCCACGTTGCATGTGCCGAAATTTGACCGACCCTTCTGCATAAGAACCGACGCTTCTAGGTACGCGATTGGAGCTGTCCTTGAACAGGTTGATGAAGCCACAGGTGATCATTACCCTCTTGCATTTTGGTCTCGGAAGCTAGCCCCACGCCAAATGCAATGGTCGCTGCGTGAGCAAGAAACCTACGCCATAATCTGCGCTCTGAAAAAGTACTAATCGTGGGTTGGCACCAATCGAGTCGAGGTCCTGACGGATCATCGATCTCTGGAGTATTGGGCCACCGAACACATTGATACTGTCGCGAGCCCAGCTGGTCGACGGGCCAGATGGCACGAATTTCTCAGTCTGTTTGACCTCCATGTGTCGTATTTGCCTGGAAAACACAACACGGTAGCGGATGCTCTGAGCCGATGGGCTTACCCCGCTTCAGAGGGGCTGCAAAGTACCAACATCCATGGTACGGAGCAGGACCGCCATGTCATAATCGAATGGGATCAGGAAGAAAAAAAGCTCCTTCGAGGTGCATGCATGCAATGCGCTGTTAAACAGCACGCATTACCGTGTCACGACATCACGGCCTTTTCAGATCCGGCGCATGCTCATGAGATCTGCACCAAAACACTGAAAGTCGTGGAGAAAGTCACCGATCCCTCCTCAGGGAGTGTGAAACGGTTTGACTATACCCGACGAGTAAGTCGATTTCGGTTGATCCAGGGCATTAAGCGTCGAGATCCGGCCAAAACTCCACCCCTGCCGAAAGATTCCCTGATCATCCGTGACTGGACGTCCGATTATCTGCATGATCCCATGTTTAAAGAGGTCTTTGAGAATCTCAAATCCAAAGATGCTCACAAGGATGGGATTTTTTCGGAGTATTCGTTGGATGGGGGGAAGCTGTGGATGGAGGGTAAATTGTGCGTACCAGACGCCCTGGCCCCCCGAGTGTTAAACTGGTGGCACAAATGGGAGTCCCCCCACGCACATGGCCGTAGATTATGGTCGATGATTAAACATAGGTTGTTTGGCTCACGGCTATATACTCACTGCATGAAAGTAGCCGCCGGATGTGCCCAATGTGCTGTCTCGACGCCCCCCAGCGCGAAGAAGCACGGCCATCTGAGGCCACACCCTATTCCGGAGCGCCTCTTTAACAGAGTCACCAGTGATTTTTTCTATCTCGGTGAACTCGATGACGAAGAGTGCCATTGGACCAATAAAAAGGTCAATGGTGTGCTCCTTATTCAGTGCCGTCATTCCGGCTACATTCAAGTGTTGCCTTGCAACGTTGAGTCGATGACTGGCAAGGCTGCCGCCAAATGGTGCGCGCAGACCTGGATGGGAGGTTCGGACGTCCCATCCGAGGTGGTTACGGACTCAGGCAAAGAGTACACCTCCGAATGGTGGAGGGAATTATGTGCTCGCCTTGGAATCCACCACCTCCGATGTGAAATCCACTCGCATCAAGCGTTGCCTGGCGAAAGAGCCGGCCGCTCTATTATAAATATGCTTCGTAAGGAGCTTGCGAGTGAAAAGGATTTCCATTGGCTTGAAGTTCTCTTCGCATTGCTTCGCCGTTACCACAACACGCCTTTGTACCATGGCCTTTCTCCAAATGAAATTGTCTTTGGACGAAAGAAGTGTTGGTGGAACATGCCGTTGAATAATCCTCGCCCTTGTAAAGATGCTTCGTTGTTTTTGGACGACGTCCAACGAGCAGATAAAACTGTCTCGAAATTAATCGATAAGCATCAAGCTGACTGGCTTTGGGTTCAGAATCAAGGCCGAAAAAACCCCCACAATTTTGAAGTCGATGATCGAGTTTGGCTTCGAAAATCCGAAACCACCCTGGACGGAGATGATAAGCTTCTTCCCTTGTGGGAGGGGCCATTCGCTGTTACAGCGCGTCTAGGTGAGAACAGGTGGAGGATTCGTGTGGATGTCAGCAGGGAAACTGACGTTGCGGGCGATCGCCTCAAGAGAGAGATCCCCTCCCCCAAGGATCGGGTTAAACCCCTTTTTTGGACTTCGAAATTTTTGTCCGATCGGGTCATCGAAGGGGGGAAGTACGAACTCAAGAGGATCGTTGAAGCAAGACGTGACGAAAAGGGCGAATGGGAATTTCTATGTGAGTGGAGGGGCTTTGATTCCAGTCACAACAACTGGGAACCAGCCCATTCTTTTGTCCATGGTTACACCAAGGGGTTCATTGACTTCCTCAAGAAGCACCCCGAAATTGGCGTACTCCTGACAGGCTGTCTGTCGAAACCAGACAGACAAGTGGAGAGCGACGGAAAAAGACCTGTGGTGAATCGAGATCCAGCCTTTTATGGCCCTCATTCGTCACATTCCAGGGCTGATCCGTCGATCCCCCCTCCTGCGGTCAGGCCAGCCCAGGAGCCAAATGAGGACCAAGCTTCAAGTTCGGCCGCTGATTTGCAGCGCCCAAGCCGTACGAGGGCCCGACCAGACAGGTTGGTGGTCACATGTATTCGTGCTTGGCTGAATTGAGGGAGATCCGTCGTGACTTGAGTCGCCGACGCCCTAATCTGGGTAACAGTCGTCTAGTCCAGGGCGTCATGGCACTCGTCGCTAGGGCTCAAGGGTGTAGGTTCGAAACCCTTGCATGTCCAACTCCTACAAAAGCTCCAGCCTCGCCCTGTCGACCACTTATTCCAATGTGAGTGTTCTGACGACTTGTATAAACCACATTCTGCTCAATCCACTGTTCATTCTTCTTGATTTCGAAATGATGTGGAGAACTGCGAATGTTTGATAATTTGACGTCAATCAATTTTTCTTTGGTCTCCGTTCGGCAGCGTATCGAAAGTCGAAAGCCGAAAGCCACGGAGTGTGCTGCCGTGTTCAGAAAAAACCAAACTCAGGCTTAATTCAGGCAGATTCGGGGTAATCTTGTCTCTGTTGGTCTGTGCATCTTTGGAATTTGGCTACTCGTGCAGATGGAAGCAAATGTACATACTAAAAACGCTGGCCAGCGACATTCACCCCTACAGGCACCCCCTGTAGTACTGGCTGCACCAGATGCGACGCCAGGAACTCAGATCTTACCTTCATTTGCCGTGATGCGGAAGCCAAAGTCCAGATTCAGATCCAGGATCCTCAAATTTACCTTGAATTTCTCAGGTTTGTCCATCATTCTGCCACTGTTGCACAAAACCCAGACGTCAATTGTTCAGACAACCTTCACATAGGAGCTCTAGGGACTTCTAACAGCAACCTCTGAAGTCCGTAAGCTTTGTTGTATTTTTGGCACACGCCAATGTGAGCTCAATCCGACCTGGAACTGTCGAAAATGGTGAATCCAAGTGTCTTGTGGGACTCAATCGAAAGATGGGCCTTGTCCAAGTCGATTGACACCGCCGCCACTGTAAATACGGTGTCTCTCAGTTATATACTGTCAGTAAAGCGCCTTCAGCGAACCTTCGGCGCGTTACATGCCAAGGATCCAGGGCTATCATGTCCCATCATGATGCATCATCACATGATCAACATTTTGATGGAATCTGTTGGATGCTCGCGAACCAACGTGCCGGAAAGCACAATTGAGCTGAATAAACGACAATATATATTAACTCTAGTCTAAACGAAAGTGTTAGTAGTTTCAGTTCTACACATTCCGCTTCATTTCACCTTCATCTTAGGGAATCTCCTGCTTTTAGGACAATTTAGGTTGATTTCCTTGTCATCTCCTCTCATTCCCCGAAGATCTGTTTACGGCTTTGTCTAACTTCGCTGACGCTGATGTTTTTCTAGTCACTTAGGACCTGCAGACTTCATTTGTATTTGTTTTTCCTCTCTGTGATTGTTTAATCTTCTTCATCTCTGCTCAAATTGATACTCAATCTTGCTGAAATTTGTGATCATCCGTCAGATGCGCCAAATCTGAAGCACATGCTGCACTTTTCAGAATGAGAAAAGCGGGAGTAACACGATGTAGAGTTCGGCGAGGACACCGTAGCGTGCCCGCGACAGCGAAACTGTGCCAGAGCGCTGAGATGTCACTCCATTTCTTGATTCCCCCACTCAATCCACCAATAATCTACCTCATTCTCAACCAGTGCATGGTTTGGTATCGATTCTCGATACGTTTACATGCTTTTTAGCCCTTAACGGAATGTTTTACTGCACGGAGGACTGTTCGTCACTCCTCATCCTGACTCATTTCAGGTTCATCCATCCTGATTCTGCGTTAATTCAGCCCAAATCAGGTCAGATCAAGCAGATTTCGCCCCATCGAGGCTACATTTCTATTTTTTTTCTGGGACTTACCCGCACTACGTTCTTCGTTGACGTAGCGACACACCCCAGTGTGTTTTTGGAGGGGGAGTGTAAGTGCGGCTAGCCCCATCTGCTCAGATTTTCACAGATCTGCCCCAGATTGGTTACATTTTGGTCATTTTCTCTGCTTCGGCGGAATCGCCGCCTCGCAGCTCAGTCTCAGGATCAGACCTATATATTTCTGATATGCCGGATCTGATTCCGCGGTCCATTCTCCGTAAATCCGCCGCGTTCCGATCATTTACCTGGAATCGCCATTTGCCGCTGACGCGCGCTCGCGGGCCAGATCGGCCAAATATTTTTCACAATCGGATTTATATAAATCTTTTCAGACAGATATGGACACTCAGATGTACTTAGGATAATCCGCATCAATTTTCTTCATAGACTGGGATTTTCTGCCGGATAACAATCAACATGGATCTTGCTTCCGTTGGTGCTGCTCTCGCCTCTGTTGGTGTCCGAGTCTCCGGTTCTACCCCCAATAGCAGCGTTCAGGTCGACTCCTCGCGTGCCTGCCCCACTGGTCTTGCCGGCCCCGAGCCCTCCGGCACCATCAACGACCCAGGGCAGCACTTTCACCAAATTTACCATCCGACAGTAATCGCAGCCGCCAGGCCCAATGCTAAATCTTTGGCCTCATAACTCGTCATTTTACCTTATCGGATGGCACCATCATCATGTTTCATGGTGCCGGTGGTGTTGCATGCAAAAGTGGCTGCGAACACACGAGGGGGGTCCTTGCTAACATCAAGGATGTCAGAAAGGGGTGCACCCTCAGTCCAAGTGGCTTGAATGCTCTCCGCGGCAAAGATAATGTGTGCCAGGGTGGAAAAGCCATTGGCACGACTACCTCCTACGACGGTGGCGGAGCCACCCTGAAAGTGCTGCCCTGGGTCGTTGTCGGTGCCGGAGGGCTCGGGGCCGGCAAGACCAGTGGGGCAGGCACGCGAGGAGTCTTCCTGGATGTTGTTATTGGGGGTAGAACCGGAGACACGGACACCAACGGAGGCGAGAGCAGCGACAACAGAAGCAAGGTCCATGCTGATTGTGGTCCGGCAGAAAATCCCAGTCTATGAAGAAAATTGAGGGGAATTATTCTAAATACATCTGAGTGTCCAAAGCTGTCTGAAAGAATTTAAATAATCCATTTATGTAAAAAGGTTTGGCCGATCTGGCCCGCGAGCGCGCGTCAGCGGCAAATGGCGATTCCAGCTAAAATAGCGGAACGCGGCGGATTTACGGGAAATGGACCGCGGAATCAAATCCGGCATATCAGAAATATATAGGAAATATCCTGTGACTGAGCTGCGAGGCGGCAATTCCGCCGAAGCAAAGAAAATGACCAAAATGTAGCCAATCTGGGCAGAATGTCTGAAAATCTGAGCAGATGGGGCTAGCCGCACTTACACTCCCCTTCCAAAAACACACTGGGGTGTGTCGCTACGTCAACGAAGAACGTAGTGCGGGTAAGTCCCAGAAAAACATAGAAACGTAGCCTCGATGGGGCGAAATCTGCTTGATCTGACCTGATTTGGGCTGAATTGGCACTGAATCAGGCTGGATGAACCTGAAATGAGACAGAATGAGAAGTGACGAACAGTCCTCCGTGCAGTAAAACATTAGGTCAAGGGCTAAAAAGTATGTAAACGTATCGAGAATCGATACCAAACCATGCATTGGTTGAGAATGAGGTAGATTATTGGTGGATTGAGTGGGGGGATCAAGAATTGGAGTGACATCTCAGCGCTCTGGCACAGTTTCGCTGTCGCGGGCACGCTACGGTGTCCTCGCCGAACTCTACATCGTGTTATCCCGCTTTTCTCGTTCTGAAAAGTACAGCATGTGGCTCAGATTTGGCGCATCTGGTGGATGATCACAAGATTCAGCAAAAATGAGAATGAATTTGAGCAGAGATTGAAGGGATTAAGCAATCACAAAGAGGTTAAACAAATACACATGTAGTCTACAGACCCTAAGTGAACCACCGAAGGTAGAGATGTTCTTCTGTTCACTTAGATCTAAACAGATCTTCGAGGAATGATGGGAGATGACAAGGAAATCAATCTAAATTGTCCTAACATGAGTAAATTCCCTGAGATGAAGGTGAAATGAAGCGGAATGTCTACAACTGCAACTACTAACACTTTCGTTTAGACTAAAGTAACTATATATTGTCGTTTATTCAGCTCAATTGTGCTTTCCGGCACGTTGGTTCGCGAGCATCTAACAGATTCTATCAAAATGTGGATCATGCGATGATGCATCATGATGGGACATGCTGGCCCTGGATCCTTGGCATGTAACGCGCCGAAGGTTCGCTGAAGGCGCTTTACTGACAGTATATAACTGAGAGACACCGAATTTACAGTGGCGGTGGTGTCAATCGACTTGGACAAGGCCAATCCTTCGATGGAGTCCCACAAGACACTTGGATTCACCATTTTCGACAGTTTCAGGTCGGATTGAGCTCACATTGGCGTGTGCCAAAAATACAACGAAGCTTACGGACTTCAGAGGTTGCTGTTAGAAGTCCCTAGAGCTCCTAGATGAAGATTGTCTGAACAATTGACGTCTGGGTTTTGTACAACAGTGGCAGAATGATGGACAAACCTGAGAAATTCAAGGTAAATTTGAGAATCCTGGATCTGAATCTGGACTTTGGCGTTAGCATCACAGCAAATGAAGGTATGATCTGAGTTCCTGGCGTCGCATCTGGTGCAGCCAGTACTACAGGGGATACCTGTAGGGGTGAATGTCGCTGGCCAGTGTTTTGATTATGCACATTTGCTTCCATCTGCACGAGTAGCCAAATTCCAAAGATGCACAGACCAACAGAGACAAGATTACCCCGAATCTGCCTGAATTAAGCCTGAGTTTGGTTTTATCTGAACACGGCAGCACACTCCGTCAGCGTATCTACGCCTTGTCTACCGAACGGAGACCAAAAAAAAGTTGATTGACGTCAAATTATCAAACATTCGCAGTTCTCCACATCATGACATAAACAGAAAGAATGAACAGTGGATTGAGCAGAATGTGGTAGGATGGCTTCCTCAATTCGGCCAAGCACGAATGCATGTGACCACCAACCTGTCTGGCCTGGCCCTCGTACGGCTTGGACGCTGCAGATCAGCGGCCGAACTTGAAGCTTGGTCCTCATTTGGCTCCTGGGCTGGCCTGACCGCAGGAGGGGGGATCGACGGATCAGCCCTGGAATGTGGCTGCTGAGGGCCGTAAAAGGCTGGATCTCGATTCACCACAGGTCGTTTTCCGTTGCTCTCCACTTGTCTGTCTGGTTTCGACAAACAATCTGTCAGGAGTACACCAATTTCGGGGTGCTTCTTGAGGAAGTCGATGAACCCCTTGGTGTATCCATGGACAAAAGATTGGGCTGGTTCCCAGTTGTTGTGACTGGAATCAAAGCCCCTCCACTCACACAAAAATTCCCATTCGCCCTTGGCGTCACGTCTTGCTTCAACAATCCTCTTGAGTTCGTACTTTCCCCCTTCGATGACCCGATCGGACAAGTGCTTTGCAGTCCAAAAAAGGGGTTTAACCCGATCCTTGGGGGAGGGGATCTCTCTCTTGAGGCGATCGCCCGCAACGTCAATTTCCCTGCTGACATCCACACGAATCCTCCACCTGTTCTCACCAAGACGCGCTGTAACAGCGAATGGCCCCTCCCACAAGGGAAGAAGCTTGTCATCTCCGTCCAGGGTGGTTTCGGATTTTCGAAGCCAAACTCGATCATCGACTTCAAAATTGTGGGGGTTTTTTCGACCTTGATTTTGAACCCAAAGCCAGTCAGCTTGATGCTTCTCGATTAATTTCGACACAGATTTATCTGCTCGTTGGACTTCGTCCAAAAACAGCGAAGCATCTTTACAGGGGCGAGGATTATTCAACGGCATGTTCCACCAACACTTCTTTCGTCCAAAGACAATTTCATTTGGAGAAAGGCCATGATACAAAGGCGTGTTGTGGCAACGGCGAAGCAATGCGAAGAGAACTTCCATCCAATGGAAATCCTTTTCACTCGCGAGCTCCTTACGAAGCATATTAATTATAGAGCGGCCGGCTCTTTCGCCAGGCAGCGCTCGATGCGAGTGTATTTCACATCGGAGGTGGTGGATTCCAAGGCGAGCACATAATTCTCTCCACCATTCGGAGGTGTACTCTTTGCCTGAATCCGTCACCACCTCGGATGGGACGTCCCAACCTCCCATCCAGGTCTGCGCGCACCATTTGGCGGCAGCCTTGCCAGTCATCGACTCAATGTTGCAAGGCAACACTTGAATGTAGCCTGAATGACGGCACTGAATAAGGAGCACACCATTGACTTTTTTGTTAGTCCAATGGCACTCTTCGTCATCGAGTTCACCGAGATAGAAAAAATCACTGGTGACTCTGTTAAAGAGGCGCTCCGGAATAGGATGAGGCCTCAGATGGCCGTGCTTCTTCGCGCTGGGAGGCGTCGAGACAGCACATTGGGCGCATCCGGCGGCTACTTTCATGCAGTGAGTATATAGCCGTGAGCCAAACAACCTATGTTTAATCATCGACCACAGTCGACGGCCATGTGCGTGGGGGGGCTCCCATTTGTGCCACCAGTTTAACACTCGGGGGGCTAGGGCGTCTGGCACACACAATTTACCCTCCATCCACAGCTTCCCCCCATCCAACGAGTACTCAGCAAAAATCCCATCCTTGTGAGCATCTTTGGATTGGAGATTTCCAAAGACCTCTTTAAACATGGGATCCTGCAGGTAATCGGACGTCCAGTCACGGATTATCAGGGAATCTTTAGGCAGGGGTGGAGTTTTGGCCGGATCTCGACGCTTAATGCCCTCGATCAACCGAAATCGACTTACTTGTCGGGTATAGTCAAACCGTTTCACACTCCCTGAGGAGGGATCGGTGACTTTTTCCACGACTTTCAGCGTTTTGGTGCAGATCTCGTGAGCATGCGCCGGATCTGTGATGGCCGTGATGTCGTGACACGGCAATGCTCGCTGTTTAACAGCGCACTGCATGCATGCACGTCGAATGAGTTTCTTTTCTTCCTGATCCCATTCGATGATGACATGGCGGTCCTGCTCCGTACCATGGATGTTGGTACTTTGCAGCCCCTCTGAGGCGGGGTAAGCCCATCGGCTGAGAGCATCCGCTACCGTGTTGTGTTTTCCAGGCAAATACGACACATGGAGGTCAAACAGAGAGAGAAATTCGTGCCATCTGGCCCGTCGACCAGCTGGGCTCGCGACAGTATCAATGTGTTCAGTGGCCCAATACTCCAGAGATCGATGATCCGTCAGGACCTCAACTCGATTGGTGCCAACCCACGATTGGTACTTTTTTAAAGCACAGATGATGGCGTAAGTCTCTTGCTCACGCGGCGACCATTGCATTTGGCGTGGGGCTAGCTTCCGAGACCAAAATGCAAGAGGGTAATGATCGCCGGTGGCTTCATCAACCTGTTCAAGGACAGCTCCGATCGCGTACCTAGATGCGTCGGTTCTAATGTAGAAGGGTCGGTCAAATTGGGGCACATGCAACGTGGCGACTTCGCAGAGGGCTGCCTTCAAGTGATGGAAAGCCTCCTCGCACTCGTCAGTCCACTTGACACGAACCTTTGAACCTGCCTTGCCCGCATCTCTCCCTACCTTCAATAATTCAGTGAGGGGGGCAGCAAATTTGGCATAATTCGGCACAAAAGTGTGGTAAAAATTGCAACAACCCAGGAATCCTCTCCACTCCGTGATCGTCTCAGGGCGCTTCCACTTCTGAATAGCGACGAGCTTCCCTGGACTGGGTCGTCGAGTGCCATTCTCTAGGAGAGAACCACAAAATTCGACTGATTTTAAAAAAAATTTTCCCTTCTTTGGCCCACAAATCAGCTGATTGGCGTCAAGAATATCCAAAACTTGGTTCAGCTGCTTCTCATGTAGGGCCACCAGCTCGGCTTCGGTCAGTCCCTCCCCCTCCGTCGCGATGATTATGTCATCTATGTACACACTCACGAAGGCACGAAGCTCAGGATGGGTTGTGAACAGCACATCCTCCATCATTCTTTGAAAAAATGAGGGGGCGTTCTTCAGCCCCATGGGCATGACGGTCCATTGGACTGGGCCACATGGCGTGCACATACAGGTAAGAGGTCTGCTGTCCTTCCTCAACGGCATTTGGTGAAAGCCGTGACGGAGATCCAGCACAGAGAACAAACGACCTCTTGCCCTCTTGGCGATTTCCTCCTCAATGAGGGGCAGGGGGTGTGAATCCGCCTTGGTTTCGGCGTTGAGATTGCGAAAATCAACAACCATTCGCCAACCATCAATGGTGTTCTGGTCTGCAGGCGGTGGCTTCGGGACTGTGAAGGGTGAACAGCACCATTGGCTGGTCATACAACCCTCAAGCCAACCAAATTCCCTGAGATTTCTCTCGATGATTTTTCTGAGAATCTCATGTTTGTGTCCATGATTTTCATAAGGGCGCTGTTTTTTTGCCTTGTACCCTTCACGAAGCTCGATGAAGGCTTCACCGAACTGTCCACGGACAGGGGGGTCTTTGATCAACTTCCCTGAAAGGGTTGTGTCCTTCCGTTCCTCAAAAAATTTTTCTCTTGACTTGGAACACAATTCAGTGTCCACCTGATCGCCAGGAATTACTGTCGAAAAAACTTTGGCGACTTCTTCGGCTTTGGCAGGAAGAATCTTCTTACGGATGTCCCTAAACAGGTCCGTATCAACTGCCTCTTGAAGATAGGTGGGTCGTGTGTCGAAATCCCAGAGATTCTCTTCGTGATCCAGCTCCTCGAAAGGATCTATGAAAGCTTCCACAGGGGGTTTTTCATAAAAAACTCTGAATTTGCGGCGCGATTGGAGATTTTTCCTCGCCCGTGCACTGAAGATTCTTTTCGATGTCGACCGTATTGGGGAAGAGGGAGACGAGGCGGATCCATTGGACGTTGAATCACCTTGGGTATCTGACGGACAAAAATCAGAAAAAATAGATTCATCATCAGTACCACGCTCAACCTCAGATTCAGACCCAACACAGGAATCTGTACTAGAATCGGCAGAATTAGAGTCAGAAAGCTTTCCATCCACCAGGAATGCAAGCGAACTCCAGGACCGCTGTGGCAGGGGACCTGTGTCGTCCCTGGCATACAGCTTAATCTTCCTGGGAAGTTCGATGTAATCAACACAAATGTCTTGTAATTCCTGAAACCAAGGCTTGTCGTCCCACAAGGGCACAACCAAAATTGCCTGGGTTTTATCTTGCTTGATTTTGTGGATGACCTGCTGGATTAAGTGAAACGGAGGATTAATCCACAACTTCTTGTCCCATTTGTGGGTCCAAGCGTCGCTGAAGTGCTTGTCAAAGCGCTTGTTCATACGGTTAGCAAAGGCATCATACTGTGGCCAAAAGGAATGATGTTCATGAAAGTATTCACAAATTGCATCGCGCCATTTGTCGACAACTCTGTAGGATGAAGAGTGCCAGCGCGAAGGGCGTCGTGGCTGGGAGTCCCTACGAAGACATTCTAACTCCTGGGAGTAATCGGCACTCCCATTCACCTCTGCAATGGTGACATCTTCACCAAATTTTGGTGTCACCTTTTGCTTCAAAAATTCTTCTGCACTTTTAAACCCTGCGTGCAAAAAACGAAATTCAGGACGCTCCAAGGGACCTGACTCCAGCAAAAAACAACGACGATGACCTACGGGCGCTACCCTGTTCTTGCGAAGCCAAGGATGGCCCAAATAAAGGTCATATTTTATGTCAGCACGATAGAAGTAGTCATCCTTAAGGACAACTTCTTCCAAATTTTGCTCTTCCCAAAGGTCTTGAGCGACCAAACGGGTGGATATATAACAACCGCGTTGCCCACCTGCGAGAGAATGTCCAGAAACTCCCTCGAGGGTAACAGGATGAGGCGATTCAAACACGCAGTCGTCGGGTAAGAAAGAGTTGGATTGGAGATTTACCTCTGATCCATTGTCACACAAACAAGTGGCGAGGTGGAAATTTCCCTTGCAATCAGAGACCCACAGCTTTGTGACAAACTGACGAGCCCTGTGCTTGGACTGTACACCAACCTCGTCCACTACAACAGAAGGATCCGCTGCCGGATCCAGGGGAGAGGAGACAAGCGACCCTACATCAAGTAATGGTCGATCAGGAATTTGGGGATCATGCCTGAAATCGCCTGGGGAGGGGCGATTTTCGTGGCTCCCCTAGGCGTTCTGACCTCCAGCGGCTGCGTTAACATTGTGAACACAGCCTGTTTCGTCGATCCATTCATCTTGGAACGGATCATCCGCTGGATTCAGAGCATTTTCGACGTAATCTCGATCCGCATCAGACACCTGATCTGCACCTGAGACCTGATCCACACGATGATTTCCCTTCCCACGTCCACGGCCACGGCCGCCGGATGATGGGCCACCACCGTCGCCACGCCCTCTGCCCTTACCAGAGAAGGGGGTTCCCGAAGGATTTCCCTTACCTTTACCCTGTGATCCTGGAGCATTTCCTTTGTTTGTACCGGATTGAGGGGTTTGGCCTGGACTTCGATTTCCGCCTCTGGCGTTGACATTGGGACTTGTCTGGCCATTCGGCTGCCCACCGGAGCCGGATGGAGTCCGATTCCCTTTGCCTTGGGACCCGCCAGCGCCTCCAGTATTTTTGTTTCCACCGGAGGGAGTCGGATTACCCTTTCCCCCCTTGGCACCATGCACCTGTCTGTCATTCCTGTCTGAATTCTGCGAATTACTGACATTTTCACCAATCACCTTGTGATCGTAAGCAGACCATCGGTGATTAGCAGTAGAATGCGTCTTAGCTCGGTTCGTAGAACCTAACAGAAGGCAGATGCTACAATGATCCTGAACATTCCGGGTGTCATTCACCTTTTTGTTGCCCTTTTGGGCCCCATTTTGGGTGTTTTGCTGGGTATTCTTGTTTCCCCCAAGACCCTCATGGAAATTTTGATTGGCGGCATCAGCGAGCCTCTCAACCTCTTCCCACAGTTCCTGCGGAGTAAACGAAAACACCCAGTTCCTGGCCTTCAGGCGATTGCCATGGAAACTTACTCCCCTATTGAGGACTTGGACAAACAAGTCCCGATCCTCGTGTTCATTAAACTTGATTTTCCACGTGTTTTCAGTGAATTTCACCTTGGTAAACGACGTGGGGGAGCACTTTTGAAGTGCCTCCCTGACGGTAAACCGGTTGGCCGAGGCGTCAAAGCCATCGATCTCCGCCCACCAGGTCTTGACCTTTTCTTCAGATTGTTTATTCCGAAGGGTGGCGGCGGTTTCAGAGGGAATCTTGTCAAAAATCAGATTTTTCAGCTCGGCACTAGAAAATTTTTCGCCTGAATGTTCAGATTCTTCTACGAGATTCCAGAAGCGCTGTCTCTTGTCTTGCACTTCGTGCAAGATCAATCGCGAGAACGAAGGAAAATTCTTCAACATCTGGTGGTAATGGTCCTCAGGCAGCCGGGATCCACGTACCTCCAACTGTTCCCACACCTCATCAAAGGTAAGGGGGGAACTTGAATCTTCACGATCACTCCAGGTTCTGAGCCAAGTGTTGGCCGGCGCCCCCTCAAGGCAGTCCAGGAGGGCCATCAGGAACTGATCATCCTGGAGCTTTTGAGTCTTAACCCACAGTTTAAATTCCCGTTGGAACTGAGGCCAACGTCTGGGGTTTCCATTATACTTTGGTTGCTTGGCAACCTGACGAAGTCGCAATGATGTAGGATTAAGGAGTGAATCCAGCCCAACACCGGCCGTAATGGCAGACACCTTGGCGGCATCATTAGCCACACCAGCTCCGGCGAGGGTCTGGGCGAGCAACATCTGGGCAATTGCATTGGAATCAACAGCAGGAAGGGTAGTACGGGAGGCAGTTCTTTTGGCATTCTGAACCTCAGTCCTAGCCTTCGCCGATCTACTCTGAGATCGAGAGATTGTAACCCTTTCCTTTAGCTTAGTCCTGCTGATCCTTGCGTCGGTGGTCTTAGAGTCCACCGAAGGAGCAATCGAAAAAATTTCTGTCGCCTCCTCCGACGGTTCTGTTGTTTGTTCCACCGATGATGCGCCCTCAGACCTCATGTGGGTCTTGAAAAGATCTTTAATTCCCAGCGTTTGAATGATGAGTTGCATTTGATCTTTGAGCAATTGGAGCTCAGTATCTCGCTGTAATCTGCAAGAGCAGTCGGCAGGACAGTACATACCGTGTCCTGAAGGGCCTGAGCAGGCTGTCGGACCGCTAATCTCAGTGGTTCGCAGCCAGGAGTCCACTTGGGGAGCTCCTTCAGTCCTAATTTCCAGGCTTGCCTGCCTAGCTGCCTCTAAAATTCCTTCCTCAACCGCGGCGACTAGATCGTCGCGGATGGAAACAGAGGGATGAGGGGCGGAGGGCCCGGCAACAGGTGCCTTGGTCTTCTCCTTCGGGAAGGGGCTTGCCTCCCAAATCTGCACAAAAATGGCAAAAGAGTCATCTTCTTGAGAACACCACCACATCCTGGTATTAATTTCTTCTTGAAGAAGGAAAAAATATTCAAATAAAAAATCAGAGGCGATTCTTTCTTGTCCTATCAGCTTAGACGTGGCTAATAGACACAGGGCCTCAAGCGCCTCAAGGTTACGGGCCACTTCCGAAGACAAATGGTTGTCCCATTGTGCCCATGAGGCTGGTCGATTATAGGTAGGTACCTCACCTGGACCACCCATCTCAATGTCGTCAATGTCGGCATCGATGGTCACAAAATGTGAACATTGGTACGGAGTATTAGTACCTGCCAGGTCCGTAAGCTCCACCGGAGCGTTGCCATTAGCGTAGGCTGGGAGATTCCAGCTGCTTGATGGCCAGTTTCGACTGGGGTCTTGATTGTAATCTGGGCCTCCACAGCTGCTGATTTGTGTCCTTCTTGGGCAATTTGGGCTTGCGCAAGGCATTCCTCTCAAGGCCTCGTTCGCACAGCACCACGGGAGCGTGATCGTTACGTCTCCGGAGGTGGCGGAGTCTACGGGGCCGTACTGAGGGGCTAGCTGTGGTTGGGACACCAAAGGAACAACATTCAGGTAGCCTCTGCTACCATGAAAGTGCTGCCCTGGGTCGTTGTGGGTGCCGGAGGGCTCGGGGCCGGCAAGACCAGTGGGGCAGGCACGCGAGGAGTCTTCCTGGATGTTGTTATTGGGGGTAGAACCGGAGACACGGACACCAACGGAGGCGAGAGCAGCGACAACAGAAGCAAGGTCCATGCTGATTGTGGTCCGGCAGAAAATCCCAGTCTATGAAGAAAATTGAGGGGAATTATTCTAAATACATCTGAGTGTCCAAAGCTGTCTGAAAGAATTTAAATAATCCATTTATGTAAAAAGGTTTGGCCGATCTGGCCCGCGAGCGCGCGTCAGCGGCAAATGGCGATTCCAGCTAAAATAGCGGAACGCGGCGGATTTACGGGAAATGGACCGCGGAATCAAATCCGGCATATCAGAAATATATAGGAAATATCCTGTGACTGAGCTGCGAGGCGGCAATTCCGCCGAAGCAAAGAAAATGACCAAAATGTAGCCAATCTGGGCAGAATGTCTGAAAATCTGAGCAGATGGGGCTAGCCGCACTTACACACCCGCCTTAACCGCACGAGTTTGCCCTTTGTCCGACACATCCTTGGCAATGGTTGTCCGTGTGTTTTTGTCCCCGTCCGTCATGTCTATTGGGAATCGGGATTCATCGAATGAAACAATTGGACCCAAAGCCCAAGGATGGAACTTGATGGACTCACTAAGAGGCTCATCTGCTGAGTAACTAGGGTTCTTGACAGCAAAGCCCAAATCAACAAATGTTTGTTCTAAGATTTGCCAGTGTTTGCCAACATTCTTTGACGAGTAAGAAAAAGTCACTGCCATGTCTTTTTTTGGAGGGCTTGATCCAGGCCAAGCCCCCCTTAAAACCCTTTTGTTGATGCTAAGACTAACTTAAGTATTTTTCTCACTCTTTTGTAGCCTAAAGTACACTTTCTCAAAGTTACTAGGGTTGTAACCCTAGCCCCCCATGAAGTTCACCCCTACCACTCAACTGAGTGGAGGTACCTTCCATCATGGAGGATATACCGAAATAAAATAGGCCTTTCATGCTTGGGGCCTTGGAGGTTAAGCCTAGTGGTCTCCCACCCCAAGACCCCTATACTCAATTGTTTCTACCACTTATTGTGGTTCTACGTTTCAACTGTTTCTGAATTCAGTCTCTTGGCCAAGTCATTTTCTGTGTTGGCCTGACATCTATGCCCCACATTCCTAACCAGCACCATTTTACCCAAAAGAGTGCACATGAAGTGCCTAATGCTATCTTGGAGGCAAGAGTCAGACCAGGTTTCATATAAAATCTTTTGTATTATCCATTTGTGATTGAATCTTTGTGTTTATACCTGCATTGTCTATCTGCAGCCCTTCTGTGTTACACTGGATTCCAAAACCAATCATTGATTGGATCCACATCCTGTTCTTGCTCTACTTGCTGCTTTGGTTTGGGTTTTCAACTTCAAAACCTGCAGGATTTCATCAAAATATCTAGGGCATTCATCAAGGACATCTTTCTGGTAGCAGAGACAGTCCCTTGTGACCTTTTGAACCGACCCTGAGAAGAACTGCAGCACACAAAGCTCAACAACAAGTTCATCATGTCCACGCCAAGCGTCAGGACCTGGCCGATCAGAACTGTCCAAGTGCAAAGCGGCAGCATGGCCTACCCTATGAGTGAACCACCTTACCGAGCTCCACATCTCAGTGGCGCATCTGGGTCCCAAGGAGATCCAGAAAACAGAAGGGCGGAAGAAAATACAATCCTTACCACCGATGCCTTAGCGGCCCACGGTGGAGACAGCTTCTCTCATCTCCACAGGCGCGTAGCAGCCTCAGTTTCCCGATCTGCCTGTCCGGCATCATCCTCAACAGCGATTGGAAGCCCTGAGGAATACGAGGAGCTGAGGAGGAAGATGGATGAATACATCGTCCATGAGGAGTACTACAAATCCATTCGTGGAGAAGATGGAGAGGAACCATTGGCAGTACACGGATCCAGACCACGTACAGATCTAGGGTCCTACACGCACTCTGGCCCGCCGTCCGACAGAGCTGAGACAGCATCCCTGCCAAGACGACCGAGACCCGAGTATCCAAGAGCATGTTGTCCAACCCAAAGGGCTCCCGAAGTGGGCCCAACTCGAGTTGAGGAACAACATCATCCAGGGCCAACCTACGGTGCCCTGGATCATACGGCCGAACTGCTGGCCAAACTTCTGTCTGGATCAGAAGATCCAGATGTGACGGCTCTATCGGAGGCCATTAAGGCGAAACTGGGTATTGCAGAACCCTTACCCAAGCCAGAGTTGTCCTCCCCCTCTCCCGGACTGAGTACCCTGGCCGAAGATCTTAAGAGATCAAGGGTCTCAAGGCTCTTGCCTAAGGTCACCTGCCCCAGCCCCTTTCACCCCCGTGCCAGGACAGTGCCCATGGCTGAACTACAGGCCGTGCCTGTCACAGAGACTGAGAAAAGAGGGCTGTCAGCCCTGGCACCTCTTGCCGGCGTATCGCCTTCAGGCCTAACTCTGGGGGGTGGGAAGACGGGCAGACCTATTGCCCAGGCGAACATCCAGCTGGAACTGCCGGAGTTCGACCCCAAAAATCTGCCCGAATGGGCAGAAGAATTTGCTGAGTTCCTTTTGCTGACCCGCGAATCCCATGTGGATGTGGCCACCAAATGCTCACTGCTGAAACGCTCATGCAAAAAGAAATTTTGCAAAAACAGGTGAAACAGATTGTGAAAACCTGTTCCACCTGGGCAGAGGTACTCCTGAGGTTGGAGAAAACATTCCCAGTCTATGAGACTGACCTCAGTGTGCGCACACAGATAGAGGAGCTACCTATGCTCCCTGAGTTTCCATCCGCTGCGCGAATTTCTGAATATGTGTGCGACTTGGAGTACTTGTTTTCGCGGATGAACGTGGGCTCCTACGGAGCCACTGAGCCCCACCTGTGGCTCATGAGTAAGATCCCCCAACGTACGTGGGATGATTGCCGCTCCACCTCTGAGAGGAAGAGTAGGACCCACTCGTACGATGAACTGGTGGACCTCTTGATTGAGCTAGCTCTTGAGAGAGAGAATGACTCCCACATGGAGAAATTCCTCAAGACGCATTTGGGTCGAGGTGGTACCCCTACCCCCGAATGTGGCGAAGGGAAAGGGCCTAAAAATCCCACTAACACCAACCAGGGAGGTGGTAAGGGGAGGGGTAACCTACGTGCCATGAGTGAGGTTAATCCTGATGCAGGTACACCCCCTCTGTTCTACTGCAAACCTGTCAATGACAAGGGGGGGCCTTGTCATGCCTCTGACTGCGATCAGCGCAGTAGCTGTATGGTGCAGATGAAACGACAGCAGCATACCAAGGATGGGAGACCTGTGACCCATTAGGACCATTTCAGGTGTACCATCACCTGTGGCTATTGTGGCAAACGTCGTCACTACGAGGACGAATGCCACATAAAGAAACGCGAGAGTGACAAACTCAAGCGTCAGGAGGCAGAACGCCAGAAGACCCAAACACCCGCCAGAAATCCCCCGAATGGGGATAAAGGTGGTAAAGGAGGTGGCAAGGGGGGTGGCAAAAATGGACCCCCTAACCCCCAGAGGCGCTCATCAGCGCCCGTTGCTACACCGGCTCCTGCTGCTACACCCGCTCCTCCCGCGGGTGACCCCAAGAAGCGCCCCTGAGGGGAATAACTCCAAGAAGAGGTGCTTGGCCTGGATGGCCAGGTCCCTCATTGCTGCAGGGGTGGATGTGTAACGGCAGCAGTGACAGCACTAAATTTATACATCAATGTGATCAGAATTTCAATGATTCTCAGATGTACTTTAGTGCAGTAAATTTTCTGCTTGATTTCTTGTTTTCCGTTCGCCGCCAGATGTCGCCTGTGAGCGTGCGTCGAGTCGCATTTGTCTTTCGTGATTTCCCAATCGGATTTATTTAAATTATTTCGAATGATTTCACGTTGTGTCATTATGTGCGATGGATGCACAATGAGATTCTATGTCTGCTCCATTTTTGTAGACCGGGTTTTCTGACTATTCATATTCCACCATGGAATTCACTGGACTTACAAGTGCTTCGCACATGTCGCTCCCAGAGGCTGGATATGGGTCTAAAGAGGGTCAGTTGGGTTCGGAGATATCAGGGGCAGTGTCGGGCGTTACGACCCCTGGGGCATCAAGGCTACAGGCTTCGTAATTACAAGAAAGATCCGCCACTATGCAGCGGTTACATGGTAGCAGAGGAAATCATTACTCTGCTTCGGGAATCTCCACGGACACCCTGAGATCATTGGACTTTAGCGGGGCTATCACTCGTTCAGGGTCACTTCGTGTTCCCCCTGAGGTTACATCTGTGGCTTCTCCCCAGCAAACTGAGGATCAACCTTCAGAGTGTCCTTACTGTGGCCATAGACATTGGCCTGGAGTTCATACTTGTGCTGATTGTTGTATGAACGCCCCACCCAACCTTAAACCCGGTCCAGAATCTCCCTCCCCAAGTGAATCTGGTTCCAACTCTCACTCTTTGCCTGATCTTGAAGACAGCAGGAGCGAAGGAGAGTCATCTGATACTGGAATTAGTGGTGAATACTGGGAAAACCACCTCCAGAAAATCTGGAATCAGGAGTTCTTGCACCGCCAAAATTGGCTACTGGCGGAGGCAGGCTATCGAGGCCGTCTGAGGGACTGGTTCAGGGCGTCGTGCCAGTTCTTCAGGGACAGTGGCCGCCTGCGATTCGACGCCACATTGCAGGAACAAGAGGATTGGGAAGAGCTGATGGACCAGTTCGACCACCAGGCTGCCGTGATGGTGCAGATGGCCATCATTGCCGAGGAGAGACGCCAGAATGTGCTTCCGCACGCTGGTCCGTCGGGCGCCTGGGGTCCGAACGACAAAGAGGTCGACGAAATGAGGTGTGATTCGACACATTCTCACCTCTCCAGGGAGCAATTGTCCAAACTCCCCAGCTCTACCTCCAGTGTTGACACTTGGGTTGACGAGGTAAGAAGCAAAAAAAAAGGTACAAGATGCCCATCCTGTGGTGAGTGTGCCAAGGACTGCTCCTGTCGGCGCCAGATTTCTTCGCTGGAAGACAGGGTGAAGGAGCTGAAGAAGGCCGCCAAGGAGAAAAAGAGGGATGACGACAGCAAGTGGAAGGAGATGGAGCAAAAGCTGGAGAAGTTGACCAATCTGGTACAAAATGTGAGCACTACTGGGCTCACTGGACCAGCGCCTACAATGGCAAGTCACGCAGCACCTACCTCCTCAGCTGCACCTGCATCCACGCCTTACGGCGTTCCACATTCTCCGGCACCCCCAGCTTTTACTGGTTCACACCCAGCTTTTACTGAAAATTCTGGTATCCCCCCTACTGGATTTACAAGTCCTATTGGGTTTAATCTGGGTACCGAAGGAGGAGAATCTTCGTCAGGAAGGTCTGTACTGTCCGTAAGTACTGTTGGTGATATTGATGGAAAGGCAAAGACCACCGTGAAGGAGAGATCAATGGCCTTGAAGAGGAAGGACAAAGAAAAGAAGGAAAACGAAGCCAAAATCAAAGAAAAACAGAAGAAATTGAAGGAGATGAGGCTTCATCAAGGGCAATCAACGCCGTTTGTGCAGCCTACTGTGGACCAGGCGTTGTTGGCGGCCGCAATTGCTCAAGCACAGGCAATGGGAGGCGCCGCCGTGAACCCAGTTTTTGTCAATCAGGTTGGGGCAACCACAGGTTTCAACCTGAACCACCTGCTCAATCCGTTGCACATGAGGCTTAGAGGTTCAGTGATGAAGCAGCCCAAGTTCTCAGGACACCCAAACTACTGGGCGTCCTTCGAAAGACAGTTCATGGTTTGGCTGCAGACGGAGAAACTGGACAAGGAACTCTGGATTCTCGGGTTGATGGACTGTTTGACTGGCAAACTCAGGGAAAGTACATATAATCTTTATGTGGAAAGGCAGAATCAAGGAGATCCCCTGACTTATGAAGAGCTGTGGCGAAGTCTAAAAAAAAAAGCCTCTCGACTCCCTGAACATCATTACAGGAACCGTGTTGAGAACTTCAGGGCGATCAAGAAATTGTTCCTTGAAGAGATCCAAAAAGAAAGGCAGGATTGGGAGTTTTTGGTGCAGGAAGCGGAGAACTCGGAAGAAGGCCTTTCTGAAGGCGAGATGAAGAAGATCCTCCTGAGCAAGCTCACGCCGGAGACGAAGCAGAAGATCAGGGACTCCCGGGCGGACCAAAAAGTCCTGGGCAACTGGGTTGAAGTCCGAGGATTGCCAGAGACAATGGGAAAAATGGCAGTTCGTGAGTTGCTACACTCTATCAGTGCTACGGGATTGAAAGACATCACCATTCGTGAGGGCAGATGGAGAGTTGGTTTCCATGATTCTGAACAGTCGGAGTTTTTCTGTAGCATGGTGGATGGAAAGGTGAAGTATAAGGGGACAGTTTTGAAGGTGCGGCCGTGGATCTTCCCGTATGGAGTCGAGCAGATCTGGGACCAACTTGAAAAGTATGCAAACTTAGAACGCCAGAAGTCACAGGATGCACAAGGCTTTGAAGGCAAGGTCAGTGCCGTTGGTGAGAAGGGATGCTCAGTGTGCATTGCCCTTGGAAAGGAAGGTCGAGCGGGGACTCACACGACCGCAGATCACAGGTGGACGCCCTCAGATCTCAAGACAATTCAGTCCAAAATGGATGGAAAGGGAAATTCTCCCAAAAATCCCCAGCAGGATGGAGCACGAGATGCTGACCAGCATGGAAGGGGAAAGGGTAAAGAGCAGTCCAAAGGAAAGAACAGAGATAGGACACCAAAAGATTACTCGCAGCAAGGCGGAGATCCAACCGGCTCAAGATGGACCGATGCTGGTGAAAAAAATGGTGGAAAATCTGGCGAAAAGAGTGGAAAGGGACAAGGAAAGTCCGGGAATCAAGAGGATTCCAGGGTGAATGGCAACCCCCTGTATACGGAGACGCCAGCAAACAAGACGTTCGGCAGCAACAAGGATACTGGAGGTCGAGGCAAGGGCAGATCCAACGAATCCAACCCCAATTCCAACACCTCCAACAACAAAGGCCAAGGAGGTAAGAAAGGTGGTGGTGGAAAGTCATTTGGTGGTCGTGGACGTGGAAAAGGAGTCAATGCCGTTGAAGCAGGAGAAGAATGGGTTGACGAAGGACAAGTACAGGACGTGCAGCCGAGCGTCGAAGAAGAATGGCAATATGGAAGCCAACTTGACCAGATTCCCAACACTGGGGTTGAGGTAGGTAGGTAGGTATCTTCGGGAGCTCGGGATGCCTCCTTTGACATTGCAGGAAGAAGGTCTTACCAAGGGGACGTCCTGTCCCTCCCACTGCCCTATGTCAGGTGCCTCTTGAGCCGCTCCCGCATGTGCTTGGGAAGGCATTTTCGCGGCCACCCGGTCCATGTTTCCTAGCTGGGAGGGTGTCCCCACATGTGTCCATGGGTAGAGCCACATGCCCCCTCCTTTGGGCGGCAGCTCTGGGGGCTGCCCAGCCGTGTGGAGTATCTTTCACCACAAGAGGTATTGCTCCCGCTAGTCTACGGTACGACCGCCTCACCCTTGTGGTTTGAGTTGCGGGGCCACTCTGCTTGGCAGGTGACCCCCTCCTGGACTGTGTACCGGCTTGCCTGTCACCGGTTGCTTCCATGGCTCCGGTTGACGTTTGCCATGGTCCCCGATGCAGCCTGGCCGGGCTCGGACCAGTGGCCTTGGAGTACCGCTCCTGCCACTGGCCCGGTGGGTAGGCTGGGTCGCCCCAGTGTGTCCGACCCATGGGGTATTGGTTCTTTCCTGTCCCTCGGCCGCCCTACGTGTGTGCAGTGTCCTGGGCTGCTTGGCTCCTGTTCACCGGTGTGCCCGCGCGGTTTGCTGTGTTGCGTCTGCGGTGTCCTGAGCCACTTGGCTCCTGTTCACCGGTGTGCTCGCTCGGTGTGTTGTGTTGCGTGTGCGGTGTCCTGGGCCACTTGGCTCCTGTTCACCGGTGTGCGTGCTGTGTGCGGTGCGCGTGTGCCATGGGTCGTTGTGTCCCTCTTCCTCCCCCCTTAATTTTTTTTTTTGGAAGAAAAAGAAAAACAGGGGCGCGCGTACACTGCAGGCACAGGCACGGGCAGCTGCTGCGGCGGTGCAACAGTGTTGTGTCCTCTGGCGTGTGTTGTCAGTGCTGTGGCGGCGGTCGCGCCCCAGGGGTGCGGCTCGCGCGTCCTGATGTACACGGGCTTGGGTCAGGGTGGGTTTGGTGAGGTGTCTCTTTGCTTCTGGAGCTGGCTGGTTAGGCGGCTGTGTGGGCTGTGGGTGTGGGCTGTGGTTACGTTGTTCCCTCGGCGGGCCTGGTTAGGAGTCAAGGGTTAGCGGTTTCGGGGTGTGGCTCGGGTTTGATTTGTGTTTGAGTTTTGGCTCGGTTAGGCGGTTGCGTAGGTAGCGGGCCTGGGTTCGGTGTGTAACGGCAGCAGTGACAGCACTCAATTATACACTGATGGGATCAGAATTTCAATGATTCTCAGATGTACATTAGTGCAGTAAATTTTCCGCTTCATTTCATGTTTTCCGTTCGCCGCCAGATGTCGCCTGTGAGCGCGCGTCGAGTCGCATTTGTCTTTCGTGATTTCCCAATCGGATTTATTTAAATTATCTCGAATGATTTCATGTTGTGTCATTATGTGCGATGAATGCGCATTGAGATTCTATGTCTGCTCCATTTTTGTAGACCGGGTTTTCGTACTCTTCATATTCCACCATGGAGTTCCAAGGACTTACAAGTGCTTCGCATATGTCGCTCCCAGAGGCTGGATATGGGTCTGAAGAGGGTTATGTGGGTTCGGAGATATCAGGGGCAGTGTCGGGCGTTACGACCCCTGGGGCATCAAGGCTACAGGCTTCGTAATTACAAGAAAGATCCGCCACCATGCAGCGGTTACATGGTAGCAGAGGAAATCATGACTCTGCTTCTGGAATCTCCACGGACACTCTGAGATCATCGGACCTTAGCGGGGCTATCACTCGTAGAGAGTCACTGCGTGTTCCCCCTGAGGTTACGTTCGTGGCATCTCCCCAGCAAACCGAGGATCATTCTTCAGAGTGCCCTTACTGTGGCCATAGACATTGGCCTGGAGTTCATACTTGTGCTGATTGTTGTGTGAACGCCCCACCCAACCTTAAACCCAGTCGAGAATCTCCCTCCTCGAGTGAATCTGGTTCCTCCTCTCACGCTCTACCTGATCTTGAAGACAGCAGGAGCGAAGGAGAGCAGTCTGGTACTGGAATTAGTGGTGATCACTGGGAAAACCATTTCCAGCAGATCTGGAATGAGGAATTCCTGCACCGCCAGAATTGGCTGTTGGCGGAGGCGGGCTATCGTGGCCGCCTGATGAACTGGTTCCGGGCGTTGTGCCAGTTCATCAGGGACAGCGGCCGGTTGCGATTCGACGCCCAATTGCAGGAGCAAGAGGACTGGGAGGAGCTGATGGACCAGTTCGACCACCAGGCCGCCGTGATGGTGCAGATGGCCATCATCGCCGAGGAGAGACGCCAGAATGTGCGTCAGCACGCTGGTCCGTCGGGCGCCTGGGGTCCGAACGATGACGAGGTCGACGAAATGAGGTGTGATTCGACACATTCCCAACTCTCCAGGGAGCAATTGTCCAAACTCCCCAGCTCTGCCTCCAGTGTTGACACTTGGGTCGACGAGGTCAGAAGCAAAGGAAAAGGGACAAGATGCCCGTCCTGTGGTGAGTGCGCCAAGGACTGCTGCTGTCGACGACAGATTTTGTCGCTGGAAAACAGGGTGAAGGAGCTGAAGAAGGCCGCCAAGGAGAAAAAGAGGGATGACGACAGCAAGTGGAAGGAGATGGAGCAGAAGCTGGAGAAGCTTACAGATCTGGTACAAAATCTGAGCACTACTGGGCTCACTGGACCAGCGCCTACAGTGGCAAGCCACCCAGCACCTACCTCCTCAGCTGCACCTGCATCCACGCCTTACGGCGTTCCACATTCTCCAGCACCCCCAGCTTTTACTGGTTACATCCCAGCTTTTACTGGAATTTCTGGTATCCCCCCTACTGGATTTGGAAGTCCTATTGGGTTCAATCTGGGTACCGAAGGAGGAGAATCTTCGTCGGAGAGGTGTGTACTGTCTGTTGGTACTGTCGGAGATATTGATGGAGAAGCAAGGACCACCGTGAAGGAGAGATCAATGGCCTTGAAGAAAAAGGACCGGCAGCAGAAGGAAAACGAAGCCAAAATCAAAGAAAAGCAGAAGAAATTGAAGGAGATGAGGCTGCATCAAGCTCAACCAACGCCGTTCGTGCAGCCTACTGTGGACCAGGCGTTGCTGGCGGCCGCAATTGCGCAGGCACGGGCAATGGGAGGCGCTGCAGTCAACCCAGTGTTCGTCAATCCGGTTGGCACAGCCACAAATTTCAACCTGAACCACTTGCTGAACCCTTTGCACATGAGGCTTCGAGGGTCAGTAATGAAGCAGCCGAAGGTCTCAGGACACCCAAATTACTGGGCGTCCTTCGTTAGGCAGTTCATGGTGTGGCTGCAGACGGAGAAACTGGACAAGGAACTCTGGATCCTTGGGTTGATGGACTGTTTGACTGGCAAACTCAGAGAAAGTACCTATAATCTCTATGTGGAAAGACAAAATCAAGGAGATCTCCTGACTTATGAAGAGCTGTATCGAAGTCTCAAGAAGAAAGGCTCTCGACTTCCTGAAGATCATTACAGGAACCGTCTGGAGAACTTCAGGGCGATCAAGAAATTGTTTCTGGAAGAAATTCAAATTGCAAGGCAAGATTGGGAGTTTTTGGTGCAAGAGGCGGAGAATTCGGGAGAAGGACTTTCTGAAGGCGAAATGAAGAAGATCCTCCTGAGCAAGCTCACGCCAGAGACCAAGCAGAAGATCAGGGACTCTCAGGCGGACCAAAAAGTCCTGGGCAACTGGGTTGAAGTCGGAGGATTGCCAGAAACTATGTGTGTGAAAATTGCCAGTTCGTGAGTTGCTACACTCTATCAGTGCTACTGGATTGAAAGACATCACTGTTCGTGAGGGCAGATGGAGAGTTGGTTTCCACGATTCTGAACAGTCGGAGTTTTTCTGCAGCATGGTGGATGGAAAAGTGAAGTATAAGGGAACAGTTTTGAGGGTACGACCGTGGATCTTCTCGTATGGAGTCGAGCAGATCTGGGACCAACTTGAAAAGTAAGCAAACTTAGAGCGCCAGAAGTCCCAGGATGCACATGGCTTCGGAGGCAAGGTCAACGCCGTTGGTGAGAAGGGATGCTCTGTGTGCATTGCCCTTGGAAAGGAAGGTCGAGCGGCGACTCACACGACCGCAGATCACAGGTGGACGCCCTCAGATCTCAAAAAAATTCAGTCAAAAATGGATGGAAAGAAAAATTCTCTCAAAAATCCCCAGCAGGATGGAGCACGAGATGCTGACCAGCATGGAAGGGGAAAGGGTAAGAGGCAGTCCAAAAGGAAAAACAGAGACTGGACACCAAAAGATTACTCGCAGCAAGGCGGAGATCCAAGTGGCTGAAGATGGACCGATGCTGGTGCAAAATCAGGTGGAAAATCTGGTGAAAAAGGTGGAAAAGGCCAAGGAAAGTCCGGGAATCAAGATGATTCCAAGGTGAATGGCAACCCCCTGTACGCGGAGACGCCTGCGAACAAGACCTTCGGCAACAACAAGGATACTTGAGGTTGAGGCAAGGGCAGATCCAACGAATCCAACCCCAATTCCAACACCTCCAACAACAAAGGCCAAAGAGGTAAGAAAGGTGGTGGTGGAAAGTCATTTGGTGGTCGTGGACGTGGAAAAGGAGTCAATGCCGTCGAAGCAGGAGAAGAATGGGTTGACGAAGGACAGGTACAGTAAGAAAAAGTGCTTTTCCAATGCTTTGAGGCATACTCTAGTTGTAATAGTAATGCACTGAGCATCCATGCATTTCTATCTTAGTATTGGTCCAACCAAAAGTGGTGATAACACATTTTGACCTATGGAACCAAACACCCAATCAGGATATGGAGTGGACCCCTTAAACCCCTTTCAATGTGAAGCAAATCATCTTTTCCTGAGTTAACTGAGAACTGACATATCCAAGGCAGAGCCTATGAATTTATCTCTGTTTTTCCATGAATTCTTAGCTATCCTAGTGGTATGCACCCTAGGGGGCTGGGCACCTCTTTTTGAGAGGTCCTGGGTTCAATTCCTGGTCAGCCTAGCTAAGTAGGAAGACCCCATGTGACATGGCAGTGACCTCATCGCCACATGCCCTGCCACCTCAGCACATATGGGACCCAAAACAAAGAGTGCACATCTCCAGGGTCCTCCGTGGGAAATTCCTAATTTCAGGTTGACAGACTACAATAAAATCTTTTCCTGAATTTTTCCGATATCACTGATTTCTGCCCACATATTAGGTATCACTCGATCCGCAATTTCCTGGCGCACACGCTGATCACAATTTGAACAACAGCTGTCCAAAAAATCGATCATGGGCAAAGATCGCACCGTACCAAAAGCCGCAGATCCTAGCAATGGCGCAATTCGAGAAAAGCGACCAACAGCTGAGGGATCACAGACGCAACGCGGCTCTTCGGGAAAGCAGAACAGATGAAAAAGGAAAGAAGAATGATCAACAACCCCAAACTCCCAAATCAAATCAGAAAACAAACGCCGAGAAAAACACTCCAGACGCAATTCCAAGCCAAAATGCGAGTTCAAGCCCAAACGGCAAATCCAAGCGCCACAAGACAAAATGGATTCAAAAAACCACCCCGCAACCAACCCGTGAAACGAAAGAGGCTGTCAACGACGACACCGTCATCAACACCCAACTTCATTACAATGAAAAGCCAACGGTGGATTATGCCAAACTTTCGGAAAAGCGCAACAAGAGTTTCAATTTCATGCCTATGGAAGACTTGGAAACCCACCAAACCACCAACCTTTTTGTGAACGACCCCAATGGCAACTCTCCATCCCAACTCCACCAAGACCTTCAAGATGAAAAAGTTCCGGAAGTCTATCAATTCCAATCTCAAGACAACCGAGTATACTCCGACTACATTACCATGTTACCAACCGAGGACATCATCGCCCAATTCCACAAACAACCTCATGAAATACATTTTGGGGGCACCGACTACCAACACTATTTCAACGAGAAGTACGAGTATTCCGCCCCGTACCCAACGGAAGATCATGCACGAGCCATCAAAAATGCAAAATTGGTCACTCCCCAAAATATCACGACCCTCAACATCATTGCCAACCTCTACGAGTCCCAAACAAGAACTTTCATCTTCACTCCCACTACAAATTACGACTTCAACAAGGACGCCTCGCACAACACATCCGCACACGTGTCCATGTTGCTCAATGCTCTAGCGTCGCTCGCGCGTGCTAAAATACATGTAAGGGGTACGCTAATTCTTTTGGTGTCAGACCCGAGAGTGTGTGAAGCCACGACCGGGATTTGGGATTACTCTCAAGCCTATGCCAAAGCAAGAAGGTTTATGGTTGACCAAAAAATCTCCCAAAACTTTGTTCCGTTGAATATGGTCCTCAAGAATGATCAAAAAGTTTTTGACACTTGCTCCGCCCCACACCCTGAGGGATATATTATGATTACTTTGGACAACCTTTCCGAATTCCAATACACACCGCCCAAATTCTCTCCTATTTCGCCGGGCCATGACCTAGCACAAGCCGAGGCTTTCATCTCTCCACAACAAGAAGCCCGTCACACACCACCAATCACCGATTATGTCAGAATTGACATTTCGCGAGACCTCGAAGTCCTCACCGAGGAAGATGCTTTCCAATTTTTGAACAAATTAATCAAACCCGACCTCCAAGATGCCTCATCCATTACCTCCACCAATTGCGCACACTACCGCGGTGAGATAAAAAAAAGGGGCTCGCCCATTGGCAGCACCCACGCGCGTTTCGACATCGAAACCAACTCAGCCCTCTCCTCCCAAATTGCCAAAACCGTTCAATCCCATTACCCACTAGACAGGAATCCACTCATTATGGCCTTCCCCTACAACCTCTCCGCCCATGAAAATACTTTCATGATCTCCCCCTCAAAAAGCTCCGCGAAAAACGGAGTAAAGCTTGAACCCACGGAGCTTCTAAATCGAGTGGCCTCTCTTGAAAAAATGAATTCGATTCTGCAATTCGCAATTCTACGCACCAAATACTCGGTATTGGTGCATCTGGATGTCCACTCCATTCCAAGCAACACCGAAACACGAGTTTCAAAACTCAAATGGATGAACGAACAATGCAAGAAAGCCGGCCTCACTTTTTTCAATCACGACAACACATATGCAGTTTTGTCCGACGCTCCACTAAGCTATCGTGCCAAACCCTCCTGCACACCGACCGACGCCAAATCGGTGGTCATTTGTGCTCCACGCTCCATAAGTTTTAGAGACATCAACAAAGCAACTTCACTTTTTGGTACCTTCACCTCCATCCAACCGCTGGAATCCAACCCAAGTGCCAAATCACACCAATATTTTGAAGCGCTCTTCCAGAACTTGGGATCCAGTATCCTAGCACACCAAGAAAAAGTTCAAGGCATCACTTTTACATCCGGTTCGCCCAACCTCTTGAAAAAACAAAACATCATTGGGTCATATGCGAAAGACCATGACACTTCTAAATGGGAAGCCACACTCTTGGCCGCCAAAGAATTTGGCTCCGAGAAACAATTGCGCTCCATCAATGAGCGATTGATCGTGGCCAAGCCCCAATGACTCCCCACCCACCCACACTCTTTCTCTCATTCAGTTCTCTATGTCTTCACTAAGTCATTACTCAGAGATGCGGATTCCCTCCGTCCTCACTTTCAATACCAACGGTATGATCTGTTTATCATGCTGCCGATTCTCGAAGCGATAGCATCTAACCATCCGCGATGCATCACCTCGCAAGATATTGTGCCACGCATCGATAACAATGCGAACACACTGGAACGTACACTTTCCTCACAATGCATCCTGCATGCCGTGTGGATTTCGCCCACTCATCTACGGGACGTCAAGATTTTGATTCATCCAAGCCACAACCGGGTACTCTTTTGCACGCCTAGTGTCACTCTGCCCTATCAGTCGCCAGCAAGTGGCCTGACTGATTCCTGTCATGACCGGATGAAGAGTTTATCTTTTGACAAGTGCTTCCTTCTTGACCCAGTCGGGTTACGATTGCCAAAACGGCCTCGGGTTAGACTCGAGGACTCGTCAAGATCAAGGAATGTCTCGGAAGTGGTCAGTGTTAGACACGTGGTCCCATCTCTCTCATCATCATGACGCCGTCAATTGATATTCCCCTCCCACCGGGAGTCCCCCAACCACCAAGTTACCAAACCAACATTCACAAAGCACCTAAACCTACCACACCAACAGACAACTTAATGCACTCTAAAACACGTTTAACACTCACTACTCACAACACTGCCAAAAACATTGACAACCTAGACGCCATTATTCTACGACACCAACAACAAGGAACCGACATACTTTGTTTACAGGAAATACCTACCGCCCCCTCCTTACATTCACTCCTAAACCTACACACTTTCACAAACATATCTTCTGACAAATCCAACGGCACAGCGATTATCATTCACTCCTCCCTATCTCCTTTCGTCACACAAATCAAACACGACAAGGTCAATGGATGCCTTACTGCCATCGACCTTACTATACCAGGCTACCACACACTCCGTATCATTAACGTGTACAAATCACATCACGCCCATCTCCGACACAGGTTAGAGAAAACAACCTCCGCCCTCCAACAAGACCAACCGTGCCACATTCCGCTCGGCGACTTCAACACATATCTCCAACCCTCTCTAGACACGGCTAATATCAAACACAATAAATACTGGCCTTGGCTCCACGACAAGGTACGCCCCACCAATCCTACCACCACACCAACCCTCATAGACCTGTATCGTAAGGACCACCCAGAGACAAAACAGTGGACGCGCCCTGCAAACAAAAGGCTCCCGTCTCACACACGCATCGACTCGATTCTCTCCTCTCCTCTTTCCAACACCATTTTCAAACCTTTTAACACCTTCATTGATATTCACAACGACATCTCCGACCACCGACCCGTATCCACTTCCATAGCCATCCCTACCAATCCGATTAACATATACAACATCCCACACAATTCCATTCACTACCGCCCCCTAAGCAAAGAAGAAAAGTCACACTTTACATCCCTCAGTAAACCTCTTAACGACTGGCTCTCCAAACATCACGACACTCTCTTCCAACAACCCGTCGAACAACTTATTCCTCTGACCGACTTCCTGTTCACCCAACTAGTCACCACCTACAAAAAAGTCACTCATCAAGCACACGAACACAAACCAACCAGCGTGGAGAAACAATTCCTTGACGCTGTAAATAATCTACCTTCTACTACCTCCAGTGCACACAAAACAAAAAAACTTCAAACACTACTCAATGACTGGACCTCAAAAAAACAAGCACAAGCGCACAAGAAACTCCACCACTCCCTCATTTCCAACAAGCGCATAAAAAAGACAATCAACAACATTCTCAACCCCAGAAACACCACTCCCATCTCTCTCTTTGACCAAACTGGTCAACTCACCACCAACCCTTACGAAATGTGCAAATCTATGGGACACGCTCTCTCTTCCCTGGGAGGCCCCCCAGATTTCGACACAGATCCAGCCTTCATCGACACACTCATGACTAACTCCCCGAAAATACCGAACGACGCTCCACTACCACACTTTATCAGAGACTTCTTCAACCTTCTTTTGTCGAACGCTAAACCACACACCGCACCTGGTTTCGACGACACATCTGTCTACCTTTTCTCCGTCTGCCCCCCTGATATACAAACCTACATTTACAGCCTATGTTCCCTCCTTATCGCCGACCACATACCTTTTCACTGGCTTAAAGCAAAAATTTTTCTACTTTACAAAAAAGGCGACCCCCATAATCCTACAAACTACAGACCAATAGCACTACTTAACACACTTTACAAAATCATAGCTTCTTACGGTGCACAGACCCTCACTTACTACGCCACAACATACCACCTCACCAACAACACACAGTATGGCGGACTTCCTAACCACAGAACCACAGACCACATATACACTATGATTGCCAACCTATCACTGCACCCAGACATGTACCACTTATATCTTGATTTAAATAAAGCATTTAACTCCGTTCCTCACCGAGCCTTATGGCAAATACTCTCCAACTACAACATACCTCACTCCATCATCAACCTCATCCAAAACCTCTACGCCTGCCCCCACGCCTTCCTTGTCGTCAACGGCTTCGCCCTCTTTGCAGCCCACTGCATAAGGGGACTTAGACAAGGATGCCGCATGTCCCCCATACTCTTTAACCTCTTTGTCGACCCCATCATTAACCACATACAATCTCTCCTACCTAAACACAGATTCAACGACCTTTTCTCCTTCATCGACGACATCGCCCTCCAAACAACCTCCCATGCCACTCTACACAAAGTGCTTCACTTCCTCTTTATCCAAGGGCCTCGATACGGCCTTTCTTTTAACACGACTAAATCCGAACTACACGCCCTCAACAACGCCACCCACATCACCATTCGTATTAGTCCTACCCAACATTTCAGTACCTTTACCGATGACGGCGACCCCAGGGTTTTTTATAAATACCTGGGCACCTACTTTTTCAACAAACAACAAAACCCCAGCATGCTCCAACTTCTACTTAACACTATTCACGCCTTTTTCGCCAACATATCCACCCTCCCTCTCACACACAACGAAGTCATAAAACTATCCAACATACAACTGATACCTACCCTCACCTACCGTTTAATCTACAACTCACTCCCGCAACAGGACCTCGACAAACTGGACACCACAATTTGGAGTCATATCTCCAAGTTAGGCAAACTATCCTTTCGTACCCCCAATAAAACCAAATACTCCCCCCCACACACACTAGTTCTAAACATCACGAAAATTTCTATCGTAACCCACATCCAAGCCATCAACCATGTACTGTGCTACACACACGACGACGGACCTTCCCACACCAACGAAAGAGTCAAGTACACCTTGCGCTACAAGGCCACTGACCCCAACACCATGCAACGCATGACTGCCCACTCTGCTAGCTTTTTAGGTTTCCACACGCACAACATACCCACAGTCAACCCATGTCTCCCTTCTCAAATCCCTACACACACAACAATCGAAGTCGCCTTTCTCTACTACCAATCCAACAGCCACCCACCAACATATTCCATTACCAAAAATGCCACCCATACCACAAAAATGACCCAGTGGTTCCGAGGCACAGTCGACCACCCCACGCCTCAGAAAACCACAGTTACTTTCCCTGACATGTCCACAATCCTCACCCCCAACCACCAGTTTCGCTTCCTTACTCTCCCCACATCCCAAGATATTTCTAAACCCACCAAGTCTCTCTCCATACCCGACACGGCCAACTTCCCTTTTCCTTTCACTAGCACCACAACCACTCAAAATTTCATTCAATTTACCCTGAAAAACAATCTTTCTCCCCCAAACCCTCAACACCTGCACTACTGGGGGTGCCACGATCTTTTAGACGCACTCGACGCCTACCCTAACGCTACGATTGCCTACACCGACGGGTCGGATGACCCCACAGCTAACACGCCATCGGGCGCCGCAATCACCTTCAACACTACACCGCCAACAACCATCTGCAACACATCACCGGTAAAAGGATCTTACCCAGCAGAAATTTATGCCATTATACTGTTTACATACCTCCAACACCTCGACACTCTCTCTCAACCAATCATTTTTGCCATTGACAACCTGTCGGTTTGCTCCACACTCCACCAAATACAACAATTCAAAACTAAACCCTTCGCTTCTAACGCTAATTGCTTCGCACTTTGGTACAACTATATTTGGGAATTTCTTCACAACACCCACCTTCACATAATCTTCACTTGGATCAAAGGACACGCTGACTTCGCTGGCAATGAACACTCTGACAAAATTTCTAAATGGATATCACTCAACCTCCACCAACACCCAGAACACCACAACCCCGACCCTTTCTACTTCATATACCACAATCATACACCACTGCCAGGACGCATTACACGCAAAACTGTCAAACACCTACTTCCAAGCCATAAACACAACAACATACACCTACCTTCTAGCACCGACTTCTACGCCCACACATCGTGGTTTTCCAGATTACCTTTTAAATGGACTAACGGACTGTACTGTTGCACCGGTTTTCTCCCCGATTACAAACTTAACACATATCAATGCCCCAAATACCACACTCATCACCCCCTCGACCCCATAACAACGGTGACCGAATGCGACACAGCGAAACCTGTTCGTGACCTATTTTTTGAGGTCTGGCAACAACCCTTCAAACAAACAGTCATCGACTGGTGGCTACATGCATCCAAAGGAGAAAGAAGAAACTACATCCGCACGCTCATTCCCAACTCACTCAGTAATTCACTAAGAGCAATCCCACCCAACACTCCCTACTTCCAACACCTACAAAACCTGAAAACAGCCTTTAAACACAGAAGAAAACGACTCAAAACAGCACTGCAAGAGACACAAACCTGGCTCAGACAAAACCCAATTAACGATCTGCACTTACTCCAACCAGATTCCGAAGACAACCCATGGAACAACCAATACTCCATCTACAGCACTTCGTCTCACAACCCCACCTTGTTGACCTACCCAAAAAGGACAAACACAACAGTCACCAATAAACACCCCCACAAACACAGACACGTTCACAGCAAAAACAAGAAAACCAAATCCCAACTACTTAATTTACAGTAACTACCCACTTAGGAACACGTTACCCTAAAAAAGCCATCGCGAAAAGAAACTATGCTCCGCAAGCGACTGGGGGGTTTCTGCCCCGCTTTGGTCTCCGGGTGACGAGTTTCTCCCCCCCTCTTTTTCTTTTTTCTTTTTGTCTTTCTTTCCGTCCTCCTCATCTTCACCACCTGCGTACTGCACCCCCCCCCCCCCTGACACCAGTTGGCAGATCGATGAGATGGTGTAACCTGCCATACCTCCGTATACCCCAATTTCACAAGTACACCAAGAGGATGACTGATTATGAACCCAGATCGACAAATCCTTTGTCCGGGTCTACATCATATATCTACAAAATGAGATAATAACACACAATGCTTTTTATAATACAATCTCTGTGATACATGCATACAATGTCGTAACAAATCCTGGAGACTACGCACACGCGCGCGACCTATAATCTACAGAGACAACGTGCGCATGCACTGCAGCTCAATCCCATTACACTCCCCTCCTAAAATCTGACATACACCTATGGAAGGGTTTGATAATCTACAAAAATGATGGGATGAGTTGCTGTGCCCTATATAAAACTGATGGGTGCCGTAAACCCTGAAATTGGTTCAAGTACACCATGGGGTCAAATCTACCTACACACTCCCCTACCAAGCCTCAGGACCCCTGTCCTTAGCTGTCCAAGGTGGGCCTACCTTGCCTCAGGGCCTAGCTGTCCAAACTTATCTACAACATGCTTCAGTGACCTTAGCCTTCTATAGACGAGAGTGCTATGCCTCAACCCCTAGCTGTCTAGGCCTGAGTGTGTATCATACAATATCTTGTTAAGTTAGATTGAGAATTGGTGTTGAATTGTACAAAACACTGGCAACCCATATGGCACAATAAAATAAATTACAACATCAGTGGGGGGCTTTTGTATGTATCCAGTGGCTTGGCTTTTCCTGCTGCACCTGCACAAAATATTTTGCTCCAAAAGCCCACTGCTGGATTTTTTCCAAACAGTTTTCACAAAAAAGAGCCATCAGTGGTATGGCTACTCATGCAAAAACAATGGTCCTCTGGGTGCACATCCAGAGACCAAAACTGTTTTCAGAGGATCAATAAAAACAGTTTGCATGCCCCACGCGAAAAGGGCAGAGTGGCCCGGGCTCCAACCAGCGCCACTGTAATCAATTCCCTGCAATCCCTGCAAGGACCAAACACAAAGAAAAAAAAAGAGCAAATACTTCCACACCAACAGTGCAGAATTCCAAAGCTGGGCAAACACGCCAGCGCAAGGACTCATCAGAGTCCACTGAGTGTCTCTCCAAAAGAAGACACCCAACAAAATTAGGTGCAAAGCCAAAAAACAGGCCTGAACTCAGGAGGGTCAGCGCCAAGGGCAACTGCAGCGGCAGCGCCATCGCTGATATATATATAAGCCACTGAAAAAACTCGAACCCCAAAAAAAGCCCAGATGCCACAAAGGCACACCAGGGCACTGTCTCAAAAAAGTAAGGCAAGCCTGATAATATGTATGCACCAACCAGTGCAAAACACTTGGCGACTGAGGCTGCCCGCGCCTGAGTGACATACCTGTTTTTCTCATCAACTCATTTGAAATCGGATTCACCTGACAAAAGGGAGCACCCCTGGGAGCTGAGGGTGCAGACACACATTTTACACTCCAGACATCAGATTGAGATCTAAGCAGATTCCTCGGTGCACTGCTTCTCACGCTTCGGCGTCTTCTCCGGCGCTTGACCCTCACGCTTCGGCGTTGTCTCTGGCGCTCACTTGTTACGCTTCGGCGTCTGCTCTGGCGCTTCGCCTTCAAAGAGCTGATCGCAAGCAGCAGACCATCAAATTTTCGTTCCAGACGCTCCAAACGCTCTGTTGTTGACGAAAACGCTTTAGATTCAAGCACAAGCTGTTGAAAGCGAAGCGCAAACTGGTTCTGCAGCTCCACAAAGGCACGCTCCTCGTCACGAGAAACTCCAAAAAAGTCCGTGCGCCGCTCCGCTTCAAAGGCTTCTAAGTCCGCCAGATCCGTGCACTGGATGATCTTGTCCACAATCCAGACTCCCAAAGCGCACTCAAACTCAGCTGCTCCACAAAGGATACAAACACGTGGGCGACGTAACATACTGCGAAAGCAACGGAACAGCGACCGCTCACGGATCACCAATAGATTTGATGATCTTCGAAAATTTTTTTTTCTTCAGACAGGTTGTTCACTCCCAACGCCGATCGTACACGGCGCCAGGCAGCCTCTGCTTACCATGGGCAACAGTGAACACGGTCCTAACAGCGTCACACACAAATAACAGCGACCAGAAGTGATCAGCACGTACACCCGTGTCGACAGCACGTACAGCCACCATGCCCCACTCAATGTTTGCGTCCAGCTCGTTTGCGCCGTCGCTTGCTCTTCGCACCCTCTTCATCGTAGCCCATCTGTTGCTGCTGTAGCGTATCACGCTCTGCCTCCGCTCGGCGTTGCTCTTCCAGTGATGTCGCCTGTTGCGTCGCTGCCTGTCTCTCCATACCACAATAACGAAGAAACATGTAGTTCTCAGCGCGCTCGTGTTCTCCTCTGTAATGGCGCTCGGCCGCGACAAGTTCATGCAGCGCACACAAATCCATCAGCACTTTGTCATTGAAGGCTCGCACCAGAACGCGCTCTGTCCTCTCACGCACGCGTCCCTTCGAATCCAAGCACTCGTCAACACATTCGGGCAGGTTGAAGGAGTAAAATCCATACTTCGCGTGTTTAGTGCAAACTTTTCCACGAGTTTTGTCATCAGGCAGAGCTACTGTCAACGACCGTAAGCGCGTGTCACACACATCAAACCCAAGACCTTGGTAGCCAACCCAGTGATTCTGAGGAAGCTCTCGCCGCATCAAGCGCACTGACACTTCAGCGTGGCCGTCAAACTTCTCATACTCTGTAAAGTGACTGTGAAACTCTCCGGCCAATCTTGCAGTACTCCCCATGGCACCCAGAACTTAGGAGTCGATCTTGTAACCTGCCATACCTCCGTATACCCCAATCCCACAAGTACACCAAGAGGATGACTGATTATGAACCCAGATCGACAAATCCTTTGTCCGGGTCTACATCATATATCTACAAAATGAGATAATAACACACAATGCTTTTTATAATACAATCTCTGTGATACATGCATACAATGTCGTAACAAATCCTGGAGACTACGCACACGCGCGCGACCTATAATCTACAGAGACCACGTGCGCATGCACTGCAGCTCAATCCCATTACAGATGGGACCACGTCAGCACTTTTTTGATGCTCTCCTCCAGCTCCGTCTCGCACACCTTCCAGTCAATCATCCAATTTACAGCCTTTTTCCCAGCCACTGCTGTCATGTGGTACCTCGGCATTCACTGGTGGTATGAACCAGAAGGTTTTGGATACTATCATTGCTGGTTCTGGATACCGGAACCTCGGCAGCCGTCCCCGGAAGTCCTGTGGTACCTGGAATAAAAGAACACAGCATTCCAGTGCTCCGAGCCCTTACGCTGCATGCCAACAGATTGATAAAGTACCCTGAGATCCTCGTTCCCGTCTCCTTGAACATTGAAGTTGGCCTGTGAGTCCCTTAGCCTGTGAGGTCAATTTGAAACCGGCAACAGCTCAATTACTACAGTAAGAACACCTCAGCCACCACTCGTTTCTCAGAACTTTCCGAACGCTTCTGAAGTCAGTGGTTTCCACTTAACTGGAGGTCCCCTGATGTTCTAAGGCCGGGACTATTTGTTTGTTTGTGACTTCTATATATATATATATATAAATATATATACAGTCCCTTTTTTTTTTTTTTTCGATTCGTCTTGCGTCATAACACCAACCACAGGGCTAATGGCGAAGCCACAGCCCACAGTAACCAGGCCTTTGGTGCATATTGGAGCAGGGTCACACCCCCTGAGTTACTGTACATATGGCTGCTGTCCTTCGATGAACTTCGGCTCGCCATGAACGCTCACTTGCCCGTGGTTAGGCCGCTTTTGTGTTATGCTCGCCGGGGGGCAACCCCCATGCACCAAAAAGAGTGCACATCTCCTGAGATGGCACTATGGAGACAGAGTGACCATGGGGCAGTTTTCTAACTCTTTTCCAACACATTTCAGCTATCTTTGTGAATATGCATTCATTTGTGACCTGAGTTGCAGTTTCTGTGAATATCCAATCATCTTTCACTGTTTACACTGCAGCCCTTCATGCTTTGATCCTGATTATTTTCTCCTTGCATACTTCTGGCTTGGGCTATCCTGGATTGACTTGGATTTACTGTATTTCAACAAACAAAAGCTTTTCATCTCCAAAAACAAGCAGCAGGACACCCTACAGCAACAGCAAGCAGCAGGAGAAGCAAAAACACAGTGCTGAAACCACTATAAACTTTTCTGGTAGCAAGAGGCAGCCTGTCTCTGTGCACCGGCAGCGACCCCGCGCCGTACATCCAGTGCTCCGAGTACAGGCACATATAAGCAGAAGGGTGACTGAAGATGGACACAAGGAAGGAGGAGGCCGACGTGAAGACAGCGCCAGCGCCTGAGGCACCGGCAAGGCCAGCACCCGGCGCTGTACCTTCGGCGGAGCCCTTACATCGGCCAGTGGAAGCGACTGAGGACTCCCTGGATGGACTCCAGACGGCCTTTGGGGCCTTGTCAGTCGAGGAGGTGGTCTCTCAGCCTGTGAAGAGGAAGAGAGAGAGCGAGAAGGATGCTGGAGACGAAGCAGACGAAGGAGAGGAACAAGGGCAAGACCCGACGCATGACCCTACCTTCGAAGGCGCACCAAGCGCTTCTGGCCTCCACGCATCACCCTCTCCTATAACCACCACACTCCCAGCCGCTGCAACATCCACTTCCACAACCAACCCGCCTATGGCAGAGGGCACAGGCTTTACTGGCATGCCTCCCTACCCCGCCTATGGTATGGGCCCACCTACCACTGCGCTCCATGAGGCAACTACTGCCAGTGAGCCGGTGGCTACCAGCTCTGCGCCGCGATGGTATGCGGCTGAATGTCCCCATCCACTACCCGCTACTGGAACCTATGTGGATGTTCCTGGGTATGCACCTGGCTATGCAACCTTGAGTGGGTTGAGGAGAGGACCCGAATCTCTTGGTGGCAGGAGTAGAGGATCGGGAAGATCCTCCAATAAGTCCCTGACGCGGTCGGAGGTCAACGAGGTGCCCCGAGGAGAGACTTCAAAAATCATGGGCGACCTCACTCAAGAGATCAGAGAGAAGCTGGAGCCCCTGATGATCCCGCCCCAAGCGTCACCTATCTCGGTGGGAATGTCACCCCACCGAGTCCAGGCCGACCACCTGGCGGCAGGGTTGACAAACACCCTGGGGAGCCTGAGGAGCCGACCGATGCCGACTCCAGCACCTATACCGAGAAGTCCTTTCGTCCCGAGAACGGCGCAGCCGCCCTACAGCCACGTGACGAACTCTACGAGGGCCGAGCTGGACCGGCTGGGGCTGACAGCCTTGAGGGCTATGGTGGACGTGGAGCCTTATGGCTCCAGTGATCTAGGCGGAGACCCCTTGTAACGGCAGCAGTGACAGCACTCAATTATACACTGATGTGATCAGAATTTCAATGATTCTCAGATGTACATTAGTGCAGTAAATTTTCCGCTTCATTTCATGTTTTCCGTTCGCCGCCAGATGTCGCCTGTGAGCGCGCGTCGAGTTGCATTTGTCTTTCGTGATTTCCCAATCGGATTTATTTAAATTATTTCGAATGATTTCACGTTGTGTCATTATGTGCGATGAATGCGCATTGAGATTCTATGTCTGCTCCATTTTTGTAGACCGGGTTTTCGTACTCTTCATATTCCACCATGGAGTTCAAAGGACTTACAATTGCTTCGCATATGTCGCTCCCAGAGGCTGGATATGGGTCTGAAGAGGGTTATGTGGGTTCGGAGATATCAGGGGCAGTGTCGGGCGTTACAACCCCTGGGGCATCAAGGCTACAGGCTTCGCAGTTACAACAAAGATCAACCACTATGCAGCGGTTACATGGTAGCAGAGGAAATCATGACTCTGCTTCTGGAATCTCCACTGATACTCTGAGATCGTCGGACTTTAGCGGGGCTATCACTCGTAGAGAGTCGCTGCGTGTTCCCCCTGAGGTTACACTCGTAGCATCTCCCCAGCGAACCGAAGATCAACCATCAGAGTGCCCTTACTGTGGCCATAGGCATTGGCCTGGAGTTCATACTTGTGCTGATTGTTGTGTGAACGCCCCACCCAACCTTAAACCCGGTCGAGAATCTCCCTCCTCGAGTGAATCTGGTTCCTCCTCTCAAGCTTTGCCTGATCTTGAAGACAGCAGCAGCGGAGGAGAGCAGTCTGTTACTGGAATTAGTGGTGATTACTGGGAAAACCACTTTCAGCAGATCTGGAATGAGGAATTCCTGCACAGGCAGAACTGGCTGCTGGCGGAGGCGGGCTATCGTGGCCGCCTGAGGGACTGGTTCAGGGCGTCGTGCCAGTTCCTCAGGGACACCGGCCGGTCAAGATTCGACGCCCAATTGCAGGAGCAATAGGACTGGGAGGAGCTGATGGACCAGTTCGACCACCAGGCCGCCGTGATGGTGCAGATGGCCATCATTGCCGAGGAGAGACGCCAGAATGTGCATCCGCACGCTGGTCCGTCGGGCGCCTGGGGTCGGAACGACGACGAGGTCGACGAAATGAGGTGCGATTCGACACATTCGCACCTCTCCAGGGAGCAGCTGTCCAAACTCCCCAGCTCCACCTCCAGTGTTGACACTTGGGTCGACGAGGTGAGATGCAAAGGAAAGGGGACGAGATGCCCTTCCTGTGGCGAGTGCGCCAAGGACTGCTCCTGTCGACGACAGATTTCGTCGCTGGAAACCAGGGTGAAGGAGCTGAAGAAGGCCGCCAAGGAGAAAAAGAGGGATGATGACAGCAGGTGGAAGGAGATGGAACAGAAGCTGGAGAAGCTTACAGATCTGGTACAAAATCTGAGCACTACTGGGCTCACGGGACCAGCGCCTACGATGGCAAGCCACCCAGCACCTACCTCCTCAGCTGCACCTACATCCACGCCTTACGGCGTTCCACATTCTCCAGCACCCCCAGCTTTTACTGGCCACCATCCAGCTTTTACTGGAATTTCTGGTATCCCCCCTACTGGATTTACAAGTCCTATTGGGTTCAATCTGGGTACCGAAGGAGGAGAATCTTCGTCGGAGAGGTCTGTACTGTCGGTTGGTACCGTCGGAGATATTGATGGAGAAGCAAGGACCACCGTGAAGGAGCGATCAATGGCTTTGAAGAAGAAGGACCGGCAGCAGAAAGAAAACGAAGCCAAGATCAAAGAAAGGTAGAAGAAATTGAAGGAGATGAGGCTGCATCAAGCTCAACCAACGCCGTTCGTGCAGCCTACTGTGGACCAGGCGTTGCTGGCAGCCGCAATTGCGCAGGCACAGGCAATGGGAGGCGCCGCAGTCAACCCAGTGTTCGTCAATCCGGTTGGCACAGCCACAAATTTCAACCTGAACCACCTGCTGAATCCGTTGCACATGAGGCTGAGGGGTTCAGTAATGAAGCAGCCTAAGTTCTCTGGGCAGCCCAATTACTGGGCTTCGTTCGAACGACAGTTCATGGTGTGGCTGCAGACGGAGGAGCTCGACAAGGAACTCTGGATTCTCGGGTTGATGGACTGTTTGACTGGCAAACTAAGGGAAAGTACCTACAATCTTTATGTGGAAAGGCAGAATCAAGGAGATCCCCTGACGTATGAAGAGCTGTACCGAAGTCTCAAGAAGAAAGTCTCTCGACTTCCTGACGATCATTACAGGAACCGTCTGGAGAACTTCAGGGCGATCAAGAAATTGTTTCTGGAAGAGATCCAAATAGCAAGGCAAGATTGGGAGTTTTTGGTGCAAGAGGCGGGGAACTCTGGAGAAGGACTTTCTGAAGGCGAAATGAAGAAGATCCTCCTGAGCAAGCTCACGCCGGAGACGAAGCAGAAGATCAGGGACTCCCAGGCGGACCAAAGAGTCCTGGGCAATTGGGTTGAAGTCCGAGGATTGCCAGAAACTATGGGAAAAATGGCTGTTCGTGAGTTGCTACACTCTATCAGTGCTACTGGATTTCAAGGACATCACTATTCGTGAGGGCAGATGGAGAGTTGGTTTCCACGATTCTGAACAGTCGGAGTTTTTCTGCAGCATGGTGGATGGAAAAGTGAAGTATAAGGGAACAGTTTTGAGAGTGCGACCGTGGATCTTCTCGTATGGAGTCGAGCAGATCTGGGACCAACTTGAAAAGTATGCAAACTTAGAACGCCAGAAGTCCCAGGATGCACATGGCTTCGGCGGCAAGGTCAACGCCGTTGGTGAGAAGGGATGCTCTGTGTGCATTGCCCTTGGAAAAGAAGGTCGAGCGGCGACTCACACGGCCGCAGATCACAGATGGAAGCCCTCAGATCTCAAGACAATTCAGTCCAAAATGGATGGAAAGAAAAATTCTCCCAAAAATCCCCAGCAGGATGGAGCACGAGATGCTGACCAGCATGGAAGGGGAAAGGGTAAAGGGCAGTCCAAAAGGAAAAACAGAGACTGGACACCAAAAGATTACTCGCAGCAAGGCGGAGATCCAAGTGGCTCAAGATGGACCGATGCTAGTGGAAAATCTGGTGGAAAATCTGGTGAAAAAGGTGGCAAAGTCCAAGGAAAGTCCGGGAATCAAGATGATTCCAAGGTGAATGGCAACCCCCTGTACGCGGAGACGCCTGCGAACAAGACCTTCGGCAACAACAAGGATACTGGAGGTCGAGGCAAGGGCAGATCCAACGAATCCAACCCCAATTCCAACACCTCCAACAACAAAGGCCAAGGAGGTAAGAAAGGTGGTGGTGGAAAATCATTTGGTGGTCGTGGACGTGGAAAAGGAGTGAATGCCGTCGAAGCAGGAGAAGAATGGGTTGACGAAGGACAAGTACAGGACGTGCAGCCGAACGAAGAAGAAGAATGGCAATAGGGAAGCCAACTTGACCCAAATCTCAACACTGGGGTTGAGTGGCAGGAGACAAAACCCATCAGGGTAGTTGGGGCGGTGGATGGACGCTGCTGGGACCGGCTGGCGCGCTCCTCCGGCCTCCTTTACCCTGCCTGGGTCCTCAGCGCTGTCCGGCGAGGCAAGCAGCGCCAGTTTGTCTGCTGGATCCAGGTCAGATCGACGGATGGTAAGGTTAAACTTGCCAGATGTCTGATTGACAATGGTTCAGAAGTCAATCTGGTGAGGAAAGGCTTTCTGCAGGAGGATGAGACGAAGATGTCCTCGACACCTGTCCAGCTGGAGTGAGTCAGCGGACATCGCCTTGACGGTGGCGACAGAGAAGCAGAATTGACGGTCAGATTGGTGAAACAATCTGTGTGGAGCGTGGAAGAGACGGTCACGGAGGAGTGGTTTCCTGGAAAATTCTATGAAGCCAGTATAAAGTATGATATATTCTTGGATCAACCTTGGCTTCCCGCTCACCGTGTGTCGCCCATGGGACACAGGACATGCTTCCTCCAAGATCCGTCGACCAGCGACCCGTCTGACCTGTATTATCTGCACCCATATACCAAGAGTATCCACCAATTCAAGGAGCGAAATAAGCTGCATTTTCAGCAAGATGGGCAGGAATGGACAAGGAATCAAGAAGAATTCGACGAAGGAAAGGTGGAATCTTTGAACTGCAAGAAGTGGAAGTCAGTTTGCTATCGAGTGGTCGACAAATGGCGGGACATTCTGGTGGATTATTTCGAAAGGAACCACAATTTTCGTCCTCAAGTTGATGCCTTTGCAAACAAGAAGAATGAAAGATTTCCGAAGTTCTACGACGATGCCTGGAGTGAGGACTGGTCTGAACCTCTTTGGATCAATCCGCCCTTCGACGTTTTCCCTTGTGTGGTGCAGAAGCTGAAGCAATCCGGCGGAAAGGCGATTTTAATTGTCCCCAATTGGCCAAGACAAGAGTGGTTCAAGGACATTATGGACATTTCAATCGACATTGTCGAGCTACCTCACAAGGGAGTGAAGCTGTATTGTGAAGACAATGGCAAGCCTTTGCCACAGCGTTCGTGGAGCACGTTGGCGTGCTTAGTTGACGGGAATCTGGGAGATTATTGGCAAGATGGCAGTGAAATGGGAACAGAAGTGGTCATTTCAAATTCCTCAAGAATCGATGAAATTGAGGTGGATGAAGACGATCGAGAGCGGAATCCCGACGTATCGTCGCGGAAGGAGGGAAAGACAATCGGCGTCCCTCAAGAGAACGCCTCCATCCATTACAATTCGTCCCCATCAGACAAGAATCAAGCCAAAAAAGTCAAGATTTCAAGCAAGAATGATGACAAATCTCCAAGAATCTCGCCTGAATTGACAGGAATGAAGCTGAATTCGTCCGACCATCCCTTCAAGACATTCGTGGACCCCTTTCATTGGTGGGATCCCACGGAGGAGCGAGCTCAGGTGAGCTTCATCCGCCAGCAATGTGACGAGGAAGTTTGGAATGAAGTGGCCAAGAACATGAGACCACGACCAACAATTCGCAAATTGGTGGACATAATGTTGGTGATTAAATGTGGGAATCAGGTCGACGGAGACAAGATATCTGCAAGAAGGGACGCAGTGTTCGAAGATTATCAAGATGACGTGCTGAGTGGGAAGTTGTGGAAAAACCCCCCAATTCGATGTGAAAATGGGGAAGCCAAGATTGACATAATCGAAGGCTCAAAGGTGCACAAACAACGTCCATTCTATCTACACGGCACCAAAGCAGATGCCCTGCGAAAGATTATTGAGCGCAATCTCTATGAGTTCGGTTGGTTGGAGGGCTGCATGAGTTCTGAGTGGTGTTCAGCACCATTTACTGTGCCAAAACCCCCACCTGCTGACCAATCCAGCATAGATGTTTGGCGTCTAGTGGTGGATTACAGAGCCCTGAATGCCGCCACAGTACCAGACGCGCATCCTCTTCCTTTAATCGATAAGGAGATCGCCGCGAGAGCCAAAGGCAAGCTCTTTACTGTGTTGGATTTGCGCCATGGCTTTCACCAAATGCCACTTCGAAAAGAGGATAGGCATTTGACGGCAATGTGCACGCCCTGTGGCACTGTCCAGTGGACTGTACTGCCGATGGGTCTGAAGAATGTGCCGTCGATGTTCCAGAAGATGATGGAGACTATTTTAATTCAGAAGCACAAGTCTCTGGATTTACAAGAATTCTGCAGCATCTACATTGACGACCTTCTGATTGCCACGCCGTTGGGAAAAAACTTTGATGAGTGCCTGAAGTTGCACGAAGAACAAGTTCGAAAAGTTCTCGAAGTCCTTCGACAAGAGAAGCTCGTGTGTGGACCCAAGAAGGGCAAGATGTTCCTCCAGAGTGTGGAATTTTGTGGCTCTGTCTTGGAAGATGGGACAAGAAGACCAGCCCCAGGAAAAATGGCTGCCCTGCAGCTCTGGGAAAGGCCTAAAACCATCACGCAGCTTCGTGCCTTTTTAGGCTGCTGCAATTACTACCACGAGTTCCTTCCTCTCTACGCCAAGTTCTCTGGTCCATTGACAGAGTTACTCAAGGTTGGCAAAATAGAAGGAAAGAAAGGATCTCAAGTCAAGCTCAAGTGGACGCCAGAATGTGAAGAAGCCTTTACTGGTCTCAAGGAAGCACTGGCAAATGTGGTTACATTAAAGACTCCGTGGTTAGAAGGAGGACCTTTTTATATTCGTACAGACGCCAGTCGTTACGCCATTGGTGCTACCATCGAACGAGTGGATGACGAAGGTCACCATCATCCTTTGGCTTTCTGGTCTCGCAAGCCTACAACAAGACAGCGAAATTGGAGTCCAAGGGAACAAGAAGCCTACGCAATCCTTTGTGCCCTACCGCGTTATGAAGGTTGGATCTTGGGCCATCGCGTTGAGGTACTGACTGACCACAAGTCACTTGAGAGCTGGAGGACAGAACATGTGGATACCCCTGGTGTACCAGCTAGGGGAAGAGGCCGTTGGCATGAAACTCTCAGCAGATTTGACCTCCATGTGACTTACATTCCGGGTCGCTACAATACAGTGGCGGACGCCCTGAGTCGCTGGGCCTACCCAGCCTCAGAGGCTTACTCTGAAGTGAGTTTTCATGGGACAGCGACGGATAAAGCTGAAGTGATCGAGGTAGGGTAGGTAGGTAGGTAGGTATCTTCGGGAGCTCGGGATGCCTCCCTTGACATTGCAGGAAGAAGGTCTTACCAAGGGGACGTCCTGTCCCTCCCACTGCCCTATGTCAGGTGCCTCTTGAGCCGCTCCCGCATGTGCTTGGGAAGGCATTGTCGCGGCCACCCGGTCCATGTTTCCTAGGTGGGAGGGTGTCCCCACATGTGTCCATGGGTAGGGCCACATGCCCCCTCCTTTGGGCGGCAGCTCTGAGGGGCTGCCCAGCCGCGTGGAGTATCTCTCACCACAAGGGGTATTGCTCCCGCTTGTCTACGGTACGACCGCCTCACCCTTGTGGCTTGAGTTGCGGGGCCACTCTGCTTGGCAGGTGACCCCCTCCTGGACTGTGTACCGGCTCGCCTGTCACCGGTTGCTTCCATGGCTCCGGGTGACGTTTGCCATGGTCCCCGATGCAGCCTGGCCGGGCTCGGACCAGTGGCCTTGGAGTACCGCTCCTGCCACTGGCCCGGTGGGTCGGCTGGGTCGCCCCAGTGCGTCCGACCCATGGGGTATTGGTTCTTTCCTGTCCCTCGGCCGCCCTATGTGTGTGCAGTGTCCTGGGCCGCTGGGCTCCTGTTCACCGGTGTGCCCGCGCGGTTTGCTGTGGCGTGTCTGCGGTGTCCTGGGCCGGCTGGCTCCTGTTCACCGGTGTGCTCGCTCGGTGTGTTGTGTTGCATGTGCGGTGTCCTGGGCCACTGGGCTCCTGTTCACCGGTGTGCGTGCTGTGTGCGGTGCGCGTGTGCCATGGGTGGTTGTGTCCCTCTTCCTCCCCCCCTAATTTTCGGTTTTTTTTTTCTTGTTTTTTTTTTTTTTACTTTTTTTTTTTGGGAAAAAAAAAGAAAAAACAAAAAAGAGAAAAACAGGGGCGCGCGTACAGTGCAGGCACAGGCATGGGCAGCTGGTGCGGCGGTGCAATAGCGTTGTGTCCTCTGGCGTGTGTCGTCGGTGCTGTGGCGGCGGTCGCGCCCCAGGGGTGCGGCTCGCGCGTCCTGATGTACACGGGCTTGGGTCAGGGTGGGTTTGGTGAGGTGTCTCTTTGCTTCTGGAGCTGGCTGGTTAGGCGGCTGTGTGGGCTGTGGGTGTGGGCTGTGGTTACGTTGTTCCCTCGGCGGGCTTGGTTAGGAGTCAAGGGTTAGCGGTTTCGGGGTGTGGCTCGGGTTTGACTTGTGCTTGGGTTCTGGCTCGGTTAGGCGGTTGCGACGTTAGCGGGCCTGGGTTCGGTGCCTTTGGGCGTAGTGGTGCTCGTTGTCGTGTGCGTTGGCTTCCTTCGGCGTCCGGTTCGTTTGGTGACTTCTGGGTGGGGCCTGGCGTGGCGCCCCGTGGCGGTGGTTTGCTGGGTAACGGGGTTAGATGGCGGCGCCGCTGGCCGGGGGGTCAGGCGCGTCGTGTTGTGTGGCGCGCAGGGCTCCTGGGGTGCTGTGGGTGTCGCCGGTGTCGGTGCGCCGACGCTTGTGGGGTGGTGAGGGGGTGTGTGTGTGCGGGGCTGGGCTTTGGGTGATGTCCCACAGGCGGATGCCGTCTCGCTGCGTTTCCTGGAGGGTCTCCCGCAGGCGCCTGAGGACATACGGGTGGTCCTGGGGCGCGGGGAGGTTGCGGGGGTGGACTCCCAGGGGGTGGAGCGCATCGGCCAGCATGGCTTCCCATGCGGCCTGCGGCATCCACCCCCCCGCCGGCTGGAGGCGGCAGTTCTCCACCGACCCCTTGCGGGGCCGATGGACCAGGCCCTCGAGGGAGGGCTCTCCCCGGGCCCACTTTCGCAGCTCCCAGAGCTGCGTGTGGGTCCAGCGCTGCCACCACTGTTCCTGGACGGGCCTGCGGTCTTGGGCGGAGGAGTGGGCGTGGGTGGGTGTGACGGGGTCGTGGGGACCGGTGGCGGTGGCGGGCCTGGGGGATTCCTCGTAGTCCTGTTCCATGGGGGTGCGTGGGGAGTGGGGGTGCACGCGGATGTGGACCCGCGGGTGTGCGCGTACGGTCTCCGCCTCGGGGTTGGGCGGGGACTCGCGGCGGCGGCGGTAGTGGGACATGCGTTGTATGTGGGCTGTCATCGAGGGTTGGTAGGGGGGTGGGGACGCTGCTGGTGGACCCTGGCGTGGTTCTGGCTTGGTCGGGAGCGGTCCGTGGGCCTGGGATGCGGGCTTTGAGAGGTGGCGGGACGAGGTGCGTCGCGCTTCGGCCGCGGCGCGCTCCGCCATGAAGGTGGTGGCGGTGGCGTCGGTGACGGTGGGGGGGCGCCGCGCTGGGCGCTGCTGCCTTCGGGCCTGGGACGGCTCGGGCCGGATGTCGTAGAGGACGTCCTCGGGGGTTCGGGCTCGCGCTGCCGTCGTGGCGCCGGGTTTGGGCTTGGGTTTGGGCTTGGCTGCGGGTTGCGGTCGTGGCGTGCTGGCGGGTTTGGGTGGCCGTTTGGCGGCGGCCCTGGGTTTCGGCTGGGTCGTGGGTGTGGGCTTCGTCAGGGCGTGGGCCTTGGCGGCGGCGGGGCTGCTCGCGGTGGGGGCGGGTTTGGAGGCCCGTTTGGGAGGTGTCCCCCGGGGCCTGGGGGGTGGAGTGCTGGATGAGGACGTGGTGGTGGTGGTGGATGAGATGGTCGTGGTGGTGGAGGTTGTGGAGTCGGAGGCGGAGGAGAAGGCTGTTGGAGACGGCGGAGGGTCCTGGGCTTCGGGGGCGGGCGTATGATGCTGGGTCCTGTAAGTAGCGAGAACGAGGGTGCAGGTTCGGGCATCGGGCGTGTGCGCGCGCTTTCCCTGGTGATCCGTGCGTGCTGGTGCTGGCGTGGCGGCGTTGTCTCGGCTGCGCGGGCACGTGGGTTACCCGGGGGGTGGCCATATCTGCTCCAGGACGTGCGGGTGTGTTTGCTGGAGGTAGTCGAGGGTTACTCCGAAGTGAGTTTTCATGGGACAGCTACGGATAAAGCTGAAGTGATCGAGTTCGACAAGGAGGAACAAGCACTGATCAAGAAACATTGTCTCCAATGTTCGATTAAAAATCGGATGAAGGTGGATTTGGTCAGATGCAAGGAGATTACCAAGGCAGATCAGACTGCAGGAGTTAACTCTGACTCTGAGTCGTCGCTGCCACTCCTGAATGTGTTTCCTACGACGAGATCCAAAGCGAAATCCACGCTCCCTCCACAACAAAAGGACAAGGAAACTTCCTTCCTCTATGTGGATTGGACGAAGATGTACAAGGAGGTCAGGTTTTTTGGGTCTGTATACCACAAGTTGAAAGGGGACAAGCCTTACGACTCTGAAGAGACGTCTGATTTCAAAATCCAAGGCGACAAGTTATTTTGGCAAGGACGGATTTGTGTTCCTGATTGTCTGATTGACCAATATGTCAAACATTGGCATCGGAATGAGACAGCCCACACACATTCTCGTGTGCTGGAGCAGGAACTACGCCACAGAGTGTACACAAGGGACCTCAAGAGTGCCTGTGAACGAGTTGCCAAAGGATGCAAGCAATGTCAGGCGACCATCCCGTTGAATCAAAATGCAGAAGGACTAGTGAAGGGATTACCAATTCCTGAGAGGCTGTTCGACAAGGTGACGGCGGATGTCTTCGAGTTGGGACAAATCCAAGAGGAATGTCTCTACACGAGGAAGCCTATCGATGGGGTTTTGTTAATTCAAGACCGCCACAGTGGCTACATCCAGGTCCTCCCTTGCAACACGAAGCATCTCACCTCTGAAATGGCTGCCAAGTGGACTGCAAGTCAGTGGATGAGTAACTGGGATGTGCCCAGTGAAATTCTGACGGACAGTGGGAAGGAGTTCATTGGGACTTAGTGGGAGAACATGTGTGCTCTATTGGGTGTGCATCATCTTCGTGCCCGAGTCTACGACCATCGAGATCTCCCTGCTGAACGCACTGGAAGAATTCTTATCTCCATTCTGAGAAAATTCCTGGCGACTGAAAAAGACTACAATTGGTTGGAGACAATTTACTGTGTCGTGAGAAGATACCATCGTACCAAGAATTACACTGGATTAAGCCCGAATGAGCTGGTTTTTGGTCGAGAGAAGATGGGTCCAGGACCAGTGGTGTATCATCCAAGGCAGTGCTACGACGCCTCGCAATGGTTTGAGAGGATCAAGGATTTAGAATCCAAGTGGATCCAAGCCAAAGTGGAAAGTCAAGCAGATTGGTTGAATTTCAAAAATAAGTCAAGAACGCAAGGAAAACCGTTCGAGAAAGACCAGCAAGTTTGGCTTCGTAAGTCAGACGAAACCCTGAAGGACGACAACAAATTGTTACCTTTGTGGGATGGCCCATTCCAAGTCAGTGGTCAACTAAGTGAGACTACATTCAACATTGAAATTGAGCCAGGCAGGCATCAAGAAGTACATCGAGACCGTTTGAAGGCCGAAGTACCCTGCCCCAAAGGAAGGTTCAAGCCCCTCTATTGGACTTCGAAGTACCTGAGCGACAGGAAGATGGTCACAAGCAGTTTTGAGCTGGAGAAGATTCTTGATTACAAGAAGAATGCTCGAAACAAGTGGTACTTTCTGTGCAGATGGAAAGGATTCGGTCCAGAAGAGGACAAATGGGAGCCAGCTTCAAGTTTTATCCATGGGTATACGGATACTTTCATCAAGTTCCTGAAGAAACACCCTGAGATTGACAAAGAGCTCTCACTAATCAAAGACTGTGTCACCAAGGAAGACTTACAAGCACAAGAAGAAGCTCCAATTGTGGCAGAATCTATTCGAGACAAGATCTGATCAGAATTTGGCTCGCCGAAACTTTCGAAAACGTTTACGGTCGACATATACCCTTGGCATGGAGACACAACAGTCCTGACACATCGTCTATGTGGTTCGATGGACAGATGATGAAACATTCTGGGGTCATCCTGGTCATTCCATCCATCATTCCCATCATGGTCATCATGTGAATTATGTGCTTCATCTCAGATGATTCCAATCCGAAGATCTGAAAGGCCATTATACTCAACCACGACGACACTATCGCCTTTTGCTGTCGACTGGGCCCCTTTACTCGCCTTGGGAAGGACTCGTTCGAGTTCGTGCTCACTACAGAGATTCTGGCACATGACTGAGTCTGATTCATTTCATGTGTTTGACGGATCTGCTGAGTATGATTTCCATCAGCTCTTGCATTGAGACAGTTGGTTTGTTTTCCAATCTACCACTGTCAAAGGGCTTATATAGACCAAGTGACGACGATGGTGTTCTGACCTGTGTCGACTCGCTGTTCATCTGTGGATTGTGTTGGAATCCCCCTCAGAATCAGCTCAATTTTGGCAAATTCCCAGTACCAAGCATTGGATGCTTATACATTCTGGGACTATAACGAGTCAATTACCCCTTCTGGCTCATACTGGATTAAACATGAAGCCCTGGGAACAATACTGACAGTGTGGGGATACCCCACTGGGTTTTCTTGGCTATCATTACTTTAAATGATTGGATTTCCATCATGGGATTCATCATCATCATGAGGATTTGACCTGGATTGGCTATGAATGAGAACTGGATTTCCGTTCAACACAACACACAGAGTCTATCGACAATGAATTGGACCTTTATTGGCTTGTTGCAGACTTCGCCACCCTCAATCCGTGTGCAATTCACTGGATTTGGTCTCAATTCAAGCACATTTTGTACCATAATCTGGCATCTGGTCTCATGACTGCAAATGACACCAGCCAGTTTCACATAGCTTGGACTCCATGAAGGGATACCCTATTTTTTTGATGCTCGACGACATGGCGATGTTCGTTTTCTGTTTTCTGGCAGTGGGATGTCAGATCCTGATCTCATCATGAATCATGGATCATGGATCATCATGTACATTCTTCACTCAGACTTTCAATTTTCGAATTTTCGAGCTTGAACGAAGCTTTTTCTGTGTGCCCTGAGGTACATATACGTTTCATTCAAGTCGATGGCCATCGCGAAGCACAGATCTCAGCACAATTTTACTCAATTCAGCTCAATTTCACACATTTTGCCTTAGATTAGTCGGTTTTTGGTCACTTTCGCCGTTTCGTTCACTTCACTTGACCCAGCCTGACATACTGGCGTATGTTTTCAGAGGGGGAGTGTAACGGCAGCAGTGACAGCACTCAATTATACACTGATGTGATCAGAATTTCAATGATTCTCAGATGTACATTAGTGCAGTAAATTTTCCGCTTCATTTCATGTTTTCCGTTCGCCGCCAGATGTCGCCTGTGAGCGCGCGTCGAGTTGCATTTGTCTTTCGTGATTTCCCAATCGGATTTATTTAAATTATTTCGAATGATTTCACGTTCTGTCATTATGTGCGATGAATGCGCATTGAGATTCTATGTCTGCTCCATTTTTGTAGACCGGGTTTTCGTACTCTTCATATTCCACCATGGAGTTCAAAGGACTTACAAGTGCTTCGCATATGTCGCTCCCCGAGGCTGGATATGGGTCTGAAGAGGGTTATGTGGGTTCGGAGATATCAGGGGCAGTGTCGGGCGTTACGACCCCTGGGGCATCAAGGCTACAGGCTTCGCAGTTACAACAAAGATCAACCACTATGCAGCGGTTACACCTCCCCGATGATGAGCCGCCGTCGATGGATTCTTCTTCGCCCTCAGACGACGATGACCCTGAGGACCCCGAGGACTCAAGGGGGAAGAAGAAGAAGAAGATAAAGAAGAAGACCCGACGCCCTGAGGGACGCAGGTCTCAGGAGGCGAAGGCTATTGCCACCTCCAAGATCTAGGTGAACCTGCCTGAGTTCACAGGCAAGGACCTCAGCGATTTCGCTGAGAATTTTGGCCGGTTCCTACGACTGACCGGCCAAACCCACGCTAGTGGGCGAGTGAAGTGCGATCTGCTCCTGCAGTGCTGCAGGACCAAGTACCTGCAGAAGCAGGTCAGGCAGATCGTGACTAACTCCGCTACCTTTGCCGATGTGTTGGTTGCCCTGGAGAGGCACTACCCGACCTACGAAACCGACCTCTCTATCAGGGCGGAGATCCAGAACCTGCCCGTGCTGCCCAACAACCCCAAACCTGGCAGGGTATCCGAGCTGTTGGCTGATCTGGATCACTGGGCTGGACGACTGACGCCCGGTTCCTACAGCAGCGACGACCTGCTGTTCTGGTTGGTGGCCAAGCTCCCTAGAGAGCTATGGGACGAGTGCCGTTTGACGGCGGAGCGCAAGGCTAGGTCCCTCCGCTACGAGGACCTATGCGTGCTACTCCTGGAGCTGGCGCTGGAGAACGAGAGCGACCAGCACTTGAACAACTACCGTCCTGGTGGTGGAGGTTCTGGAGGCCATGGCAAAGGGTACCAAGGGTCCCGACCTGGGCAGGGGACTACCCCCAAACACGCCCAGGCCCGCATCATGGAGAACGTGAAGGAGCTATTCTGGTGTGATGCCAGAGACGAGCAGGGGCACCTGCAGCACGCCCCTGACTGCGAGCAGCGAGACCGCTTTGTAGTCCAGGGGAAGCAGCAGGAAAAGAGCACCGGCGCCAAAGCGAAGCTGCCGGATCATTACAGGTGCACCATCACGTGTGCATTCTGTGGGAAGCGGAAGCACTAGGAGGATGAGTGCTACCATAAGCAACGCCTATCGGCGAAGCTTAAGGGTGAAGATCCTGGCAAAGGCTCAGGCAAAGGTGGAGGCCAAGGCAAAGGCAACGACTCCGGCAAGGGCAAGTCGAAAGGACGTGGTCAAGGGCAAGGCAAGGGTCAAGGTGGACGAGGAGGAGGCGCTAACCGCCAGCCCGACAACAAGAACAAGGACAAGAACGGAGGCAACCCCAACCCTAATCCAGGGGGGAACTCCGAGCCCTCTGGAGGGCAGTCTTGACCTACCACACGCTCACAGACGCAGGCCCAGCAAGAACAAGGAGCCAAGCGTGAGCATGAAGGTGGTGATGACGGCAACGCCAAGAAGAGGAGCCCTTTCAAGAGGATGGCCCGCAAATTGCGGAACAAGGGGCTCGAGGTGACCTGTCCCGCGGAGTTCTGACGGGGACGCTCTGGTGGCACCGAAGACCTGGTGTTTTGGGTACGTATCTGACTAGGGGGACGCGAATACCTGGGGGTATTGCACACTGGCGCCACCATATCCATAGTGGCCAAGAAAATTTTACCTTGTGGGAGCCTGAAGAACACCATGACCACCGCTGCTATACGCATGGGGGATGGACATGTGGTGCACAGCTGCGGGGACTGTGAAGTGGAGGTACCTATGGGCTCCAGGACTATCGCCCATCGGTTTCATGTGATGGACACTGAGGCCTTCGACTTTGTACTGGGGACTGACTTCTTCGTACAGCACTCCCAGATACAATCCCTGACGCTGCAAGCGCCCTACCTCCTCTACGTGGACCACGGCAGTGGCAGAGAGTCTGTGCCACTGGAGCAGTCGGAACATACCTCGAGTTACCTGAGACTATCGAAGGAGGAGCCCTCGAACATGATGGCGGCCTCCAAAACTGAGGACTATCAACTATTGGGGGAAGTCCTAGACCAAGGTCTGAAGGAGTTGGGTTACTCTCGAGAAGACCTGAGTGTGGAGTTGTTCGCCAGCGACAAGCAACATGTACTGGACCTTTACTGCAGCAAGGGGAAGAACTGCAGCTACAAATTTTACTGGCCCTCTTTCGGGATCGCCTACGGGAACCCCAGGTTCAGTGAACTGGTGAAGGTGCTGACCAAGGTGGCCTTGGAACGTTCCCGTATGGTCCTGTGTTCCCCCGATTGGGGAGCCCATGGGGGCAACGAGTACTGGCGAAACCTCCTGGACAGGCTGACTATCAGCTCTGTTCGTTTGCCTGATGAGGCCATCTACGTGCCTCTGGGACGCGAGACGCCTATTGGGAAGCCCGGATGGGGGAGTATGCTCAGCGTGGTGGACGGAAGTCTTATCACTATCCCCTGGGAGGACCTGGACCCGACTCTGGTCCAGGCTATACAACGAGAAAGCAATGGACTCGCCTTGGGTGACTTGAAGGATCGCCTACGACCTCAAGATGCTGTTGAGACTACACCCGGAGGAGATGAGTACGTCGTGACGGACACCAACGCCCCCAACTCTCCCTGTCATGTACCTGTTACTGATGGAGTCTCTGAGTGTGGACTATCTGAGCTACCTAGCTCTATCCACTCAGATGACGAAACTGAGCACGACGCCTTCTTCGTGCAGACCTGTGTGGAGGAAGTGGAGAACGCCGAGTACGTCGCCCCACTGAAACCCCTACTCTCCATGAGGGTGGAAGACCCCGTGGATGACGAGCTGGACCCTCGATCCAGGCTCAGGGAGTATGTGGATTCCAAGAGGAAGTTGGTGGCGAAAAAGCTATGCTACGCGAAGCCTACCCGCAGCTCGTGGCCACTGAAGCAAGGACGTATGGGAGACCTATCCCAATTGAAGGAGGACCTCGAACAGAAGATCACCACCTGGCAAAGGGAGGTAGATCTTAAGCTCATGAAGAGCGTGTGGGGCGCCCATGTGAGGACCCCAGAGGAGGACGACCTCTCGGAGGAATGTGTATGTGAACCCCCTCGAGCGTGCCTATGTTGCCATCGTCCACCGGAGATGGTTGAACAAGACCTTCTATATGCCTACCAAGGGCTGAAGGACACTACCACGGGCGAAGAGTCGGTGGAGGACCACCTCCCGACGTCTATTCAGGGGGCAAGCAACTTACACTCTGACGAGGACATGGAGGACAAGATCAAGGTATTGGACCCGCGGGTACAGAAGCTTATAAGGACCTACCTGGAGGTGTTCCGAGAACTACCCCCTCCAGCCTCATGTGACAAGCTGGTACAGATGGACCTCAAGCTGAAACCCGAGTTCGTGGGTCACAAGATCCGGAGGAGACCCTATCCAGCTCCTAAAGAGCAGGCCGACGAGATCGAGCGACAAATACAAGAATGTATCGACGCTGGCCTAGTCCTGGAGTACAAGGACGGGGACTACCCCCTACACTGCAGCCCCTGTTTCCTGGTGGCTAAACCTGGGTCTACAGCCAAACGGCTGGTAGTGGACTACGGAGAGCTGAACAAGAAGACGTTGAACCACTCAGGGTCCATTCCCAATATGGAGTCTACCCTGGAGAAGATAGCCTCCTGCCGCTACAAGACCAAGATGGACAAGCGAAGCGGATTCTGGCAAGTGGACCTGATGCCCAACGCACAGGAACTACTGGCTTTCATCACCCCTCAGGGGAGGGTGTTCAAGTGGAAGGTCATGCCGTTTGGCGTGGCTAACGCACCCGCTCTATTCCAAGAGCTGATGAACAAGATCTTGTCCATCCTACGAAGGAGACCTAAGGTGCAGGAGCTCATATCCCGTGGTGCCCAGATGGAGGCTCACATCGACGATGTATGCCTCGGGACCAATACCCAGGAGGATCACCTAATCCTCTTGGGTGAGTTCTTTGCGGTCTGCCAGGAGAACCACACACGACTCAAGCTGGAGAAGTGTGAGTTCATGCAGGAGACCATGCAGTACCTGGGGTTTGATATTGGCTATGGGTGGTGGACCCCAGTGGCCTCTAAGGCCAAACCCCTGATGGATGCCAAGGTACGACACGAAGACCCCAAGAAAGGACTTCATGATGTACGCAGTCTCATTGGGGCGTGCAACTTCTATCGCCGCCACATCAAGAACTTCACCTACACCAGCGCCGTTCTGACGGACTTGATCAAGAAGAGTACTACTTGGCGCTGGGGCCCACAAGAGCAACAAGCGTTTGACGAGCTCAAAGACAAGGTAGCCAACGCTAAGTGCTTGGGCGTGCCTAGGGCACAAGGGGAAATTATCCTGGTGACCGACGCCAGCAATGTGGGCGGTGGTGGAACGTTGTTCCAATGGCAAGCACTAGAGAAGGAGGAGTTCGACTCGGCCATTTCCCAATGGGGGACGGAAGGTCTCAACCGAGATGGAACCCTCAAGCACAGCTACCCTGACGACAAGTGGGTGCTAGTACCTCTGGGCCACTGGAACTGGAAGTGGAACCCGGCCAGGGGGAACTACTCCACCTATGAGCAGCAATTGCTCGCGGGTATGCTGGTGCTATCCTCACAAGCACGACTGTTGGGGAGTAACCCTGTGGTCTGGCTGTGCGACCAAGAACCGGTCCGCAGTTTCCAGAAGGGTCCCCCACCTGAGAAGGCCAAGCTACGGCGCTGGTGGACCTACCTCAGTCAACTACGGCTGACGGTACACCATATCCAGGGAGTGAAGAACGAGTGTGCCGACTACATCAGCCGAAACAACTTCGACGCCCTGATTGGTGCCCGGTCTGAAGCGCTGGCTAAGGAGGCGTTCAGCCGTATGGACGTCCACCTGGACCTCAACATGACGATGATACGCCCCCTGGATGGACTCCAACAATCCGAGTACCTGAGGGAGTTCGGGGATATCTACAAGCGCCTGGAGAAACGCCTTGAACCCCTCCTGGTCAACCAAGACCAGTGGAAGAGGGACAAGAGCTACCTATGGCACGAGGACCGTATCGTGGTGCCTAGTGACCGAGTCTCAGCGCTGCTGAAGTGGACCAATGAGTCCAGTGGTCATGTGGGTGCTGACCGCACCCTGAGGCTGTTCAAGCAGTGGTTCCACACTACGTGGACTCACGACCAACTGCGGAAAACCCTCCAGCCTATCGTGGACAAGTGCACGTGCAGGTCCTGTAAACCAGGGGATATCAGGGACAGAGGTCTCTACTCGACCCTGCCCATCCCTCACTGTGCTAACACTGTTCTATACGTGGACTACACGGAGATGCCGAAGTTCGGGGGCTATGACTTCGCCCTCGTGGTAACCTGTGGGTTGACCAGGTTTACCAGGGTGTTCCCATGTACCACGCACATTACCGGGGAGGAGACTATCAAGATACTCCTGGAGGAGTGGTTTTGTGTCTATGGGGCGCCCAAGGAGATCAACTCCGATGAGGACGTACGGGTACGCTCAGATACCGGTTGGTACAAGGAGGTTTTGAGATCCCTCAATGTCCAGGTGTCTACGGGGATTCCCTACTCTCACACGAGCAACCCCCTATGTGAGCGACAGATCCGTGTCCTGAAGGAGAACGTACGGATATGGTGCAAAACTGAACGCACCAGAGACTGGGTGAGACTACTCCCCGTCATATCCTTGATGATGAACTCCCAAGAGAGCTCAGCTACTGGCTACTCGCCTCATGAGCTATTCCTGGGGCGCCCGGCATGGTTCCTACATGCCCCCTATCCAGAGGACACCCATTCTTCTGTGGGTGAATGGGTCCAAGAGCAACAAGCGAAGGTGGACAAGGCCAAGGCTATGCTCCAGGGAGTGAGGGAGCGTCAGTGGAACAAGAAGAACAAGCACCGAGTACCGGCCACCTACCAAGAAGGGGACTGGGTGCTGGTGCACCACAGTCGACTACCCGCCTGGCCACGCTCTACCAGCGATGATCCATACTTCGGGCCGTACAAGATTCTGTCAGTGGATGGACACCGTATCACCGTGCGGTGTTCTCCCCGTTAAAGCCGGTTCGGACCCCCGTGGCCATCTTTGGGTCACTTGGGGTGTGTATCTATGTGCCGGCAAGCCGCCATTGGCTGATATCATACTCTCCCATCCACCTGACCTAACCCGATGTGATAGTGTGATAGGTTTGGCCATTCCGGCTATGAGCGGCTATGAGCGGCCATATTCAGTACCGAGGCGCCGCCAGCGGAGATTTATATATCGGAATATCAGGAATCAACAGGGTTTTTTTATCATGATGTTTCCGTAATTCTTCAGCCTTTCGTTCTGATGGTCAATGTATCGGCGACCGTCAGTTGGCTCGCGATTTTGCGTTAACCGATTGGTTAACTGTTATTTCCAGATATTTTGGCGGATACTCCGTTGAAGGGTCAGATTTCATCAGCAAAGGGTTCGTTGCTTCCGCAATTTTCTAAATAAGCACTCGAAATTTTAATCTGAATTTTTCGCGATGTCGAAATCGGATTTTCGACTTCGACATCGCCGCACTTGATTTGGACTTCTTCGAGTGGTCATACTCTTTTCCCTATGCCCGAATCAGGTTTCCCTTATACTTGCCACCCATTTGACTTGGAGATATAAGGGAAACAAAAGTGAATCGTGGGACCACTTTGAAGGACCATATCTACGCGCGAGTGTGAGGAAAGAGAATAAGGAAGGTTGGGTTGCAAGCGCCTTAGTCTCAAGTTAATTTAGGAAGCATCAAACGCCTTTGGTGTGTACACATGCCCGGTGTAGCAAGGGATAATGGTCAAGAGGGTATAAAGAGATATATAACTCTTGGACCGTGCAACCGAACATTTTATTGTGACTTTCGAGTGTACCGCATGAGTGTTGGGGTTGCATAGCAACTTTCCTTGGGTTCCTACGTATTTTTAACGTGAAGATATGTCAATGGAGGGACATGGCATATCATGGTGGGAGCCATATTTTGAGGGTATGTGTTGTATGCATGGTATATGTTTGATATGCTCACGCCCATGTTATATATCTTCGTGTGGCCGAAGAGATGGGGAGCCATACGTGACAAGGGCTTTGCCCATGTCCCAATTGTGGAATTCAAAGCGCTAGACCAAGTCTACCGCGTATGTATTGCTCATGGTATGTTTGACAAAGAGATCCATGGGTGCACTCCCATTTTCATGGGGCATGTAGATATTAGTGGCGAAGGTATCTCGATGCGCCCGATGGGGGATCCAAGTGGGGGAATTGTTCGCAAATGGTTCCAATCATTTGTGTATTGAACCATGAGCGGATATCATGGGTGAGCATAGAGATATAGTATCATGACAACTTTGTATTTGGTCACATTGTCATGTTTCTGACGTCAATGTTTGCTCATTTTTGCGTTTTGTGTACTTACCTGGTCGGCGAACAGCAAGAAGCCTATGGAGAGTCGAACCATGGTATGTTGTTCATATGTTGGCATATGCTTTGGAGTTGAACACCACCATATGCCGGATCGCGTACTCCATTTGGCTTGGCGCACGAAGGATCACAAGAATTGGTCTCAAGATCATGGGCTGACTTGGGCAGTGCGTGGCGCCCATATCCGAAGGGGTCTCGAGGGTAAAGTGGGGATGTACATGGGCATTGGCCTTTGGTCTCTGTCCTCCATGATTTTTAGACTTCGATTCCATGCATGCTTTGAGCCTTCGGATAAGTGGTAACTTCAATTTTGAGCATATATTTGATATATGGCCAATATGGTGTGAATTGGCAGTTTATTGGCATGTTATGAGTTCAAACTCATGGGGCATATCTCCAAGCCCATTCGACTCCAAGTCCAACCAAGGTTCTGTCAGGGTAGGGCATGGTCCTGAGTGCCACTCTAGGTCATGACACGCCACCTCCCCTATTGGGCTAGGATATATAGGCTTGGGAGTGAACACATTTTTGGGGTTTATGTAGTGACTTGTGACACATGGCATTTAGCCATCTCATTTGACCTGGTTCAGGGCAATATGTTGGTGAGTCGAGGGAAGGTCTTGAGTCCAGGGAATGAGGGGTTTATGGCTGTGAATGTGTATGTTTACCTCTTCCCCCAACTTTGCTTTATTTGTGTTCATATGCCAATTTCAGGGCTTTCTTCCTTGGTGCAATTCTTGTACATGCCCGCCATCGTGAGACGACCGATGTGCTGAACGAAAGCCCGCAGCCTGATTTGAATTGTGAATTGGGTTATTGCTATACTTGTGGGATCTGGTTGCTGTTCAGGGTTGAAGGAGGATTACATTTTCTATATTTTTGGATTTGGACCCTGGATTTTGAGGATTTTGAGAAATGCAATCGTTGATCCGGAGCAAGTCAGCAGGGGTGACAGGCGGAAGGGGCACAGCGGGGGCCGGTCCTGGTAGGGACCTTCTTTATGGTAGCAGAGGCTTACCTGCTGCCCCTACCAACCGCCGACTCGGGGACTTGGGCCCTCATGATCCCTGCCCAAGTACGCCCCGGGTGCGCATTGTGGACTCGGTGGAGACCACGCCGGAGATTGGAGCCATAGAAGAACCGAGACATTCAAGAGCATGGCGAACTCCGGAAGTTGAAGCCCGAAGAGAAGTACGACATTCGGGAAGAGGAGGACGTGACATGGAGGACTTGGTCTCCATGTGTGAGCGTCGCTGCCGAAAGGCATGCAACCTCCGCTCCGCCGCGGAGGACTCCGATGAAGCATGCCATTCAGGCAGCAGTGGAAGACGGGCCTGGCGCTACCGGAAGCGCGGGTCACCCAAGTCCGCGGCAAGGGACGCCGGGGCTATGGACACGGACCCCAGCCCGGTCAGGCTGTGGGAATCTGAGGGGCACTCCGAGGGCTATCGGACAGCCTACGAGCCATCCTCGGAGTCGGAGATGTCCGCGCCGATCGCCAGGGCGCATACGGCCCCCGAGCCCGCCCTGAAGCACGACGCCGAGGGCTTGGAGAGGCCAGCCAGGGCCCGGACGGCACCTGTGCCCCGGCACACGGGACCAGAGACGGATGCCATAGGCGATACGCCCATGGGCGATGAGTCTGAGGTGCCGGGAAGCGAGTGGAGGAGCTCATTGACCATTGGCACAACGCCCAGCTCATGCACCCTGGCCGGGACAAGATGCAGCAGGACCTGGAGTGGCGTTTCAAGTTCCCTCCGGGGTACTACGCCATCCTGGATAGGTACTGCAGCGACTGTGCCGTGTGTCGATCCACGAAGAGCCCCAACCACTCCACAGCGGGCAACCCGGTGTATACGGCTATACCGGAGGCCCCTATGCGGTCCGTGGCCATGGATGTGTTCGCCATGCCTGAGGTCACCGTGGACGGAGAGACCTACGACTGTGTCATCCTGGCGGTGGACAGGCACAGCGGGTATATCGTGGCAGTCCCGGGCAAGAAGTCCAAGAAGAAGGACAAAGAGGACAAGCATGGAGTGGGGCTGCAGGCCAAGACCGTCGCTAATGCCATGATCAGGCATTGGCTGACGATTTTCGATGTCCCAGCTGTCATCTGCAGCGATCGGGGCAGTCAATTCGTGGGGACGTGGTTCAAGACGATGTGCAAGCACATGGGGATTCGGCACGCCAAGACCGTGGCATACCACAGCCGGTCGAATGGCTGGGCTGAGGTGGCCGGGCGGCAGATGTTCGAGAAGTTCCGCCAGTTGCACATCGACGAACCGGGCCGAGATTGGTACAATTCGCTGTGGAGGGTACTCCAAGCGTATCACGACCTTCCGGGGCCCACTGGACTGTCGCCCCACCGCATCCTGTTCCTACGGGATCGAGTGTCACGCACTCTCCCGTGGTTGAACCATGGCAAAGTGGCCAGGGATGCGAACGCCATGATGGCTGAGGCGGACGACACGGCGGCCAAGGTGTGCAAGGCACTTCAGGACGAGCACGACAAGAGGGCCAAGTACTTCAAGCAGGGAAAGGTCCAGAAGTATGCTCTCCAAGACACCGTGTGGGTGGAGCGGCACCACAAGGATATCCTGTCCAGACATCGGCAGGCATCTTGGTATGTGCCGGGGGTAATCGTGCGGAAGGTCGGGCAGGATGTGTATGCGGTTCGTGTGGGGGATAACAAGATCCTGGACCGCCACCATACCCAGCTTCGTCACGTCCCGTCACCTTCGAGTTCACGGCCGGCGATGTGGACTCGGACGACGAGGGTGAGGACGACGACTTCACCGCCGAGAGAATCCTGGCGGACAAGCCGGACCCGGGGACGCCTGGGGGTAGGCTTTATAAAGTCCGTTGGAAGGGATTCGCCGCGTCCAGGGATTCGTGGGAACCTCCGAGCAGTTTCGTGCCGAGGTATACAACGGTCTGGATGGACTACCTAAAGAAAAAGAATATTTCTTTGGATGTCAAGGACGTGTTGGTCCATTTGGTTGCTGCTGTAGCACTGTAATGGATCCCCCCTTGGCCTTTTGTTTGTTTCTGTGATTGAGGAGACGGGTGAGGGCGTTCATCCGGGGATTTTTCGGCCTTAATTGGCCATATACCCCCTTCACTCGATCTCCACATATATATTTCATTGTGGTATACTTATTTAGGTCGACCGACGACGTTTTTCTATCTTTGATCCCCTTGGTCCATGTTGTAGATCAAGAGGAGACCGGATATGGCGTAGGGCGCTGAGTATCAGTGTCCTCACCCCTCCCTTGGGGCGTGGGGGGCGCCTACGACGTGTGTGGGGCCTCCATGTGTCCTTGGGACATGGGGGGGGGGGTGGAGCCCATTGGGGTCCTCCCGTCCTCTCTTCAATGACTTCCGAGCGGTAACAACGCTCTGAGAAGGGGGGTGAAGCCAGTTCGGACCCCCGTGGCCATCTTTGGGTCACTTGTGGTGTGTATCTATGTGCCGGCAAGCCGCCATTGGCTGATATCATACTCTCCCATCCACCTGACCTAACCTGATGTGATAGTGTGATAGGTTTGGCCATTCCGGCTATGAGCGGCTATGAGCGGCCATATTCAGTACCGAGGCGCCGCCAGCGGAGATTGATATATCGGAATATCAGGAATCAACAGGGTTTTATTATCATGATGTTTCCGTATTTTTTCAGCCTTTCGTTCTGATGGTCAATGTATCGGCGACCGTCAGTTGGCTCGCGATTTTGCGTTAACCGATTGGTTAACTGTTATTTCCAGATATTTTGGCGGATACTCCGTTGAAGGGTCAGATTTCATCAGCAAAGGGTTCGTTGCTTCCGCAATTTTCTAAATAAGCACTCGAAATTTTAATCTGAATTTTTCGCGATGTCGAAAGCGGATTTTCGACTTCGACATCGCCGCACTTGATTTGGACTTCTTCGAGTGGTCATACTCTTTTCCCTATGCCCGAATCAGGTTTCCCTTATACTTGCCACCCATTTGACTTGGAGATATAAGGGAAACAAAAGTGAATCGTGGGACCACTTTGAAGGACCATATCTACGCGCGAGTGTGAGGAAAGAGAATAAAGAAAGGTTTGGTTGCAAGCGCCTTAGTCTCAAGTTAATTTAGGAAGCATCAAACGCCTTTGGTGTGTACACATGCCCGGTGTAGCAAGGGATAATGGTCAAGAGGGTATAAAGAGATATATAACTCTTGGACCGTGCAACCGAACATTTTATTGTGACTTTCGAGTGTACTGCATGAGTGTTGGGGTTGCATAGCAACTTTCCTTGGGTTCCTACGTATTTTTAACGTGAAGATATGTCAATGGAGGGACATGGCATATCATGGTGGGAGCCATATTTTGAGGGTATGTGTTGTATGCATGGTATATGTTTGATATGCTCACGCCCATGTTATATATCTTGGTGTGGCCGAAGAGATGGGGAGCCATACGTGACAAGGGCTTTGCCCATGTCCCAATTGTGGAATTCAAAGCGCTAGACCAAGTCTACCGCGTATGTCTTGCTCATGGTATGTTTGACAAAGAGATCCATGGGTGCACTCCCATATTCATGGGGCATGTAGATATTAGTGGCGAAGGTATCTCCATGCGCCCGATTGGGGATCCAAGTGGGGGAATTGTTCGCAAATGGTTCCAATCATTTGTGTATTGAACCATGAGCGGATATCATGGGTGAGCATAGAGATATACTATCATGACAACTTTGTATTTGGTCACATTTTCATGTTTCTGACCTCAATGTTTGCTCATTTTTGCGTTTTATGTACTTACCTGGTCGGCAAACAGCAAGAAGCCTATGGAGATTCGAACCATGGTGTGTTGTTCATATGTTGGCATATGCTTTGGAGTTGAACACCACCATATGCCGGATCGCGTACTCCATTTGGCTTGGCGCACGAAGGATCACAAGAATTGGTCTCAAGATCATGGGCTGACTTGGGCAGTGCGTGGCGCCCATATCCGAAGGGGTTTCGAGGGTAAAGTGGGGATGTACATGGGCATTGGCCTTTGGTCTCTATCCTCCATGATTATTAGACTTCGATTCCATGCATGCTTTGAGCCTTCGGATAAGTGGTAACTTCAATTTTGAGCATATATTTGATATATGGCCAATATGGTGTGAATTGGCAGTTTATTGGCATGTTATGAGTTCAAACTCATGGGGCATATCTCCAAGCCCATTCGACCCCAAGTCCAACCAAGGTTATGTCAGGGTAGGGCATGGTCCTGAGTGTCACTCTAGGTCACGACACGCCACCTCCCCTATTGGGCTAGGATATATAGGCTTGGGAGTGAACACATTTTTGGGGTTTATGTAGTGACTTGTGACACATGGCATTTAGCCATCTCATTTGACCTGGTTCAGGGCAATATGTTGGTGAGTCAAGGGAAGGTCTTGAGTCCAGGGAATGAGGGCTTTATGGCTGTGAATGTGTATGTTTACCTCTTTCCCCAACTTTGCTTTATTTGTGTTCATATGCCAATTTCAGGGCTTTCTTCCTTGGTGCAATTCTTGTACATGCCCGCCATCGTGAGACGACCGATGTGCTGAACGAAAGCCCGCAGCCTGATTTGAATTGTGAATTGGGTTATTGCTATACTTGTGGGATCTGGTTGCTGTTCAGGGTTGAAGGAGGATTACATTTTCTATATTTTTGGATTTGGACCCTGGATTTTGAGGATTTTGAGAAATGCAATCGTTGATCCGGAGCAAGTCAGCAGGGGTGACAAGCGGAAGGGGCACAGCGGGGGCCAGTCCTGGTAGGGACCTTCTTTACCGTCTAGGGGGGACCCTGGTGTGCGCTGCTCAACACCTGAAGCGCTACTATGATCCTGAAGACCTCTGTGGGGAGGAGTGGGAGCTGAACGACGAGGAAATCGCCGCTCTGGACCTACAAGGGGCTGCCAGCCCTATGGAAGTTGAAGGTGAACTCCCCGACATGAACGCCGAGGAGATGGCTAAGGAGGGCTTCTACCTGGTGAACTCTGTCCTACGCCACCGCTATCGCCAGGGTTGGCGCTTCCTCACCCTCTGGGAAGGGTTTGGAGTCGAAGAGGCCACCTGGGAGCCCTTCTCTGCATTCGTTCTACCTGAGGGACGCCTAAACTCAGTTCTGGTGGACTACTTGTCCCAGAACAACCTTGGTGAGTTGTTGAGGCTCGCTGAGACGCTTGCCTCCAAGACTAAAGCTAGGGACTGAACCTTACCCTTACCTGCCAAAGCGTATGTGTGAGTGTGCTATTCCTAAGGTCCTGAGAGCAAGCCGCAGAAGTGGTGTCCTAATTATACCCAAGTCTGCACGCTTGCTAAACCTGGAGGGTTGGCTTATTGATGCCACGGGGTACGCCCCGGGTCTCCCCTCCCCTAAGCGCCCAATTTCTGTGCTGGCGCAAAACCTTTGGGGAATACCCAGCGTACTAATCCAGGTATTGTTTTCCCTACCTATCTGTCTACTACAGGGAGGGGTGGCCAAAAGCTATGAAGGCATGAAAACGCCGTTTTGCTAAATGGCCAAAACTCTGACCTAACCACTGCCACAGCCCACCAACCCTGATAAAATTGCAGGAAACGGGTGGGACAATGACACACGCACTACAGGTCCTACACACCCTACAGTGGCACCATCCTGGTGGGCGAGCACTGCAGCAACTGGCTCAAGCCCCCACGCAGGACTACCACTCCTACACGCACAGTCTACTTGGTGTTGTTGAAGAATATGTCGTGGGTCCTAGCGACCCTCCTGTGAAATGACAAGAGAACACAGCGCTGCTAAGCAACTGTGGCCTAACAGGGGACGCCACAACGCGTTTCCCCTGCTAGGGCTTGCAGGAAAGAGGTGCTCTTGCGTGCATGGCGCAGATGTCGATGGAGTCGGACTCCCTGCTCTGCCACAGGCAGAGGGGAGTTACTTGTTTGTGTGATCTACGCCCTTGTTTAGCAGGGCATGAAAAAAACGGTATGCGGCTGCACCAATCACCCTACCTGCCCACCTGTAAAGCAAAGGCAAATGAAGAGGCGTTTGCGGCGGAGGAACCAAGCCACACTCCCCGTATTATACGGTTCTCAGTGTGACCTATAATACACTGTCCGCAAACACGCTGAAGAATCAGCTACCTCTGTCAAGCAAGCAAGCGTTAAGGAACTCCTCAGGTTCTCGTAAAGAACGTACCAAGGAGTCCCTGGGTAGCCTAAACAAGGTTTACCGTGCGCACTTCGCGTGGCCTACCCTTTAATGCGTGTGTGCATGCGCGAGTATGCACGAACGTTTTGGGCAAACCTGCCCATCTGATCACCAATCACGAACTCCACCAGGGGGTGGCCCCGCCTGGGCTTACTCACCTTACCTACCGCTGGAGAGAGAGAGCAAGTGAGGGGCGCACGCGAAGAACGTTGCTATGCACTTGTGTGTATGTCTAATCACCCTGATCTGACCTCTAATCATCTGCAATCTTTCTAATCAATCCCTCTATCGCGTCCTATCGTTGTTAGCGCTGCTACAAGACTCGTTCACGGAGACACGAGACGAGCAATGTGTATGCGGCATACGAGACGAGCATACCTGTAGTTTATACCTGATTCATTGAAGTCTTTTCGTTCATTTTCGAATTCTTGAATTTTTTAATCTTCTAATAGTGTGGGTGGAATCTGTATGTTTATTTATTAATGTGTGTCTCGTCATTTTCAAGACTACGTGAGACATACGTTTATAATTCCATTATTTCTCCATTTTCCGGCGCTTCGCTAGGAGCCGCTCCTGCGCGCCGCCTTTTTATGCGTATGAATTTCTGGAGAGATGACTATAATTTCTATAAAAATGTGCTTCTGATGCACAATTGGATTCTGCTCAGGTGTGTTGTTTCAGAAAAATTCTAGGCCGTCATTTGACGTATTTTGATGTCGTCGCTTCGTTTTTGCGTGGATTCGTCCATAATTCTCCCATTCCTGCCTCTGCAGATACCCACGCGCAGCTTCGCTGAGTAGGCCGTGTTCGGGCCGAAACGCAGCAGCCTGGAGAGACTGAGCAGAACCCAAGACCCCACCAAGGGGCAAATTAATTTTTCTCACGACTCCCTTCGCCCTAAGACAGGTCACAGGTTGCCAGCAGGTTTACGAGAACCCATGCGAGTGTGTATATTGTGTCTTGCGTAGGGTTTGTGTCGCGCTCCGTCTTGGAGGGAGGGATGCACATGCACATGTTTTGGCATGCTCCCATACTAACCCAACCAAGCCACAGGAGCCCCGGCAGCGCCATGAGCGCTGAGTCTTCTGTAGGAAATGTTACAAACAGTGCAGCAAAAGAGCGCCAGCCATGGTGAGCGCCCATTTTTCAGTGTGAGGGAAACTATAGGTATTTTAAAGTAGATGAGGAAACCAAGGAAAGGCCAAGAAAAATTCCCTTTTTCCTAAAATGCGACAGTGGTGGCCACCACAGCACAAGGGGGGAGTAAGAAAAAGTGCTTTTCCAATGCTTTGAGGCATACTCTAGTTGTATTAGAGATGCACTGAGCATCCATGCATTTCTATCTTAGTATTGGTCCAACCAAAAGTGGTGATACCACATTTTGACCTATGGAACCAAACACCCAATTAGGATATGGAGTGGACCCCTTAAACCCCTTTCAATGTGAAGCAAATCATCTTTTCCTGAGTTAACTGAGAACTGACATATTCAAGGCAGAGCCTATGAATTTATCTATGTTTTTCCATGAATTCTTAGCTATCCTAGTGGTATGCACCCTAGGGGGCTGGGCACCTCTTTTTGAGAGGTCCTGGGTTCAATTCCTGGTCAGCCTAGCTAAGTAGGAAGACCCCATGTGACATGGCAGTGACCTCATCGCCACATGCCCTGCCACCTCAGCACATATGGGACCCAAAACAAAGAGTGCACATCTCCTGAGATGGCACTATGGAGAGAGAGTGACCATGGGGCAGTTTTCTAACTCTTTTCCAAAACATTTCAGCTATCTTTGTGAATATGCATTCATTTGTGACCTGAGTTGCAGTTTCTGTGAATATCCAATCATCTTTCACTGTTTACACTGCAGCCCTTCATGCTTTGATCCTGATTACCTTCTCCTTGCATACTTCTGGCTTGGGCTATCCTGGATTGACTTGGGTTTACTGTATTTCAACAAACAAAAGCTTTTCATCTCCAAAAACAAGCAGCAGGACACCCTACAGCAACAGCAACCAGCAGGAGAAGCAAAAACACAGTGCTGAAACCACTATAAACTCTTCTGGTACAGGACGTACAGCCGAACGAAGAAGAAGAATGGCAATAGGGAAGCCAACGTGACCCAAATCCCAACACTGGGGTTGAGTGGCAGGAGACAAAACTCATCAGGGTAGTTGGGGCGGTGGATGGACGCTGCTGGGATAGGCTGGCGCGGTCCTCCGGCCTCCTGTACCCTGCCTGGGTCCTCAGCGCTGTCCGGCGAGGCAAGCAGCGCCAGTTTGTCTGCTGGATCCAGGTCAGAACGACGGATGGTAAGGTTAAACTTGCCGGATGTCTGATTGACAATGGTTCAGAAGTCAATCTGGTAAGAAAAGGCTTTCTGTAGGTGACTATATATGACTAGTGCATTTGAGGTGGGGACGGTGTACCTGAGGTGTGTGTGTGCCAGGGCGTGGGTGATTTGTACTTCCGTGCCGTTTCGTTTGTCCCCATGGTATTGCAGTATGAAGTGTACCATCCATGGGCTGTGGGGTTGGAGGTTACCGTCTTTGTCGTGCAATGGTTGGTGTATTTGGCGTCCATTTGGAAAACTGCCCCATGGTCACTCTCTCTCCATAGTGCCATCTCAGGAGATGTGCACTCTTTGTTTTGGGTCCCATATGTGCTGAGCTGGCAGGGCATGTGGCGATGAGGTCACTGCCATGTCACATGGGGTCTTCCTACTTAGCTAGGCTGACCAGGAATTGAACCCAGGACCTCTCAAAAAGAGGTGCCCAGCCCCCTAGGGTGCATACCACTAGGATAGCTCAGAATTCATGGAAAAACATAGATAAATTCATAGGCTCTGCCTCGGATATGTCAGTTCTCAGTTAACTCAGGAAAAGATGATTTGCTTCACATTGAAAGGGGATTAAGGGGTCCACTCCATATCCTAATTGGGTGTTTGGTTCCATAGGTCAAAATGTGTTATCACCACTTTTGGTTGGACCAATACTAAGATAGAAATGCATGGATGCTCAGTGCATCTCTAATACAACTAGAGTATGCCTCAAAGCATTAGAAAAGCACTTTTTCTTACTCCCCCCTTGTGCTGTGGTGGCCACCACTGTCGCATTTTAGGAAAAAGGGAATTTTTCTTGGCCTTTCCTTGGTTTCCACATCTACTTTAAAATACCTATAGTTCCCCTCACACTGAAAAATGGGCGCTCACCATGGCTGGCGCTCTTTTGCTGCACTGTTTGTAACATTTCCTACAGAAGACTCAGCGCTCATGGCGCTGCCGGGGCTCCTGTGGCTTGGTTGGGTTAGTATGGGAGCATGCCAAAACATGTGCATGTGCATCCCTCCCTCCAAGACGCAGCGCGACACAAACCCAACGCAAGACACAATATACACACTCGCATGGGTTCTCGTAAACCTGCTGGCAACCTGTGACCTGTCTTAGGGCGAAGGGAGTCGTGAGAAAAATTAATTTGCCCCTTTGTGGGGTCTTGGGTTCTGCTCAGTCTCTCCAGGCAGCTGCGTTTCGGCCCGAACACGGCCTACTCAGCGAAGCTGCGCGTGGGTATCTGCAGAGGCAGGAATGGGAGAATTATGGACGAATCCACGCAAAAACGAAGCGACGACATCAAAATCCGTCAAATGACGGCCTAGAATTTTTCTGAAACAACACACCTGAGCAGAATCCAATTGTGCATCAGAAGCACATTTTTATAGAAATTATAGTCATCTCTGGATTTTTTGAATCCAGAAATTCATACGCATAAAAAGGCGGCGCGCAGGAGCGGCTCCTAGCGAAGCGCCGGAAAATGGAGAAATAATGGAATTATAAACGTATGTCTCACGTAGTCTTGAAAATGACGAGACACACATTAATAAATAAACATACAGATTCCACCCACACTATTAGAAGAATCAAAAATTCAAGAATTCGAAAATAACGAAAAGACTTCAATGAATCAGGTATAAACTACAGGTATGCTCGTCTCGTATGCCGCATACACATTGCTCGTCTCGTGTCTCCGTGAACGAGTCTTGTAGCAGCGCTAACAACGATAGGACGCGATAGAGGGATTGATTAGAAAGATTGCAGATGATTAGAGGTCAGATCAGGGTGATTAGACATACACACAAGTGCATAGCAACGTTCTTCGCGTGCGCCCCTCACTTGCTCTCTGTCTCCAGCGGTAGGTAAGGTGAGTAAGCCCAGGCGGGGCCACCCCCTGGTGGAGTTCGTGGTTGGTGATCAGATGGGCAGGTTTGCCCAAAACGTTCGTGCATACTCGCGCATGCACACACGCATTAAAGGGTAGGCCACGCGAAGTGCGCACGGTAAACCTTGTTTAGGCTACCCAGGGACTCCTTGGTACGTTCTTTACGAGAACCTGAGGAGTCCCTTAACGCTTGCTTGCTTGACAGAGGTAGCTGATTCTTCAGCGTGTTTGCGGACAGTGTATTATAGGTCACACTGAGAACCGTATAATACGGGGAGTGTGGCTTGGTTCCTCCGCCGCACACGCCTCTTCATTTGCCTTTGCTTTACAGGTGGGCAGGTAGGGTGATTGGTGCAGCCGCATACCGTTTTTTTCATGCCCTGCTAAACAAGGGCGTAGATCACACAAACAAGTAACTCCCCTCTGCCTGTGGCAGAGCAGGGAGTCCGACTCCATCGACATCTGCGCCATGCACGCAAGAGCACCTCTTCCCTCCAAGCCCTAGCAGGGGAAACGCGTTGTGGCGTCCCCTGTTAGGCCACAGTTGCTTAGCAGCGCTGTGTTCTCTTGTCATTTCACAGGATGGTCGCTAGGACCCACGACATATTCTTCAACAACACCAAGTAGACTGTGCGTGTAGGAGTGGTAGTCCTGCGTGGGGGCTTGAGCCAGTTGCCGCAGTGCTCGCCCACCAGGATGGTGCCACTGTAGGGTGTGTAGGACCTGTAGTGCGTGTGTCATTGTCCCACCCGTTTCCTGCAATTTTAGCAGGGTTGGTGGGCTGTGGCAGTGGTTAGGTCAGTGTTTTGGCCATTTAGCAAAACGGCGTTTTCATGCCTTCATAGCTTTTGGCCACCCCTCCCTGTAGTAGACAGATAGGTAGGGAAAACAATACCTGGATTAGTACGCTGGGTATTCCCCAAAGGTTTTGCGCCAGCACAGAAATTGGGCGCTTAGGGGAGGGGAGACCCGGGGCGTACCCCGTGGCATCAACAAGCCAACCCTCCAGGTTTAGCAAGCGTGCAGACGTGGGTATAATTAGGACACCACTTCTGCGGCTTGCTCTCAGGACCTTAGGAATAGCACACTCACACATACGCTTTGGCAGGTAAGGGTAAGGTTCAGTCCCTAGCTTTAGTCTTGAAGGCAAGCGTCTCAGCGAGCCTCAACAACTCACCAAGGTTGTTCTGGGACAAGTAGTCCACCAGAACTGAGTTTAGGCGTCCCTCAGGTACAACAAATGCAGAGAAGGGCTCCCAGGTGGCCTCTTCGACTCCAAACCCTTCCCAGAGGGTGAGGAAGCGCCAACCCTTGCGATAGCGGTGGCGTAGGACAGACTTCACCAGGTAGAAGCCCTCCTTAGCCATCTCCTCGGCGTTCATGTCGGGGAGTTCACCTTCAACTTCCATAGGGCTGGCAGCCCCTTGTAGGTCCAGAGCGGCGATTTCCTCGTCGTTCAGCTCCCACTCCTCCCCACAGAGGTCTTCGGGATCAGAGTAGCGCTTCAGGTGTTGAGCAGCGCACACCAGGGTCCCCCCTAGACGGTAAAGAAGGTCCCTACCAGGACTGGCCCCCGCTGTGCCCCTTCCGCCTGTCACCCCTGCTGACTTGCTCCGGATCAACGATTGCATTTCTCAAAATCCTCAAAATCCAGGGTCCAAATCCAAAAATATAGAAAATGTAATCCTCCTTCAACCCTGAACAGCAACCAGATCCCAGAAGTATAGCAATAACCCAATTCACAATTCAAATCAGGCTGCGGGCTTTCGTTCAGCACATCGGTGGTCTCACGATGGCGGGCATGTACAAGAATTGCACCAAGGAAGAAAGCCCTGAAATTGGCATATGAACACAAATAAAGCAAAGTTGGGGAAAGAGGTAAACATACACATTCACAGCCATAAACCCCTCATTCCCTGGACTCAAGACCTTCCCTTGACTCACCAACATATTGCCCTGAACCAGGTCAAATGAGATGGCTAAATGCCATGTGTCACAAGTCACTACATAAACCCCAAAAATGTGTTCACTCCCAAGCCTATATATCCTAGCCCAATAGGGGAGGTGGCGTGTCATGACGTAGAGTTGCACTCAGGACCATGCCCTACGCTGACATAACCTTGGTTGGACTTGGGGTCGAATGGGCTTGGAGATATGCCCCATGAGTTTGAACTCATAACATGCCAATAAACTGCCAATTCACACCATATTGGCCATATATCAAATATATGCTCAAAATTGAAGTTACCACTTATCCGAAGGCTCAAAGCATGCATGGAATCGAAGTCTAATAATCATGGAGGATAGAGACCAAAGGCCAATGCCCATGTACATCCCCACTTTACCCTCGAAACCCCTTCGGATATGGGCGCCACGCACTGCCCAAGTCAGCCCATGATCTTGAGACCAATTCTTGTGATCCTTCGTGCGCCAAGCCAAATGGAGTACGCGATCCGGCATATGGTGGTGTTCAACTCCAAAGCATATGCCAACATATGAACAACATACCATGGTTCGACTCTCCATAGGCTTCTTGCTGTTTGCCGACCAGGTAAGTACACAAAACGCAAAAATGAGCAAAAATTGAGGTCAGAAACATGAAAATGTGACCAAATACAAAGTTGTCATGATAGTATATCTCTATGCTCACCCATGATATCCGCTCATTATTCAATACACAAATGATTGGAACCATTTGCGAACAATTCCCCCACTTGGATCCCCAATCAGGCGCATGGAGATACCTTCGCCACTAATATCTACATGCCCCATGAAAATGGGAGTGCACCCATGGATCTCTTTGTCAAACATACCATGAGCAATACATACGCGGTAGACTTGGTCTAGCGCTTTGAATTCCACAATTGGGACATGGGCAAAGCCCTTGTCACGTATGGCTCCCCATCTCCTCGGCCACACGAAGATATATAACATGGGCGTGAGCATATCAAACATATTCCATGCATACAACACATACCCTCAAAATATGGCTCCCACCATGATATGCCATGTCCCTCCATTGACATATCTTCACGTTAAAAATACGTAGGAACCCAAGGAAAGTTGCTATGCAACCCCAACACTCATGCAGTACACTCGAAAGTCACAATAAAATGTTCGGTTGCACGGTCCAAGAATTATATATCTCTTTATACCCTCTTGACCATTATCCCTTGCTACACCGGGCATGTGTACACACCAAAGGCGTTTGATGCTTCCTAAATTAACTTGAGACTAAGGCGCTTGCAACCCAACCTTCCTTATTCTCTTTCCTCACACTCGCGCGTAGATATGGTCCTTCAAAGTGGTCCCACGATTCACTTTTGTTTCCCTTATATCTCCAAGTCAAATGGGTGGCAAGTATAAGGGAAACCTGATTCGGGCATAGGGAAAAGAGTATGACCACTCGAAGAAGTCCGAATCAAGTGCGGCGATGTCGAAGTCCAAAATCCGATTTCGACATTGCGAAAAATTCAGATTAAAATTTCGAGTGCTTATTTAGAAAATTGCGGAAGCAACGAACCCTTTGCTGATGAAATCTGACCCTTCAACGGAGTATCCGCCAAAATATCTGGAAATAACAGTTAACCAATCGGTTAACGCAAAATCGCGAGCCAACTGACGGTCGCCGATACATTGACCATCAGAACGAAAGGCTGAAAAATTACGGAAACATCATGATAATAAAACCCTGTTGATTCCTGATATTCCGATATATAAATCTCCACTGGCGGCGCCTCGGTACTGAATATGGCCGCTCATAGCCGCTCATAGCCGCAATGGCCAAACCTATCACACTATCACATCGGGTTAGGTCAGGTGGATGGGAGAGTATGATATCAGCCAATGGCGGCTTGCCGGCACATAGATACACACCCCAAGTGACCCAAAGATGGCCACGGGGGTCCGAACCGGCTTCACCCCCCTTCTCAGAGCGTTGTTACCGCTCGGAAGTCATTGAAGAGAGGACGGGAGGACCCCAATGGGCTCAAACCCCCCCCCCATGTCCCAAGGACACATGGAGGCCCCACACACGTCGTAGGCGCCCCCCACGCCCCAAGGGAGGGGTGAGGACACTGATACTCAGCGCCCTACGCCATATCCGGTCTCCTCTTGATCTACAACATGGACCAAGGGGATCAAAGATAGAAAAACGTCGTCGGTCGACCTAAATAAGTATACCACAATGAAATATATATGTGGAGATCGAGTGAAGGGGGTATATGGCCAATTAAGGCCGAAAAATCCCCGGATGAACGCCCTCACCCGTCTCCTCAATCACAGAAACAAACAAAAGGCCAAGGGGGGATCCATTACGGTGCTACAGCAGCAACCAAATGGACCAACACGTCCTTGACATCCAAAGAAATATTCTTTTTCTTTAGGTAGTCCATCCAGACCGTGGTATACCTCGGCACGAAACTGCTCGGAGGTTCCCACGAATCCCTGGACGCGGCGAATCCCTTCCAACGGACTTTATAAAGCCTACCCCCAGGCGTCCCCGGGTCCGGCTTGTCCGCCAGGATCCTCTCGGCGGTGAAGTTGTCGTCCTCACCCTCGTCGTCCGAGTCCACATCGCCGGCCGTGAACTCGAAGGTGACGGGACGTCCGCTGGGGTCTGGTGCTCGGGGACGAAGCTGGGTATGGTCGCGGTCCAGGATCTTGTTATCCCCCACACGAACCGCATACACATCCTGCCCGACCTTCCGCACGATTACCCCCGGCACATACCAAGATGCCTCCCGATGTCTGGACAGGACATCCTTGTGGTGCCGCTCCACCCACACGGTGTCTTGGAGAGCATACTTCTGGACCTTTCCCTGCTTGAAGTACTTGGCCCTCTTGTCGTGCTCGTCCTGAAGTGCCTTGCACACCTTGGCCGCCGTGTCGTCCGCCTCAGCCATCATGGCGTTCGCATCCCTGGCCACTTTGCCATGGTTCAACCACGGGAGAGTGCGTGACACTCGATCCCGTAGGAACAGGATGCGGTGGGGCGACAGTCCAGTGGGCCCCGGAAGGTTGTGATACGCTTGGAGTACCCTCCACAGCGAATTGTACCAATCTCGGCCCGGTTCGTCGATGTGCAATTGGCGGAACTTCTCGAACATCTGCCGCCCGGCCACCTCAGCCCGGCCATTCGACCGGCTGTGGTATGCCACGGTCTTGGCGTGCCGAATCCCCATGTGCTTGCACATCGTCTTGAACCACGTCCCCAGGAATTGACTGCCCCGATCGCTGCAGATGACAGCTGGGACATCGAAAATCGTCAGCCAATGCCTGATCATGGCATTAGCGACGGTCTTGGCCTGCAGCCCCACTCCATGCTTGTCCTTTTTGTCCTTCTTCTTGGACTTCTTGCCCGGGACTGCCACGATATACCCGCTGTGCCTGTCCACCGCCAGGATGACACAGTCGTAAGTCTCTCCGTCCACGGTGACCTCAGGCATGGCGAACACATCCATGGCCACGGACCGCATAGGGGCCTCCGGTATAGCCGTATACACCGGGTTGCCCGCTGTGGAGTGGTTGGGGCTCTTCGTGGCCCGACACACGGCACAGTCGCTGCAGTACCTATCCAGGATGGCGTAGTACCCCGGAGGGAACTTGAAACGCCACTCCAGGTCCTGCTGCATCTTGTCTCGGCCAGGGTGCATGAGCTGGGCGTTGTGCCAATGGTCAATGAGCTCCTCCACTCGGTTCCCGGCAGCTCAGACTCATCGCCCATGGGCGTATCGCCTATGGCGTCCGTCTCTGGTGCCGTGTGCCGGGGCACAGGTGCCGTCCGGGCCCTGGCTGGCCTCTCCAAGCCCTCGGCGTCGTGCTTCAGGGCGGGCTCGGGGGCCGTATGCGCCCTGGCGATCAGCGCGGACATCTCCGACTCCGAGGGTGGCTCGTAGGCTGTCCGATAGCCCTCGGAGTGCCCCTCAGATTCCCACAGCCTGACCGGGCTGGGGTCAGTGTCCATAGCCCCGGCGTCCCTTGCGGCGGACTTGGGTGACCCGCGCTTCCGGTAGCGCCGGGCCCGTCCTCCACTGCTGCCTGAATGGCATGCTTCATCGGAGTCCTCCGCGGCGGAGCGGAGGTTGCATGCCTTTCGGCAGCGACGCTCACACATGGAGACCAAGTCCTCCATGTCACGTCCTCCTCTTCCCGAATGTCGTACTTCTCTTCGGGCTTCAACTTCCGGAGTTCGCCATGCTCTTGAACGTCTCGGTTCTTCTATGGCTCCAATCTCCGGCGTGGTCTCCACCGAGTCCACAATGCGCACCCGGGGCGTACTTGGGCAGGGCTCATAAGGGCCCAAGTCCCCGGGTCGGCGGTTGGTAGGGGCAGCAGGTAAGCCTCTGCTACCATAAAGAAGGTCCCTACCAGGACTGGCCCCCGCTGTGCCCCTTCCGCCTGTCACCCCTGCTGACTTGCTCCGGATCAACGATTGCATTTCCCAAAATCCTCAAACTCCAGGGTCCAAAACCAAAAATATAGAAAATGTAATCCTCCTTCGACCCTGAACAGCAACCAGATCCCACAAGTATAGCAATAACCCAATTCACAATTCAAATCAGGCTGCGGGCTTTCGTTCAGCACATCGGTCGTCTCACGATGGCGGGCATGTACAAGAATTGCACCAAGGAAGAAAGCCCTGAAATTGGCATATGAACACAAATAAAGCAAAGTTGGGGAAAGGGGTAAACATACACATTCACAGCCATAAACCCCTCATTCCCTGGACTCAAGACCTTCCCTTGACTCACCAACATATTGCCCTGAACCAGGTCAAATGAGATGGCTAAATGCCATGTGTCACAAGTCACTACATAAACCCCAAAAATGTGTTCGGTCCCAAGCCTATATATCCTAGCCCAATAGGGGAGGTGGCGTGTCATGACCTAGAGTGGCACTCAGGACCATGCTCTACTCTGACATAACCTTGGTTGGACTTGGAGTCGAATGGGCTTGGAGATATGCCCCATTAGTTTGAACTCATAACATGCCAATAAACTGCCAATTCACACCATATTGGCCATATATCAAATATATGCTCAAAATTGAAGTTACCACTTATCCGAAGGCTCAAAGCATGCATGGAATCGAAGTCTAAAAATCATGGAGGATAGAGACCAAAGACCAATGCCCATGTACATCCCCACTTTACCCTCGAAACCCCTTCAGATATGGGCGCCACACACTGCCCAAGTCAGCCCATGATCTTCAGACCAATTCTTGTGATCCTTCGTGCGCCAAGCCAAATGGAGTAAGCGATCCGGCATATGGTGGTATTCAACTCCAAGGCATATGCCAACATATGAACAACATACCATGGTTCGACTCTCCATAGGCTTCTTGCTGTTTGCCGACCAGGTAAGTACACAAAACGCAAAAATGAGCAAAAATTGAGGTCAGAAACATGAAAATGTGACCAAATACAAAGTTGTCATGATAGTATATCTCTATGCTCACCCATGATATCCGCTCATGGTTCAATACACAAATGATTGGAACAATTTGCGAACAATTCCCCCACTTGGATCCCCAATCAGGCGCATGGAGATACCTTCGCCACTAATATCTACATGCCCCATGAAAATGGGAGTGCACCCATGGATCTCTTTGTCAAACATACCATGAGCAATACATACGCGGTAGACTTGGTCTAGCGCTTTGAATTCCACAATTGGGACATGGGCAAAGCCCTTGTCACGTATGGCTCCCCATCTCTTTTTTTATCCATTTCAACATCTTCAGAGTCTCTTGTAGTTCGCTTGCGATGACACTATGGACAGTGTAGGGGGCTGAGTATGGCTACCTGTGGGCTGGTGTGGGCCACGTGGTAGAGAGCGGGTTTTGCGGCCCCAGAGGGTTCGCGTGGCCCGTGCCTGCCGGATGTGGCTGACTACCCCCTTCGGGAGAGATACTATAAGCCCAGCGCATACACAGTGCACCTCCGCTACAGTACTCGAGGCTGGACCTGAAGTATGTACAGCACTCATGCAGACCAAAAGGAAAAGAAGATCAGTGAAAAGTGCTGTCACCCCACCCCCTGAGGGGGTCGCCGGAGGGGCGTGAGGAACCCACAGGTTTAAAACAAAAGCACTGTGCCAGCTGGTATGAAGCGGCGGCTTAACTGCACCTAGGGAGGGAGGGAAAAATCGTATCGGCTACCAGGCTGATCAACGCCTGATAGCAAAGCGGTGGGGGCTCCACACACGGGGATGTGACAGCGAAGTGGATGCCTATCCGCTGGTGATCCTTTTCTGTAACTACCGAACCACGGAGGACTGCGCCAGCACCAGAACTGCTCCTGTTGGCAGGGCTGACTGGCTTCGGGGGGGGGGGGGGGGGGGTAGAGGGCAGGCTGCTACGAAGTCGCTGGGGGAGGGGGAGAACCTGGGCGGGGGGGGGGGGTTGCCAAGGACAGGGGGGGAAAGAGGGGGTGGCACACCCCTAGGTCAAATACCACAACACACGAACTGCAGGCAAAGAGAATTCACAGCATCGCCTGGAGATGACAGTGCGTCGTATTGTGCCAATAGACCTCAGGAACCTGGCCTGTCTTACGACTTAGAATCCAGTAGACTTTCACCACGGAATGAGTGAAGCAGAAATCGGCAATGTTCTCACAAAAATCGGCAGAGGCGCTAAGCGAATCAAAGAAATATAAAAGTAAGGTCCGAACGGAACGCGAAGAAGGTGCAGTCGGTCATTGGTCGTAACCTGCGGAAGGGAAGTCACACAGCAGACAAAAAATGGGAAATAGCGGATTGGCGGCGGACCACAGAGTGAGGGGAGGTTTTACGTTTCTTGGTGTGTATCGTGCGAGGTGGGGGTGCGCGGCGTTTTGACTTGCTGGGGCGGGGAGTGATGCGTTCAGGCAGAGGGGGGGGGGGGGGGTACAGATGGACTCGGCTGGGGGCTGGCCTGTCTGACGTACTGTAGGGTCCTTTGGAAACAAAGAAAGTGTTGGCGCTCAGAGGGGGGGGGAGAGGATCAGGGACAGGGTGCTTCCGACGGTGGGAGCAGGCGTCTTTGATCGCTGAGGTAACCTTTCTTCGCCTGTCTGGGAGGACAGAAGTGAGCATGCGTTTGGCAGACTTGTCAGGCACCAGGGCGTCATAGAGGGAGCGAGGGACGAGGGTGCGGGCAAAGTTACGGAGCTCGCCCTTCGACCTATCGTCAGCAAGCCAGGAGTGCACCACCGGGCTCAGATTGGGGCCCCAGGAGTCAGCCAAGCGGCAGCGAAACTCAGACATGTCGGGGCAGAAAGCCACAGCGGAGATGATGTCGAGGGGGTGTGCCGTACCACAAAGGTTGCACTGCCTGTCCGACAGGTCCCACATGGGGCTACTACCTTGTATGCCTTTTACTCCCAGCACCCATTTCGCGGCAAAGGAACTAAACCAAGAGTAATTCCTGGACCAGTCAAAGCTAAGCTGCTTATTTATGCCTGTGTGGTCATGCTTCTCAACAAGGCGAAGGCGTGCCGCCCCCCCGAATTTAGAGATGCTCGGGTTGCCGTGAAAGGTGATTGTGTGCCGAGCAGGGGGCTGTTTGTGGGCGCCGGCCACTGCCATAGCATAGGAAACATATTTCGCAAAACTGTCGGCGATTTCGTTGCCATGAAAGCCCACGTGTGACTTCAGCCAGCCCGCTCCCACGTTAAAACTGCCGTGAACCAGGAGGTCGACAATCACACTGTGCCAGGTGCCCTGAGCACTGCTACTGGGGGGGGGGGGCGGAGATCCGGAGAGGAATTGATCTACACAACCGACGACCTGTGAGTTATCAATACAAAAGAAGACTGAACCTGTGAACCCAACGTACTGGAGGTACCGAACACACTGGACGAAAGCCCAGAATTCAGCGTCCTTACTGCCTAGATAGGGGCAGGGGATGGCAAGCACCACGGTAGTGCCATCGGGCCAACAGAGGACCGCAGCAGACCCCGCTAGAGGGTTATCCCATGACCCGTCCAGGTACACCCAGAGCCAAGAATCACTATCTGGAGACCAAAGCGCATCCAGTATACTATCACAGGACCATGTGTGCAAGTCAGACACCTGCAGCGGGGTGAGCCGCCCAGTATAATGAAAGACGTAGCCAAACGCATTGGAACCGACACACTGCGAAGAGTAAGGGAAGGGGTGCGGGGGAAGCGGGAGTGGGAGAGAGAGCAGGGGGGGGGGCAACGCGAGGTGAAGCTTGATTGAGGGAGCGGCAGGACCGTTCGACGTTGGGTGGAGAGAAAAGGTGTGACGATTCGTTACATGAAACTCTGTAGAGTCGACGTGAAAGCGAATCAGCGCCGAGGCCCTGGGTTCGTCGTAAGTGAGGACTGATCCAGAAAACCAACCAGAGTGTAATTCTACATGGATTTCTTCCCCAGGACTAAGTGTTTTCACCGGACAGGGGTTCCAAGGCCCGAAGCCGTGGCATCTGCCACCAAGGGCATGCACTGAATCAACAAAAGACTCTTGAAGCCAGTTCGCGTTTTGGGCAGTAATGGCTAGACGCACTGACTCATTGCTTTGGCTTGGGCCATCTAAATTGAGGTACCGGAGGCCGTAATTGTAGATCTGGGATCGCATAAAATGGAGGAGCGGTGTGATGCCGAGGCCCCTTCCGCGCGTGGAACGTATCTGTCTTTCGGGGAGAGGAGGCGAGGAAGCTTTCCATAGCTGGAGATGTTTGCCAAAATTAATTGCTGGAGGGCATACAACTGTTTGTCAGGCACAGGACCTGCAAGGAGGCGGTACACTATCGTAGGGAGGAGCTGTTTATTGGTGAGCGTAATCAGTTCCGACGCCGTGAGTTCCAGTGGCGCCAGGCGTGTGTAAAATGCATTTATTTCAGCACGCATACAATCATACACCCGTGTGGAGTGGTCGGAGGTGTAAAAATAGACCCCAAGGTACTTGTACATTTGGTGGGGATTGCCGTTTTGATCTCTGGTGGAGATGGTCCCACCGTGGCAGGAGTGAACTACTGTGTGGCCCACGCCACGAACTGCATGAAGCTCGGTTTTGCTGAGATTCATGTCAAGACCGAGCAATCTGGCAGGGCCATCGAAGGCCTCGTACACCGTTTTGATGTCCTCCACCGACCTGGCTCGGAAGAGGATATCATCGATAAAGGCATGTATGCTCCTTTCCAGGCCCCACTCTCTTTTACCATCTAAATGAAAAAACATCAGGTTTAGATAAAGAATAAACAAGAGGGGGCTCAGAGGACACCCTTGTCTGACCCCACGCAATTGTGGATGTCCCTCCGTTGTGGACCCGTTAATTAGTGGTTGGTCGGTGGCGTGGTCATAAAGGCGTTGTATAGAGGAGATCAACGCCTCCGGAAGACCATAGCCTCTCAGGGTGGTCCAAAGGGCTCGCAAGGGGACAGAGTTAAACGCCTTGTTAAAATCAATATACAAGTGGTAAAGGCGCCCCTTTGACCTCAGCATGCGGGATACCACATCGTATATGTGGTCTCCACAACGGTGGTTTTTCAGGCCTCCGTGTTGGCAGGGGTGGACGAGCCTATGTTGTTGGGTGAGGGCTGTGAGCTGCTCGCACTGCCAGGCCGCAGCTAGTTTAACAAGGGTCTGGATGAGGCAGATGGGCCTGTAATTGGCCGGATCTGTTTTGTCCCCTTTTTTGTATAGAAGACATACCCGCGCCCTGGACCATGCAGGGGGGGGGGCATTCAGCAGGATGTAATGAATTGAGCTGAGCAGGAATCGCTGCAGGGAGGGGGGGAGGAGAGAGAGGACGTAGTAATTGACCTCGTCTTCCCCTGTGGCCTTCGTAGGTTTGGATCGGCCAGTTATGTTCTGAAGCCAGGGGAGGGTAGGCATGTCCAGGGGTGCAGATGCAGTTCCACCTGGGCATTTAGGAAGGTTGTGGATAAATTGGTTTAAAAGCTGTTGGTCTACAGCAAAATGAGGGTCCCCCCCGAGGTGAGAGAGACAGTTAGAGAAAAGCTTACCCACTTTGGAGGGGTTTGTCTCGAGTACAGGGGGATCTGTGGAGCGGTCGAGGACATGAATGGGGGCAGTTTCCGTTGGATTGAGCGCTTTGTTAATGGCCGATTTAATTTTAGCGCCCTTGACGAGGGAGTAGTGCAGTTTTTTCTTTTCTCGCTTGCGCTGGCGTTCTCTCCAGTCCTCGCTCAGTTTCTGTAGGCGTTGGAGAGTAGGAGAATGCGCCTTTCTTTCCCGAGGCAAGCGGCCCAATATCTTTTTAAACTCTCTCTCTACTGAGGTTTCGCGGTGCTGGACACTGGGCTTGGTAATAGTGTGAAAAAAGGAGGATATCTGCGGGATGACCTTGTTGACATACTCCACCAGGAGGTTTGAAGGCAATGTCTGAAAACAAACCTGCGAAGCCCAGTCCTCGAGTGGCTGGATGCCAGATAGAAAGCGAGACTCCTCATCTGAGGTGAGCCTGCGGAAGAGCGTGGACGGGGGGGGGGAGGTTGCGCCGGCGTGAAGGGGAGCTGAAGGGTGAGTGTGATGGGGTGATGGTCCGAGGATGTATCGTGGTGGAGTATGTCTGCGTCTGCAATGGACATGTGAGGGGTGGAAATAAGGGATTTAGAAGCGAAAGAATAGTCAATGCGGGTGTCGCTCTGCAGCAGGGCATTGCGAAAGCGGGTAAATGAGATTTTATCGTGATGCACGACACGAAATGTGTCGACCCCATGCCGTTTTTCGTCGATGAGGGACGACAGCCAGTTCCACTTGTTAGGTGTTTTCCCGTTGGTGTCTAAAGATGATAAGAGCGCGTTGAAGTCGCCGCCAATGACCCAGCGTTGGTGGCGAGAGAAGAGGATGTTAAGAGCCCTTTCAATTTCAGGACGCCGAGGGGGCTGGGCATAAACAGAGACAATCAGGACAGGGGGGTGACCGGGGAGATGAAGGGTAGCTGGACACAGGGCTCCAGGACACGGGGAGGGAAGGGGGGTCACAAACTCAGCAAGTTGTTCGGCCACCAGGATACATGCGCCTTCTGCACCATTAGGTGAGAGCGAGGAAAGGACTTTGGGACGGGACTGGGAAGCATGCCAGCCGAAGGGAAGTTCGGGCGCTGACGGGAGCCCCTGATAGAATACTATGTCCCAGCCCTCGTGGAGGTCGGCATGAACGAACGCCTCTGGTTTGTGTTTGTTCAGGTTGTGCGACTTGAAGCGGAGGCACGTAGCACTCTGGGGGGGGGGAGGTGGCTGAAGAATTCTTTGGGGGAGTTCCGGGGGTGGCATATGGCTCGAGAGGGGTTGGTGAATTGTAGGACGAGCAGGGGCATGTGGAGGGGGGGGGTCACGGGGTGCGGGGTTTGGTCCTTGGTGACTGGGAGTTCCAGGGGGGGTTTGCTCGCGCGGACGCAAAAATGTGTCGATAGACTCTTCTTGCAGTCCTATCATGCGGAGGGCGTCCTTCAGGCTATGACCTGTTACTTTGACACGGTCGCTTGAAAGGGACAGGGGGGCTGGGGAGAGATGAGGGGTAGAGGGCTGGAAGAGGCCAGGGGGAGTACTGGAGTTTCAGCACGTGGCAGGGAAGGTGTGGATTCAAATGACAGTGATCTCGACACAGCATGCTGGCCATGCAACGGGGAAGGAAACATACTTCGCTGTCCATCAGCGAAGCATGACCACGCCCAGAATTATAATAGGCTTTGCGCCATCGAATTGACTTGTGGGGCAACGAATGCCGCAAAAGCGCTGTGTGAGTGTGGGATGTGCGGTGCACATTGTCATTAAAAATGAGACGGGTATACGAAGCGATCAAAGAGCCACCGCAATAACATACTTCACTGTATGAGAACAGCGAAGTTGGTAGGTGATGAAACTCGGGATTGCTCGAATAATAAAGATGGGGGCGAAAGACGCGCTGACGTGGATGATCCCAATTGGCATTCACGCATGTAGTGACAGGATGCACTAAGAGAAGAACAGTGGAATCATGGTCACTGAAAAACACAGCGGTCTGTTTGCTCAAACGAAGAGCTGCCGGGCGCGACAGTAGGAGTGTGTTTTCGTGTGTGTTCTTGCTATGATGGGGACCAATGGTGAAAAGAAATTCGAAAACATGCAGGGCGGTGGCGCAGCAGGTGCATTCAATGGCATCGCGGAAATTCCAGCGAATCATCGAAGCGCGAAAGCTCCAAGACCAAAAGGCGCAGCAGACGACTATTACCAGCTCGAAAAGAGGCACTTTGTGAGAATCAGCGCAGGCTGTGATAAACCTGCTGCAGACGGGACGTTGTCGCCACGCCACGCTGTTATCATCACTGGATGTGTGTAGTGTGTGCAGCGAGGGGTGATGCAAATTCCGTCGATGGGCACTGCAGGACGCATCGTAGGTCCCAACAGGGGGGAGGGAACATACTTCGCCACCACTGAGCAGCGAAGTGCATCCATAGTCGTGAGTAGGACACGAATTCATTTTTATAAAACCACCAAGTACTTGCACTGTGAGAAACACAACGCGTGTGTTCGTGCGTGTGCGCGTGGTATGATGGAAGCCATCTTTGAAAAGAGAATCGAATACATTCGAGACGGGTACACTCCAAATGCACATATCAACACCACGGAAGTTCCGGCGATGCGAAAAGCGAGACGTGTATGGATGGGCAAGAGGAGGTGGGTAACATACTTCGCTGACTCGGAGCAGCGAAGCACGACCACTACTGAGGTTCGGGTAGGAATTCACTATCATCCATTCGTTGGGGAAGAAAACTGGAGGGAAAAGAAAGGAGCACGGAGTGCTGCCCCAACCAGCCACAGGGATTTGTACCCATAAGTGGGACAGCACGGGGCCATGTGGGTTGAGAAAACAGGGTGTGGTGCAGCAATAATACAGGAAATTACTCAGCTGCATCGTGGAATACGTCGGGTACGCTCCTGAACACCACAGCAATTCGCCTGCCCCTTAGGATGGTTTCTCCATTGATGACATCGTGAGTGTTAGACGGGATTCCGTGCTTGTACCCAAACCTCGAGACACCCGTCAAGGCTGTCATAGAGAGCCGTTCAAGCAGGATGGTAGTGGGCTGTCCTTTTTCTTTGGGAGTGAGGATCATGGGGACTGTGCTCAACAGATGGAGGGTAACCACCACTTTACCCGTTCGGACGAGGGGGTCCTAATTTCGAAAGAGAGCTGGTCGGGAGGTTGTGCCCAAGCACTATGTACAATGGGGTTGAGGCGTGGGGCGGTGTCTTTGGGTTCCGTGGAGCCCGTAGGGCCCCAAAAACGAACCAAGGATGCATCCGGGCCGTAGAAAAGAACAAAACCCTCATTGTGAAACAAACTCCATGCAAATGATTGGATCGGGTTGCGACCACCTTCGCACGGGAAGCCTCCCAAGTCCAGATTGGTGAGCACGCTTTTGAGGGACCTTATTGTGCTTCCTTTGGTGTACATGTATGGTGGCTTTGCATACGGGTTTTTGTTTAACGTGGACCACACCTCAAGTGCGTCCATTTCGGGGTGGGCGGCCAACATGTCTCGGGATGCTTGTAATTGGTACAAATTGCCGCCTTCTAAGTCCGCTACTCGGATGGCGAACAAGTAACCTGACTTTGCCAATTCGTGCTCAAGAATTTTATTCAAGAGTCTTTCACCTCTTTGAGCCGCTAGTGTCCATTCAAAACGCATGGTGCGCTCATGTGCTCCACGTAGAATTACCCCACCCCCCAATTGGTAGAAGGCATCCCTCGAATTAAGAGAGATGTCGTCTTGTCCGGGTTCAAGTGTTCTATTGAGGAACTTTTGAAACCCGCGGACATCCGTGAGGGTCTTTTCCGTCACCGGGGGAGGATTTTTACCGTGGGACACATCAATGATATGCCTTTCGTTATAGTATTTGAAAAGCACTTCCTTATGAATATCAATCCTTAGTGTTACCTCAACCGAGGCAATAGACTTTTGAACTTGGATGGCATTGAGTGCTCGTTGTAGGTCTTGTCCATGGTCGTTGTAGTCCTCGTATTGAATAGGGTCTTCGAGTTTCTTGGTGGAGTTGATGTGGATGGATACATACGGGCGTTGAGGAATATAGCCTTCCTTTAAGGAAAAGGCTCTCGTTGGGATGTGAGGTCGTGCTCCGTGATGTACCACTACCTTATCGACCCAAGGTTTTAGGTCGATAAGGGGTCCGGCCGCGAACAATAGATGGTTCTTGGCCTTTGTGTGCCGTTCCCAACTCTCCATGGTAATCCATCCCGAGTATATTTTCTCGTCGTCCTCTTTTTTCAACTCAATTATGGCATTTTTGATTGCCTTGGACCACACCTTAGAGGATAGGTAGTTGGGCGGTGGTTTTCGTTTGTCGTTTGGAGGGAATACATAGAATTCCCTGTACGTTTTGAGGATCTCCTTGATGTTTTTGATTGGTTCGTGGGCTTCCGTTACCGAGTAGCGTTTTGTTCCTTGTTGTAGTTGAAGGTCACCTAGGGATACGTGTAGGTCATCATCATGTAGTCCCACTTTCCACGGCGCCAATTTGTAGAGGTCTTGGCGCGCTTGGGTCGGTAGTGATATGGCCTTTCGGTTGAAGGCACGTGTTTTCTCGTCGTTCACGGCAAAGTATTTAAAGTCGTTGCGGATGTCTTTCTCATTGGAGTTGTTGACCCACGTTGCGAGTTGGGACGTTGAAGGACTTTGGAGATTGAGGTCTATAGCCAGGGGCTTTTTCTCGGATGACTTTTCTGGGTTGTTTGCGGGCTTTGAGGTAAACCAAGACATGGTGACAGCAAGTACGACAATTTGACGGTGATAGGCGGAATGGTCGAATAAATGAACGGATAGGAAGAGGACGGTGAAGTGGGTGAATTGATGGTTGATTAATTGGTCGAATGGGATCAGCACGCCCTTTTGCGTGATGGATTGCAATGGACGATTTCTGTTTATCCAATCCCTAATTCTGCATTTAATTGCTGAAATCGAACAAAAATAGACACTCAGAAAGTGAGGCTCCCCATCTCTTCGGCCACACGAAGATATATAACATGGGCGTGAGCATATCAAACATATACCATGCATACAACACATACCCTCAAAATATGGCTCCCACCATGATATGCCATGTCCCTCCATTGACATATCTTCACGTCAAAAATACGTAGGAACCCAAGGAAAGTTGCTATGCAACCCCAACACTCATGCGGTACACTCGAAAGTCACAATAAAATGTTCGGTTGCACGGTCCAAGAGTTATATATCTCTTTATACCCTCTTGACCATTATCCCTTGCTACACCGGGCATGTGTACACACCAAAGGCGTTTGATGATTCCTAAATTAACTTGAGACTGAGGCGCTTGCAACCCAACCTTTCTTATTCTCTTTCCTCACACTCGCGCGTAGATATGGTCCTTCAAAGTGGTCCCACGATTCACTTTTGTTTCCCTTATATCTCCAAGTCAAATGGGTGGCAAGTATAAGGGAAACCTGATTCGGGCATAGGGAAAAGAGTATGACCACTCGAAGAAGTCCAAATCAAGTGCGGCGATGTCGAAGTCGAAAATCCGATTTCGACATCGCGAAAAATTCAGATTAAAATTTCGAGTGCTTATTTAGAAAATTGCGGAAGCAACGAACCCTTTGCTGATGAAATCTGACCCATCAACGGAGTATCCGCCAAAATATCTGGAAATAACAGTTAACCAATCGGTTAACGCAAAATTGCGAGCCAACTGACGGTCGCCGATACATTGACCATCAGAACGAAAGGCTAAAAAATTACGGAAACATCATGATAATAAAACCCTGTTGATTCCTGATCTTCCGATATATAAATCTCCGCTGGCAGCGCCTCGGTACTGAATATGGCCGCTCATAGCCGCTCATAGCCGGAATGGCCAAACCTATCACACTATCACATCGGGTTAGGTCAGGTGGATGGGAGAGTATGATATCAGCCAATGGCGGCTTGCCGGCACATAGATACACACCCCAAGTGACCCAAAGATGGCCACGGGGGTCCGAACCGGCTTCAACGGGGAGAACACCGCACGGTGATACGGTGTCCATCCACTGACAGAATCTTGTACGGTCCGAAGTATGGATCATCGCTGGTAGAGCGTGGCCAGGCGGGTAGTCGACTGTGGTGCACCAGTACCCAGTCCCCTTCTTGGTAGGTGGCCGGTACTCGGTGCTTGTTCTTCTTGTTCCACTGACGCTCCCTCACTCTCTGGAGCATAGCCTTGGCCTTGCCCACCTTCGCTTGTTGCTCTTGGACCCATTCACCCACAGAAGAATGGGTGTCCTCTGGATAGGGGGCATGTAGGAACCATGCCGGGCGCCCCAGGAATAGCTCATGAGGCGAGTAGCCAGTAGCTGAGCTCTCTTGGGAGTTCATCATCAAGGATATGACGGGGAGTAGTCTCACCCAGTCTCTGGTGCGTTCAGTTTTGCACCATATCCGTACGTTCTCCTTCAGGACACGGATCTGTCGCTCACATAGGGGGTTGCTCGTGTGAGAGTAGGGGATCCCCGTAGACACCTGGACATTGAGGGATCTCAAAACCCTCTTGTACCAACCGGTATCTGAGCGTACCCGTACGTCCTCATCGGAGTTGATCTCCTTGGGCGCCCCATAGACACAAAACCACTCCTCCAGGAGTATCTTGATAGTCTCCTCCCCGGTAATGTGCTTGGTACATGGGAACACCCTGGTAAACCTGGTCAACCCACAGGTTACCACGAGGGCGAAGTCATAGCCCCCGAACTTCGGCATCTCCGTGTAGTCCACGTATAGAACACTGTTAGCACAGTGAGGGATGGGCAGGGTCGAGTAGAGACCTCTGTCCCTGATATCCCCTGGTTTACAGGACTTGCACGTGCACTTGTCCACGATAGGCTGGAGGGTTTTCCGCAGTTGGTCGTGAGTCCACGTAGTGTGGAACCACTGCTTGAACAGCCTCAGGGTGCGGTCAGCACCCACATGACCACTGGACTCATTGGTCCACTTCAGCAGCGCTGAGACTCGGTCACTAGGCACCACGATACGGTCCTCGTGCCATAGGTAGCTCTTGTCCCTCTTCCACTGGTCTTGGTTGACCAGGAGGGGTTCAAGGCGTTTCTCCAGGCGCTTGTAGATATCCCCGAACTCCTTCAGGTACTCCGATTGTTGGAGTCCATCCAGGGGGCGTATCATCGTCATGTTGAGGTCCAGGTGGACGTCCATACGGCTGAACGCCTCCTTAGCCAGCGCTTGAGACCGGGCACCAATCAGGGCGTCGAAGTTGTTTCGGCTGATGTAGTCGGCACACTCGTTCTTCACTCCCTGGATATGGTGTACTGTCAGCCGTAGTTGACTGAGGTAGGTCCACCAGCGCCGTAGCTTGGCCTTCTCAGGTGGGGGACCCTTCTGGAAACTGCGGACCGGTTCTTGGTCGCACAGCCAGACCACAGGGTTACTCCCCAACAGTCGTGCTTGTGAGGATAGCACCAGCATACCCGCGAGCAATTCCTGCTCATAGGTGGAGTAGTTCCCCCTGGCCGGGTTCCACTTCCAGTTCCAGTGGCCCAGAGGTACTAGCACCCACTTGCTGTGCTTGAGGGTTCCATCTCGGTTGAGACCTTCCGTCCCCCATTGGGAAATGGCCGAGTCGAACTCCTCCTTCTCTAGTGCTTGCCATTGGAACAACGTTCCACCACCGCCCACATTGCTGGCGTCGGTCACCAGGATAATTTCCCCTTGTGCCCCAGGCACGCCCAAGCACTTAGCGTTGGCTACCTTGTCTTTGAGCTCGTCAAACGCTTGTTGCTCTTGTGGGCCCCAGCGCCAAGTAGTACTCTTCTTGATCAAGTCCGTCAGAACGGCGCTGGTGTAGGTGAAGTTCTTGATGTGGCGGCGATAGAAGTTGCACGCCCCAATGAGACTGCGTACATCATGAAGTCCTTTCTTGGGGTCTTCGTGTCGTACCTTGGCATCCATCAGGGGTTTGGCCTTGAGGGCCACTGGGGTCCACCACCCATAGCCAATATGAAACCCCAGGTACTGCATGGTCTCCTGCATGAACTCACACTTCTCCAGCTTGAGTCGTGTGTGGTTCTCCTGGCAGACCGCAAAGAACTCACCCAAGAGGATTAGGTGATCCTCCTGGGTATTGGTCCCGAGGCATACATCGTCGATGTGAGCCTCCATCTGGGCACCACGGGATATGAGCTCCTGCACCTTAGGTCTCCTTCGTAGGATGGACAAGATCTTGTTCATCAGCTCTTGGAATAGAGCGGGTGCGTTAGCCACGCCAAACGGCATGACCTTCCACTTGAACACCCTCCCCTGAGGGGTGATGAAAGCCAGTAGTTCCTGTGCGTTGGGCGTCAGGTCCACTTGCCAGAATCCGCTTCGCTTGTCCATCTTGGTCTTGTAGCGGCAGGAGGCTATCTTCTCCAGGGTAGACTCCATATTGGGAATGGACCCTGAGTGGTTCAACGTCTTCTTGTTCAGCTCTCCGTAGTCCACTACCAGCCGTTTGGCTGTAGACCCAGGTTTAGCCACCAGGAAACAGGGGCTGCAGTGTAGGGGGTAGTCCCCGTCCTTGTACTCCAGGACTAGGCCAGCGTCGATACATTCTTGTATCTGTCGCTCGATCTCGTCGGCCTGCTCTTTAGGAGCTGGATAGGGTCTCCTCCGGATCTTGTGACCCACGAACTCGGGTTTCAGCTTGAGGTCCATCTGTACCAGCTTGTCACATGAGGCTGGAGGGGGTAGTTCTCGGAACACCTCCAGGTAGGTCCTTATAAGCTTCTGTACCCGCGGGTCCAATACCTTGATCTTGTCCTCCATGTCCTCGTCAGAGTGTAAGTTGCTTGCCCCCTGAATAGACGTCGGGAGGTGGTCCTCCACCGACTCTTCGGCCGTGGTAGTGTCCTTCAGCCCTTGGTAGGCATATAGAAGGTCTTGTTCAACCATCTCCGGTGGACGATGGCAACATAGGCACGCTCGAGGGGGTTCACATACACATTCCTCCGAGAGGTCGTCCTCCTCTGGGGTCCTCACATGGGCGCCCCACACGCTCTTCATAAGCTTAAGATCTACCTCCCTTTGCCAGGTGGTGATCTTCTGTTCGAGGTCCTCCTTCAATTGGGATAGGTCTCCCATACGTCCTTGCTTCAGTGGCCATGAGCTGCGGGTAGGCTTCGCGTAGCATAGCTTTTTCGCCACCAACTTCCTCTTGGAATCCACATACTCCCTGAGCCTGGATCGAGGGTCCAGCTCGTCATCCACGGGGTCTTCCACCCTCATGGAGAGTAGGGGTTTCAGTGGGGCGACGTACTCGGCGTTCTCCACTTCCTCCACACAGGTCTGCACGAAGAAGGCGTCGTGCTCAGTTTCGTCATCTGAGTGGATAGAGCTAGGTAGCTCAGATAGTCCACACTCAGAGACTCCATCAGTAACAGGTACATGACAGGGAGAGTTGGGGGCGTTGGTGTCCGTCACGACGTACTCATCTCCTCCGGGTGTAGTCTCAACAGCATCTTGAGGTCGTAGGCGATCCTTCAAGTCACCCAAGGCGAGTCCATCGCTTTCTCGTTGTATAGCCTGGACCAGAGTCGGGTCCAGGTCCTCCCAGGGGATGGTGATAAGACTTCCGTCCACCACGCTGAGCATACTCCCCCATCCGGGCTTCCCAATAGGCGTTTTGCGTCCCAGAGGCACGTAGATGGCCTCATCAGGCAAACGAACAGAGCTGATAGTCAGCCTGTCCAGGAGGTTTCGCCAGTACTCGTTGCCCCCATGGGCTCCCCAATCGGGGGAACACAGGACCATACGGGAACGTTCCAAGGCCACCTTGGTCAGCACCTTCACCAGTTCACTGAACCTGGGGTTCCCGTAGGCCATCCCGAAAGAGGGCCAGTAAAATTTGTAGCTGCAGTTCTTCCCCTTGCTGCAGTAAAGGTCCAGTACATGTTGCTTGTCGCTGGCGAACAACTCCACACTCAGGTCTTCTCGATAGTAACCCAACTCCTTCAGACCTTGGTCTAGGACTTCCCCCAATAGTTGATAGTCCTCAGTTTTGGAGGCCGCCATCATGTTCGAGGGCTCCTCCTTCGATAGTCTCAGGTAACTCGAGGTATGTTCCGACTGCTCCAGTGGCACAGGCTCTCTGCCACTGCCGTGGTCCACGTAGAGGAGGTAGGGCGCTTGCAGCGTCAGGGATTGTATCTGGGAGTGCTGTACGAAGAAGTCAGTCCCCAGTACAAAGTCGAAGGCCTCAGTGTCCATCACATAGAACCGATGGGCGATAGTCCTGGAGCCCATAGGTACCTCCACTTCACACTCCGCGCAGCTGTGCACCACATGTCCATCCCCCATGCGTATAGCAGCGGTGGTCATGGTGTTCTTCAGGCTCCCACAAGGTAAAATTTTCTTGGCCACTATGGATATGGTGGCGCCAGTGTCCAATACCCCCAGGTATTCGCGTCCCCCTAGTCGGATACGTACCCAAAACACCAGGTCTTGGGTGCCACCAGAGCGTCCCCGTCAGAACTCCGCGGGACAGGTCACCTCAAACCCCTTGTTCCGCAATTTGCGGGCCATCCTCATGAAACGGCTCCTCTTCTTGGCGTTGCCGTCATCACCACCTTCATGCTCACGCTTGGCTCCTTGTTCTTGCTGGGCCTGCGTCTGTGAGCGTGTGGTAGGTCCAGACTGCCCTCCAGAGGGCTCGGAGTTCCCCCCTGGATTAGGGTTGGGGTTGCCTCCGTTCTTGTCCTTGTTCTTGTTGTCGGGCTGGCAGTTAGCGCCTCCTCCTCGTCCACCTTGACCCTTGTCTTGCCCTTGACCACGTCCTTTCGACTTGCCCTTGCCGGAGTCGTTGCCTTTGCCTTTGCCTCCACCTTTGCCTGAGCCTTTGCCAGGATCTTCACCCCTAAGCTTCGCCGATAGGCGTTGCTTATGGTAGCACTCATCCTCCTAGTGCTTCCGCTTCCCGCAGAATGCACACGTGATGGTGCACCTGTAATGATCCGGCAGCTTCGCTTTGGCGCCGGTGCTCTTTTCCTGCTGCTTCCCCTGGACTACAAAGCGGTCTCGCTGCTCGCAGTCAGGGGCGTGCTGCAGGTGGCCCTGCTCGTCTCTGGCATCACACCAGAATAGCTCCTTCACGTTCTCCATGATGCGGGCGTGGGCGTGTTTGGGGGTAGTCCCCTGCCCAGGTCGGGACCCTTGGTACCCTTTGCCATGGCCTCCAGAACCTCCACCACCAGGACGGTAGTTGTTCAAGTGCTGGTCGCTCTCCTTCTCCAGCGCCAGCTCCAGGAGTAGCACGCATAGGTCCTCGTAGCGGAGGGACCTAGCTTTGCGCTCCGCCGTCGAACGGCACTCGTCCCATAGCTCTCTAGGGAGCTTGGCCACCAACCAGAACAGCAGGTCGTCGCTGCTGTAGGAACCGGGCGTCAGTCGTCCAGCCCAGTGATCCAGATCAGCCAACAGCTCGGATACCCTGCCAGGTTTGGGGTTGTTGGGCAGCAGGGGCAGGTTCTGGATCTCCGCCCTGATAGAGAGGTCGGTTTCGTAGGTCGGGTACTGCCTCTCCAGGGCAACCAACACATCGGCAAAGGTAGCGGAGTTAGTCACGATCTGCCTGACCTGCTTCTGCAGGTACTTGGTCCTGCAGCACTGCAGGAGCAGATCGCACTTCACTCGCCCACTAGCGTGGGTTTGGCCGGTCAGTCGTAGGAACCGGCCAAAATTCTCAGCGAACTCGCTGAGGTCCTTGCCTGTGAACTCAGGCAGGTTCACCACGATCTTGGAGGTGGCAATAGCTTTCGCCTCCTGAGACCTGCGTCCCTCAGGGCGTCGGGTCTTCTTCTTCTTCTTCTTCTTCTTCTTCCCCCTTGAGTCCTCGGGGTCCTCAGGGTCATCGTCGTCTGAGGGCGGAGAAGAATCCATCGACGGCGGCTCATCATCGGAGAGGTGTAACCGCTGCATAGTGGTTGATCTTTGTTGTAACTGCGAAGCCTGTAGCCTTGATGCCCCAGGGGTCGTAACGCCCGACACTGCCCCTGATATCTCCGAACCCACATAACCCTCTTCAGACCCATATCCAGCCTCGGGGAGCGACATATGCGAAGCACTTGTAAGTCCTTTGAACTCCATGGTGGAATATGAAGAGTACGAAAACCCGGTCTACAAAAATGGAGCAGACATAGAATCTCAATGCGCATTCATCGCACATAATGACACAACGTGAAATCATTCGAAATAATTTAAATAAATCCGATTGGGAAATCACGAAAGACAAATGCGACTCGACGCGCGCTCACAGGCGACATCTGGCGGCGAACGGAAAACATGAAATGAAGCGGAAAATTTACTGCACTAATGTACATCTGAGAATCATTGAAATTCTGATCACATCAGTGTATAATTGAGTGCTGTCACTGCTGCCGTTACACTCCCCCTCTGAAAACATACGCCAGTATGTCAGGCTGGGTCAAGTGAAGTGAACGAAACGGCGAAAGTGACCAAAAACCGACTAATCTAAGGCAAAATGTGTGAAATTGAGCTGAATTGAGTGAAATTGTGCTGAGATCTGTGCTTCGCAATTGCCATCGACTTGAATGAAACGTATAGGTACCTCAGGGCACACAGAAAAAGCTTCGTTCAAGCTCGAAAATTCGAAAATTGAAAGTCTGAGTGAAGAATGTACATGATGATCCATGATCCATGATTCATGATGAGATCAGGATCTGACATCCCACTGCCAGAAAACAGAAAACAAACATCGCCATGTCGTCGAGCATCAAAAAAATAGGGTATCCCTTCATGGAGTCCAAGCTATGTGAAACTGGCTGGTGTCATTTGCAGTCATGAGACCAGATGCCAGATTATGGTACAAAATGTGCTTGAATTGAGACCAAATCCAGTGAATTGCACACGGATTGAGGGTGGCGAAGTCTGCAACAAGCCAATAAAGGTCCAATTCATTGTCGATAGACTCTGTGTGTTGTGTTGAACGGAAATCCAGTTCTCATTCATAGCCAATCCAGGTCAAATCCTCATGATGATGATGAATCCCATGATGGAAATCCAATCATTTAAAGTAATGATAGCCAAGAAAACCCAGTGGGGTATCCCCACACTGTCAGTATTGTTCCCAGGGCTTCATGTTTAATCCAGTATGAGCCAGAAGGGGTAATTGACTCGTTATAGTCCCAGAATGTATAAGCATCCAATGCTTGGTACTGGGAATTTGCCAAAATTGAGCTGATTCTGAGGGGGATTCCAACACAATCCACAGATGAACAGCGAGTCGACACAAGTAAGAACACCATCGTCGTCACTTGGTCTATATAAGTCCTTTGACAGTGGTCGATTGGAAAACAAACCAACTGTCTCAATGCAAGAGCTGATGGAAATCATACTCAGCAGATCCGTCAAACACATGAAATGAATCAGACTCAGTCATGCGCCAGAATCTCTGTAGTGAGCACAAACTCGAACGAGTCCTTCCCAAGGCGAGTAAAGGGGCCCAGTCGACAGCAAAAGGCGATAGTGTCGTCGTGGTTGAGTATAATGGCCTTTCGGATCTTCGGATTGGAATCATCTGAGATGAAGCACATGATTCACATGATGACCATGATGGGAATGATGGATGGAATAACCAGGATGACCCCAGAATGTCCCATCATCTGTCCATCGAACCACATAGACGATGTGTCAGGACTGTTGTGTCTCCATGCCAAGGGTATATGTCGACCGTAAACCTTTTCGAAAGTTTCGGCGAGCCAAATTCTGATCAGATCTTGTCTCGAATAGATTCTGCCACAATTGGAGCTTCTTCTTGTGCTTGTAAGTCTTCCTTGGTGACACAATCTTTGATTAGCGAGAGCTCTTTGTCAATCTCAGGGTTTTTCTTCAGGAACTTGATGAAAGTATCCGTATACCCTTGGAGAAAACTTGAAGCTGGCTCACATTTGTCCTCTTCTGGACCGAATCCTTTCCATCTGCACAGAAAGTACCACTTGTTTCGAGCATTCTTCTTGTAATCAAGAATCTTCTCCAGCTCAAAACTGCTTGTGACCATCTTCCTGTCGCTCATGTACTTCGAAGTCCAATAGAGGGGCTTGAACCTTCCTTTGGGGCAGGGTACTTCGGCCTTCAAACAGTCTCGATGTACTTCTTGATGCCTGCCTGGCTCAATTTCAATGTTGAATGTAGTCTCACATAGTTGACCACTGACTTGGAATGGGCCATCCCACAAAGGTAACAATTTGTTGTCGTCCTTCAGGGTTTCGTCTGACTTACGAAGCCAAACTTGCTGGTCTTTCTCGAACGGTTTTCCTTGCGTTCTTGACTTATTTTTGAAATTCAACCAATCTGCTTGACTTTCCACTTTGGCTTGGATCCACTTGGATTCTAAATCCTTGATCCTCTCAAACCATTGCGAGGCGTCGTAGCACTGCCTTGGATGATACACCACTGGTCCTGGACCCATCTTCTCTCGACCAAAAACCAGCTCATTCGGACTTAATCCAGTGTAATTCTTGGTACGATGGTATCTTCTCACGACACAGTACATTGTCTCCAACCAATTGTAGTCTTTTTCAGTCGCCAGGAATTTTCTCAGAATGGAGATAAGAATTCTTCCAGCGCGTTCAGCAGGGAGAGCTCGATGGTCGTAGACTCGGGCACGAAGATGATGCACACCCAATAGAGCACACATGTTCTCCCACTAAGTCCCAATGAACTCCTTCCCACTGTCCGTCAGAATTTCACTGGGCACATCCCAGTTACTCATCCACTGACTTGCAGTCCACTTGGCAGCCATTTCAGAGGTGAGATGCTTCGTGTTGCAAGGGAGGACCTGGATGTAGCCACTGTGGCGGTCTTGAATTAACAAAACCCCATCGATAGGCTTCCTCGTGTAGAGACATTCCTCTTGGATTTGTCCCAACTCGAAGACATCCGCCGTCACCTTGTCGAACAGCCTTCCAGGAATTGGTAATCCCTTCAGTAGTCCTTCTGCCTTTTGATTCTTGGGGATGGTCGCCTGACATTGCTTGCATCCTTTGGCAACTCGTTCACAGGCACTCTTGAGGTCCCTTGTGTACACTCTGTGGCGTAGTTCCTGCTCCAGCACACGAGAATGTGTGTGGGCTGTCTCATTCCGATGCCAATGTTTGACATATTGGTCAATCAGACAATCAGGAACACAAATCCGTCCTTGCCAAAATAACTTGTCGCCTTGGATTTTGAAATCAGACGTCTCTTCAGAGTCGTAAGGCTTGTCCCCTTTCAACTTGTGGTATACAGACCCAAAAAACCTGTCCTCCTTGTACATCTTCGTCCAATCCACATAGAGGAAGGAAGTTTCCTTGTCCTTTTGTTGTGCGGAGAGCGTGGATTTCGCTTTGGATCTCGTCGTAGGAAACACATTCAGGAGTGGCAGCGACGACTCAGAGTCAGAGTTAACTCCTGCAGTCTGATCTGCCATGGTAATCTCCTTGCATCTGACCAAATCCACCTTCATCCGATTTTTAATCGAAAATTGGAGACAATGTTCCTTGATCAGTGCTTGTTCCTCCTTGTCGAACTCGATCACTTCAGCTTTATCCGTAGCTGTCCCATGAAAACTCACTTCGGAGTAACCCTCGACTACCTCCAGCAAACACACCCGCACGTCCTGGAGCAGATATGGCCACCCCCCGGGTAACCCACGTGCCCGCGCAGCCGAGACAACGCCGCCACGCCAGCACCAGCACGCACGGATCACCAGGGAAAGCGCGCGCACACGCCCAATGCCCGAACCTGCACCCTCGTTCTCGCTACTTACAGGACCCAGCATCATACGCCCGCCCCCGAAGCCCAGGACCCTCCGCCGTCTCCCACAGCCTTCTCGTCCGCCTCCGACTCCACAACCTCCACCACCACGACCATCTCATCCACCACCACCACCACGTCCTCATCCAGCACTCCACCCCCCAGGCCGCGGGGGACACCTCCCAAACGGGCCTCCAAACCCGCCCCCACCGCGAGCAGCCCCGCCGCCGCCAAAGCCCACGCCCCGACGAAGCCCACACCCACGACCCAGCCGAAACCCAAGGCCGCCGCCAAACGGCCACCCAAACCCGCCAGCACGCCACGACCGCAACCCGCAGCCAAGCCCAAACCCAAGCCCAAACCCGGCGCCACGACGGCAGCGCGAGCCCGGCCCCCCGAGGACGTCCTCTACGACATCCGGCCCCAGCCGTCCCAGGCCCGAAGGCAGCAGCGCCCAGCGCGGCGCCCCCCTACCGTCACCGACGCCACCGCCACCACCTTCATGGCGGAGCGCGCCGCGGCCGAAGCGCGACGCACCTCGTCCCGCCACCTCTCAAAGCCCGCACCCCAGGCCCACGGACCGCTCCCGACCAAGCCAGAACGACGCCAGGGTCCACCAGCAGCGTCCCCACCCCCCTACCAACCCTCGATGACAGCCCACATACAACGCATGCCCAACTACCGCCGCCGCCGCGAGTTGCCGCCCAACCCCGAGGCGGAGACCGTACGCGCACACCCGCGGGTCCACATCCGCGTGCGCCCCCACTCCCCACGCACCCCCATGGAACAGGACTACGAGGAATCCCCCAGGCCCGCCACCGCCACCGGTCCCCACGACCCCGTCACACCCACCCACGCCCACTCCTCCGCCCAAGACCGCAGGCCCGCCGAGGAACAGTGGTGGCAGCGCTGGACCCACACGCAGCTCTGGGAGCTGCGAAAGTGGGCCCGGGGAGAGCCCTCCCTCGAGGGCCTGGTCCATCGGCCCCGCAAGGGGTCGGTGGAGAACTGCCGCCTCCAGCCGGCGGGGGGGTGGATGCCGCAGGCCGCATGGGAAGCCATGCTGGCCGATGCGCTCCACCCCCTGGGAGTCCACCCCCGCAACCTCCCCGCGCCCCAGGACCACCCGTATGTCCTCAGGCGCCTGCGGAAGACCCTCCAGGAAACGCAGCGAGACGGCATCGGCCTGTGGGACATCACCCAAAGCCCAGCCCCGCACACACACACCCCCTCACCACCCCACAAGCGTCGGCGCACCGACAGCGGCGACACCCACAGCACCCCAGGAGCCCTGCGCGCCACACAACACGACGCGCCTGACCCCCCGGCCAGCGGCGCCGCCATCTAACCCCGTTACCCAGCAAACCACCGCCACGGGGCGCCACGCCAGGCCCCACCCAGAAGTTACCAAACGAACCGGACGCCGAAGGAAGCCAACGCACACGGCAACGAGCACCACTACGCCCAAAGGCACCGAACCCAGGTCCTCTAACGTCGCAACCGCCTAACCGAGCCAGAACCCAAGCACAAGTCAAACCCGAGCCACACCCCGAAACCGCTAACCCTTGACTCCTAACCAAGCCCGCCGAGGGAACAACGTAACCACAGCCCACACCCACAGCCCACACAGCCGCCTAACCAGCCAGCTCCAGAAGCAAAGAGACACCTCACCAAACCCACCCTGACCCAAGCCCGTGTACATCAGGACGCGCGAGCCGCACCCCTGGGGCGCGACCGCCGCCACAGCACCGACGACACACGCCAGAGGACACAACGCTATTGCACCGCCGCATCAGCTGCCCATGCCTGTGCCTGCAGTGTACGCGCGCCCCTGTTTTTCTCTTTTTTGTTTTTTCTTTTTTTTTCCCAAAAAAAAAAAAAGTAAAAAGAAAGAAAAAAAAACAAGAAAAAGAAAACCCGAAAATTAGGGGGGGAGGAAGAGGGACACAACCCTCCATGGCACACGCGCACCGCACACAGCACGCACACCGGTGAACAGGAGCCCAGTGGCCCAGGACACCGCACATGCAACACAACACACCGAGCGAGCACACCGGTGAACAGGAGCCAGCCGGCCCAGGACACCGCAGACACACCACAGCAAACCGCGCGGGCACACCGGTGAACAGGAGCCCAGCGGCCCAGGACACTGCACACACATAGGGCGGCCGAGGGACAGGAAAGAACCAATACCCCATGGGTCGGACGCACTGGGGCGACCCAGCCGACCCACCGGGCCAGTGGCAGGAGTGGTTCTCCAAGGCCACTGGTCCGAGCCCGGCCAGGCTGCATCGGGGACCATGGCAAACGTCACCCGGAGCCATGGAAGCAACCGGTGACAGGCGAGCCGGTACACAGTCCAGGAGGGGGTCACCTGCCAAGCAGAGTGGCCCCGCAACTCAAGCCACAAGGGTGAGGCGGTCGTACCGTAGACAAGCGGGAGCAATACCCCTTGTGGTGAGAGATACTCCACGCGGCTGGGCAGCCCCCCAGAGCTGCCGCCCAAAGGAGGGGGCATGTGGCCCTACCCATGGACACATGTGGGGACACCCTCCCACCTGGGACACATGGACCGGGTGGCCGCGACAATGCCTTCCAAGCACATGCGAGAGCGGCTCAAGAGGCACCTGACATAGGGCAGTGGGAGGGACAGGACGTCCCCTTGGTAAGACCTTCTTCCTGCAATGTCAAAGGAGGCATCCCGAGCTCCCGAAGATACCTACCTACCTACCTACCCTACCTCGATCACTTCAGCTTTATCCGTCGCTGTCCCATGAAAACTCACTTCAGAGTAAGCCTCTGAGGCTGGGTAGGCCCAGCGACTCAGGGCGTCCGCCACTGTACTGTAGCGACCCGGAATGTAAGTCACATGGAGGTCAAATCTGCTGAGAGTTTCGTGCCAACGGCCTCTTCTCCCAGCTGGTCCACCAGGGGTATCCACATCTTCTGTCCTCCAGCTCTCAAGTGACTTGTGGTCAGTCAGTACCTCAACGCGATGGCCCAAGATCCAACCTTCATAACGCCGTAAGGCACAAAGGATTGCGTAGGCTTCCTATTCCCTTGGACTCCAATTTCGCTGTCTTGTTGTAAGCTTGCGAGACCAGAAAGCCAGAGGATGATGGTGACCTTCGTCATCGACTCGTTCGATCGTAGCACCAATGGCGTAACGACTGGCGTCTGTACGAATATAAAAAGGTCTTCCATCTAACCACGGAGTCTTTAATGTAACCAGCTTTGCCAGTCCTTCCTTGAGACCAGTAAAGGCTTCTTCACATTCTGGCGTCCACTTGAGCTTGACTTGAGATCCTTTCTTTCCTTCTATTTTGCCAACCTTGAGTAACTCTGTCAATGGACCAGAGAACTTGGCGTAGAGAGGAAGGAACTCGTGGTAGTAATTGCAGCAGCCTAAAAAGGCACGAAGCTGCGTGATGGTTTTAGGCCTTTCCCAGAGCTGCAGGGCAGCCATTTTTCCTGGGGCTGGTCTTCTTGTCGCATCTTCCAAGACAGAGCCACAAAATTCCACACTCTGGAGGAACATCTTGCCCTTCTTGGGTCCACACACGAGCTTCTCTTGTCGAAGGACTTCGAGAACTTTTCGAACTTGTTCTTCGTGCAACTTCAGGCACTCATCAAAGTTTTTTCCCAACGGCGTGGCAATCAGAAGGTCGTCAATGTAGATGCTGCAGAATTCTTGTAAATCCAGAGACTTGTGCTTCTGAAATAAAATAGTCTCCATCATCTTCTGGAACATCGACGGCACATTCTTCAGACCCATCGGCAGTACAGTCCACTGGACAGTGCCACAGGGCGTGCACATTGCCGTCAAATGCCTATCCTCTTTTCGAAGTGGCATTTGGTGAAAGCCATGGCGCAAATCCAACACAGTAAAGAGCTTGCCTTTGGCTCTCGCGGCGATCTCCTTCTCGATTAAAGGAAGAGGATGCGCGTCTGGTACTGTGGCGGCATTCAGGGCTCTGTAATCCACCACTAGACGCCAAGCATCTATGCTGGATTGGTCAGCAGGTGGGGGTTTTGGCACAGTAAATGGTGCTGAACACCACTCAGAACTCATGCAGCCCTCCAACCAACCAAAATCATAGAGATTGCGCTCAATAATCTTTCGCAGGGCATCTGCTTTGGTGCCGTGTAGATAGAATGGACGTTGTTTGTGCACCTTTGAGCCTTCGATTATGTCAATCTTGGCTTCCCCATTTTCACATCGAATTGGGGGGCTTTTCCACAACTTCCCACTCAGCACGTCATCTTGATAATCTTCGAACACTGCGTCCCTTCTTGCAGATATCTTGTCTCCGTCGACCTGATTCCCACATTTAATCACCAACATTATGTCCACCAATTTGCGAACTGTTGGTCGTGGTCTCATGTTCTTGGCCACTTCATTCCAAACTTCCTCGTCGCATTGCTGGCGGATGAAGCTCACCTGAGCTCGCTCCTCCGTGGGATCCCACCAATGAAAGGGGTCCACGAATGTCTTGAAGGGATGGTCGGACGAATTCAGCTTCATTCCTGTCAATTCAGGCGAGATTCTTGGAGATTTGTCATCATTCTTGCTTGAAATCTTGACTTTTTTGGCTTGATTCTTGTCTGATGGGGACGAATTGTAATGGATGGAGGCGTTCTCTTGAGGGACGCCGATTGTCCTTCCCTCCTTCCGCGACGATACGTCGGGATTCCGCTCTCGATCGTCTTCATCTACCTCAATTTCGTCGATTCTTGAGGAATTTGAAATGACCTCTTCTGTTCCCATTTCACTGCTATCTTGCCAAAAATCTCCCAGATTCCCGTCAACTAAGCACGCCAACGTGCTCCACGAACGCTGTGGCAAAGGCTTGCCATTGTCTTCACAATACAGCTTCACTCCCTTGTGAGGTAGCTCGACAATGTCGATTGAAATGTCCATAATGTCCTTGAACCACTCTTGTCTTGGCCAATTGGGGACAATTAAAATCGCCTTTGCGCCGGATTGCTTCAGCTTCTGCACCACACGAGGGAAAACGTCGAAGGGCGGATTGATCCAAAGAGGTCCAGACCAGTCCTCACTCCAGGCATCGTCGTAGAACTTCGGAAATCTTTCATTCTTCTTGTTTGCAAAGGCATCAACTTGAGGACAAAAATTGTGGTTCCTTTCGAAATAATCCACCAGAATGTCCCGCCATTTGTCGACCACTCGATAGCAAACTGACTTCCACTTCTTGCAGTTCAAAGATTCCACCTTTCCTTCGTCGAATTCTTCTTGATTCCTTGTCCATTCCTGCCCATCTTGCTGAAAATGCAGCTTATTTCGCTCCTTGAATTGGTGGGTACTCTTGGTATATGGGTGCAGATAATACAGGTCAGACGGGTCGCTGGTCGACGGATCTTGGAGGAAGCATGTCCTGTGTCCCATGGGCGACACACGGTGAGCGTGAAGCCAGGGTTGATCCAAGAATAAATCATACTTTATACTGGCTTCATAGAATTTTCCAGGAAACCACTCCTCCGTGACCGTGTCTTCCACGCTCCACACAGATTGTTTCACCAATCTGACCGTCAATTCTGCTTCTCTGTCGCCACCGTCAAGGCGATGTCCGCTGACTCACTCCAGCTGGACAGGTGTCGAGGACATCTTCGTCTCATCCTCCTGCAGAAAGCCTTTCCTCACCAGATTGACTTCTGAACCATTGTCAATCAGACATCTGGCAAGTTTAACCTTACCATCCGTCGATCTGACCTGGATCCAGCAGACAAACTGGCGCTGCTTGCCTCGCCGGACAGCGCTGAGGACCCAGGCAGGGTAAAGGAGGCCGGAGGAGCGCGCCAGCCGGTCCCAGCAGCGTCCATCCACCGCCCCAACTACCCTGATGGGTTTTGTCTCCTGCCACTCAACCCCAGTGTTGGGATTTGGGTCAAGTTGGCTTCCCTATTGCCATTCTTCTTCTTCGTTCGGCTGCATGTCCTGTCCTTGTCCTTCGTCAACCCATTCTTCTCCTGCTTCGACGGCATTCACTCCTTTTCCACGTCCACGACCACCAAATGATTTTCCACCACCACCTTTCTTACCTCCTTGGCCTTTGTTGTTGGAGGTGTTGGAATTGGGGTTGGATTCGTTGGATCTGCCCTTGCCTCGACCTCCAGTATCCTTGTTGTTGCCGAAGGTCTTGTTCGCTGGCGTCTCCGCGTACAGGGGGTTGCCATTCACCTTGGAATCATCTTGATTCCCGGACTTTCCTTGGCCTTTGCCACCTTTTTCACCAGATTTTCCACCAGATTTTCCACCAGCATCGGTCCATCTTGAGCCACTTGGATCTCCGCCTTGCTGCGAGTAATCTTTTGGTGTCCAGTCTCTGTTCTTCCCTTTGGACTGCCCTTTACCCTTTCCCCTTCCATGCTGGTCAGCATCTCGTGCTCCATCCTGCTGGGGATTTTTGGGAGAATTTCCCTTTCCATCCATTTTGGACTGAATTGTCTTGAGATCTGAGGGCGTCCATCTGTGATCTGCGGTCGTGTGAGTCGCCGCTCGACCTTCTTTTCCAAGGGGAATGCACACAGAGCATCCCTTCTCACCAACGGCGTTGACCTTGCCTCCGAAGCCATGTGCATCCTGGGACTTCTGGCGTTCTAAGTTTGCATACTTTTCAAGTTGGTCCCAGATCTGCTCGACTCCATACGAGAAGGTCCACGGTCGCACTCTCAAAACTGTTCCCTTATACTTCACTTTTCCATCCACCATGCTGCAGAAAAACTCCGACTGTTCAGAATCGTGGAAACCAACTCTTCATCTGCCCTCAGGAATTGTGGTGTCCTTCAATCCAGTAGCACTGATAGAGTGTAGCAACTCACGAACAGCCATTTTTCCCATAGTTTCTGGCAATCCTCGGACTTCAACCCAATTGCCCAGGACTCTTTGGTCCGCCTGAGAGTCCCTGATCTTCTGCTTGGTCTCCGGCGTGAGCTTGCTCAGGAGGATCTTCTTCATTTCGCCTTCAGAAAGTCCTTCTCCAGAGTTCTCCGCCTCTTGCACCAAAAACTCCCAATCTTGCCTTGCTATTTGGATCTCTTCCAGAAACAATTTCTTGATCGCCCTGAAGTTCTCCAGACGGTTCCTGTAATGATCTTCAGGAAGTCGAGAGCCTTTCTTCTTGAGATTTCGGTACAGCTCTTCATACGTCAGGGGATCTCCTTGATTCTGCCTTTCCACATAAAGATTGTAGGTACTTTCCCTTAGTTTGCCAGTCAAACAGTCCATCAACCCGAGAATCCAGAGTTCCTTGTCGAGGTCCTCCGTCTGCAGCCACACCATGAACTGTCGTTCGAACGAAGCCCAGTAATTGGGCTGCCCAGAGAACTTAGGCTGCTTCATTACTGAACCCCTCAGCCTCATGTGCAACGGATTCAGCAGGTGGTTCAGGTTGAAATTTGTGGCTGTGCCAACCGGATTGACGAACACTGGGTTGACTGCGGCGCCTCCCATTGCCTGTGCCTGTGCAATTGCGGCTGCCAGCAACGCCTGGTCCACAGTAGGCTGCACGAACGGCGTTGGTTGAGCTTGATGCAGCCTCATCTCCTTCAATTTCTTCTACCTTTCTTTGATCTTGGCTTCGTTTTCCTTCTGCTGCCGGTCCTTCTTCTTCAAAGCCATTGATCGCTCTCTCACGGTGGTCCTTGCTTCTCCATCAATATCTCCGACGGTACCAACCGACAGTACAGACCTCTCCGACGAAGATTCTCCTCCTTCGGTACCCAGATTGAACCCAATAGGACTTGTAAATCCAGTAGGGGGGATACCAGAAATTCCAGTAAAAGCTGGATGGTGGCCAGTAAAAGCTGGGGGTGCTGGAGAATGTGGAACGCCGTAAGGCGTGGATGTAGGTGCAGCTGAGGAGGTAGGTGCTGGGTGGCTTGCCATCGTAGGCGCTGGTCCAGTGAGCCCAGTAGTGCTCAGATTTTGTACCAGATCTGTAAGCTTCTCCAGCTTCTGTTCCATCTCCTTCCACTTGCTGTCCTCATCCCTCTTTTTCTCCTTGGCGGCCTTCTTCAGCTCCTTCACCCTGGCTTCCAGCGACGAAATCTGTCGTCGACAGGAGCAGTCCTTGGCGCACTCGCCACAGGAAGGGCATCTCGTCCCCTTTCCTTTGCTTCTCACCTCGTCGACCCAAGTGTCAACACTGGAGGTGGAGCTGGGGAGTTTGGACAGCTGCTCCCCCGAGAGGTGCGAATGTGTCGAATCACACCTCATTTCGTCGACCTCGTCGTCGTTCCGACCCCAGGCGCCCGACGGACCAGCGTGCGGATGCACATTCTGGCGTCTCTCCTCGGCAATGATGGCCATCTGCACCATCACGGCGGCCTGGTGGTCGAACTGGTCCATCAGCTCCTCCCAGTCCTATTGCTCCTGCAATGGGGCGTGGAATCTTGACCGGCCGCTGTCCCTGAGGAACTGGCACGACGCCCTGAACCAGTCCCTCAGGCGGCCACAATAGCCCGCCTCCGCCAGCAGCCAGTTCTGCCTGTGCAGGAATTCCTCATTCCAGATCTGCTGAAAGTGGTTTTCCCAGTAATCACCACTAATTCCAGTAACAGACTGCTCTCCTCCGCTGCTGCTGTCTTCAAGATCAGGCAAAGCTTGAGAGGAGGAACCAGATTCACTCGAGGAGGGAGATTCTCGACCGGGTTTAAGGTTGGGTGGGGCGTTCACACAACAATCAGCACAAGTATGAACTCCAGGCCAATGCCTATGGCCACAGTAAGGGCACTCTGATGGTTGATCTTCGGTTCGCTGGGGAGATGCTACGAGTGTAACCTCAGGGGGAACACGCAGCGACTCTCTACGAGTGATAGCCCCGCTGAAGCCCGACGATCTCAGAGTATCAGTGGAGATTCCAGAAGCAGAGTCATGATTTCCTCTGCTACCATGTAACCGCTGCATAGTGGTTGATCTTTGTTGTAACTGCGAAGCCTGTAGCCTTGATGCCCCAGGGGTTGTAACGCCCGACACTGCCCCTGATATCTCCGAACCCACATCCATTTGGCGTTGTGGTGGGTGCGTTGTTCGACAAGGACGTTCGGTGTCCAGTCAGGTGGGGCACCTTCCCTGTGCGCCATGGCTTGAGCCGCCTTGGTGAGTGCCGGGACGGTAGGGGGCAGTGGGGGCTCAGCGACCTGGGGCACCAAGCCGGTGTCTGTTGGGAAGTTCCAGTATACCGTGAACTTCCCCGGCTGGTGCACGTTGTGGGTGTCCGGGAGGATTAGAGAGAGCGTCTCTTTGATCTGGGTTACCTCCTCTGGGTGTATGCTAGTGGGGTAGTGCCAGAGGGTGTGCTTGGTGGGGTCCCGGTGTGCCTGGGCGGTACGTCCCGCGGGTTCCATCGTCTGCGGCGTGAGGGTGTCGTCGAGGGCGACCTCGTGGAGGCGGTTGGCTTCTGCGGCCCACTCTGTCTGCCATTCCGTCAGCGTGGGGTCGTCCTTGGTGCAGTGCAGGGTGTAGTGGACAGCCATCCACTCCGGGTCGGGGTCGACGGTAATGTCGGTACCCGTTGTCGCGTTTATCCAGATCGCTTGTGTGCGTCTCGCCTGGGGCGTCTGGTCGTCGTCGTCCAGGGCCGTGCCTTCCATGGTCGCCGTGCCTTGGGTGGTTAGAAAGAGGTGCGTGGCCTGCGTTAGGTGTACTTGGTGTGGCGTAAGGAGGCGCATGGATGCCATTGTTGCTATCCGCCGGAGGACTTTCTTCCAATCGATGGTGCCTGTCGGTAGTCGCCATGTCGCTGCCGTGCTCCTTGTGTGGTTCCCCCCTCGGGGTAGTTGGTAGTTGTCTGGGACGTGACGCAAGTTGAGTGGCCCTGAATGAAGCCAAACCCACCGCAGACCACCGTCATCCACCACGGGGCAAAATGGCGCATACCAAAACACCGCATGACCGCCCGAGACCTACCACGGGTCCCCCATGACTCCCAGAGCATGCCACGCACATGTTGGGCCTGTGACCCTGAGGCACCAACCACACCATGGCCTGTACTACACCTCATAGCACGCCACCACACCCACCCCACAACCAACCTACCACCACAGGCCTACGCATGGGTGGCCCCATGGCTCCACCGCACCGACACTAACCCCACGGTAGCATGGAACCCCGACCACGCGCCCAAATGGCTCTTCACCACTACACCCACATGGCCCCGCCTCGACCCGGCAGGGGTCGCCATCCGTTACAGCATGTACGAGCCAGGCAGAACGGGCAAGCACGAGCACCCCTACTATCCGCTCCACCACTCCTGCCACACACCGGAGCACCGAACACAAACCCTCACATGCCACAACATAAACCCAGACACAGCCTACATCCACCACTACATCTACTCCTACCTCAGACAAGGAGAGCCGGAGCAGGGAATCATAGCCCTGTCCCCCCAAGCGAAACACATCATCTCCAAAGGAATAGGGGTGTACGCCACCCCCATCCTGCAGCCCACAACCCCAGTAGCCCACCTCGCCACGGGCCTCGCCATATACGCCTACCTGCCCATGAACCCATGCCGCCTCCCACAACCATCACCGGCGGACTGGCTCTTCTTCACCGACGCCTCAGGCGAATCCGCCGTCACGCCCATCACCCGGGGGGCCACCCCGCAGCTAACCCACACCGGGGGACACTACCACATGGACCACCACACGGGCCACACCACCTATGGGGCCTCCTCCCACGGGGAGCTAGGGGCCATTGCCGACGCCATCACCGAGATTGCGGCCCAACTAACCGCCCACTCCCCGCACATCGTCCGGGTCTGGTTCGTGGTAGACGCCACTGTCGACACACACCTGCTCCTCCGCATAGCAAGGCAACCACTTCACAAAGCCACCGGGACGAGCCTCGGTACCCAGGCACTGCTGCTTTGGAAAGCCCTTCGCAGCCTTCCCCCCTACGTCCAACTCCACATCGTGAAACAAGAGTCCCACAGACACCAATACGGAAATGGTAAGGTCCACAACCAGGCAGTACACCAGCGCACAACGAACCTACAAGCCTTCCAGATCCCTGACCTCGGCCGCAACCACACACACCTCCAACACATACCCCCCGTACCCGAGCCCCATCAGACCCCAGACTGGGTACCAGAGGACGCCCCCTATTCCTCCCACCACAGAGCATACCACTACCCCAACCCCATCCAACATCTCGCCCGCGTGCTCGGCGACGCAGACAGCCGGGTGCACATCCAGGAGCTCCAGGACAGACTGCAAATCCCCCTCTACCACTCAGCGCTGCGCCCAGCAAACGTCCCAGCCCACCTCCAAAAACGACGCATCCAGCTCCTCAGGGAGCAACTACCATTCCTCACCAGGGTCGCCAGATGGCTCGCCCGCAAACACATCCACGTCCCCGAAGAACACACCCGTTGCCCGTGCGACCACACCACCCCGGAGGACTGGAAACACTTCAAGAAATGCCCCCTCCATACAGGCAGGGACACGCTAGTTGGCTGGTCCCCGGCGGAAACCCTACGATAGCACGAAGGATGGCCAACACACAGCTACGCACACCAGGCCACCGAACACCTCTTCCGGGATCCCCTGGTCAACGAAGCCACCATGAGAGGGGCGGTAACACAGGCCCTGCACCGACACCTCACCAAACACATGGAAAGCCCCATGGAGGCAGCAGCACACCTCCAGCTAGAGGCAGTCCGCAGAGCAGCGGCCCAAATGGTACACCACAAACACCTCCTGTTAACACACGCGGAGCAACTCACCGACCCCACCGCCAGGGAACACATGCAGCGTCTCATCCATTACCATGCCGTGCATGACCCAGACGTCCACTAACCCGCTCCGCGCCCCGCACGCGCCCCCCATCTCCATGCGCAGGCCTCCAAGACACCACCACAGCGCCCCGAGGCCCCTCTCTCACCCAAGAAGCCACCCGGCATCGCCCAGCCCGGCCGAGCCCAACCAGGGCCAACCATACATCGACGTAGACGCGCAAGATCCCGGCAGCCCATCCAGCCCACCCCCCCCGGACCCGGGCACCCCCCCCTCACACCGGCCACCATCCGCGACCCCGACCTCCTCCGAGCAACCCTCCAAGACAGGGCTCTGGGCTGGTACCGCCTACAAGACGACTGGACCAAGCTCACCGTCAAAGCCCTCTGGGACCTGACCACCCCAGGCAGCGGCCTCCACGAGGCCATCGTAGACCTCCTACTCTGGCGAGCCCGCAAACACACCCAGGGCCAGCACGTCTGGATCCCCCCCATGGAGTGGGGCCAGGCCCTGACGCACGAGAGCGGCATCAACGTCACGCGTCAAGGGACCGTACGCCTACGACGGGCCCCAGCGGAGACGGACCACCCAGCGGACCCGAACCGCCCGGAGCAGTGGGAACAGGCCACCGCACCAACCTGCGACACCGCCCTCCGCGCCGCCGGCCTTCGCACCCCAGATGACGACCCCCCCCCCCCACCTACAGACAGTGACCAGCCCCCGCCGGAGGTCTGGGTTACAGTCCTCGAGTGCGGGCATTACTACGTGATAGCCGCTACGGCTACGTCCCCCGGCCCGCAATGGCTCATCAAAGGAACAGACACCATGTTCGCCCCAGGGACCGCCCCACCAGGGGCAGTAGGGGACCCCACCACCCAGCACAGGGTCCTCAGGGGCGTCCTCCAGCCAGGGGACAAGCCCCCAGCCCGCGCCCTGGCCCAAATCACCTCAGGGAAGGCGGGCTACCACCTGGGATTGGCCATGCTCTGCCTGACCAACTGGATCCAGCGCCGCTGGCCACCCACGGGGACCGCGCCCTGGGTTTGGGCCATCCCCACCGCCCATACACAAGTCGAGGCGGGCCCGGACACACCACCAAACCCCCCCCCCCAGACCGCAGCAATCTCTCACCTGCGGGTACCACGCCATCCAGAGGGTCCTCAGCCGCGCGGGTCTTAGCCCAAAGCTAGCATACCCCCTTCCCACCACTGACCCAGAGGTCCACCAGATACGCAAGCTCGTCTGCGAAATCCTTGCCGCGGCAGCAGAAGACGGCAAGCTTCTCCTCCAAACCGCCCGGCCTACAACTGGCCACGCAAGCGCGCCGCGGCGAGCGGACACATACACCGACACAACACACCCCACCGCACATACCAGGCCATGCCCCTCCCCTCTCGCTGCTCACCTGGAGACCCACACACGCCCACCATCGCGCGCACCCCCGGGCCCCGCGACACGGGCCTCCCCCACCCGCCCGAACACCAGCACACGCCCGCCACACACCCACCCGCCGGACACCCCTCACCACCCCCCACACTCGACAACCCACACACACCCGCCGAGAGGAGCCCCGCGCCCTGCGGCACGCCCACCCCACCCAGTGGCCCGCCCACGCCACCCGCACACACCCCAGAAGACCCAGGCCTACCCCCCCCCGGCCCCTGAATGCCGCCCACATGAACTGTTCCCCCCCGCGGACGCCAACCCACACAACCTCGCACATTGCAGGACCCCCGCCCAGCCAAGCCCAGAAGGAGGAGGCCACAGCCCCGCGCCTCCCTCCCCCCTCTGCTGCCGACCAGATCGGCCCGCCGGGCCACCAGGTCACGACCGGGCCCCCCCAGCCTCCCGCCCCCAACCTACAGCCCGAGGACATGCCCTCCATCCTCCCCGCCGTGGCCGCAGCAGAAGCCGCCGCCCGCAAGCCCGCCCGCATCACAGCCCAACCCGCGTCCACCACCTCCTCCTCATCCTCAGCCTCGTCCACCTCCTCCACCTCATCCTCCGACGCCCCCCTCCCCGCCGCCCTCATCCTCAAGGCCACGGCAAAAGCCAAAGCCGCCCGACCCCCACACAGGCGACTCAGGCACCCCGGCAACACACCGGGAAGACCCCCAAACCGACATCGGCGCCCTCACACCTCCGGACAGAGGTCCTCCTCAACCTGGAACCGGACCCCAACACCAAACCCGACCCTAAACCCAAACCGGCGCCCACGCGAGCACACACAACACCACAAACGCAACGACACAAACCCAACCGACACCACCCCCACCCGGACCCTCACCCAAGCCAGGACCCCCCACCCACCACAACCCATGCCCCCCTCCCACCGGCACCCACCATAACCGCAGAGGCGGCCACCCAACACGATCCCGTCAAAGCCCTCGTCCGCATCCCCGTCACCAAGCGCCCCGTCATCCATCCCCCGCAAACCACCACCACCGCCGGCCAAACCAACCCAGGGACGTGGGACCCCTCGACCACCGTCACCGTCAAGCCCGGCCCCTAACCCGCCCCCCTTGCCCACCACATAGTGCAGCCCCAGGGACTGCCCACGATGCCCAACCCCCCACCCCCACAAGGGGGACCGGAAAACCCACAAGGGGTCCATGGGCCATACCCGCAACACCAACCCCACCACTACCCACACCACCACCACCAGCGGCCCCACCACAACCACTACCAACACCACCCCCACCACTACCACTGCCCACCACCCTACCCCACCGAACCACAACCCCCCGTGCACGAACAGCACCAGCGAATGGGATGGCAGCCACCGAGCGCTCCACCCGCATACCCCACCTACCGCCAGGGGCCACCCCCCCCGTACCAGCCACCCCCCCCGTACCGGGAACCGTATCCGTAGCCCCCCGGCCACCACGTCCACGCCGCAGGGGCCCCCCGGGCCCAACCCCGCCAAGGACAGTCGCTCGACCCATACCACCAGCCGCTGCCGCCACCACACCCCTACGTGGCGGATCCATGGACGACGGGGGACCTTTCCCCCCCCCCCCAGTACCAGACGGCACCACGTGAAGCCCCCCAGGACCCGCCGACGCCTCCTGACTGGCCCGACTCGAGCGATGAGGCCCGGTCCCGCAAACGGCGGCGCTCCCGCTCCCCCCCCGCACAACACACTCGCCGACAACGCCCACACTCCCCACACCACCACTGCGCCTCAACCACCCACTCGCGCCGCTCCTGCTCCCCCAGGTGCCACCACGACCCCCCAAGACCCCGCTCCCGCCGCTCCCGCTCCCCCGGGCACCACCACGAGCGCCACCGCCGCCCCATGTCCACCTCCCCCTCCCCCCTCCGGCCATACAAGACCTTCAGCCCCAGCCCCCGCCACCACCGCTCCCGCTCCCCCCGACGCCGCCAGACACGCCACCGCCGCCCCACGTCCACCTCCCCCTCCCCCCACAGGCCCCGCTGAGTTCCCCGTTCCCCCCGCCGCCCATACCCATCCACCACCCCCAGCCCCCGCGACCACCACTCCCGCCCCCCCAGACGCCACCAAGCGCGCCACCGCCGCCCCATGTCCACCTCCCCCTCCCGTTCCCCCCTCCGCCCGTACCCGTCCTCCACCCCCAGCCCCCGCCACCGCCGCTCCCGCTCCCCCAGGCACCGCCACCCCCGCCACCACCGGAGGTCCACGTCCTCCCCCCGCTGCTCCAGGACCCCGGGCACGGACCCCTCCCCCCCCAAGGCCCCCGCCCACCTCACCTGGTGGTCTGCCCCCGCTTTGCAGGAGCTCCGCCGCTGGGTGAATTGGGCCGGGGGAGCAGGAAGGCACGATGGGGTGCACATGGTGCATACCTTCGAGGAGGTGCGCACCCGCACCCCCGCCAACCCCAACGAGGCAGCCCCGGAGGCCAGCATGCCACAAGCCGCATGGGAGGCCCTCCTCCGCGATGCGGTCCGGGGCCCCCGCCCCCCCTACACCCCCGGAGCCCTCCGCCAGTGGCTCCAGGCCACCCACCCCCAGGCCGGGGCCGTCGGCGCCCCCTCCCCACCCCGCCCCTCCCGCCACCACCACACCGGGAAGGGGGAGGACAAGGGCAAGGGAAGGGCAAGAGACACCAAGGGGCACTCAGGCAAGAAGGCACGGAGGGGCCCGAAGTGAGGGCAGGCACTCACAGGGACAGGACGCCAGAAGAGACACCACATGGGGGCAAGAAACCACCCAAGAACCAGGAAGGGGCGGGAGCGGGGACCAAGGCACGGAGGAAAAGCGCGACGACCCACACCAAGGGTGGGCATACCACGACGGGGGGACCAGCACTCTCCACCCCCACCAAATGCCCCACGACTCCCGGGGGCGCACCCCCCAACACACACCGCCGAAGCAAGCATCGGACGCCGTACGGATCACACCAGCGCACACCCACCAGCCACCGGAAACCACACGGGGAATGGAGGGCACACCTACACAGGGAGAACGGGCCACACCCAAAGAGAAAGCCGCAGGGAACGCCACCGCACGGCGCACCACCACGCCCTCACCGCCAGGCGACGACCCCGGCCGCCACAAGGGCCACCTCACAGGCACCGGAAGAGGACGCAGGCACGGCCACAGCGACCAGGACTGGGGACCGAAACCCCCAGAGGACACGGGACCAAGGCACAGGCCTCCAGGGAGGGCAACCCCACGGACCGTCACGCGGTCGACCTACCCGACCCACCAGCCCGAGCGGCACGCCCAAGCCCCCACAGCACGGACACAGCGAGACACCCACACCTAACCGCACCCCCCAGCCACCAGCCAGCCACACTCCGGCCCGCACTCCGCACCACGACACAGGCCAGGCTGACCTCCACTGACCCACCGCGGCACAACGCGAGACCACGGCACACCGCACCACAGCGCGCCACGGTGCAACGCGCCACAGCCCGACGCGACGCGACGCGGCACAGAGCGGCACACAACGACACAACTGACCCTAACCTGAGGGACTAACCGAAGCAAGCCACCGCACACCCTGGAAGGCGCCGCACCAGCACGCCACGCACCAGCACCGCAGGCCACACACGGGGCCACAGCGCGCCTCACAACAACGATGGGGGACCACCCAGAAGGTTAAAACCGGCACCGCAGAGGGGAAACGACACGAACAACCCAAGCCCCCTAATCCAGAGCCACAAGCAGCTGCCTGGCGCAGCCGCCCAGCCGGCAGAGCCAGGACCTAACCCGGCAAGAAGGGGCGCCGAGCCCACCGTGTACATAGCCCACCCGACCCATGGGGCCGGAACACGGCCAAAGAGAACGCAACTGACAACAGCAGCCCGGAAGACAACACTGAATGCGGGCCAGTGCGTGCGCCAGCCCAGGGAAGGCAGAGGGAGGAACAGGCAACCCCCCCCCCAAAAAAAAAGAAAAAAACAAAACAACAGAGGGGGGAGGGGGGGGGGGCGCGAAAACAGCCCACAGCCACCAAACCGCCCGCCAACACCACCAGAGGCGGCCGAACCCCCCCCAGAAGGCACCGAAGACAGGACCCCCAAAGAGGCAAAGGGGGACCTCCCAGCCAAAACCGGCAACACCAAGCCAGGAACAGCGGCCCACCGGGAAAAGGGACACCGAAACAAGCAGACACACACCACGAAAAAAAAATAAAAGAAAAGAAAAAAAAGAGCCAGCAACCCAGCCCGAAAGAAAGGGGATGGGGGGACAGGGACCACAAGTTCCGGGACAGGGACACCCAGCAAAAAGAAAAAAAAAGCGCAAAAAACACACCCCGACAACCCAGCCAAGAAGGGCTGGGCACAGCAGAGACCCGGGCCCAGCACACACGCCCACACCGCACGCCAGAACCGGAAACGGCAGGGGGGCAAGCGGGGCGCCCACGCAACCACACACGTCCAATAAGCAGGCCGAAACCGAACCCCAACCACGAACACCACAGACAGCCGACACTAGAGGGACAACACGACAAACCGTGCCCAAACACACCCACCCAAGACCCCAGCCAGGACTGACGGGGTTCACAAAACCCACACCCAAACGCGAACCGGACCCAAACACAAACGCCGCACAACAGTAGGAAACCCAGTGACCGCAGCCCGGGCACTGAGGCAGCCCGTGCCATGCAGGTGACCCGGCCAAACGAGATCCGGAGACCGGGGGTAAGGCTGCATCCTAAGGCCTGCGCTGCTTTGGGACTCGAGACGGAGCGTGCGACACCCAAGCGCCTCGGAACCCTAGTACCAAGAACATGCATGCATGCCTTGGGAACGGGACACGCCAGGAAGTCCAGTGAACCCCTAGGGTTCCGCCCAAAGGAGGGGACGTGCGCAAGCACGAGGGCACACCCTCCCGGCGAGACAAGCACGTCACGCTGGCGGCGATCGGCCCTCCCGGTGTTGCCTGGGGCCGCTTTGTTGGGGGCCAACAGTCAGGTCTAGCGGGATGTAAGCCGCCTCCCCTCTTCACGCGCGGAGCCTCTTCCTGTTCGTCACAGGGGCGACGCCAGGGGAAACCATGGGGCGCCTCTCCACGACCGAGTGCACCTACCTACCTACTCCAGCCATTGAGGACCTGGCAGCACGGATAACGACAGTCGCAAGGGCTCTGCAATAGCGTGAACAGAGAATCCCCCAGACTCTGCGTGACATGGGGTATGCGGATGGGTGTGTACCAGACACCGGAAACGAGACACCACTGTTGGATGTGAGGAGGGATGCAAGGACTGTGCAGGCACCGGTGTGGCGCCCGTTTGCCCTGTCAAAAGAAAAGGTAACTGGTGGTGTTGGTCTGTTAAACTTGTTGCATTTTGCAAAGGACACAGCACAACAGACCAACAGAGTTCTACCGCTGTTGGTTGACGAAAACATACACTACAGGATACCAAAGTTTTTGTACGGTGCCAAGAACCAACGATTAAACATGCTTGACGATTGATTCACCATTGATCTTGACGAGTTCTTGAGTCTAACGTGAAGCCGTATTGGCGGTCGTGGCCCGAATAGAAGCGGCCACTGAAGGGGTCAAGAAGGAACCAATTCCAAAACGTTAAACCCTTCATGCAGTCATGACATAAATCAGACAAACCATGTGGTTGGTGGAGGTTTCGGTACTCCTTGAGTACTTCCTCGCCAACCCACTCCAGGATCTCGTCGCAGCTCATCCGCGCCGGGATGGGCTGCAGACGGATGGTCTGGCCGCTCAACTCACAGTCGTCAAGGCGCCAGATCGCGGTCTTCTCGCGATCGCCCGAGACGGTGATGAGAAGAGCGTTCCGCAGGGAGTGCCGTTTGACATCCCGGGCCACGTTCTTCTTCGCCCAACTCACCACGTTCGTATGATACTCCTTGGGGAGCATCATCTTGACCGTGTGGTTGGACTTGGCCCTCTTGGATTCCTCCTTGGTGACCCTCTTGATCCATGCTTCCGGTAGCATGGAGAGCAGGCGAGCCTGCTCGTCACCCTCGTTCCAATCCTCCACGTTGCGGCGGAAGAGGGTGTATTTCCCTCGGAAGTCACGCCATTCCCGCAGGCGGATCTCCCGTCCATCATGCTCAAGCTTGATGGACTTCCAGCGCTTGGCAGCCACCTGCGGAGCGTCCACCCGCTCCTGCTCGTTGAGCCACTTCTTGGCGTCCTTGAGGGTCTTGATTTTCCCCTCCTTGGTCGCCACGAAGTACAGCTCGCCGAGCACTTCCGGCAGGCGGTACCTGAACCGTTTGAAGACATATCTCTCGGCATCCGCGGGAGGTTGGTCTTCAGTGACGGCCAGCCCCCAATCGTCCAGCTTCTCCAGGAAGCGGTCGAGGTTGAGGGGATTGCCGTCGTACATGGGGGGCTTGATGTCCTTCAAGTCTTCCCACACGGCGGCGTCCGCGGCCTTAGAGACCATGAACGCCGGCCGCGAGGTCGACCGAGGTTCCCATCGGCCTCGCCCACGGACTCCCACGGCCGCCACGTCCATCTCCTCCATGGAATCCCTGTGGCTACGCCGCGGTTCCTCCACGTACGCTGAACCGAAATGTTCACGCCGTACTGCATCCATGTACGCATCCTCATCACGGCGCCGGCGGCTGCGTTCAGCGGCCTCCCGTCGTACACCACGCGGCGGGCTGATGTCGAACTCCTCCAGGTCCAGGTCCAGGTCCAGGTCCTCACCTTCGCCGACATCCCACTCCACGTCTCCTCTGGGGACCTCATCCCTGAGTCCACCATAACGTCCTCCAGCCCTGGGGATTGGCGCCGGGGCTGGTGGCGGGCGTCGGGGGCGTACAGGCGTCCGCGGTGGGGCACGGCGGTTGTGGTAGTCCGCGCTGAGCCACTCATCGCGCCATTCCTCACTGCCACTGCCGGGCGGCACGCGTTCGTTGCGGCGGCCCGCGCTGTGGTGAGAGGGGGCGGAGAGAGAGGGGGCACTGGCGCTGGGGCGACTCCTGGGGGCTCCGCCGGGGGCGTGGGGTCTGCCTGGACCTGGTCCGGGTCCCCAGTCGTCGTCCGACGAGCCTGACTCCAGGGGTGGGTGGTCGCTGCCGACCCTCCCACGGGCTTCCAGCGCATCCAGCCTATCCTGCAGGCCGCTGACGACGTTGGTCAGCGACTTGGTCTCGGCCCTGGCGATGTCCAGGTTCTTCTGCGCACGCGCGGCGACCGTGGAGATGCGAGCCATCTCGCTCTTGCCCGTATCTACCTCCAGCTCGAGCAACTGGACTCTCCTGCGGAGGTAGACAATCCACCACCAGGTGGCATCCGGGACACCGTTCCCTGGTGGGTCGCCGGGGTCCCCAGGGGGTCCTCCAGGAGGGCCTCCGCCGGGTCCGCCCGGTCCAGGGGGTCCTCCCCCGCCCGGTGGTCCGCCTCCAGGGGGTCCACTTGGTGGGCGTCCTCCCGGGGGTCCTGAAGGTCCTCCGCCAGGAGGTCCCGGTGGGTCTCCGCCGGGTCGCCTCGGTGGGTCCGAGGATGGGCGCCTCTTCGTGATGCCGAAGTCCATGTCGTCATCCTCGTCCATGTCGCCCCACCTGGGCGTCTCGGTCACGGAGGACTCGGAGCTCCGGTAGGGAGGAGGGGGATCCTCATCCTCACCTTCCATGGGGACGTCTCCGCCCCTTCCACCCGTCCAAGCCACCACTTGGCGATGTCGACGGCCTCGTTCGTCCCCGTCACTGGCGGTGAAGAAGGGGTCACTGTCGTGGGGGTGCCCACCCGCTGGCCTCCGCGGCCTCTCGGGGGTCTTCCCCTTGCCCTTCCTCCGTCGACGGGCGGTGGTGCTACCGCTCCCACTGCTGCCCGTGTCCGCCTCATCCAGCTTCATCCTGGAGGAGGCGTCCCCTTCGAAAAGCCTTCGAAGGGTCTCCACTCGCGATCCTCCCGGGGGAGTCTCGTGGCGGAGTTTGGCCTCTGCCTCCTCCATCGCGGCGGCGGTGGCTGCGGCAGCTCGCGCCTCGGCCTCTTCCCGAGCACGAGCCGCCTCGGCTTCCCGGGCCTGCAGCAGCTGCGCCTTCTGCGCCTCCAACGCCGCCAGCTCCGCCTCCGTCTTGGCCTTCTCCTCAGCGACCTTCCGTCGCGCGGCCTCGATGGCTTCCTTCTTGGCGGCATCCTCCTGGGCCTTAGCCGTCGCTTCGGCGTGGGCCCTTTCCTCCGCCTCCTTCTTTGCCCTCTCTTGGGCAAGCGCCTCTGCCAGCGCCTTCACCTCGGCCTCCTTGCAGGCAATGGCCTCCTGCGTCAGGCGGGCCTCCTCGTCGACTGCCGCCAACTCACCGTTGACCCGGGCAGTTGCTGCACTATGGGCGGCCACGGCCGTGAGTCCAGCCGCGATGGCCGCCACGGTCTGGGTGTGGATGGCCATGCCATGCGCCCACTGCGCAGCCTCCTCCTGGGCGATGCCGGCGGCGCCCTCCACAGCAGCGCTGTACTGCTTGGCCCGTTGCCGGGCAACCCGACGGTTGCAGGGCACCCCACAGGCGCGCTCACAGGCGCGCGCCACGTCCCTTTCGGGAGCGACGCTGCTGCTGGAGCTGGCCTGGTCGGCCGGCGTCCTCCCGCGGTGGGCCGACTCGATGTCGCTGCTGGGGCCTGCTGAGGCCTGCCGGGCCCTCAGGAGCAGCGGACGGGGCTTGGCCTGGGTCTGCTTGGCGACTTGGATGTAGTCGCCAAGGGTGGTGGAGCCGGGGTGGTGTCCACCATTGGGCCGTTGGGGACTGGGGGCTGGGGTTCCGCCCTTAGCGCCTTGGGCGGCTTCGGCAGCCAGGGACTCCTGGTACTCCCGCCACCTCCGGTCCCTCTTCTTGTCCCCGGCGGACCTCTTCTCCGTCGCCGGAGACGCGCTGCTGCTGCCCTGCAGCCTGCGCTCGTTCCCCGGTTCCGGGAACTTCTTCTCGATCACGTCCCACAGGGAGACGTTGATCGAGGCGCCCGACGGGTAGGCGTTGGGCTCCTCGTCCTCCTCAATCCCGTCGGGGCGCAGCCCTTCCCCGGGCCTGTCCGGCCGGGTCCACGCCCTCCAGCGCCTCTGCTGGTGGCGGTACTCGTACCCCTCCGCCCGCAGCCAGTCCTCCACGGCCTGCAGGCGGTCGGGGGCGATGTCCGTGCGGAGCTCGAAGCTCCTGGGCATGCCCCCTTCGCACTGGGGGTTGCTGTGGCGGTAATGCTGGTCCCAAACCAACCCACGCAGCAGGCGTGCTGCATGGGGGTGGGGCCGCGGCCACGTCCTGCCCGCTTCCTGCCAATTCACCATGGCAGCGGGGGCGTAGATGATCTTGAAGTCCTTGATGTGCACTCGTTCACCTCAACGAACTGGTTGTGGTTGTTGGGGAGGGTGCTGCAGCACTGGATTGGAAGTGCGGCTGGTGCTGGTCAGCCGGTGGTTGTGGAGGTGGTTGACGCGGCCTTACTGGTCGGCCGTTGGGACTCCGGGTCGGCCGATGGGGCTGATGCAGGAGTCCTGGTCTGTGCACCTCTTCCACGGGCGCTGCGCGGTCAGGGCGAAGCACTGGACGGCGCTGCGGGCTCCGTGACGAACTCGGCGCTGTCGCTGAGTGGCGCTGCGAGCCGCTGCGCTGCGCTGCGGGACGCTGCGCTGCGCTGCGAGCTGCGAGCTGCGCCGCGCTGCTGCGACGCGCTGCTCGGGGTTGGTGGCCCCGAGTGGCACGCGAGGGTTGGGTAACCCCGCGGCGGTGAAACGCTTTTGACGCGTTCCCGTGGGGGGCCGGCCACGGGACGCTGCGGTGACACGCACAAGTGAGCAGGCAGGCAAGGCACTACGCTCACAAGGGCATCAATACGCCTGTGTCATGTGACAAAGCGTTTCAGAATCCTTGCCACTCTGCAAAGAGGGAACGAAAGTATGTACAGCAACACATCAGGATATGTACACATGGGGTTAAGACTGGACTGGGGTAAGGGCATCAAGGGACAATAGACACTCAGTCCCGACTCATATCCCAATCCCAGGTCCGACCCTCTCAGTGGCTGATGGGGGCGGGGGCTCAAACACAACCCATGCCCTGCTCAGTCCGGACCCTGAAACCCTGCCAATGGGAGAGGTGTCCCGCACAGCCACAGGCGAGTTCCTGGGAACCAATGGGCTCCAAAGCCAACCGACAGTGGCTCCCTATGCTCCCTTAACGGCAGGTCCCAACTCCACTCTGAGCCAGAGATATGGCTCCGCCCTTATCACCCAGGAGTTGGTAGCTGAAAATGGGCTGTTTCAGCCCAGACTGAAATTAGCTTGAAAAACTCCAAAATTGACCCCTCGTCCGGACCCGCCAGAGGTAGAGACGAGGCAACTGACCCTATGCCCTTCGAGTACGAACTCCCTGGAGCCCTCACCCAACCTGGTTCCCTCTGAGGTCCCCGCATCAGGGCAACACGGATGAGTCAAGTGGGGTCATGATGCCAAAATCACCAAAATTGGCACCATTCCCATGCGTGGCTCGCCCGGCCAAGGTAAGGCCAATGGCTCACAGGGTAGGAGGCAGGACCTAGGACTTATATCTGAGTGTACAACTTGGATTTAGGTCCGGGCTCCCTATGGGCTTAGAGAAATGGGGCCGCCAATTGACCACACGGAAGGGGGAAATTGGGGTCCCAAAATTGGGTCATTTTGGCTGCTTGAAATGAGCCAAAATTCAGTGTGCTCCCAATAGTATATCTCCACGCCGGCTTGGAGATCGGATCCGGCATTCCATACGTGATCCACCGGGAGTCCAACGGAGACTCCCATGCCCTTGGCTCTCAAAGATCTCCATGCCACTCGGCGTGGTGACGATCCCAATTGGGTCCACAAATGCAAAAATGACAAAATTGCCCATACTCAATTTGGCCTAGCGCCTTAACGAAGGCGGCTCCGCTTCGCCCACGTGGTGTGTGGACCATGGGGACCATTACCCATAACACCCATGTCATATATGGTCCATTGGTCCATGCGTCCGGCGTGCACGAAGGTTAGAACATGGGGCACGGCGGGCAGCGAAAGTGGAAAAATGCTCAAAATGGCCAAAATTGCGCACACTCATGGTTGGGGCAAATGAGGCACATGCCCGACTCGGACCGGAGTGTGCCATAGGATTGGTATCAAGTCATATATGTCCAACATATCTTTGGGGCGTCGCCCAACTCCTCCGGTATTGGGAATGGCAGGGTCGCCAAGTGAGCCCATGATTTGGGATAGTCCCAAATCGCCAACATGGCGGCCACGGTATGCCAAGCCTAAGAGGAGTTATTCGCCGGGTCCAAGATATGTTGGCTACCGAAGTATGTACCCTCATATCATACTTGGGTCATGATGTCAATTGAGCGCGACGTTGAGATACACGGTCGCCACTTGACATCATGACGAGCCAAAAATGGCAAAATTGACACAATGACACACAAAAGTGCCTTGAAAGGTCTACAATTACATTATAATATCCCCGGCTTGGATCGTGCAATCACTTAATCCTTCTATACACAATGACTTGACCCCATTGACCTTCGATCCCACATATGTGCTCCACTTGGGGCGCCTTGAAAGGTTACGAGCGCTACTTCCCAAGTGGGCACATGAAAATATGGAAAATTGTAAAACACACACCTTGCTCCCAACGCATCGCTTCGGGATCACCACACAAGCTTCCCTTCACGAAGGTTAGGCTTGCAATTGACCGTAGGGAGTACGGAGAAGGGGCTTGCACAATATGCGGTCCATTGGCGGGCTTGTCTTGGAGCAATGGGCCCGCCAAATGGGCACGCAACACAACACATGGCACATACCAAATATTGCCCAAAAATGTAGCTCCCACCACGATATGTCATGCCCCTCCAAGGGCATAACTTTGTGTTAATCGCTCATAGGAACTCAAGGAGAGTTCCTATGCAACACCAACACTTGCGCGCTACACTCGAAAGTTATCTTAACGCACGCAATATCATGGTCATTGAGTTATGACGCAAACTCTACCCTCTTGACCATGATCCATTACACTAGCGCGCATGTGTAGAAACGCAAGGCATATGAAGCTTCCTAAATTACGTCGGGAGTATTGTGAATACATCCCACGTTTCCTTATCGTCAACACTCGCAAGCGGCACGAGATATGACCTTCACAAGTGGCCTCACGAATCAACTTTGTTTTGCCCATATCTTTAAGACAAATGGAGGGCAGGATAAAAGGGAAGTTGATTCGTGCATACGGAAGCACGCAGGTCCACTCGAAAGAGGTCAAATCAAGTGCGGGGATGTCGAAGTCGAAAATCCGATTTCGACATCCTGAAAAATTCGGATTAAGGTTGCGAGTATTAATTATGAAAATTGCGGAAGCATCCATGCAGTTCCTGGCGACTTTGGAGCCTTCGTGACGGATAACGTTAAAATTTCCATTATAAACAGTTAAACTGGCGGTTACGGTAAAGTCGCGAACCAACCGCCAGCAGTCAAAACAGTGAGTATCGGAACGGAAGCATAGAAATTGACGGAAACAATATGAAAATAAAACCCTGTTGATTCCTGATATTCTGATACACAAATCTCCGCTGGCGGTGCATCGGTTGCCGATGCGGGGCTTCACGGCACGGAACACGCCGTGCATGGGGTTAGTGGACCGGAGACCGGTTATATGCCGTAACCTGGCCATGGGGTTCTGGGTACCGCTTCAGTACCCGCGATCTGCCCCGCGTGGAAGCGGGGCCACTGCACCGGCGAAGGCTGGTGCCCCAAACAGCACCCCCAGCCCGGCCCCGATGACGGAGCGTTGCCCGAGGTGAAACCCGCGGCCGCACGCGCCGCCCTACGCTACGGGGTGGCGCAGGGCTGGATCCTGGATGAGACCGCGCGCGGCAGCGTGAACATCCAGGAGGCCGTCGACCGAGTCACCCACGCGGGACAGGCGGCAGTGGCCTTGCACACCCGGGGCCGCCACGGCGGACCCGCAGAGGGGATCATTGTGGAACCCTCGGGAATGGTGCTGGTCCTGGCGGCAGACATGGTCCGAGGGGTGCTCCACGCGTCCCGCGTGCGGCGGGCGTGCCCGCAGTGGACCATCCAGGTGTACACCCCCCCGCGGGCGTGGCCCTTTTCCACGGGGGCGCTGCTCGCCGTCATGTGGCACCTGGCACCAGAGGACGCCCCCACAGGGACCGCGGAGGACATCGCCCGGGACCTCCATACCTGGCCGGCCGACCAGGATTACCCCTTGCGCAGGCCCCGGGGCGGCCTCCCGGTGGCACCAGCGGCAGAGGGGCTCAGCCTCGCGGCAACCCTCCAACGGCACCCCGACAAGCAGGCACGCCACTTCCTGCAGACGGGCACGGTCCCGGCCACCCCGCCAGACTCCGAGTGGCGATGGGACACAGGGGTGGCGCAACCGTTGCCGGGCCCCTGGACCCTCCCGTTGTGGTACTTGCCCATGGGCACCTTGGCCCACGCCACCCAGGCCGTCAAGGGGGCTTTCCCACAGCCGCTCCTCCCCGGCGTGGCCCTGCTCCGCAGCCTGCAGGCGGGGGCCGCCTGGGTACGGTGGAAGGAAGGAAAGGGGCGCTCGAGCCCCTATTTCCCCATGGTCCAGGGCCAGGCGCTGATCCACGCCGAGGGCATGGGGACCGTGGAATGGGGGGCGATCGTGCCCGGCACGGCGTGCAGTCGGATCACGGCGGCCGCCCCACAGCCCATGCGATCGCCGCCGGCGTGCCACCGCCTCCTACGGATGGTCCCCTCTTTGGCCCCCCAGCACGCCTTTACAAGGGACGTGTGGAAGGCCGTACTGAGCCACACCAGGGAGTGGCTAACGAACCCGGGTACGCGGTACCCGCCGGGACCGGTGCTCGAACAGCTCACGGCCCCCACACCCGGGGTCCTCCACGCCCTACACAGGGCGTCGGCCCTCACGAAGCAGCTCAACGACGAAGTGCTGGACCTGGCGCTGGAGCCGCTGCGGGTGCTCTACCCGCAAGCCCACATCCCACCCGCGGGCACGTCCAACCACCTAGGCCGCCTCGGGTTGCAGCGCCGCGTCGAGGCCGCGCACCCAGGAGGCGTGGTGGAACAGTGGCTAACGCTCCGCAACCCGTCCACCGCGGAGGGCCACTGGTACCTGCACCAACTCCTCTTCCAACCACGGGCAGCCCGGGAACACCACCAGCAAAACCCGTACCACACGCACCCGGAGCGCCGAGGCGCGCAAAACTACCCGCAGCCAGTCCCGCCCGCCCTCCCGCCGGGGCAAGACCCGGAGGCGCTACAGCGGGGCCCCCCGCTCGACACCGCCACCACGGTACAGCAGAGGGGAAGCGACGGCGCGGGTGGTGCCGAACCGGACCGCACGAGCTGCGGAGCGGTGGCCTGGATGGCAGCCTGCAGGCACCTCGCCCGGGATGCCACGGGGCTCCGGCAGTACAGACCCAAGGACCGCACGGCGCTGGCGTCTGCGGTCGCGGCCGTCACCATGGGTCTCGTGGCGCCGTGGCCGGCGCAACTGCTGCCCCACGTCCCCTGCCGCGACACGCAGCTCCGTCGGCCGGCCGCGACGCACGCGCCGACGGCACCCCTCACGGCGGAGCAACTATACGTCGTCGCGGCGGCGTTGCTAGCAGACGGCGGAGAGAGCTTCGTCCACCACCACGGCCCGGCGCAGATTGCGGGATGCATACAAGGGCCTCAGCGCGATGCACCAGACCCGTGGCATGCCACACTCCGCGGGCCCACCCGCGTCTGAGGTGCGGGCGATGGCACACCCCCGCCCGGGCCTAAACAGGGGGAGGCACTGGTACTGCAGACGGCAGGCTACCAGGCCATCATACACGGCCACGCCGGAGGGTACCGGTCGCACGTCCTGGCCGGAGGCCGGTGGACGGTCTCGCACAGCACCGCCAGGCAAGGGGCTTTCCCGCCCCTGCCCCACGTCGACTGGCAGCAGGGGCCCACCCAGGCCTACTATATGTCGGCGGACCCCTGGCCGCTGGCGGTCCTGCTACACACTGTCAGCGCCCCCAACAAGAGGCAGGAACCGGGGTGGGTCAACCCCCCCGCACTGGTGTGGAGCCCCGACCAGGAGGAGCATCTACGGGCCGCGTGGCGGGGAGACGCCATCAGGGCCACGGATGTCCCGGACCTCCACGCGGGGCCAATCACGCACGCCCGCCCAGCGGCTACCCTGGCGGTGGCCCTACGGGGACAGCAGAACCCGCAGTGGGTGGTCTGCATGTTCAGCCCGGCGGACGCGCACATCGTCGTCTGCGACCCCGAACGCCTGCCGGGGCCTGAAGCCGTGATCCGCGTGGCAGACTGCACCCGCATGATCATCAAGACGCTGCGAAAGGGCGAGCACAACGCCCTCCTGCTCCAGGTCAGGCTGAAGGACAACGCCCGGGCGGCGAGGCCGGGAGTGTGGCCGGCAGCGGCGCACCCCGCCGACATGGAGCTCCAGCTGGCGGTCCCGACCGCGGTGTACCACTGGCTACAGGCCTTCCACGACCTTCGATGGAGGGGCAAGCCCGACCGCCAAATCGGCTCCACGCACTGGCAAAGGTGGCTGCAAGCAGACGCGCAACGCGATGCCATCCGAGGTCTGGGGCCCGCGCCCGCGACACGAGCCCTCAATGCGGCGGCCCCGGGCCGCACACTGGCACCACACACGGTGCCGCTGGCCAACCTACCCTTCGAACCAGCGGCGGAGGGCGCCATTCGGAAGTCGGTGCCGCTCCCCCCGGCGCGGGGGGCCACGGAGCCGACGAAATGCCCTCTGTGTGCGGACAAGTACTACACCAGCGGGGCAATGGTGGAACACCTGGCGTGGCACGCGGCGCACGCTGCGGCCCCGGCGGACGACAAGGAGGCGGCCACCAACATCCTGCAGGGGAGAGCACGGAGGTCCCCATGGCACGCCCCGTACACCCGGCGCCCCCCGCCCCAGGCAGCCGACCACGCAGGTGGAGATGAGGAGGCACCCGGAGCGGCCCCGGGGGCCGGCGGTGCGGCCCCACCAGGGTCCATGTCCATCCCCGCGGGGCTGGCCCCCCTGGCCCCCCTGGCTCCCCCGGTCCCCCGGCCCCCCCTGTGGGCCCCGCTGGGAACGGTCTCGGCGGATGCGGCGCACCCAGATGCCCTGGCTGCGCCGGCGAACCCGGCGGCGATGCCGATGCGGGATAGCTGACTCCAGGAGGACATGACGGGCGACGCCCTGTGGCTCCTCTCGTGGAACCTGCGCAACGGCCTCGTGCCGCCAGACCGGTCCCTCCGGGACACACTCCGGCGGCGCCGGGGACCGGCGGCCTGCACCGACAAGGAGCACCTCATCACCGGCATGCTGCCCCAGGAGGGGGGCTTTGCCATCATGCTCCAGGAAACGGGGATCGCCACCAGGGCGCAGGAGATGCACGTGGCCGCGGCGCTCCGGGACAAGGGGTACACCGCCTTCTTCAGCAGCCGGCTGGCGGAGACGGGAGCCACCTCCACTCCGAGAGGGGGGGGCCTCCTCACCGCGGTCAGCAGCAAGTACGTGGCGGAGCACGAGGTGCTCAGCTTCACGGAAATTGTCCCCGGGAAGGCCGCGGCCCTGGAGATCCGCACGGACGGGGGAGGCCTCACCCTCATCAACGTCCATGGGCCGCAAGCAGGCTGCTTCCCGTGGGCGGGACGGGCGGCTTTCTGGGCCGACATACAAATGTATGCCACGGCACGCAGCCTCGGCGGGAGGCGGGCGGTGGTCATCGCCGGCGACACCAACATCTACATGGATGTCCCCCCCAACCCGGCCACGGAGCATTTTCGAGCGGGCTTGGAGGCCTGCGGTTTCCGAAGGGCCGCGGCAGGCGGCGAGGAGGACATGACCCCCACGCTCCACCCGTCCCGGCACAGGGTGGACACCTTCCTGGTCAACGAGCCCCTCCTGCCGTGGTCCCTGCGGGAAAGCGTTTGGGCTCGCGGCATGGCACACCCCCAGGTGGTCGGCTCGAACCACCTCCCGGTCCGCCTGGCCCTGCCGGGTCTCCTCAGTGCAGCGGGGCGCGCGGCGATGCTAACCCCCTACAGCCACACGGAGGGCCGCCTCCTCCCGTACGACGCCGAGGCCGCGCCCGTCCAACACTGCCTGTGGGCGGCGGTCACCGCCGCGCAGAATGAACCCTCCCTGGCGCCCTGGCTGGGACCCGCAGAGCAGCACGGCTACGGGTCCATGCCCGCGGCCGCGGTGGACAAGGTGTTCGAACACCTCCACGCGACGCATGACGCCCTGGCGCGCGTGGTGGGACGCCGGCAGCCGTCTCCGGCGGGAACGGACCCGGCGCAGGGGGACCTCCCGGAGAGCGGAAAGCAGCTCCAGGCAGCGGTCCTCCGCTATGACACCCTGGCAGCGCGCGCGCCGGCAGCGTACCAGGCGGACGCGGCCAGGCATGGCATCCGGTCCGAGGCGGCACTCCGGCTCACGGAGGAGCTGCAGGGTGTGTCGCCCGGGTTCCGCCCGACCACGCAGGGCCAGCTGCAGGAGGAGCTGGAGAGGCAAGCAGCCGCCCTCGAGGAGGACATACGCCAGCTCCGCGCCCTCCTGGCGGCAGACCGCAAGCGCGCCATCAAGGACTTCTGGCGCCGCCACGCCCCGGACATCGCCCAGCGATGGAAAGCCGTGCGGGGAGCCATAAAGGTAGAGGCCCCAGGCCCGTCAGGCCTCTGGAACGTGCGGGTTCCCAACACCCAAACGCTCCTCACCGACGTGATGTTCGCAGTTCGCGCCTTCTGGCGAGAACTGTATGACAAACGCCCGGTGGACCTCCCGGGCTTCCAGGCAGTCCTCGGCCGCCACGTCCCCCGGGTCCCTGAGGGGGCCTGGACACAGGTCCAGCAGTACTCCATGCAGGACCTGAAGTCCGCCCTGGACAAGGCCGATGGCAAGGCCCCAGGTCCTAACCACATGGAGGCCCGTATCATCAAGGCCCTCCCAGCACCCGTACAGTGGCTCCTGGTCCATTCCTACCGGGCCATTCTCCGCGGCGCCCCGCCGCCGATGCACTGGAGGGACGCGCACATCTGGCTCAGCCCGAAGGTACCGGGCTCTGCCAGACTGGACGACTACAGGCCCATAGCCCTGGGCCAGCTGGACATGAAGCTGCTCACGGGCCCCCTCACCCTGCGCATCACGGAAGTGCTCACACGGCACGGAGTGGTCAGCGACTGGCAGCAGGGGGCCCTCCCTGGCTCGAACACAGGCCCCCCGCTGTTCATGGCGCAGCGGCAGCTCCAGCGGGGAAGGCCCAACTACGTCTTCTCCTTTGACGCCCGCAAGGCCTTCGACACTGCCCCACACGGCGCCCTCCACCTCATCCTGCGCCACCTCTCCGTGCCGCCGGACGTCATCGACCTCCTGCTCTTCCTCAGCACGTGCGCCAGGCAGCGCATCGTCACAGCACACGGGCTAACGCAGCCCGTCTACATGCTACGCGGCGTCCGGCAGGGCAACCCCGAGAGCCCCCTGCTGTACGCGCTCCTCTTGGAGCCCCTGCTCAGGGCACAGGGGCACCGTCTGCGCCCGCCGGGAGGGGCCGAGCACGGCCTCATCCAGGCCTATATCGACGACCTGCTGGTGGTGGCCCACACGCTGCAGCACTTCGTCGAGGGCGTGGAGGCGGTGGCCGCGTACCTGGGGATGATGGGCATGGAGCTCAAGCCCCGCACGTGCGCCATGGCCACCACGGAGGGGGTCCCGGGCCTGCAGCTGCGCCTCTGCCCCCACCTGGAAAACCCGTGGCACTGGGTACCAGCGGCGGACTCCGTCCCCTACCTGGGACTCCAGCTGCAGCCGGACGGGGAGTTCTCCCTGCAGCGCAAGCACCGGCTACGCCTGGCGGCGGTGCACCACTGGTGCCTTAACACCCTCGCGCCACCCAAAGTAGTGCAGGACGTCATCCTGGCGATCCTCGGGGGGGTGACGCAGTGCGTCGCCCCTTTCATCGCCGACGACTCCGACACTGCACGCCACCTGGACCACATCACGGTCCAGGTCGCGAAGGACAGGGCGCGGTACGCCTTCGACGCCTCGCGGGACAGCCTGCAGGATGGCCGGACCCTGGGGCTCACACGGGTGCCCACGCGGTGCCAGCAGGCAGCGGTGGCCCTCGTGGGTGCACTCGTCCACCACTGCGCAGCCTCCGTGCGCGCCGAGGTCACCAAGATGTTCTGGGAGATAGCCGGCGCGCAAGGAATATGTCCCGAGGTGCACTACCCCGTCCCGGAGTTCGCGACTCTGGCGGGAGGCGACCGGGTCCGCCGCATATCCCGGGCTCTGGCCGCCCTGGGAGTGGGGATGTACAACCCCATCGCGTGCCCCAGGGTGGCCCATGTCCAACTACAGTCCCCGCCGGGCAACATCGTCACGCTGCGCACCCCCAAGCTGCGACACCGCGACACGTGCCGCCTGACGGTGCCACACACAACGCCGTGGCATGGGTACCACGGGCCACGCCACCCCTTCCCCGACAACGACGATCCGTGGCCGACGGCGGTGCGGGAGTGCCTCAACCAATCCGCCGATGAACACCTCCACTATTGCCGCCGTGAGCAGGAGCCCACCAGCCACCCCGGGTGGCGCGACGCCCTGGCCCACCTCTTCCACACCACCGGCACACGGGACCCCCGCCTGAGACTCGTTCACCCCACGAGGGCTAAGCAGGACCCCCACACCGGCCCACGGGTGACCCCGGACGGCCTGCACCTCCACGTCGGGGGCTACCGCCGCCGGGACGGCCTATCCCCCCCCACGCGGGGGGCGGCGTACCACCCGCCAGCAGCCCTCATGTACATCCTCCGCGACGTACTCGCGGAAAGCGAGCACCAAGAGCCTAACGCGGACGTGGCGTGGCCAGAGCCCTTGCGCCCCTGGCCCCACGCGCCGACGCCGTTGTGGTTGCCGACCACGGACGACCAATGCACCCAAGCGACGGGGCAAGCGCAGCTCCGGGCCGAGTGGGTAATAGTGCAAGTGGGGGCAGGCCAGCCCGAACCCCGTGGGCTCCCCCGTGGCACCGCCCTACTGGTGGCTACGGGGGTGCCGCACGACCCACACATGGCGGTACACGCGCTGGAGGACCAGCCGAAGGACACGGGACACCTGGTGGTGCACCAGCGCGGGGGCCCGGCGTGGCTCAAGGAACATGTGACGGCGCTACGGTCCTGGGCAAGCACGGTCGCCGGAGCGGAGATCCGGCTGCACGACCACCCGGCGATCAGCTCAGGCGACACCAGGGCGCTGAGCGTGGACCAACTGACCCCAGGCCACCCCGACGTCCGGTGGCACTCCGCCGACCTCAACGCGGGGTGGCTCAGCCCCACCGGATACTACTGGATCCCGGAGACCTGGGGACACACCTCCTCTGACGCGTCCGGGGGCGGACCCTGCAAACACGCCACCAGCGTCGCTCTCGCCGCCGACCTCACCCGCACGTGGGCGGTGGCCATCTCGGGCACGGTGCCCGACGGGGAGGGGGTGGCCGCCTCCCTCCCCCTACAATACGGTGCCCACAGACCATGGGTCCACACGGTGGACGCCGAAGTCATCCTCCACCTCCTGCGGCACGCAGATCGCGAACGAACCACGGGGGTCCCCGCGGGCGCAGCGAAGGTGGTCAACCAGATGCCCCTGAGGTGGCTCCGGGACGGCCTGTGCGCGCGAGGGCAACACGCCGGGCACCCGTTCTGGTACGTCCGAGCCACCTCGCACCACAGTGCCGCCCTACTGCACAAGGCGGACTGGGCGGCGTCCCAGGACACCGTCCTGCAGAGCACGCCCCCGGACCCTGGCCAGGCCCAACTCATTGTCGCCGGCCGTGACGGCCATCTCAATCTACGTCCCCCCACGATGCGGGTGCTCGGCGAGGTCGCGCAACGGGCGCAGACAGACCATGCGCTGACGCACCGGGGACACACACCTATGGGCGCGGCCCACGCCACGGCCTACGTCCACGCCCGGGACCTCACCGCGGCGGCCACCAACCGCCGGGTGCTGCGGGCCCGAGACGGCCACTCGCCGGTGCAGCGCAGGGTCCGCGTCCGGAAGGAACGGCTCTCCGGCGTCGCTGTCGTCCCATAACGGTGCCTTTTCTGCGGCGGCCCGGAGGAGACCCCGGTGCACATGCACGTGGGATGCGCCCACTCACGGCTCCTCTGGCCCCACTACCGCCAGGCGGTACACGAGGCGGCCCGCCACCTCCCACCTGGGAACAAGGCCCTGTGGGTGGCCTCGTGGCGCTCCGCAGGCGCCACGTGGACGGAGGTGTTCTGCTCCGGACTGGTGCCCGAGGACGCGGAGGCGCAGCTCCGCGCCATAACCCGGTACGACCCGCCTGGAGGGACCTCGTTGGACGATTTCCTCCACCACATGCTCCGGCTGGGGGACTTCGCGTGGGAGCTTTGCAAGCACCGGCTGGAGCAGCTCCTCTGCGAGCCCCAGAGCGCGGCGGCCCGGGCGCACCGGTGGCTCACTGCGGCGGAGGGCGACCACCCTCCCCCTCCCCCGCGCCCTGACAAGGACTTTGTAGCCTCCCTCCGTGTTGTGAATGGCACTCTGGAGTGCCCGCCCCAAGAGAGCCCCAACCCGTACCAGGACCTGCCGGGGGGGTTCTCGAGGCACCTACAGGACGCCCTTATCCCACCGTGGATCATCGGGCGCGGCTCCGTGACCGCATGGGAGGCGCGCATCGTGGGGGAGGAGTGGGCGCGGGAGTGGAGCCGGTGGTGCGCCGCCAGACGCGCCCCGGAGACCCCTGCGCAACGATACGCCGCCATCCCGCTCCGGTGGTGGGGTCCAGACACCCGGCCGAGACCCACCATGATCCGCGGGGCGGGGCCTGACCACCCGTGGGACGCGGCGACGGGGGAATGGCTGCAGGAGGCCCCGGGGCCGCAAACGGGATGGACTGGGGACGTGTCCTCACTCGTCAGGACACCCGTCCCGCCCCGCATCGTCCTTCACGCCGCCAACCTGCTCCGGGCTACGGAGATACACACGTGGGGACACGCTGCGGCCACCGTCCGGTGGCACCCCCCAGAGGACGGGGCCACCCAACTCACCGTGGCGCACTTCAAAGCTGGGGGGCCGGTATACGACGACGCCCTGTCCCGGCTGGGCGACACCCAGGGGCCCTTGCTCCTCATGCTCCCCACCGGCATTGCAGCCGCGCTGCGCCAGGAGCTAGATGGCTGCGAAGGGCTGCGAGTGGGGTGGGAGGCAGTCGCGGACGGCACCCTGCTGGCCCTCCTCCACAGAGACACCGCGAACGGATGCCAATTGGATGCGCTGACGCCCCACCTCACCGGGCGCCACGTGTACATGGCGAGCCCCCCCCAGGGGCACCCCCGCCCGGCGTGGGACGACCTCATCGCCGCCTTCCACGGCCACGGGATCCTCCCCGACGACACGTGGCAGGAGGTCCAGCGGAAGACACTTGGCAAGGACTACCGGCGCCGCGTCCGCGCCCGCCTGCTGGAGATCCGGGACCCCCTCCGACAGAGGTGGGACGACCTCTGGCTCCGCCATCTCGACCCTTGGTCGCCGCCCTCCCACCTCCCACACATCTGCCAACTCTGCGGAGAATGTGACACGGTGTCCTCCGCAACGTCGACAGGCGCCAACAGGTGCGCGCGGTGCGCCCAGGTAGCCGCATGCCCCTGGCCCGAACCTCCCGCAGGCCCGCGCAGGCGCACAGAGGAGGAGGCCTTGCGCCGGCGCATCGAGGAGGCACACATCCCCTCGCACGAACAAGCGGGCCCCGCGCGCGCTGCCCTTCTGTGGATCCACGTGCACCTGCGGGACCCCACATCCGTTGCGCACCTGTCGCACGTGTTCGCCCCCTAACCCCCACCCGCCGCCGCCCTTTGCAGAGCCCGCAGCACCATGCCACGCCGACGGGGGGATGGGCCGGGGCACACCAGGGCCCGCCGCAGAGCGCAGGAGGCGGCCGTCCGGGGCCTGGTGGCGGACGCAGTGGCGGAGGCACACGAAGCGCACGCCGCCGCAGGGTGTGACCTGGAGGGCAGTGCGAGGGCTTTCCTCAACGAGGCCGCCCTCCCGGCCGTCCGCGCCCTGAACGGAGCGGGGGCCCCTACGCTGCTCCCGACAATGCACCGGATCGTGAACGCCGTCCGGCCGGGGCTCATCAGCCCGGAGGCGGCCCTCTACGGGCACTGGATGGAGTGGCGCGAGTCCAATCGGTCGGGCCGGACCCTGTCCATGGGGGACACCCTGCGGCTGACGGGAGCAGGGTCTGCCATGTCCCTCCGCAGTAGCGCCCCAGCCCTGCTGCACGCCCTCAGGACGCGCTACCCCGGCAACGCGGCCCCGTACCTGAACCAGGCGCGGGCCACGTACCCGGGAGGAGTGTCCGAGCTGGATGCGGTGCTCCACCTTCTACACCCGCCGGACGAGGACCTGGAGGTGGGCGAGGTCACGGTGTTCGTGGAAGGCGCGGACGAGGTGTCTGCCTGCCCCCGGCCGACCAACCCGGTATACGACGGCACCAGGCCTACCCCCCCGTACGCCGTCGTCTACGAGGCGTTCCCCAGGGAGCCCACTTGGTGCCCCGCCCTCCCGCCGGCGACGCACGCGCCCCGCGGCTGGGCTAACCCAGACCTGTACCCCCCCCTCTCCAGGACCAGGGGTGCCCACCACAGGGGGCAGGTCCTCTGGCAGGAGTGCCCTGGCACCCCCCTGCTCCTCCTCGTCGTCGCGCCCCGCGGGGACTCGAGGCGGATCCTGGGGATCACCCCCACCCACCTCTATGGGGCAACATCCGTACCCCGCCCCCCCCTCCCGGTGCCCGCGGCGCGGGACGGGGTACACGCCTTCCTGCGAACACAGGAGGTCACCGCTGTTACGGGGGTCCACCTCATGCGGCTGCCCCCGACACCGCTCGACGACCCCCGGGGGCCCAGGGCCCTGGGCCCCGCCCCAGACTGGGAGCTGTGGCGCGACGCGTGGGCCGCGTGGCTCACCCGCCTCCCCTCCCAATGCCGGTGGATGGCCGCAGGCCCCCGGCCGTGCGGGGCTGACGCCACAGCCGGCCCCCCACCCCCTCCCCCCCTCCCCCCCGCAGAGCACCACACGGCACTGCCCACGGCACGGCACTGATGCACCAGGAGGTAGTGGGAAGGGCGCGCCTGCCACCACGCATGCCTACCAGGGTAACAGTGATGGCAGACTCCGATGGGTCCCCCCAGCGGGACGACCGCCACCACCGCCGGTCCGGCTCCCGCTCCCCCGTCTCCTCCCCGGAGTGGACGGGGGAGACCCTCGCGGAGCGCGAGGAGCGGAGGCTGGCGGAGGCGGCGGTGCTGGTCGGGCCGCCGCCGCCAGCCCGGGAGCCTGGGCCAGCCGAGACGGCCGCCCCCGCCGCCCAAGCAGTCAGCCCCGCCGCCCCGCCCCGCTCAGGCGCGCAGGAAGCGGAGACCGCGGCGAGCCACGCCGCGGCCCCGACCGCGGCCCTCGGCACGCCGCCGACAAGGGGAACAGCCCCGGCGCAGGAGCCGGGCGCATCGCCGAGGGCTGCCGCGGCCGCAGAGGAGAGCAGGAAGGGCGCGCGAGGGGTTGCGACGGACCCCGCACGGGCCGCGGGCGCCTCGCCGGCGGCCGCCGCGGCAGCAGAGGAGAACAAGGAGGGCGTGCGAGGGGTTGCGACCGCGGCCACGGGCGCCTCGTCGGCGGCCTCCACGGCAGCGAAGGAGAGCGAGGAGGGCGCGCGAGGGGCTGCGGCCGCGACCCCGGCGGGCCGCGACACCGCCTCGGCTGGCCACGCCGCGGCCCCCAGCATGCCGCGCAAGCGGGGGAAGAACCCTGCACGGGCCGCGGACGCCTCGCCGGCAGCCGCCGCAGCAGCAGCAGTGGGCAGGGAGAGCGCGAAGTACCGCACCCACGCCAACCCCACCCACACCCACACCAGCCCCCCCAAGCCGTTCCCCCCCAAGCCCTTCCCCCCGGGGCGGGAGCGGCACGTCCGCCCCCCGACGCGCGAGCGCTAGCCGCCGGGCGTCACGCTGCCGCAGCTGCAAAGGCAGCGGGACGCCCGGCGAGTGGTCCAGGAAGGGCGCAGCAGCGGGGGGGAGCAGAGCGGACGGCGCGGCAGGCAGGGGGCAGGGGAGGGGCCAAGGCACGGGAAGGGCGCGCAGGGGCGCGGGCAGGGAGCCCAGGTGCAGGGGGCAGGGCGAGGGGAGGTGGGAGAGCGAGCGCGCCAGGGCGTGGGGGACGGGAGGCGGGGCCCGCGACACGGGCAGGGGGCCGGGGAGTGGCCAGGGCACGGGAAGGGCGCGCAGGGGCGCGGGCAGGGAGCCCAGGTGCAGGGGGCAGGGCGAGGGGAGGTGGGAGAGGGAGCGGGCCAGGGCGTGGGGGACGGGACGCGGGACCCGCGACACGGGCAGGGGGCTGGAAAGGGACCCAAGGGCAAGGGCAAGGGCGCCGCGGGCCCCAAGGGACAGGCGGGACGGGGCATGGGAGCCCAGGGAGGAGGACGGGACGAAGGGAGGGGGGCAGAGGGCGGGGCGCCCCCGCAGCCGGACGTGCAGCCGGTGAGGTGCATCCCCCCCGGCATCCAACAGATGCCGGCACACCACACCCACCACCACCACCACCACCACCACCACCACCTCTACAACATCGACCCTGACGCCAGCGAGCTCGTCCCCCCCCAACCTCCACGACACCAGCACCATCAAGCCCCCCCCGCGCCGAGGGCGGAGCCGGCGCGGATGGCCTCGGCGGAGGGGGGACGGGGCGCGGCATCGGCGCCACAGGCGCAGGGGCAGCGAGGGGGGCCGGCACGGGGGGCGGAGGAGGGCCGGCCATGGGACCGGGACTGGGGCGCGGTCCCGGACCCTCTGGGGGAGGAGACCCTCCCCCTGGTGGGGGAGGTGTACGGGTGGTTGTGCTGGGCCAACCAGGGGACCTCCAGGAGGTCGAGGAACCGGCCCTTCGATGCCGTGCTTCTCCGGAGGGACGGGGGAAACCGAGAGGTACCCCCGGGGGGGTGGGCAGCCCCAGAGGACCACGAGAGGGTCCTCAGGTCAGTGATCCGGGCGGCGTGGCCTGACAGGGAGCCGACGTGGCAGGCCTTCCTGGAAGGGGGAGCGGTGCTCCGCATCACAGATGCGGACGCCAACAACTGGCTCCCCCGGGCTTTGCGCAGCGCCCTCGCCCACTGGCGCTACCGCCGGCACAACCCGCCGCCGCCGCAGCCCCAGCCCCCAGACAAGCGGCGGCGCAGGTGAAGTCCCAGACGGCGGGTACGGGAGAGTTGGGGTGGGGGGCTGGGCATATCTGGGGAGATGGGCGAGGTGTGACTGCAACTTGGGAGGGAGGGTGGCGTCCTCAGGGTTGGCGGCCTGGACTACCCCCAGGTGGGTGGTGGTCGTCACGACTTGCATGGGGGGCCCTTGTGGCCCTAGGGTGGGAGGTGTGGCAGACCCCTTGATCATGGCCACTGACTTTGTGGGGTGGACGATGAGGTTGTTGTGGGAGAGGTAGGAGACGGTCACGTCCAGTAAGTCGTTGGCCTGTTGGGTGACCGTTGGTCCGGGGTCCGGGGCATGGGGGTCGTGTGGGGTGTGCGCGACGGTGAGGTTGGTGTCGTCCGCGAAGCCGACCAGGGGGGAGAGGAGGGGGTAGGGTGCGTAGGCCGGGTAATCCTGCTCGATTGCGAGGGCCAGGGGGAGCGTCACTAGAAGGTACAGGAAGGGGCCCTCTGCTCCTCCTTGGGGGACCCCGCTGCCTGGCTCCAGGAAGGGGGTGAGGCCTGCTCCTGTGCGGACCGTGTATTTGCGGGTGCGGATGTAGTCGGAGGTGAAGTTGTAGAAGGGGAGGCCCAGGCGTTTCCACACCGCTTCTAGAAGGAGCCAGGGGGTGTTCGGGAAGGCTCCCTTGACGTCGAGGGAGGCGATGATGAGGTCCACCGGGTCCATGTCCGCGATGGTGTCCTGGAGGAAGATGGCCTCGTGTGGGGAGCAGCCTGAGATGGCCCCCCGGAGGCTCGCTGGTATGTGGGGGTCCAGGTGGGGGCGGATGCGGCGCAGGAGGATGGTCCAGACGATTTTGACCTCCGTGACCGCACAGACTATGGGGCGCCAGTTGTCCGGGTTTGCCCAGTCCCCTTTTTTGTAGAGGGGGCGGACAACGTTTGCCCAGTCTGGTGGCAGGGGGGTCCGCCCCGTGACGATGTCCCAGAGGGGGTGGGCGAGGACGCGGAGGAGGTGGGCGGGGAGGTGGTAGTATGCCTCTGCAGGGAGGCCGTCGTAGCCTGGGGTTTTGTGTTGCCGGAGACTGTGGATGGCCTTCCGGACTTCGTGGATGGTGAAGGGGCGTTTTTCCAGGTGCCTCCTCTGGGCGTGGTTGAAGACCCGAGGGAGGCGGTCGATTTTGGCCTGGGTGTCCGGGTCCAGTGTGTCTTGGGTGGGGGTGTGTTGCCGGAGGAAGCTGTCTTCGGTGGCTTGGAGCACTGTGGCTGGGTCGTTGGTGAGGGAGCCGTCCTCCTGACGGACCGTGGTGATGGTGCGGTGGCCGGTATCGGTCATGGCGTCGTTGAGGTGGCGGATGGCCTTGTAGGGGAGTTCATGTTGCGCATACCGTTCGTGTTCCTGGGCGATGCGCTGTTGCCTGTGGATGTGCCACCGCTGCAGGTCCGCCCTGATTTGGGCTATCTGTGTCCTGCAGTGGTGTATCTGGCGGCGGGTTTGGGGGGTGTCGGTGTGGAGGAGGGTCGCCAGTTGTTGCTTCGCATGCCAGAGGTCATGGAGCATGTCCCCCAGGGCCGTGGGTGGTTGGTCGTCTTCTGTGTGGGGGTGTTGCTGGAAACCGCAGGCGACGGCGGCCGTGCGCATGGCTGTGAGTAGGTCGTTGGGGTCCCGTTGGATGCGCCGGGCGCGGTCTATGGCCCTGTGATATTGGGACCAGGCATGCTTGTCATGCAGCGGGGGCATCTTCAGGGGGGGTGGTAGGCCTTGGTCCGCATCTTCTGGGGGGCTGGGGGGAAGGTTTGGGGATGGTGAGGCGGATGTGCAGGGGGCTATGGCCTGTGGGTCCCAGCGGGAGGGGTCCATATCGGGCCTCCGCTCGGATGATGGTGGTGGGGTCGCCATAGCATACGTCGATGCGGGATTGGGCGGCATCTGTTTGGTGGGGGAAGTGGGATGGTTGGCCTTCGAGGCTGGCTGTTAGGTCCACGAGCCCCAGCATTTCGATGGTGTCGCGGACTGCTTGGTCCTGGGGTGTGGCCTGTCCCCCTCGGTCCGCTGGGGTGGGGGCGGCCTTCATGTCGCCGATGATGACTGTGGGGGCGAGCATGGCCATTTGGCGGTACGCCTCGGCCAGGGCTTGGAGGAAGGGTTCCGTGGCTTCGCCGAAGGGGACGTGGGTGTTGATGACGTTGAGTTGCCATCCGTCCCCGACGACCTCATAGACACCGAGCCTCCCTGGGACGCTGAGGTGGTGGACGAGGTGGACGTGGATGCCGGTTTGGGCGTATAGGGGGGTCCCCTTGTGCCAGTAGCATTTGTACGCTTTCTGGTCCGGGGTATATATGGGGGTGGTTTCTGGGGGGTCGTCGCGCTGTAGGCCTTGTTCCTGGAAGGTGAGGAGGTGGGGGACCCACCCCGGCCCCTGTGCCATCGGGAGCTCTTGGAGGGCGGTTGTGGCGTCCTTGGAGTATGTGACGGCCGGGTGGTTGAGGTCGAGGAGGTTGAAGGTGGCCTCGGTGGGGGCGGGCCGGGGCTGTGGAGGCTTGTGCCCTCGGCCCTTGCCCCGTCAGGGAGGGGGACTGGGGTTTGGGGACTTTTTGCCGGTTTGTGGGCGTTTGGGTAGGCGCGGCGGAGGGAGGCCTTGGCTCCACTCCGGAAGGAGCTCCCCAGTGTATTTGGTGCCTGTGTGGGCCTTGTTCTCTTCGGTGCGGAGCCGGATGGGTTGGGCGCTGGTGAGTTCCAGGGTGTCGGCGACTGGTTTGTCCGGGGCGCTGCTGCCTTGGTCTAGCTCCTTTTGGCGGTGCCAGATCAACCGGACTTGTGGCCCCCCGTTGTCCCCCGGTCCCTTGAGGCGGTACTGGATCGTGCCCTCACACCAGATCCAGTCGCCTGTGTGGTCGTTGCGGAAGGGCTGTTGGACCTTCGCACCTTTTTCGAACCCTGGGTACGCTTCGGGCGGGGGCTGTGCTGGTGGCGGGAGGGAGGATGATGAGGATGCCTGGTCCGGGTGGGGCGGTGGTACTGCTGGGAGGGAGGATGACGAGGATGCTTGGTCCGGGTGGGGCGGTGGTATTGGTGGGAGGGAGGATGACGAGGATGCTTGGTCTGGGTTCGCCGGGTTGGTCGGGTGGGATGCGGGGAATCGGGAGGTCGCTGCTTTTCCGGCTTGGCTGGGGGCGGGTGCGCCCCTTTGTCGTCTCGTTCGCTTGGGTGGGACTGGAGGTAGCGGGGCATGGGGTTTGAAGAAGGGGTGCGTTGCTTGCTGGTCTGGATCCCTCAGTGGGGGTTCTGCCGGTGTTTGCATTTTCGCTTTCGCGTGGCTGCGTATGATGTCGGCGAGCTTGCGCACGGTCTCCGGGGGATCTGTTGGCCATGGCAGTGCGGCGGGGCTGTCGTCGAAGGGGTGGTGTAGGTGGTAGTTCCTCATGGCCTTGGCCTGCCTGACCCAGGCCTCTTTGGGTTCCGGTGTGTCCGGGCCGTTGGGGGAGCCTTGAGCCCAGTAGAGTGCTGTGTGGAGGGCTTCCCAGGGGGCGCCTTCGCGGCCTGTGAGGGTGGTGGCTTGGAGGAGTCGCTGCTGGCCCCGTGGGGGGTCTTCCGGGTCCATTTCCGGGGTATAGGCCTGGGCCGCCATGAGGACTCCGTGTGCCCAGTGGAGGACCCACCATTGGGTGTCCGCTTTGAGGATGTGGATGGCGGGTTGTTGGGGGGGGGTGTCCAGGGTGTCCCACGATGCGATGGCTAGTGGTATCCTGGAGGGGTGGAGGTGTGGGGGGGCCTTGCGGCTTAGGAGTTGATCGAGGAATCGGGGGAGGGGGAGCGCTTGACCCCAGACGCCCCTCGCAACGGTAGAAGGCACCCCCCCCAGGGACGCCCTGCCGCCACCCCCACAACCCCAAGCCAAGTAGGGGGGAACCGGGACCGGACCGCCCCCCCCCAAGCACGCCAGACGGAGCAAGGGACCAGAACAGGACACGCGGAGGGGCACGGACCACGTGGAACGGCCCTACCAGCGCCCAGTGCCGGGACCACGCGAGGTGCGCACGCCACACCACCCAGGGGGGGGGGGGAGCGGACACCGCGAGAGCGCGAGCGCACACACACGAAAGGGACACGCGGGGACTACCAGAAGGGCAACCGGACCGAGCGCGCGGAACGCACAGACCACGTGGAATGGCGTACCAGCGAGCGAGGGTAAGGGACACCCGGACAAGACGGCCCGCCACACGCAGCGCCAAACACGCGGGGCGGGGAGGGGGAAAAGAGGGAGACACAACACCAGGTACCGGCCCGAACCCCGCGAACCGGCCGCGAGCGCCGCGCACACACAGACGGGGCACTGCACCCGCCAAGCCAGTAGTGGTGCACAGCGCCACGCCCCAACCCCTAGGCTAGGCAGCCTCCGCGCCAGCCCAAGGGGGTCCCACTGGCGACAAGCCAGTAGCACGGGCCCGGCAGCGCCGGCGCCCCGGGCGACCACGCATTAGGGGGGCGACGCAGTGGGTAAGCGCCCGCAGCCACGGCTGCGAATTGATGCACTGACCGGGGAGTGGCGAAACGGGGAAGCCGGGGAAGGACGGGGCTCCGAGCTCTGTGAACCCGGGGGACTCCGCCACCAGGCAGGAGGTGCGTCTTGGAGGGCCCCCCACTAGGACCCGGTGGGGAGGATATCACCTGGCCCGACCAGGTGGCCCCCCGGGGCCGAAAGGCGTCTAGTACCCGCAAAATCAAACCTCAAACCTCAAACCTAAGGCCTTGGCTTGCCCAAATCTTCAAACTCTTTGACCGCTCCTTCGTTCTGCTTGCTGCGTTGACCCTGCTGTGATGTCTCCCTCTGTGCTCAGCCTTGCACACTTGCACAATGCTCAACACGTACTTGATTTTGGGTCCTGTTCACTGGCGGTGCACTGCACGCTGGCACGGGCCATCATGTCCTTGACGCTGGGCTCTGCATGCTAGCTGGCGTCGCATGCAGCATTGTACTTCGACGGCAGCCTTGTTATACCCATATTTACATGGAGAGGGGAACTGGAAACAAACACAACATCGCAAATGATGCACTCAAGAATGGGATGTAACCGCGACAACCATCAAACATTGCAATCTATATTAAATAATAAAAAACCCAACAAGACAATCATCGAAATCCACAGAGTCACTACAAATCTCGATCTCTGACACTCCGGTGATTACCAGGGCGACGCGCGAAAAGCGCAATCGCGCCAGGGCCTGCAGCCCTGTCCTAGTTGCCCAGGCCAGCCTATTACACTCCCCTCCTAAGACAGGACACGGGGCGTGGAGAGTCTGAAAACCAGTAGAAAATTCATTGGTTGGCCTGGGCAACAAAACCTGCAAAAGGCATAACTCGGGGCGTGGGGGCGGGCTGCGGCTGCACGCTTGCTTGCAGAGCTGCAGTCTTGATGGTGGAGTCTTTGCTGGTCTGGGCACAAAAGGCGTCTGGCTTCTGGGGGATACTTATTGGGGCTAGAAAGGAGCTACTCTTGCTCGACCACGCCCCTTACATACGTCCTACCTGGACCACTTCCCCCACCACCCCTGTCGTAGAGGCTGACCCTTACGCGTACCCACAACCACACACAGCACCCCACCAGCCATGCATTCGCCCGCCAGTGGGTGGGGCCTCAACTAGGCAATCACACACACACACACTGCAGCTTACCACCCGCCCATCTACTTCACACCCAGCCACTGTAAGCAGCTTTGCCCTATTGTACTGACGCCTGTAGTACTGAACAAAAAAGGCTCCACAGCGACAAACCAGGGCAAAGGTGCATATATATTCCATGCGAACATGCCAAACAGCATACTTTCTAGCGCTGTCGGCGCCTCAGTAACAGACTCAAAATTAACATTCCCATCATTCTTAATAAAACACCCTCCATTCGCGTTGGCAGTGTCAGCGCCCTCAATGGCGCACTCCTTCAGCGTCCTCACTGGAGCATGTACAGCACCCTTACCGGTGCACTCCTTGTTGCGTCCACCCTGCTGGATGCGTCCTCTTGGGCACACTCTTTCGGCGCCCTCGCTGGCGTACTCCTTCACTCCTTCAACGCCCTCACTGGCGCACTTGTCAGCGCCCTCGCTGGCGCGCATCACAGCGCGCGCGCTGGCGCACATCTCAGCGCCCTCGCTGGCTCACATCTCAGCGCTCTCACTGGCGCACTCCTTCGCTGCATCAGTGTCCTCGCTGGCGCACTTGTCAGCGCCTTCGCTGGCGCACTACTACACTCCATCAGCGCCTTCGCTCTGGCGCACGGCTGCACTCCTTCGGCGCCTGCTCTGGCGCACGGCTGCATTCCACCAGCGCCTTCGCTCTGGCACACTCCTTCAGCGCCCTTGCTGGCGCACTTGTAAGCGCCCTCCCTGCCGCAGTTGTCAGCGCCCTCGTGCCGCTCTTCTCAGCGCCCTCCGTCGGCGCACTCCTTGCGGCCTTCTCAACTTGAATGAAGGTTTTGTATATCACTTTTGTTTGTGCCGTACTCGGTATCTTTCAAATTTTTCAAAAACCCACAAAATCTACAAAGCGTCATTTTGCGTAAGGCCTGGGCTACCCAAATCTTCAAACTCTTTGATCGCTCCTAGGTTCTGCTTGGTGCGTTGAACCCACTGTGATGTCTCCCTCCCTTCTCACCCCTGCACACTTGCACAACGCTCAACACGTACTTGATTTTGGGTCCTGTTCACTGCCGGTGCACTGCACGGGCCATCATGTCCTTGACGCTGGGCTCTGCATGCCAGGTGGCGTCACATGCAGCATTGTACTTCGACAGCAGCCTTGTTATACCCATATTTACATGGAGAGGGGAACTGGAAACAAACACAACATCGCAAATGATGTACTCAAGAATGGGATGTAACCGCAACAACCATCAAACATTGCAATCTATATTTAATAATAAAAAACCCAACAAGACAATCATCGAAATCCACAGAGTCACTACAAATCCCGATCTCTGCCACTCTGGCGATTACCATGGCGACGCGCTTAAGGCGCAATTACGCCAGGGCCTGCAGCCCCGTCCTAGTTGCCCGGGCCAGCCTATTACAAATCAATCACACCCCCGTCCTCCCCCACGTATACGCCTACGGCTCGGACACTAAAGCCACCATTGTTTAGAACATCAGCCAAGACAAAAACTCCAGGGGCGAACACGGATCTGTTTTGGTTTGCTCCCCCCGACTCTCTCGTTTCATTCCCCCCATCCCAAGACTCGACAGCGAAGGGCTACTGGCAGCAGCCATTCTCACCCTCCCGGGGGCCCCGCCCACCTTACTTGTCTCCGTATACGCCCCAAGCACAGACATCCACCGCTCAAAAATTGAAAACCTCCTCCGCCCGCTGATGCATCAATATCCCAGCCACGTCTTAGGAGGAGACACCAACTGCATAATGTGCCCTGAGCTGGACGGGGCAAACCTCCAAACTGACAACGAGTGGCCGTGGCTCCGAAGGCTGGTTACAAGTGACCCACCACGCCTCATTGACACCTTCCGGCACTTTCACCCAGCCGCTCGGTCCTTCTCCCGATACCCCACCCCGTACAGGACAAGCAGCAGCCGCCTTGACCATATTTGAATCTCCCCGGCGGCATCAGAATTTTTCGCCCCCACCTCCGCAACCATCTAAACCGACGACAAAACGTCAGACCACCACCCAGTCACATACACCTCTCAAGTCCCGCTCAGCACCTTCTCCGAAACCCCCACCAGTACGAGGAAAGTTTTCCGCAAACTGACGGAGCGGGAACGCTCCACGCCACTTACTCGCCGCCCTGGCAAAGTGGTGCGAGTCTACTCTCCCTCATTTCGACTCTCTATCCTCGACAGACATAGAGCTCTTCACGGACGCGGTGCTGGAGGAAGTAGCTACCAGCTACCAAACTATTACCGCACCGTTCCATCCGACCTCCTCGGCCCTTGCCAAGAAATTTAAAACGTCCTTGAACTCCCTGCCCCCTGCCAGTCATTCTGAATACCCCGCTTTCATAGACACACTCAACAAACACGTCAAGGAGTGGGAAAGCAAAGTGAGCAAGGCGGCAACGACCCGGATCCATCGGTGCCTGGTACGGAAAACCAGAATCAAACGCAGCATCAACGAGGCACTCAACCCCGTGGAGCGCGGAGAAATAACGCTGAAGCGCCCAGGCACCAGAAACCTTGTCTCCACCCCGAAAGAAGTGGGCAACATTTTCTCTTCCACGCTCCTCAGCCTTGGGGGCAGCCTCGAATATACGCCTGTTAACACGCCACCAAGCGCTCAAGTGGATCGCCTGCTCACACCCTCCCCCACCTGCCCTGAACCCACAAAACACAGCCCCCTCCCCGACATTACCTGGGAATCATTCCGGAACACGCTCAAACATTCCAAGCCTAACAAGGCGGGGGGGCGGGACTTCACAAAAAACTACACCTTGCGCATTCCCCCCCCCCCCCTATCCAACAGTTCGTCTGGAGGGGGTGCAACCACTACCTCCAGCAGCCCCTGCCCGAGAAATGGCTCGAAGCCAATATTATCTTGCTTCTTAAGAAAGGGGGCGTGATGAACCCCGTAAATTACAGGCCTATAGCCTTGCTGAACAGTGTTTACAAAATAATTGCAACACACACCAACCGGGCACTATTGGCAGAAGCCATCGAACATTCCATCATACACCCCACCCAAATCGGCGGGCTTCCCAACTGCAGATGCGGAGACCACATTTCCAACCGTTTATCAACGTTTCGGGAATCAGCCGGTAGCTACAGCCTTTAGGTCGATTTCAACAAGGCGTTCAACTCTGTCCCCCACACCACCGTTTTCATGGTGCTGACACGCCTGAACTTCCCAACACCCCTTGTAATCCTCATCCAGTCCTTATACCGTGCGCCTCGCGACTTCCCGCTGTTGTCAGGGCACACCCACACCTCCCACCTACAAAACAGGGGAGGTCGGCAAGGATGCCCCATGTCACCCATCCTTTTTTGCCTCTACCTGAACGTACTCCTGTTAGCCTTGCCGTCTCACGTCACTGCATTTCCCTCCTCACACAAATCAGGCCACGCCTTTGTTGACGACCTCCCCTATCGATCCAAAAATGGGGACCGCATACGGCAGATTTTGAATTTGTTCGACACGGTCGCCAGACAGTGGGGTCTAGACCGCAACCTCAGCAAACCTGAGATCCACGCCATGGGCACAGCCCCCTCCAGGACCTTCATCTCCCCCTCGGGCACCGCGCTATCAACAACCAACCAGAAAACGGGGCAACCACACAACTGCTATAAGTACCGAGGGGTGTACATCTTCACCATCAACCACACGGCACAAACACTGGCATTGGCTAAGTCAGAGGTACTCTCATTTTTCACAACCCTCCAGGCCCTCCGGCTCACCCTTTCGGAATATGTTGTCTTAGTAAACGTCCAGCTCATCCCTATTCTCTCCTACCGCGTCGTGGCACACCCCCTGGCCCTGAACGAGTTGGGAGTCCTCCAGGCCATGATCTGGCAAAATATTGCGCACGACCCCTCCCTGAAGAAAGCCAACAGGATTTCCCGACTCGTCTCTCCTAAGGCCCGCTACACCCCCCTGCAACCAGGGAGGCTTGGGACTCCGTCATTTCACTTTTTCCCCTCTGCATGGCCCTGGTGAACACCACAGTCAGGTACCTCAACGGGGATGGTCCGGCCTCAACAAATGAAGCATTTGCCGAAGCAATGCTTTTCACCACAAGCAATCCAATCCAAGACACCGTCATGGACGCGTGCGGCACCATAGGCCTCCGGTACCACAGCACCAGCCTCTGGGCCTCCTGCCCCCCCTCCCTCCTCTTCCTGAAGGAACCGGTCCAAGTCCGGTTCCTGGCCGCCAAACCAACACCACAGTACAGCAAATTTGGCAACCGGCTCAAACGAACACCCCAAGATCTAGGATTCCACTTAAGAACGGTCACGGAGGTCCACAAAGAATCAGCCACTCTCGGGTTCTAGGACGGCACCACCCACACCATCAAAGACCCTGGCCTCCACCGCAACGAAAAAGAGTACACCTTTCAAATCCCAGCCATTTTAATTTGCCCCCGGCTAAGGCGACGCCATGAACTGCTTACCCCCCCCCTTCTCCACCCCCAAGAGTACATCCCGAACCCCCCCCCCCCCCGGTCCACACGGCGGAGTCCTAATTGGTTCGTCACTGCATGGCGAGCTATACCGGCTCCCGGATGAACCTCACTCCCTTGACCCCCATGACCTTGAGGAGTGGGGCTGCAATGCGGCCCTTGCCCTCCTCCACACATCGTCCCTCGACACAACCTGGGTGTACCTGGATGGATCCCCGGGCGCCTTGGGCTACGGGTCTGCAGCCACCCTGTTCTTCCCGAGTGGCTCCCAGTGGGTCCTGTGCCAAACATCCCTGTACCAGTCCTCAGAGGGATCGGAGTTCTGGGCGGCTATTATGTTCCTACGGTGGGCCCTTGCATCTCATCCACACCTCACGTTTGCTGTGTTTAGGGACAACCTCCACGTTATCACTGTTCTCTCCGAACACCCCCCCAGGCCTCCTGTCGCGCTCACCAGCTGGCACTTGGGAATCCTCCCTTCAATCCATCCAGGCCTCCCTACCCCAAAGGGATGAACCACGGTTGGAGGCGGATCAAGGGTCACGCTGGATTTACGAGAAAACGAAATGTCAGATGCCTACTCTATGTGGGCCGCCCACGTGATGGTCTGGGACCGCTCCCTCCTTCCCCTTCGCCCAATAGGGTGCACATCCAGGGGCCCCCCTCCCCGTCACTCACAAACTGACTACCACCTCAATCAAGCACCTCCTCCCTCGCCACAAATGCGAAAACATCCACGTGCAATCCAGCTTCGATTTTTACAACCACACTTCATGGTTCAAAGGCCTCCCCTTTAAGTGGTCCTCCGGAAATTTCAACATGGCGCCATTTGCCTTCCAGGACAATTTACGCCCTCGCTATTGCCACGCTTGCCCCGACCCACACCCAATGGACGGTATCTCTTTCATCTCACACTGCCTGACTTGCGAACACCTGGTACAGACCTACATCCAATGCTGGTGCCCCCCCTTTATCACGGTGGTGTCCCAATGGTGGTCCGCGACCACGCACGTAGGGGAAAGGCGCAACTTCGTCCGGGGGCTGGTCCCTATGTCCCTGCACATGAAACTGACGACCCTTCCCTCCGGCCGCAGAGAAACGGCGCACTGACATGTCTTAACGTGTTCCCTTACTCCTCAATGCTGTGTACCGCACGCTGCAATGGCTTAACGACCATCCCCCCCCAGCCCCCCTCACCCCCCCCACAACACAAAACCCATGGAGGCGCCCCAAGTCGCCTTAAAGCACGTCACACACCGCCCAACAGCGCCCCCCCTCCCTACTACCCTCCCTCCCCCCTCCTGGATAAGGTCGCACGCAAGCCTCCGAAGCGCCCCCGCCCCCCTTCCCCGGCGGCTCACACCATGGCTCCAAAACACGCCCGCCAGCCCCCTAAGCCAATCCGCCGTCTATCGTTGGTACGCACTACCGCGAGCCAACCTCAGCTGGAGCCCCCGCCCCCCGAAAGGCCACTCACAATCCGGGACATGTTCAACCCTGCCCAGCCCTCGACTGAACGTCCCTCTTGCTACCTCCGCCCCCGCCCCCACTCCTTCTCCCCGCATAACGAGGTTCTTCGCACCAGCCCCCCCCTCCCCTGCGAGCACTAACTCACAATTGTGCTGAAACTGATCCAACGTGTCATCTCTTTGAAAAAGCCATGCTTACACGCCTCTCTCATGCCAACCATCGACAGCCCTAGCACAGCGCAAGCAATCCTCAGCAGCACACTGGCACTCACAAGTCACTTCTGTAAATGAGTCTTGAACTCCCCTATGCCACCCTCCGTGCTCAAGCCGTCATGCTCTGACCCCCAAGCCGCATCCATACCGCCTTCAGAAATCAAGCAGAGGCCCCGGCTCTGCGGTTGTCTATAACGGGGCTGCCAAGTCTCATTGAGATTGGGCAGAGGAGAACAGCAACACGCAGCAGTACTCAGCCCGCAGTTGAACTTGGTTTCGGGCTCCCGCCCCTCCCCGAAAAAGCTTGGCGCGCAAGAGCCCTTCCTTCCAGCCTGGCCAGCCACAAAAGGCGCCGTTCAGTGCAAAACCTCACTGCGGATTATTCGGGAGCAAACTGCTGTCATAATGTACACTGTTATGCAACCTGTTGACCTGCAGTAGCAAATAATTGCGCTCCCGTTGATCCTGCATGTCCTGTGGTGAGGGACGTCCCTTAGGGGCTCTCTCCTCCAGAATTTTCCGGGGATACTGATTGGTTGCGATGAGCTGTTGGTCCTCTTCGCGCTCAGAGGCGTCCCACTGGGTTACCCCTTCTAGATCGGCGTCTGAACCATGAAAGTTCGTGTCATACGCCAATCCAGCTGGCCAGGCCCAGCGGGACATCCCGTCGGCAGAATCTTTTTCCACTCCCGGTTTGTAGACAACTACAATGTTATACCGGGAGAGAAATTTGTGCCACCGGCCGCGACGTCCCCATGGACCAGCCATGGTACAAAGCTCTTCTCTCTACCATGACACCAGGGACTTATGGTCAGTGAAAACAGTGACCTGACGCCCTGATATCAAGCTGTTGAACTTCAAACGACAGAACACAAGGGCGTAAGTCTCCTTTTCCCTCACTGACCATGCTCTCTGGCCCATATACCCCAGGACATTCCCGTCAGCGTCCTATTTGACGCTGCCCTGGAGTTTTGAACTGAAAAAAGCGCAGGGACGCCAGCTTCCCTGGTCGTCCTTCTGTTCCAGGACAGCGCCAAAGCCGTTGTCTGACGCATCCGTATCCATTGCAAACTCGCCTTGGTCACTGGGTATATACAGGCTGCAGGCCTCACATAGGGATGTTTTGATCTTCTCGAAGTTCTAACGCATCAGATCAGTCCAACTGATGGTTTGCTTATGCGCTGAGACTTCAGTGGTGCGTTTATCAGGATTGTACTTATACTTTCCGGCAAGTGAATCCATGAGCGGCGCCACCAGTGACGCGTAGTTTGGATTATAAATCGAATACCAATTGCAGATGCCGAGAAAACTCTTCATCTGCTTTGGTGTACGGATCATATCCTCGGACCACTCGCGCACCGCGGCGACCTTCACAGGTGCCGGATAGCTTTGGCGTTCATGCAAGATGTGGCCAACCTACTTCACCTGAGTGTAGAAAACCAAACAGTTTTCCTTTTTAACTTGCAATTGGCACCCGTTTAGTACCTCGAACAGTTCACGCACGAGTTTATACTGTTCCATTATGGCTTGGAAATCGAGGAGTTTCTCTTTACAACTGCAAGTGGGTCGCGTGCCTACTAGAATGTCATCTATATAGGCTCTGATATGGGGTTTAAGGCGGCCAACACACAAGCTCAAAAGACGCTGAAAAGCCTGTGGCCCACCCTTAACCCCCACGGGCAGGACCTTCAACTCAAATGTCCCTGTGGGGGTGGAAAAGGCGGTTAAATGCCTGCACTCCTCCAACAGGGGCATCTGGTGGAAGCCGCCTTCAAGATCCAGAAGGGTCCAGAGATGGTTTACGCCTGCCCTTGGAGAAGGTCTTCCATCACCGGTAGTGGGAACTCATGTCCCTCAAGACACGAGTTCAGGTACCGGTAGCCGGTACCAATCTCCATTTGTTGGTTCCTGGTTTTGGAACCAGGATCCTTCTGGCGACCAAGGCACCGTGGGATCGGACTATCCATTCTTTATCATGGAATCCTTTGATTTTTTTCTTTTTCTCCTCTTCCTTGATTCCCACATCCCGTATGGGATTGCATGCTCGGGGTTGAGAGCCAGGCTTCAACTCCAATTTGCAGAAACTCAAGTCTTTTGGACCTCGCTTCAAGGCATTGGCCTCAGCTTGGCGTATTCGTTCCCCGTAGGGTCGAACACCAAATCTGCGAAGTCCTCATAGATGCGGTTGCGAAGCTCGGTGGCCAACTCACCAAGGAGCTCTCCATCAGCTTCAATCACTGACCTAACACTATGTTCTCTGTCCTGAGACGAAGCGACAGGGGACGCCAAGTCGGATCTAATGAGCGGTATGGGCTCTCTGAGTACGGGATCTACCTTGCTGAGCCACTGACAAAACTTTTCGTATGATCGTTCGTGCTCATCAAGCGGCGGGCCATGCTTGGTCACCTCGGCGAAGGAACGAACCATCCAAGCAGGTGGGTCAGTTTTCGCCTTGATGTCTTGTCCTGTGGGGGTACCCTTGGCGGGAACAACACCCTGGTTAGCACCGGAGCAGATTTGGGTTTGTTTCGCTAAGGCCTCCTGAAAGTGGTCTCAGCTAGCTGCAACTCGCTGATTTCATAGCGGGCATTCATCTCCTCAACTTGGGGCTGGACCAAGGGTTCCGGCATTAGGGGGCGACTCTCCTAGGACAACTCAGGATCTGGCGTATCCAAATGGCCCTGTCCGAGGAGTGCCAACCTGTGGCACTTGAGCCTCCACCGTTTGCGGTCCGTACCCTTGGGCCTTTTACCAAACTGATTGGTACTTTGCCGTGGAGAATGAATATTCTGCCCTTTGTGGGACGTCGAGGTCGTAACAACCTCGTCAAACCCTCCCTCAGAGTCCAGATTACACCTGGGCCGGCGCTTCCAATCAGTACGATTCACGCCTTCCTGTTGGTCACCCAAACGGTCTAAGGCTACATACATGTTGTCCCCCATCGGCATCCTGAAAAATTGGTTTATCCCGGGGAAGCTCCAACCAATTGACTGTCACCTCCCCTAAAGACCAGTACCAAGTTTCCTTTGTTCTGACCGGGGCAATTACTACTCCCCTTGCGCCATCCCATTGACCTGCCGGCAATCTCGGACTCTTTTGGATGCAGAAACAACGTGTGGTCACTCCAGGGTACAAAATAGCCCATGGGGCGATCGTTGTGGTCACCGGTCAGCATTCGTATTCGTTCTTTCTGGTGTTGCCTACTAGAGGTCGAGGACTGATTCGGTTTGGAAGCATGGTCTCCCTGAAACATGGGCAAGGAGTTTAACTCCGGCCGAAACTCTTCCCCGGCCCAAATTCAGACCATTTTACACCACTCGGGGGTTAAGATACAAGACTCGCCGGTGGATCTCAAAAATCTTGATCGGCACTTGCGGTTGCGAATCCCCAGGAACTTTCCCTAAGCGCATCGGGCTGGTTACCTGGAAACAATATGGGCTTGATTGCCCTGGACGTCCCTATTTTCACCATGGTCAAAAACTGGTGACCGAATGAGTGTGTCTCCGGGTAGTTCCTTGGACTCATGCTGTATATCCACCTCCACATCCGGGGGGTGCTCTTGAGGTACATGCCGCTGGTGGTTTAGTGGGTCTGGACCCACATAATCAACTGACATCTCCATTCGGCCCTCAGAATCACACAAAAAGCCGAAGTTTCCCATAAATCTCAGGGGTTGGTCGAAACCCAACGACCCTTCTCGCTGGATCCATCCGAAGAGCGATCATCGCCATCCTCCGTCTTTGCGTGATGTTCCTCTGGATAGTCCAGCACTGCGGCTATGTCCATGTAATAATCCCAAGTTTTTTCTTCCCCTCGACGGGTACTTGCCTCTGCGTCAGGCGTGGGATCCCTCCTGGGGTCTGGCCCACTCTGTTCCGCATCATCACTGTTTATATCCAGATCCTCACTGTGTAAATGGGGTGTATTTGACAACTCATGGACCTGAAAAGGGGGGCTGGATTCAGTCAACTGATCCTGACCCCAGACCGCAGAAATGGGATGGGAATCCGCCAACTGATCCTGATCCACCAGGTTCTGCACTTCAGGCTCCACACCTGAGTGCTGGTCCTCAACATCCGCTGAGGGCTGATCTGGTATGTGGTCCTCGTGCGGGACGTCATCAAACAATGGGAAACCTCCTGCGGGATTCAGTGTAAGGCCATAACGGGCAGGAAAAGGGTATCCCAGAATAACTCTGGGCCCAATGGACGTCAAATGGACAGTGACTGGCACAAACTTCACTGTCGCATACCTCCCATCGTGCTAAACCGGCAGTGACACGCTGCAATTCACTACTGGGCTCCCGCCAGCCACTCTGTTCTTGCCGGCGCTAACCAAGCGGATCGGAACCTCAGCTTTCGTATAGTGAATTGCATCAAAACCTTCCCACCCCGCAACGGCCAATACCTCGCATCCCGAATCTAAGAGGGTTCCGATATCACGGAGGACATTTTCAGGTGTATTATCTATAGTATATGCACCTGAAAGTACTAGTTATTTCCGCGGTCTTTTAGGATTGCCCGGTCGGGGCTCTCTCAGCCAAACCGGCTCACCACCTGTGAGTTGCACGGTACAAAGACGGGCTCGTTTCAGACCCAACACGAAGTCCACTTTCAAAAGTGGCTTCTTAACATGCGACCCTGGCGTCTCTTTACCAGGCCGCTGACGCCCCTGGGACTTGGTCCCTTTCGTCGCTCTCATTGCTTCAAGTTCAGCCTTGATGTAGGGGTGCTTCTTCCAACACTCATCCACCAGGTGGCCTGTCCTTTTGCAATGGGAGCATTCCTTCAGAGAACCTACGCCCTTGGGCGTCGGGTTTCCTGGTCCTGTTCCTGCCTTGGGCTTTCCGGGTTTGAAAATCAACAGCTTTCAGAGGTGTGGGTGTTTCTTCCAACACTTATGCTCCGTATGCCCCGGAAAACCAGAAAAAGGACATTTAGGCCCTTTCCTGAAGAACGGTTGTCCTACGGCATTCACATACCATTCATCCCACTCGTCAGATGGTTCCAAAACCTGGGCATCATTCACGTTAGGCGAAGCCTCGGACTCTCCAATTGCATTCACCTGTTCCTCCATGGGCTCAGCGCCCATGAAATTCAAAGACGCCATATTGGGCAACGATCGCCATTTCTGGTGATCCTGATGACTCTTGACGGCGTCTTCCTGTCTGAGTTCCATTTGGAAGAAAAGGTACAAGGTGAGGTAGGTGAATTCAAGTCCTCCCGACTTGATCTCCTCATTATAAATTTTAAAAATGAGGCCATCATGGTGGATCAAGTCGTCTAAGACCCTTTTCCGGGCATGACCAAATGTAACCCCCTCTCGGACTTGACTGCCCCAGTAAATGAAATCCTCCAAGAAGTTGGAGAGCTCACCCACCGAACAGTTCTTAGGAACGGTTACCCCATGGAAGACATGGTCGGAGACATTCCTGTTCACCCGGCAGTGGACTTCCCGCAAAACACCCTCTTTTACCTGGGCATAACTCAGCTTTCTACGGATCACCCTCTTGTCCATCGGGTCCGCAACATCTTTCGGGATTGCTCCCCAAAGCGTTTTGATAAGCTTTCCTTCGCCGATTGCGACAACCACGTCTCGCTCTGACCTGGCATAAGACAGAACCAGTCCTGTGCCTTCAGCCCATCGCCGTCCCAAGTGGGAACGACCTCCTTGACTTGTACGTCCTTCAGGGCACGTGGGTCCAGTAGGGTCGTTAACATGGTGTTATACACCCCCGGGCCATACCACGGGATTTCACCAGCACCAGGAGCACATCCACGGGAGTGGTGGTTAGTGGTGACCCTGAGGGCGTAGGCACCTGGGGAGAAGCAAAGCCCCTCAAGGGACCCAGAATGGTTTTGATCTTGGGCAGTTTCTCGCCCTGGGGGAAATGTTCAATTGCCCCGGAGTCGAACTTACCCTCGTCATGAGAAAACCTGAGATCAATTCCCCTACAATGCCTCAAATCGGCATTGGGGTCTCGGTTTCCCCTCGGTGGCATGCCGTCATGGTTTGGTACCCGATGGTCTGAGACTCCATCATATCATGGCGTCTCATAATGGAGACCATCGGGCCTGTGGTGTTGTGCTTGGCTCTGCCTCGGAACACCCCCTGAGGCTTCGGGGCCATGTCCCCCAAAAGGTCCTTGTGGGGCCGCTTTGGCTCTGTCCGGGTAATAACCTCGCTTCATCCATGACCTCGTGCCCCTCCGCGTGTCCTGCCTCGGTGCCGTGCTCCGTTTGGCTTGCTTTGGGGGGGGGCTGGCCCGGTCCCGTTCCCCCCCTGCCTTGCTTGGGGTTGTGTGCCCCCCTTGGGGCGGTCCCGCACATCCGGGGCGTTCTGGCGCCGAGGGGGCGGGGGGGGGGGGGGGGGGGCTGTGTGCCGTCCTCCCCGGAGGTGCGGCCGGGGGGCGCAGGGGGGCGGGGGGTCGCCCTACCTCGGTCCGGCCCTCTGTCTTCCCTGGGCAGGCAACAAAGCGGGTGTCATTGGCGTCGCTCTGGTCTTGGGGGGCGTAGCCCCCATACTGCTCCGGTTCGTGTTCGCGTGTTGTCTCGGGCGTGGTCCGTTTAGCGTCCTTCAGCGCTGGCGCGGGTTCGCTTGCCTGTCACGGCCCTCGTGGGAGCAGGCGGTTGGGGGCGTGGGGGCGCGTGGTGTACGGGCTCAGCTGTGTCCTCTCAGCAGGCGCCGCGGCCCTTTCGGGGGGAGGGGAGACGCCCCCTCTGCCCCCGTGGCCCGCGGACCGGAAGGGGGGAGTGGGGGGAGGGGGGAGGGGCGTCGCGCCGTGGCTCTGCAGCTCCCTCCTCCGGGGGGGTGGCCTGTGGCCCCCGGCCCAGACCCCCCTTCTTCGCCGGCGCATCCCCCGCAGGTATACTTGTTCGGCCGGGGCCGTTGGGCAGCCCCGGGCGCCGGGCGCGGCATGGCCGGCCGCCGGTGGGTCAGCCTTGCGGGGGGGGGGGGGGCGGCCTGCGTGCCGTCCTCCCCGGAGGTGCGGCTGGGGGGCTCAGAGAGGCAGGGGGTTGCCCTACCTCGGTCCGTCCCTCTGCCTTCCCTGGGCAGGCAACAAAGCGGGTGTCATTGGCGTCCCTCTGGTCATGAAGGGCTTGGCCCCCATACTGCTCCGGTTCGTGTTCGCGTGTTACCTTCTCCATCTGGCCCTTCAGTTCGTTGACTTGATGAGGAAGTCGATGTCCTTCCGACCAATGCAAATCCAAAGATTGCATGGTGGTTTGCCGAACCCCATCTCTCAGCTGGCGTAGCTAATGGATGGCCATGATGGTCTCGTTGGTGATCTCCTCCATGGTGGTCCGATATCCGGCGAAGGTCTCCGTCAGGTTCCGTAGTTGGGCGATTGCCAGGGAGGCGTCCATCTGGAAGTCCACAACCCGTAGTCGGCGCACTTGGCTGCCATAAATCGCCGTCCAGTCGGCATCCATCATTCGGCTTCCGTTGGGTGTCCGCCTGGGCCCAAGTTGACCTGCCAAAGCCTTCCTCCATCCGCAGCTCGTTCGCCTGGTACGGTTGCGTAGTCAGGGGCCTATGCGTAGGCCCTACCAACGCACCGGTAGCCTGCGGGTTGCTGTAGGTCAACCTCAGCATCGGGCTAGGCATATGCTCGTCGGAAGATGAGTCCAACGGATGCCCACCAATGGGATGAACGCGTATCCTCAGTGCTGTCGGTCCCATCTCGCCAATGACGTTCAGGTCCTCAAGTGTGGGCTGGTTGGCGTTGTTCATGACGATAGATCTTGTAGTTGTTCTGCTTGTTGTTCCTCTGTTCTGCAGGTTGTTCTGGAGCTCCTCTTGTACCCCTGGGGCTAGAGGAGCAAGAACCTGCCTCTGCTACCAACTTTTATTCCTCGACTCCTTCTTCGGCTAAGGGAAGGATGGCCTTGTCCCGGTCGCCCTTGGATCAATACTACAACACTGCAATGCAACAAGAGCAAGAACTCCATCCTTGAATCTCAATCCAAGTATCAACAATAATACAAATAAGAAATAGGCATCCCCTGGGAGGAAGGGAACAACAATGGGCAAATATGAAGACAACACGTCAAACCTGTCCTACATGCAAATGGGCAGTTTCCGCTCTCCATTGGGTATGGAGATATAGAGTCGGAAAGTGCCCTCAAAACACACGAATTCAGCAAATTCTATTTTACAATAACATGTCATAATGGACTGCACACAAGGTCCCACGGCAAAAGCAAGGGAGCAATGGGCACTCAGGACATAGGACTCAAACATGCAACAATAGTGCATCCATGGGGGTGTCCATAAGGCTGCACTAAAGACCTCACAAAAGGCAAAAAAATGTCAAAATGGCGGCAATTTCCAGGGGTGCCCTGGGCAGCCAAGGCGGGACTCATGGCTCATGGAATAGGAGGCAGGGCCTGAGACCTGTCCCTAAGTGAGGGACCTAGATTTAGGTCCGGGATTCTCATGGGCATAAGAATATGGGGGCGCCAATTACCCGCATGAGGGGCTTAAATTGGGGTCCCAAAAAGGGGTGTTTTCGCACCCCCAAAAATGATGCAAAATTGAAAGTATCTCCATGGGTATTCCTCCATGATGGGCCGGAGACCGGACTCAACGTTCGGTGTGGAACCCAATGGGAGTCAAATGTGGCCCCACACGTACTCGTGTCCGAAAGATCTCCAGGAGCCATGGCATAGTGATAGGCAGCATTCTACCCACAAGTGCCAAAATGGCAAAATTGTCCACACTCACCTTGGTATAGCTCCTTGTGAGTGACCGCTTTCATTCGCCCACGTGGTGTGTGACTCATGGGGACCAATGTGCATAAGGTACATACCATATATGGTCCATTTGTCCATGTGTCTGGCGTGCACAGGGGGGCTGAAGATAGTGGGCGTCGGGCCAAAAATATGGCAAATCGCAGCAAATGGCCAAAAATGCGCACATTAATGGGTGGGGGCAAATGGGGCACATGTCCAACTTGGACCGGGGTATGCCTTAGATTTGGAACCTACTCCTATGTGTCCAACATACCTTTTGGGCGTCGACCAAAGCGCCCTGCATTTGGGAATGGCAGGGTTGCCATGTGAGCCCATGATTTGGGATTCACCCAAATTGTGCACATGGTGGCCTTGGTGTGCCAAGCCCAGGAGGAGGTATTGAACGGGACCAAGATATGTAGGGCACCGATGTATGTACCCCAACTTTTGGGTCATACTTGGGTCATGATGTCAATTGAGCGCAACGTTGAGATATAAGGTCGCCACTTGACATCATTACGACCCAAAAAAGGTGAAATTGATGAAGAACCACGCAGAATGCACTTGTAATTCCCTGAATTATATTACAGTATGCGCGGCTTGAATTGAGTAGCCGGCAATTCCCTTCACACACTATGTCTCCGTACCATGGACCTTTGAGTCCACGCTTGGGGTCCACTTGGGGTGCCATGGAAGGTTACTTGCGCCGATGGAAAAATTCAAACAACACACCTTGCTTGTAGCGCATCACTTTTGGTGTGCTCTCCATGGGTCCTTGGGTGAAGGTTAGACTTTCGAGTGTTGGTTTGGTTTCGGAAGAAGTGATCCGCTTAATATGGGGTCCATTGGTGTGTCCGTCTTGGAACGGTACACCCGCCTAATGGGCACACAAACTGACCCTCATTTGCCCAACAACCCTACCCAAGCCTTATGTACCCAGCTCAGTGGCCTAGGACCAAAGTATCTTATGAAACTTTGGTCCTTTAGCAGACATGCTAGTGCTTACGTTGAAAATAGACCTCATTTCCGAAAGTCGATTTTTGGCATGCAGGCACAAAAAGGGCCAACTGGGTGTAAAGGACATATACGCACACTCCAGGGAGGGCAAGTGATGTAACCCGGGTGTTAGGGCATGCAAAGTGGGAGATTATACCAACTCAACATTATTTTACATTTACTTGGGTGCCAAGGACATGAGAATGCCCAAGTGTTGAAAAATTCCAAAAATGTATAACCCTTTGGGCATTTTGAGTTGGGACCCAATGGCCTCAATATGAGGGTAATAGGGGAAAATCCTCATCAATAGTGCCTATGAGGCACATTAGGTTGCCCTAGGGGGCTTCAACGGGCGAATCCTTTGTTATTGGACTCGGGGGATTAAAGCGCGTTTCGAGATTTTTCTTCATGGGAAAAATCTGCGACTTATGTCAAAAATTAGAGGAAAAAATTGCGGAACACTCGAAGGGTGTTGCGCCGTTAAGTTCTCAAAAAATCACTTCGAAAATTTGGCTTAGCAGAGACGTGGCACAGGCCACGCCGTCATTCGCGACTGCGACAACGGGCGCCTGTGGTAACCTATTAGATCCAGATCAAATTTTGATGAAATTCGATTACCAACATAAACTTGTTGGAATTCCTGATTGCCTGATGCCACTGACGGCAATTAAGGACGACGTCGGGAATCAAGAATTCTGCAACAACTGCAGACAAGGAAAAACTTGGTATCTCAGCGGAAGAAGGAAGATACCTCAGGAACGTCGTAAGGGTCCTCATACGGAGCCAAAAAAGCCGGCCCTCGCAATGCTGGTCAATCCCAAAACACTAGTCGACTCAAACGAGTCTCCATGGCCTTGATGGAGGGGATCAAGGCCATGGTGAAGCGGTACCCAGAACCTATGGCCCACAGCCCGGAGGCGTGTGAGCCGTCACACCCGTCATGGCCCATGGCCCGGAGGCCTGTGAGTCACACCCGTGCGGGAGCCGTTGACACCGGCTGTCAGCGGGATATCCCTGTTCTCTAACCCGCAAAATCTTGAATCCGATTTCTAACCATTGAATCGATGTGGAATTACCATAATTTTACTGTCTTGGTCGATTTGCGGTTAGAAATCGGTGAAATACCCGATTTCTACCGCGATTTCTAATTGTCGTGAAATCGCCGCCTGACATTGCCCGTTCCGTGCACTGCATTAGATGAATCTGTAAAACGATCTTTTTGGAAGTTAAGACTGAAACACTCTTCGAGTGATCCGCAATTTTTTCCTTGATAAAACGCACCGCGTCCCGGATTTTTCCCAGAACATCTGGGCGGCCGAAGGCGCTTTGAACCCCCAAGCGAAATAACAAGGGTTACAAGCGTTCCAGCGCCCAAGTACGAATCAACGTGCCTCATAGGCACTGTGTATGAGGTTTTGCCCCCCATAGTCATAGGATGAGGCCAAAGGATCCCAACTCCATAGGCCCAAAGGGTTCTTTATTTTGAGTGTTTTCCAAGAAATGGGCAATCTCACGTACTTGGCGTCCAAGTACGTGTAGAAGTATGTTGAGTTGGCGTTTTCTCCCTCTTTGCTTGCCTCTACATCTGGGGCATATCACTTGTCTTCCCCGGATAGTACATATATGATCTCCATATATATATTGGCAATATATTTTGCGTGCATACTAAAATTCGGCTTTCCGAAGGGAGGTCGATTTTCGACCAAAGCACTTGCATGCGTGTTAAGGGACCAAAGTTACTCTAGAATATAGGCACACCTTAATTCTAGGCCACTAGGTTGGGTGTAGAAGGAGAGGGTAGGGTTGTATGCCATATTTGGTGTCATATGACGTGCCCATTTGGCGGGTGCACCATTCCAAGACTAACCCGCCAATGGACCCCATATCGCACAAAGCTCTTCATTGTACTCCCAACCAACACTCGCAAGCCTAACCTCCGTGAAGAGACGCTTGTGGAGCGCTCCCGAAGCGATGCGTTGCGAGCAAGGTGTGTTTTTTGCAATATTCCTTTTTTGCATGTCCCCGCTTGGGAGGCAGCGCGCGCGGCCCTCCAAAGCGCCCCAAGTGGAGCACATTCTGTGGAATCGGAGGTCATTGTTGTCGTGTCATTGTGTCTAGAAGGATTGGTCGATTACTCAATCCAAACCGAAGATATTATAATATATTTGTGCAGTTTTTAGGGCACTTTTGCGTGTCTTTTCGCCAATTTTGCTGTTTTTTGCCCGTCATGATGTCAAGTGGCGACCGTGTATCTCAACGTTGCGCTCAATTGACACCATGACCCAAGTTTGTTATGAGGGTACACACTTCTGTGCCCAACAAATCTTGGACCCGGCGAACAAATCCTCTTGGGCTTGGCATACCGTGGCCGCCATGTTGGCAATTTGGGACGATCTCAAATCATGGGCTCACTTGGCGACCCTGCCATTCCCAAAACCGGAGGGGTTTGGGTGACGCCGTAAAGATATGTTGAACGCATTTGACTTGATACCAATCCTATGACACACTCTGGTCCGAGTCGGGCATGTGCCTCATTTGCCCCACCCATGAGTGTGCGCATTTTCGGCCATTTTGAGCAATTTTCCACATTTTCTGCTCGCCGTGCACCATGTTCAGCCCCCTCGTGCACGCCGGACGCATGGACCAATGGACTATATATGACATGGGTGTTATGCTTATTGGTCAACATGGTTCGTACACGATGTGGGCAAAGCGGAGCAACCTTCGTCAAAGTGCTAGCCCAAAGTGAGTGTGGACAATTTTGCCATTTTGGCAATTGTGGACCAGACTTGGATTGTCACCACGCCGAGTGGCATGAATATTTTTGGGTACCAAGTGCATGGGACTCTTCCTCCGACTCCCAGTGGATTGCGTATGGAACGGCGGATCCGATCTCCAAGCCGGCGTGGAGATATACTTTTGAGGGCACCCCCGATTTTGGCTCATTTTGTGCAGCCAAAATGACCCCCTTTTGGGACCTCAATTTCACCCCCCCGCGTGGTCAATTGGCGGCCCCCGTATCTCTATGCCCATTCCAAGTTGTGCACTCAGATATAGGTCTTAGGTCCTGCCTCCTATCCTGTGAGCCATTGGCCTTGCCCTGGCCGGGCGAGCCACGCGTGGGAATGACGCCAATTTTGGTGATTTTGGCATCATGACCCCACTTGACGAACCCGTGGTGCCCTGATGCCGGGACCTCAGAGGGAACCAGGTTGGGTGAGGGCTCCAGAGAGGTTGTACGCGAAGGGCATAGGGTCAGTTGCCTCGTCCCTACCTCTGGCGGGTCCGGACGAGGGGTCAATTTTGGAGTTTTCGGAGCTAATATCAGTTTGGGCAGAAACAGCCCGTTTTCAGCTACCAACTCCTAGGGGATAAGGGCGGGGCCTTTTCCCAGGCTCTGAGTGGAGTTGGGACCTGCCGTTAGAGGAGCATAGGGTGCCACCGCCGGTTGGCCTTGGAGATCCTTGGTTCCGAGGAATTAGCCTGTGGCTGGGCAGGACACCCTCCCCTATTGGCAGGGTTTCAGGGTCCGGACTGAGTAGGGCATGGGTTGTGTTTGAGCCCCCGCCCCTGCCAGCCATTGAGAGGGTCGGACCTAGGACTGGGACATGAGTTGGGACTGAGTGTCTATTGTCCTGTGATGCCCTTACCCCAGTCCAGTCTTAAGCCCATGTGTACATATCCTGATGTGTTGCTGTACATGCTTTTGTTCCCTTGTTCCAGAGTGGCAAGGATCCTGAAACGCTTTGTCACATGACACGAGCATGAGGATGCCCTTGTGAGCGCAGTGCTTTGCCTGCCTGCTTGCTTGCGCGTGTCCGCCGCAGCGTCCCGTGGCCAGGCCCCCCAGGGGAACGCGTCAAAAGCGTTTCACCGCCGCAGGGTTACCCATCCCTCGCGTGCCACTCGGGGCGACCTGAACTCCGAGTACCAGGGGCTTCGCAGCGCCGCCCGGCAACAGCGCTGAGTCCGTGAAGGAGGAGCAGCGACCGGAACTCCGACATCAGCGAGTTCCTTCGGCCGACCAGCACCGGCCGGACTCCCAGCTTCATCACCCACCTCAACAGCCACCCCCAGGACTAGTCCATCGAGGGGAAGGATGGTGAACTGGCAGGAGGGGGGCAAGACGTGGCCGCTGCCTCACCCCCATGCTGTGCGCCTACTGCGTGGGTTGGTGTGGGGGCAGCACTACCGCCACAGCAATCCCCAGTGCGAAGGCGGCATGCCCGGGAGCTTCGAGCTCCGCGAGGACATGGGCGACGACCGCCTGCAGGCGGTGGAAGACTGGCTGCGGGTGGAAGGGTATGCCTACCGCTTCCTCCAGAAGCGCTGGAGGGTCTGGACCCGCCCGGACAGACCCGGCGAAGGGCTGCGCCCCGACGGGATTGAGGAGGACGAGAACCCCAACGAGTACCCATCAGGCGCCACGATCAACGTCTCCATGTGGGACATGATCGAAAAGAAGTTCCCGGAGCCGAAGAACGAGCGCACGCTGCAGGGCAGCAGCAGCAGCGCGTCTCCTGGGAAGGAGAAGCGGTCCGCCGGGGACAAGAAGCGGGACAGGAAATGGCGGGAGTACCAGGAATCCCTGGCCGCCGAAGCCGCCCAAGCTGCCAAGGGCGGAACCCCAGCCCCCAGCCCCCAACGGGCCAGTGGCGGTCACGACCCCGGCCACACCACCCTTGGCGACTTCCTCGAAGTCGCCAAGCAGGCCAAAGCCAAGCCCCGTCAGCTGCACGTGAGGAAGTCAGGACCCAGCAGCGACGTGGAGTCGGCCCACCGCGGGAGGATGCCAGCCGACCAGGCCAGCTCCAGCAGCAGCGTGGCTCCCGACCAAAGGGACGTGGCCCGCGCCTGCGAGCGCGCATGTGGGGTGCCCTGCAACCTTCGGGTTGCCCGGCAACGGGCCACGCAGCAGAACGCTGCCGTGGAGGGCGCCGTCGGCATCGCCCAGGAGGAGGCTGCTGATTGGGGCAGAGGCATGGCCTTCCACGCCTCGCCCGTGGCGGCCATTGCGGCCGGTCTCACGGCTGCAGCCGCCCAGGAGGCAGCAACTGCACGGGTCAGGGGTGAGGTGGCGGCAGCCGCCGAGGAAGCCCGCCTGGCCCAGGAGGCCATTGCCCGCAAGGAGGCCGAGGTGAAAGCGCCTGAAGGGGCGCTTGCCCAAGAGAGGGCAAAGAAGGAGGCGGAGGAAAGGGCCCACACCAAGGCGACGGCCAAGGCCCAGGCGGACGCCGCCAGGAAGGACGCCATCGAGGCCGCGCGATGGAAGGTCGCTGAGGAGGGGGCCAAGACGGAGGCAGAGCTGGCGGCGTTGGAAGCGGAGAAGGCTCGGCTGCAGCAGGCCCGGGAAGCTGAGGCTGCTCGTGCCCGGGAGGAGGCCGAAAGGCGAGCTCCCGCAGCCACGGCCGCCGCAACGGAGGAGGCGGAGGCCAAGCTCCGCCGCCAGACTCCCCCGGGAGGATCCCGAGTGGAGATCCTTCAAAAGCTCTTCGAAGGGGACGCCTCCTCCAAGATGACGCTGGATCTGGAGGGGGTCGACACGGGCAGCAGTGAGGACAGTGGCCCCACCGCCTACCGACGGAGGAAGGGTAAGGGGAAGACCCCCGAGAGGTCACGGAGGCCAGCAGGCGGACCCCCCCACGACTCCGACCCCTTCTTCACCGACAGCGACGGGGATGGACGAGGCCGCCGACATCGCCGAGGAGTGGCTCGCGGAGGAGGCGGAGACGTCCCCATGGAGCCGGAGGGTGAAAGTAAGGATCTCCCCCCTCCCTACCGGAGCTCGGGATCCACCGAGTGCGAGACCGAGACGCCTAGGTGGGGCGACCTGGACGAGGAGGAGGACATTGACTTCGGTTACACGGAGAAGCCCCCATCCTCGGACCCACCGAGGCGACCCGGCGGAGACCCGCCGGGACCCCCTGGCAGAGGACCATCAGGACCCCCTGGACCACGCCCACCAGGTGGACCCCCCGGAGACGGACCTCCGGGAGGGGGAGGACCCCCTGGATCGGGCGGACCCGGCGGAGGCCCTCATCGAGGACCCCCTGGGGACCCCGAGGACCCACCAGGGAACGGTGACCGGAGGCCACCTGGCGGTGGATTGTCCACCTCCGCAGGAGGGTCCAGTCCCTCGAGCGCGAGGTAGACACGGGCAAGGGCAGGATGATCCGCATCGCCAGGGTCGCCGCGGGCGCACAGAAGGAGCTGGACATCGCCAAGACGGAGATGGTCAAGATCGCCAAGGTCGCCACCGCAGCCCAGAGGCTGCTGGACATCGCCAGGGGCGAGACCAGGCTGCTGAACAAGGTCATCAACGGCCTGCAGCAGAGGTTGGACGAGCTGGAAGGCCGTTGGAGCGTCGGCAGCGACCACCCACCCCTGGAGTCTGGCTCGTCGGACAGGTCCAGGCAGAGCCCACGCCCCTGGCAGAGCCCCCAGGAGTCGCCCCAGCGCCAGTGCCCCTTCTCTCAGCGCCCCCTCTCATCACAGCGCGGGCCGCCGTAACGAGCGCGTGCCGCCCGGCAGTGGCAGTGAGGAGTGGCGTGAAGAGTGGCTCAGTGCGCAGTACCACAACTGCCGTGCTCCACCGTGGACCCCGGTACGCCCCTGACGCCCCGCACCAGCCCAGGAGCCAATCCCAATGGCTGGCGGCGTTATGGTGGACTCAGAGATGCGGTCCCTGGAGGGGACGTGGAGTGGGATGTCGGCGGAGGGGAGGAAGACCTGGAGGAGTTCGGCATTACCCCGCCGCGTGGTGTACGACAGGAGGCCGCTGAACGCAGCCGCCGGCGCCGTGATGAGGAGGCATACATGGAAGGAGCATGGCGTGAACATCTAGGTTCAGCGTACATGGAGGAACCACGGCGTAGCCACACAAATACCGTGGAGGAGATGGAAGTGGCGGCGGTGGGAGTCCGTGGCGGACGCCGATGGGAACCTCGGTCGACCTCGCGGCCGGCGTTCATGGTCCCTCAGGCCGCGGATGCCGCCGTGTGGGAAGACCTGAAGGACATCAACCCCCCATGTACGATGGCAACCCCCTCAACCTCGACCGCTTCTTGGAGAAGCTGGACGATCCGGGGATGACCGTCACTGAAGACATGGATCCCGCAGATGCGGAGAGATATGTCTTCAAACGGTTCAGGTACCGCCTGCCGGAGGTGCTCCAAGAGCTATACTTCATGGCGACCAAGGAAGGGAAGATCAAGACCCTCAAAGAAGCCAAGAAGTGGCTCAACGAGCAGGAGCTGGTGGACGCTCCGCAGGTGGCTGCCAAGCAGTGGAAGGCCATCAAGCTTCAGCATGATGGTCGGGAGATCCGCCTACGGGTTTGGCGAGACTTCCGAGGGCAATACACCCTCTTCCGCCGCAACGTGGAGGACTGGAATGAGGGTGACGAGCAGGCCCGCCTGTTTTCCATGCTGCCGGAAGCATGGATCAAGAGAGTCACCAAGGAGGAAGCCAAGAGGGCCAAGTCCAACCACACGATCAAGATGATGCTCCCCGAGGAGTATCATACGAACGTGGTGGCTTGGACAAAGAAGAACGTGGCCCGGGATGTCAAACGGCACTCCCTCCGGAACGCCCTCCTCATCACCGTCACGGGCGATCGCGAGAAGACCGCCATGTGGCGCCTTGATGTGTGTGACGTGAGCGGCCAGACTATCCGTCTGCAGGCCATCCCGGCGCGGATGAGTTGCGACGAGATCCTGGAGTGGGTTGGAAAGGAGGTACTCAAGGAGTACAGGAACCTCCACGGCACCCGCAGGTTGAGGCCCGGCGACCGTGACGTCAACTACGTTGGCGAGGGGCCTGGCGGGGAAGCTGCCATGGACCCAGCGGGAGCCGATGGCGATGAGGCTCTCGACGACGATGACGACGACGATGAGCCCGCCGAGATGGCTGTTTGTGCCTTCGTGGCCAACAACCTGAACACGAGGAGCAACCAGGGAAGCTGGAAGCCCCTGCAGAAGGGTTGGAAGAAGAAGGAGAAGAAGGAACCCCGCCGCATTGGCAACCCTCCGCTGTCCTTTGCGGAGTTCATACGAGCTCACCCGCAGGGCTGTTTCGTGTGTTATGGAAGGAACAAAGGGTTCAACCATGACCACCGAACATGCCCCATCGGCAAGGCCGACACGGAGGCTTACAAGAAGGTGCACGGGTCGAAGAAGCGTGCACCCGCGGGTATCCGGGAGACCAGGGTGGAGGTCTCCAAGGACGAGCTCTCCAAGCTGATGTCGGTGGGGACCGAGTTGGCCAAGGAGATCCAGGAGATCAAGAGGTCCTGGCTCCCCAAGTCGGACGACAAGAACAAGGAGAACAAAGAGAACGACAAGAACAAGGACAAGGAGAAGAAAGGGTAGAGAGGGGGAAAGAAGAAGGGTGTCAACGAGGTTGATGCGGAGGAGAGTACCCCTACTACCACAACCGACGCCCCTTAGCGGAGCCCCTGCAGCCAAGGGCCCCAGCTAGGGCGGTCGCAGGATGGTGTCGTGGGAAGCGCCACACCTTACCAGTCGGGAGACAGTGAGCACAAAGGGATTGCCGCGGGCGGAAGGCCTGGTCCGGCACCCGAAACGAGAGACAGTCGCGGTGGCAGGGTGAGGGCAAGTGAAGGCACGAACCTTCGCACCCGTCCATCCTTCGCGACCAAGAATGTGTTTGATGTGCTTCAAGATCTATCGGAGAGTATCCGAGAATCACCCGGACCGCAGCTGGATGCTGCAGATGGGCAGCCTGAGCCCATCTTCCATAACCTGCACCAGTCGCTTGTTGAGCTTCTCGAACGGCCGGAGATGCTGAGCTTGCACGCCGTGCGCCGTGTTGGGCGTGAGCGGCAGTTGCACCTTAAGGTCCGTGCCTTATGCGGGGAAGTGGAGAAGGTCTTCGACGTGTTGGTCGACACGGGAGCTCAGGTCAGCTTGGTCAAGGCTGGCCTACTTCCGCCAGAGTGCTTGACCGACAGTCGGAAGCCTGTCAGGCTGAAGGTGGCGAACGGCCAGTACATGCTCGGAGGCACGAAGGAAGCGGTCATTGGGCTGCAGTTCGTGAACCACCGTGAGCTGAGCCGCCCGGACCTCGGCAAGGAAATCCTCCTGCAAGGTCGCTTCTATGAGGCCGAGATGGACTGGGACATGATCGTTGGGTACGACTTCATGATGGAGACGGACTCCGGTGTTCTCCCGGCCCAGGCCTCCATGACCCTGTACCAGGATGACCAGCTCTCGTGGCTTTCGTCACCTGAGCACCATGTGGAGTGCCAATGGATCCACCCGGAACGCAATCAGCTCGAAGTAGCCGCGCTGGGCACTGAGCCAACTGGGCCAGCAAACCAGGAGTACGGCGTAATGCCAGAAGTGGCCAGCCGAGTGGTTGCGGACCTGGGAGCTTCGGATCTGGCCCTGGATGCTTTTCCTTCAGGAACCTCCGCCCATCTTCTGTTTTGTGAGAAGTACTGGAGCGCCCAGGACTCCGCGTGGAAGAAGCACTGGGGTCCGCATCAGGGTTTGATGTGGATCCATTGCCCCCGATGGGACATTCCAAGGGCGGTACCGAAGATTCGCAAGGACCGCTCCAAGGCAGTGCTGGTTGTTCCTATGGGATGCACCGAGGAGGAAAGCACCCGAAATTGGGTGGTCTCATTGATCAACATGACCTTAAACAAGGTCGTCCTACCGGCTGGAGGGAGTGTCTATCAGGACGCTAAGGGACAGCCCATGCCACCCCAGAGATGGTCAACAGAATTCCACTAGGTGGATGGGGGCCTTGAACAGGCCGACACCACGGACTTCGTGTGTGTCAACCGCATCGTAGCGGAGCCATGGCGGCAATGCTTTGCGGTTTCCCCTGTTGACATCGGAGAATCGGAGGACCCCCTCACTGAAGGGGAGTTAAATCTGGTTCAGGGGTATATGGAGCAGCCCTTTCACGACTGGGAAACCAGCGTGAGGGCAGGGACCAGGACAAAAAAGAGGGTGCTGGACCACATGTCCAGCCAGGACGAGCCAATCGGGGGCAACCCACCCACCTACAGCGACCTGTCCCGGGGCAAGACCAGAGATGGCCCTTTGAACCACCTGGGAAGACCACCTGAGCCGCAACCGAGTGGGGTCGCTACCCCTCAAGTAAGCTCAGTGGTCCAGGTGCCCGGAAAAGCCAAGATCCAGGCATTGAGGGCGAGGCTGAAGCAGAAGTATGGGGATACCTTCTTCAGCGGAAAACCTGTGTTTCCCCCACCGGTGCGTGGACGGTATGGCGAGGACAAGATACGACTGAAGCAGGACACTGGGAGTTCGCCCTGAGGGGCGAGAGGAAGGAGGCCATGGAGAAGATCCTCCGTGACTTCATCGAGAGAGGCTGGCTTGAGCCGTACCACTCCGAGTGGGTCTCCCCATGCTTCGTCGTCCCCAAGAAGGTGGCCGGAGAGTTGCAGCTCGTGGTCGACTACCGCGGCCTAAACGCCCAAACGCAGCATGACAGCTATATGCTGCCCCTCATTGAGGACATGCTGCAAAAACAACACCGGCGGAGGATCTTCACGGTGATCGACCTGAAAGACGGTTATCATCAGATGCCTCTCGCCGAGGAGTCCCGTGCCTGCACAGCCATGAGCACCCCACTTGGACCTCTCCAGTGGAAGGTGATGCCCATGGGCGTTACCAACGGCAATGCGGCTTTTCAGCGGATGCTGGAGAACCTGCTTGAGCCGGTGCGTGACTGTGCGGACACCTTCGTGGACGACGTGATCATCGCGTCCGGGGACCCCAGTATGAGCTATGAGGAGCTCCTGGAGGCACATGAGAGGGACGTCACCCGAGTGCTGGACCTTCTGGTTCGGCACAAACTCACGGGCAGCAGTGACAAGGCCACCATTGCGGTAAGCGAGGTGGTCTTCGCTGGCCACGTAGTTGGGAACGGGCAGCGGAAGCCCATACCTGGCAAGGTGGCTGCGATCGAGCACAGGGAAAAGCCCAAAACGGTCTCTGAGCTACGGGTGTACTTGGGGTTGTGCAACTACTACTCAGGCTATATCAAGATGTATGCCGAGTATGCAGCCCCCATGACGACCATGCTCAAGGGCAATCGAGAGGAGACCAAGAAGGGGTCCAAGAAGGCTCTGGTCTGGAATGCTGAGTCCGACCGTGCTTTTGACGGGATGAAGCAGGCGCTGCTATCCGCAGTGGGTCTGCACCTCGTGGATCCTGACCGAGGGTTCGTCCTGCGCACCGACGGTTCCGACTACGCCGTTGGCGCTGTGTTGGAACAAGTGCTTGACAATGGGAGGCACGTGCCAGTGGCCTTCTGGAGCCGAGTCCTGGCGGAAGGCCAGAGACGGACGTGGATGCCCCGAGAAAAGGAGGCGTATGCCAATGTCATGGCTCTCACGAAATGGGCTGGGTACATAGCCCTCCATCCCGTCACTGTCTGCACCGACCATCAGAGTCTGCAGTCGTGGCACAAAGAGCACGTGGACACCCCATCTGGTCCCGCCTCCCGACGGGCAAGATGGCATGAGTCCTTGGCCAAGTTCCACCTCACGGTTGTGTATGTTCCTGGCAAGGACAACACCGTGGCGGACTGTCTCAGTAGGTGGGCCTATCCCGCCAGCAAGGGCATGACGGATGTCTCCGCCCATGGCGATGAGGCTGAGACATCTGAGGCCATGAGGATCATAGAAATGGAGCGCCTGATGGAGGAGGAGGGTGTTAAATGCTTCGTTGTCATGGCTGCAGATGCCCCCCTCAGAACGAGGATGGGCAGAGCGGTCAGAGTACTCGCCCCTGAGGGACCTCAGTCCGACAAGCACCTCTTCCCTGAATCTTGCCTCCAGGACGACTGGACCGACAACTACGCTAAGTCTGAGGCCTTTGAGGCCGAGTATAGGGCTGTGACTGACCCTGATGACGGGCAGAAGTGGCCAAAGGGGCTGACTGAGGAGGATGGCAAGCTCTACCGGAATGGTAAGCTGCTGGTCCCAGAGTCCCGAGTGCTCGAGCTATGTGAGGCTTGGCACCACCACATGATGCACCCAGGGGTCAAAAAGCAAGTTCTGGACATGCAGCGCAGGTTCAAAATCGACCAGATCAGTCTCTACAGCGCTATCAAGAAGGTCAGAAAGGGTTGCTCGGTCTGTCAGGCGTGCAATCCCGACAACTGCAACGTCAAGGGTGAAGCCCAATCGACTCCGGTGCCTGACCAGCCCATGGAGAGCGTGGCCATGGACGTCTTCTCCATGCCCGAAGTTCACATTGGCAAGGAGACCTTTGACTGTGTGGTCCTTTGTGTAGATCGCCACAGCAGCTACGTAGTAGCCGTTCCGGCATGCAAAAGGGTGTTGCTTGCCAAGGAAGTGGCAGTCATGACGATTCGTCATTGGCTGACCGTCTTTGACATCCTCCGCACCATTTGCAGTGACCGAGGGCCCCAGTTTACTGGTGGCTGGTTCAAGGCCATGTGTTCCCTCGTGGGAATACGTCATGCCAAGAGCGTCGCCTATCTCAGCCGATCCAATGGCTGGGCTGAAGTGGCTGGAAGGCAGCTGTTCGAGAAGCTGCGCAAGATTCACATCACCAATCCACGTCAAAACTGGTTTGAGGAGATGTCGCCCGCTCTGAAGGCCCATCATGACACCCCCACTCCGGGTGGTTTGTCCCCTCACCAGATTCTGTTCGGCAGGGACCCCCTTGGTCGGGGACTTCCCTTGTCTGGTGATGGTATGGCCATGGACGCCAAGGAATTCTTTGCGCGGCAAGAGGCAACGACGCGGGACATCCGCCAGCAGCTCGAGAAGGAGCATGCTGAGCGTCAGAAGTTCGCCCCGAGCTCGACAGCGCAAAAGTTCAGGGTGGGAGACCCGGTGTGGGTGATCAGACCCCGCCCTATTGGCACCCACCGCACCAAAACCTGGTTCACACCCGGAGAGGTGGTCCGCAGGATTGGTGAGGACACCTACCGCATCAAGGTGGGTCACGGACAGTTCCGGAAGCGCCACGAGAGTCAGCTCCGTGTGCGGGAACCCGACCTCCGTGGCCAACATGTGTCCTTGGACTATGCCGCACGTGAGGCTGATTCGGACGACGACTATGCTGAGCAGGACGACTATACCGTCGAGAAGATCCTGGCCCAGCGTCCGAACGCCTCGGCACCCGGAGGCCTGGAGTTCAAGGTTCGTTGGCGAGGCTATGGGCCGTCCCACGACACCTGGGAACCCGTCTCCCCCTTCGTGCCGCGGATTAACACCCCCTTCATGGACTACATCCGCAAGCACAAGACCAAGATCCATGTCTCGGACTTGGCAGCACTCACCCGGGCGATTGCAGCCAGGGGCGCCTGATCACCGCCCTGAGCTCTCCCCGGATGCAGTTTGAGCGCTTGTTTAATCGACGGATCGTCCCTCACTTGCTTGCTCTCTTCCATCTTCCGGTGACCTGCCATCAGAGTGGCCATCTACCCCCCACTGCTGAATACAGGGGAGGATGGCCCCTCTTCTCCACTCCTATTCGTCACTCCCCGCCTGCTGAATCGTTGGGAAACCAGGCAGGGTACTGACCTTGACATTTCCTGAGCTGTTAGGGCCTTGAAGCCCATACGACGTTGCGCAACGGATGCCGCTGTCATCGGCATTGCTTCTTTTTGGTGTGTGGTCTGGTCCCATGGCACTTGCGGGATCCAGACCAGTCTACGTGTGTCTGCAGACTATATATGGCCTGAATTCAGGCGTTTTCCTGTCCACCCTCCTGCATATGCCTTATCCTAACCAGGGCGTGGTTTGGCGCTCTGTCCAGATTGTGTTTACACGCCTATTACCCCGTTTATTGCTTATTTTTCTGTTCCCCAGGATATGTGCATCTGTATGTGAAGTGTTGCCAGCCCATCACCGGGGTATGGACTGTTTTTCCTCCCGAAGAACACGAATCGGAATACGAAGGCGCCCTGAGTCGCCGTGTATATGCTCTTACATAAGGTCCAGCCTGGACCAGTACCTAAGTACAGATTCTTCTGTTTGAGTGCCCGTGATACCGTGTGCCCTAGTGGCTGTGATGTGCTGAGATCCTGATGGCGCCAGGCAGGAAGCCCAGTCCCCTGACTACACTCCCAGCGGTCCGCCACTGTCAGTCCCAGTCTGAGCCTACCGACTCGCAGACGCACTTGCAGTCGGGTGGCGACCTCCGGTGTCCTGACCTCGGTCAGTCTGGGAAACTGGTGGTTTGAGGAGTCGACGCCTCCGCCCAGAATGCATGGGGACTCCCCCATGCATGGCCTTCGTGGTAATGGGGCGAGGGAAAAGACGGCCTTGATGCCCGATCCCTTATGGAGGAGCTCGTTCGGCTTTACCACTCTGGACTCGCGTCGTGGATATGGACATGGTGCGCCCGAGGAAGGACCCGTGGGGACTCTCCCCCAGCCTGCGGGCTTGAAAAGCCTGGGGTAGCCTGATGGATCTTTGTGGTCGCTTTCGACCTGTGGGACCACCTCGGTCGTCGTGTGACGCCTATGTTGGCCGTGTATGCCACTGCCACTGTGGTAGTGACCGTCGCAGCCGGCCCCCGGTGCGCCTGGTGTGGGTTGACGGGTCCTTTGGATGCGGACAATCGCCGCCAGGACCCGAGATTTGATACTTGATACTATACTTGCAGTTACTAACAGCTACAGCACCGTACCTGTCTTACTGTGGGATTGTACTGGGCAGCCTAACCCGCAAATCGGCCTGAAGTGAGGATGTGACACCCCCCCCCTTCAGGGGATGGTCCTGGGTACCCGCTGCCATGCTTGGGTGTTATCGAGCCCCCCCCAGGGTTTGCTCTAAGGAGGGGGGTGAAGCGGTACCCAGAACCCATGGCCCATGGCCCGGAGGCCTGTGAGCCGTCACACCCGTTATGGCCCATGTCCCGGAGGCCTGTGAGTCACACCCGTGCGGGAGCCGTTGACACCGGCTGTCAGCGGGATATCCCCGTTCTCTAATCCGCGAAATCTGGAATCTGAGTTCTAACCATTGAATCGATGTGGAATTACCATAATTTTACTGTCTTGGTCGATTTGCGGTTAGAAATTGGTGACATACCCGATTTCTACCGCGATTCCTACTTGTCGTGAAATCGCCGCCTGACGTCGCCCGTTCCATGCACTGCATTAGATGATTCTGTAAAACGATCTTTTTAGAAGTTAAGACCGAAACACTCTTCGAGTGATCCGCAATTTTTTCGTTGATAAAACGCATTGCGTCCCAGATTTTCCCCAGAAAATCTGGGCGCCTGAAGGCGCTTTGAACCCCCAAGCGAAATAACAAGGGTTACGAGCGTTCAAGCGCCCAAGGACGCATCAACGTGCCTCATAGGCACTGTGTATGAGGTTTTGCCCCCAATAGTCATAGGATGAGGCCAAAGGATCCCAACTCCATAGGCCCAAAGGGTTGTTTATTTTCCAAGAAATGGGCAATCTCACGTACTTGGCGTCCAAGTACGTGTAGAAGTATGTTGAGTTGGCATTTTCTCCCTCTTTGCTTGCCTCTACATCCGGGGCATATCACTTGTCTTCCCCGGATAGTACATATATGATCTCCATATATATATTGGCAATATATTTTGCATGCATGCTAAAATTCGGCTTTCCGAAGGGAGGTCGATTTTCGACCAAAGCACTTGCATGCGTGTTAAGGGACCAAAGTTACTCTAGAATATAGGCACACTTTGATTCTAGGCCACTAGGTTAGGTGTAGAAGGCGAGGGTAGGGTTGTATGCCATATTTGGTGTCATATCACGTGCCCATTTGGCGGGTGCACCATTCCAAAACAAACCCGCCAATGGACCCCATATCGCACGAAGCCCTTCATTGTACTCCCAACCAACACTCGCAGGCCTAACCTTCGTGAAGGGACGCTTGTGGAGCGCTCCCGAAGCGATGCGTTGCGAGAAAGGTGTGTTTTTTGCAATATTCCTTTTTTGCATGTGCCCACTTGGGAGGCAGCGCGCGCGGCCTTCCAAAGCGCCCCAAGTGGAGCGCATATGTGGAATCGGAGGTCATTGTTGTCGTGTCATTGTGTTTAGAAGGATTGGTCGATTACTCAATCCAAGCCGAAGATATCATAATATATTTGTGCAGTTTTCAGGGCATTTTTGCGTGTCTTTTCGCCAATTTTGCTGTTTTTTGCCCGTCATGATGTCAAGTGGCGACCGTGTATCTCAACTTTGCGCCCAATTGACATCATGACCCAAGTGTGTTATGGGGGTACACACTTCGGTGCCCAACATATCGTGGACCCGGCGAAAAACCCCCCTTGGGCTTGGCATACCGTGGCCCCCATGTTGGCGATTTGGGACGATCCCAAATCATGGACTCACTTGGCGACCCTGCCATTCCCAAAACTGGAGGGGTTTGGGCGACGCCCAAAAGATATGTTGGACGCATATGACTTGATACCAATCCTATGGCACAGTTCGGTCCAAGTCGGGCATGTGCCTCATTTGCCCCACCCATGAGTGTGCGCATTTTCGGCCATTTTGAGCAATTTTCCACATTTTCTGCTCGCCGTGCACCATGTTCAGCCCCCTCGTGCACGCCGGACGCATGGACCAGTGGACTATATATGACATGGGTGTTATGCTTATTGGTCACCATGGTTCGCACACCACGTGGGCGAAGCGGAGGAACCTTCGTCAAAGTGCTAGCCCAAAGTGAGTGTGGACAATTTTGCCATTTTGGCAATTGTGGACCCAACTTGGATTGTCACCACGCCGAGTGGCATGGAGATCTTTGGGAGCCAAGTGCATGGGACTCTCCGTTGGACTCCTGCTGGATCGCGTATGGAATGGCAGATCCGATCTCCAAGCCGCCTCGGAGATATACTATTGAGGGCACCCCCGATTTTGGCTCATTTTGAGCAGCCAAAATGACCCCCTTTTGGGACCCCAATTTCAGCCCCCCTCGTGTTCCATTGGCGGCCCCATATCTCTTTGCCCATGTGAAGCCCGGACCTAATTTGAAGTTGTGCACACATATATAGGTCTTAGGTTCCGCCTGCTATCCTGTGAGCCATTGGCCTTGCCCTGGCCGGGCGAGCCACGCGTGGGAATGACGCCAACTGTGGTGATTTTGGCATCATGACCCCACTTGACGAACCTGTGGTGCCCTGAGGCCGTTATCTCAGAGGGAACCAGGTTGGGTGGGGGCTCCAGAGAGTCTGTAGACGAAGGGCATAGGGTCAGTTGCCTCGTCCCTACCTCTGGCGGGTCCCGACGGGGGGTCAATTTTGGAGTTTTCGGAGCTAGTATCAGTTTGGGCAGAAACAGCCCGTTTTCAGCTACCAACTCCTAGGGGATAAGGGCGGGGCCTCCTCTCTGGCTCAGAGTGGAGTTGGGACCTGCCGTTGGAGGGGCATAGGGTGCCACTGTTGGTTGGCCTTGGAGATCCTTGGTTTCTAGGAACTCGCTTGTGGCTGGGCGGGACACCCTCCTCTATTGGCAGGGTTTCAGGGTCCGGACTGAGTAGGGCATGGGTTGTGTTTGAGCCCCCGCCCCTGCCAGCCACTGGGAGGGTCGGACCTAGGACTGGGACATGAGTTGGGACTGAGTGTCTATTGTCCTCTGATGCCCTTACCCCAGTCCAGTCTTAACCCCATGTGTACATATCCTGATGTGTTGCTGTACATACTTTTGTTCCCTTGTTTCAGAGTGGCAAGGATCCTCAAACGCTTTGTCACATGACACGAGCATGAGGATGCCCTTGTGAGCGCAGTGCTTTCCCTGCCTGCTTGCTTGCGCGTGTCCGCCGCAGCGTCCCGTGGCCAGGCCCACCACGGGAACGCGTCAATGGAGACTCGGTTGAGTCGACTAGTGTTTTGGTATTGACCAGCTTTGTGAGGGCCGCCTTTTTGGCTCTCCATGAGGACCCTTACGACGTCCCCCAGGTATCTTCCTTATTCCGCTGAGATACCAAGTTTTTCCTTGTCTGCAGTTGTTGCAGAATTCTTGATTCCCGACGTCGTCGTTAATTGCCGTCAGTCGCATCAGGCAATCAGGAATTCCAACAAGTTTATGTTGGTAATCGAATTGTATCAAAATCTGATCTAGATCTAATGGGTGACCACAGGCGCCTGTTGTCGCAGTTGTAAATGACGGCGTTGCCTGTGCCACGGCTCTGATAAGCCAAATTTATGAAGTGATTCTTTCAGAACTTAACGGCGCGACACCCTTCGTGTGTTCCGCAATTTGTTCCTCCAATTTTTGACATAAATCGCCGATTTTTCCCATGAAGAAAAATCCCGAAACGCGCTTTAATCCCCCAAGTTTAATAACAAGGGATTCGCCCGTTCAAGCCCCCTAGGGCGACCTACTGTGCCTCATAGGCACTATTGATGAGGGTATGCCCCTATTACCCTCATATTCAGGCCATTGGGTCCCGACTCAAAATGCCCAAAGAACCTTCACCCAAGGACCCATGGAGAGCAGACCCAAAGCGATGCGCTACAAGCAAGGTGTGGTATTTGCATTTTTCCATTTTTCCACGTGCCTACTTGGGGAGCGGCGCAAGTAACCCTCCATGGCACCCCAAGTGGACCCCAAGCGTGGACTCAAAGGTCCATGGTACGGAGACATAGTGTGTGAAGGGAATTGCCGGCTACTCAATTCCAGCCGCGGATACTGTAATATAATTCCGGGAATTTCAAGTGCATTCTGCGTGGTTTTTCATCAATTTCACCATTTTTGGGCCGTCATGATGTCAAGTGGCGACCTTATATCTCAACGTTGCGCTCAATTGAAATCATGACCCAAGTATGACCCAAAGGTGGCAGTACATACATCGGTGCCCCACATATCTTGGTCCCATCCAATAGCTCCTCTTGGGCTGGGCACACCAAGGCCACCATGTGCACAATTTGGGTGAATCCCAAATCATGGGCTCACATGACAATCCTGCCACTCCCAAATGCAGGCCGCTTTGGCCGACGTCCAAAAGGTATGTTGGACACATAGGAGTTGGTTCCAATTCTAAGGCATACCCCGGTCCAAGTTGGACATGTGCTCCATTTGCCCCCACCATTAATGTGCGCATTTTTGGCCATTTGCTGCCATTTGCCATATTTTTGGCCCGACGCCCACTATCTCCAGCCCCCCCGTGCACGCCAGACGCATGGACAAATGGCCCATATATGGTATGTAGCATATGCACATTGGTCCCCATGAGTCACACACCACGTGGGCGAACCAAAGCGCACACTCACAAGGAGCTATGCCAAGGTGAGTGTGGACAATTTTGCCATTTTACCACTTGTTGATAGAATTCTGCCTATCACTATGCCATGGCTTCTGGAGATCTCCCCGACACGAGTACGTGTGGGGCCACATTGGACTCCCATTGGGTTCCACACCGAACGTTGAGTCCGGTCTCCACCCCATCATGGAGGAATACCCTTGGAGATACTTTCAATTTTGGCTCATTTTTGGGTTTGCGAAAACACCCCTTTTTGGGACCCCAATTTAAGCCCCTCATGCGGTTAATTGGCGGCCCCATATCTTTATGCCCATGACGATCCGGGACCTAAATCAAAGTCTTGCACTTAGATACAAGTCTCAGGCCCTGCCTCCTATTCCATGAGCCATGGGTCCTGCCTTGGCTGCCCAGGGCACCCCTGGGAATTACCGCAATTTTGACATTTTTTTGCCTGTTGTGAGGTCTTTAGTGCACCCTTATGGACACCCCCATGGATGCACTCTTGTTGCATGTTTGAGTCCTATGTCCTGAGTGCCCATTGCTCCCTTGCTTTCGCTGTGGGACCTTGTGTGCAGTCCATTATGACATGTTATTGGAAAAAAGAATCTGCTGAATTCGTGTGTTTTGAGGGCACTTCCCGACTCTATATCTCCATACACAATGGAGAGCGGAAACTGCCCTTTTGCATGTAGGACAAATTTGACGTCTTGTCCTCATATTTGTCCATTGTTCTTCCCTTCCTCCGAGGGGATGTCTATTTCTTATTTGTATTATTGTTGATACTTTGATTGAGATTCAAGGATAGAGTTCTTGCTCTTTCTGCATTGCAGTGTTGTAGTATTGATCGAAAGGGCGACCGGGACAAGGCCATCCTTCCCTTAGCCGAAGAAGGAGTCGAGGGGTAAAAGTTGGTAGCAGAGGCAGGTTCTTGCTCCTCTAGCTCGAAGAGTACAAGAGGAGCTCCAGAACAACCTGCAGACCAGAAGAACAACAAGAAGAACAACTACAAGATCTATCGTCATGGACGACTCCAACCAGCCCACAAGTGAGGACCTGAACGTCATTGGCGAGATGGGACCGACAGCACTGAGGATAGGTGTTCATTTCATGGGTGGGCATCCGTCGGTCTCAACTTCCGACGAGCATATGCCCAGCCCGATGCTGAGGTTGACCTACAGCAACCTGCAGGCTACCGGTGCGTTGGTAGGGCCTACACATAGGCCCCTGACTACGCAACCGTACCAGGCGAATGAGCTGCGGATGGAAGAAGGCTTTGGCAGGTCAACCTGGCCCCAGGCGGACCCCAACGGAAGCGGAATGATGGATGCCGACTGGACGGCGATTGATGGCAGCCAAGTGCGCCGAGTACGGGTTATGGACTTCCGGATGGACGCCTCCCTGGCAATGGCCCAACTATGGGACCTGACGGAGACCTTCGCCGGATATTGCACCACCATGGAGGAGATCACCAACGAGACCATCATGGCCATCCATTAGCTACGCCAGCTGACAGATGAGGTTCAGCAAACCACCATGCAATGTTTGGATTTGCATTGGTCGGAAGGACATCGACTTCATCTCCGAGTCAACGAACTGAAGGACCAGATGGAGAAGGTAACACGCGAACATGAACCGGAGCAGTATGGGGCCCACGCCCTGCATGACCAGAGCGACGCCAATGACACCCGCTTTGTTGCCTGCCCAGGGAAGGCAGAGGGACAGACCGAGGTAGGGCAACCCCCCACCCCTCTGGGCCCTCCAGCCGCACCTCCAGGGAGGACGGCACGCAGGCCGCCCCCCCCCCCCGCCAGGCCGACCCGACGGCGCCGAGCCAGGCCGCGCCCGGCGCCCAGGGCTGCCCAACGGCCCCGGCCGGACAATAATCCCTGGAGGGATGCGCCGGTGAAGAAGGGGGGTCTGGGCCGGAGGCGACAGGCCACCCCCCGCAGGAGGGAGGTGGGGAGCCACTGCGCAACCCCCCCTCCCCTCTCCCCCCATTCCCCCCCTCCGGCCCGCGGGCCACGGGGGCGCCGGCCCTCCACCCCCCCGAAGGCAGAGGGGACGTCTCTCCTTCCCCCTGAATTGGCCGCGGCGCCTGCGGGGAGGACACAGCTGAGCCCGTACACCACGCGCCGCCACACCCCCAACCGCCTGTTCCCACGGGGGCCGTGACAGGCAAGCGAACCCGCGCCAGCGCACAAGGACGCCACACGGACCATGCCCGAGACAACACGCGAGCACGAACCGGAGCAGTATGGGGGCCTAGCACCCCAAGACCAGAGCGACGCCAATGACACCCGCTTTGTTGCCTGCCCAGGGAAGACAGAGGCCCGGACCGAGGTAGGGCGACCCCCCGCCCCTCTGGGCCGCACCTCCGGGGAGGACGGCACACAGCCCCCCCCCCCCACCCCCACCCCCCGGCGCCGGAACGCCCCGGACTGCCTGACGCGCGGGCCCCCCCCAAGAGGGGCACACAACCCCAAGCCAGGCAGAAGGGGAACGGGACGCCCCCCCCCCCCCCCCCAAGCAAGCCAAACGGAGCACGGGACCGAGGCAGGACACGCGGAGGGGCACGAGGTAATGGATGGAGCGAGGTTATTATCCGGACAGAGCCAAACCCGCCCCACAAGGACTTTTTGGAGACATGGCCCCGAACCCTCAGGGGGTGTTCCGAGGCAGGGCCAAGCACAACAGGACAGGCCTGATGGTCTCCATTATGAGACGCCACGATATGATGGAGTCTCAGACCATCGGGTACCAACCCATGATGGCATGCCACCGAGGGGAAACCGAGACCCCAATTCCGATTTGAGGCATTGTAGGGGAATTGATCTCAGGTTTTCTCATGACGAGGGTAAGTTCGAACCCGGGGCAATTGAACATTTCCACCAGGGCGAGAAACTGCCCCAGATCAAAACCATTATGCTTCTCTTGAGGGGCTTTGCGTTTTCAGAGGCGCCTACGCCCTCAGGGTCACCACTACCCTCCACTCCCGTGGATGTGCTCCCGGTGATGGTGAAATCCCGTGGTATGGCCCGGGGGTGTATAACACCATGGCAACGCCCCTACTGGACCCGCGTGCCCTGAAGGACGTACAAGTCAAGGAAGTCGTTCCCACTTGATACGGCGATGGGGTGAAGGCACAGGACTGGGTTCTGTCCTATGCCAGGTGGAGCGAGACGTGGGTGTCGCAATCCGCGAAGGAAAGCATATCAAAATGCTTTGGGGAGCGATCCCGAAAGATGTTGCGGACCCGATCGACAAGAGGGTGATCCGTAGAAACCTGAGCTATGCCCAGGTAAAAGAGGGTGTTTTGCGGGAAGTCCACCGTCGGGTGAACAGAAATGTCCCAGACCATGTTTTCCATGGGTTAACCGTTCCGAAGAACTGTTCGGTGGGTGATATCTCCAACATCTTCGAGGATTTCATTTACTGGGGCAGTCAAGTTCGGAGGGGGTTACATTTGGTCATGCCCGGAAGAGGGTCTTGGACGAATGGAACTGAGACAAAAACACGCTGTTAAGAGTCATCAGGATCACCAGAAATGGCGATCGTTGCCCTTGGATAAGCGCCGCAATGTGGCGTCTTTGAATTTCATGGGCGCCGAGCCCGTGGAGGAACAGGTGAATGGAACTGGAGAGTCCGAGGCTCCGCCTAACGTGAATGATGCCGAGGTTTGGGAACCATCTGACGAGTGGGATGAATCGTATGTGAATGCCATAGGACAACCGTTCCCCAAGAAATGGCCTAAATGTCCTTTTTCTGGTTTTCCGGGGCATACAGAGTATAAGTGTTGGAAGAAACACCCACACCTCCGAAAGCTGTTGATTTTCAAAGCCGGCAAGGCCAAGTCAGGAACAGGACCAGGAAACCCAACGCCCAAGGGGGTAGGTTCTCCCAAGGAATGCTCCCGTTGCAAAAGGACAGGCCACCTGGTGGATCAGTGTTGGAAGAAGCACCCCCACATCAAGGCTGAATTTGAAGCAACGAGAGCGGCGAAAGGAACCAAGTCCCAGGGGCGTCAGCGGCCTGGTAAAGAGACGCCAGGGTCGCATGTTAAGAGGCCACCTTCGAAAGTGGACTTCGTGTTGGGTCTGAAACGAGCCCGTCTATGTACCGTGCAACTCACAGGTGGTGAGCCGGTTTGGCTGAGAGAGCCCCGAACGGGCAATCCCAAAAGGCCGCGGAAAGGACTAGTACTTTCAGGTGCATGTACTATAGATAATACACCTGAAAATGTCCTCCGTGATATCGGAACCCTCTTAGATTCGGGAAGCGAGGTATTGGCCGTTGCGGGGTGGGAAGGTTTTGATGCAATTCACTATACGGAAGCTGAGCTTCCGATCCGCTTGGTTAGCGCCGGCAAGAACAGATTGGCTGGCGGGAGCCCAGTAGTGAATTGCAGCGTGTCACTGCCGGTTTAGCACGATGGGAGGTATGTGACAGTGAAGTTTGTGCAAGTCACTGTCCATTTGGCCTTTGTTGGGCCCAGAGTTATTCTGGGATACCCTTTCCTTGCCGGTTATGGCCTTACACTGAATCCCGCACGAGGTTTCCCATTGTTTGATGACGTCCCGCACGAGGACCACATACGAGATGAGCCCTCAGCGGATGTTGAGGACCAGGACTCAGGTGTGGAGCCTGAAGTGCGGAACCTGGTGGATCAGGATCAGTTGGCGGATTCCAATCCCATTTCTGCGGTCTGGGGGTCAGGTTCAGTTGACTGAATCCAGCCCCCCTTTTCAGGTCCATGAGTTGTCAACTACACCCCATTTAGAGAGTGAGGATCTGGATACAAACAGTGATGATGCGGACCAGAGTTGGCAAGACCCCAAGAGGGATCCAAAGCCTGACGCAGTCAAGGTGACCCCAGTGGAGGAGAAGAAAAAACTTGGGATTATTACATGGACATAGCCGCAGTGCTGGACTATCCAGAGCAACATCACGCAAAGACGGAATATGGCGATGATTGCTCTTCGGATGGATCCAGAGACGAAGGGTCGTTGGGTTTCGACACACCCCTGGGATTTATGGGAAACTTCGGCTATTTCCGTGATTCTGAGGGCCGTATGGAGATGTCAGTTGATTATGTGGGTCCAGACCCACTATACCGCCAGCGGCATGTACCTCAAGAGCACCCCCTGGATGTGGAGGTGGATATACGGGATGAGTCCAAGGAACTACCCGGTGACACACTCATTCGGTCACCAGTTTTTGACCATGGTGAAAATAGGGACGTCCAGGGCAATCAAGCCCATATTGTTTCCAGGAAACCAGCCCGATGCGCTAAGGGAAGGGTCCCGGGGATTCCAGATTTGCTAGATCCACCGGCGAGTCTTGTATCTGAACCGCCGAGTGACATAAAATGGTCTGCAATTGGGCCGGGGAAGAGTTTCAGCCGGAGTTTAACCCCTTGCCCATGTTTCAGGGAGACCATGCTTGCAAACCGAATCGGTCCTCGACCTCTAGTAGGCAACACCAGAAAATACGAATGCAAATGCTGACTGGTGACCACAACGGTCGCCCCATGGCCTTTTTTGTACCGTGGAGTGACCACACGTTGTTTCTACATCCAAAGGAGTCCAAGATTGCCGGCAGGTCAATGGGATGGCGCGAGGGGAGTAATAATTGCCCCGGTCAGAACAAAGGAAACTTGGTACTGGTCATTAGGGGATGTTACAGTCAATTGGTGGAAGCTTCCCCGAGATAAACCAATTTTTCAGGAAGTCCATGGGGGACAACATGTATGTAGCCTTAGACCGTTTGGGTGACCAACAGGAAGGCGTGAATCGTACTGATTGGAAGCGCCGGCCAAGGTGTAATCTGGACTCTGAGGGAGGGTTTGACGGGGTTATTGTGACCTCGACGTCCCAAAAAGGGCAGAATATTCATTCTCCACGGCAAAGTACTAATCTGTTTCGTAAAAGGCCCAAGAGTACGGACCGCAAACGGTGCAGGATCAAGTGCCACAAGTTGGCACTCCTCAGACAGGGCCATTTGGATACGCCGAGCCTGAGTTGTCCTAGGAGAGTCGCCCCCTAATACCGGAACCCATGGTCCAGCCCCAAGTTGAGGAGATGAATGCCCGCTACGAAATCAGCGAGTTGCAGCTAGCTGAGACCAGTTTCAGGGGGCCTTAGCGAAACTAACCCAAATCTGCTCCACTGCTAACCAGGGTGTGGTTCCCGACAAGGGTACCCCCACAGGACAAGGTAGATAGGTAGGTCGACTCGGGACTGGGGTCGCCCCGCAGGGGGGACCTACCAAGGGGCTTTTGCTCACCCACCCACGGCCCTACTTCACGTGTCTCCACAAAGCGGCTCCCCCATATGGGGGAAGGGCGCGGTCGCCGCGAGCAGTACCCTACAGCGGGTTCTGCCCAGAGAGGTAACCCATGTTCGACCGAGGCCTCACATTCCTCTCCTTCGGGCGGATGATACGTGGGGGAGGGTCCCACCGCAGATCCTCATCAACCTCCGGATTCTGGGGCGCAGGGGCCCGGAGCCAGGCCAAAGGCCCTGTCCTGCAGGCACCCCCACCTGGGTTGGTTTTCAGTAGGTGTGAGGCGACTTGAAGAAGCACGTGCTACGGGACTCGCATGCCGTGGCGCACACTCACGCCTCCTGACTCGGTCGAGCTTGCGCTCTCCCGGGGGGCCGGGGGTTCGAAGTAGATCGTTGTGGTCGGTTGGTCAGTCGTATGGTACGGTTCCGGTGTAGTTTGTTAATGTAGGTTGGTCGGTTGCGTGATGGTAGAGCCAAGTTTTGTTCGTGGGCATGGTCGTCGGCGGGCGCGGCGCACCACTGTGTCACCAACCCTTTGGACGCCGTTCCCGTTTCGACCCGTGCACGTCTGGCCGGTTTGGTTTTGGCCGGCTTGCGTGTGGTCTGTTTACGGTCAAGTGGCGGCTGCAGCTGCGGTGTTGTTGGTTCGCGGTCGTCTTGGCCGCCTCATGGTCGGCTTGGTTTGTGTGGGTTCCATTGCGCTGCTGCCGATGGTCGTTCCGCCGCATGTTGTTTATGCAGCTGGCATGTCCGTGTCGGTGCTGGTCAGTGGCGTCGTGGTTTGTCCAAGTGTGGTGTCGTGTAGTTTGTTACCGTTGATTGGTCGCGTTTGTATTGGCAGCGTTGTGGTGTTCTGCTGTGTTCGTGGGTACGATCGTCTGTGGGCGTGGCGCACCATGGTGTTGCCAGCCCGTTGGGCGCCGTTTCCCTTTCGACCCGTGCACGCCTGGCTGGTTTGGTGTTGGCCGGCTTGCGTGTGGTCTGTTTACGGTCAAGTGGCGGCTGCAGCTGCGGTGTTGTTGGTTCGCGGTCGTCTTGGCCGCCTCACGGTCGGCTTGGAGAGTCGCCCCCTAATACCGGAACCCATGGTCCAGCCCCAAGTTGAGGAGATGAATGCCCGCTACGAAATCAGCGAGTTGCAGCTAGCTGAGACCAGTTTCAGGAGGCCTTAGCGAAACTAACCCAAATCTGCTCCACTGCTAACCAGGGTGTGGTTCCCGACAAGGGTACCCCCACAGGACAAGACATCAAGGCATAAACTGACCCACCTGCTTGGATGGTTCGTTCCTTCGCCGAGGTGACCAAGCATGGCCCGCCGCTTGATGAGCACGAATGATCATACGAAAAGATTTGTCAGTGGCGCACCAAGGTAGATCCAATACTCAGAGAGCCCATACCGCTCATGGGATCCGACTTGGCGCCCCCTGCCGCTTTGTTTCAGGACAGAGAACATAGTGATACGTCAGTGATTGAAGCTGATGGAGAGCTCCTTGGTGAGTTGGCCACCGAGCTTCGCAACCGCATCTATGAGGACTTCGCAGATTCGGTATTCGACCCTACGGGGAACGAATACGCGAAAATTGAGGCCAATGCCTTGATGTGGGGTCCAAAAGACTTGAGTTTCTGCAAATTGGAGTTGAAGCCTGGCTCTCCACCCCGAGCATGCAATCCCATACGGGCTGTGGGAATTAAGGAAGAGCAGATAAACAAAAAAATCAAAGGATTCCATGACAAAGGATGGATAGTCCGATCCCACAGTGCCTGGGTCGCCAGAGGGTTCCTGGATCCAAAACCAGGAACCAACAAATGGAGATTGGTACCGGCTACCGGTACCTGAACTCGTGTCTTGAGGGACATGAGTTCCCACTACCAGTGATGGAAGACCTTCTCCAAGGGCAGGCGGGAAATAATCTCTGGGCCCTTCTGGATCTGGAGGGTGGCTTCAACCAGATGCCCCTGTTGGAGGAGTGCAGGCATTTAACCGCCTTTTTCACCGCTGCAGGGACATTTGAGTGGAAGTTCCTGCCCATGGGGGTTAAGGGTGGGCCACAGGCGTTTCAGCGTCTTGTGAGCTTGTGTGTTGGCCGCCTTAAACCCCATATCAGAGCCTATATAGATGACATTCTAGTAGGCACGCGACCCACTTGCAGTTGCAAAGGGAAACTCCTCGAGTCCCAAGCCATAATGGATCATTATAAACTCGTGCGCGAACTGTTCGAGGTATTATACGCGTGCCACTTGCAAGTTAAAAAGGAAAACTGTTTCCTTTTCTACACTCAGGTGAAGTAGGTTGGCCACATCTTGCATGACGGCCAACGCTCTCCGGCACCTGTGAAGGTCACCGCGGTGCGCGAGTGGTCCGAGGATATGATACGGACACCAAAGCAGATGAAGAGTTTTCTCGGCATCTGCAATTGGTATTCCAAACTACGTGTCACTGGCGGCGCCGCTCATGGATCCACTTACCGGAAAGTATAAGTACGATCCTGATAAACGCACCAGTAAAGTCCCAGCGCATAAGCAAACCATCAGTGGGACTGATCTGATGCGTTAGAACTTCGAGAAGATGTAAAAAACATTCGTATGTGAGGCCTGCAGCCTGTATATACCCAGTGACCAAGGCGAGTTTGCAATGGATACGGATGCGTCAGACAACGACTTTGGCGCTGTCCTGGAACAGAAGGACGACCAGGGAAACTGGCGTCCCTGCGCTTTTTTCAGTTCAAAACTCCAGGGCAGCGTCAAATAGGACGCTGACGGGATTGTCCTGGGGTATATGGGCCAGAGAGCATGGTCAGTGAGGGAAAAGGGGACTTACGCCCTTGTGTCCTGTCGTTTGAAGTTCAACAGCTTGATATCAGGGCGTCAGGTCACTGTTTTCACTGACCATAACTCCCTGGAGTCATGGTAGAAAGAAGAGCTTTGTACCATGGCTGGTCCATGGGAACGTCGCGGCCGGTTGCACAAATTTCTCTCCCGGTATAACATTGTAGTTGTCTACAAACCGGGAGTGGAAAAGGATGCCGCCGACGGGATGTCCCGCTGGGCCTGGCCAGCCGGATTGGCGTATGACACGAACTTTCATTGTTCGGACGCCGATCTGGAAGGGGTAACCCAGTGGGACGCCTCTGAGCGCGAAAAAGAGCAACATCTCATCGCAAAAATTCAGTATCCCCGGAAAGCTCTGGAGGTGAGAGCCCCTAAGGGACGTCCCTCACCACAGGACATGCAGGAACAGCGGGAGCGCGATCACTTGCTATTGCAGGTCAACAGGCTGCATAACAGTGTACACTATGACAGCAGTTTGCTCCCGGATACCCCGCAGTGGGTTTTTGCACTGAAAGGCCGCCTTTTGTGGCTGGCCAGGCTGGAAGAAAGGGCTCTTGCGCGCCAAACCTTTTCGGGGAGGGGCGGGAGCCCAAAACCAAGTTCAACTGCGGGCTGAGTACTGCTGCGTGTTGCTGTTCTCCTCTGCCCAATCTCAATGAGACCTGGCAGCCCCGTTATACACAACCGCAGAGCCGGGGCCTCTGCTTGATTTCTGAAGGCGGTATGGTTGCGGCTTGGGGGTCAGAGCATGACGGCTTGAGCACAGGGGGTGGCGTAGGGGAGTTCAGGACTCATTTGCAGAAGTGACTTGTGAGTGCCAGTGTGGTGCTGAGGATTGCTTGCGCTGTGCTAGGGCTGTCGATGGTTGGTATGAGGGAGGCCTGTAAGCATGGCTTTTTTAAAGAGATGAAGCGTTGGACGAGTTTGAGGATGATTGTGAGTTAGTGCTCGCGGGGGAGGGGGGGGCTGGTGCGAAGAACCTCGTTATTTTGGGAGAAGGAGTGGGGGCGGGGGCGGAGGTAGCGAGGGGGGCTGTCAGCCGAGGGGGGGGGGGGTTGAACATGTCCCGGATTGTGAGTGGCCTTTCGGGGGGCGAGGGCTCCAGCTGAGGTTGGCTCGCGGTAGTGCGTTTGAATGATAGAGGGCGGATTGGCTTAGGGGGCTGGCGGGCGTGTTTTCGAGTCATTGTGTGCTCCGCCGGGGGGGGGAGGGCGGGGGCGCTTTGGAGGCTTAAGTGCGACCTTATCCGGAAGGGGGGAGGGAGGTTGGTATGTGGGGGGGGGCGCTGTTGGGCGGTGTGTGACGTGCTTCAAGGCGACCAGGGGCGCCTCCATGGGTTTTGGCCGGTGGGGGGGGTGAGGGGTGCTGGGGGGGGATGGTCGTTAAGCCATTGCAGCGTGCGGTACACAGCATTGAGGAGTAAGGGAACACGTTAAGGCATGACAGTGCGCTGGTTCTCTGCGGCCGGAGGGGGGGGTAGTCAGTTTCGTGTACAGGGACATAGGGACCAGCCCCCGGACGAAGTTGCGCCTTTCCCCTACGTGCGTGGTCGCGGACCACCATTGGGACACCACCGTGGTAAAGGGGGGGCGCCAGCATTGGATGTAGGTCTGCACCAGGTGTTCGCAAGTCGGGCAGTGTGAGACGGAAGAGATAATGTCCATTGGCGAGGGCTTAAATCGTCCTAGAAGGCAAATGGCGCCATGTTGAAATTTCCGGAGGACCACTTAAAGGGGAGGCCTTTGAACCATGAAGTGTGGTTGTAAAAATCGAAGCTGGATTGCACGTGGATGTTTTTGTGTTTGTGGCGAGGGAGCAGGTGCTTAATTGAGGTGGTAGTCAGTTTGTGAGTGAAGGGGAGGGGGCCTCTGGATGTGCACCCTATTGGGCGGGGGGGAAGGAGGGAGCGGTCCCAGACCATCACGTGGGCGGCCCACTTGGAGTAAGCATCCGAGATTTCGTTTCTCCTAAATCCGGCGTGACCCTTGATCCACCTCCAACCCTGGTTCATCCCTGGGGGTAGGGAGGCGTGGATGGATTGAAGGGAGGATTCCCAAGTGCCAGCTGGTGAGCGCGACGGGAGGCCTGGGGGGGTGTTCGGAGAGAGAACAGTGATAACGTGGAGGTTGTCCCTAAACACGGCAAAGGTGAGGTGTGAGGGAGATGCAAGGGCCCACCGTAGGAACATACTAGCCGCCCGGAACTCCAATCCCTCTGAGGACTGGCACAGGGACGTTTGGCACAGGACCCACCGGGAGCCACTCGGCAAGAATAGGGTGGCTGCAGACCCGTAGCCCAAGGCGCCCGCGGAGCCATCCAGGTACACCCAGGTTGGATCGGGGGACGATGTGTTGAGGAGGGCAAGGGCCACATTGCAGCCCCAGTCCTCGAGGTCATCGGGGTCAAGGGAGTGAGGTTCATCCGGGAGCCGGTGTAGCTCGCCATGCAGTGACGAACCGATTAGGACTCCGCCGTGTGGCCCGGGGGGGGGGGGGTTTGGGATGTACTCTTTGGCATGGAGAAGGGGGGGGGTAAGCAGTTCATGGCGTCCCGTTAGCCGGGGGCAAATTGAAATGGCAGGGATTTGAAAGGTGTACTCGTTTTCGTTGCGGTGGAGGCCAGGGTCTTTGATGGTGTGAGTGGTGCCGTCCTAGAACCCGAGAGTGGCTGATTCTTTGTGGACCTCCCTGACCGATCCTAAGTGGAATCCTAGATCCTGGGGTGTGGGTCTTAGCCGGTTTTTCGAATTTGCTGTACTGTGGTGTTGGTTTGGCGGCCAGGAACCGGACTTCGACCAGTTCCTTCAGGAGGCAGAGGGAGGGGGGGCAGGAGGCCCAGAGGCTGGTGCTCTGGTACCAGAGGCCTATGGTGTGGCACGCGTCCATGACGGTGTCTTGGATTGAATTGCGTGTGGTGGAAAGCATTGCTCCGGCAAAAGCCTCATTTGTTGAGGCCCGACTATCCCCGTTGAGGTACCTGACTGTGGTGTTCACAAGGGCCATGCAGAGGGGAAAAAGTGAAATGGCGGAGTCCCAAGCCTCCCTGGTGGCGGGGGGTCTAGCGGGCCTTAGGAGAGACGAGTCGGGAAATCCTGTTGGCTTTCTCCGGGGAGGGTCGTGCGCAATATCTTTCCAGATCATGGCCTGGAGGACTCCCAACTCGTTCAGGGCCAGGAAGTGTGCCACGAGGCGGTAGGAGAGAATAGGGATGAGCTGGACGTTTACTAAGAGAACATATTCCGAAAGGGTGAGCCGGAGAACCTGGAGGGTTGTGAAAAATGAGAGTACCTCTGACTTAGCCAATGCCAGTGTTTCTGCCGCGTGGTTGGTGGTGAAGATGTACACCCCTTGGTACTTATAGCAGTTGTGTGAATGCCCTCTTTTTTGGTTGGTTGTTGATACGGCGGTGCCCGAGGGGTAGGTGAAGGTCCTGGGGCAGGCTGTCCCCATGGCGTGGATCTGAGTTTTGCTGAGGTTGCGGTCTAGACCCCACTGACCGGCAAATTCAAAAATCTGCTGTATGGGGTCCCCATTTTCGGATCGATAGAGGAGGTCGTCAACAAAGGCGTGGCCTGATTCGTTTGAGGAGGGAGGTGCAGTGACGTGAGACGGCAAGGCGAACAGGAGTACGTTCAGGTAGAGGCAGAAAAGGATGGATGACATGGGGCATCCTTGCCGAACTCCTCTGGTTTGTAGGTCGGAGGAGTGGGTGTGCCCTGACACCACCGGGAAGTCGCGAGGGGCACGGTATAAGGACTGGATGAGGCTTACAAGGGGCGTTGGGAAGTTCAGGCGTGTCAGCACCATGAAAGGGGTGGTGTGGGGGACAGAGTTGAAAGCCTTGTTGAAATCGATCTAAACACTGTAGCTACCGGCTGATTCCCGAAATGTTGATAAAAGGTTGAAAATGTGGTCTTGGCATCTGCAGTTGGGAAGCCCGCCGATTTGGGTGGGGTGTATGATGGAATGTTGTAATGGGATTACCCGGAGTGACTTTTTTCCCGGCGTAGCTCTCCAGCTATTCTTTATCTTCAACGCTGTTGCCTCACATCCCAATCTGCACGACTACGCAAAATCCATCACGGAACCATTACTGAATCTCATCTTGTTGTTCTGTGAGAAAACACGATGTTTTTATCATAAAATTCCATCCAGATTCAATGCGAATCACATTGACAAATCACAGATCAAATGCGCATGCGCTGCGATGCAGGCCTGTGCTGAGTTCCATTACACTCCCTCACAAGCCATGTGCAGGGTGCTGAGGCACCAGGCACAGGGCTGACAAGAGGCTTGATGGACTCAGCATAGCACAAAAAAAAACATAACTGGATGACTGAGATAGTATGCAACACCATCCAAGTGCCTAAAAAATAGACACTCAGAAAGTGTGCTGAAAGAAAAATAGCCAAAAGGGACAACAACTCAATGCACACCTGCAATACTAACCCGCCTACAAGTGTGAAACAACACCTGCAGCAGTGGCTAAGCAAGTGCTGCACTAAGCTATTGACCAAAGAACTCAAACACTTGTGCACACGCACCCAGCTAGACGTTAAAGCTAACTATGCACTGCATGCACTCACACCTACAGAAAACAAAACTGACATGGTATCTACTAACAACACACACGCCAAAAAAAATACAGACAAACAGTCCTTGCTTTAAAAAAAAAATCAGCCCGCTGCACCAAGAGCTGTAAAACCAAGAAAAATGAAAAACATGTCCCAAAAAAAAATCCCTGGCAGGTTGGTAGGCAAACACCAGAGGCAAAATACAAGCAGAGCGTCGAAGTGCAAAAAAAAATATAAGTGCTGATCCCACTTAGTAATATACAAATGTTCAGCAGCCACACTGCTCATATCATAAATTTCTTCTTTGCATTAAATCGCTTGAAATCAGTTGCACCTCTCTTGAACTCCGCTTGCACCTCTGATATTTCCACTTCCAGACGACTGCACAGAGTAAAAGGAAACATACACAATATAGCATTAGCCCCACGCAGTGCCATCGGGGCACTGCTCACCCCAGGGCGCAAAGCGAATCCATCAATGCCCACACAGCACTGAACGACTATAGGTAAAGCAAAGCAAAACAACAGAAAATAAAGGAAGCCTAGTCATACATATACATATACAAACACACTGCACACCTCAGAACTGACGAACTGAACACAGAAGACATACTCATTTTTACATGCAACTCATTTGCATGCAGATTCAGGTTAGCCTAAATGTACCAGTCTGTACTCACCCACACTGTAAGAAACAAACAAAGCAAAAAGAAACCACTCAGACGGCACACCCGTGGAGCAGCCCTACACTGCGCCCGTGGAGCAGCCCACTTCAGCTCCACTGGGCTGCCTGGAGCAGCACAAAACACAGCCTAAACAGCAGCCGCAACAAACAGGACGCGCACAGGGTTACGCACAGGGCCAGGAGCCTCACGCTCACACACTGTGTACCACACTCACTGCAAATCACTCGCAGCCAAACACCCTAGCGCTGCCCACGCAAGCCAAAACTGCCTGCCAGACTGCCCTGCACGCTAACAGGAAACAACACAACAAAGACTGCAGGACGCTACCAACACACGCACACGAGGACGCTACACACCAGCATGCACACGGATACGGCGCGAATTTAAAATACACAAAGAAAACAGCACGCAACCAAAGGTTATAAAGAACCTGCTCCTTAAATTCACTGATTAGTGCTTCACGCAGATGCTGGCAGTCCTCATATTCCATATCTGCCTGTACTACACTAAAAATACTAGTACCAGGATCATCACTCACTACCTGAATACCATGCTCAGTGTTACTATCAGACATATACTCATCAGTAAGAGCATTGTCTTCAGAATCGTCACTCTCTGATATGACGTCACTGGCTGAGTCCTGTAATCCCTTAAAATCAACCCAGTACAGCTTATCAGCCTCAGACAAGGATTGAACCGATCTTTTCGCTAGTCGTCGACGACCAAAACGCCTTCGCTGACGACTTAACCCACCATCAGACAACACAAACTGTGAAGAGGGAGCACTCACAGGCTCATTTGCAGGCTCATTTTCAGCTCGCGGCTGGCTGTCTGGCAATCCATGAAACTGCGAGTCGACAGCCGGCTCACTCCAACCATATTTTTTTTCGAACAACAGGATTGTAATGGGATTACCCGGAGTGACTATTTTCCCGGCGTAGCTCTCCAGCTATTCTTTATCTTCAACGCTGTTGCCTCACATCCCAATCAGCACGACTACGCAAAATCCATCACGGAACCATTACCGAATCTCATCCTGTTGTTCTGTGAGAAAACACGATGTTTTTATCATAAAATTCCATCCAGATTCAATGCGAATCACATTGACAAATCACAGATCAAATGCGCATGCGCTGCGATGCAGGCCTGTGCTGAGTTCCATTACAATGTCCGATGGCTGCTGCCAATAGTTCCCGGTTGGCGTGTGTTGCAATTATTTTGTAAACACTGTTCAGCAAGGCTATAGGCCTGTAATTTACGGGGTTCCTCACGCCCCCTTTCTTAAAAAGCAAGATAATATTGGCTTCGAGCCATTTCTCGGGCAGGGGCTGCTGGAGGTAGTGGTTGCACACCCTCCAGACGAACTGTTGGATAGGGGGGGGGGGATGTGCAAGGTGTAGTTTTCTGTGAAGTCCCACCCCCCCGCCTTGTTAGGCTTGTATTGTTTGAGCGTGTTCCGAAATGATTCCCAGGTAATCTCGGGGAGGGGGCTGTGTTTTGTGGGTTCAGGGCAGGTGGGGGAGGGTGTGAGCAGGCGATCCACTTGAGCGCTTGGTGGCCTGTTAACAGACGTATATTCGAGGCTGCCCCCAAGGGTGAGGAGCGTGGAGGAGAAAATGTTGCCCACTTCTTTCAGGGTGGAGACAAGGTTTCTGGTGCCCGGGCGCTTCAGCGTTATTTCTCCGCGCTCCACGGGCTTGAGTGCCTCGTTGATGGTGCGTTTGATTCTGGTTTTCCGTACCAGGCACCGATGGAATCTGGTGGTTGCCGCCTTGTTCACTTTGGTTTCCCACTCCTTGACGTGTTTGTTGAGTGTGTCCATGGAAGCGGGGTAATCAGGATGACTGGCAGGGGGCAGGGAGTTCAAGGACGTTTTAATTTTCTTGACATGGGCTGAGGAGGTGGGGTGGAACGATTGCGGTGCTATTTTGGTAGCTGGTAGCTACTTCCTCCAGCACCGCGTCTGTGAAGAGCTCTATGTCTGTCAGGCATAGAGAGTCGAAATGAGGGAGAGTAGACTCGCACCACTTCGCCACGGGGGCAAGGGAGTCGTGGTGCGTGGAGCGTTCCCGCTCCGTCAATTTGCGGAAAACTTTCCTCCTACTGGTGGGGGTTTCGGAGAAGGTGTGGGGGGGGACTTGAGAGGTTTATCTGACCTGGTGGTGGTCTGACATTTTGTCGCTGGTTTGGATGGTTGCGGAGGTGGGGCGAAAAGTTCTCAGGCCGCCGGGGAGATTCAAATATGGTCAAGGCGGCTGCTGCTTGTCCTGTATGGGGTGGGGTATCGGGAGAAGGACCGATCGGCTGGGTGAAAGTGCCGGAAGGTGTCGATGAGGCGTGGTGGGTCACTCGTGACCAGCCTCCAGAGCCACGGCCACTCGTTGTCAGTTTGGAGGTTTGCCCCGTCCAGCTCAGGGCACATTATGCAGTTGGTGTCTCCTCCTAAGACGTGGCTGGGATATTGGTGCATCAGGGGGCGGAAGAGGCTTTCAATTTTTGAGCGGTGGATGTCTGTGCTTGGGGCGTATACGGAGACAAGTAAGGTGGCCGGGGCCCGGGGGAGGGTGAGAATGGCCGCTGCCAGTAGCCCGTTGGTGTCGAGTCTTGGGACAGGGGTAATGAAACGAGAGAGTCGGGGGGAGCAAACCTAAACAGTTCCGTGTTTGCCCCTGGAGTTTTTGTCTTGGGTGGTGTTTGAAACAATGGTGGCTTTAGTGCCCGAGCCGTAGGCGTATACGTGGGGGAGGATGGGGGTGTGATTGATTTGTAATGGGCTGGCCTGGGCAACTAGGACAGGGCTGCAGGCCCTGGCGCGATTGCGCCTTTGGCGCGTCGCCATGGTAATCGCCAGAGTGCCAGGGATCGAGATTTGTAGTGACTCTGTTGGGTTCGATGATTGCCTTGTTGGGTTTTTTATTATTAAATATAGATTGGAATGTTTGATGGTTGTTGCGGTTACATCCCATTCTTGAGTGCATCATTTGCGATGTTGTGTTTGTTTCCCGTTCCCCCCTCCATGTAAAAATGGGTATAACAAGGCTGCCGTCGAAGTACAATGCTGCATGCGACGCCAGCTGGCATGCAGAGCCCAGCGTCAAGGACATGATGGCCCGTGCAGTGCAACGGCAGTGAACAGGACCCAAACCCAAGTACGTGTTGAGCGTTGTGCAAGTGTGCAAGGGTGAGAAGGGAGGGAGACATCACAGTGGGGTCAACGCAGCAAGCAGACCCAAGGAGCGGTCAAAGAGTTTGAAGATTTGGGCAAGCCAAGGCCTTAGCCAAAATGACGCTTTGTGGATTTTGTGGGTTTTAGGAAAAGTTGAAAGATACCGAGTACGGCAGAAACAAAAGTGTTATACGAGCATGGCCATTTGGCGGTATGCCTCGGCCAGGGCGTGGAGGAAGGGTTCCGTGGCTTCGCCGAAGGGGACGTGGGTGTTGATGACGTTGAGTTGCCATCCGTCCCCGACGACCTCATAGACACCTAGCCTCCCTGAGACGCTGAGGTGGTGGACGAGGTGGACATGGATGCCGGTTTGGGCGTATAGGGGGGTCCCCTTGTGCCAGTAGCATTTGTACGCTTTCTGGTCCGGGGTATATATGGGGGTGGTTTCTGGGGGGTCGTCGCGCTGTAGGCCTTGTTCCTGGAAGGTGAGGAGGTGGGGGACCCACCCCGGCCCCTGTGCCATCGGGAGCTCTTTGAGGGCGGTTGTGGCGTCCTTGGAGTATGTGCCAGACCGATAGCTCTTGGAGTGTAGTAGTGCGCCAGCGAAGGCGCTGACAAGTGCGCCAGCTAGGGCGCTGATGCAGCGAAGGAGTGCGCCAGTGAGGGCGCTGAGATGTGCGCCAGCGAGGGCGCTGAGATGTGCGCCAGCGAGGGCGCTGAGATGCGCGCCAGCGAGGGCGCAGGGGCAGCAAGGGCGGAGACATCACAGTGGGGTCAACGCAGCAAGCAGAACCTAGGAGCGGTCAAAACGTTTGAAGATTTGGGCAAGCCAAGGCCTTACGCAAAATGACGCTTTGTGGATTTTGTGGGTTTTTGGAAAAGTTGAAAGATACCGAGTACGGCACAAACAAAGGTGTTATACCAAAATCTTCATTCAAGTTTAGAAGGCCGCAAGGAGTGCGTCGATGGAGAACGCTGACAAGAGCGCCACAAGGGCGCTGACAAGTGCGCCAGCAAGGGCGCTGAAGGAGTGTGCCACAGCGAAGGCGCTGGTAGAATGCAGCAGTGCGCCAGAGCAGGCGCCAAAGGAGTGCAGCCGTGCGCCAGACCGAAGGCGCTGATGGAGTGTAGTAGTGCGCTAGCGAAGGCGCTGACAAGTGCGCCAGCGAGGGCGCTGATGCAGCAAAGGAGTGCGCCAGTGAGGGCGCTGAGATGTGCGCCAGCGAGGGTGCTGAGATGTGCGCCAGCGAGGGCGCTGTGATGCGCGCCAGCGAGGGTGCTGACAAGTGCGCCAGTGAGGGCGTTGAAGGAGTGAAGGAGTAAGCCAGCGAGGGCGCCGAGAGAGTGTGCCGGAGAGGACGCTTCCAGCAGCGTGGACGCAACAAGGAGTGCACCGGTGAGGGTGCTGTACATGCTCCAGCGAGGACGCTGAAGGAGTGCGCCATTGAGGGCGCTGACAGTGCCAACGCGAATGGAGGGTGTTTTATTAAGAATGGTGGGAATCTAAATTTTAAGTCCGTTACTGAGGCACCGACAGCGCTAGAAAGTATGCTGTTTGGCATGTTCGCATGGAATATATATGCACCCTTGCCCTGGTTTGTCGCTGTGGAGCTTTTTTTGTTCAGTACTACAGGCGTCAGCACAATAGGGCAAAGGTGCTTACAGTGGCTGGGTGTGAAGTAGATGAGCGGGTGGTGAGCTGCAGTGTGTGTGTGTGATTGCCTAGTTGAGGCCCCACCTAACTGGCGGGCGAGTGCATGGCTGTTGGGGTGCTGTGTGTGGTTGTGGGTACGGGTAAGGGTCAGCCTCTACGACAGGGGTGGTGGGGGAAGTGGTCCAGGTAGGACGTATGCAAGGGGCGTGGTCGAGCAAGAGTAGCTTCCTGCTAGCCCCAATAAGTATCCCCATGAAGCCGGACGCCTTTGGTGCCCAGACCAGCAAAGACTCCACCATCAAGACTGCAGCTCTGCAAGCAAGCATGCAGCAGCAGCCCGCCCCCACGCCCCGAGTTATGCCTTTTGTAGGTTTTGTTGCCCAGGCCAACCATTGAGTTTTTACTGGGTTTTCAGACTCTCCATGCTCCGTGTCGTGTCTTAGGAGGGGAGTGTAATAGGCTGGCCTGGGCAACTAGGACAGGGCTGCAGGCCCTGGCGCGATTGCGCCTTTGGCGCGTCGCCATGGTAATCGCCAGAGTGGCAGAGATCGAGATTTGTAGTGACTCTGTGGATTTCGATGATTGTGTTGTTGGGTTTTTTATTATTAAATATAGATTGCACTGTTTGATGGTTGTTGCGGTTACATCCCATTCTTGAGTGCATCATTTGCGATGTTGTGTTTGTTTCCAGTTCCCCTCTCCATGTAAATATGGGTATAACAAGGCTGCCGTCGAAGTACAATGCTGCATGCGACGCCAGCTGGCATGCAGAGCCCAGCGTCAAGGACATGATGGCCCGTGCAGTGCACCGGCAGTGAACAGGACCCAAAGTCAAGTACGTGTTGGGCGTTGTGCAAGTGTGCAAGGGTGAGCACGGAGGGCTCTAATCCTCCTCCACATTCCGCAGGCAAGCTGACCCACGAATGCCAGAGGGCCGGGTACCCGCCTCCTGCACATTTCAGCCCTCTCTGCCCAAATACGCAAGCGCCACGGTTAGGTGAATCACTGGCCGAATCCTGGCTTCCCCCGGCGCCGGCAAGGGGCCAGACGAAGCACTCGCCTCGGCCGGGGAACCGGCCTGCCAAGTCCAGCATTTTGGTAATCTTAGCCAGCCCAGCCAGCCCGACCTGCCTGTACCTCCCCAGCCCACCCCTGTCCCGCCCCCCCCGAGGTCCTGTAAAGGCCTACGGAAGGGATACCAAAGGCCACACCGCCCCCCAATACCCCTCCCCTCAGAACTGTGTGTCCTCTCCAACAACTTGCAGAAAAAGCCTATAGTGAGTAGCCAAATTCTCCGCGACCTCAAAAATGACTTCGACATCCTCTTCCTGCAAAAATGTATAACACTTTTGTTTGTGCTGTACTCGGTATGTTTCAACTTTTCCAAAAATTCACAAAATCCACAGAGCGTCATTTTGCCTAAGGCCTTGGCCTGCCCAAATGTTCAAATCCTTTGACCGCTCCTTGGCACTGCTTGCTGCAATGACCCCACTGTGATGTCTCGAGCCGAGGGGTGGTGCGGGGGACAGTTAATCCAACCACCTCGTCCTCCCTCCGTCGTGGTATCCCATGATGCCACTCGTGGCGTGCGGCTCGAGTGAGGACAAGGAGAGAGCGGGCAAACAGGCGGATGCAAAACGAGTCTCCGTTGGAGGGGTTTTTAGAAAAAATTGTGGTGTCCGATTGGGAACCAAAAATGGACACCGGGTCGCCTAGTAAGGGGTCGTCCTTGTGGTAGCCGATGCCTTCCCCTGGGAGATACATTGTGCCAGTGATTTTGTTGGGTGGAGGGTGTGGGAGGCCAAGCCGCTCCAACGCGGCATTGTACGTTTGGAGGATGGAGGAAAACGCTTCCGGGATGGGGGACGTGGCGGTGACTTTGTCTGGGCCTAGGTATGCGTGACCGAGGTGCTGAACGGAGCGTCCGTGGTATTTTTCTCATGTGTTGTTGTGGAGAACCTTTTTTACCGTTTCCTCTTGGCTCTCGGAGAATACGTCACGGACGTAATAGAAACCAGTACGGAGGCGGGGGTCAATTTGTATCTCCGGAGCCGGGGTGGGCGCATCGTGGTCGGGGGGTAGGAGGATGGTTGCTTCACCCCCCTGTGGAGCAAGCAGCGGGACGCCAGTCTTGGACATCTCTTCGATGCAGCTTGGACCCGGCTTCGGCGTGGCGGCCTCGGTGTCGTCCGGTGCCACGCTCCACTCGCTGATACGCTCAGTCAGCCCAGTTTCGGGCCAGTCGCCGAGGGCGGAGACAAGCTGGGACACGAAGGCCGTGGATCGCAAGGTGGAGCCCGCTTGGAGGTGCTGCACGATGGGTTGCTCGTGCTCGGCCACGTCCGGGTCCTGGGAGGGGAGGATTTTCTCGAGGGCGAGGAGGTTGCGGTGCAATGGGGCGAAAGCAGCGTCTCCATATTTGAAATCTTGCGCTAGCAGCGCGGACTCTTCCTCTTCATAGACCACAAGGTGGGCTTGTTGGTGCTCGTAGGGAGGCGGCGTAGGCTCGAAGGACACGTGGGGGCCAAGGAACCCCGCTTGGATGCGCAAGTCGAGGGCCTGCGCCGATCTCGGGGCCACTAGGAGCACGGCGGACCTCAGGGCTTCAGAGGAGTCGTACGAGGGCGGGGCCGGCGTTGCGTAGGCTCGCTCAGGGGTGCCTGAAGGCGCGGATCTTCTGTTGCTGTCGGATCTTGACGAAAATTGCACCGATTGCCAACCTATGCCATTAAAAAGGACGATGCCGCACGAGCCGAAGAAACGGATGGTGAAGCGGTATTGGGTGCTTCACCCATACCCGCTGCCCAGCCTGTGGCGCTCTTCGCCAGGCCACATCGGGAATTTTCCTGTGGATGCTACGGCATCCTGATTTCTGTGGGATTTCTGTAAAATACCCCAGAAATCGTCATTTTACGTTTTTTTTGGGCTGGCGACGACAGTCGTCGCCTGCGCGACGCAGTCCCAGATCGAGGATTTAACTCTCGATTTCTAAAGATTTTAGGCAATTTTATTATTGTTTTATTGTTTTTAGAACTAAAAGATTGTAGCGTGACCTTTTTCGCGGCGTTCCGCGAAGGTCCATTTTTGCGAAGTTAAGCACGTTCACGCATTTTTGAAAAAATGGTGAGGCGATTCCAGGAATCGCCCAAGCGCCCATGGTGTGGCCCAACAGTGGGCCTTTTCATATGTAATATGAATTGGCGCAGAAACACGTCGTGTCGGCTACGCGACGCGTTGGGGGGAGACGCGCAAAATGAGTGTTTTTGACTCAAAAATCATTTTATTTCATTGTCTTTCGCCCAAAAACCACTGTTTGGCCCAGTTTGGGCAGGATCTCAGTGGAGATCCTGATGGCGACGCCTCGTAGCCGTCAGATTTTCTGATGGCGGCGACGCCGTCGCCTTCATTTCGTCCCTTTTTCTAAGCTATTTTATAGTTTAGAGGTGATACATATACATTGTACATGTCAACGCATTTATTATGTTACATATACCATCTCTTTGTCCATAGACGCCAGATTGTGTCCGCGGACGCTCCCCGTGGGGTGAGCAAGGATTCCAAGACCATCTACGCAACTCCAATGGAATCGAAGTTTGGAATAGACTTCATGTAGTACTTGGAGAGGTTGGGGTGATGGGTTGAAGGATTTTCGATTTTTCTGTGGACGCACGGACATCACCCCCGCCGAAAATGCTTCAAAATGGTCTTGCCGCTGTCCGCGTGGTTCACTGGCGGACCTGTCGATGAGCTCCCACAACGTTGAGGTGGTATCCTGCTGCCTGGTTTTCGACAACTCCCGCAGCGCAACAGACTGCAGCCTAAGGTATTGCACTGGTGGAAATACAGTGCAAGAAGGGACGCCTGGGCCAAGGTTGGCCCCCAAGGCAACAGCAGCGACGACAACAGCCCTGAGATTAGCTCCAGGAGCTCCTGCGGTGACGACGACGATCCCAGCAGAGGTCTTGAGGAATTCTGGACCCTGCAGCAGCTTGACAAGTGGCGTGGACTTCTATGATGGTTGATCCCTGAAGCGACGACAGCATGCTGCGCGGAAGGCGCTGCTCGTCCACCAGTAACCAAATCAGGCGCGTTAATTCGTCGCCTTGGGTTGGTTGACCCTCCGGGAGGTCCCTTCCTAAATAGGCGTGGGGCGCCTTGGGTAGGAAATAACCCTAAATCCCCCAAATTAGGCGCGTTAATTCGTCGCCCTGGGTTGGGAATCGACCCGAAACAGGCACGAGGAATTCGTCGCCTTTGGCAGGAAATGGCCCTAAATTCAGGCGCGAGGAAGTCGTTGCCTTGGGTTTGACCCTAAATAATTTTTTCCGAATTTATTGAATTATTATGTTTCCATGCCCATGGAGAAAAAGGGCCCTTATGTGCGCCTAAGCGCCATCAGTCAGGGCGGAAGGCCCTGCAGCGCCCCTGGTTTGGTCACCAGAGGCCACGAGGAGTGCCAGGGACCGATGTGGTCGCCTGAGGGGCAATTGCCCTATGAATATTTCAAGATCAAAAAAAAAAAATTATTTTACATGTGTGTGGCATGTAAATTACTCACGAAGCCCCCCCCCCCCCCACTGTCCTGCTGAATCAGAGTTGAACCCAGGGCACTGCAGGGGTCAGAGCACCTCCTTGGCCTTGCCTTCCTTTGGATATAGGCAAGGCTTCTAAGGAGGGGGGTGAAGCGGTTTTGGGTGCTTCACCCATACCCGCTGCCCAGCCTGTGGCGCTCTTCGCCAGGCCAGATCAGGAATTTTCCTGTGGATGCTACGGCATCCTGATTTCTGTGGGATTTCTGTAAAATACCCCAGAAATCGTCATTTTACGTCTTTTTTGGGCTGGCGACGACAGTCGTCGCCTGCGCGACGCAGTCCCAGATCGAGGATTTAACTCTCGATTTCTAAAGATTTTCGGCAATTTTATTATTGTTTTATCGTTTTTAGAACTAAAAGATTGTAGCGTGACCTTTTTCGCGGCGTTCCGCGAAGGTCCATTTTTGCGAAGTGAAGCACGTTCACGCATTTTTCGAAAAATGCTGAGGCGATTCCAGGAATCGCCCAAGCGCCCATGGTGTGGCCTAACAGTGGGCCTTTTCGGATGTAATATGAATTGGCGCAGAAACACGTCGTGTCGGCTACGCGACGCGTTGGGGGGAGACACGCAAAATGAGTGTTTTTGACTCAAAAATCATTTTATTTCATTGTTTTTCGCCCAAAAACCACTGTTTGGCCCAGTTTGGGCAGGATCTCAGTGGAGATCCTGATGGCGACGCCTCGTAGCCGTCAGATTTTCTGATGGCGGCGACGCCGTCGCCTTCATTTCGTCCCTTTTTCTAAGCTATTTTATAGTTTAGAGGTGATACATATACATTGTACATGTCAACGCATTTATTATGTTACATATACCATCTCTTTGTCCATAGACGCCAGATTGTGTCCGCGGACGCTCCCCGTGGGGTGAGCAAGGATTCCAAGACCATTTACGCAACTCCAATGGAATCGATGTTTGGAATAGACTTCATGTAGTACTTGGAGTGGTTTGGGTGATGGGTTGAAGGATTTTCGATTTTTCTGTGGACGCACGGACATCACCCCCGCCGAAAATGCTTCAATGGCAGCAGTTTGGACCCCGGTTTTCATGACGTTGCACGGCTCGTGAGTGGTGTCAATCGCCACGACAAGGGAATCTTTAGACGGGAACATCGCCCCCAGGGCGGTGAGGCACCCAGTCCTCTAGGAAGGTGGTCTTAGTTTCGTTCCTTCCGGTCCCTAGCGATCACGGCACGATAGACTTCGGTAGACAGCAAGGCGTGCATGTCCATTGCAATGAGTTCTGAGGTGAGGAATCGGGCGCACTCGCGGACTTTAAACATGAGCTCGTCGGCAAAGCGGGAAAGGAGTTTCCAATCAAACCGGTAGTAGGTCCAATGTGGGCTCTCGGAAGCAACTCTGTGGCCAAATGGGTCGTATGCATTCTTGCCGTTCACCGACACGTTTGCTAGCGCGGGGACAAACATTTCATTCATTAGCTTCATGAATGCACGGGCGTCTCCAATTTTGCGTTGTTTTGGATGTGACTTGTCTCTCTCTTCCGGCGGCGTAGGCTTAACGTGATCAAGGAACTCTATGCTCACCTCAAAACATAGTGTCTTGTGCAACCGTAGGTCACGCACCGTCCGATGGGCATGCTTGGCGGCGAAGGGGAATGGTTCGAACTTAAAATTGATGTCTTCGTATCGGCACCCGTCAAAGGAAGAGGTGTTTAGGAGCAAGGCAACATACGGCATCGTTTGATGGCCGCTTGTGCGGAACTCGTAGGAGTCTCTGCCGTCTTTTTTGACCTTCTAGGCGTCCCGGAGTTGCACCCTGTGGATACATATTACGGTAGAAATGTCAAAGAGGAGCTGAAAAAAGGGCGAAAGTTGATCCTAGCATGCAAAAGGTGGGCGCAAACCACTTGAGCGTCCCAAGCCGGAATAACGAACAATCCTTTGAGGTCTTTGTTCTCTCCTTTGGCTTTATCTAGCACAGTTCTTAATTGTTTTGCCCACGGGGTGGCGGTAGGTGGAGACTTCTTGGCTTCGGCTTGAGAGTAGTCCAACTCATATGGCTTTGGGTAAAAGTGCTTGTGTTTGAATAATAGCGTCTTAAGCTCGTTGTAGTTCTTGTGTGCGACGGAAGAGACCCTGCCTCGGTCTGGGATATCGGTGGATTTGCTCCGAACAAAGGCGGATTGAATATCGGTGCCTTCGACATCAAGATAAAACTCGGCGTAGTCTTGAAGACGGCAGTAGACCTCGGGAACGAAAATGCGTTGGCGTGTGTCAAATATGTTGCCGTCAACAGCTTCAAATTAGCGTGATGGGAAGCGTGTTTGTAGCGGCGAATTTGAGGCTTGGTGTTTTTGAAAGAGGTGTGACAGCGAATTGTTAAATAGCGTTGAAAGGCCGTCATCGGCGGATTTGGAGTTCCCAAATAGGGTGAAATTCATGATGCTCTCGGGATGGATGCAATGGCGGCGTGGTCCTAATTGAAAGGTGGCAAGCGTGAATTTGGCCTCGAGAATCCAGTTGATGATCAGAAATCAACAGAAATTGCTCCAGAACTTGAACAGCCCAGGATTTTCACCAATCACCGGATAGCCTGGACTACGGGTGGATCCATCAACAAAATTCTGAGGGTCCGAAGAAAACAAATAGACACTCAGAAAGTGTGATACCCCGCAGTGTATGCCGTCCAGGGGCGTGTCTGATCACTGTGAACCCTGTTGCCCCCTTCCACGTTGTCTCAGTCAGGTGAGTATGAGTCTCGAGGAGGACTCCTCGTCTGAAGGGGAATCCAGTGTAGGCCCTGATGAGGCCATCTGGAATGTGTTGAATGACACGGATGATGTATCCCCATTGTGCTACAGTGGGAGAGATCCTACCTGGGCAGCCGCTAGCCTCTTTTCGAACCTCAACAAGTCGAAGGTACCGCCTGAGACCAAAATACTGTACGAGGACTGGATGCCAGCCTACAGGTCGGACGGAATGTACAAACGACTCCTGGATAGGGGTCTGGAGAATCAGGTTTCCATGGATGGATACCTGTGGGCCAAGGGACCACAGTGGAGTCATCGCCACATTCCTCGGGATGGTAAAATTTGTGTCCCGAGGTGCATTGTGTCTCAGGTCATTCGGGCGGTACATGCATGTGCCCACCCGGGTCAGCCAAAGACCCTGGAGCTGTTGCTACGGCGATTTCACGCTGACATGCCCTATGCCCGGCTGCGGGAAACAGTGAACAAGGCATTGTTGGACTGTGTGGTTTGCCAACAGGCCAAAGCTAGACGCGGCCCACATCCTGACTCCTGCAAACCGCTTCCCGTATCCTCATTTTCTTTCAGCTCAGTGGCCATAGACTTTGTGGATTTACCAGATGTCTGTAACCAGTCAACCAAGACTGAAATTTTGGCCAACTATGCCATTGTCATAGTTTGTCGGTTGACAGGCCTTGTGATGGCTATATTCTGCTGTAAGGAAGGGCTCACCAGTCGTAAGGCCGCTGAGGTTTTCCTGCATAGGTGTGGATTTTTCCTGGGCTTACCCAGAGGAATCCAAGCTGAACAGGCCAAGTGACCTAAGTCCAATGGCAGGGCTGAGAGGGCTGTGCAGAGTACTGTCAATACTCTGCAGCAGTACCTCCTCAGCAGGAAGATGAGTTGGCTGCAGGCGTTGCCACTGGCCCTATGGGGTCTCAATGACCTCCCTGGGGCAGTGGCACCCTAGTCGCCCCACCGGCTGGTGTTTAGTTGTGACCCCATAGGGGTTAACGACCTACCCCCGGTAGTGGACAGCGAGGGTTATGAGGACGCCACCCAGTCTTTTAAGAGAATGGCTGCGGAAAGGAAGTTGGTACAAGAAAAGCCGGAGGCAATACACAGAAAACAGTTGGACAAGTTTCTAGAGGAACACCCTCCCTCTGTTTTCGTTGCCGCTGACCGGGTATAGGTCCAGAGCCGAGATGAAGAACGGGAAAAGCTCGGTGGAGTATGGCAGGGACCCGCTGAGATCATTGACGAGATCTCTGACTCCGTTACCAGGTGAACCACAATGGGGCGGAGCAAGACCTATCGGTCGAACGGCTGAAGCCCTTTGTGAAGCACCCACTGCATTACTACGCGGGGCGTGGTGAGATTCACGACGATTTTTACGTGGTGGAGCGGGTGGACAAGCATGAATGGTGTGGGAAAGGGGCCAATGGCCGCGAAAAACGCGCCCGCCTACTCTTCTCCGGTGCCAGGCCTTGGTGGTATGTTAAGTTTCGAGACCATGCTGCCGCTTTTCTCCACTTCATCGTAAGTACGTGGATGAAATACAATATGCAGCATGGACTGCACGTGGACCTCAGTGACGTTAATGTGCGAGGTGTCCAAGTGGATGATTTTCCATTTAAATTGCCGACTTGGGGTCAGCTTTCTTTGCTCTTGGCCGCCTAAGCCTGGGCCTGGGCCTGAGCCTCAGCCTGAGTCTCAGGGGGGGTCTTTGGTTGCTACATTCCGGAATCTGTGGAATGGAGGACCCTCCAAAGGGCATGGTGAACCAGTTCCGGCTGCAAATGGTGGTGAATCGCGGTTCCTGTTACTGTCCCTGGACAGGATCGTTCTGTAATGGCGAATTCACCAGAACAGGATGGTGTCAACTTCTGCTGACGCTGTTTTTTTTTCCTGCTTGCTCACTGACTGATCTGAACCCTAATGCTGTTTTCAATTTTTTCACCCACTGTTGCAGGTGAGCCCTCACGGGATTCAGGAGTGGGAAGCACCCTTTTGTAGTGCCTTTTGGGTCAGTTGTCATCAGGTTTCTCAGCATTCTGGTTTGTATGTTATGTGTGTGACCCGTCACAACCGGCCCGACCACAGTTTGCTTGTTGCCTAGGGGACCACTCTGGCCACGATGGCCCTCGTGCAGCAAATGCGACGGAAAACAGCAGCCGCTATGACGCCAAGGTGCAGACGGTATTTGCCCTGGGACGAGCGTGCAGCTGTTAACAGGGTAAGGACGTGGCGTCGAAGCTCTGTCCCTGGTTCACCATGCCCTTTGGAGGGTCCTCCATTCCACAGATTCCGGAATGTAGCAACCAAAGACCCCCCCTGAGACTCAGGCTGAGGCTCAGGCCGGGGCCCAGGCTTAGGCGGCCAAGAGCAAAGAAAGCTGACCCCAAGTCGGCAATTTAAATGGAAAATCATCCACTTGGACACTGAGGTCCACGTGGAGTCCATGCTGCATATTGTATTTCATCCACGTACTTACGATGAAGTGGAGAAAAGCGGCGGCATGGTCTCGAAACTTAACATACCACCAAGGCCTGGCACCGGAGAAGAGTAGGCGGGCGCGTTTTTCGCGGCCATTGGCCCCTTTCCCACACTATTCATGCTTGTCCACCCGCTCCACCACGTAAAAATCGTCGTGAATCTCACCACGCCCCGCGTAGTAATGCAGTGGGGGCTTCACAAAGGGCTTCAGCCGTTCGACCGATAGGTCTTGCTCCGCCCCATTGTGGTTCACCTGGTAACGGAGTCAGAGATCTCGTCAATGATCTCAGCGGGTCCCTGCCATACTCCACCGAGCTTTTCCCGTTCTTCATCTCGGCTCTGGACCTATACCCGGTCAGCGGAAACGAAAACAGAGGGAGGGTGTTCCTCTAGAAACTTGTCCAACTGTTTTCTGTGTATTGCCTCCGGCTTTTCTTGTACCAACTTCCTTTCCGCAGCCATTCTCTTAAAAGACTGGGTGGCGTCCTCATAACCCTCGCTGTCCACTACCGGGGGTAGGTCGTTAACCCCTATGGGGTCACAACTAAACACCAGCCGGTGGGGCGACTAGGGTGCCACTGCCCCAGGGAGGTCATTGAGACCCCATAGGGCCAGTGGCAACGCCTGCAGCCAACTCATCTTCCTGCTGAGGAGGTACTGCTGCAGAGTATTGACAGTACTCTGCACAGCCCTCTCAGCCCTGCCATTGGACTTAGGTCACTTGGCCTGTTCCGCTTGGATTCCTCTGGGTAAGCCCAGGAAAAATCCACACCTATGCAGGAAAACCTCAGCGGCCTTACGACTGGTGAGCCTCTCCTTACAGCAGAATATAGCCATCACAAGGCCTGTCAACCGACAAACTATGACAATGGCATAGTTGGCCAAAATTTCAGTCTTGGTTGACTGGTTACGGACATCTGGTAAATCCACAAAGTCTATGGCCACTGAGCTGAAAGGGAATGAGGATACGGGAAGCGGTTTGCAGGAGTCAGGATGTGGGCCGCGTCTAGCTTTGGCCTGTTGGCAAACCACACAGTCCAACAATGCCTTGTTCACTGTTTCCCGCAGCCGGGCATAGGGCATGTCAGCGTGAAGTCGCCGTAGCAACAGCTCCAGGGTCTTTGGCTGACCCGAATGGGCACATGCATGTACCGCCCGAATGACCTGAGACACAATGCACCTCGGGACACAAATTTTACCATCCCGAGGAATGTGGCGATGACTCCACTGTGGTCCCTTGGCCCACAGGTATCCATCCATGGAAACCTGATTCTCCAGACCCCTATCCAGGAGTCGTTTGTACATTCCGTCCGACCTGTAGGCTGGCATCCAGTCCTCGTACAGTATTTTGGTCTCAGGCGGCACCTTCGACTTGTTGAGGTTCGAAAAGAGGCTAGCGGCTACCCAGGTAGGATCTCTCTCACTGTAGCACAATGGGGACACATCATCCGTGTCATTCAACACATTCCAGATGGCCTCATCAGGGCCTACACTGGATTCCCCTTCAGACGAGGAGTCCTCCTCGAGACTCATACTCACCTGACTGAGACAACGTGGAAGGGGGCAACAGGGTTCACAGTGATCAGACACGCCCCTGGACGGCATACACTGCGGGGTATCACACTTTCTGAGTGTCTATTTGTTTTCTTCGGACCCTCAGAATTTTGTTGATGGATCCACCCGTAGTCCAGGCTATCCGGTGATTGGTGAAAATCCTGGGCTGTTCAAGTTCTGGAGCAATTTCTGTTGATTTCTGATCATCAACTGGATTCCCGAGGCCAAATTCACGCTTGCCACCTTTCAATTAGGACCACGCCGCCATTGCATTCATCCCGAGAGCATCATGAATTTCACCCTATTTGGGAACTCCAAATCTGCCGATGACGGCCTTTCAACGCTATTTAACAATTCGCTGTCACACCTCTTTCAAAAACACCAAGCCTCAAATTCGCCGCTACAAACACGCTTCCCATCACGCTAATTTGAAGCCGTTGACGGCAACATATTTGACACACGCCAACGCATTTTCGTTCCCGAGGTCTACTGCCGTCTTCAAGACTACGCCGAGTTTTATCTTGATGTCGAAGGCACCGATATTCAATCCGCCTTTGTTCGGAGCAAATCCACCGATATCCCAGACCGAGGCAGGGTCTCTTCCGTCGCACACAAGAACTACAACGAGCTTAAGACGCTATTATTCAAACACAAGCACTTTTACCCAAAGCCATATGAGTTGGACTACTCTCAAGCCGAAGCCAAGAAGTCTCCACCTACCGCCACCCCGTGGGCAAAACAATTAAGAACTGTGCTAGATAAAGCCAAAGAAGAGAACAAAGACCTCAAAGGATTGTTCGTTATTCCGGCTTGGGACGCTCAAGTGGTTTGCGCCCACCTTTTGCATGCTAGGATCAACTTTCGCCCTTTTTTCAGCTCCTCTTTGACATTTCTAGCGTAATATGTATCCACAGGGTGCAACTCCGGGACGCCTACAAGGTCAAAAAGGACGGCAGAGACTCCTACGAGTTCCGCACAAGCGGCCATCAAACGATGCCGTATGTTGCCTTGCTCCTAAACACTTCTTCCTTTGACGGGTGCCGATACGAAGACATCAATTTTAAGTTCGAACCCATCCCCTTCGCCGCCAAGCATGCCCATCGGACGGTGCGTGACCTACGGTTGCACAAGACACTATGTTTTGAGGTGAGCATAGAGTTCCTTGATCACGTTAAGCCTACGCCGCCGGAGGAGAGAGACAAGTCACATCCAAAACAACGCAAAATTGGAGACGCCCGTGCATTCATGAAGCTAATGAATGAAATGTTTGTCCCCGCGCTAGCAAACGTGTCGGTGAACGGCAAGAATGCATACGACCCATTTGGCCACAGAGTTGCTTCTGAGAGCCCACATTGGACCTACTACCGGTTTGATTGGAAACTCCTTTCCCGCTTTGCCGACGAGCTCATGTTTAAAGTCCGCGAGTGCGCCCGATTCCTCACCTCAGAACTCATTGCAATGGACATGCACGCCTTGCTGTCTACCGAAGTCTATCGTGCCGTGATCGCTAGGGACCGGAAGGAACGAAACTAAGACCTGTAAGCCCCTGAAATGCTCACCATGATGATCGCCCACCTTCCTAGAGGACTGGGTGCCTCACCGCCCTGGGGGCGATGTTCCCGTCTAAAGATTCCCTTGTCGTGGCGATTGACACCACTCACGAGCCGTGCAACGTCATGAAAACCGGGGTCCAAACTGCTGCCATTGAAGCATTTTCGGCGGGGGTGATGTCCGTGCGTCCACAGAAAAATCGAAAATCCTTCAACCCATCACCCCAACCTCTCCCTGTACTACATGAAGTCTATTCCAAACATCGATTCCATTGGAGTTGCGTAAATGGTCTTGGAATCCTTGCTCACCCCACGGGGAGCGTCAGCGGACACAATCTGGCGTCTATGGACAAAGAGATGGTATATGTAACATAATAAATGCGTTGACATGTACAATGTATATGTATCACCTCTAAACTATAAAATAGCTTAGAAAAAGGGACGAAATGAAGGCGACGGCATCGCCGCCATCAGAAAATCTGACAGCTACGAGGCGTCGCCATCAGGATCGGGCCAAACAGTGGTTTTTGGGCGAAAAACAATGAAATAAAATGATTTTTGAGTCAAAAACACTCATTTTGCGCGTCTCCCCCCAACGCGTCGCGTAGCCGACACGACGCGTTTCTGCGCCAATTCATATTACATATGAAAAAACCCACTGTTGGGCCACACCATGGGCGCTTGGGCGATTCCTGGAATCGCCTCAGCATTTTTTGAAAAATGCGTGAACGTGCTTAACTTCGCAAAAATGGACCTTCGCGGAACGCCGCGAAAAAGGTCACGCTACAATCTTTTAGTTCTAAAAAAAATAAAACAATAATAAAATTGCCTAATATCTTTAGAAATCGAGAGTTAAATCCTCGATCTGGGACTGCGTCGCGCAGGCGACGACTGTCGTCGCCAGCCCAAAAAAGACGTAAAATGACGATTTCTGGGGTATTTTACAGAAATCCCACAAAAATCAGGATGCCGTAGCATCCACAGGAAAATTCCTGATCTGGCCTGGCGTAGAGCGCCACAGGCTGGGCAGCGGGTATGGGTGAAGCACCCAATACCGCTTCGGCCCCCTCCTTAGAAGCCTTGCCTATATCCAAAGGAAGGCAAGGCCAAGGAGGCGCTCTGACCCCTGCAGTGCCCTGGTTTCAACTCTGATTCAGCAGGACAGTGGGGGGGGGGGGCTTCGTGAGTAATTTACATGCCACACACATGTAAAAAAAATTATTTTTTTTTTGATCTTGAAATATTCATAGGGCAATTGCCCCTCAGGCGACCACACTGGTCCCTGGCACTCCTCGTAGCCTCTGGTGACCAAACCAGGGGCGCTGCAGGGCCTTCCGCCCTGACTGATGGCGCTTAGGCGCACATAAGGGCCCTTTTTCTCCATGGGCATGGAAACATAATAATTCAATAAATTCGGAAAAAAATATATAGGGTCAAACCCAAGGCAACGACTTCCTCGCGCCTGAATTTAGGGCCATTTCCTGCCCAAGGCGACGAATTCCTCGTGCCTTTTAGGGTCGATTCCCAACCCAAGGTGACGAATGAACGCACCTGATTTGGGGGATTTAGGGTCATTTCCTACCCAAGGCGCCCCACGCCTATTTAGGAAGGGACCTCCCGGAGGGTCAACCAACCCAAGGCGACGAATTAACGCGCCTGATTTGGTTACTGGTGGACGAGCAGCGCCTTCCGCGCAGCATGCTGTCGTCGCTTCAGGGATCAACCATCATAGAAGTCCACGCCACTTGTCAAGCTGCTGCAGGGTCCAGAATTCCTCAAGACCTCTGCTGGGATCGTCGTCGTCACCGCAGGAGCTCCTGGAGCTAATCTCAGGGCTGTTGTCGTCGCTGCTGTTGCCTTGGGGGCCAGTCTTGGCCCAGGCGTCCCTTCTTGCACTGTATTTCCACCAGTGCAATACCTTAGGCTGCAGTCTGTTGCGCTGCGGGAGTTGTCGAAAACCAGGCAGCAGGATACCACCTCAACGTTGTGGGAGCTCATCGACAGGTCCGCCAGTGAACCACGCGGACAGCGGCAAGACCACTTTGAAGCATTTTCGGCGGGGGTGATGTCCGTGCGTCCACAGAAAAATCGAAAATCCTTCAACCCATCACCCCAACCTCTCCAAGTACTACATGAAGTCTATTCCAAACTTCGATTCCATTGGGGTTTCCCTGTTACGCGTATTCGATACGGCAGGATACGGCAGGATACGGCAGGATACGGCAGGATACGGCAGGATACGGCAGGATACGGCAGGATACGGCAGGATACGGCAGGATACGGCAGGATACGGCAGGATACGGCAGGATACGGCAGGATACGGCAGGATACGTCAGGATAAGCAGGATACGGCAGGATACGGCAGGATACGGCAGGATACGGCAGATACGGCAGGATACGGCAGGATACGGCAGGATACGGCAGGATACGACAGGGTCCAAAATATCTGCTTGTTTGCACTACGAAAACAACCATTTTGCGTTCATTCAGCGTTTGGTGGTATTTCATACTGTTCTTGCATGCCTATTGTGACTTTCCCGGCTGACAACCCGCTTCATGTACGCCAATTATTCGTTTCAAAAAAGAAGAAGATTGCTACCTGCTTCCTGAGCTTGGTGGTTTTTCATCCTGTTCCTGCGTGCCCATTGTGCTGTTTCTGTTTAGGTTGACAACCCGCCTTGCTGCACACCGATTCTCGGTTTTGAAAAAGAAAATGATTGCTACGTGATTGCGTACGAAACACTTCCTGTGCCCCAAAACACAAGATGCACGAGCATAAAAAAAGACAATCACATCATTGCAGCCTGTACTATTATGGTTATGGACTTTCGGTGTACCTCTGCTCCATGTTATGTAGGTTACAGCAGAAAATGAACAGGCCGGCAAGGAAGTCGTAGTTATACGGGCGCCCGGGAGCCTCATCACGGCCGTTCCAGAACCGCCACTTCTTAACATTGCTGAAAACATTCTCCACTAGATGACGGCCTTCATTGATCATCTGGTTGTAATGCACCATGAACAAGGTCAATCGGCCATCCTCCCCGGCCACACGGCAGAACATGTTGTCCGCAGTGCTGTAGTAACAGTCACCGAGGCGGAAGTCAGGCCGAGGACCATTAAAGTTCCAGGGAATGGATGCATCCATGTCCGCCGTCATCTCAGCATCGGTGGCACGGGGCGGATACCACCACGAGCAGGCAATGACCTCGCGCCCCCAGTTGATCATGGCATTAAACACGAGCGCATGCCCGCGGTAAGTGGGTTTGTCGAACCAGAACAGCTCCCGGTCTACCGGGTGCGAAGGTGACTGGATGGCCACATGCGTGCTATCGACAATAGCAGACACGTGGCGGTGAATTGGATGACTGTGTTGGTGGAATTCCCATCGGCGTTCAAAAGCATCCGTGAACGTATCCCACAGGTGAGCCCGTTGTGACACGTCACGTAGTACTTGGATACAGTAGTCCCGACCAATTCCCAATGTCCTCGCACATGCAATCTGGCTGTACCCCAATCACAGGAAAGAGATTGTAATTACAAACTCCTCTAATGTGAAAATGGAATTTGCCACCAGGAACAGCAGAAATCCCATTCTGTACCCGGTGGCATTCATGAGCGGCATTGCTGCAAGTGGAGCGCAGTGCGGGGAGTCGCCGCTATCAGAACGATCCACAGAGATCCACGTAAACTTCAAGACTTAAGGACTGAAGAACTTAAATGATTGAGCAGTGCAGAAACGATATAACAACAGCGGAAAAAACATTCTAATAGTGCTAATGTAACTAATGAGTAACATTCTTCTTTCATTGTCTCAGATATGTGCTGTCTATGAAATCAACAGTGAGGGCAACGAAGCAATCTATGGCTCTTGGCGGGAACAGTGTTTGATGGTCCTCCACTCTTAAGGAGTGTCAGTGAAGCGCTGCCATCCATGATTCTTGCGAGCCGGGCCAAGTGACGTGAAAGGTGCCTGATGGTGCTCCACTCTTAATGAGTCTCAGTGCGGCGGATGACAGCACCGCCAACAATGCGACAAGGTTCACGATGTGGTACACGCTTCCACCCCTTTGTGCAGGGCGTCCATCATATGAGGCGACGCCGCGACAAGGGTTCACGCTGTGGTACACGCTCCCATTCCTGTGTGCAGGGCGTCCAACGTGAGGCGACGCCGCTACAAGAGTTCACGCTGTGGTACATGCTTCCACCCCTCTGTGCAGGGCGTCCAACATGAGGCGTGTGCGTGGGCAGAGAACTACGGATTCATTCAAAAGATTGTTGCTTTGCATCTTCAGCCGCACTGGCAGAAACTTCACGCGCATTTGCGAGGTGCTGCCCAACGAGTACACGCCTCAATGGACAGCGGCGCGCATTGGGCTGCATGGACATGGCAGTTTGCTTGGTGATGATGTTTGGTACGCCGTGTATTGGGACTACAGTGATCTGCCGTCGGACACCTGGAAACAAACTGCCAGATCACTGTGGCTGGCCATGCTGTCTGAGAGAGGGGTGACGCCCACCACTGCAGATCAAATAAAGTTTGATGTCTTTGTCACCAGTTTGCAGGATGCGCCTGCGTGGCGAGAACAAAAGAAATTGGAAAAGGCTGACCGTGCAAGCCAGAAGGAGGCGTCTGCCGATGCGCACGCTCTTGGTCTTGGCCCCAGCTCATTGGAGAGGCGGAAGCACAGACTGGCCAGCTACCTCATGGGTCCGAATGCAGTGGGCCGGCAGCCAAGCACAGGGACATGGCGCCCCACCAGTGGTCCTGCACCTCAGCGGCGCTGCAAGGCACCGGGTGGCACATGCTACGCGCCAGTGCCAAAGAGCTGCAGCAAGGGAATGTGCACACCGCACTGCCTGAGCTTCCAAATTGCCTATGCACAGCGGTTTGCAACTCCTACGCCATGCAAATACAAAAAGTCTGGAGTTCGACACAGGCACACACCACGTGCCACTGATGCAACGGAGCTCGCACCTTGGATTGGGGACTGGCAGGGTCATTTGGATGAACCTCGCTGGAGGCACGTCGCGCAGAATGAGGAGGATGAAAATCAGGACAGTGACACCAGTTCTGTGATTGATGAGAACCCACTTGCTCAGCCGGAGACGTTGACTCAGCCGCAGCCATTGACTCAGCCGCAGACGTTCTCAGCACGAGCACCGCGGACACAGGACCTGCCACCAGATCATGCGGAAGAGGAGACCGTTGAGGCCTACCTAGAGAGGCTGTTGGGTTCAGCTCCGCGGCGCAATTCCTTGTTCAGACGCCCGGGTGTCACGCCATCTGAAGATGCTGATTTTGCAGAAGCGCAGACCGCAAATTTGCTTGATGACTTACAGCAACCGCCGCCAGCAGAGCGCAGGCCCTCGGCGGATAGCGGCCGGTACATTGTGGAAGCCCCGAAGAAGAACTATCACTGCATTGTGTGCTATTGCTTTCTGTTGAACACTGCAGTTCTGCCTTGTGGACACACGATCTGCACAGACTGTGCAGGGAGGCTCAGCCGGTGCCCACTGGATCGTACTGTTTTCGTTGCTGCCAACACCCCCAGGAACCGCGCTGTTCAGGATGCTGTGGAAGAATTTCTGCTGTCGGAAGGGGCTCGTACTGCAGGCGCTATACTGGCAGCAGCAGGAGCTGCAATATTCTCTCTGGGATCCACAACAAGACCACTGACGAATCCGGATGCCATGCGACAGGCCAGATTGCGAGCCTTCATGCACCTGTTGCCACGGGATCCTCCTGGTGAACTAGCAGCAGATCCTCCTGATGCAGCAGCAGCGTGTCCTGATTCAACATGCTCCCAGATACCAGCGCCAGCAGTGATTTCCAGAACGGTGGCTTCGTTGGACTCTGAGCGGTTGCGACAGCGGGAATGGAAGTGCACAACAGTGCAGCGTCGTGTGGAGCGGTCTGAGCAGCCACGTGCAGCAGCTGGAACATTGGTGCACGTCATGTTCAACGACGGCTGGTACGAGGGCCTGGCCGGTGGCGGTACTGTTGAATTCGGCGATGGAACAAGATTTCCCTGGAGCCGCATCCGCACCTGGCATGCAGCCAGCGACCACTAAGGTCAGCTAAGTACACTATTTTGGTAATATATTTAATTATTTTTTTTGTTTATCTGTTTTTTTGTTTGCACAGTGGCATGCACCATAGTGCAGCAGTATAACTATATATTTTTGTATGTCTATAACTTCTTTTATTGTTGATTATTTATATTATCGCACAGTGGAATACACCACAGTGCAGCTTCTTCAGACACACGCATCGAATGGCCATTCGTCTCTCTGCTCAGTGTAATGTCGCTGTGCCTTCCCAGCTTTGTGAGTGCGCCAGTCAATGACGGAGGAAAGTAGTTGGCAGTTGGGGTTATGTGTCAAGTCATTTTGTTACCTTTCAGCATAGCAGGGGACAACAAAAAAGCATGCAGAGGTTCAAAAACCGGACGGTTGAACAGTTTCCAAAAAAAGAACACCATATTTTGAAAAAGCATTTATGTTTGTTAGGATACAAGCTGCAGTGGGGTTGAAAACGTTTCTGGATAGAAAACAATTGGAAATGGATTTTTGTTTGTTAGCTGCAGTGGGTTGGAAAACGGTTTCGGAAAAAAAATAATTGGTAATGCATTTTTGTTTGTTAGGATAAAAGCTGCAGTGGGTTTGAAGACGTTTTCGCAAAGAAACCAAGTCACATCACATCACATCACACCACATCACGGCAAATCAAATATGGTCACGCACTTCACATCACATTGAATCACATGACATCACATCACACCACATCACACCACATCACATCAAGTCAAATCAAATATCACTGCACCAAATCACATCACATGAAATCGCATGGCAATACATGACATCCCATCACATCATACCACATCACATCACATCACGTCACGTCACGTCACGTCACGTCACGGCACGTCACGTCATGTCACATCACATCGCCTCTCATCACGTCACATCACATCACATCGCATCACGCCACACCAAACCACACCACACGAGATCACACTACATCACATGGAATCACTTCATGTCACATTGCATCACATCACATCACATCACGTTGCGAACACCACATCCTATCAACTTATAAGGCATCACATCATATGGCATGAAGAAAGGTCAATTTGCATTGGTTCATACAAGGTCGGATCACATTACGTCCGCACACCTGCAAGGCACCGCCTGTTTATGAGACCTTTAACAATAACTGAAACTCCAGGTTAGGATTACAGTTAGGGTTAAGGTTAGGGTTAGGGTTAGGGTTTCGGTTACTGGCATACGGCAAGATACGGCAGGGAAAGCAGGATACGGCAGTATCCGGCAGATACGACAGGATACGGCAGGATACGGCAGGATACGGCAAGATATGGCAGGATACGGCAGGATACGGCAGGATACGGCAGGATACGACAGGATACGGCAGGATACGGCAGGATACGGCAGGATACGCGTATTACAGGAATACGGTCGTATTAGGGAAACCCCATTGGAGTTGCGTAAATGGTCTTAGAATCCTTGCTCACCCCACGGGGAGCGTCCGCGGACACAATCTGGCGTCTATGGACAAAGAGATGGTATATGTAACATAAAAAATGCGTTGACATGTACAATGTATATGTATCACCTCTAAACTATAAAATAGCTTAGAAAAAGGGACGAAATGAAGGCAACGGCGTCGCCGCCATCAGAAAATCTGACGGCTACGAGGCGTCGCCATCAGGATCTCCACTGAGATCCTGCCCAAACTGGGCCAAACAGTGGTTTTTGGGCGAAAAACAATGAAATAAAATGATTTTTGAGTCAAAAACACTCATTTTGCGCGTCTCCCCCCAACGCGTCGCGTAGCCGACACGACGCGTTTCTGCGCCAATTCATATTACATATGAAAAGGCCCACTGTTGGGCCACACCATGGGCGCTTGGGCGATTCCTGGAATCGCCTCAGCATTTTTTGAAAAATGCGTGAACGTGCTTAACTTCGCAAAAATGGACCTTCGCGGAACGCCGCGAAAAAGGTCACGCTACAATCTTTTAGTTCTAAAAACGATAAAACAATAATAAAATTGCCTAAAACCTTCAGAAATCGAGAGTTAAATCCTCGATCTGGGACTGCGTCGCGCAGGCGACGACTGTCGTTGCCAGCCCAAAAAAGACGTAAAATGACGATTTCTGGGGTATTTTACAGAAGTCCCACAGAAATCAGGATGCCGTAGCATCCACAGGAAAATTCCTGATCTGGCCTGGCGAAGAGCGCCACAGGCTGGGCAGCGGGTATGGGTGAAGCACCCAATACCGCTTCACCATCCGTTTCTTCGGCTCGTGCGGCATCGTCCTTTTTAATGGCATAGGTTGGCAATCGGTGCAATTTTCGTCAAGATCCGACAGCAACAGAAGATCCGCGCCTTCAGGCACCCCTGAGCGAGCCTACGCAACGCGGGCCCCGCCCTCGTACGACTCCTCTGAAGACCTGAGGTCCGCCGTGCTCCTAGTGGCCCCGAGATCGGCGCAGGCCCTCGACTTGCGCATCCAAGCGGGGTTCCTTGGCCCCCACGTGTCCTTCGAGCCTACGCCGCCTCCCTACGAGCACCAACAAGCCCACCTTGTGGTCTATGAAAAGGAAGAGTCCGCGCTGCTAGCGCAAGATTTCAAATATGGAGACGCTGCTTTCGCCCCATTGCACCGCAACCTCCTCGCCCTCGAGAAAATCCTCCCCGCCCAGGACCCGGACGTGGCCGAGCACGAGCAACCCATCGTGCAGCGCCTCCAAGCGGGCTCCACCTTGCGATCGACGGCCTTCGTGTCCCAGCTTGTCTCCGCCCTCGGCGACTGGCCCGAAACTGGGCTGACTGAGCGTATCAGCGAGTGGAGTGTGGCACCGGACGACACCGACGCCGCCACGCCGAAGCCGGGTCCAAGCTGCATCGAAGAGATGTCCAAGACCGGCGTCCCGCTGCTTGCTCCACTGGGGGGTGAAGCAACCATCCTCCTACCCCCCGACCACGATGCGCCCACCCCGGCTCCGGAGATACAAATTGACCCCCGCCTCCGTACTGGTTTCTATTACGTCCGTGACGTATTCTCCGAGAGCCAAGAGGAAACGGTAAAAAAGGTTCTCCACAACAACACATGAGAAAAATACCACGGACGCTCCGTTCAGCACCTCGGTCACGCATACCTAGGCCCAGACAAAGTCACCGCCACGTCCCCCATCCCGGAAGCGTTTTCCTCCATCCTCCAAACGTACAATGCCGCGTTAGAGCGGCTTGGCCTCCCACACCCTCCACCCAACAAAATCACTGGCACAATGTATCTCCCAGGGGAAGGCATCGGCTACCACAAGGACGACCCCTTACTAGGCGACCCGGTGTCCATTTTTGGTTCCCAATTGGACACCACAATTTTTTTTAAAAACCCCTCCAACGGAGACTCGTTTTGCATCCGCCTGTTTGCCCGCTCTCTCCTTGTCCTCACTGGAGCCGCACGCCACGAGTGGCATCATGGGATACCACGACGGAGGGAGGACGAGGTGGTTGGATTAACTGTCCCCCGCACCACCCCTCGGCTCGAGACATCACAGTGGGGTCATTGCAGCAAGCAGTGCCAAGGAGCGGTCAAAGGATTTGAACATTTGGGCAGGCCAAGGCCTTAGGCAAAATGACGCTCTGTGGATTTTGTGAATTTTTGGAAAAGTTGAAACATACCGAGTACGGCACAAACAAAAGTGTTATACATTTTTGCAGGAAGAGGATGTCGAAGTCATTTTTGAGGTCGCGGAGAATTTGGCTACTCACTATAGGCTTTTTCTGCAAGTTGTGGGAGAGGACACACAGTTCTGAGGGGAGGGGTATTGGGGGGCGGTGTGGCCTTTGGTATCCCTTCCGTAGGCCTTTACAGGACCTCGGGGGGGGCAGGACAGGGGTGGGCTGGGGAGGTACAGGCAGGTCGGGCTGGCTGGGCTGGCTAAGATTACCAAAATGCTGGACTTGGCAGGCCGGTACCCCGGCCGAGGCGAGTGCTTCGTCTAGCCCCTTGCTGGCGCCGGGGGAAGCCAGGATTCGGCCAGTGATTCACCTAACCGTGGCGCTTGCGTATTTGGGCAGAGAGGGCTGAAATGTGCACGAGGCGGGTACCCGGCGCTCTGGCATTCGTGGGTCAGCTTGCCTGCGGAATGTGGAGGAGGATTAGAGCCCTCCGTGCTCACCCTTGCACACTTGCACAACGCCCAACAAGTACTTGACTTTGGGTCCTGTTCACTGCCAGTGCACTGCACGGGCCATCATGTCCTTGACGCTGGGCTCTGCATGCCAGCTGGCGTCGCATGCAGCATTGTACTTCGACGGCAGCCTTGTTATACCCATATTTACATAGAGAGGGGAACTGGAAACAAACACAACATCGCAAATGATGCACTCAAGAATGGGATGTAACCGCAACAACCATCAAACAGTGCAATCTATATTTAATAATAAAAAACCCAACAACACAATCATCGAAATCCACAGAGTCACTACAAATCTCGATCTCTGCCACTCTGGCGATTACCATGGCGACGCGCCAAAGGCGCAATCGCGCCAGGGCCTGCAGCCCTGTCCTAGTTGCCAAGGCCAGCCTATTACACTCCCCTCCTAAGACACGACACGGAGCATGGAGAGTCTGAAAACCCAGTAAAAACTCAATGGTTGGCCTGGGCAACAAAACCTACAAAAGGCATAACTCGGGGCGTAGGGGCGGGCTGTGGCTGCATGCTTGCTTGCAGAGCTGCAGTCTTGATGGTGGAGTCTTTGCTGGCCTGGGCACCAAAGGCGTCCGGCTTCATGGGGATACTTATTGGGGCTAGCAGGGAGCTACTCTTGCTCGACCACGCCCCTTGCATACGTCCTACCTGGACCACTTCCCCCACCACCCCTGTCGTAGAGGCTGACCCTTACCCGTACCCACAACCACACACAGCACCCCAACAGCCATGCACTCGCCCGCCAGTTAGGTGGGGCCTCAACTAGGCAATCACACACACACACTGCAGCTCACCACCCGCCCATCTACTTCACACCCAGCCACTGTAAGCACCTTTGCCCTATTGTGCTGACGCCTGTAGTACTGAACAAAAAAAGCTCCACAGCGACAAACCAGGGCAAGGGTGCATATATATTCCATGCGAACATGCCAAACAGCATACTTTCTAGCGCTGTCGGTGCCTCAGTAACAGACTTAAAATTTACATTCCCATCATTCTTAATAAAACACCCTCCATTCGCGTTGGCACTGTCAGCGCCCTCAATGGCGCACTCCTTCAGCGTCCTCGCTGGAGCATGTACAGCACCCTCACCGGTGCACTCCTTGTTGCGTCCACGCTGCTGGAAGCGTCCTCTCCGGCACACTCTCTCGGCGCCCTCGCTGGCTTACTCTTTCACTCCTTCAACGCCCTCACTGGCGCACTTGTCAGCACCCTCGCTGGCGCGCATCACAGCGCCCTCGCTGGCGCACATCTCAGCACCCTCGCTGGCGCACATCTCAGCGCCCTCACTGGCGCACTCCTTTGCTGCATCAGCGCCCTTGCTGGCGCACTTGTCAGCGCCTTCGCTAGCGCACTACTACACTCCATCAGCGCCTTCGGTCTGGCGCACGGCTGTACTCCTTTGGCGCCTGCTCTGGCGCACTGCTGCACTCTACCAGCGCCTTCGCTGTGGCACACTCCTTCAGCGCCCTTGCTGGCGCACTTGTCAGCGCCCTTGTGGCGCTCTTCTCAGCATTCTCCATCGACGCACTCCTTGCGGCCTTCTAAACTTGAATGAAGATTTTGGTATAACACCTTTGTTTGTGCCGTACTCGGTATCTTTCAACTTTTCCAAAAACCCACAAAATCCACAAAGCGTCATTTTGCGTAAGGCCTTGGCTTGCCCAAATCTTCAAACGTTTTGACCGCTCCTAGGTTCTGCTTGCTGCGTTGACCCCGCTGTGATGTCTCTGCCCTTGCTACCCCTGCGTCCCCGCTGGCGCGCATCTCAGCGCCCTCGCTGGCGCACATCTCAGCGCCCCCGCTGGCGCACATCTCAGCGCCCTCACTGGCGCACTCCTTCGCTGCATCAGCGCCCTAGCTGGCGCACTTGTCAGCGCCTTCGCTGGCGCACTACTACACTCCAAGAGCTATCGGTCTGGCACATACTCCAAGGACGCCACAACCGCCCTCCAAGAGCTCCCGATGGCACAGGGGCCGGGGTGGGTCCCCCACTTCCTCACCTCCCAGGAACAAGGCCTACAGCGCGACGACCCCCCAGAAACCACCCCCATATATACCCCGGACCAGAAAGCGTACAAATGCTACTGGCACAAGGGGACCCCCCTATACGCCCAAACCGGCATCCACGTCCACCTCGTCCACCACCTCAGCGTCCCAGGGAGGCTAGTTGTCTATGAGGTCGTCGGGGACGGATGGCAACTCAACGTCATCAACACCCACTTCCCCTTCGGCGAAGCCACGGAACCCTTCCTCCACGCCCTGGCCGAGGCATACCGCCAAATGGCCATGCTCGCCCCCACAGTCATCATCGGCGACATGAAAGCCGCTCCCACCCCAGCGGACCGAGGGGGACAGGCCACACCCCAGGACCAAGCAGTCCGCGACACCATCAAAATGCTGGGGCTCGTGGACCTAACAGCCAGCCTCGAAGGCCAACCATCCCACTTCCCCCACCAAACGGATGCCGCCCCATCCCGCATCGACGTATGCTATGGCGACCCCACCAGCATCATCCGAGCGGAGGCCCGATATGGACCCCTTCCGCTGGGACCCACAGGCCATAGCCCCCTGCACATCCGCCTCACCATCCCCAACCTTCCCCCCAGCCCCCGAGTAGATGCGGACCAAGGCCTACCACCCCCCCTGAAGATGCCCCCGCTGCATGACAAGCATGCCTGGTCCCAATATCACAGGGCCATAGACCGCGCCCGGCGCATCCAAACAGACCCCACCGACCTACTCACAGCCATGCGCACGGCCGCCGTCGCCTGCGGCTTCCAGCAACACCCCCACACAGACGACGACCAACCACCCACGGCCCTGGGGGACATGCTCCATGACCTCTGGCATGCGAAGCAACAACTGGCGACCCTCCTCCACACCGACACCCTTCAAACCCGCCGCCAGATACACCACTGCAGGACACAGAAAGCCCAAATCAGGGCGGACCTGCAGCGGTGGCACATCCACAGGCAACAGTACATCGCCCAGGAACACGAACGGTATGCGCAACATGAACTCCCCTACAAGGCCATCCGCCACCTCAACGACGCCATGACCGATACCAGCCACCGCACCATCACCACGTCCGGCAGGAGGACGGCTCCCTCACCAACGACCCAGCCACAGTGCTCCAAGCCACCCAAGACAGCTTCCTCCGACAACACACCCCCACCCAAGACACACTGGACCCGGACACCCAGGCCAAAATCGACCGCCTCCCTCGGGTCTTCAACCACGCCCAGAGGAGGCACCTGGAAAAACGCCCCTTCAGCATCCACGAAGTCCGGAAGGCCATCCACAGTCTCCGGCAACACAAAACCCCAGGCTACGACGGCCTCCCTGCAGAGGCATACTACCACCTCCCCGCCCACCTCCTCCGCGTCCTCGCCCACCGCCTCTGGGACATCGTCACGGGGCGGACCCCCCTGCCACCAGACTGGGCAAACGTTGTCCGCCCCCTCTACAAAAAAGGGGACTGGGCAAACCCGGACAACTGGCGCCCCATAGTCTGTGCGGTCACGGGGGTCGAAATCGTCTGGACCATCCTCCTGCGCCGCATCCGCCCCCACCTGGACCCCCACATACCAGCGAGCCTCTGGGGGGCCATCCCAGGCCGCTCACCACACGAGGCCATCTTCCTCCAGGACACCATCGCGGACATGGACCCGGTGGACCTCATCATCGCCTCCCTCAACGTCAAGGGAGCCTTCCCGAACACCCCCTGGCTCCTTCTAGAAGCGGTGTGGAAACGCCTAGGCCTCCCCTTCTACAACTTCACCTCCGACTACATCCGCACCCGCAAATACACGGTCCGCACAGGAGCAGGCCTCACCCCCTTCCTGGAGCCAGGCAGCGGGGTCCCCCAAGGGGGAGCAGAGGGCCCCTTCCTGTACCTTCTAGTGACGCTCCCCCTGGCCCTCGCAATCGAGCAGGATTACCCGGCCTACGCACCCTACCCCCTCCTCTCCCCCCTGGTCGGCTTCGCGGACGACACCAACCTCACCGTCGCGCACACCCCACACGACCCCCATGCCCCGGACCCCGGACCAACGGTCACCCAACAGGCCAACGACTTACTGGACGTGACCGTCTCCTACCTCTCCCACAACAACCTCATCGTCCACCCCACAAAGTCAGTGGCCATGATCAAGGGGTCTGCCACACCTCCCACCCTAGGGCCACAAGGGCCCCCCATGCACGTCGTGACCACCACCACCCACCTGGGGGTAGTCCAGGCCGCCAACCCTGAGGACGCCTCCCTCCCTCCCAAGTTGCAGTCACACCTCGCCCATCTCCCCAGATATGCGTCCCCGACCACCAAGGCCCTCTCCCTGTCCCACCAGAGCCTGGCGTACTACCTCACCGGGGTCTTGAACGCCTCCATAGGCTTCCAAGCACTCCACCTAACACACCCCACCACCGCCCTCCAGCCGGCCATACGCGCCGTGACCAAGGCATGGGCAGCACACGGGGGCTGGCCCACCTCCATACCCACCCGTGCCATCCGAGCGGCATGGCCCCACTATGGAGACGCCATAGGGGACGAGGTGAAAGCGGCCTATACCAGACACACCGCCCTCCTCCTTCACCGCATGACCCACAACCACTCACCGGAGGTCCGCGAGGTCACCGCCATCCGCCTCCAAGCCGCACAACGGGCCCGCAACACATGCCCGCGCTGGGTACTCCACCAGACGGGCATGCCCACCAACATGAACACGCGCCTGTGGAACCACCTGCAACTTCGCCTCCCATCCCCACACCACGCCATACTCACCAACCACACGTGCCCAGAGAAAGGGCCACTAGCGGTCCTCTGCGGGGACCTCCACCATCACCCCAAGGGCACCATCCACACCATAGACCTTGTCGGGGCCTCCATCACCGTAGTATACGTCACCCTCCCCCATATGCGAGTCCTGCACCACAGCGGGGCACACCACACCCCCTTTCTACAGCTTCCCGAATGGCCACAATACCGCCTCTTCCACCAGTACCTCACGCAGACGGCACGAGCAGCGGGACACACTCTACCGGGCAGCAAAGACATGCGCACAGCCTACCGAGAATTCACAAAGCAACACCCGCGACCCATCCCAGCGACACCGCCCTACGCACCCACCGGATCGAAACACGAACCCGTCCCCCCAGTAACGGGCCCAGTCCCACCACTAACCCTGCTACTGGCCCCGAATGAAGCCAAACGCACGCAGACCACCGTCATCCACCACGGGGCAAAATGGCGCATACCGAAACACCACATGAACGCCCGAGACCTACCAAAGGTCCCCCAAGATTCCCAGAGCATGCCACGCACATGTTGGGCCTGTGACCCCGAGGCACCAACCACACCATGGCCCGTACTACACCTCATAGCACGCCACCACACCCACCCCACAACCCACCTACCACCACAGGCCTACGCATGGATAGCCCCATGGTTCCACCGCACCGACACTAACCCCACGGTAGCATGGAACCCCGACCACGCGCCCAAATGGCTCTTCACCACTACACCCACATGCCCCCGCCCCGACCCAACAGAGGTCGCCATCCGTTACAGCATGTACGAGCCAGGCAGAACGGGCAAGCACGAGCACCCCTACTATCCACTCCACCACTCCTGCCACACACCGGAGCACCGAACACAAACCCTCACATGCCACGACCTAAACCCCGACACAGCCTACATCCTCCACTACATCTACTCCTACCTCACACAAGGACAGCCGGAGCAGGGACTCATAGCCCTGTCCCCCCAAGCGAAGCACATCATCTCCAAAGGAATAGGTCTGTACGCCACCCCCATCCTGCAGCCCACAACCCCAGTAGCCCACCTCGCCACGGGCCTTGCCATATACGCCTACCTGCCCATGAACCCATGCCGCCTCCCACAACCATCACCGGCGGACCGGCTCTTCTTCACCGACGCCTCAGGCGAATCCGCCCTCACGCCCATCACCGGGGGGGCCACCCTGCAGCTAACCCACACCGGGGGACACTACCACATGGACCACCACACGGGCCACACCACCTATGGGGCCTCTTCCCACGGGGAGCTAGGGGCCATGGCCGACGCCATCACCGAGGTCGCGGCCCACCTGTCCGCCCACTCCCCGCGCATCGTCCGGGTCTGGTTCGTGGTAGACGCCACTGTCGACACGCACCTGCTCCTCCGCATAGCAAGGCAACCACTTCACAAAGCAACCGCGACGAGCCTCGGCACCCAGGCACTGCTACTCTGGAAAGCCCTACGCAGCCTTCCCCCCTACGTCCAACTCCACATCGTGAAACAAGAGTCCCACAGGCACCAATACGGAAATGGTAAGGTCGACAACCAGGCAGTACACCAGCGCACAACACACCTACCAGCCCTCCAGATCCCTGACCTCGGCCGCAACCACACACACCTCCAACACGTGCCCCCTGTACCCGAGCCCCATCAGACCCCGGACTGGGTACCAGAGGACGCCCCCTATTCCTCCCACGACAGAGCGTACCACTACCCCCACCCCGTCCAACATCTCGCCCGCGTGCTCGGCGACGCAGACAGCCGGGCGCACATCCAGGAGCTCCAGGACAGACTGCAAGTCCCCCTCTACCACTCAGCGCTCCGCCCAGCAAACGTCCCAGCCCACCTCGAGAAACGACACATCCAGCTCCTCAGGGAGCAACTGCCATTCCTCACCAGGGTCGCCAGATGGCTCGCCCGCAAGCACATCCACGTCCCCGACGAACACACCCGTTGCCCATGCGACCACACCACCCCGGAGGACTGGGAACACTTCAAGTAAAGCCCCCTCCATACAGACAGGGACACCCTAGTGGGCTGGTGCCCGGCGGAAACCCTGCGACAACACGAAGGATGGCCAACCCACAGCCACGCACACCAGGCCACCGAACACCTCTTCCGGGACCCCCTGATCAAAGAAGCCACCATGAGAGGGGCAGTGACACAGGCCCTGCAACGACACCTCACCAAACACACGGAAAGCCCCATGGAGGCAGCAGCACACCTCCAGCTAGAAGCGGTCCGCAGAGCAGCGGCCCAAATGGTACACCGCAAACACCTCCTGCTAACACACGCGGAACAACTCACCGATCCCACCGCCAGGGAACACATGCAGCGTCTCATCCATTACCATGCCGTGCATGACCCAGACGTCCACTAACCCGCTCCACGCCCCGCACGCGCCCCCCGTCTCCATCCACAGGTCTCCAAGGCACCACCACAGCGCCCCGAGACCCGTCTCGCACCCAAGAAGCCACCCGGCACCGCCCAGTCCGGCCGAGCCCAGCCAGGGCCAACCATCCATCGACGTAGACACGCAAGACCCCGGCAGCCCATCCAGCCCACCCCCCCCGGACCCGGGGCACCCCCTCCTCACACCGGCCACCATCCGCGACCCCGACCTCCTCCGAGCGACCCTCCAAGACAGGGCCCCGACCACCCCCCTGGGCTGGTACCGCCTACAAGAGGACTGGACCAAGCTCACCGTCAAAGCCCTCCGGGACCTGACCACCCCAGGCAGCGGCCTCCACGAGACCATAGTAGACCTCGTGCTCTGGCGAGCCCGCAAACACACCCGGGGCCAGCCCATCTGGATCCCCCCCATCGAGTGGGGCCAGGCCCTGACGCACGACACCGGCAGCAACGTCACGCGTCGAGGGACCGTACGCCTACGACGGGCCCAAGCGGAGACGGACCACCCGGCGGACCCGAACCACCCGGAGCAGTGGGAACAGGCCACCGCGCGCAACCGCGACACGCCCTCCGCGCCGCCGGCCTCCGCACCCCGGACGACGACCTCCCCCCCCCACCTACAGACAGTGACCACCCCCCGCCGGAGGTCTGGGTTACAGTCCTCGAGCTCGGCCACTACTACGTGATAGCCGCTACGGCTACGTCCCCCGGCCCGCAATGGATCATCCAGGGGACAGACACCATGTTCGCCCCGGAGACCGCCCCACCAGGGGCAGTGGGGGACCCCACCACCCAGCACAGGATCCTCAGGGGTGTCCTCCAGCCAGGGGACACGCCCCCAGCCCGCGCCCTGGCCCAAATCACCTCAGGAAAGGCGGGCTACCACCTGGGATTGGCCATGCTCTGCCTAACCCACTGGATCCAGCGCCACTGGCCACCCACGGGGACCGTGCCCTTGGTTTGGGCCATCCCCACCGCCCACACACAAGTCGAGGCAGGCCCGGACACACGACCAACCCCCCCCCCCAGACCGCAGCAGTCCCTCACCTGCGGGTACCACGCCATCCACAGGGTCCTCAACCGCGCGGGTCTTAGCCCAAAGCTAGCATGCCCCCTTCCCACCACTGACCAAGAGGTCCACCAGATACGAAAGCTCGTCTGCGAAATCCTTGCCGCGGCAGCAGAAGACGGCAAGCTTCTCCTCCAAACCGCCCGGCCTACAACTGCCCACGCAAGCGCGCGGCAAGCGGACACATACACCGGCACAGCACACCCCCCCGCACAATCCCCGCCCATGCCCCCCCCCTCTCGCTGCTCAACCGGAGACCCACACACGCCCACCATCGCGCGCACCCCCGGGCCCCGCGACACGGGCCTCCCCCACCCGCCCGAACACCAGCACACGCCCGCCACACACCCACCCACCGGCCACCCTTCACCGCCCCCCACACTCGACAACCCACACACACCCGCCAAGGGGAGCCCCGCGCCCCGCGGCACGCCCACCCCACCCAGTGGCCCGCCCACGCCCCCCACACACACCCCAGAGGACCCAGGCCCACCCCCCCCGGCCCCTGAATGCAGCCCACGCGAACTGTTCCCCCCCGCGGACACCAACCCACACGACCTCGCACATTGCAGGACCCGGGCCCAGCCGAGCCCAGAAAGAAAAGGCCGCAGCCCCGCGCCTCCCTCCCCCGCCGCTGCCGACCAGATCGGCCCGCCGGGCCGCCAGGTCACGACCGGGCCCCCCCAGCCGCCCGCCCCCAACCTACAACCCGGGGACATGCCCTCCATCCTCCCCGCCGTGGCCGCAGCAGAAGCTGCCGCCCGCAAGCCCGCCCGCATCACAGCCCAACCCGCGTCCACCACCTCCTCCTCGTCCTCAGCCTCGTCCACCTCCTCCACCTCATCCTCCGACCCCCCCCTCCCCGCCAAACTCATCCTCAAGGCCACGGCGAAAGCCAAAGCCGCGGCTGCACGCACCGACCCCCCAACCCCCACACAGGCGACTCAGGCACCCCGGCAACCCACCGGGACGACCCCCGACCCGACATCGGCGCCCTCACAGCTCCGGACAGAGGTACTCCTCAACCTGGAACCGGACCCCAACCGGAAACCCGACCCCAAACCCAAACCGGACCCCAACCCCAAACCCGACCCCAAAACCAAGCCGGCGCCCACGCGAGCACACACAACACCGCATACGCAACGACACAAAACCACCCGACACCACCCCCGCCCGGGCCCTCGCCCAAGCCAGGACCCCCCACCCACCGCAACCCGCGCCCCCCTCCCGCCGGCAGCCACCACCACCGCGGAGACGGCCACCCAGCACGACCCCGTCCAGACCCTCGTCCACATCCCCGTCACCAAGCGCCCCTTCATCCATCCCCCACAAACCACCACCACCGCCGGCCAAACCGACCCAGGGACGTGGGACCCCTCAACCACCGTCACCGTCAAGCCCGGCCCCCAACCCTTCCCCCATGCCCACCACATAGTGCAGCCCCGGGGACTGCCCACGATGCCCAACCCCCCACCCCCACAAGGGGGACCGGAAAACCCACAAGGACTCCATGGGCGATACCCGCAACACCAAACCCACCACTACCCACACCACCACCACCAGCGGCCCCACCACCACCACTACCAACACCACCCCCACCACTACCACTGCCCACCGCCCTACCCCACCGGGCCACAACCCCCCGTACACGAACAGCACCAGCGGACGGGATGGCAGCCACCGAGCGCCCCACCCGCATACCCCACCTACCGCCAGGAGCCACCCCCCCCGTACCAGCCACCACCCCCGTACCAGCCGTACCCCCGCGGCCACCATCCGATGGCCGAAGGGGCCCCATGGACGACGGGGGACCTCCCCCCCCAGGCGGCACCGCGTGAGGCCCCGTACCCCCCCGGCCACCATCCAATGGCCGAAGGGGCCCCATGGACGACGGGGGTCCTCCCCCCCCAAGCGGCACCGCGCGAGGGGGGCCGCCGACGCTTCCGGACTGGCCCGACTCGAGCGACGGGGGCCGGTCCCGCAAACGGCGGCGCTCCCGCTCCCCCCCCGCACGGCACACTCGCCCACGGCGCCCACACTCCCACCGCGCCTCAACCACCCACTCGCGCCGCTCCCGCTCCCCCAGGTACCACCACGACCCCCAGGGACCCCGCTCCCGTCGCTCCCGCTCCCCCGGGCACCACCACGAGCGCCACCGCCGCCCCATGTCCCCCTCCCCCTCCCCCCACCGGCCACCCAGCCCCCGCCACCACCACTCCCGCTCCCCCCGACGCAGCCAGGCACGCCACTGCCGCCCCACGTCCACCTCCCCCTCCCCCCACACGCCCCGCCGGGCTCCCTGTTCCCCCCGCCACCCGTACCCATCCACCACCCCAAGCCCCCGCCACCACCACTCCCGCTCCCCCGGACGCCACCGAGCGCGCCACCGCCGCCCCATGTCCACCTCCCCCTCCCGCTCCTCCCTCCGCCCGTACCCGTCCTCCATCCCCAGCCCCCGCCGCCGCCGCTCCCGCTCCCCCAGGCACCGCCACCCCCGCCACCACCGCAGGTCCACGTCTTCCCCCCGCCGCTCCAGGACCCCGGGCACGGACCCCTCCCCCCCCCGGGCCCCCGCCTACCTCGCCTGGTGGTCTCCCCCCGCTCTGCAGGAGCTCCGCCGCTGGGTGAAATGGGCCGGAGGAGCGGGAAGGCACGAAGGGGTGCACATGGTGAATACCTTCGAGGAGGTGCGCACCCGCACCCCCGCAAACCCCAACGAGGCCGCCCCGGAGGCCATCATGCCGCAAGCGGCATGGGAGGCCCTCCTCCGCGATGCGGTCCAGGGCCTCCGCCCCCCCTACACCCCCCAAGCCCTCCGCCAGCTGCTCCAGGCCACCCACCCCCAAGCCTGGGCCACCGGCGCCCCCTCCCCACCCCGCCCCTCCCGCCACCACCACACCAGGAAGGGGCAGGACAAGGGCAAGGGAAGGGCAAGGGGCACCAAGGACCACACAGGCAAGAGGGCACGGAAGGGCCCCAAGTGAGGGCAGGCACACGCAGGGACAGGGCGCCGGAAGCGACACCACATGGGGGCAGGAAACCACCCAAGAACCAGGAAGGAGCGGGAACGGGGACCAAGACACGGAGGAAAAGGGCACCACGGCAGGCACCACGACCCACACCCAGGAAGGGCACACCACGACGGGGAGACCAGCGCCGCCCCAGCCCCACCAAACACCCCAACACACACCACCGAAGCAAACATCGGACGCCATACGGACCACACCAGCGCACGCCCACCGGCCACCGGAAACCACACGGAGAACGGAGGGCACACCTACACGGGGAGAACGGGCCACACCCACAGAGGAAGCCGCAGGGAACGCCGCCGCACGGCGCACCACCACGCCCTCACCGCCAGGCGACGACCCCGACCACAACAAAGGCCACCTCACAGGCACCGGAAGAAGACGAAAGCACGGCCGCGGCACCCACGACTACGGACCGAAACCCCCAGAGGACACGGGACCAAGGCACAGGCTCCCAGGGAGGGCAACCCCACGGACCGTCACGCGACCACACCATGGGCTATAGAGGCCGGGCTGCGTTACCGTCGCGGTTTGACGCAGAGTATTGCTATGCACTTGGATTGACGGCCGGGGGCTTGATCTCGGCTGGTCTCACGTCCGTGAGGGCGTCCGTCACCAACCTGTTGCGTCCGGTGGAGGAATGGCACTGCGGCGGCACACCGATCCCGTCCATGATGCATTTCGAGCGCCGCAAGGGGAAGTGAAAGGCTGTGATCGATCGCGAAGGCCTTGGTGCTGCTGGACGGTGCCCCCTTCAAGGCTATCTCCGAGCGCCGTGAAGACTGGAAGTGCCAAGATTACTACCGGTGCCCCGGACCCCTGCAGTTCAGCACCGGAGATATGGACATCCCCCTGACCCTGAAGTATGAGCTCATCCCTGCCGGCGGCACCAACCCAGACCCTCATGTCCCTGCCAGCGCAGCCGAGCTGCAGTGAAAGCCTTTCGCCACTCAAACAGCGTTCGGAAGCCACCTCCACCGTCCGACTCCTGATTTCTGTTTGTCTGCCTTGGAGAAGGAACGCCTTTCCTACACCCCGAGTACGCCTGCTTGTCTGCGAGGCCCGGTGAAGATTGAGTCCATGGGTGAGAGTCAGCGTGCACGCCCCAAGGACACCGTGATCATTCAGCAGAATTTCCCGAAGACCTACCCGACCCACACAGGCCAGGCTGACCTCCACTGACCCACCGCGGCACCACGCGAGACCACGGCACACCGCACCACAGCGCGCCACAGAGCAACGCACCACAGCACGACGCGACGCGACGCGGCACAGAGCGGCACAGCACGACACAACTGACCCTAACCTGAGGGACTAACCGAAGCCAGCCACCGCAGACCCGGGAAGGCGCCGCGCCACCACGCCACACACAGGCACCGCAGGCCACACACGGGGCCACAGCGCGCCAGGCGACAACGGTGACGGACCACCCAGAAGATTACAGCCGGCACCGCAGAGGGGTAAGGACACGAACAACCCCAGCCCCCTAACCCAAAACCACAAGCAGCCGCCTGGCGCAGCCGCCCAGCCGGCAGAGGCAGGACCTGACCAGCAAGAAGGGGCGCCGAGCCCACCGTGTACAAAGCCCACCCGACCCATGGGGCCGGAACGAGGACACACAGAACGCAACTGAAGACAGCAGCCCGGAAGACAACACTGAATGCAGGCCAGTGTGTGCGCCAGCCCAGGGAAGGCAGAGGGAGGAACAGGTAAGCCCCCCCCCCCCCCCAAAAAAAAGGAGGGGGGAAGGGGAAAAGGCACGAAAACAGCCCACAGCCGCCAAACCGCCCGCCAACACCACCAGAGGCGGCCAAGGCCCCCCCCAGAAGGCAACAAAAAAAAAAAAAAAAGGGGGGACCCGCACAGAGGCACAGGGGGACCACCCACCCAAAACCGGCAACACCAAGCCAGTAACAGCGGACCACGGGGAAAAGGGACACGGAAAAAAAAGAAAAAAAAAAAAAAAAAAGAGAGCCACCAGCCCAGCCCGAAAGAAAGGGGATGGAGGGACAGGGACCACAAAGCCCGGAAAAAAAAAACAAAAGAAAAAACCAAAGCGCAAAAAGAAAAAAAAAACCACACCCCGACAACCCAGCCAAGAAAGGCTGGGCACAGGCGAGACCCAGGCCCAACACACACGCCCACACCGCGCGCCGGAACCGGAAACGGCGGGGGGCAGGCGGGGCGCCCACGAAACCACACACGTCCCAAAAGCAGGCCGAAACCGGAGCCAAACCACGAACACCACAAACAGCCGACACTAGAGGGACAACACCACAAACCGTGCCCAAACACACCCACCCAAGACCCCAGCCAGGACTGGCGGGGTTAACAAAACCCGCACCCAACCGCCAACCGGACCCAAACACAAACGCCACACAACAGTAGGAAACCCAGTGCCCACAGCCCGGGCACTGAGGCAGCCCGTGCCATGCAGGTGACCCGGCCAAACGAGATCCGGAGCCCGGGGGTAAGGCTGCATCCTAAGGCCTGCGCTGCTTTGGGACTCGAGGCGGAGCGTGCGACACCCAAGCGCCTCGGAACCCTAGTACCAAGAACGTGCATGCACGCCTTGGGAACGGGATACGCCAGGAAGTCCGGTGAACCCCTAGGGTTCCGCCCAAAGGAGGGGACGTGCGCAAGCACGGGGGCACACCCTCCCGGCGAGACAAGCATGTCACGCTGGCGGCGATCAGCCCTCCCGGCGATTCCCGGGGCCGCTTTGTTGGGGGCCAACAGTCAGGTCTAGCGGGAAGTAAGCCGCCTCCCCTCTTCACGCGCGAGGCCTCTTCCTGTTCGTCACAGGGGCGACGCCAGGGGGAACCATGGGGCGCCTCTCCACGACCGAGTGCACCTACCTACCTACCTGTGACCCGCCCCCCCGCCCCAGCCGCCGGCTCACATGGGGGCCGCGAAGAACAAGCGGGCCCACGCCTGCGCACCGGGACGCCGCACAGATCGTACCCAGAGAAGCCGGGTGAGCACGAACCGGAGTGGTTTGGGGGGCCACGCCCCCCATGGACAGCACAACGCCAGTGACGCCCGCTTTGTTGCCTGCCCAGGGAAGGCAGAGGGACGGACAGAGGCAGAGCGACCCCCCGCCCAACAGGCCCCGCCCCGGCCGCACAGCCGGAGGAAACGGCGCACGCCCCCCCCCCCCCCGGACCCGCCCCCCAGCATAAGAACGCCATGGACCCGCCCCGCGGCGCGCAGCCCCCACGGGGACAGAGCAGGGCCCCCACACCCGCACGCCCGCGCCCACAACGCGGACCCCGACAGCCCACCCAGTGGACGGGCTGTCGGGGGAGGAGGAGCGCAAGACCCCAGACGCCCCACGCAACGGTCGAAGGCACCCCCCCGGGGACGCCCTGCCGCCGCCCCCACAACCCCAAGCCAAGTAGGGGGGAACCGGGACCGGACCGCCCCCCCCCCAAGCACGCCAGACGGAGCAAGGGACCGGGGCAGGACACGCGGAGGGGCACGGACCATGTGGAACGGCCCTACCAGCGCCCAGTGCCGGCACCACGCGAGATGCGCGCGCCACACCACCCAGCGGGGGGGGGGGCGGACATCGCGAGAGCGCGGGCGCACACACACGAAAGGGACACGCGGGGACTACCGGAAGGGCAACCGGACCGAGCACGCGGAACGCACAGACCGCATGGAATGGCGTACCAGCAAGCGAGGGTAAGGGACACCCAGACGGGACGGCCCGCCACACGCAGCGCGGAACGAGCGGGTCGGGGAGGGGGAAACGAAAGAGACATGACGCCAGGTGCCGGCCCGAACCCCCCCGAACCGGCCGCGAGCGCCGCACACACACAGACGGGGCACTGCGCCCGCCAAGGCAGTAGTGGCGCACAGCGCCACGCCCCAACCCCTAGGCTAGGCAGCCTCCGCGCCAGCCCAAGGGGGTCCCACTGGCGACAAGCCAGTAGCACGGGCCCGGCGGCGCCGGCGCCCCGGGCGACCACGCATCAGGGGGGCGAAGCAGTGGGTAAGCGCCCGCAGCCACGGCTGCGAATTGATGCACTGACCGGGGAGTGGCGAAACGGGGACGCCGGGGAAGGACGAGGCTCCGAGCTCTGTGAACCCGGGGGACTCCGCCACCAGGCAGGAGGTGCGTCTTGGAGGGCCCCCCACTAGGACCCGGTGGGGAGGATATCACCTGGCCCGACCAAGTGGCCCCCCGGGGCCGAAAGGCGTCTAGTACCCGCAAAATCAAACCACAAACCACAAACCTGTTACTGAACACCAGTGGAGTACGCCCAGGAAAGTATGTTTTTTTTGCAACGAGAATCCGTGCCATTTACTAGTTAAGTAAGTTTTCTGACTCGGCAAATAACTTTGAGACACACCGACGCGCTTTACTCCGCATCCGCGTGGGCTCGGGAATGGGGATCTCAGTGACGGCAATGTTGAATGAAAGTTGAACGGCAAGATTGACTAAGTCCAATAAACGTCGAAACAGGTGTTGTTATGTCGTTCATGCTTGAAGAACCGGAACGTGTTGAGTGCCTTTAACAGCTCCCGGTCGTGCAAACTACAGGCAACCCGAAGATCACACAAGTGAGCATCGGAGCAGCCGGCTGTGAGGTTTTGGTTCAACCCAACGCATCGTTGAGCCAAGGTTGAGCCGAAGTTGCACCGAAGTTGCACCGAAGTTGCAGCGCACGCCGCCGAAGCAACGCCGCAGCCCAGGGAACGCCGAACGAACGCCAGAGCAACGCCGAAGCAACGCGGAGGTAACGCCGAAGCAACGCAGAAGCAACGCCGAAGCAACGCCGCAGCAACGAAGCAACGCCGAAGCACCGCGGAAGTAATACGAAACAAATGAAGTAATGGGTAAGAGAGAGGTGTGAATTTCCGGCTTGTGGTGCTAAGTGGAATGCAACATAGGAAAAAAAACCAAAACAAATTTGCACAGCTCCTCCAGAAAATTGCAGTTCCAGTTTCCAATGTTGGGTGAACTTTGTATTCGTGGGGCGCCATTCGGAGTACAGCGACACCATTGAGGTCGGCGGGTAACATGTAAGACAGATATTTGGTAGTGGTCTTCCTGCCTGCCGGCGAGTGTGTGTTGGGTAGTGTCTAAGTTTGTTTTCAGATATAAGAAATTTTGTTTTGTTTTTCTCTTTCGCAGATGTTTTTAAGGAAATGAACAAAAACAAAAACCAGCGCACAAAAGAAGCAAGATAGCAGAGCCCGACAGCGCAACACCACACGGCAGCACAGCACCACAGCACACAGCAGCAGGGAGCACGACACCACAGCAAACCACACCAAAACACCAAACAACAGGGCAGCCGCCCATGCGGCCAGACAGGGACACCAGCGCCAACACACGCCACCAGAAGACAACACCAGGCAGACAGACCCTCCAATAAACACCCTAAAACAGCCGACAATACCAGGCACCAACCAACGCCAAAAATGCAGAGGAGCAAGGCACAGGGCAACACAACGCAGGCACACCGGCACGGCAAACCACAGCACCACAACACGAAGCACAGCACTGCAGCAGACAGCAGCCCCAGGAACACTGGCCCAGAGGAACACTGGGCCAGCGCAGCACAGGGCCACATAAAATGCACAGCGATCAGGCCCAGCACCGCAACACACAACACACAGCACGGCACACAGGGCACCGCACACAACCAAAGGAAACAGCACAGGGCACCGCACACAGCCTAATCAAACAGCACAGCAAACAACAACACAGCAACAACCACCAAAACCGGTACCTAATAGAGCATATAGCAAAGTTGAAACAAAGTTGCAATCAGCCACATTAGGGGGTAGCGGAACCACCACAAAGTTTACCAAGTTGTAATGCAACTTTGATGCAAGTTAGAGATTCTCAACAGGAATGCAACTTTGGGTGAGATGCGATTTTGGTTGCAATTTTGAAATTGCATGCTCTGGTGCACGGCACACCTTTTCTTTGTAATTTGAAGGTCCAAAACCAGTTCCACCGCACGTTGAGGAGAAACTTGGAAGGGCTGCCGCCTACGCGGGGCATGGAGCAGCGTAGCAGCGGGGATAACTTGGTTCACCACACGTTTAAGTAGATTTTTGGCCCGGGGACTACTTCCGAAAGGTTCCACAAGTTCCTTGGTAAGACCCCGGTCTTCCAATCTGGAATAGTAGATTTTGTGGCATTTTGGGCCCCGGCTAGGCATTACAATCCTGGAAAGCACAAAAAAGCAACAAGTTGGTGCCATTTGATAATAACTCTTTTTCACCTCATACAATTTTGAATGGTGTGCTAAATTGAGGAAGGTTTTCACTAAGTTGACCTCAACATTCATTTGGGCACTTTATGTCAAACCGTGCCCCTAGGGATCCACAGTTCATTCTTGCTGATTACGACTTGATGTGGAGAAGTGAGAAGGTTTGATAATCTGACGTCCATCAATTTTTTCTTTGGTCTCCGTCAGGCAGGCAAGGCATAGAACCGCTACCGGAGCCCACGGAGTGTGTTGCCGTGTCCAGAAAGAACCAAACTCAGGCATAATTCAGGCAGATTCGGGGTAATCTTGTCTCTTTTGGTCTGTGCAATTTCAGAAATTTGGCTACTCGTGCAGATGAACGCAATTGTATATACAAAAAACGCTGCGCAGCGAGAACGATGTCCTTGATTAGTGCCCTACTAGGTGTTGATGAAATCCTGCAGGTTTTGGTTTTTCAAAACAGAACCAAAGCAGCAAGTAGAGCAAGAACAGAAGGTGGATTGAATCAATGAATAGTATCACAGAAGGCCTGCAGATAGACAAAGCAGGCATAAGTACGAAGATTCAATCACAAATGGATAAAACAAACGATTTTATGTAAAAGCTGGCATGACTCTAGCCTGCAAATTAGGGTGAAGCACTTCATGTGCACTCTTTTGGATGAAATGGAGCTGGTAAGGAATGTGGGGTTAAGAAGTTAGGCCAGACGCACAATATGACTTGGTCGTGCAACTGAATTCAGAAACAGTTGAAACGTAGAACCACAATAAGTGGTCGAATCAGTTGAGTATAGGGGTCTTGAGGTGGGGGCCCCTAGGCTTAACCTACAAGGCCTTAGGCATGAAATGCCTACTTTATTTCGGTATAACCTCCATGAAGGAGGATACCTCCGCTCAGTTGAGTGGTAGGGGTGAATCTCAGGGGGGGCTAGGGTTATAACCCTGGTTACTTTGAGAAAGTGTACTTTAAGCTTTAAAAGAGAAATAAAAATGCTTAAGTAAATCTTAGCATCAACAAAAGGGTTTTAGGGGGGGCTTGGCCTGGATCTCTACCCCCAAGAAGGACATGGCAGTGACTTTTTTCAACTCCCCCCTGGAGTACTAGTTGATCAAGCTAGTAGGACCAAGGAACAAGGCTCAAATTTCCCAAAAGTTACCTCAGAAAATGCATTAGACCAGTCAAAGACATTCCCATCAGTTCATAGAAGCCTATCGGACTGTAGGTACCCTTGAAAAACAGTGTAATATACAGTGAATGATGCCCCTTCGATGGGGCATTCCTCAAAAGTCGCCAGCGTGAGGCTAAACTTTTTGGTAGCGATTTGGGGGTAGTGGGGTTTGAACCCAGGACTCTCTCCCTAGAGCACACATGCTAACCCACCAGGGTACAATCGAACACTCTAATGCGGACGACGATCGCTGTATAAACAGCGTTTTGGTAAACTTCCTGACCAAGGGCCGAGGCGGAGCAATACTCCCAATGGAGGGCACAACCCTTCAGGAGCTGAAAGAAATGGAAAATGCAACCAACAGGGAGTGAATCTTGTGGTTTAGCGAAAGGGGTAGCGATTTAAGAACTCAACTCGCTAAAAATTGACGAAACGATGTTGGAAATCCTCATCTTCAGACCAACACCTAAAGTCGCAGACAAGCACAACAGAAGCGAACTCCTGAAGAGAGTTGCGCAAGGGTAAACCGCTCCGAAAAGAGAAGGTACGAGCCGTAGTTTTTAAAGTTTATTGGAAGAAATTTTTGCACGGTTGCCTCAAAAAGTTCATAAAACTTAGGAAAAAGTATTGAACAGAAACCCACACCACAGAGCAGGTGAACAGCCCACCTCTCAGGTATGTTAGTGTCAGGTCACACGCATGCATTGTGTTTGTGGTGGTTGCTTCCTTAAAATGCTAGAGTTGTCACCGTCGTGTTCGTTGGGGTTCGGGTGTTCACTTTCTTTGCTCTGCACAGGTGGAAACTGAAATGAAAGGTATGCGAAACGAAGGCAGCGAGCAGCACGCACGTAGGGTTAGTGTATGCGCTGTGCTCGCGATGCATGTGCCTAATCTAGGCATTCACACGTTGTGTCGCTTTGCATGTGCCCCAATCCACCCTTTCCTTCTCTACACAGGTCAGAAAGGAAAGTGCTTGCTCGTGTTTGTGTTGTCGTAGCGTTAAAACAGGGTTGCTTAAAACGCTTGGGATTGTTTTGCGCTGTGCAGTGCGCCATTTCCTCTCCTTGTTCTGTAGGAAACAAGGTAAGAAAGGCATGCATGACACACAATGCATTAATCGATTAGGGATGTTTGTAACTCCCCGTAGGGTTGTTGAACGCTTAGGGTAGTTTTGCGTTCGTGTTCCCTTCGGCATTCACATGGTGCGTGGTGAGTAAGGTAGGTAACCCCAGGAGGAGCTCACCTTTTGGTTGAGTGACGCGCTGATTGCTTGTTAATGGTAAATAGTTGATGAAAAAGTTTAGTCATTCGCCTCCCTTCCCTTCATACACACGAGCAATTAGAGTGTTATAGGCCACGCGTAGTACACACGGTATAACTCTTGCGTAGGCTACCCAGGGCTCCGCCCTACGTTCTATAAGAGAACCGGCGGAGTACTTAACCTTGCTTGCTTGCGGCGTGGTTAGAGGACAGCGTATTATAGGTCAGCCTAAGAAGCGTATAATACGTGGAGGCTGGCTTGGTTCCTCAGCCGCTAACCAGGTCTCCCCTGCCTTTGCTTTACAGGTGGGAGAGGGCAGGGTGATTGGTGCAGCTGCAGTTGCCTTCAGCGACTTTGAATTTCTCTACCCATGCTAAAAAGGGCGCTGATCACACAATCAACAACCTCTACCTCAGCCGTGAGTGGCGGGGACAGTCCGATCCCTTCAACATACACACTGGGCACGCAAACTGAGCACTCCTTCCCTCCAAGCACTGACAGGGAAACGTGTTTTGACGTCCCTGTTAGGCCACAGTCGCTTAGTAGCGCTGTGTTCTCTTGTAATTTCACAGGGGGGCCAGTAGGGCCAGTGACTCGTTCGTCATGAACACCCAGTAATGTGTGTAGGTGTGGGGGTCAGCAAGCCTGGTAGGGACTGAGTGCGGTTGTGCTCACCCTGCCTTCGAAGGCTGGTGCTGGCATTAGTGAGTGTAGTGTAGTGGTGTCTCCTGTCCGGCGTGCTTTTCCTCGTGGGCAGGGGAGTGTGTTAGCTTTTGGCCCTTAGCCAAAATGGGCATTTTGTATGCCCTTAGCACACTTGGCCACCCTTCCCCTGTAGTAATTAGGGCTTTTGCCGTCTTCCCCGAAGGATAGGCGCCGGCACAGAAATCGGGTGCCATAGGAGTGGTAATAGTACCCGATTAGGACCTTCGGTTCGACGTCAGCGAAGCCCGGTCTCCGGGAGCCACGCCGGGGAGTGAAGGTAGACACATACAGACATACGTAGCACACTTAGGGGTATGGTAACGCTGTAAGGAAGGGTAGAACCCCATGGGTCTGGACCAGTCAGGTGTCCTAACTGTGGGCACGCTTGTCCCCGAGGAGAGTGGACACACCTTGTTGCTGCTGCTCCCACAGCGCCCGACGAACGTCGTATCGCCAATCACCTGCATATGACCGGCAAACTAGTAAACGACACTACTTGACACTTAGTACGAACGAGACTTGATACTGACGAAGATGCACGACCACGGCACGGTCACAGTACCTGGCTGATACTGCCGTTGCTCCTGCTGCTCCTGCACTACATCCTGCATCGTACCTGTACTTGTATATTGGCAAAGGATGACGAGAGAGGAAGCGCGCCTCGAAGTTAGTGACCCGCTATCCCATCACCCGCCTGTGGCTCTCCAATGCCAGTATGTGTCAGCGTGCGACATTGGAACTAGCAACCCACATTCACACATAATATGAAAGAAAATGCACAACCACAACACGGTCACGGTACCTGGCTGATACTGCCGTTGCTTCTGCACTACTCCCTGCATCGTACCTGTACCTGTATATTGGCAAAGGCAAAAATAGAACGAGAGAGGAAGCGCTCCTCGAACATTGTGACCCGCAATTCCATCACCCTCCTGTGGCTCTCGGACCACATGGTCACGTACCTGCCCGCTCCTGCTCCAGGTGCGCCCGCCGAACTTCGTATCGCCAATCACCTGCATATGACCGACAAATTGACAAACGGCCTTATTTAATGCGGAGACCCCCGCAATCCCACATAATATGAAAGAAAATGCACAACGACAACACGGTCACGGTATATGCCTGATACTGTTATTGCTCCTGCTGCTCCTGCACTACTCCCTGCATCGTACCTGTACCTGTATATTGGCAATGGCAACAGTAGAACAAGAGAGGAAGCGCTCCTCGAACCTAGTGACCTGCAATCCGATCACCCGCCTGTGGCTCTCCGATGTCAGCGTGCGACGTTGGAACTGGCAATCAGGGAGGGGGAAACGGGGAGCAATCACCAGCCTGGGGCTCTCCGACCACATGGTCACGTAACTGCCCGCTCCTGCAGCTGCTGCTCCCACCTTACTTCGTTCCGCCGATCACCTGCATATGACCCACAAATTGACAAACGCGGACCCCCCCCCGCAATCACACATGATATGGAACAAAATGCACAACCACAACATGATGACAGTACCTGGCTGATACTGCCGTTGCTCGTGCACTACTCCTTGCATTGTACCTGTATCTGTACCTGGCAAAGGCAAAAGAAAAACGAGTGAGGAAGCGCTCCTCAAACTTAATGACCCTCCTGTGGCTCTCGTGTCGCAGCGTGCGACGTTCAAACTAGCAATCAGGGACTGGGGTAACCCAATCACACCTTGGGTTTTTAACTGCTGTTTTCTCAGAGCAATTCGGCTCCGTCGCTGCGCCTGCTTGCTGCGATCTGTACGATCTGTACAGGGGGGAGGCAGGCTGACACACCACACACCCAAACATACATACAGACCAAACACAAAGACACAGTGGTATGTGCATCATTACTCGAGAGAAGAAACAAAGACAAGACACACCGTGCGTCTTGAGATGCTCCTGCTTTTGGTACTTTTCGGTCAACGGTATCTGTAGACCGCATTTTTCAAAAACCCACATTATACTGTGCAGGCATATACGGGCGTGTTGCCTTTCTTCCCTGGGTTACGCACAAACAACACAGAAAGAAGGTTTCTGCCGGCAGAACAGTCAGTACCCCCCCCCCCCACGCATCCCGCGTCACTGCATCCACGCAGAAACAATGATACTGTGACTCAGATTCATTCCACCGTGAAAAACCAGGATGATGGCCGTTTTTGGAATAGGTGCGGCGAAAGGTGTTTGGGTCTGTCACCGAATTCCTGCATTCGGAAATATTTCTGTATGTAGCCCTCAAATGTATCAAACATTGTCTCGACACCCTTTCTTTGTGTTATTAAGTCGTGTAAATATTTTTCCTCTTTAATCAGGTAGTCATATGGCATGAATCCCTTTTTGACAAGCCAGATGAGTAACAAATGCACCTTCGATTCGTCAGATTTGAAAACATACTGATCGTGCACCAGTCCTGCACCCTTGGTCTCATTGTGGAAGGCATGATTCTTTGATAGTCCATGGAGGAAATTCTGATACGCTATTTCCAACTTATTGTACCCTTCATCAACACTGAGTTGCGAAAAACATGTATTGTCCATATATTGGAACAGTCCATGTGCCATTTAATGATGCATGACGTTGCAGAGTAGCTTCGTATCTAGTGTCCTGCTTCTTAACAATACGAGTATTGCCTGGTTATAAGCCAAAAACACACCCGGTCCTGTGTCTGACTCCGGTTCCCTCGCCATGTCAGATACTTAAAGACTGGGTGGCCCCGCATTGCGCTGTACAACATATGTCTTTTTTATTCGATGAAAATCTTGCAGTTGTGTCGTATCTATATCAGAGTTGACGAAAAATATGTTCATGGCCATCAAAGCCTCAAATACATCAGGATTAGTGACAAATTGATCCACAAGCGCTTTCACAATACTGAGACATGTCAACTTCTGAGACTTGTCAATCGCGTCCATAGATATTGGCAAAAAGGGCCGTTTAGCCCGAAAAGAGATCGGATTGGGGTAGAGTGCCTTCACCAGAGGATGCAACAGTCCATCAACGATGTCAACATACGGTTCCCTTCTGTCTACTGAATGTTACTGTCTTGTCATCCACATCCCAATTTCTGCCCGTGTCCCTTCGTCCAGATGTGTGGGTGATGCATCCCTATGTCGCCTGATGTCTGCATCGATGTGTCTTTCTGTGTAGTATGCTGGGTAGTCCCACCAAGCATTGGTAGCGGGTATCATTGATGCAATGATGACTAGCACCATGATTCGAATTGACCAGTACCCCCTTGAGACAAATTGTGAATATACCCCTCGCAACTGATGCTGCACAAACTGCTCAATTGCAACAGCATCCGGGAGTACAGAATGCTTGGCTTGGTAAGCTGACACAAAATTAACAGTCAGTTGTACCAGGTCACTCTTCAAATCAACCCCATCACACATCTCCCGGCAAATGTGTCTCAGACAAAACACAATGTTTGTTGCTGCGGCACAGTTTCTCTAAATGCTTCATCTGTCAACACCTCTGTCTTGACATTATTAGGAGCCGCGAAAATTTGGCCATACTTCAATTCCCGCGATGCCACAGGATAATTGTGCCATTCGCAGTAGATGCGACCTTTTGTGCAGAAGGCTAAGCCTTCAATGGATACAATGACAGGGCGGGAGGTTACTTTACCGGTGGCATTTTGTGTAGAATTCATTGTGACTGAAGATCAGTGCATCAAAGTGTTTCAAATTGGAGCGGGACCTCCTTTTGAAAAAATAGCACGCTATTTCCGGATCTAAAAAATCATCTTGCCAGATTGTTTTTTGGGGGGTTCAGGCACTGGTGAAATCAAGGATCACGGCTGTGGGATGTCATGATTGTTCGACAAAGCGAGTTGATGGCGGACATAACACGTAGTGGGGATTCTGATACCAGGAAATGCAGCCACACATCCAAATCAAGGGAACGGCAGCACATTCGAAGGCAGAAAATTCACAGATCGATAGCATGACGTCAGTGGATATGCGTGTGAACTGATCAAATCCATTTGATGTAAAAGAAAATTGGTACAAACAGGCTGTCATCATGAGGAAATGGCTCCAAAGCTGCAACCTGGAAAGTGCTTGAAGGGTGCCAACGGTGCGCCCCAGTCATTTGCACCAGGTGATACAAGCAGGCTTACTGTTTGCTGAAAGCAGTCACAGTGAGGCAGTGAATTACTGAATGTTGCCAGCTGTAAGAGCATTCTGTTGTTAGAACATGACATAGTATCAGTACACAATAGTGATTGACATCTGCGCCTGCCTTATGCTACGGACGGCGGAAGATGGTAATTTGTTGGTGTCCTGTGGGATGCTTGACGTATGCCATCTGTTTTCAAGTTGCCTGGAGTCCCACGTAGCGCCGGTTGACAGGATGATTGAGTAGGAATTCTCCTGCCATGCCATGCCACATATTCCATTGTCGCAATTTTTCTGATATATATAATGCCTGACACTTGCACTTCCATGGTCACATGCATACAACATGGCTTCTTGCACCACATCCTTATCTTCGCTATCGAACATACAACAAACAGCGCCGTTGGACAGTGTTGGCGTCTTCGTTCAACAACCTCACCAAGCGTGCTGTCGGCCCTCTTCGGTTAGTTGATATTTTCCACCAGACATTGTGACGAACCCCGCAGAGCGGCGTCGTTGAGGGCTGTGTGTAGTTGTTGCCGCACGTTGCCCGGTAACCACATGCAGGCTTGGCCCTGAGCGCCCGGTATGGCGGCGCCACCCGTACCTCGGCAGCACAGCAACCGGACCATCCATTCCACCTTTTGTACCTGTGCGGGACTCCGCATATCCAGCAGAGCCTGTTGCACCCGCACAGAGTAGGGATGGACATCCCCCTCCTCATTATCGGTTCCACGCCCCCATACTCCGGGAAGGGATCACCTTCTGGGAACTGTAGATGGGATTTGTATCTGGGGATAATCGCCATACTGAAACAAAGCAACACTGCAAAACGGGAGAAAAATTTCACCAGCAAAGGCAACACAGATGCGTCCACTGATGGCTGAGGGCGGGGGGGGGGGGTTCATTCCTCTCCTGTAAGACCGAGCGGCTAAAAAAATCTGGCATGAAACCGCGACCAATTTGGATTGCTCGCTGTACGCAGCTGAAAATGCCTCGTAAGAGTGCGAAACAACCTGCGTGTTGCAGCAGTTGCTGAAACGTTCACAGCAGCGGAAAAGGAAAATTACTTTGTCTATTAGGTAGGTTGGGGCTGTAATAACAGTCAAGGTATCCAATCGCCTGGTGGCATTGTGAGGATCTGCACCTATACAGAATGTATGAAGAAAAAGACTGGACGAATGAACAGATGCAACGCTACGAATGAAAACAATGACATTTGAAAATGCCACAACTGCTGCCTTGCCGTTGGTTTTGTATAACACGACAAACACCATGCGTACACGTACAGGCAAATCACATTATGCACTGAAGCAGGCCACAAAAATTCCACATGGCAGGCAAAAGGACTTTTTCAAGCACCCAGACTGCATTACGCAAGCAAGCGGTATCTGCCCACATGGTCAACGGAAGACAAGATGCAAGCACCCTGACTGCATCGGACGGGGGGGCGCTATGTGTTCACATGGCAGACGAAAAGACTTTTGCAAGCAAACCAAGGTTATACTACCAATGCGAGCGGTAGCTGCCCCCACGGTCAGCGGAAGACGAGATGCAAACACCCTAAGTGTATCCGACAGGCCAGCGCCATCTGTCAACATGGCAGACAAAAAGACTTTTGCAAGCACCCAGATTGTATTGCCAACGCAAGCGGTATCTGTCTTCATGGCAAGTGCAAGACAAGATGCTCAGTTTCTGCCTCATTGGACAAAAGGCTACAGAACGGTACCATTTTTGCAGGCTGCACAATGGTTGGCAGGAGAGGTTGTTGCAGGTTTACTCTCTGCAGCAGCTGCAAACGGTACAGGGCCAGAACAGAGACCATTGAAATGAAGGTATTGGACGTTCTGAAAATTTGTTTCCCGGGAATACAGTACAGCAGCTACAATTACTTAGCGGGCAAATTCTGCCCTGCGGCAGGTGGGTGTGGCGGAGCGTACCCAGACCTGTACATATTCACGGGGGATAGGGTGGTTTTCATCGAGATTCACGAAGATTGTCACGCACAATACGATAGCAGCTGTGAACTCGCACGGTATGATGCACTACAGTATGGCAGTGATCACATCAAGCCGAGTGTGTGTATACTCTTTAACCCCGGAACTAGGGACAGTGTGTTGATAAGAAGATGTGGGGTACTTGTACAGATGATGAGGAACTATGTCAACACACCACTTCAACTAGATGTTGCGCCAGTCATAAATGTTTGTTTTTTGTCTTACACTCAAGCTGACAAATAGCATATATCAGCCATGAGAAGTCAGGCAGCGAATATACTCAACATGTGGGATTACAGGACTCCTGTTACCGATATTGACATTGTGCAATTCTGCAGTTCCGCGAAGGCCTGGTCAAACAATTTAGGTCAGGGCTAGGGTCACCAGGCTGGTCAACCGGGCCTACCAGCAGCAGCACGCGCGGAACAGGTAAAAATCAGAACTCCGTTGTGGTGCTTAAGATTCGAGTGAAACCTTTGTGGATGATGGGTGTGAAGTACAATTACACAAGGTTTTGGGCAATAGGTCGGAAAATACGATGCAGAATTGGGCATCAGTCTTCGTCGCTACATCCCCTTCCACCCGACCTGCCAACTCGGAAGCATTTTTTCACCACATAGCACATGGGTGCTCCAAATTCAGATAAAGGGGCCAGTTCTTTTGCGGACCCAAATATACAGATACACGGACACAAACACAACACAGATAGTTGCACTGATTGCTGCACAGGAAGGGGTATACTGGTAAGTTGCATGCCGCCTTGATAACACTTGCACGCATTCGCTGTTGGAACACCAGATAGAAATACCGATGGTCGATGTAATCAATGCTCAGAGCTACTTTGTGCAAGGTACTACTGTAAGGTTCCCGGTTTCAACGTTGCCATCCATATATACTAGCGGTTGTGATTTATTGCCAATTTGGGTGTTTTCAGCTTCAAACGGCCGTCGCCAGCCGGGTGATATGCGCGATATTAGACCTGAGTCTAGACATTGCGAAAGAAAACATGGGGAAGTGCAGGTGACCCGGTCACCTACCTACCTATCTCCGAAGCAGTATGCACCAAATGAGACATTGCCAGCGTTCAGACAGTTGCTTCAAACAATAACAGCAACTTATTTTTGCCTGTCTTCAGCACCCATCGACTTTTGGTCTGATCCTGCCATACTCTGTCGATTGCACGCTGTGGCAGCCAACTGACCCATCGGTGGAGATCCACACTTGCAGCACCTGCTTCTTTGTTTTTATATCCTTGGTCGTCTGTGAAAGGAATCATCATGACTCATAATAACGTGCCGGCACAAAGTGCTCAATGAGCACCTACCTGCTGTAGCACCTAAACTTCAACACATGACCGTTGGTCGACGTGAGGGTTTGGACGCGAGGAACCAGAAACATTGGTACACGGAAGTGATTGGAGAAGTTGCATACCTGTCTTTAGACGTCAACATGGCCTGTCTTGAGCGCCTAATGGTACATTACAATGTAGCTGATGCGGCTCGTCCGGGATGATACGGCCCCAGTGCTTGTGCTTGATGGGATTGATGGGATGTAATGCTGGCCTGGTCCTGATCCACCTTGACCCCTATTTCTTTTCCTGGAACTTGCAGTCGACGCGGGCAAAATACTTGAGTGTGGCGTAATCCGCAAACACAAACTTGAAGCGGTTCAGCTACACGGAGGTAACAATGAAGTGATGTTTCTGATAGGGTGTCCTTCCCTTGTCGCACCATGGCCTGCTGTCACGCCACACGCCCTTGGATCCACGAAATTTGCCCTTTTCTGTGATCCATGGAGAAAAAAAAACGAGTTCAAAAAGGGCTAACTGCGGCAAAGAAGTGGCCACTTTTGGAATCTTTGTCGTTGCACCCTGCAATCAGAAATCCGACCACGGCTGGCATACCTGATCACACTTATCTGACGAAAGGGTGCTCGATGTGAATAAGGTATACATAACAGAAACAACAGTTACACCCATAGAGCCTTGGCAAGGTGGTACAATCAAAAGCTAAAGCAACCAGTGTCCGTGTGCTCGGTATCACATACACGCATGTCATTCGTATAGGTGCCACGACGGGGGTTCCGTCAAGGACAGATCTGCTCGTGGGGAATAGGGTATGTGTTGTCCATTGATCAGGCAGTTTTTTGTGTAGGGACCGATATACGATGTAAAGACGCAATTTGGACCCTCGTTGGCGGCACTGTACGTGACCAAAGTGTTGCCACCGACCACCTGTGACCCCTGTGCAGTATGAGTGCCGGGGCACTTTTCTCTCTTGATCGTCTTATCCTTTTGCATTCTCGCAAGAAGATTCAAACAGTCTTGTAATGGGTCTACAAATGTAGAAGATACTCTTATCTATTTTGTGTCCAAATTTTTTGTAGATTATGCATTTTTTTTATAATATGGGCTGCTGAATGGCCTGCAAAATTCGCGGACGGAAAATTCCAGATGGCAGCCGCGCATCGCGATTATTGTGCGTAGATTTAAATTTTTGATGTGAAGAAAACTTAGATAACATCTACAGATTTTATAATTTTTCTAGGTTTTATACTATTCTGAGTGTTTTGTAAATTTTTCGGCATGTTTAGGACGGTGTGCTGTGTTTTGCACAGGCATGTTTGTAGATCACGTCTAGTGATCTAAAATGCCTTGGAGTATTTGGATCAGTGCATCTGCTTCAGTGTTCATGGGAACAAGGGTCAAGGAATAGACCTCAGCCAAGACCAAGTTGGGTTGTATTACAATCTACAAACCTGCGTCGCAACCACCTGCCCAAGGACAGTGATGGCACTGACGTGCATCTTGGCATAGCCGGACCGTTCACAGCGCCTCAACGACGCTACACGTTGCGCCCTGTGTGCTGCATAGCGACCTGCTCCTTTTGCGCTGCACACTTGGGCTGAATGTGGCTGCCGTCGTGGGTGTCGGCCACTGCAGCCTTCAAGGACAGGGTTTGCTCAGAGACGCGGCTGTTGGACAACACCATTTTGGATGATCAGGGTTGTGAGTCCCTTGAGGAGTTGCTGCTTGAAGATGACTGGCGTGCGGCAGTGGAGGTACGGGTGTATGAGGTCTGTCAGCTTCGCCGGGCAACCTTGTTGGGTGATAATCCTCTTTCTGCTGTCTTCTGTGAGGCCCTGAGGCTGAATCGACCTGGCCGCAACGCGAAGACTCTGCGTGACCTTCGAGAAGAGGTACAGCGCCTGCTGCAACAGTACGCGCTCGAAGACATTGATTCTTTAAGTCGTAGGTTGCGTTGCTTTGTGCTGGAGGAGCCGTCCTTGTTGAACTGGGTATACCACTCTCGAGCCCCTTTGGTTGCGCGTGATTTGTGGCGTGAAAGACAATACTGCTTGCGAGAACCGTCGTGTGGGATTAATGCCGTGTGTGTCAGTGAGGTGCATAAAGCCGTGTTACGCCGTGACTGGGCCTGGCTTAGCGCGCATGGCGTGCTCTATGGTGCGGCTGCTGAAGTTGTTGATGCTGCTGAAGAAGCTGCTCGTCATGTGTTGGAGTTTGAGGAGCATGGCGAAGTGATGAAGTTGTTGTCTGTGGAGAAACCTGTTCGGCGTTCGCGGAGGGGTACAAGATCAGCTGCTGTGGCTGCGCGGCGGCAGCAGCAGCGCAAGCAAGCTGGCGCGATGCGTGCCCTGGGTGATTGTGATCTCGATTGAGAAGACTCTAGACAGTGCAGACGGCGTCTTGGTGGAGGCGGCCTTTGCTGCTCGCTGGAGGCGTGTTCCTGAAGTTTGCTGCGCACCAGGTGGTCATGGTGGATGCGGCCCTTTGCTCACGGGTCCTGACTGCGTTTAACTGGAGGACAGTTTGTGCTGGGTGTGTAAGCCTTCGTTAAGAGCGAGTGGTTCCCTTTTTTTTTCGTGATTGACTTATATATAGTTGAATGTAGGCTAAATCTACTGTATGTGAAATCGCGACTTTGCGCAGAGGTGTTTTTGCGTCTCAGCAGTGGTCTAAAAGGCACTGCCTATACGTATGCGTTGTGCAGTAGACCTTTGTTTTGGTTGGTCGATTTCTTTTTGTACACTTTTGCAGAGACCAGTGTAGAGATTGGTTCTGAAGTGGCGGAGGTCCCATAGATCAGGGTAAATGGGCTGGATGTGAAAAGTGACTTGGACAACAAAGGCCGTAGGATAAGAAAAAAGTATGGTAAGTTGTTTGTGGTAGTGTATCTAGGTTCAGGTTTGTTTTTGTTTTATCTATGGGCTTGGATATGCCCTGTTTTGCTTTGCGAGCCCTTCGTTATGGGCTGTGGGCCTGTTGGCCTTGTTTGGGCCCTGTCTGGGCGCCTGTATTTTTTCTGTTTGTGGCAAGGCTTTGCACGTGCCTCTTTTCCACTCACAGTTCTTTCCAGGTAATTTTTCTCCAGATTTTTTCTGCCTTTTTTGCTGAAAGGAGCTGCACGAGATGGGTTCGGGGATGGAGATGGGTTGAGGGGAGGCCAATTCGCCTTTGAGGTACCCCCCCCTTCAGTGCAGCAGCCCCCTTGGGAGATCCAGAGCCAAAAAACCTTTTCTTGAAAAACTTCTACAATCCCTGGGGATATTTTTTTATACTCTTTACCTGCTGCAGATTTTTTGGTGGTCCGAGGACATGTAGTGGGGGGCATAACAAGCCTTCATTATACTTTTATAAGTGGGGTTGGGGTATGGGACGCCAACTACGCCCCCTTCCCCCTCCAGGTCAGCAGGTACGCCAGTGCGTGAGACGTCAGGCCCAGTGGTAGGGCAGAGAGCAGGTGGGTCAGTGGGAACCTCTGCTCTGCTGGCAGAGTTGTACTTTACATTTTTAATTTTGGGAAAGGGTTTGGCATTTGAATTTGCAGGGTGTTCCTCAGTTCTGGTGTCTGGGTGTGAGCACTTTGCTTGGTGAGTGCGAGGTATGTGTAAGCGTGCATGGTATGGTGAAGAGATGTCGTTGCAAGGAGGTTGATACTGGATGACATGTGGAGGAGTAGTGAAGAATTGAATATTTTTTGCTGGGACGTTTTCTTTTTTCTCTTTTGTTCGTTTGTTCAATGCTGCACAAGTACTGTGCACCGCACGTTGTGCACTGCACCTGCACTTTGTAAAGTACTGTGCACGGCACCGGATGGTGCGAACCCAGTGGGTAGAACCAAATCTGTATGTACGATATTTGTGTGCCCATGCTCTGTGCCTTGCGCCCGTGTGTCTCTGTCCTTTTGGGGTCTCCCCTAGGCAGGGTACCCTGGGCCAGGCTCCCTAGGCAGAAATTGCAGTTGGGTTTTGAAAATCATTTCGAAACTCTGGCTGGGCTTTTGCACTGACTAGGGCTGTAGGAGCTGGGTCCTATATAATGAGATATGCCTGCAAGTTACAGGTAAGCTCAGAGAGATGTGCAGGATCTTTTTTCATTATATACAGGTTTTCGTCGGAGTGTGCTACAACACCTCCCAGAAAGGGAATGGGGTTTTTATAGCCTTTTGCTGCAGGCGTTTCCGCAATCCCTGAGCAGGGATTTTTTTTGTACATTAAAACAAAAAGCCCCTGACACCTGGTGGGTTTCCATTTCAGGGCACTGGGGTGTGGCAGAAGTTTTTGTTTCGTACATAGTAGTTGTGGAAAATATCATGTCACAGGTAAAGTATAGGTTTATGCTGAAACAGCTCAGATTGGCTTTGGGTGTATATTACCCATTTGCCCCCATTATTCATATTTTTCAGCAACAAACTCAGCTCTGGACCCTGAGTTTGAGCTTGGTGGGGGAGTGTAATGGGTCCACAAATGTAGAAGATACTCCTATTTATTTTGTTTCCAAATTTATTGTAGATTATGCATTTTCTTTATAATATGGGCTGCTGAATGGCCCGCGAAATTCGCGGACGGAAATGCCAGATGGCAGCGGCGCATCGCGATTATTGTGCGTAGATTTAAACTTTTTATGTGAAGAAAACTTCGATAACATCTACAGATTTTATAATTTTTCTAGGTTTTATACTATTCTGAGTGTTTTGTGAATTTTTCGGCATGTTCAGGACAGTTTGCTGTGTTTTGCACAGGCATGTTTGTAGATCACGTCTAGTGATCTAAAATGCTTTGGAGTATTTGGATCAGTTCATGTGCTTCAGTGTCCATGGGAACAAGGGTCAAGGAATAGACCTCAGCCAAGACCAAGTTGGGTTGTATTACAAGTCTAGGTGCTCAAGGACACGGGGGCTGCTTCCATCACAACATCAAGGGCTGGATGCGATTTCATGACAAACACGACAGGGAATTGTTTGGTCCCTTTTTGTGGTGCTGCGGGCATTACAGTGTGACACCCAGTGCACTTGCAATGTCGTTGCACGTGGCCTGCACCTCAGTGTCTGTATGCTCATGATCGTACACACGAATATCAAACAGCGTACCTGTGAATGTTTCAATTATCCGCATGGGTTAAAGCATTGGTGGTTCAGTCAGTGACAGACCCGTTGGTGGTGAATTGGCGATGTGCGTTGATCAGACATTTTTGTGTGTTGGGACCGATGTATGCAGTAAAAACTCGGATCCTGCCTCCGTTGTACGCACCATAAGTGGCTGAGCTGTTGCCACCCAGCGGTTGTAACCCCTCCACGGTGACACACTTGAAGTAAAGGGGTCCATTGGTTGAGCCCGCGCCAGCAATATTGCCGAACAAACGATAGGTACCTGGATCTGTACCATGTGCGGGATCCAGCCCCTGTGCAACAAGCTTCTGCCAATATTTATGTTCAAATGCCACTGCAACATAAACGGTGCGATTCCAAAAGCTGTCAGTTGGGTTGACATACTGCAGGGGTGCACACCAAAGTTGGGCCAGTGTATGTAGGCGGCATCACTGCGCGGTGCCGCCGAAACTATGTCCGGCGAGGGTCCACCATCGGGTGTGTAGATTACCTGATCGGACCCTATGGGACCAAATGCGGAAAAATAATCTGTGCCACTGGCCAGGATGACTCGCATGGTCGCTTCATACGAATTGGGGTCATTGGAGCCGCCGTCATCGCCAGGCCCTGGGGGGGCAGCCGGGGGAGGGGCGGTATTACTACCAATAACAAGAATGCTACCACTACCGTGCACCTGAGTCTTAGCGGTGTTGGCAACAACAATTTTACCAGTCATTGACCTGTACTTTATTTGAATACAGAGCTGTCATTGATTGTAATTGACTTATTTTACACACAGAGCAGCATGCATCTACAACATGTCCATAACCCCTCATTTATGAGACAAAGACTCCTGTTGTGCATGCTACACAAAAGAGAAAGATGACATTGGAAAAAGGCCAGTCGTATGTCCACAGTTAGTTGAACCAGATACGGCCTGGCGACCTAGACATATGTTTGTACGCATGCCTGATTTACAGAGGGACCAGATTTCAAGCCAAGAGGATGCAAGAAGCGCGCAATATCGTGCAGTTCATGATGATGAGATATTGAGGATCTTGCAACAGCTGCACATTGAATACACCACACTCCTAAATCAACTTGCCCGAATACCAGCTGGCCGACCTGGTACTATTCAGCAGCAGATTACGCGCATGCGTCAATTACGCAGTCGTATCAAGTCCAGCAACAAACCCAGTACAGACCGACCCATTTTGCATGGCCTCTGGATGCGTGTAATATCAGCGGCAGATGGGAAGCTGAAAAGCCTCGATGGGTGAGGGTTGGGCACTACAGTCGGGTGACACTCCATGATATTTTCGAGCCGAAAGGTTGGGGGGGCTGTATATCTAGGTCCTCACTGTGCACAATATTGCGCACAGTAGGTTGTGACATTCCAACCAACCAACCCAAACGTCTCTCTACCAGCCTTGTGCGTTTGTACACCAACAAGACACCCCTGTTACCTGACGGAATTTACTTGGACCACATTCACAAGAAATGGGAAGGACACTACAACCTCTTGGAAAAACATCATTGCTTCATTCAGTGGCTTTTTCGAACACAAAAGCTGACCTTTCACAACCCGAAAGCACCATATTTAACACCGAATGTTGCCCGAGCAAAGGCAGCCATTCTGATTGTGCGCGAAGATTTTTTGAAATCTTATCATATCATGCTGGATTTTTATGGAATGAGGCTCATTGACAAAGCAAGAGGCATCATCATCAGAAACCCGAGGAATCGAAAGGAGCAATACCACAACGTACTGCACAATTTTCGGGATGAGCTCAGGATTACACGAATACTCACGAGTCTTGGGGAGGTCATGGGCTGGGAACATAAATTTCAATTGAAACCCTTCAGAAGAATGGGGCATTGAATGCCCTGAAATCCACTGTACAGGACCACTGGATAAAAGCCCTACATACAAATGAGGACCGGAGGGTCATACTGGACCTGATTTCTTGCAGGATTATACCAAAGCAAGCATACCGAAAAGGATGCAGCGACAAGCAAGAGGGAAACCGTAAAGGCAAAAGACAAACGACGGCACAGAACAAGGAAACGCATGACACTGGAAAGAAGAGAAGGCAGTTGATCCAGGCTGAAAATGTAAAATATCGTTATAAATGGAAGCGGAGACCCCCCCAAATGAGATCTGGGTATCCCTGATCTCTGATTAAACCGGATTATAGTGGAGATTACATAAATCACCGAAGGGTGAATCCTCAGCATCAAATAGTGCTTCCAACGCAGCAGAAGAAACTATGGAAAAAATCGATAGACTCGTAGAGTCGTTGACCTGGGGGGTATGGGGAATTACTAGGGAGCTGATGGAAAACAAGTACGAGAATCAGATTTGGGTGGCAAATTTGCAGATGCAGATGCAGATGCTCTTTCCTCCTCTTTCCTTTCCCCTTCATCCCTATCCCTGTCCCTTTCTTACATATGCGGCATAAACGCTTTGTATATTTGACCCGTCGGTAGAGTTTGGGCTCGGGCTGGTGAAGCTTGAGCCAGGGTTGGAGGGCTCGTGGCTTGGGTTGGAGGGTGTGCTTCTGCTGCTTCGGGCTCGACATGCCTTTCCTGACGCATTTGGGCCCGGTTTGGCCTATACCTGAGTAGGTAGGTAGGTGCACTCGGTCGTGGACTGTTTGTGCACTCGCACACCCTGGCGTCGCCCCCGTGATGGACAGGAAGAGGCTGCGCGCCCGGAGAGGGGTGATCTGTACCTGATCATGCGGTGCTTTGATGCAGCCCAACGGGCGCACGGTCATGCAGCCTTTTGTCCAATCTCCGCCAAAAGGCGGAAAATTTTGGACGCTGGTACCCGAGCCATCTTTTCTTGCGTTGAATGCTCAAAGATTGACGGTTCTGTTGACACCAGGCACCGAAACGCCGGCTGCGTGGCAGCAATGGTGCATTCATCCATGGGGCCTTGCACAGGGCAGGTTGGCCATATTGCAGTTCACGTATAGGATCTGGAATTTATCGAAGCACACCATTTCAGACAACTAGTTACTTAGGGCAAGGACATGCAACGAGCACTGACACATACACCAAATCCAATCGTAAAAGTGGTATGCCGGTTGGTAGTAAGAACCGGGTTCGCTTTTTGCATGTCGGCTTGTGTTTGAACATGAGAATGGTGGGACTAAAGGTGCATAACTGCATCATCTCAGCAGATTCCTGTCGCAGCAAGGGTGCATTGAGTAGGCCGCATAGTCTCATAATTGCTGTCATTGCAAACATTGAGAGCAAACGATAAAATTACGAGAAACTTCAAAACCTGGTGTCGGGCTGAAATTGGAATTTCTATATTGGTATATATGTATCAGGATATCCCGTGATTTTCTTGCCAACAGTTGGAAGCACATCGTGTCATCAGCTGTAGTCCCAAAAATGCCACGTTGGTACCCTGGTAGCTCGGCTATCGCGGTAGTCTTGTGTGTGTGTGTTCATACAGAATGCTCTCTGCGGTCCGTTTGCTTGTGGATGTTGTGCCGATTGGCGATTGGGACTGAAACAACAATGCATTCTGGCATTGTCATTGAAAATGCCGCACCCTGCACAGACAGTAGGGTAGTCAACCGTAGAGAGAATATCAACATGCGCGTGACGCCGCAGACCAGAAAGAATAGGGGTACTGACGCGTTCCCGTGGGGGGCCGGCCACGGGAGGCTGCGGTGACACGCACAGGTGAGCAGGCAGGCAAAGCACTACGCTCACAAGGGCATCAATACGGTCGTGTCATGTGACAAAGCGTTTCAGGATCCTTGCCACTCTGCAACAAGGGAACGAAAGTATGTACAGCAACACATCAGGATATGTACACATGGGGTTAAGACTGGACTGGGGTAAGAGCATCACAGAACAATAGACACTCAGTCCTAACTGGTATCCCAATCCCAGGTCCGACCCTCTCAGTTGCTGGTGGGGGCGGGGGCTCAAACGCAACCCATGCCCTGCTCAGTCCGGACCCTGAAACCCTGCCAATAGGGGAGGTGTCCCGCGCAGCCCCAGGCGAGTTCCTGGGAACCAAAGAGCTCCAAGGTCAACGGACGATGGCAACCCATGCTCCTCCAACAGCAGGTCCCAACTCTACTCTGAGTCAGAGATATGGCCCCACCATTATCACCTAGGAGTTGGTAGCTGAAAATCGGCTGTTTCAGCCCAAACTGAAATTAACTCAAAAATCCCCAAAATTGACCCCTAGTCCGGACCCGCCAGAGGTAGGGATGAGGCAACTGATCCTATGCCCTTTGCGTACAAAAAAATTCTGGAGCCCTCACCCAACCTGGTTCCCTCTGAGGTTCCGGCATCAGGGCAACACGGATCCGTCAAGTGGGGTCATGATGCCAAAATCACCAAAATTGGCGTCAATCCCACGCGTGGCTCGCCCGCCCAGGGCAAGGCCAATGGCTCACAGGTTAGAGGGCAGGACCTAGGACTTGTATCTGAGTGTACAACTTTGAGATGGGTCCGGGCTCTCTGTGGGGATGGAGATATGGGGCCGCCAATTGACCACACGGGGGGCTGAAATTGGGGTCCGAAAAGGGGGTCATTTTGGCTGCCTGAAATGAGCCAAAATTCGGGGTGCTCCCAATAGTATATCTCCACACCGGCTTGGAGATCGGATTCCCCATTCCATACGCCATTCATCAGGAGTCCAACAGAGACTCCCATGCCCTTGGCTCCCAAAGATCCCCATGCCACCTGGCGTGGTGACGATCCCCATTGGGTCCACAAATGCCAAAATGGCAAAATTGTCCACACTCATTTTGGGCTAGCGCCTTAACGAAGGTTGCTCCGCTTTGCCCACGTGGTGTGTGAACCATGGGGACCAATATCCATATCAGCCATGTCATATATGGTCCATTAGTCCAAGTGTCCGGCGTGCACGAAGGTTAGAACATGGTGCACGGCGGGCACGAAAAGTCGAAAATTGCTCAAAATGGTCAAAAATGCGCACACTCATGGTTGGGGCAAATGAGGCACATGCCCGACTTGGACCGGAGTGTGCCATAGGATTGGTATCAAGTCATATGTGTCCAACATATCTTTTGGGCATCGCCCAACTCCTCCGGTTTTCGGAATGGCAGGGTCGCCAAGTGAGCCCATGATTTGGGATAATCCCAAATCGCCAACATGGCGGCCACGGTATGCCAAGCCCAAGAGGAGTTATTCGCCGGGTCCAAGATATGTTGAGTACCGAAGTATGTCCCCGCATAACATACTTGAGTCATGATGTCAATTGAGCGCAACGTTGAGATACACGGTCGCCACTTGACATCATGACGGGCCAAGAACGGCAAAATTGGCACAAAGACACACAAAAGTGCATTGAAAGGTGCACAATTATATTATAATATCTTCGGCTTGGATCGTGCAATCAACTAATCCTTCTAAACACAATGACTTGACACCAATGACCTCCGATTCCACATATGTGCTCCACTTGGGGCGCTTTGAAAGGTTACGAGCGCTGCTTCCCAAGTGGGCACATGAAAATATGGAAAATTGCAAAAAACACACCTTGCTCCCAACGTATCGCTTCGGAATCGCCACACAAGCTTCCCTTCACGAAGGTTAGGCTTGCAATTGATCGTAGGGAGTATGGAGAAGGGGCTTGCACAATATGAGGTCCATTGGCGGGCTTGGCTTGGAGCGATGGACCCGCCAAATGGGCACGCAACACAACACAAGGCACATACTCCATATTGCCGGAAAAGGTAGCTCCCCCCACGATATGTCATGCCCCTCCAAGGGCATAACTTTGTGTCAATCGCTCATAGGAACTCAAGGAGAGTTCCCATGCAACACCAAAACTCGCGCGCTACACTCGAAGGTTATCTTAACGCACGCAATATCATGGCCATAGAGTTACAACGCAAACTCTACCCTCTTGACCATGATCCATTACACTAGCGCGCAGGTGTGGAGACGCAAGGCATATGATGCTTCCTAAATTACGTCAGGAGTATTGTGAATACATCCCACGTTTCCTTATTGTCATTCCTCGCAAGCAACACGAGATATGACCTTCACAAGTGGCCTCACGAATCAACTTTGTTTTGCCCATATCTTTAAGACAAATGGAGGGCAGGATAAAAAGAAAAGTTGATTCGTGCATAGGGCAGCACGTAGGTCCACTCGAAAGAGGTCAAATCAAGTGCGGGGATGTCGAAGTCGAAAATCCGATTTCGACATCTTGAAAAATTCGGATTAAGGTTGCGAGTGTAGAATGTGAAAATTGCGGATGCATCAACGCAATTCCTGAAGACTTTAGAGCCTTCGTCACGGATAGCGTTAAAATTCCCATTATAAACAGTTAAACCGGCGGTTACGGTAAAGTCGCGATCCAACTGCCAGCAGTCAAAACAGTGAATATCAGAACGGAAGCGTAAAAATTGACGGAAACAATATGAAAATAAAACCCTGTTGATTCTGATATTCTGATATATAAATCTCCGCTGGCGGTGCATCGGTTGCCGATGCGGGGCTTTACGGCACGGAACACGCTCCCGCCGGGCTCGCACCGGGCGTCAACGGGCGCCTTCCGTACATGGGGTTAGTGGACCGGAGACCGGTCTTCCCTTCCGTACATGGGGTTAGTGGACCGGAGACCGGTTGCATGCCCTACCCTAGCCATGGGGTTCTGGGTACCGCTTCACCCCCCTCCTTAGAGCAAACCCTGGGGGGACTCGATAACACCCAAGCATGGCAGCGGGTACCCAGGACCATATCCTGAAGGGGGGGTGTCACATCCTCACTTCAGGCCGATTCGAAGGTTAGGCTCCAAACTCCACAGTAAGACAGGTATAGTGCTGTAGGGTCTTGTAACTCAAGTATAGTATCAAGTATCAAGTCCCGGGTCCTGGCGGCGATTGTTCGGCATCCAAAGGACCCGTTAACCCATACCAGGCGCACCGGGTGCCGGCTGCTACGGTCACCACCACAGTGGCAGTGGCATACACAGCCAACATAGGCGTCACACGACGACCGAGGTTGTCCCACAGGTCGAGAGCGACCACAAAGATCCATCAGGCTACCCCAAGCTTCCCAAGGCCCGCCGACTGGGGAGAGTCCCCACGGGTCCTTCCTCGGGCGCACCATGTCCATATCCATACGACGCGAGTCCAGAGTGCCACAGCCGAACGAGCTCCTCCTTAAGGGATCGGGCATCAAGGCCGTCTTTTCCCTCGCCCTATTACCACGAAGGCCATACATGAGGGAGTCCTCATGCAGTGTGGGCGGAGGCGGCGACTCCTCAAACCACCAGTTTCCCAGGCAGACTGACCGAGGTCAGGAGCACCGGAGGCCGCCATCCGACTGTAAGTGCGTCTGCGAATCGGTAGGCTCACACTGGGACTGACAGTGGCGGACTGCTGGGAGTGTAGTCAGGCAACTGGGCTTCCCGCCTGGCGCCATCAGGATCTCCACACACACAGCGAATAGGGCACACGGTATCACGGGCACTCAAACAGAAGAATATGTACTGAGCTACTGGTCCAGGCTGGACCATATGTAAGAACATGTAAACGGCGAATCAGGGCGCCCCTGTAATCCGATTTGCATTCCCCAAAGGGGGAAAAGACAGACCATCGGTCGGTGATGGGCCGACAATCGCAACATACAATGCACATATCCTGTGGAACAGAAAGACAAGCAATAAGCGTGGTAAAGAGGCGTGTAAACACACTCTGGACAGAGCGCCAAACCACGCCATGGTCAGGATAAGGCGTATGCAGGAGGGTGGACAGGAAAATGCCTGAGTTCAGGCCATATATAGTCTCGAGACACACGTCGACTGGTCTGGATTCCGCAAGTGCGATGGAACCAGACCACACACCAAAAAAATCGCAATGCCGATGACAGCGGCATCCGTTGCGCAACGTCGTATGGGCTTCAAGGCCCCAAGAGGTCAGAAATATGAAGGTCAGTCGCCCTACCTGGTTTCCCAAGGATTCAGCAGGTGGGGAGTGACGTATAGAATTGAAGAGAGGGGCCATCCTCCTCTGGATTCAGCAGGGGGGGGTATATGGCCACTCTGTCACCGAAAGATGGAAGAGAGCAAGCAAGTAAGGGACGATTCGTCGGCCTCACAAGCGCTCAAAACGCATCAGGGGAGAGCTCAGGGCGCTGATCAGGCACCCCTGGCTGCAATCGCCCGGGTGAGTGCTGCCAAGTCCGAAACGTGGATCTTGGTCTTGTGCTTGCGGATGTACTCCATGAAGGGAGTATTGACCCGCGGCACGAACGAGGAGACGGGTTCCCAGGTGTCGTGGGACGGCCCAAAGCCTCGCCAACGAACCTTGAACTCCAGACCTCCGGGTGCCGAGGCCTTCGGACGCTGAGCCAGGATCTTCTCGACTGTATAGTCGTCCTGCTCAGCATAGTCGTCGTCCGAATCGGCCTCATGTGCGGCATAGCTCAGGGACACATGCTGGCCACGGAGGTCGGGTTCCCGCACACGGAGTTGACTCTGGTGGCGCTCCCGGAACTGTCCGTGACCAACCTTGATGCGGTAGGTGTCCTCACTAATCCTGCGGACCACCTCGCCGGGTGTGAACCAGGTTTTGGTGCCGCGGGTGCCCATAGGGCGGGGTCTGATCACCCACACCGGGTCTCCCACCCTGAACTTCTGCGCTGTCGAGCTCGGGGCGGACTTCTGACGCTCAGCATGCTCCTTCTCGAGCTGCTGGCGGATGTCCCGCGCCGTTTGCTCTTGCTTTCGAAGAATTCCTTGGCATCCATAGCCATGCCATCACCAGACAAGGGACGTCCCCTACCCAGGGGGTCCCAGCCGAACAGAATCTGGTGAGGGGACAAACCGCCCGGAGTGGTGGCGTCATGATGGGCCTTCAGAGCAGGCCACATCTCCTCAAACCAGTTCCGACGTGGATTGGTGATGTGAATCTTGCGCAGCTTCTCGAACAGCTGCCGTCCAGCCACTTCAGCACGGCCGTTAGACCGGCTGAGATAGGCGACGCTCTTGGCGTGACGTATCCCCATGAGGGAACACATAGCCTTGAACCAGCCACCAGTAAACTGGGGCCCTCGGTCACTGCAAATGGTGCGGGGGATGTCAAAGACGATCAGCCAATGACGAATCATCATGACTGCCACTACCTTGGCAGGCAACCCCTTTTTGCGTGCCGGAACAGCTACAACGTAGCCGCTGTGGCGGTCCACACAGAGAACCACACAGTCAAAGGTCTCCTTGCCAATGTGCACTTCGGGCATGAAGAAGACGTCCATGGCCGCGCTCTCCATGGGCTGGTCAGGAACCGGGGTCCATTGGGGTTCCCCCTTGACGTTCCGGTTGTCGGGATTGCAGGCCTGACAGACCGAGCAACCCTTCCTGACCTTCTTGATGGCGGTGTAGAGAACGATATGGTTTATCTCGAACCGACGCTGCATGTCGAGAGCTTGCTTCTTGATCCCTGGGTGCAGCATGTGGTGGTGCCAAGCTTCACAAAGCTCGAGCACCCGGGACTCCGGTACTAGCAGCTTACCATTCCGGTAGAGCTTGCCATCTTCCTCGGTCAGCCCCTTTGGCCACTTCTGCCCGTTGTCAGGGTCGGTCACAGCCCTATACTCGGCCGCAAAGGCCTCAGACTTGGCGTAATCGTCGGTCCAGTCGTCCTGGAGGCAAGACTCCGGGAAGGGGTGCTTGTCGGACTCAGCTCCCTCAGGGGCGAGTACACTGACCGCTCTGCTCACCCTCGACGCGAGGGGGGCGTCCGCAGCCATGACGACGAAGCATTTAGCACCCTCCTCCTCCATCAGGCGCTCCATTTCGATGATCCTCTTGGCTTCAGCGGTCTCAGCCTCATCGCCATGGGCAGAGATATCCGTCATGCCCTTGCTGGCGGGATAGGCCCACCTACTGAGACAGTCGGCCACGGTGTTATCCTTTCCAGGAATATACACAACCGTGAGGTCGAACTTGGCCAAGGTCTCATGCCATCTTGACTGTCGGGAGGCGGGACCTGAGGGGGTGTCCACGTGCTCCTTGTGCCACGACTGCAGACTCTGATGGTCGGTGCAGACGGTGACGGGATGGAGGGCCATGTACCCATTTCCTGAGAGCCATGACGATGGCATACGCCTCCTTTTCACGGGGCGTCCACGTCCGTCTCTGGCCTTCCGCCAGAACTCGGCTACAGAAGGCCACGGGCACGTGCCTCCCGTCGTCAAGCACTTGCTCCAACACAGCGCCAATGGCGTAGTCGGAAGCGTCGGTGCGCAGGACGAACCCTCAGTCGGGATCCACGAGGTGCAGACCCACTGCGGAAAGCAGCGCCTGCTTCATCCCCTCAAAGGCACGGTTGGACTCAGCTGTCCAGACCAGAGCCTTCTTGGACCCCTTCTTGGTCTCCTCTCGGTTGCCCTTGAGCATGGTCGTCATGGGGGCTGCATACTCGGCATACATTTTGATATACCCCGAGTAGTAGTTGCAGAACCCCAGATACGCCCGTAGCTCAGAGACCGTCTTGGGCTTTTCCCAGGGCTCAATCGCAGCCACCCGGAGGGGTGAGTGCTCAGTTATCGCAAACCACACGCCCAACGGTACCACACCCAACACCACCCGCAATGACACACCATCACCGCCACCGTGCACGCACACCCGCCACCAACACCCAGGGCCCGTCATCAGGGCCACCCGCCGACACCACAACCACCAAGCAGTCCAGCCACAACCACCACCACCACCCGCCACCGGCCGCCCACAACATCACCAACAAAACCTTCCCCCCCGGCAGCACTCGCGACGCCGTCGCCAAGCACACCACCATCCGCCCCGCACCACACCTGCCACAGCCCCACACTCCACACCACCCACACCGGAAACCGCCAACACCACCGTCCCACCCTTACCACCTGCAGCACCGTCACCATCGACGGCGCCAGCGGCACCACCATCACGCCCGACTGCACCGCGCGAACGACACGCCCACAACCAGCACCCAACCCCAAACACCCACACCGACACCACCCACGCCGACCAGACCCCACAACACCCACGCAACGGACACACCGGCCACACTCCACCAGACAACACAAACCACCACACGCACGGCAACAGCGCACCCGACGCCCGCAGACTCCCCGCAACCCGCGCCACGTACACACCAACACGCACACCCGCACCCGACCACGCCCACCAAGCGCCCGGCGCACCGATCACCACGCGCACAGGCCACCGCCCAACGCCGGCAGCGACTCCGCGGGCAGACAGGCAGACAAACCACCCCGTCGGCATCACCAACAGCACCATCACCCAAGCCACCACCTGCGGCACCAACGCCACCATCGCCCGTTGCACCAACGGCAAACCCCCCTCCGGCCCCCCACCAATTGTTCCCAACGCGTCACCTACGGCACACACCGGCCTCACCGTCACCCAGTGCATCGCCTACGTCACCCTCGCCATCGGCACCACCGACGACACCACCGCCCACAGCACCCCGGGCAACACCCTACGTAGGGACAGTACGAGCGGCGCCACCAGCCGGCACACCACCTGCAACACCCACATCAACATCGCCACCACCCATGACATCACCCACAGCGCCCTCACCATCGACGTCACCGGCAGCACCGTCACCGCCGGCACCACCAGTCGCGCCACCACCCACTGCACCACTTACAGCGACCACCGGAGCCGCAGGCGACCCCAGCGCCCGCCCCGTCACCTATGACACCAACAGCGTCACCAACCCCGTCGCCGCCGGGCGCGTCACCCGAAGCACCCAGGTCAACAACACAGACCCGTTTCGACGCCTACAGCACCCCCCTGTAGGCGTCACCAGCATCTCCTCCACCCATTGCATCGCCCACGGTGCCCCAGCCCAACTCACTGCGCCTTCGGCGCACACATACCCGACACCCACACAAACCAACCACGCCCACACTGCCCACCACCCCATCAGCCCACGCCACGAACACACCCACACGCACGCCCACGCCCGGCCACGCCACCCAGACACTAACCAGGAGCCGCAGCCACCCACGCAAGCGCCACCCCACCACTGCCGCCAACCACCCGCCGTCAGCCCCCCCCGGACCGGCGCCCTGGGAACCGGGAGCCGACACCGGCACACACCCACACCCCCGCACAGCACCCCAGCCAGCCCCCCCCCCCCCCCCCCCAAAAAAAAACAAAGCCAAACAAGCCAACGAAAAGAGAGGAGTAAGGGACAGGCAGAGGAAGGGGCCACGGGGGGAGCAGAGGGCAAACACGCAAGCCCACACACGCGCGCCCCCCCCCCCCAGCCAACCCGACCCCGCATGTCCCGCACCCTCCCAGGAACCGCAAACCCCAAGACCACCCCCCAGGCACCACCACAACAGACCACCATGAGGAGGCGCCGAGGACGACACACGACACACCGCCGCCAAACACACGGTCGACACCGACACAAGCCCCACCCCCACGACCCGCCGCACCCACCGCTGCGACGCCCCAACACACAATGGTGCCCCCATGGATGCGGTACACCCCAAAAACCCCCTTCAGCCAGCCGACCAGAGGCCACCACGGGACGCACCAAGGGGACGCCGCGGAATACCCGACCACAGTGCGGCCCCGACACCCGCTACCCGCCGGCAACCTACCACGGGCCCACCCCACACCCGAGCAAATAGCCCCCCCCCCACCGTGGAAACGATACACCCCAGCCACACACCGCCACTCACAACCCGCGAGCACCGCACCAGGGCCACAACACGCCCAAGCAGCCGCAACCCACCGACCCGCGGACCCCGCAAACGCAATACCCAACACCACCGGGCCCATTCAACGGCAGACCGACGCCCCCAAACACCACACGACCACACCCCCCTGGTTGCGACACTCCAGTCCCGCACACCCCGCCCCAGGGGACCCCAGGCCCCACGCCACACCGACCCCGCACGGGCCACGTACTGAAACACGCCAGGAGGACGATCAAGAGACCACGCGGGGCTGCCCCACACCGCCAGAGGACAAACAACGGGCGACAGCCCACCCCACCAGACCTGGACACGGTGCCCCCCCCCCCCAACGGGAAGGCCACCACACAGCACAACAACACCATACCGCACCGCACCCCCCTCCACTACCCGGGGGCACGGGATACCACAGCCCACCAACACAGGAACGAAGCCGCGCCCCGCCGACTCCGCAGCCCACCCCACCGGCACCACCCCTGGAAACCCCGCACACCTCGCGCCAGCTCAACACCCACCACCGGCCACTACCCGAACCGCACACAGGGGCAACACCACCGGCCAGGACAGCCACCAGCGTGCAGCCACACACCACAACCACGCCAAACGGCGCGCCTCCCCCGGCGCACGACCCCGCACCGGCCGCCGCACGTGCCCCGAACACCAGCATCACACGCCCACCGTGCCATGAAACAGCACCCCAGCACGTGAACACGCACGATGACCCCATGGCCCTGGACATCGACAGCCTGCTAGAACTGGAACTCCAACACACGGAGGACACGGAGCATCATATGGACCTCACCCCGCCGGAGCTCGAGCCCACAGCAAACAGCCCCACGGACCCCAACCCACAAAATGCCCCCCCGCGCCCCCCCCCCGCGAGAGGGCGCCCTGGACGCACCTGTCCAACGCCCTGCGGCGCCACCACCCCACCCACGAAGCCAGCAACGGGCCCGCCGAGTACCGGGCGTCACTCGAGCACGACCTGCCCGACGTCACGGGGCCGGGACTCCACGGGTACACCACCGCCCCCCCCCCTCCAGGCACCCCCACACAAGAATGGGAGGACGAGTACGCCGTCGACGTCACCGACATGACGGCATACGTGGAAAGCGTGGAGGACCCGGAGCAAGACACCGTCCTCAGCCTCCTCGCCTACCACAGCTGGAGATGGGCCCACCAGGTCACCCTCCACCGACCGCAGGACGGGCCCCACCAGTGGTCCCCAGAGCAAACGGCGAAGTGGGACATCGTCCTCCAACTCACCCCCGAGGGCTTCTACACCCTCACGTACAGCGGATTACCCGACGCCGCACCCAATGCACAGGCGCTACCGCTGGCCCAGCCCCAGGAGGACGACGCAGACGCACCCCCACCGGAGGAATGTAATTGGGACCCCCCCACAGCTACCACCGAACGCATGCCGCACCGGCTCACCAAACGTCACCTCCCCCACGACTACCATGCCACCAACGACTCGCGGGGACGCCGCACACTGCCCCTGCAGAGGGCATCACCCGAAGGCACCTTCACGTGGGGGGAAATCCTCCCCGGCGCCGTGGCGCTCACGTACCTGTGGCTCCGGGACACGGAGATGCACGCGCAGCCGCCCAGCACACACCTCCTCCTCACCCTGGAGGGAGAGGCCGCCGTCGAAAACGTCCACACAGCGGAAGGAGAGGACTACGTGACGGCGAACACAGACACCGCAGTATGGCTACACGCTCACGAGCACACCACACCCCCCAACGTAGTACCGGGGTCACACCCCTGGCACGTGGTCATCGTGCGACTGCCCACAGGAGCAGACACAGGAAGCGCCCAACAGGGATGGGCGGACAGGTGGGCACACGTGTGCGCTCCCCTGCACGAAGGGCTGCACAGACCCTCTTTCACCAGTCACACCCTCGAGCCGGCCCCCACCACGGCCGAATCCCACACCGGGGCGGCCCCCCCCACCGGAGTCTGGGCCTACACGCGCACCCTCCACCGCGAGGCAGCGGAAGCCCTCAAGACGGCCATCTCCAACCACCAGGGCCTCGTGCACACCCCCCACGATAACACACAAAAGGGATACACCCTATGGTGGCACCAACCCGCACCAGAAGGGGGCCTGCAACCACCGGCAGACCAGCCTGGCATCGGCCCGGACCTCACGGCGATCGCCCGCGCTGTCGCCGCCATGGCCCAGCAAGTTGGGGCGCCACCCCAGTGGGCACCGTCCATCATCAAGGAAACGGCGGCACGCCACAACCCAGCTTTCACACACTTCCGGGGACGCCCCATTCATCCCACCCTACGGGACCTCCACCTCCCCGCCCACGATGCGTGGGCAGTCCACATCCTCGTGCCCCACGACACCGCGCCCAAAACAGGGGACGCGACGGCACGCATCACCAAACAACTCCCCAATACCGCACTCCACTACGACATACCAACGCCAAACGTCATCGTCAGCCACAACACGGGTCGCGACCACTACTACCTCCAGGCCACGCATGAGCGTTCCCCCATCACCGTATACACCTTCACCACCTACCCTGGCCTCCAGCCACCGCAACACCACCCGCGCCCGGCATGGAAGCATCCCCTACACGTCGCCCCGACCCCACGCAAAAGGCCCACCCACCACGCGCCCCCTCCCGCCGACAGCACCGCCCTCCACACCGCCCGCAGACGGGCCGCGGCACAACACCAAAGCAACCTGCTCCCACGCATTAACGCTGGACCCGGCACCGTCACCGAGGCCACCCACAAAAGCACCTTGAACTTACTGGCTCGCAAGCTACGCCCCAAAATGGCACTGGAGGACACGCTCTGGATATACTATGGCGAAGGCCGCACGGCACGGGTGGCGGACCTCCGCAACATCATCCCCCGCCACATCCAGCGCGCAGTAGGGCCCTTCTCCGTGTACGCGGTACCACACCCCATAACAGCCCCATGCACCCACTGCAACCCTCGGTGCGCGCTACCATGCGCAGGCGCTCTGCAGCAACCCCTGCCCACCCCTACCTACAGGGGGGGCATATTCCTCGGCACGATACCCGGGGACCCACACCCCTACCTCCTGCCCGCAGCGGACCGCCACCACGCCATACCGCTACACCTTGCCGAGCACCTGGCGGTGGGACCATCCCCCTTCCAGAAGGGCCCCCCCCACACCCCATCCGACGGACGCCCGCCAGATGAGCCGACGCACGCCACACCTGGACCCAAACGCGCCATCGCTCCTCACCCTAAAGGCGGAAGCCGCCATCCCCCGAGACCTGGAGGGGGAAAACCACCTCATGGTGGAAGGGCTGACGGAACACGTCCTGATCGCAGCCATGCACCTATGATTTTGTGGGGCATTCTGCGGCCAAAACCGCATTTACGCTACCGCACTGGATCTGAAACGGCCCACTGGATCTGAAACGGCCGCGGTGCCAAAAATTTGTCGTTCAAACATGAATTTTTGCAAAATCTATTGCTTGAATACATTTCCTTCCTTGGCACAAAAGTGTGGATGTGTCAGAACATTACAATGCTGTGGTTGAATCTAAAGATGCCTGCCAAAAGTCGTTTTAATATTGTTGTTCTGCTGTTTTTGTGCTGCTCAGCTGTAGTGCAGATCGATCCGGACATTTCCGGCTATTGACTGCTAAATTTTGACACAACATTTCTGGCTAATGCTTTGCAATTGCCTTTGTTTTGCCTTGCTTGCAAACACAACGTTGAACTGGTGAGAACTGTTGAGAACTGAGGTCCCTGGGACTTGATTTGTGTTGCTGGTAAAGGTTTCTGAACAGTTGACAGTTGACGTGCTGTGCACTTGCTTGTGTTGTGCCTTCTTTGCCCAGTCTTGGCTCTGTGAGTTTACTATTTGCCTGATTTGTTGCAAAGCCTGTTCTGCAACCCTTGACTCTCCCTGAAAAGGGATCTCCTGTGGTGCAGAAGTACCCATTCCAACGGTCAGGCTTTGTAGCTCATCTTTGGCAAATAGTCTCAAACTTGCAGGCACGGGCCCTTTGCACCGCACAATGCTCAAAAGAACTAGGCTTCACAAAGGTTGGCAGGTGTTCGAAGTGACATGCGAAATGAGCCATGCGTCACCTCTTATTATGAATGATAGGCAAAAACCACAAAATCTTCAGAACAAGCTTAATACACAACAAAGATGTGTCAATTTTGTCAACCATTTGGATAGAATCCGGGTTTTCGCCACTTTGTGCCCGGTAAAATCAAAGGTGGTACGCCACGGCGTCCGCATCCCGCCTCTGGGAGGACCGCCCCTCCCTACCTCTAGTCCAAGCAGCGCAGGACGCCCCCGACACGGGCCCCACCGCCGAGGACATCCACCAAATCCTCAACATGCGAGCACCCCCGAAGACCCACCCTGCGGTCCGCCCCATCCAGCTCGTCAGCTGGGACGCCATGGACGCCCCCCCAACCACCACGGAGGTCCACATCCTCAAACACCGGGACACCTGGTGGACGGTGGAATGGGACGACCACGGCAAGGTCAGACGGGCAACGGCACACGCCCCCGACGGCGAAGTCCCGCCCCCGCCACGCGGAGGAGACCGCTTGCGACTCGCCGCACGCATCCCCCATGCCCCAGAGGCAGCCTGGGAAGCGCTGCACTACGCCCTCTACTGGGCGCAGGGGGCGCCAGAAGGCCCCCTCCCCCCGGAACGCACCCCAGCGTGGACACGCCACGCCACCCGCTACACGGCCCACATGCGCCGCCACGGGGCAGGCACCGGGCACCGGCTCCTCACCTGGCCCACGGACCCTCCCGACGCCCTGCAGGAGGCCGAGGAAGTGCTTGGCCTCATGACCAAGCAAGTGTTCCAGCTGAAGGACCCCGTCCCCACGTCCAAGCCCGACGTCCCAGCCGCCCGCGAACACCCCGTGTTTGCACCGGGCCACGCACCCGTACAGCAGCCCCAGGGCGCACCTCCCCGACGGGGACAACCCGCTGCTCGGCGCCGCCAAGGTGCGCAGAAGCGCAAGGCCCCCACACAGGCCAAGCCCGCGCCAAAGCCAAGGGCCAAGCCGAAGAGCTGGACCAAAGAGGAAGCCGCTGCCCTGTATCCCGAATACGCCATCGGCACCCGGGTGCAGCTGCCCTTCGAGTACCCCACGGCCGCGGGCCCCTCCAAGTGGATATGGGCCGCAGGGGAGGTCAAGCACCGGTACCTCGTCACCGGGGACCACCAGGGGTTCAAGATCCACGTCCAGTGGGACCCGGCCACCCCCAACGACAAGAAGCTGGGGCGCACCATCGAACTCTGGCGAGACCAAGCCGGTCGTGAGATGGTCCCCATGCAGCTGTGCACCCCCGACACGGAGCACCTCACCGGCACCGAGTACACGGGCGAAGTCCACAATGCATGGGCCCTACCCCAGCCCCAGAAGCGGAACTGCAGGGCACCCGCAGCTCAGGGCGTCATCGACCTCCTCGACGCCTGACGGGGCCAGGGCCGGACACGGCCCGCCCCCCCAACTACCGGTCCCCAGAAACCGGCACCTGCGGAGGCCCACGCCCGCATCAACATCCTCAACGAGCCCGCGGTCACCTACGACCCCACCAAGGCCGCCACACTGCAAGCCATGCCCGGGCCGCACCCCCAAGGCGCAGACCTCCTGGGGTTCCTGGAGCAAGCCCTCCGCAGAGCGGACCAACCCGAACCAGCACCGATCCTGGACCCGGAGGGGAACAAATATCACGCCCACTGGGAACGGGGGGTACCCCTCTACCACAAGACGTCGGTCACGGTACATGCCCACCCCGACCTCGGAGTGGATGGTCGCCTCGGGGCGTACGAGTGCGTGGGGCCCGGATGGCAGCTAAACGTGCTACTCACGCACGTCCCGTTCGGCGAGCACCGACCAAGCGTCCGCCATTCTCCAACTCACCACAACCTACCTGGACGCCCACCAGCTCCTAGTGCACCCCCGCAAATCGGTCGGGCTGGCCGACGCCAAGACCCCCACCCCCCACATCCGGAAAGGCGAACCCCTACACCTGGAAGACACCACAGTCCACCTGGGAGTCACACATGCCACGCGGCACCACCACATCACACTCCCAAGCAAGCTAGAAGAGCGCCTCGCCCGGCTACCCCAAAATGCCAGGGGGACCTCCTGTCTACGCAGGGCCTGGCGTACTTCATGGAAGCAGTGCTCAACGCGGCCATCGGGTACCAAGCCCTGCACCTCCCGCGCCCCCAAGACGCACTACGCCACGCTCGACAGCAAGTGACGAAGGCATGGGCGCAACACGGAGGCTGGCCCACGTCTTTCCCCAAGGAGGCCATGATGGCCCACTGGCGCTACTACGGAGACAATACGGGCGCCCTGGTCGACATGGCCTATGCCAAACACGCAGCGCACCTCCTACACAGGGTAACACACAACCACCAACCAGAAGTTCGCGAGGCGGCAGCCATACGCATAAAAGAAGCGCAAATGGCCCGCAACACCTGCCCCCGGTGGATACTGGCGCAACACGGCGTCTCCACCCCCGTGGGCACTGGCATCTGGGCCCAGCTACAACTCCTCCTACCGCACCACACACACGCCATCCTAACAAACCACCACTGCGATCAACTGGGCCCACTCGTGGCCACACACACCGACATCCACCGATGCCCGGCAGGCGAGGTGGACACCCTGCGCCTCGTAGGGGCCACCATCACCATAGTGTATATCACCCCAACACAGATGAAGATCATGGCCCAATGCGACGCCCACCACGCCCCGTTCCTTTCCGATCCACAATGGCCAGCACGCCACGTCTTCCAAGCGTACCTCCGCGCATGTGCTACGAAGGCAGGGCGCGACATGCCGGGGCCCAAGGACATCGACACGGCGTACACAGCCTTCCAGCGCCAGCACCCCCGGCCCCGCCCGAGCGAGCACGAGACCCCCAACGACGGCGGCACGACGCAGGGGGAGCCCAACCCGTCAGCCGAAGGCTGGACATCACCCACCATCCTGCTACTAGCACCAAACGGCCACAAACATGCTACCCGCACTCTCCAGCGACACCATGCCCCCTGGTCCATCCCCAAACACAATGCAGCGGAGACCGATGTACCACCAGTCAGACACAGTGACCAGGGCATACCACGCACGTGCTCGCACTGCGGCCCGGCAGCCCTCGACACTCCGTGGCCCCTGCTGCACCTCATCTCCACCCACTACCGCACCCCCACCGCCGCCGCCACCGCCGACCAGCAGGCATGGCTCTCCCCCTGGTTTCACACGGTACCCCCAGACCACCCGGCGCACGTAGCCTGGACCCGAACACCCACGGCGACATGGACGTTCACCAACGAGCGGGCAGACCCGGACAGCGTAGCCATGGAGTACGACCGCTGCGACCCACACCGCGCAGGACCTCAGGAAGCACCCATGCGCCCCCTACAGCACAAATGCCCCACCCTCCGCGGCGACAAAGACGACAAGGAGCGGCGACAGACCATCACGTGCCAGAAGTTCCACCCCAACACGGGATACCTCTTCCACCTGATGTACGCGTATATCACCCAGGGACGCCCAGACAGGGGCCTCCTCCGCCTCACCCCACGAGCCCAGGCCATCATCACCCAGGGGATAGGCGTCTATGCAGCGCCACTACTGCAACCCACGCAAATCACCGCCAGAACCGCCCAGGGGAACCCCATCTACGTCTATCACCCCACAGCAATCGCCCGCCTACCTATACCAAGCGACACCGACATCATCTACTTCACTGACGCATCCGGCACCCAGCAACGCACCCCCACGGTCGGTTGCGCCTCCGTGCGCATCACCCGGCACGCGAACGGCCTCCACGTGGAACGCCACACCGGGGCCACCATCTTTGGGGCGTCCTCCCACGGCGAACTGCGCACCATGGCAGACGCCGTCACCGCCACACCGCCACCCACTACGATCCGGCCCCGCAACATCTGGGTAGTCGTGGACGCCACGGTCGACATCCACCTCACCAGGCGCCTTGCGGACCTGCCCCTCCACAAAGCACTCGAATCCGGCCTCACCACACAAGCGTTGGGACTATGGATGGCCTTCAAGGGCATGCACCCCCAGGACGCCCTACACATCATCAAGCAGGAGTCACACCGCTACGCATACGGCAATGGACGCGCAGACACGCAGGCCAAACACCAGAACACCAACCACACCCCAGGGCTCGAACGCGTGCGACTGGACATCCCACACCACAGCCACCTGCAGCACCTGCCCCCGATACCCCCGGCCACACAGCCCCCCCAATGGATGCCCGAGGACACGCCGTACACGGATCCAGACAAGCAGTACCACTACCCCACACCCATCCAGCAACTGGCGCCCAGACACGGCCACCCTGCGAACACAGAACTCCTCCGACGCCTCGAAGACTCCGTCCACACCCCCCTCTACTACTCCGCCCTGCGCCCAGATAGCCTCCCACCACACCTACAACAGCCCCGACTCCAACTCGCCCTCGAACAACTTCCCCTCCTCACCCGATACCACCGATGGTATACACGCCGCTCGATCCACGTCCCCGCAGGACACACCAAATGCATCTGCAGCCACGCGGAAGAAGAAACATGGGACCACTTCAAGGCGTGCCCCCTGTACAGAGGCCTGGACACCCTCACAGACTGGAACCCAACCCACACCATCGCACAGCACGCCGGATGGCTGACGCAGTCCCCGGCGACCCAGCAACTCACCACCGTCCTCAACCAGACGGAGGTGCTCGAGGCAGTCCGCAGGGGACTCGTCCCCACTGCCGTCTACACCCTGCTACGCACCCACGCGGAGGACCCCCAGGCCACGGCGGCGCACATGCAGCGGACGACGTTGCCAAGACGGCGGAGCAGCTCACATACCGCACCCACAAATACCTGCAGCATGCGGTTACCCTGCCCCCAACAGACCAAGCCCACCTCCTCAAACTCCTGTTCTACCAACCATGAGAACCTACCCCGTGACATACCAACACGGAACCCCCACCACGTCTACACACCATCCACCGAGCACAGCACTGGCACAGCACACACGGACGCCACAGGCACCGCACACACTCCCACCAGCATGCGCGCGCCACCAGCCCCCATCCCCCAACGCCGCCGTCCGTCCACAGGTACCACCAACCACCAGCCACCGCATGTCCCTTCTGCGTTAGCCGGCGGCTACCACAGACAGCCCTGCCCTGCAACCCAGACCACTGGGTCTGCCTGGGAGCCGCGCACCGCCTCACCCGCTGCCCCCACTGCGGGGACCTCAACCCCCGCCACCACGAGCGGCCCGCGGCCCCCGCCGGACCCCACCCTGGCAGCCACCCCAGATTCTTCGGGTTCCTCACCGACACCCTCCGGGACCACCTGGGAGGGTACTACGTGGCGGACGCGGCGGACCACGCATGGACCATAGCCGTGGCCACAGGCAGCACACCCCTGCCCCCCCACAGCCCACCCCTACGCCACAGCGGAGGCGGCTTGAACGTGGCGGCCCGCCACATCCTCCTCGCCCTATACCTCCACCACCGAGACCTACACCTCCCAGACCCACAACTCCCGGCCCCCCAAGCAGCAGCCCTGACGCCGGAAGCGTGGGCCGACACGGCACCGGAGGAGATAGCAGCCTACCTCCGAATCACTTGCCGCCGGTTCAAAAACGCCCTCGGCCGACGGAAGGGAACACCCTACCCCCTCAGCGCACTCCTCTACCCAGCACACCACCCCCACCCCGCACAACAGACGCCCCCGGAGGGCTGGGGGTCTTTTCGGGACGCCCACCTGGCCGCCCCCGACGAGGCCACCGCCACGCGGATGGGCCTCACGGACCAGGAAACCTACGTCAGAGGCCTCAAGACGAGCCTCCAAGAGGCACACCGCTGGCACGCCCGCTCCCCGTCGCCCCCACAGGGACAGGGGGGTTCACCCGCCCCCGACACCCACCAGGCCAAGAAGACCAAAACAGGTCAGGGGGCCCGCCAACGCGCCCTCCAGCAGGGCGCGACGCCCCGACCAAGGCCCGGGTCCAGCCACACCGCACCACCCCACGCCCAGACCCCCGGGGCACACCAACAACACCGCCACCGCCAGCGCCCACCACCACCACCGTACCGCAGCACCCAAACCCTGCAGCCCAGTCAGCCACCACCGCCCACACACGTCCACACCATGCCAGGACCACCATACGCGCAGAGCCAGGGGACATGGCACCACCAACACCACCACCACGCCCCCGTCCCTCCCAACCCCTACCCCCTAATGCCCCCAAGCTACAGCGACCCCCACCAGCTACATCCCCGCCACGCCCCAGCACAACCAGGCCCCGCGAACCACCCACCCCACATAGCGCACATCACCGCACCACACCATCACGTATTCCACCACCACCAGCCCCTGCCACCACACCTACCAACGCCGGGGTACCACACACAACCGGCACACCCTCCACACCACCACCACGCGGTCTTACACCACCCGCCGCCCCTGCTACACGGGCCCACGACATACGAGCCACGGTAGACCCCCATGGACCCGCGAGGAGCCGCGCACGCACACCAGCAACACCAGGGCCTAGTAGGAGCGCCCCACCACCACCAACAGCCCCCCCACCCACACCCCATACCAGCAAGCACCATCCACCAGCAGCCACCCATCACATACGGACCACAGCCCCACCTGGGGGCTCATGCGGCCGCCTCCCACCCGCACCCCGGCACCACAACCAGTCAAGAACCGCAAGGGCCACACGGCGCACACACGCAACACTCACACGACCCACAGGGACGCCCGGACCCCCAGCCAGCACAACACCCACCCCAGCCCCCCCCCACCCCACCACCACCAGCAGCCCCCCCACCCACACCCCATACCAGCGAGCACCATCCACCAGCAGCCACCCATTACATACGGACCACAGCCCCACCCGGACGCTCATGCGGCCGCCTCCCGCCCACACCCCGGCACCACAACCAGTCAAGAACCACAAGGGCCGCACGGCGCACACACGCAACACCCACACGACCCACAGGGACGCCCAGACCCCCAGCCAGCACAACACCCACCCCCGCCCCCCCCACCACCCACAGCGCCACCCCCACACCACCCCCCCCCGCCCCCCCCCCCGAGACCAGGCCACGGACACAACACGCGGCAGCCAGCACCAGCCAATTCACGTCGATACCCCCGCCGACACACGCCACCGCGAATCCCCCCTTCCCGCGACCGCCACAAGAGACCCCATCACCGGACCCCACGCGCGACAACGACGACCACCCCCCCCAACCCACACCACCCCCCCCATCACACCCCGCACCACCAGTCGCCGCACCGGCCGAACCCTACGCCCTACACAACCCCGCAGCGGTACGGCAGCACCTCCGGGGACTCAGGGAACAGGACGTCGTGCTGTACCTCCGCACCTCCGGCACCAGCACCCCCATCCGGGCGGCCACCCTGGTCCAGGCGGCCACCCTGGGGGAAGGCGTCAGAGACTTCCTCTTCGACGCCTTCCTCCACGTCGCCCGACACGAGCGCCCCCCACGCGCCACCCCAGACGGCGAGAGCCCGTCCCCCACGGGGAGCCGGATCTGGGTGCCCCCCATCGACTGGGGGCGACACCTCGTCGGACACCCCGTGCCGGAGCGGGACAGCACCCAGGGCCGCACCCGCTACCGCGAGCCCAACATGGCCCAACCCCCGCCCGACGCCACCCCCGACAGCACCAAAGAGTGGGAGCGGGAAACTTGGGTGGCCCGGATGGCCTCCCTGAGCAACTTCCGGCACCACGTCCCGGGGGACATTCCCACCCCCGACGAACAGCAGCCAGCCCCCTCCACGTACATGACCCTCATGTACAATCTGCACTACACCCTCTCCACCACCACCTACGACGCACCCACAGACCACTGGGTGGTACACGGCACCGACTCCCTCCTCCCCGCCGACTACACCCCCCCCCCCACACAACCCAGGCCCCAACACGTACGCCAGGGGGGACGACCCGGACGACCCCCACATCTGGGGCACGTGGGAACCCGAGTCCCTGGACACGCTGCTCTCCATCCGCAGCGGCTACCAGGGCCTTGGTAGGGCGATGTATTGCCTCGCCAAGTGGACCCAACGGACCTGGGGGATCCCCACGGACCGATGGGTGTGGGTGGTCACGCTGCGCCCCCAGCAGAGGGAAGCCCCCCCAAACCGCAGGGGACCCACCCCCCCACGCCCCACCACCCTACAACTATGCCCGTACATGGTGGCAGCCCGCCTCATGACGCTGCTGTGGACGGGGCCCCACACCCCCACCCAAAACTACCCCCACCTCACAGAGGAGGACATGCCCGGCATCCAGCGATGCTTCTTCCAGACCCTCGACTACCTCCAGCAAACACACCCGCACGTCCTGGAGCAGATATGGCCACCCCCCGGGTAACCCACGTGCCCGCGCAGCCGAGACAACGCCGCCACGCCAGCACCAGCACGGACGGATCACCAGGGAAAACGCGCGCACACGCCCGATGCCCGAACCTGCACCCCCGTTCTCGCTACTTACAGGACCCAGCATCATACGCCCGCCCCCGAGGCCCAGAACCCTCCGCCGTCTCCCACAGCCCTCTCCTCCGCCTCGGACTCCACAACCTCCACCACCACGACCACCTCATCCACCACCACCACCACGTCCTCATCCAGCACTCCACCCCCCAGGCCGCGGGGGACACCTCCCAAACGGGCCCCCAAACCCGCCCCCACCGCGAGTAGCCCCGCCGCCGCCAAGGCCCACGCCCTGACGAAGCCCACACCCACGACCCAGCCGAAGCCCAAGACCGCTGCCAAACGGGCGCCCAAACCCAAGGGTCAACCCGCAGCCAAGCCCAAGCCCAAGCCCAAACCCAGCGCCACGACGGCAGCGCGAGCCCGGCCCCCCGAGGACGTCCTCTACGACATCCGGCCCCAGCCGTCCCAGGCCCGAAGGCAGCAGCGCCCAGCGCGGCGCCCCCCCACCGTCACCGACGCCACCGCCACCACCTTCATGGCGGAGCGCGCCGCGGCCGAAGCGCGACGCACCTCGTCCCGCCACCCCTCAAAGCCCGCACCCCAAGCCCACGGACCGCTCCCGACCAAGCCAGAACGATGCCAGGGTCCACCAGCAGCGTCCCCGCCCCCCTACCGGCCCTCGATGACAGCCCACATGCAACGCATGCCCCACTACCGCCGCCGCCGCGAATCCCCGCCCAACCCCGAGGCGGAGACCGTACGCGCACACCCGCGGGTCCACATCCGCGTGCACCCCCACTCCCCACGCACCCCCACGGAACAGGACTACGAGGAATCCCCCAGGCCCGCCACTGCTGCCGGTCCCCACGACCCCGTCACACCCACCAACGCCCACTCCTCCGCCCAAGACCGCAGGCGCGCCCAGGAACAGTGGTGGCAGCGCTGGACCCACACGCAGCTCTGGGAGCTGCGGAAGTGGGCCCGGGGAGAGCCCTCCCTCGAGGGCCTGGTCCATCGGCCCCGCAAGGGGTTGGTGGAGAACTGCCGCCTCCGGCCGGCGGGGGGCCTGGATGCCGCAGGCCGCATGGGAAGCCATGCTGGCCGATGCGCTCAACCCCCTGGGAGTCCACCCCCGCAACCTCCCCGCGCCCCAGGACCACCCGTATGTCCTCAGGCGCCTGCGGGAGACCCTCCAGGAAACGCAGCGGGACGGCATCCGCCTGTGGGACATCACCCAAAGCCCAGCCCCGCACGCACACACCCCCTCACCACCCCACAAGCGTCAGCGCACCGACACCGGCGACACCCACAACACCCCAGGAGCCCTGCGCGCCACACAACACGACGCGCCTGACCCCCCGGCCAGCGGCGCCACCATCTAACCCCGTTACCCAGCAAACCACCACCACGGGGCGCCACGCCAGGCCGCGCCTAGAAGTCACCAAACGAACCGGACGCCGAAGGAATCCAACACACACGACAACGAGCACCACTACGCCCAAAGACGCAGAACCCAGGCCCGCTACCGTGGGCTCCTCTCCACCCTTAGCACGACACACACGTCGCTGGCGTCACTCCTCCGCCGTGCCCCCTCCCACGCCACCGCCCCGCCCCCCCCCCCTCCCGCCGCACGTCCCCACGCCGCCCAGCACCCAGCCCCACACACTGCACCACAGCATCGCCCTAGTCCGGCTCCTCCACCATCGCGCCACTTGGCACCTCACAGTAGACCGCCGTCCTGTGGTCCCGCTCCCCCCGGCACCGCTCCCGGGGCCGCAGCCGGCCCACGTCGTGTTCGCCCCCACGTCGCGGGCCGCGGACATCCTCCCGCTCCTCGCCGCCACCCCTCCCGGGCATCGCATACTGCTTGCCGCCAACCCCTCGGTCCTCAGTGAGGTCCTCATCGGGCACGCCGACGCCCTGCACGTGCGCCCGCTGCTGCCCAACCTGCACCCTGCGTACGCCCCCGGCACGCCCGTCGACCCCTCCGTGTGGGACTCCCAGTGAGGCCACCGGCCACCGGCCGGCCCGCACGCACCACCCCGCGCTCGCCTCGGGCGCAAGACCCCGTGGACGTCGCTACCCACACGCCCGGCCCCGCGCAACCGCCTAACCGAGCCAGAACCCAAGCACAAATCAAACCCGAGCCACACCCCAAAACCGCTAACCCTTGACTCCTAACCAAGCCTGTCGAGGGAACACCGAAACCACAGCCCACACCCACAGCCCACACAGACGCCTAACCAGCCAGCTCCAGAAGCAAAGAGACAACTCACCAAACCCACCCTGACCCAAGCCTAACCGAGCCGAAGCCCCAACACAAATCAAACCCGAGCCGCACCCCGAAACCGTCAACCCTTGACTCCAAACCAGGCCCGCTGAGGGAAATACGTAGACACAGCCCACAGCCACAGCCCACACAGCCGCCTAACCAGCCAGCACCAGAAGCAAAGAGACACCTAACCAAACCCACCCTGACCCATACCCGTGTACATCAGGACACGCGAGCCGCACCCCTGGGGCGCGACCGCCGCCACAGCACCGACGACACACGCCAGAGGACACAACGCTATTGCACCGCCGCACCAGCTGCCCGTGCCTGTGCCTGCAGTGTACGCGCGCCCCTGTTTTTCTCTTATTTGTTTTTTCTTTCTTTTTCCAAGAAAAAAAAAACTAGTAAAAAAAAAAACAAGTAAAAAAAAAAGAAAGAAAAGTAGGGGGGGAGGAAGAGGGACACAACCACCCATGGCACACGCGCACCGCACACAGCACGCACACCGGTGAACAGGAGCCCAGTGGCCCAGGACACCGCACATGCAACACAACACACCGAGCGAGCACACCGGTGAACAGGAGCCAGCTGGCCCAGGACACCGCAGACACACCACAGCAAACCGCGCGGGCACACCGGTGAACAGGAGCCCAGCGGCCCAGGACACTGCACACACGTAGGGCGGCCGAGGGACAGGAAAGAACCAATACCCCATGGGTCGGACGCACTGGGGCGACCCAGCCGACCCACCGGGCCAGTGGCAGGAGCGGTCCTCCAAGGCCACTGGTCCGAGCCCGGCCAGGCTGCATCGGGGACCATGGCAAACGTCACCCGGAGCCATGGAAGCAACCGGTGACAGGCGATCCGGTACACAGTCCAGGAGGGGGTCACCTGCCAAGCAGAGTGGCCCCGCAACTCAAGCCACAAGGGTGAGGCGGTCGTACCGTAGACAAGCGGGAGCAATACCCCTTGTGGTGAGAGATACTCCACACGGCTGGGCAGCCCCCCAGAGCTGCCGCCGGGAGGAGGGGGCATGTGGCCCTACCCATGGACACATGTGGGGACACCCTCCCACCTGGGACACATGGACCGGGTGGCCGCGACAATGCCTTCCCAAGCACATGCGGGAGCGGCTCAAGAGGCACCTGACATAGGGCAGTGGGAGGGACAGGACGTCCCCTTGGTAAGACCTTCTTCCTGTAATGTCAAAGGAGGCATCCCGAGCTCCCGAAGATACCTACCTACCTACCTCAATCGCAGCCACCTTGCCAGGTATGGGCTTTCGCTGCCCGTTCCCGACTACGTGGCCAGCGAAGACCACCTCGCTTACCGCAATGGTGGCCTTGTCACTGCTGCCCGTGAGTTTGTGCCGAACCAGAAGGTCGAGCACTCGAGTGACGTCCCTTTCATGTGCCTCCAGGAGCTCCTCGTAGCTCATACTGGGGTCCCCGGACGCGATGATCACGTCGTCCACGAAGGGGTCCGCACAGTCGCGCACCGGCTCAAGCAGGTTCTCCAGCATCTGCTGAAAAGCCGCATTGCCGTTGGTAACGCCCATGGGCATCACCTTCCACTGGAGAGGTCCAAGTGGGGTGCTCATGGCTGTGCAGGCACGGGACTCCTCGGCGAGAGGCATCTGATGATAACCATGTTTCAGGTCAATCACCGTGAAGATCCTCCGCCGGTGTTGCTTTTGCAGCATGTCCTCAATGAGGGGCAGCGTATAGCTGTCGTGCTGCGTTTGGGCGTTCAGGCCGCGGTAGTCGACCACGAGCCGCCACTCACCGGCAACCTTCTTGGGGACGACGAAGCACGGAGAGGCCCACTCGGAGTGGCACGGCTCGAGCCAGCCTCTCTGGATGAAGTCACGGAGGATCTTCTCCATGGCCTCTTTCCTCTCGCCCCCCAGGGCAAACTCCCGGTGCCGATACACACGGGGGTCCTGCTTCAGTCGTATCTTGGCCTCGCCATACGGTCCACGCACTGGTGGGGCAAACACAGGCTTACCGCTGAAGAAGGTATTACCATACTTCTGCTTCAGCCTGGCCCTCACTGCCTGGATGTCGGGGCAGTCATCGGACTCCACGGAGCTTACTTGAGAGGTAGCTACTCCGCTCGTTTTCGGCTCAGGCGGTCTTCCCAGGTGGCCCAAAGGGCCATCTCTGGTCTTGCCTCGGAATAGATCGCCGTAGGTGGGTGGGTTACCCCCGATCGGCTCGTCCTGGCTGGATAGGTGGTCCAGCACCCTCTGCACGAAGGTGTTCCTGTCATAGGAACCAGAGACGATCGAGTCCACTTCCCACCAGGCTTTGTCCTGGCCTTTGCCCTCACGCTGGTTTCCCCAGTCGTGAAAGGGCTGATCCATATACCCCTGAACCAGATCCCACTCCTCTTCAGTGAGGGGGTCTTCCGAATCCGATTCTTCGATGTCAACAGGGGGAACCGCAAAGCATTGCCGCCAGGGCTCTGCTATGATGGGGTTGACACACACGAAGTCCGTGGCGTCGGCCTGATCAAGGCCCCCATCCACATAGTGGAATTCTGTTGGCCATCTCTGGGGTGGCATGGGCTGTCCCTTAGCGTCCTGATAGACACTCTCTCCAGCCGGTAGGACGACCTTGTTTAAGGTCATGTTGGTCAATGAGGCTACCCAATGTCGGGTACTTTCCTCCTCGGTGCATCCCATAGGAACAACGAGCACTGCCTTGGAGCGGTCCTTGCGAATCTTCGCTATCGCTCTTGAAATGTCCCATCGGGGGCAATGGATCCACATCAAGCCCTGATGCGGACCCCAGTGCTTCTTCCACGCGGAGTCCTGTGCACTCCAGTACTTCTCACATACCTGAAGATGGGCAGAGGTTCTTGAAGAGAACGCATCCAGGGCCAGATCCGAAGCTCCCAAGTCCGCGACAACTCGGCTCACCACTTCCGGCCTTACGCCGTACTCCTGGTTTGCAGGACCAGTTGGCTCAGTGTCCAGCGCGGCCACTTCGAGCTGATTGCGTTCGGGGTGGATCCATTGGCATCCCACATGGTGCTCAGGTGACGAAAGCCACGAGAGCTGGTCGTCCTGGTACAGGGTCATGCAGGCCTGGGCCGGAAGGACGCCGGAGTCCGTGTCCATCATGAAGTCGTACCCGACGATCATGTTCCAGTCCATCTCGGCCTCGTAGAAGCGACCGTGCAGGAGGATTTCCTTGCCGAGGTCTGGTCGGCTCAGCTCAAGATGGTTCACGAACTGCAGCCAGATGGCCGCTTCCTTCGTGCCTCCCAACATGTACTGGCCGTTCGCCACCTTCAGCCTGACAGGTTTCCGACTGTCGGTCAGACACTCTGGTGGAAGTAGGCCAGCCTTGACCAAGCTGACTTGAGCTCCCGTGTCGACCAACACGTCGAATACCTTTTCCACTTCCCCGCATAAGGCACGGACCTTAAGATGCAACTGCCGCTCGCGACCGACACGGCGCACGGCGTGCAAACTCAGGATCTCCGGCCGTTCCAGAAGCTCAACAAGCGACTGGTGCAGGTCGTGGACAATGGGCTCAGGCTGCCCATCTGCAGCATCCAGCTGCGGTATGGGTGGTCCTCCGATACTCTCGGATAGATCTTATAGTACATCAAACACATTCTTGGTCGCGAAGGACGGACGGGTGCAAGGGTTCGTGCCTTCACTTGCCCTCACCCCGCCTCCGCGATTGGGTGCCGGACCGGGCCTTCCGCCCGCGGCAGTCCCCTTGTGCTTATCGACTCCCGACTGGGATGGTTCGGCGCTTCCCACGTCACCATCCTGCGACCGCCCTAGCTGGGGCCCTTGGCTGCAGGGGCTCCGCTAGGGGGCGTCGGTTGTGGAAGAAGGGGTGTTCTCCTCCGCATCAACCTCGTTGACGCCCTTCTTCCTTCTTTCGCTGCGAGTAGGCTTCTTGTCCTTGTCCTTGTTCTGGTTGTTCTGGTTGTTCTCCTTGTTCTTGTTGTCCGACCTGGGGACCCAGTTCCTCTTGATCTCCTGGATCTCCTTGGCCAACTCGGTCCCCTGCGACACCAGCTTGGAGAGCTCGTCCCTGTCCGCCTCCACCTTGGCTTCCCGGATACCCGCGGGCGCACGCTTCTTCGACCCGTGCGCCTTCTTGTAAGCCTCCGTGTCGGCCTTGTGGACAGGGCATGTTCGGTGGTCATGGTTGAAGCCTCGCTTCCTCCCATAACACACGAAACAGCCCTGAGGGTGAGATCGTATGAACTCCCCAAAGGACAGCGGAGGGTCGCCAATGCGGCGAGGGTCCCTCTTCTCCTGCTTCCTCCAACCCTGCTGCAGGGGCTTCCAGTTTCCCGATTTGCTCCCCGCGCTCAGGTTCTTGGCCACGAAGGCACAAACGGCCACCTCGGCGGGCTCATCGTCGTCGTCATCGTCGATGAGAGTCTCATCGCCGCCGGCTCCCGCTGGGTCCATGGCAGCTTCCCCGCCAGGTCCCTCGCCAACGTAGTTGACGTCGCGGTCGCCGGGCCTCAACCCGCGGGTGTGGTGGAGGTTTCGATACTCCTTGAGTACTTCCTCGCCAACCCACTCCAGGATCTCGTCGCAGCTCCCCCGCGCCGGGATGGGCTGCAGACGGATCGTCTGGCCGCTCAACTCACACCCGTCAAGGCGCCACATCCCGGTCTTCTCGCGATCGCCCGAGACGGTGATGAGGAGAGCGTTCCGCAAGGAGTGCCGTTTGACATCCTGGGCCACGTTCTTCCTCGTCCAAGCCACCACGTTCGTATGATACTCTTTGGGGAGCATCATCTTGACCGTGTGGTTGAACTTGTCCCTCTTGGATTCCTCCTTGGTGACCCTCTTGATCCATGCTTCCGGCAGCATGGAGAGCAGGCGAGCCTGCTCGTCACCCTCGTTCCAATCCTCCACGTTGGGTGTATTTCCCTCGGAAGTCGCGCCAGTCCCGCAGGCGGATCTCCCGTCCATCATGCTCAAGCTTGATGGACTTCCACCGCTTGGCAGCCACCTGCGGAGCGTCCACCCGCTCCTGCTCGTTGAGCCACTTCTTCGCTTCCTTGAGGGTCTTGATTCTCCCCTCCTTGGTCGCCACGAAGTATAGGTCTCCGAGCACTTCCGGCAGGCGGTACCTGAACCGTCTGAAGACATATCTCTCCGCATCTGCGGGATGCAGGTCTTCAGTGACGGTCAGCCCCCAATCGTCCAGCTTCTCCAAGAAGCGGTCGAGGTTGAGGGGGTTGCCATCGTACATGGGGGGCTTGATGTCCTTCAAGTCTTCCCACACGGCGGCATCCGCGGCCTTAGAGACCATGAATGCCGGCTGCGAGGTCGACCGAGGTTCCCATCGGCCTCGCCCACGGACTCCCACGGCCGCCACGTCCATCTCCTCCATGGAATCCCTTTGGCTGCGCCGTGGTTCCTCCATGTACGCTGAACCTAGATTTTCACGCCGTACTCCTTCCATGTACGCATCCTCATCACGGCGCCGGCGGCTGCGTTCAGCGGCCTCCCGTCGTACACCAGGCGGCGGGCTGATTCTGAACTCCTCCAGGTCCAGGTCCAGGTCCTCACCTTCGCCGACATCCCACTCCACGTCTCCTCTGGGGACCTCATCCCTGAGTCCACCATAACGTCCACCAGCCATTGGGATTGGCCCAGGGGCTGGTGCGGGGCAAAGGGGCGTACCGGTGTCCGCGGTGGAGCACAGCGGTTGCGGTACTCCGCGCTGAGCCACTCATCACGCGAATCCTCACTGCCACTGCCGGGCGGCACGCGTTCGTTGCGGCGGCCCGCGCTGTGGTGAGAGGGGGCGGTGAGAGAGGGGGCACTGGCGCTGGGGCGACTCCTGGGGGCTCCGCCGGGGCGTGGGGTCTGCCTGGACCTGGTCCGGGTCCCCAGCCGTCGTCCGACGAGCCAGACTCCAGGGGTGGGTGGTCGCTGCCGACGCTCCCACGGGCTTTCAGCGCGTCCAGCCTCTGCTGCAGGCCGCTGATGACCGTGTTCAGCTGCCTGGTTTCGGCCCTGGCGATGTCCAGCTCTCTCCGCGCGCGCGCGGCGACCTCGGAGATGCGAATCATCTCGCCCTTGCCCGTGTCTACCTCGCACTCGAGGAAAAAGACCCTCCTGCGGAGGTAGACAATCCACCGCCAGGTGGTGTCCGGGTCGCCGTTCCCTGGTGGGTCGTCGGGGTCCCCAGGGGGTCCTCCAGGAGGGCCCCCGCCGGGTCCGCCCGGTCCAGGGGGTCCTCCCCCGCCCGGTGGTCCACCTCCAGGGGGTCCACTTGGTGGGCGTCCTCCAGGGGGTCCTGATGGTCCTCCGCCAGGGGGTCCCGGTGGGTCTCCGCCGGGTCGCCTCGGTGGGTCCGAGGATGGGCGCTTCTTCGTGATGCCGAAGTCCATGTCGTCATCCTCGTCCATGTCGCCCCACCTGGGCGTCTCGGTCTCGAAAAACTCCGAGCTCCGGTAGGGAGGAGGGAGATCCTCACCCTCACCTTCCGGCTCCATGGGGACGTCTCCGCCCCCTCTGCCCGTCCAAGCCACCACTTGGCGATGTCGGCGGCCTCGTTCATCCCCGTCACTGGCGGTGAAGAAGGGGTCACTGTGGTGGGGGTGTCCACCCGCTGGCCTCCGCGGCCTCTCGGGGGTCTTCCCCTTGCCCTTCCTCCGTCGATGGGCGGTGGGGCCACTGCTCCCACTGCTGCCCGTGTCCGCCTCATCCAGCGTCATCTTGGAGGAGGCGTCCCCTTCGAAAAGCTTTCGAAGGGTCTCCACTCGTGATCCTCCCGGGGGAGTCTCGCGGCGGAGTTTGGCCTCTGCCTCCTCCATTGCGGCGGCGGTGGCTGCGGCAGCCCGCACTTCGGCTTCCTCCCGAGCAGGAGCCGCCTCGGCTTCCCGGGCCTGCTGCAGCCGCGCCTTCTGCGCTTCCAACGCCGCCAGCTCCGCCTCCGTCATGGCCTTCTCCTCAGCGACCTTCCGTCGCGCGGCCTCGATGGCGTCCTTCTTGGCGGCGTCCGCCTGGGCCTTAGTCGTCGCTTCAGCGTGGGCCCTTTCCTCCGCCTCCTTCTTTGCCCTCCCTTGGGCAAGCGCCTCTTCCAGCGCCCTCACCTCGGCCTCCTTGCAGGCAATGGCCTCCTGCGTCAGGCGGGCTTCCTCGTCGGCTGCCGCCAACTCACCGTTGACCTGGGCAGTCGCTGCCCCATGGGCGGCTACGGCCGTGAGTCCGGCCGCAATGGCCGCCACGGTCTGGGCGTGGATGGCCATGCCATGCGCCCACTCCGCAGCCTCCTCCTGGGCGATGCCAACGGCACCCTCCACGGCAGCGCTGTGCTGCCTGGCCCGTTGCCGGGCAACCCGAAGGTTGCAGGGCACCCCACAGGCGCGCTCACAGGCGCGCGCCTCGTCCCTGTCGGGAGCGACGCTGCTGCTGGAGCTGGCCTGGTCGGCCGGCATCCTCCCGCGGTGGGCCGACTCCACGTCACTGCTGGGGCCTGCTGAGGCCTGCTGGGGCCTCAGGAGCAGCGGACGGGGCTTGGCCTTGGTCTGCTTGGCGACTTGGATGAAGTCGCCGAGGGTGGCATGGCCGGGGTGATGACCACAATTGACCCGTTGGGGACTGGGGGCTGGGGTTCCGCCCTTGGCGCCTTGGGCGGCTTCGGCGGCCAGGGACTCCTGGTACTCCCGCCACTTCCGGTCCCGCTTCCTGTCCCCGGCGGACCGCTTCTCCTTCCCCAGAGACGCGCTGCTGCTGCCCTGCAGCCTGCGCTCGCTCCCCGGTTCCGGGAAGTTCTTCTCGGTCATGTCCCACATGGAGACATTGATCGAGGCGCCCGACGGGTACTCGTTGGGGGTCCCGTCCCCCTCGATCCCGTCGGGGCGCAGCCCTTCGCCGGGCCTGTCCGGCCGGGTCCAGGTCCTCCACCGCCTCTGCTGGAAGCGGAAGGCAAACCCTTCCGCCCGCAGCCAGTCCTCCACGGCCTGCAGGCGGTCGGGGGCAATGTCCGTGCGGAGCTCGAAGCTCCGGGGCATGCCGCCTTCGCACTGGGGGTGGCTGTGGCGGTAGTGCTGGTCCCAAACCAACCCACGCAGTAGGTGCCCTGCATGGGGGTGGGGCCGCGGCCACGTCCTACCCGCTTCTTGCCAGTTTACCATGGCAGCGGGCGCGTAGTTGGTCTTGAGGTCCTTGGTGATCACTTGTTCCGCTCAACGAACTGGTTCTGGTGGTGTTTGTTGAGGCGGAAGATGCAGCACTCGACTGGGTGTGCGGCTGGTGCTGGTCAGCCGGTGGTTGTGGAGGTGGTTGACGCGGCCTTGCTGGTCGGCCGATGGGTCTGGTCTGTGCACCTCCTTTACGGTCGCGGCGCGGTCAGGGCGATGCTCTGGACGACGCTGCGGGCTCCGTGACGCGCTCGGCGCTGTCGCTGGGCGGCGCTGCGAGCCGCTGCGCTGCGCTGCGAGCTGCTGTGCTGCGCTGCGAGCTGCGAGCTGCGAGCTGCTGCGCCGCGCTGCTCGGGGTTGGTGGCCCCGAGTGGCACGCGGGGGATGGGTAACCCCGCGGCGGTGAAACGCTTTTGACGCGTTCCTGTGGGGGGCCGGCCACGGGACGCTGCGGTGACACGCACAGGTGAGCAGGCAGGCAAAGCACTACGCTCACAAGGGCATCAATACGCTCGTGTCATGTGACAAAGCGTTTCAGGATCCTTGCCACTCTGCAACAAGGGAACGAAAGTATGTACAGCAACACATCAGGATATGTACACAGGGGGTTAAGACTGGACTGGGGTAAGGGCATCACAGGACAATACACACTCAGTCCTAACTCGTATCCCAATCCCAGGTCCGACCCTCTCAGTGGCTGGTGGGGGCGGGGGCTCAAACGCAACCCATGCCCTGCTCAGTCCGGACCCTGAAACCCTGCCAATAGGGGAGGTGTCCCGCGCAGCCCCAGGCGAGTTCCTGGGAATCAAGGAGCTCCAAGGTCAACGGACGATGGCTCCCTATGCTCCCTCAGCAGCAGGTCCCAACTCCCCTCTGAGCCAGAGAAATGGCCCCGCCATTATCACCTAGGAGTTGGTAGCTGAAAGGTTAGAGGGCAGGACTTAGGACTCATATCTGAGTGTACAACTTGGAAATAGGTCCGGGCTCCCTGTGGGCATTAAGATATGGGGCCGCCAAATGACCACACGGGGGGCTGAAATTGGGGTCCCAAAAGGGGGTCATTTTGGCTGCCTGAAATGAGCCAAAATTCGGGGTGCTCCCAATAGTATATCTCCACGCCGGCTTAGAGATCAGATCCACCATTCCATACGCCATTAATTGGGAGTTCAACAGAGACTCCCATGACCTTGGCTCTCAGAGATCTGCATGCCACTCGGCGTGGTGACGATCCTCATTGGGTCCACAAATGCCAAAATGGCAAAATTGTCCACACCCATTTTGGCCTAGCGCCTAGACGAAGGTTGCTCCGCTTCGCCCACGTGGTGTGTGAACCATGGGGACCATATCACCCATGTCATATATGGTCCATTGGTCCAAGCGTCAGGCGTGCACGAAGGTTAGAACATGGTGCACGGCGGGCAGCAAAAGTGGAAAATTGCTCAAAATGGTCAAAAATGCGCACACTCATGGTTGGGGCAAATGAGGCACATGCCCGACTTGGACCGGAGTGTGCCATAGGATTGGTATCAAGTCACATGTGTCCAACATATCTTTTGGGCGTCGCCCAACTCCTCGGGTTTTGGGAATGGCAGGGTCGCCAAGTGAGCCCATGATTTGAGATAATCCCAAATCGCCAACATGGCGGCCACGGTATGCCAAGCCCAAGAGGAGTTATTCGCCGGGTTCAAGATATGTTGAGTACCGAAGTATGTACCCTCATGACATACTTGAGTCATGATGTCAATTGAGCGCAACGTTGAGATACACGGTCGCCACTTGACATCATGACGGGCCAAAAACGGCAAAATTGGCACAAAGACACACAAAAGTGCATTGAAAGGTGCACAATCATATTATAATATCTTCGGCTTGGATCGTGCAATCGACTAATCCTTCTAAACACAATGACTTGACACCAATGACCTCCGATTCCACATATGTGCTCCACTTGGGGCGCTTTGAAAGGTTACGAGCGCTGCTTCCCAAGTGGGCACATGAAAATATGGAAAATTGCAAAACACACACCTTGCTCCCAACGTATCGCTTCGGGATCGCCACACAAGCTTCCCTTCACGAAGGTTCGGCCTGCAATTGATCGTAGGGAGTATGGAGAAGGGGCTTGCACAATATGAGGTCCATTGGCGGGCTTGGCCTGGAGCCATTGGCCCGCCAAATGGGCACGCAACACAACACAAGGCACATACTCCATATTGCCCAAAAAGGTAGCTCCCCCCACGATATGTCATGCCCCTCCAAGGGCATAACTTTGTGTCAATCGCTCATAGGAACTCAATGAGAGTTCCCATGCAACACCAACACTCGCGCGCTACACTCGAAGGTTATCTTAACGCACGCAATATCATGGCCATAGAGTTACAACGCAAACTCTACCCTCTTGACCATGATCCATTACACTAGCGCGCACGTGTGGAGACGCAAGGCATATGATGCTTCCTAGATTACGTCGGGAGTATTGCGAATACATCCCACGTTTCCTTATTGTCATTCCTCGCAAGCAACACGAGATATGACCTTCACAAGTGGCCTCACGAATCAATTTTGTTTTGCCCATATCTTTAAGAAAAATGGAGGGCAGGATAAAAAGAAAAGTTGATTCGTGCATAGGGGAGCATGTAGGTCGACTCGAAAGAGGTCAAATCAAGTGCGGGGATGTCGAAGTCGAAAATCCGATTTCGACATCCTGAAAAATTCGGATTAAGGTTGCGAGTGTAGAATGTGAAAACTGCGGATGCATCAACGCAATTCCTGAAGACTTTAGAGCCTTCGTCACGGATAGCGTTAAAATTTCCATTATAAACAGTTAAACTGGCGGTTACGGTAAAGTCGCGATCCAACCGCCAGCAGTCAAAACAGTGAATATCAGAACGGAAGCGTAAAAATTGACGGAAACAATATGAAAATAAAACCCTGTTGATTTCTGATATTCTGATATATAAATCTCCGCTGGCGGTGCATCAGTTGCCGATGCGGGGCTTTACGGCACGGAACACGCTCCCGCCGGGCTCGCACCGGGCGTCAACGGGCGCCTTCCGTAGATGGGGTTAGTGGACCGGAGACCGGTCTTCCCTTCCGTACATGGGGTTAGGGGACCGGAGACCGGTTGTATGCCCTACCCTAGCCATGGGGTTCTGGGCACCGCTTCAGTACAACCGCCGCCTCAACATGAAGTAGCTGCAAACCTCACAGGGGTGTATATAGGTACCCAATGTGTGCAATATCTCGCACACTGGAAACCTTAGTCACACAATGTATATTCTCTGTGTATATTACACACATTTATGTTTTATAATGGCACAATAAAATAGGAATGGTAAATGCAGAATAAAATGAAGAGCGGCGCAATAGATATGTTCACGGGCATTGGTGGACTTGGTGCACTGTTGCCTGTAAGGCCTGTTGTCTATCTTGAAAGCGGTGATTTTGTTGCCACCCACAGGGATGTATCAAAGAGCTGTCGAAACGATTTTTGGTGAAGGGTGTAAAGGGTTCATTTTGCTTCCTACCAGAGAGCAGCATGAGTGGTGGTGGATGATGGGGAAGATCAAGATTGATTGGGTGGATATCCCCCCATACTTCTGACGTTTTTCAAACCAAGGACGGCAAACCCCTTCGTACCACCCCGGGTGAGCAGTATCGTTTGGTATATTTTGATGCAGTTGGGCAGCAGCAAGCTGATATCGATCTCGATGAGGAGGAAAATCAGCAGTTTGGGGTTGCTGTGCCTGTTGATGAAACTCGTGTAGACTCGCACCCTATCAATCTTTACGGTAACCCTGAGAACTTTTGCTGTGGATCAAGATTGGGAACCCCTTGGTGCCTTCCCAGTGGACCGGACTATAGAAGACATTCAGGCACAGGGAACGAAAGGGCCTTGTGAGAGGGGTGATCAAGTGTGTAATCCTCTTTACAGCAGGTCCAGTAGGTCAGTAATCCGGGGTGATGGGCAATACCCTGGTACCGAAAAGTCCCGCCAACGCATTGAAGAATATTTTCGGCAAAGCGTCTTCACCTCCAAAAAGCGAAGTGACGTCACTACAGCTCAATTGAAAGCACGAGGTGAGTTTGGTACCGTACGCCTCAAAGAAAAGAAGGGTGCGGTCGCCAAATCTTGTATGGTCGTACGTGCAGTAGGAGTTAGGGAGAATATTTTACAGGAAATGGTGGACGAATTCATCAACAGAGGCTTTGTTGTTCCTTGTAACGACAAAATGGACTGCTTGAGCAGGACCTTTTTGGTCCCCAAGCCGGACGGCAAGTGGCTGTTGGTCATTGACTACCGATGGCTCAACAGCCAGTTAGAGTGTTATAATTTCCGCTACTGGTAATTGAGGACCAAATCGCCAAACAGCGTGGGCGTTTTATTTTTACTTTGGTCGACCTCGAGGATGGCTTTCACCAAATGAGGCTAGCCGAGGAGTCGCCACCGCTCACAGCGTTCATCACCCCCTTTGGTACATACATGTGGACTGTTTTACCCATTGGGGTCAAGGTGGGACCACAGGTATTCCAACGTATGGTACAGCATGTACTCCGTAACTGTATGCCCGAATCAGGTCCATATTTTGATGACGTCTTTTCCTCTACTGGACATCCCCCCCCTCAGCAACGAGGAAAAGGCAAACTGATGGACAGCCATGCATATTGTGATTCAGACTCCCCACTCCGTGATAGTATAGACCAACGGGACGCCTGTTTTGAACACAACTACCAAATCTGTTTTCGCATGTTTAAGGCGTTTGCAGATGCTGGGGTCACTGTTAAGCGCAGCAAATGCTTCTTGCTTATGCGCCAAGTAAAGTATGTCGGCCACATTTTGCGTAATGGGAAGCGCCTGCCAGATCCAGCCAAAAAGCAAGCTGTGGCCAACTGGAAGCATGAGGATATCAAGACGCCAGAAGCTCTCAAGGGCTTCCTTGGGTTGGCAAATTGGTATTCCATTCATATTCATAAGTATGCTGACTATGCAGCGCCTCTGATGGAGGCGCTGTCTGGTAAGTATCAGTATGAGCCAAACCCCCCCGACAAGAAAGGTACTTCGGACGGAAAACGCAAACCTGTGAAGGGGAGAAAATTGACACTCCCGCCCAAACAGATGAAGATCACGTGGAATGCCCGATGGATTCAGGGCTTCGAGAAGCTCAAGGCGGAGACTGTACGAAATGCAGAGTTCTGTCTGCCAGACTTGTCGGGCAGTTGGATTATTGGGTCGGACGCGAGTGACTATGCAGTAGGTGGCATCTTAAAGCAAAAACAACCCGATGGAAGGCACATGCCTGTTGCCTATTTTTCACGTAAGCTGCAAGGTAGCCGACAAGGTGATAAATTTTTATGTCAAATGGGCCGGACGCCCAGGGAAAAGGAGACGTACGCGTCGGTGTGTTGTCGTTTCAGATTCCAGTCCTGGATTGGATTCAATGAGGTTGTGGTCGGAAGTGACCACAAAAGCATTGTCCAATGGTAGAGGGAAGACTTGTTCACCATCTCCGGCCTGTTGGGACGCCGGGGTAGGTGGCATGAGTTTCTTAGCCGTTTCAATCTTTTGATAGAGTACATGCCAGGCGAAGACAACGCCAACGGTGATACTTTAACAAGGTGGGCCTACGCTGCAGGAGCAGCGCAGGATACCAACTTCCATGGGTCTGATGAGGATGCTTTCGGATAGACGGAGGCTGGGCGTCAAGAAAAAACAGAACAGGTGAAAGTTTTCGAACAAAAATACCCCGATGCTTTGGGTCTCTGCACAGCAAGGACCGACATTGATGGTGTAGTATCCATGGTAGCTTTGGGCGACCATGAGGAGCAGGTACGCACACTAGGTGCGTGTTATCAACAATCTCGTCAGCAGTCCCCAGCGGCTGTGCGAGAGGATTTTGTAATGCCAGATGCTACACCTATGATTTTGCGGGCCTAAACGTCATTTTACTCAGAAAGTACCCAAAAGCATTTTTTTGGACTCCGTGAGCATTTTCTTTTGGATTCGGCGCCCCCAGAATAGGGGGGGTCCTCACAAAAATTTTTTCAAAAGGATCATTTACCCGTTTCTTCCAAAAAATGGCCCCGGGGGGGGGGGCGAGTTACCAGATTTCACCAGACGTGGCAGTAACTACCTGCATACAACTTTACTCAGAACGTACCCAAAAAGCAATTCTTTGGGACTCAATCAGCATGTTGTTTCGATTAAGCGCCCCAAAAATAGGGGGGGTCATCACGAAAACATTTTCAAAAGGCTCGGTTACCCGTTTTTTTCAAATAATGGCCCCCCCGGGGGGGGGGGGCGTTTTATCAGATTTCACCAGACGTGGCACTAACTACCTGCATACAACTTTACTCACAACGTACCCAATAAGCAATTTTGTGGACTCCAATAGCATGGTTTTTTGGATTCAGCAACCCCAAAATAAGGGGGGTCCACAAGAAACCATTTTCAAAAAGCTCTTTTACCCGTTTTTTCCAAAAAATGGCCCCCCGGGGCGGGAGCGTTTTACCAGATTCCACCAGACGTGGCACACTGGTGTTGGACGGAAGCTGATTTCACTTACAAAAACCAAGCATAAGTGATTTTTGCGCAATAAGGTGTTGCAACCTTTATTTGACCTTTCGTACAATGTTCCAACTGGTGTAGTAGGTGCAACTCACTTTCAAAAGGCTCCAAACTAGCTTCTTGGTTGGTGGAATTGAGGTTTCATCTACTTTCATGCTGGTGAAGTGCTGAATGGTACTTGCACATAAGGCTCGCAAGCACAATGTATCGATTGGTTCCCAACGCGGATCCTGGCTTTGTGACTCAGTGACTTTCATTCGGACCTTGGTTATTTTCATCGGTCCACACTGGTGCAATACAACTGCAAACACGTTTCAGTCCAAGGAACCCCCAATGGTAATGAAAACAAAGGACAAACGCAACAAGCCGCACCACTCTGAGCAAATCAAATACATGTGACAGGCCTCCAAAAAGGCTCTAATGTAAGAAAAATGGAGGCAATCAATCAAAGAGTGAATGCCAACAATGTCACCAAATAAGACACCTCCTAAGCAGAAAATACTGTGAGCACAAATGTAGGGTGCTGGGCACCTCTGAAATGAAACGAAATTCGCTCTCAATACGGCCTGTACATAGGAAAGTCAAAGGGCTGCGTGTTGCTCAGTGGAGAGCAAAACTGCTGCATGGGCTGCATGGGCTGCATTGGCTGCATGGGGTGCATTGACTGCATAGGCAGCATGGGGTGCATTGACTGCATGGGCTGCATGGGGTGCATTGACAGCATGGGCTGCATGGGATGCATGCGCATCTGCATCTGGTGGACGTTCATGGCTGGCATGGGCATCACCATGGGCATGGCAACGGGCATTTGCACAGGACCCTGCGGCTGAGCGTGACTTTGGTGCTGCCTGTACCCCCCCTGAATGCCTTGTGGCATCCTGCCCTCCTCCTGTATCTGTAGTCTGCCCAACCTGGCAAGCTTCTGGCTACACAGTTTGCTTGGCCTGTTGCAATTTGCCACGCTTCGCAGGTCCTGAAGACTGGGTCATCATTGACAAAGCTTCTGCCAACAGGTCTTCCAAAGGCCTCTTTTGAGGTGCGCCCTCCACCTTCGGCAGCCTTACCTGCAGGGCCTCCGGTTTGCTTTCTTGCCTCATCTCGTCGCGCTTTAGGCGCGCTGGGGGCTTTGGCTCCGATGGTTTTTTCCCTTTGGGGGTGGCTTCGGTTTTGGTTTTCCTTTGCGTTTTGCGGTCATCTCTGCCTTCACTGCCGCAGCTCAACTTTTGGCAGGCGCTCTGACCGTCTCTGTCCAGTGTTCAGTGGCAATTTCTTCAGTGGCGGATCAACAATGCATGCGCATTCTTTGCAGGGCACAGAAACAAATTGAAGAAATGCCCCAGCAAATAGTACTGATCTCCATTCTTCAACAATGCCCTTTGGAGTAGCAGCAGTTTCCCAAATGCGGCGAACCTGGCCCTCAGACACTCGGAAAAGGTCTGCGTTGTCAACTGCACATCCCTTCCGAAAACAGCGCAAGCACAAGCCCACAATCTGCCAGCCCATTTTTACAGGTGGCAAAAATCCACAAACAACCAGGTGTGTTCCTCCAACATCAACGCAGTGACTGCCCAATGAAAAAGATATCCCTCTGGCTGAACGCCCAGGGCAATGCACACGAGGATCCCAAATCCTACTGACGTGCAGCTGCAGGATCTTGCCAGCCTCATCCCTGCAAGGGATAGTATCACCACAACAGAGGAGGGTCCCGTCAAGGATCTTCTTGTAATGATTGGGTAGCCATTGCTGGTCTTCTTCAACAAATGGGTCCGCATGGGATGAGAGCGGGACGACAAGGAGGTGTGCAAAGCCGGCCTTGGATGCAGGAATCACCCAGAGGTCATTTGGTTTAATGTACAGTACAGAACCCTTTTTGATACCCCAGCTTTCAGCCTTTGCGGTACCGTCAACAGCAGAGATGGTCTCCATTATAAAAGTATTTCCCGAGCCCAGAGGAACCAGTGCCACCAAGGAGAGGACATCCACATCAGTGCACTGAACAGCCATGGGCGTGTCGGACAGGGTCAGGCATTGACATCCCTGAGCTTTGGATCCAAGAACCGGGCTTGCTTCTTCGACTTCCACATCGATGTCGCTGGCATACATCCCGTAGCACAACGCTTCATTCACGAAACGCTTGCCGGACTGCCTGCTAAGAGCATTTGCTGCGGCCAGGGATTGTCGATAGCACTCAGGGCACAGCGCGTGCATTTTCCTGAACGGCAGCACCACCTGCACACATAAATGGACAGATTGTGTGGAAAGGACAGGTGCGACACATGGCAGAGATGCATGGGGAGCGAGGGGCAGAGGCAGGGAGGGGCAGGAATGGGGTACAGGCCTAGCGCAGCTGCACAGTAAAACACACAATCATTCGAAGAGGATTTCATTCTCCGTGTGTAGACGTTTCTGTGTATGTTTGTGTGTGTGCGTGTCTGCGTGTGTGCGTGTGCGTATATATGTAGGAGGATTCGGTGTATGACTGCCTGTTTCTGTTTGCAGGATATGCTTTGGGAGTGTAACAGCAGCAGTGACAGCACTCAATTTATACATCAATGTGATCAGAATTTCAATGATTCTCAGATGTCCATTAGTGCAGTAAATTTTCCGCTTGTTTTCATGTTTTCCGTTCGCCGCCAGATGTCGCCTGTGAGCGCGCGTCGAGTCGCATTTGTCTTTCGTGATTTCCCAATGGGATTTATTTAAATTATTTCGAATGATTTCACGTTGAGTCATTATGTGCGATGGATGCACAATGAGATTCTATGTCTGCTCCATTTTTGCAGACCGGGTTTTCCTGACTATTCATATTCCACCATGGAGTTCAATGGGCTTACAAGTGCTTCGCATATGTCACTCCCAGAGGCTGTCTTCAAGATCAGGCAAAGAGTGAGAGTTGGAACCAGATTCACTTGAGGAGGGAGATTCACGACCGGGTTTAAGGTTGGGTGGGGCGTTCATACAACAATCAGCACAAGTATGAACTCCAGGCCAATGTCTATGGCCACAGTAAGGACACTCTGAAGGTTGATCCTCGGTCTGCTGGGGAGAAGCCACGAATGTAACCTCAGGGGGAACACACAGTCACCCAGAACGAGTGATAGCCCCGCTAAAGTCCGATGATCTCAAGGTGTCCGTGGAGATTCCAGAAGCAGAGTCATGATTTCCTCTGCTACTGACGCGGAGTGGGTTGTCCCCCATCCGCCACTGATGTTTTCAGAGAATTGCGTCCACCAGCGTCGTCGCCGCAACTGTCGCGACGGCCTCCACGCGCAGCAAAAGACGCAAATCCACGTGGATCAAGGATAATGTAATCGGGTGAAGCGTGATTCCTGTTGTTGATTTTTTATAATAAAAGGAGCTGGTAAGCAGGTAAAGGTAAGGATACCAATGCGTTAGTGCTTCGACTGCAGGTTCGACGAGATCCGTCGCATTGGTATTAGGCGATGTCAGCGCTGCACGCCTTTGGCGCTGCGTACCGTGTGGAGTAACAGTTTGTCTGTGGTCTGCTTTGCAGGCTTGTTTTTTGCTCCAGGCGAGCATGCAAAGCTCGCAGATTTATTTGTAAGCCAACGCGAGCCGTGCGCCAAGCAGCGGGCATCAGTGGCCCTCACTGTAGTTACGAGCTGCAGTTTCGCGGCTGCCCAGGCCATGAAGAAGGCCCTTCCTCGCAGCCCTCTCGCTATAGGCGCTGGCTGCATCGTGAAGGGATAAGAAAATACCTCTGCTCCAAAATGACTCCGTTGGATGTGAACACGATTAATCACATTGACGGGGTCTACGCCTTTTGTGCTGTCGCTGCTACTGTTGGTATGTTGCTGCTGCTGGTGCGGGTCTTCAAGCAGGAGCGTGCGAAACCAAGCAAGGAGTCTCAGCAAAGCGTCTCCCAACAAGGAAGCTGCGTGAAGGATGGCGTACGCAATCCTCTTAAGGAGGGAGGTGACGCAGAATGGGCTGTCCCCCATCCGCCACTGATGTTTTCAGAGAATTGCGTCCACCAGCGTCGTCGCCGCAACTGTCGCGACGGCCTCCACGCGCAGCAAAAGACGCAAATCCACGTGGATCAAGGATAATGTAATCGAGTGAAGCGTGATTCCTGTTGTTGATTTTTTATAATAAAAGGAGCTGGTAAGCAGGTAAAGGTAAGGATACCAATGCGTTAGTGCTTCGACTGCAGGTTCGACGAGATCCGTCGCATTGGTATTAGGCGATGTCAGCGCTGCACGCCTTTGGCGCTGCGTACCGTGTAGAGTAACAGTTTGTCTGTGGTCTGCTTTGCAGGCTTGTTTTCTGCTCCAGGCGAGCATGCAAAGCTCGCAGATTTATTTGTAAGCCAACGCGAGCCGTGCGCCAAGCAGCGGGCATCAGTGGCCCTCACTGTAGTTACGAGCTGCAGTTTCGCGGCTGCCCAGGCCATGAAGAAGGCCCTTCCTCGCAGCCCTCTCGCTATAGGCGCTGGCTGCATCGTGAAGGGATAAGAAAAGACCTCTGCTCCAAAATGACTCCGTTGGATGTGAACACGATGAATCACATTGACGGGGTCTACGCCTTTTGTGCTGTCGCTGCTACTGTTGGTATGTTGCTGCTGCTGGTGCGGGTCTTCAAGCAGGAGCGTGCGAAACCAAGCAAGGAGTTTCGAGAAACCAAGCAGGAGTTTTGAGAAACCAAGCAGGAGTCTCGAGAAACCAATCAGGAGTTTTGAGTCCCGAAGGTGTTCAAAATCAAGCGGCAAAAGCCAAAAAGGCAAAAGCAGGAAAAAGCTCGGTGGTGTGGCGCTGTAGAAGGCAACGTGTTCAAAAGTTTTTCTTGCGCTGCTACAAGAACGATTTCGGGGAAAAATGGTCGCGTACCCGGTACCGCTTCACTACCATGTAACCGCTGCATAGTGGCGGATCTTTCTTGTAATTGCGAAGCCTGCAGCCTTGATGCCCCAGGGGTCGTAACGCCCGAAACTGCCCCTGATATCTCCGAACCCAACTGACCCTCTTCAGACCCATAGCAGCAGCGAAGGAGAAGCCGTCTGATACTGGAATTAGTGGTGACTACTGGAAAAAACAACTTCCAGGAAATCTGGAATCAGGAGTTCTTGCACCGCCAAAATTGGCTACTGGCGCTGGCAGGCTATCGAGGCCGTCTGAGGGACTGGTTCAGGGCGTCGTGCCAGTTCATCAGGGACAGTGGCCGCCTGCGATTCGACGCCACGTTGCAGGAACAAGAGGATTGGGAGGAGCTGATGGACCAGTTCGACCACCAGGCTGCCGTGATGGTGCAAGTGGCCATCATTGCCGAGGAAAGACGCCAGAATGTGCATCCGCACGCTGGTCCGTCGGGCGCCTGGGGTCCGAACGACGGAGAGGTCGACAAAATGAGGTGTGATTCGACACATTCTCACCTCTCCAGGGAGCAATTGTCCAAGCTTCCCAGCTCTACCTTTGTAAGCTGTAGTTACGAGCTGCAGTTTCGCGGCTGCCCAGGCCATGAAGAAGGCCCTTCCTCGCAGCCCTCTCGCTAGAGGCGCTGGCTGCATCGTGAAGGGATAAGAAAAGACCTCTGCTCCAAAATGACTCCGTTGGATGTGAACACGATTAATCACATTGACGGGGTCTACGCCTTTTGTGCTGTCGCTGCTACTGTTGGTATGTTGCTGCTGCTGGTGCGGGTTTTCAAGCAGGAGCGTGCGAAACCAAGCAAGGAGTTTCGAGAAACCAAGCAGGAGTTTTGAGAAACCAAGCAGGAGTCTCGAAAAACCAATCAGGAGTTTCGAGTCCCGAAGGTGTTCAAAATCAAGCGGCAAAAGCAAAAAAGGCACAAGCAGGAAAAAGCTCGGTGGTGTGGCGCTGTAGAAGGCAACGTGTTCAAAAGTTTTTCTTGCGCTGCTACAAGAGGGATTTCGGGGAAAAATGGTCGCGTACCCGGTACCGCTTCAAAATAGATCTGAGCTGCGTCCGTATTCAAGACGGACGCCATTTGCAACAGCGACCGAGAACGAGTCGAAAGGGAATGGACGAAGCAGGACGAGACGCCCTCAAGTGCAGCAGAGCCAGGGACCACGTGACGGCTCTGAGGGATGTATTGGAGCGGCTGCTCCATTGGCTACTCCCCGCCGAATTGAAGTCCTGCAACTCAGCAAAGCGTCTCCCAAAAAGGAAGCTGCGTGAAGGATTGCGTACGCAATCCTCTTAAGGAGGGAGGTGACGCAGAATGGGCTGTCCCCCATCCGCCACTGATGTTTTCAGAGAATTGCGTCCACCAGCGTCGTCGCCGCAACTGTCGCGACGGCCTCCACGCGCAGCAAAAGACGCAAATCCACGTGGATCAAGGATAATGTAATCGAGTGAAGCGTGATTCCTGTTGTTGATTTTTTATAATAAAAGGAGCTGGTAAGCAGGTAAAGGTAAGGATACCAATGCGTTAGTGCTTCGACTGCAGGTTCGACGAGATCCGTCGCATTGGTATTAGGCGATGTCAGCGCTGCACGCCTTTGGCGCTGCGTACCGTGTAGAGTAACAGTTTGTCTGTGGTCTCCTTTGCAGGCTTGTTTTTTGCTCCAGGCGAGCATGCAAAGCTCGCAGATTTATTTGTAAGCCAACGCGAGCCGTGCGCCAAGCAGCGGGCATCAGTGGCCCTCACTGTAGTTACGAGCTGCAGTTTCGCGGCTGCCCAGGCCATGAAGAAGGCCCTTCCTCGCAGCCCTCTCGCTATAGGCGCTGGCTGCATCGTGAAGGGATAAGAAAAGACCTCTGCTCCAAAATGACTCCGTTGGATGTGAACACGATGAATCACATTGACGGGGTCTACGCCTTTTGTGCTGTCGCTGCTACTGTTGGTATGTTGCTGCTGCTGGTGCGGGTCTTCAAGCAGGAGCGTGCGAAACCAAGCAAGGAGTTTCGAGAAACCAAGCAGGAGTTTTGAGAAACCAAGCAGGAGTCTCGAGAAACCAATCAGGAGTTTTGAGTCCCGAAGGTGTTCAAAATCAAGCGGCAAAAGCAAAAAAGGCACAAGCAGGAAAAAGCTCGGTGGTGTGGCGCTGTAGAAGCCAACGTGTTCAAAAGTTTTTCTTGCGCTGCTACAAGAAGGATTTCGGGGAAAAATGGTCGCGTACCCGGTACCGCTTCACTACCATGTAACCGCTGCATAGTGGCGGATCTTTCTTGTAATTGCGAAGCCTGCAGCCTTGATGCCCCAGGGGTCGTAACGCCCGAAACTGCCCCTGATATCTCCGAACCCAACTGACCCTCTTCAGACCCATAGCAGCAGCGAAGGAGAAGCCGTCTGATACTGGAATTAGTGGTGACTACTGGAAAAAACAACTTCCAGGAAATCTGGAATCAGGAGTTCTTGCACCGCCAAAATTGGCTACTGGCGCTGGCAGGCTATCGAGGCCGTCTGAGGGACTGGTTCAGGGCGTCGTGCCAGTTCATCAGGGACAGTGGCCGCCTGCGATTCGACGCCACGTTGCAGGAACAAGAGGATTGGGAGGAGCTGATGGACCAGTTCGACCACCAGGCTGCCGTGATGGTGCAAGTGGCCATCATTGCCGAGGAAAGACGCCAGAATGTGCATCCGCACGCTGGTCCGTCGGGCGCCTGGGGTCCGAACGACGGACAGGTCGACAAAATGAGGTGTGATTCGACACATTCTCACCTCTCCAGGGAGCAATTGTCCAAGCTTCCCAGCTCTACCTCCAGTGTTGACACTTGTGTCGACGAGGTAAGAAGCAAAGGAAAAGGTACTAGATGCCCTTCCTGTGGTGAGTGTGCCAAGGACTGCTCCTGTCGACGCCAGATTTCGTCGCTGGAAGACAGGGTGAAGGAGCTGAAGAAGGCTTCCAAGGAGAAAAAGCGGGATGACAACAGCAAGTGGAAGGAGATGGAGCAGAAGCTGGAGAAGTTGACCAATCTGGTACAAAATCTGAACACTACTGGCCTCACTGGACCAGCGTCTACAATGGCAAGTCACCCAGCACCTACCTCCTCAGCTGCACCTGCATCCACGCCTTATGGCGTTCCACCTTCTCCGGCACCCCCAGCTTTTACTGGCCCACTCCCAGTTTTTACTGGAAATTCTGGTATTCTCCCTACTGGATTTACAAGTCCTATTGGGTTTAACCTGGGTACCGAAGGAGGAGAATCTTCGTCAGGAAGGTCTGTACTGTCCGTAAGTACTGTTGGTGAGATTGATGGAAAGGCAAAGACCACCGTGAAGGAGAGATCAATGGCCTTGAAGAAGAAGGACAAAGAAAAGAAGGAAAACGAAGCAAAATTGAAGGAAAAACAGAAGAAATTGAAGGAGATGAGGCTTCATCAAGCACAATCAACGTCGTTTGTACAGCCTACTGTGGACCAAACATTGCTGGCGGCCGCAAATGCTCAAGCACAGGCAATGGGAGGCGCCGCCGTCAACCCAGTTTTTGCCAATCCTGTTGGCACATCGGCAGGTTTCAACCTGAACCACCTGCTCAATCCGTTGCACATGAGGCTTAGAGGTTCAGTGATGAAGCAGCCCAAGTTCTCAGGACACCCAAACTACTGGGCATCCTTCGAAAGGTAGTTCATGGTCTGGTTGCAGACAGAGAAGCTCGACAAGGAACTCTGGATTCTCGGGTTGATGGACTGTTTGACGGGCAAACTCAGGGAAAGTACATATAATCTTTATGTGGAAAGGCAGAATCAAGGAGATCCCCTGACTTATGAAGAGCTGTGGCGAAGTCTCAAAAAGAAAGGATCTTGACTCCCTGAGGATCATTACAGGAACCGTCTTGAGAACTTCAGCGCTATCAAGAATTTGTTTCTTGAAGAGATCCAAATAGCAAGGCAGGATTGGGAGTTTTTGGTGCAGGACGCGGAGAACTCGGGAGAAGGCCTTTCTGAAGGCGAGATGAAGAACATTCCCCTGAGCAAGCTCACGCCGGAGACCAAGCAGAAGATCAGGGACTCCCAAGCGGACCAAAAAGTCCTTGGCAACTGGGTTGAAGTCCGAGGATTGCCGCAGACTATGGGAAAAATGGCAGTTCGTGAGTTGCTACACTCTATCAGTGCTACGGGATTGAAAGACCTCAGCATTCGTGAGGGCAGATGGAGAGTTGGTTTCCATGATTCTGAACAGTCGGAGTTTTTCTGTAGCATGGTGGATGGAAAAGTGAAGTATAAGTGGACAGTTTTGAAGGTGCGGCCGTGGATCTTCTCGTATGGAGTCAAGCAGATCAGGGACCAACTTGAAAAGTATGCAAACTTAGAACGCCAGAAGTCACAGGATGCACAAGGCTTCAGAGGCAAGGTCAGCGCCGTTGGTGAGAAGGGATGCTCCGTGTGCATTACTCTTGGAAAGGAAGGCCGAGCGGCGACTCACACGACCGCAGATCACAGGTGGACGCCCTCAGATCTCAAGACAACTCAGTCCAGAATGGATGGAAAGGGAAATTCTCCCAAAAATCCCCAGCAGGATGGAGCATGAGATGCTGACCAGCATGGAAGGGGAAAGGGTAAAGGGCAGTCCAAAGGAAAGAACAGGGATTGGACACCAAAAGATTACTCGCAGCAAGGCGAAGATCCAAGCGGCTCAAGATGGACCGATGCTGGTGGAAAATCTGGTGGAAAATCTGGCGAAAAGAGTGGAAAGGGACAAGGAAAGTCCGGGAATCAAGAGGATTCTAAGGTGAATGGCAACCCCCTGTATACGGAGACGCCAGCAAACAAGACCTTCGGCAACAACAAGGATACTGGAGGTCGAGGCAAGGGCAGATCCCACGAATCCAACCCCAATTCCAACACCTCCAACAACAAAGGCCAAGGAGGTAAAAAAGCTGGTGGTGGAAAGTCATTTGGTGGTCGTGGACGTGGAAAAGGAGTCAATGCCGTTAAAGCAGGAGAAGATTGGGTTGACGAAGGACAAGTACAGGACGTGCACCCGAACGTCGACGAAGAATGGCAATAGGGAAGCCATCTTGACCCCATTCCCAACACTGGGGTTGAGTGGCAGGAAACAAAGCCCATCAGGGTAGTTGGGGCGGTGGATGGATGCTGCTGAGATCGGCTGGCGCGTTCCTCCGGCCTTCTGTACCCTGCCTGGGTCCTCAGCGCTGTCCGGCGGGGCAAGCAGCGCCAGTTTGTCTGCTGGATGCAGGTCAGGACGACAGACGGTAAGGTTAAACTAGCCAAATGTCTGATTGACAATGGTTCAGAGGTCAATCTGGTGAGGAGAGGCTTTCTGCAGGAGGACGAGGCGAAGATGTCCTCGACACCTGTCCAGCTGGAGGGAGTGAGCAGACATCGCCTTGACGGTGGCGACAGAGAGGCAGAGTTGGCGGTCAGATTGGTGAAACAATCTGTCTGGAGCGTGGAGGAGACAGTGACGGAGGAGTGGTTTTCTGAGAAATTCTATGAAGCCACCATAAAGTATGATTTATTCTTCGGTCAACCATGGCTTCACGCTCACCGTGTGTCGCCCATGGGACACAGGACATGCTTCCACCAGGATCCGTCGACCAGCGACCCGTCGGACCTGTATTATCTGCACCCATACACCAAAAGTATACACCAATTCAAGGAGGGAAATAAGCTGCATATTCAGCACGATGGGCAGGATTGGACAGGGAATCAAGAAGAATTCGACGAACGAAAGGTGGAATCATTGAACTGCAAGAGGTGGAAGTCAGTTTGCCATCGTGTAGTCGACAAATGGCGGGACTTTCTGGTGGATTACTTCGAAAAGAACCACAATTTTCGTCCGCAAGTTGATGCCTTTTCAAACAGCAGAAATAAAAGATTTCCAAAGTTCTACGACGATGCCTGGAGCGAGGACTGGTCTGAACCTTTGTGGATCAATCCGCCCTTCGATGTTTTTCATCGTGTGGTGCAGAAGCTGAAGCTACCCGACGCAAAGGCGATTTTAATTGTCCCCAACTGGCCAGAACAATCTTGGTTCAAGGACATTATGGACATTTCAATCGACATTGTCGAACTACCTCACAAGGGAGTGAAGCTGTATTGTGAAGACAATGTAAAGCCTTTGCCACAGCGTTCGTGGAGCACGTTGGCGTGCTTAGTTGATGGGAATCTGGGAGATTATTGGCAAGATGACAGTGAAATGGGAACAGTAGAGGTCATCTCAAATTCCTCAAGAATCGACGAAATTGAGGTGGATCGAGACGATCGAGAGCGGAATCCCGACATATCATCGCGGAAGGAGGGAAGGACAATCGGCTTCCCTCAGGAGAACGCCTCCATCCATTAGAATTCGTCCCCATCAGACAAGATCCAAGCCAAAAATGTCAAGATTTCAAGCAAGAATGACGACAGACTTCCAAGATTTTCACCTGAATTGACAGGAATGCAGGTCACGTCCGACCAT